>CAUJRU010000044.1:1438959-2877919 GCA_963277665.1 Viscum album | reverse complement strand
TTCAAAAGACATGTGTCATAAAAATGAAAAATATTCATAAATCAATCGTGAAACATAAGTTCAAGTCATAAATGTTATTGGAATAATTTTAATTATAGAAAACCTTTTCATATGTCTAGGTTAACTACCATGACTCTTGCATCATTTTTTGTCACCTATTTCCCATAATGGATCAAGTACATCATCTTGTTTCCCATCATGGATCAAGCACATCGACTTGTTTCCCTTAAATTTACATGTGATATAATTCATTACCCAATTAATTAGAGGTAGATATAGGACCCACCATTCAATTAATGAAAACATTACATATTTTTGCTATAATATCATAAATAATTCATCATATCAGAACCCAAAAAAATAAATTATTTTCAAAAACATTTCATCATAACATAACCAATTGGAGAGAAACAAGTTTCATAAATATCATTCCATCATAGAAATAAACCCTTATGATAAAGGATAATAATGGTATCATTGGGCCATATCCATAATAAATCATAATTAACATCAAATAATTTCATCTTAGATGAAAAAAATCATTTTTGAAAAATCACATGAAATAATTCTTGAGTAAAATATTTTTTTATGAAATCATTTTTTTAAGAGTTTCAAAATTATAAAGGAAAAAAATTATTTGAAATAACCTTGTAATCCTGTAAAGTAATATTCAAGGAATCAAGGTTACATAATGGTTTAAAAGTCATCTCCTTCCATATAAGTTAAAAAAGCATTCCTTTTGTATGTTTGTCAAAAAATTCATAAAAGAACTTGTTTTGAAGATAACAAAAATATTGTTTTCAATTTTTTTAAAAAAAGTAAAAAATGGATAAAAATTAATCTAAACATAAATAGGAGAATATAAAAAACATTTTTATTTTTTTAGAAAACATGGACATGGAAGTGAAATATTCCACAATAGAGACTTAAAAGGAAACAATCCTGAATATTGATGAGATTGTGAAATTAACCCTTACCACTTTATAATCAGTCAAATAGTACCCCCATGAAATAAATAAAATTATAAAATTATGTAATTACTATAATTTCAAGATAATAATCATAAAAAACATTCATGAAAAGTATATACACCACACAAAATAAGCAAGTAATGTATAAGGCTTGTGTCCCACAAAAATAAAAGTGAGATGAAAATCATCTACCTTAAGTCTCACATTTCATTCTTCATGTTAACACATCATTTATAATAAATATGGTTTTATTATACATGTATTACAAAAAAATATATCAATAATACCATGTATGATTTGTTTATAACATCTTAACAACCATTTTTAAATAATTTTAAATCCTTTTTCTAGGTGATATCTGTTTCGTTTTCCAAGAATGTTTTGGTTCGATTGTCCTATTATTTAAAATTTGATCACGGTCACACAATTTAAAGAATCATATTTATGTTATATATATCATATATATTAAAAAAAATTCATACTTATTAGAAACCATGTGAAAAATATATGAAAAACGAATCACATCGCATTATAGATATAGTAAGTCATACGTACGCATGAGTGACGTTATCATTTCCCAAAAATTAGATGGTAAAAGTTAGACATGATATTATCCCTAAAAAATTACAATTATTTCATAAATGTAATATATAAACACTAAATCCATAATATTTCCCATTCATAAAATATGGTGATGGAAAATGAACTGTAATGCCATGGGGAGATGATAAGTCATACATACACACGAGTGACACCTTCACTTCTTGTTTGATGGGAGATGGGATGTATAATGCTATTTTCATAATCATAATAAAATTTAAGAGTTTTTAGAATGATAAATTTACTAATTTATGATATATATCATAGATTTATAGTAGTTATAGAAGATTAAAAAAAGGGAGTGATTAGTTAGAGCGGTTACCTATTCTTCGAAAATACTCCTTTAGATATTCTTTAAGGGACTCTAGAGTTGGTCCTTTTAGAATTAAAGTACCTATTGAATGTGGATAGTGAATTGAAGAATATAAAATTTTAGAGTATTTCTAATATATACTACTTAATGTGGTCAATTATATGTGGGAGGTGGTGTCCTTTTATAATGAAGGTGCATGGCACATTTCGATTTTATCAAAATAATAATATATAATAACTTAAATCTCAATCCAAATACCTCAAAAATTCGAGTTATTAGAATATAATGTAATATGGGATGTTAATACCATCAACCTCTATATTTTATAAAAGTTTTTGTTTAATTTTAAACCTTATAATTTTGATTAACTCCTAGTTAACTTATTTTAATTTTAACTATGGTAACAAATTTTTTGATATTAAAAGGTTTAGAGTTTTAATTATAAGGTTTCAATTGAACCATAAATGGTAAATTAATTATATTTTAGACAATAATTTACCTCAGTTTTTATTATTTAGGATTTTTTAAAATAATTTAATAAAATATTATTTTCATTAAATATCCTCAAAGTCCATTTTTACACTGTTCATTGCATTGACTTCATGAAAATAAATATAGCATGATAACTTCAAAAAAAGCCATTTATTCCACCCCTAGTATTCCATATAAAACTAAAAAATTCATGGAGAACCTTTATTAATTAAAATTATATTCCTTTTAATATTTTTAACACCACCTAATTGATTGTTTCATTAATTGAATAATTATTGCATCATCATTATGTAATTATTTATGATAATTATTTATTCACTAAAAATTAAAAATAAATTTCCATGATGTATGTAAGCCATTTATATTCTATAATAATATATATAGTCAAGAAAATATTGTATTTATTACCATATTAAGAATAGTATACTTATTAAAAATAAGAGTGTGATATTTTGTCACTTTCTTTGATTTTAATAATATATAAGTCATTTTCATGTAAAAGTTTCCATTAAATAATTAAATTTACAACCTTAGATGTTTAGGTTAAAATTATAATCATCCCATAATATACTATAATGTTTTAGGGTCATTTTATTGTCCGTATCACTTTATTTTTAACCTAAATTACCCAATTTACTCTTTACTATGGTAACAAAATTACCAATGTTACTATTAAAATTATTGAAAAATAAAAGGGAAATATTTAAAAAATTTAAATATTTTTATTCCAAATATGGAATTTTTTTTCAAAATTCCAAATACAGAAGTGGATTAAATAAATTTATAATTAATCTTATAGAAGGGGCAAGAAAATATGTTATTAAAGTGAAAACATTAAAAATATTCAAATATTCTTATTTCCCAATTCAATGTGAAATTGATTCCCATAAACTAAATTATATTAAATAAAATAAAATTTATCTAATTTTACATTAAAAAAATAATAATATAATTTAATACTTTAAATTATTTAGGTAAAAAGTAGTTTTCAATTAAAATTTAGTATTTTCACTATTCACCAAAACTTGAAACATATAAAAAATACAAAAAATTCAACCAAACTGAATTTTTAAATCTCAATTTTAGATAATAATATTATATTTTAAAATATAATTTATAAAAGTGTAAAAATTTAGTTTTCAAACAAGTTTTCTTTTAAAGGTGATAAAACTGTTTTTAGGTATATACAATTTTTAAATATAAAACTATATTTTTCTATATCAAGTTAAAAAAACATATTGTATTAATGTTAAAAATTAGAATTAATAATATATATATATATATTTAATTAATACAATATAAAAATTGTGATTTTTTTTATTTTATTATTATAAAAGACACTTATGTTCATTTAAGTAGTTTTTTAGAAAAAGATTTCCTTTAAATTTAAAAATTATTTTACATATTTAGATGAGAATATCATAATTGAGTTAATCCAATTCATGACCACCGTTATAATGACTGGGTTACAATTTTATTGTTTATATAATTACAATAATAAAATTATGTTTCGTAGAAACTCAATATTGCATGTAACACATGCTAAGTCAGTGTAGTGTGTAATGCATGACATCAAATAAAAAAAATTAGGTTTCGTAGAAACTCAATATTACTTTTTTTAATATAGTTAATTTTATATTTTTAAACTCTTTTATGAATATATAGAAATACCATACATAAAAACCTATCTTATCATATTACATATGATATAATTCCAAATTATCATAATGTTTACTCTACAATTATGTTTACATTATACTGATTATACATCTATATAACTCCTTCTACATCTACATGTGACCATGTAACAAAACCCTCCCACTAAATTCATTTAGTGAGTAACATAAATGAAGTAATATATTTTAAACAATGGTGATACTTTGAAATAATATTCCTAATGTTTAACTCTTTGAACATATTTAAATTCCATTAATTCACAACATCAAATATTATGATGTTAGTAACTTCAATTTCCTACTTGGAAGTCTTCTTAAGTTTATCATCATTTTTATCTTTATAACATTTTCCATGAAACCTATTCCATGAAATATTTTGATGATTAATTTAAATATTTATATTAATTACTTATAAAAACAAATTAGATTTTTTAGGGTTTAATGTGAATGTCACTTTGAATTTTGACTGGTAATCATTTATGTGTTAACTATAATCTCTTAAAAATAAAAAAAAAATACTCCAACCTACCCTTTGAAACTATATTCTCCTCAAAATATTATTCTATGAAACAAAAAAACTTTGTTCTAGTAAATAACTATTATTTTCTTTTGTATAATAATTAAATAAATCATTGTTGGTCCCTTATCAAGGAGATTACCCTATGGGGGTGTGGGGTGAATATGTGTAATGATTATTTAAATAAAAAACCTAAATTCCATGATTATGATCTTGTTATCTAAATTTTATAAACAATTCATTATCTCCCATATTTCTCTATATGATAAATGAGAAAAATGAACCATATAAGATATTTTACTTGGTTCACTATAACCAATATATTTCCCGGAGAAAGAAAATACAATGTGCCTATGCACCAGATATACTAGAGCACACCACTAATGTTTTTTAACATAATATAGAGATTACACTGACCCTACAAACTCACTTTACACTCAATTTTAAAAGAATATTACCTATCTTTAAAAGAAGGAACTCAATGCTCTTTCTTAGAAAAACTTTTTCTTCTTCAGAAGATAAGGATGTTAAGGTATAAAAAATGGAGAGTTTATTCCACAAAAAATGATGAATTTCTAGTGATATGAATCTCTTATAATATCTTCCTCCTTCATTACTTTCTATTTTTTAAAAAGTTTGGAAATACCCCATGGAATCACCTTTGAGGGCTCCTTAATGTTCCACTTTCCAGTCTATCTCTATGTCCTAGAAATGCCTTCATATTTTAAGAGTAATCAACTATTAGGTTTTTTCCAATGGTTAGAATCAATAAAATATCCCTATCACTTACTATGTTCATTCCATGTGTCATTTCCCCCTGAATGTGGTGATAAAGTATCATTAACTTCACATAAAATTCCTCAAATCCTGATAATGGATTTTCTATCACACCACTAAATTTTAACAATTACTACTTGGATATGATGTGATTTTACCTTTTAGGGAATATAATTGTCATTATAGAGACTCAATATAGTGTATCCTCATACAAAACAATGTAGAAGATGGATTTGATCAACTTTTGTGATAGTGGTCCACTTACCTATAGAGTGGCTACATGTGATTAGGTCCAATTTTCTCACACATAAAGCTCCTCAAAGAGTTACCCAGAATCACACCAAGATCACATCAAAACTATTGACACACCAAACCAACTATGATGTGTCCATTTATTTTACAGCGTGAGCTCCATTAGGATTAAAATAAATCAACAACATTCATGTTTCCTCATACACACACTCCACAACACAAGATGTAACTACAGTGTAGTGGTATCCTATTAAAAAATCTATGGTATATCCTATTTGGATGACGTAGGCATCCTTAAAACTCCAATGATATTTGAAATCATATGTTCATCCCAAAAATAAACTTTCAATGGTGAAAAAATCTCATGCATTATAGACACTTCTTTTTCAATAGACTTGAGAAATATGATTCCTCCATGGAATTGGAATACTATATCTAGTAGAGATAATGGAAAGTCCAAAATTATTCCATGGTTTAGTATCCTGAATTTTAGAATGGTATCGGTATTATAGGAAATTTTCCCCAACATCACACACCTTATGGATTTAATGAATTCATAACAATCCTTTAATAATAAAATAAACTCTACATAATTATTAAAATTCAATAATCATATATGATTTTCAACAAACATAATCAATGAAAAACACCAAATAAAATTTCTATGACAATAAAACCTTTGATTTTTTTTGAAAATTCAATAGGAATGAAATCACAAAAACCAAATCATACTATTCATGAACCATATTTATTATTTATTCCCTTTACATTGAAGAGTGCATCAATGATTCATAAATATTATACTTTAATCTCACATGAGACTACACATAGTTTCATAAATAAGAGTTAGAAGATATAATCCTCGTGATTATAAATTTTTAATATTTATCCACCGAAAACGCTCTTCCATGCCGCAAACACTTATAAAACTGATCACCTAGATCTTTAAACACACACTCTCCCCGTGACCGGAACTCTTCCCCATTTCCAATAGGGAACAAAATAAATCACCACTTTCACACTATAATCTAGGAAAAAATGAGAACATTCTCACCATTTTTAAATGAACCAAAAAATATCATCCTTGAAGCTTCACAAAATAGATTCAAATATACATGAAATTATATGAGGAGGGAAATTATACCTTTCAAGAATCTTCAATGGGGGTGTGGGATTCCTATATTCAAGTCCATCTATAGAGATGGATTTAGTAGAAATTTTAGAACCAACTGATTCTAATAAAATCCTACCTTGAGTGAATCCTTGGTCATGATTTTAGTCACTTGGTTTCTAGTAGGCCCATACTCTAACTTCCCAACCATTTCTATAATTTATACATTATGAAATGGTATTTTATCTCAATGTGATTTTTTTAGTGTTAAATGGGATTTTTTTCATATATCTATAACACTGGAGTTATCATACATAATTATAATAGGAGATACCAACACAGTTCTAACATCTTTTAACTACTTTTGGATTTATATCAACAAGGTATAAGCTTGATTCACCATCACATATCCTACCTCTACAGTGCTAAATGAAATTTAATTTTTTTTAATTTTACATGAAATGAAAGAGCCTCCATGTTAAATATAATTCATGAAGTATATTTTTGTTCATCCAAAAAACATTTAAAATCATCATTTGTATATCCCATCAATTATTATTGTGAATTATAAAATAATAAAACAAAAATCCAATATTTTATTTCTATATTTAATTATAAACCTCATAAATTTCATTTAACTTTCTTTTCAAAAACTCTGATATCGAGCATTTCGACATATAGTGAACATAATATCTAGTGAAGTGGATGCCTAATAAGGAAAATAACTGATAATTTATCTATATATAGTCACATCAACTTCTTCACCTTCACTATCCATAGAAAATTTCATCCAAGTATATGTCAAAGCATCCATCATTATGGATTCATCCATTTGATACCATTTTAGCATCTCATTAGATTATTTGGTTTGGGAGATAAATTTTCCATCCATTATTTGAATAACATTTAGTCTATGGAAAAATTATAATTAATGAATTAGTGATATCTCAAATTCATACCTTATTAATTTTGAAATATACTTGCATTGGGTGTCATTCAATACTGTAAACATGATATTGTTAATATATATATGCCCCAGCATCCACTTCCCTTGAACCTTATTTATGTATAGGTTGTGATCAAAACCTTCTCTATGATAACCAATATTATTTATTTATTAATGTTGCAATGAGTACCACACTCATAGAGTTGTTTGAACCCATATAATTTTTTCCTCAAATGAAACACTTTTCTATCATAATCATGAATGAGAAATATAGTTGGTTTCTCGATATAGAATACTTCATCATGTAATACATTAAATAATTATGATTTTACATCCATTTGATATAATTTAAAACATATTATTATAGTTATAACTTAAAATAATCATATAGTTTAGGTTTATCTACTAGTGTAGATGTTTCATTATAATCAATGACATGAATCTTGGAATAGAATTTGAAAAATAATAATTCTTTATTCCTTATCACAATTCCATTTCTATTTAGTTTCTTTTAAAAAACATATTTTATTTAGATTAAATTATAATTTTTAGCATTGAGACACTTTTCTATGTCTTGTTTGTATCAATCTGGTCAAGATCTGCATTCACCACATTGAACCAACAGTCATATGTTGAAGCTTCATCAAATGATTTTTTTTTCAAATTAGATAACAATGAATTATGTTTCTATATATTCATCCTCATGGGTTTCATGGGAGATGTTCGATCACCAATTATATTGTTATCAATGATTTATTCTCAACTAAATCTTTTTGTAAACATTCCATAACTACTATGTTTTCGTCAGCATTGGAGATATTGTCAAAGTTCATTACATCCCTTTTAACTTCCCCAAATCTGGAAACATATTCATCACATTCCTACATAAAAAATTGAGTTTTTTTTGTGTGAATTACACTCAGTCATAGCTAAAATATACTCTCCTAGATTCAAATCTTCTCACATTTAGTCACGGTCACATCATGGATTCTAAACATTTTACCCAACCATTTTTATAGCACCGATATGCTTTTATTTTAGATGAATACCCAAGAAATATATTTTCATATGCACATGATATTATGTTTATATTATTTCTTTATATAGAATAAAAAACATAATTTAAAATAGATAACAATATTTCAGTGTGTGATTCTTTACATATCATCTCTTATATGACGTTTTGTTACCCTTTGGACACAAAAATTCTTCAATGGAGATATATACTACCTTTAAACTTATATCCTTGAAATACATCTCAAGTAGAAAATTTTCAATAAACATAGTACTATATATGTTATTGATGGTGAAATTTATTATATCTACTACTCTATTCTATTGAGGATTTATCATACCTAAGACTTTGTACCCAATCCCATGTTTTTATAAATATTATTACACTTGGGTAATTATTTTTTCTATTTTCAGTGAAAAAAATTGAATTTTTACACAAAGAATCTTTTCATATTGTATCCTATATTGAGTGAAACACTTTTATAGTTTAGTTTTATAATTAATCACCATTAAACAATCCACCTAACGAATTCATAAAAAAATAATACATAATACCTTTTTCTATCAAGTGATTTAGGAGTGATTCATCCCAAACAATTCACATGAATAAGTTCCAACACTCATTATTTATTTCGCTTCTTTAGCTTATATGTCTTCTGGATTGTCTTAAACATTTTAAAATATTATCATGTATGATTATTGTCACATTTGAGTAGGGGAAAATAATGTTATCTATCATTATTCACCATATTTTACATGGATTTGTTTCTCAAATTCTAAGGTTACTTGTGATGTAGTCTTTTATATCTTACTTGGACAACAAGAACCAATTTTATTCACCAATGAGATAAATATTTTCCTTATTTCTTCTTACATGTAGAATAACTAATATATATTTTTATTTCACAGTGTAGCCATTCATTCCAATTTACAAAGTATGTCTTGAATCACATTACTAACTTACACTTTGCAGATTATGGATTTGTTTGTCCACCAAGAGCACATTTATTTTTCTAATATCATTTCCACTATCCTTATACTTTCAATATCAAAAAAGTTTCAATCATTTACTATTTTGAAACAATACCGATTCCCAATTTTCATTTTTCATTATAGTGATAATATTTTCATTTTTAGTCATGTGTGAGGAAAACCCTCTTTCTAAAACCGATAAACCATACCCATTTATTTCTCTCAAATAAATCACAAAAATAATTTCCTTTTAAAATATTTTTTTTATCATTTTATAAATTTTTAGGAACTTATCTTGATGATTGAAAAGTATGATGCTTTCCTGGTTCAACAATTTTTCCTAAACCTTACAACACTGAGAATTCAGTTTCAGTTTTCATTATTTTCATTATAATTTTTAGCTAAATATTTCCTCCTTTATTAACCTCCTAGGAAACTTTTATTTTTACCCATTAGAAACAATAATATTCTTTTTACTAGAATCCTCAATCAAAAATTAATAAACATAAAAAACATAGGAAAATGATAGAAAAATTATTTTCTATTTTTGGTGTCGATGGTTTTTGAAAAACCACTTTTCAATAGTGTAAAAATTCCGAATGTGTCTCATATTTCCACAAAAAACCTATTTTTTTGTCATCATTACATCCGTTATCATTGGACTGGAAGTATTTCTAACTTCTCCCAAATCCCCTTTCTTTTAGGGAGTAGATGCTTAAGGTCTAGTGTGATGCATGAATGTCTCCTCCTTATGATCATGATTCACTATGTATTTCAATTTTTTTAAATCAATACACTATCGGGATGAGAATAAAATATTTATTTGTCACTCTATGGTCTGATAGTGTTTTAAATGGGGTTAGTGTGATGGAGAAACTTGATATCATATCTAGTTTAAGGAGTTTTTCTTTGTCCCCACACATTCATCACAAAACTAGGAATTTTTCTTAAATTTATTTAATTTTAATACAATTTATTTAATTGAATTAATAAATCCATCTATGATTCAATCACGTTTCTACACTTTGAGCTTGATAAACACTTACTTTTATGGGTTTTCCGAAATTTTAAATTTCATTTTTTAAAAAGTTTTCTTTTATTTTTGACTTTTCTTTCTCCTTTATTGCATATAATATTTTTAATAATGAAAAAAATGAATTTTACTTCTTGGATTTATCCCTCTATTTATCATGTTCTTAAAGGGTTGCCTCAATATCAACTATAAGATCAACTCTTCCCTAAATTGAATCATTTTAGCATAAGTTTCATTATATTCTGACCTATCAATATCATTTATTAATACATAATCAATAAGATCCTTGAAACCCGAAACATCTTCCACTTTTGACTCATGTAAGCTTTCATCTTCATGATATAAAAGGTTATTCTTTTTGAAGAATTTATTCTCTATATTTCTCAATGTTTTGTCACCCTTAAATGGGTTTATATTAGATTATTCATCCTCATCATCTTGAAAAAATTTAAAACCAATAGTAGCGATATAACCTACTTTACTACATGGTATGAAAGCAATTGATAACTTAACTTAAAATTATCTTTTCCCCTCTTAATATTAGAGGAACCAAAATACATTATTCCATTCAACTCATTATCTGTATCTTATTTAATATAAATTTTATTTATTTCTTTGGATGAAAACACCCATTAATTATTTCACATTTGATTCGTTATCACCATTTATAATATATGATAAGTGTACTATTAAGACTATATATTGATACTCCTTTTGGATAATTATCCTCAACCATAATTACTTTTATATTGAAACATGGAGGTAGTTTACTTTAGATTATTTTAAAAAAAATTCATATTCAATATTTTCACCAAGGATTCATATGTCCTTCAGAAGAGAATTTAGTCAATCAGAAAACACATCATCAGTTTTAGTTAGACACATCATCAAGTATTCATATTTATTTCATAGAAATTTTATTTTTTAATCTAGAACATTGGAATCAACTTCCAACTATTCAAAAGTTTTTGAAACATAAAATGATAGGTTTTGTAGTAAATCAAGTTGGTGTAGGTAGATTTTTCTACATCCCCCCATAGTTCAATAATTTAATTTATATCCATATCAATTTCTATGTGGTATCTATCTGATGAATCCCCTCTTTACATGATCACTTATGTACCAAAAATGGATTCTATATAATTTTTAATCTCCAAGTATCTAAAATATTTATGTATCCTATTCCTTCATAACTAGAAATTGTTGACATTAAAAATTGGTATGAATTTTTGATTAAAAAAAGTTACCCCATCCATGATTCTGAGAGGGGGATAACATTATCCCCTAACATGATATGATACAAATTTTTGTTCACTTATCAAGAAGAGTTCCCAAAGTGGAGGGGTGAGTTTGGGTTATAATTATTTCAAAAATAACTAAATCCATTAATTATTATATTCTAATATCAGTTTTAGGAATACTTCCTTCTCTTTATTACATTCTCTCTATAAGAGATAAAAAATTTAAACAACAAAATATATTTTACTTATATCATTATAACCAGGATAGTCTAAGGATAATGAAAAGGTTATGCACCTATTAAATAGAAAGACTAGAGCATACTAATATTATTTGGTTTACACAATAATGTGGTCTCACCAATCCTCCAAACTCAATGTTCAAATGATTTGAAAATATCATATCCTCACATCACAAGGTGGAACTCATTTATTCTTCCAAGAAAACCTTTTTTTTCTTCAAAATACAAGGATATTAACATTCATAAAAAATGGTGTGTTTTTATACAAAAATTGATGATTTTCCATTGTGATTAAGAAATTGGAATTTCTTTCTCTTGATTAATTTTCTAGTTTTATATAATGTTTTTGAATCCCCTATGAGATCTACTTTGAGATATAATTAATTTTTCTCCTTTTAATCAATCTATACGCCTTGTAACTGATGTTTATAGTTTAAGAGCGATCATATTCTCTGATTTTTTCAAATGTATAAGATCTAGATAATCATGCTCTCACTTACTTTTATCCTTCCCTGTGCCTTTCCCGCTTGAATGTGGTGATTAAGGACCATTAATTTCGAATAAAATCTTCAAATCCTGAGAAAATATTCCATTTAAAACTTCTAGGTTTTGATTTTAATTGATTGGATATGACATGATTTCACCTTCCACTTAATATAAATATCTTAAAATAGTGTCATAATGTCATATCCTCATATACTATGTTGTATAATGGTGATTTGATAAATTTCTTCTATAATGGACCAATTATCTATGGAATAGATACCTATGACCAGGTATACTTTTATCACGCATAAATATCTTCCAATACATACCCATAATAACACAATAATCACATAAAAACACTTGGCATACCAAACCCACTATAATGTGACTATTTATACTATGGTTTGAGGTTCTTTTGTATTAGAATAAATCCACAACATCCAAACTTCCTCATTCACACACTCCATACTGAAAGATGTAACTATGATGTAGTGGTCTCCTCTTAAATCCTCTATAGTGCAGCCTATACCTATGGAGTGGGCCTCCTTAAAACTCCATTTATATTTAAAATTTGTAGGGAATCCCTAAAAAACAACATCCACAGTGAAAAGAGATATTGTGGCATGAGAACTTCTTCTTCGATAGATATGTGGTGTATGATTCTCTCTGTTGTGTAGAAAACCTATATCGAACCGATATACCAAAAAGTCTAAAAATATTCTATGATGTAGCCTCTTGAATTATAGTGTGGTGATTTTCTTCTGAACATTTTCCTCCATCATCACGAACCACAAGGATTTAAAAAATCCATAACAATCCTTCGAGCATCGCATCTACTTCACAACCTTCTTCAACATCAACACTCAGATGTGATTGTCAACAAACACAAATAATATAAAACACTAAAGGGATTTGTTTCAATATAAACCATTGTGTTCATATCATATATAATATTTTATATGTTCAGAGATATTATTTTAAAAATAAAATTTTATTCATTAAAATATCCCTCTTAAGTTAGAGAGACCATATCTATCATATTTTAACAAAAATTAGTATATAATCTTTTATCCTAGATAATTGTTTTTGAAAAAATCACTCTTTATGGTTATTTTGGGTTGAATGGATTTTTGAAAGGTTTAACATTGTTTAAAGAGGTTGGTTGTCAAAGGAGATGTGATTATTTGGCATGAATGTTCTACAGGATCACGCAGAGCACAAATTTATTAAAGGATCAAATGGAGAACAAATGTCCTAAAGGATCATAGAGAAAATGAATGTCCCAATGGATCATATGGATCAAAAATTTACCAAATAATCACATGGAGTGCATACATCCCAAAGGATCATATGAAGCATATATGTCCTAAATGATAATGTGAATTACAACTTCCCCAAAGTATCACATGGACCATGAATTTTCCAATGGATAATGCGGATAAAAAAATATCCCAAAAGAGAAAGAGGATCATAAATGTCCTAATAGATCATGTGAAGTGTGTTTTTAATTCCATGGTGGACATGTATCTCTTTTGGTAAAGGGACATGAAGGATATCACATGATCTCAACACATGAACCACATGATTATTAGAGAATATCATTACGAGATAACATGATGAAATTAAAGATAACACATAATTTTCAATGGATATCACATTGAGATCACACTATAAACTTAAATACACCCCATAATCATTAAGGGATATCATAATGTGATTATGAAAATAACATGAAGTTAAAACATTTCTGATAATAGATCTCATGAAGAGATCAAGTAATGTTCTTGAAGACACCACATGATTTTCATGGGATCTAATGAAGATATCATGCAAAGAACATGAAGGAAAATAGGATGGAAATTATAGAGATATATCATGTTCATTAAAAATCATATGGAAAAATAATTTTCATTAGAACACATGATGAGATCATATGAAGAAAATAATGACAATGTTGTTGAACACATGACTGTCTTTGGATCTCATGACGAGATCACGTGAATTTCACATGATTTTATTTGGATATTGTGTTGGGATCACATGAAGAACTATAAGAAAATTTCACTAACCACTATGTCACTGTATTTGGATTTTGTGATGGGATCTAGTGATGTGCATAATTTTGATTTTTGTGGTTGTAAAATAGATTAATACCCATGATTAATGTTCGTGCAGTGTATTTATTTCTATAAACACCCCTAAACCAACCCTTATTAGGTAGAGTAGTTTGATTAAGTGGTTTGGCCTAAAATGAAATATTTACCATGATTAGAGTAATGTATTACATCAGACTCATGTGATATGCATAAATAGAGGAAGGTCTCATGAAGGGATCTCATGGAGAGGTCTCACCAAGGGGTCTTGTGAAGGTATCTTGTGAAGGGAGATATGAACTGGGTGTTTCACACATTGAAAGACTAGTCAACATCACATGATATGTGTAACAAAAAACAAGGATTGATGCTAGTGTCATGGTATTCATTTTAAGAGAAGGAGGTCTTGCAAAGGTGTCTTATAGAGGGGTATTATAGAGGGGTTTTGAGAAGTGTTCATATGGTGGGCTCGCGATAAGGGTTATTTCACGTGGGTTGCACATCGGGGTATGGTGTAAGGAGATATTTTCCAAGGATACCCTATAAACAATACTATTTTCATATTTTAATTTTGAATAAGAAGATGATGATAGATGATCTTATTCACCTTACAATATTTATAGAATCAGTTTATTCACTATTACATCCTAGGTAGTGTGGAAAATAAGGAGGTTCTTTATTCTAAAAAGTGATTGGATTTACAAAATCATTATAGAAATTAGAGGACTTGTAATCTCTCGAATAGATTTCCAAAGTAAGAAGGAGTTTCAATGATATATCATGGAAAAGTGATTCTCAAGGGAATTTTCACATCATGTATGTAAAGGAGTAAACAATGTTTAAAGGAACCTATCATATTTTCGGTTCAACTCTCAACAATAGAAGATATTGTTCTATAGATTTCATGATAATTGTGTTTCCTTCTAAAGCAGTTATAAAAAGAGGGATGTGTGAGGGAAGTGGTCTTGGGGAGATAATTAATCTTCCCCCAACATTTTAATTGTAGTGATCCTGAGTATTATTTACCTAACTTAAACCAACATCACTATACTTTAGTGTATTTGGTATATCAGTAGATTTATTTTTTATGCTTCTTTAATTTATCCTAGTGTGGGTGAACTAAGTAAAATTACACGTGTATGTGTTATTTCTTATTTATTTACATTCAATTCATCATCATTTGATATAAGTGTAAAGTATAAGATCAATATAATCTCTAAAGAGAAAAATAAGCGACCTTTATAATAGATATGTCAAGATATATTAGGGTGGGATGAATTTTGAAAAGAATACCCATAACTTGATTTCCCCTGATCTTATGGAATCTAAGACCCTTTGAGCCTAACGAATTTTATGAGAGTTTAGGTTAGTTTTATTATATTTTATTTATTTTTCTTAGTCCATTTTATTTTCAATGTTAGAGTTTAAATTTAATATGTTTTTGGGGTTCCATGGTAAAAAGAATAACTATAACAAAGAATCAAAATCTAGTGAAATTCCTCTGTGTGGAAGTGTCTATAGAAAGTGTGTTATTCAGTTGATTTAAAACAAAAATTTACTAAATTAGGGTTTGGTTGAATCTCATTTTGAGACTATATACTCATTTAATGATGCTACATGAATGAGTGAATAACGTGGCAATCCATTTTATGTAGGAACTACTAATGTTGATGAAATTTTAGGAATGGAAAAAGTGGAATATTTACACATGAAAATGGAATTGGATTCAAAATGAAAATAATAAAACAATCCATAATATATCTGAATCCATGTATAGTAAATTTAAGTCAAATATAAAAATGGTTTAAATAGAAGTCCTATTGAAGTGGACATTGATTTAAGGGAGAAGAATGATTCCCTAGATTAAGAATTGAAAATTATGTTCACATTGATGGAAAAAATAAATAATGATAATAATAGAATGTATCTGAACTCCAAATAAATTAATAATTTATAAGTAAAGAATTATGATATTTCTACAAACCTATCAAAACTAGTTTAGGAGAAGAAATGATACAATAAGAGAATATATGATTCATAGATTCTATTACTCAAATGAATTCTAAAATAAAGGAGAAATATGACATTGTGGATAAGATCTCATAGGAATTAGAAGATGAGATGTCTATTATAATGACTCTCTAGAGATTACTTAATTCTCAAATTGAATCTAGGGATAATAAGATTCATCAAATAAGAGAAGAGATAAAATTTGTCAAATAATAAGTGGAGAAATATGCTAAAGTAAAGAGAAAAATGAAAGATGATTTATATTTATTATTTGACTATCCTTCAGTAGGTAATAATTTAATGAAAAGAAAATATTTTATTTTGGATGAAAAACATGAAATTATTGTCGCAACCCATAGTTCATGTAGTTTTTTAGAATATAGAACTAGTTATGATAAACCTCATCTCATGTGTGAGAGGAAGATATCAGGGAAAAATTAAAAAATTTGGGAAAATTATATTGGTGTTTGAAATAGATCTAAGAGTTTTTTTCAAAAATTAATGACAACATGTACTATTTCTTATGGCATGCTTGGTAATGTTTTATGTTTTTGTTTTGAAGAATTGGAATATATTTCATGTTTTGAAGACAAATATATTGAAAAATTTGAAAATAATAGGAATATTTATAATTTTTTTGAAATAAAAATCTTAAGGAAAAATGTATCTATGAAATATTTGTATTGTGAAAGATTGGGAAAGACTATGAGTATGTGTCAATATGTCTGAGGGATAAATGTAAGAAGAACTCCAAATCAACCTATATCTCAACTGAGAAATAATTACATGAAGTATTTTTATTATGGGAGGTGTTTCATATGTTCTATTCATGTGATTTTGGGAAGATGTTATAGCTGGAATAATGAAGGTATAGAAAAAGAATACAACAAAATATTCCAAACTCTAGTGGAATATGATGAGAAAAACTATATTAGAATACAACCTACTAAGTTGAAAAATAGTTTTTTAGTCTTGGAGGAAACATAAGGAGCTCAATGAATGCTGTACCAAGAACATTATATATCACACTCACATTATCTCTCCTATAAAAAATATGGATGAACTTGAAAGAAAATGGTGGATATTCTCCATTTTTTAGTAAGAAGAATCTATGTTTAGTGAATGGAACACCCCTAGAAAGAACATGTGACATGAATCAGATAACTTATAAAAGAAAAATTAATAAATAATTCCTTGATAAATTCACATGCCAATATATAAGGGAAGAAGTGAAGAAAAGAGAAAGCGTCCCTCAATGGAGGAAGGAGAAAGACCAGATGACTCGAGGAAAGATTCATGCTCAAATAAAGAATTATGAAAAATGGAGTATAGGTGGAACATTGAATAAAGAAATTTTTACTAGTCAGTTTAAACCTAAAAATTTGAGAAAGAACAATCCTACAAAGCATAAATATCTTAATGAGACAAATTATGATAATAATGAATGTTTAGGTACATGGCCAGATTAGTTGATTCAGGATGGGTTTTTGGAATAAGAACAAAAATAGTACAATATTTTTTAAGAAAAGATTAAATTGGTGGCCTATCAGGATCTACCAAAATCCTATTCATGAGGATTATTGAGGTATCCCTCCCCCCATGTACTTAACAGTTTCTAATATTTGTTAGAATTGGTACATGAATAATGGAGAGATATGATATATGAGGTGTGTGTGATGAAAGGTAATGGGTGCATACATTCAATAAAGTTATATAAAATAATAAGAATCAGGACTCTTGAATTTCATATAGTATAAAATCCAACATGTAGTGTCACAAAACAACATTGTTTTTTAAATTTTTATATTGAGGTGACATGATATTTAAAAGGAAGATTATACAATAAAGATCTTGATGTGATACTTTAGAGTGGTAAAATTTATAATTGAATGATCCAACATTTCCAAGTCACATTGAGTATTGAACTATTGACATCATGATTTATTTTAAGTTGTATTTTTCCATTGATAGAATATGTACTAGTGGATAATTAAGAACATTCATGTATTTCATGTGTATCTATTTTTTATAACAATTTGGTACCAGCAGACTGTTTTAAAGATACAAATAAGCTACTAAAAAATCAATAACATTTCCAACTAGTGGTCTCACCATTCTGAATAGTAATTCAAAATTTGGATTCATCTCAAAAATCAGTATTAATAATCTATATCAATACAAATTTATTGGTTTTTAGGGAGATGCAGTGAAAAAAACTCTATGTTTTATAACCTCATCCATCAAGGGAGTCTGTTAAATATTTTAAGAAATTAATGCTACAAGCATTTATGGAAGTAAGTAAGTGACATGGAAAGTGTTGGTGGTTATTGGATTAAACTCTTGTTTCCTACATATAGTCATGAATATGTTGGTATATTGGATAATTGGATTACTCAATTCCAAGTAGTAATTTCACTTAATTAAAACATTTCAATAGTGTGAAACTATAAATAATAATATGGCTATGATCTTGAAAAGAACTATCAGGAGAAATTTTTTAGTCTTAGGTTGAAAAATTGAGTTGAAGGTGAAATTGTAAATTGTTGACATAACCAGGTTATCTTTAGATGTCAACCAATGGTGTGACATCGTAAAAGGATAAGTGCATGAACACTGGGGGAGAACAATATCTCTTTATCTAGGATATAAGAGTTATAATAATAATTTTTTTCCTTCATGATTTTATAAATTTTTGAAATTCTAATACACGAATATCATGGTTTAAGAGGGAGTAATTTCCAAGATGAAGGAATACCCTATGTAATTCTATGAGAAGGGGGGATTGATGTGAATTTTCTAATTAGTATCCATTGTGATAGTTCAAGTGATATAAATAATAGTAATAATCTTGTCTATCATTTAAATAGAAAGCACATTGAAATCAAATATCACTTTATCCAGAATAAAGTGGAGCATGGTCATGTGATTCTCGAGTATGTTCCTATTTAACTACATGTTGTAGAAATCCAAACAAAGTCCTTACCCCAATGAATAATTCAATCAATATTGACTAGATCATGGAGTTCAATTGAATCCCCAAAAATAAACAGTATGGATGTGGGACCCCCTCTCCTTGAGGTATGGTGGGTTTTTTCCCTATATACTGATGTGTGTTTTTTATCATGCTGTATACCATAATAGAGTGACCATTGAGTTCATTGAAAAGGGGGATAAAATGTCTTAATCAATAATCAGGGAGAATATGGCATGGGTAGTAGTGAAACATGGGCGTTTTAAATATGATGATGCTAAATCTACTCTATCAATTAATAAAAGTTATGAATATGAGTTTTGAGTTTATTATTATTGAAGTTAACGTGTTTGGGTGGTGGAGTGATCTCATAGTCTGTTCAAGTTTTATCTTTTGGTTTTGAGAAGGTTTCAGAAGGCATGATCTATAACAAAGTGATTCATAGATGAAATTTTCATGCTACTCTTCTTTCTCATGTCAATATTGAAATATGTGTTCTTAGAGTACATGTTGAGGAAGACATTGATCACTCTGTGGGGTTATAGAATTCAAATAGTTTTCAATATGTATAACTTGTCAACAATTTGATTCTTGATGTTTCCAAGTGTTATGAAAAAACCAAATGGGGGAGATAATTGGCAAAAAATACATCTTGATGGTTCTTTTGTGTTTATTTTTTTTGAAAAGGTAGTATATTTTCTTAAAAGGATGGTTTTGAATGGTGTTGTGATGAGTTGAGATAAATTTCCTAACAGATCATGTGGCGAATGAATGAAATGAAGCATGAAAATCCAAAAGGATTACACGGATCATGAATATCCTAAAGGATCAGATGGAGCACAAATGACCTAAAGGATCACATTGAGTGTGAATTTCATTGATGATGACACAGAGTGTGTAATCCTATAAGATCATGTGAAGTGTGTAAGTACTAAATGATCATGTAGACTAAGAATTTCCAAAATTATCACACAGAGTGAAAATTTTCAAATTGTTCATGTGGATCATGAATGTACCAAAGCATCATTTAGAGAACATAAGTCATAATTGATAATGTGGAGTGTGATCTCATCACAAAATCTATTTTTATATAAGATGATATCATGATGATATATAATAATTCACTGGAAGAAACTACAATATTTTCATAGGATCTCACATTGAGATCAGTTGATACACTTGAAGACACCATAAGATCATTAATGGATCTCATGATGAGATCATGAAAATCACTTGTAGATACCACATGATTTTATAGGGATCTATCAAAGATATTATGAGAATCACTTTAAGACACCATTTTATTTTCAAGGGATCTCACCAATAGATCAAATGAAGCACATGTTGGAAGGGAGGTTAGAAATGATGGAGATATCTCATGATTATTTGAAATCATGACCACATTATTGTCATTGGATCAGATGATGTGATCTTATAAAGCACTATAAGACAATGTCGTTTACCACATGATTATCTTAGGAACTCAAGATTTGATCATATAAAGGGTTCATTATTTTCTTTTATCTCATGATGGGATCATATGAAGTGCTAGAATTCAATGTCTCTAAACAATGCATGATTTTATTTTGATCATGTGATGGGATCATGAGAAGAACATAATAATGAATACTATGGTAGTAGAATAGACCGATAACCATGATTTATGATGTTATAGATGTGAATTTGTGAATAAAAATAACCCTTAATCCATCCTTAAGTTGTAGAGTAGTTTTATGAAGTGGTTTGATCTGAAGAAAATTATTAAGTAAGAGAATAACAAGGTATTGCAATAGAGTCATGTGCTTTGGATATATGAAATAAGTTCTCTAGAATAGATCCCATAGAGAGTTCAAGAGAAGGGGTATCATGAAGGTATAGTTGAAATGGAGATATGCATTGGGTGTTTCCCACATAGGCATACTAGTTAATATCACACGATCCACTTAAATATAATAGGGTCTTATGCCAGAGTCACGCGATTCTTCTAAACTAATGGAGGCATCATAAAGGAGTATCATGGAGGGATCTCATGAAGGGTACTTGTGTAGGGATCTCATGAAGGGGAATTTTGAAAGGGTCACACACCAGGATTTCACCTAAGGATAAATGTCCTATTGTTACCCTAAGAATTGTTCCATTTTCATATTTAAATTTAGAAGAAGAAGAAGAAGGCATAGGATTTGCAGGTCCAAACAATATTTTCAGAAGTATTTTAATCATTTATATGTCCCAAGTAGTGAATAAAAAGGGAGGTTCTTAATTCCTACAATTTAAGGGATTTTAGAAATTTTTTGAAAATTTGGAATAATTGGAATATCTTGATGAAATTTATAATATAAGGTGGAGTTTCCATGATATCTCATGCAATGGTGATGCTCAAGGGGTTGTTCACATCAAGGATATGAAAGAGAATATTAATTTTAAAGGAAACTATCTTATATTTGGTACAACTATCAATAATAAAAGATATTTTTATTTGTACTGTATTCCAATTGTTTTTCTTTTTAAAGTAGTTAGCATAAGAGGGAAGTGTGAGGGATGTGATCCCATAGAGATAGTGAATCTTCCCTAGACATTGTAAGGTAAGTGATCCCTGACCAGAGTGTCCTAATATAAACCATAAACAATTCACTTTAGTTGATTTGACACATTGGAACATTTCCTTTGTATTCTCCTTGGATGTAGCCCAATGAGGGTGAACGAACTAAAAATATATGTATCCTTTTTATTTCTTTATTTCTTTAATTTCTATTCATCACCATCAGATATAGATGGAAAGGATGAGATCAATATAATATCAAAAGACCAAAATAAGAGACCCTTATAATAAATATCTCATGATCTATTTGGGCATGGATATTTTTTAAATGAAAATCCATACCCTGATTCAAACCCCTCTTAGGGTATCTAAACCACTTTTGGGCGAACCACTTTTTTTCTTATCTTATTTTCTATTATTTTATATAATATGATGACTCATAAACTATGTGTATCTTTTTATAGTTTATAAAAAACCCTTGATTTTGAAAAAACTTCACTAATTATAGTATGTGTCAATTATTTCCTTGATTTTGAATTCTTATAAATCAATTTTTTTTTAAAAATTCATACAATATAAATTTCCATTCAAAATCAATGATTTGATTTTTATAACACTATAACGACCCAAACATCTATGAATAAAAATTCCTCTGGATCTAATTAAATGTATTATTATATAAAAATTTTATATAACATATGCACTTCTTTAGTTTTATGTTTTTGATTTTAAAATACCATTAATAATTATGACCATTGCTAATATAGTTGTTGAATATTGATCACATGAATAGTATAAATACAGGGCTTTAAAAAATCCAATTTACTTAGAAAAAGGAAGTGATGGCCTCATCTAATAGAATTTCTCCGTATGATGCTCATTTGTCAGAGCTCAGAAAGGAGGTGGCGTCATTGGTATTCACTCTTTACCAAGCCCAAGATGAGCTTCAAAACATTATTCTTGAATAGAACTACCTAGGAGAGAAGTGGAAGTTAATAGAGATTACCACACAAGCGATGTTAGCTGAGCCTCCCCAAGAGTCTGTCACCATCACAAACCTTACCCTTTGGTCTTATGCAGGTGTTATAAGTGGTTATGTAACAAGACCCTATAACTATTATTATGTGTATTATTTTTTCATATAATAAATAATATACATTCATTTTATTATTGTTACTTTGTAAATAGTTTTTAAAGCAAAAATAGTACTTTTAGTTAATATTCAATTAATGAATCTATTTTGATGAATTAATGGATTTTTGAAATAAATAATATTTTAATAAAATATTATTAAAAAATTAATTTTTATTAAATATAAATGATTGTATAATTTTTATGAATACAATTGTGATTTTTATTAAGGTTTGAAAGATGTTTTTGTCAAAACCCATGAATTTTTAATAAATATCGGTTTTTATTTTAAAAGTCAAAATTAACATATTTAGAAAATTATTTAGGTAAAATGAATATTATTTTTGGAATCATGAAATTTAAATTATCCTATAGTTAATTTTTCATAATTTTATGAGAGTCAAATTTTTAGGAAAAAATTAAATACCGTTTAATTATATAATGTGTTTTATGACATCATAAAGACCCAATAGTGATATAATAAAGTACTAAAAATGATATTTTCGGCCAATATATGTTTTAACATTAAAATAATGTGATTTTAGGTTTGTTTGATTTATTTTAAAAAGCTTTAGTGCACCCTGGAAGGCTTATAAATTTTTTTAACTTTTTTAAATGATTTCCTTAAGAGTGCGACTCACCTCCACGTAAGAAAGCAAAATATTTTAACAAGTTCGTCCATTTTAATTATAAAATAATATTTTCCTATCCCCTTTGGTGAAAACCATGGGAGAAAAACATGGGATGGTTTGTGGTTTTGACTAGTTTAATGTGTGGTGTCCAAAACCTAAATAATAAAGAATTCCCTCCCTTTACCTATATAAACCCACCCGAGCTCCCACTTATTTTCACTAAAAGAATTTAGAGCTCGAATAAACTCTACCCTCCTCTCTCTATAATCCTACCAAGGTTCCCCAAGATCCCAATAAGCCTCTCTCAATCCCCTATTAAGCCTTTTGGATCCCACTTCCAAGTAAGGGATTTCTTCCTTTCTCATTTTGTCCAAGTTTCTTCATATTGCCATATCTTTGTCTTTTCAATTAAAAATGTTGGGGTGTGATTTAGAAAATACCATATACTACCCAACTTAAATTTTAATGAGGATATACCCCTTTCTCTCTCATTAATTCCTCCCATGTACACTCGTTACCATGCCGAAATTCCATAAGGAATTTCTCTCTTCTCATTTACAATCATGCAATTATTTTTTATTATGAATCTAAATTCCATTACATATGTTGGGACACATATCTATATGACCACATTAATGTTCATTTCATTTATATATGATGAGTCACCCATTTCTCTCTCATCAATCATTTTTTTGAATTCTGATGTCATGTCGTTATGCTGCCGAAATTGCACCATGATTTTCCAAGCCAAAGTCATTGTGTAGTGAATACCATGCCCATTCCTCTATCAAGGTATTCATCTTTATGCACATTTACTTTTTTATTATATATTTTCATGTATGAATTATAAATTACTTTATCATGGAATAAATGTTGATGTTTAATGAATCCATGTTATATGATCCATGTGGCACACTTATGAATGAAATGAAATGATTAAGAAGGGTAAGCTCAGATAGTGCTCCAATGAATTGGGTAAATATTAGTATCATGATATATCAAGTACAATGAGGGTTTAATCAAGATAATTTAAGTTCAATGAGGGTTTACTCAAGATCCACGTGCCATGATCCTTGGCTCATGGTAATATCATGTTAAATGTTGTTGCCACATTTTCATGTTATGATAATAATGCTATATCATGACTTTATGTTCATGTTTATCTTATGATCCCTTGATATTAATGTTGCCTAAAATGTACTGTATTCTTCATGTTATGACTTTTTACTCCCTTATTAGGCTTTATAGCTCACCCTTTTCTTATTCATGTCCCCAGGTTATCCCATGCAATGAAAAGTACGAAGGAATGTGTGTGGTCATGTAAAAGAAGTTTCCAATAAATATGTGTATTTCATGTTTTAAGTTTTTATTTAATGTTCCTAATCCCCAAATAAACTAGAAATATTGATCATCTATGTTGTATCAAGTGAAGAGTTTATGTAATAAATTATGTTTAAGTGTGAAATAAAGAGAAGGGTTGTTATAGTTGGTATCCGAGGATATGTTTAGTTATTTTTGGGATTAGGATTACAAAACCCTAGTGAAATACTTAGGGATAAGACTAAGCATAATAAAAAATCACTAGATTTTAGTGAGTATTGAGTAAGTGTTTTATCATGAAAATACATCCTTGTTTGGATACGATCAGGTAGAGGCGGCTCTGGTACACATGTATCTAGGTGTAAAACCTGAAACACCGCTTTGAGCTAGACTCGAAAAGAACTGGTGCATGACAATAGGCCTTGCTGCACTCTTGGTTACAAAACTCCCATGGGATATGCTTGGGTAAATTCCTAAGCTTAGTAAGAACCATTATTAAGGGAATAATAAAAATGACCCCAATAATATATGTTGGTAAGTAGATCATGGATAACATAGATTGAAGCCTATAAATTAATAAGTTAAGGAAATAAAAGTAATTTATAAGTTATAAATTTTTGTATTTGGATTACCATTTATGTGTTGCCACAAACTTTCCTTTTATTCTATAAAATGTCTGGTAATAGGAGGACTCAGGTTAACAACCGATGCGAAGATCAATGTGATGACTATTCTAATGACATGCCCAATCAGATGGGAGCGGGAATCACAGATTTTTTCGTGATACTCTCTCAATTAACTCAAGTTTTGAGTAGAAACACGAGTCAATAGGAACATTACCCCCCCAAGAAATATGAAGTTGTAATCCAGAGCTTCATGGGACAAAGGACCCCTACTTTTAATGGATCATCTGATCTCTCAATTGATGAAAAATAGATCAACTCCATTGAAATGTTATTCTCTATCCTTCAATGTTTCGAACAAGAGAATGTTATTATAGATAATTATTGTATGGAGGGTGAAGTTGATCAATGGTGGACATTGATAAAAAATATGATTCTTGAGGAGGAGATCGAGTCATTGGAATGGAAGGATTTTCTGGAAAGTGTTTTTTGATAAATATTTTCTTTGCAAACTCTAACTTAAAATGGAAAGGGACTTCATTTCCCTAAAGAAAAAAAGATGACGAATCCATCCAAGATTACAAGGAAAACAACACAATTATTTCACGATATGCCTCTTACTTTGTCTTCACAACTGAATGTAAGGTTGACCACTTCATTAGTGTGTTAAAACCTAGCCTATAGAAATCCCTAGTGATCTGTGACTTTGAGAGATATGAGGTAATTGTCTGATGTGCCCTCAAAGTTAAAATGGAGATCGAAAAATCTCAGGGGTATTATAGGGATAAGAATCGTAAGGTGGAATTTAATTATGGCTATCTGATTGATAAATCTAATGGTGCTAAGAAAATCCAGCACCCCACTTGCCAAAGATTCGGAAATAAGCACCCAAGAAATTGCATAAAGGGAATGAGGATATGATTTAGGTGTAGAAAATGAGGGAACTTGGCCATTAACTGCTAACAAGAAAAACCAAAAATTTCAATAGAGGAAAGGAATGCTCTATTTTACCCTCAACGCGTTGTTCATTGCTTCAACTACAAAGAATTAGGGAACTTTTCATACCAGTTCCCTAAGACAAGGGTTTTAGAAGGCAACCAACAACCTCCAAGGTAGTATGGGAAAGCTTTTTTCCATCACTACCTATGAAGTGAACCCCAAAAAAGAAGTGGTGACAAGTATGCTAGTTATTAATTTAAGAATAGTGAATGTACATTTTGATTTCATTTCAATGAATTCATTTAAATCCTTAAATATTAGTAGAATAATACAAACACCACTAAAAATCATGAAAGTAAAGATGCCAGTGAGAATGGAAAATGGGGCAATCATTGCATCCCATGAATATAACTCCTCCCCTATCATAATTTGTAGATTGGACTTACTGATGAACCTCGTCATACTCCTTATAGTGTAATTTGATGCAATTCTTGGCATGGATTTTCTTTCCTTATATAGAGCCAACATAAATTGTTGTGAGAGGGAAATCATCTCCATATGGAGAATCGACCCCCGATTCTGTACAAGTGCAAGGAGGGAGATGAATATTCTTTAGAACCATCATATCAAGAATGGATATTACTAACCTATGAGAAAAAATATATTACTCAGATGATTGAGTCTAAGGAAGCAAACATCCTTGAAGACATGCCCATTGTGAGGGAATTTGATGAAGTGTTTCTGAGTAATTGTCTGGTCTTCCTCCTAGAAGAGATGTTGAATTCTCAATTGATCTTATTCTTATGGTGTTTCTAATATCCAAGACTCCATATATAATGGATGTTGTGGAGCTTGAGGAGTTGAATAAATAACTATAGGAGAATCTAGATAAAGGGTTTATACATCCAAGTGATTCACCATGGGGTGCACTAGTCCTCTTCATTAGGAAGAAGGATGGGTCAATGTGCCTTTGCATTGATTACTATGACGCCCCGACCCCAGTAGCCCGATGTCGGTGCTTCGGTTATGGTGTGCAATTTATTTCGCACAAATGAAACAAATAAGTCACACATCATAACCCATCAGGAGGAACTTTCTGGTTTAGATCCTGGAGAATCAGAGACAACAACTTTGCTTCTTTATTTTCTGAGCGAAGAACAAACATCCAAGTCTTGGAAAGGCTCTATCAACCTGTAAAAATTTAACATAAAACATAGGGTGAGCATTGAAATACTCAGTAAGGGGTTTTTGAAAATACTTAAATACAGCTTTTGAAAACTACATTGAAAAATACTTTTCCATACTTAGAAAGTTTTCTTAAAAGAAAAACATCAAGACTAAACAAAGGTTGATACATCAGAGTTAAAGTACTTCATACTTATTCACTAGAACACTTAGCGGTAACTCACTTAGTAAACAAGATAAGCATAATAATAAAAAGGCATGGGTTGCACAAAGTAAAGTGTCCATAAACAAGAAAGGTGTGTATGAACAACAAGATGAAAATGTCATCAGAGTCACGCACAAGCGCATCATCTACACAAAATATGCACATCATGACATGATAATTGAAATACAACATTTGAAATGAAGTTCTGGAAAAGAAATTGGTCATGCATCAACATTGCCATATCACATGTCTTGTGTTTCTTTTTTTTATCTGATACTCATAGGTAAGGTTCTATAACCAAGGTTATTCCTCTAATCGGAATAATCACTAGGTTGGTCATAAACAAAGAAATGTATGCTGAAGGACTCATGGTCTCTGTGTCAAGGCCTTGTGCTATGACCTAAGGGTAAAAAACCAATCTGACTGTCTCGAGAACTATTGATGCATCTAGGAGCTTACTTTTACCGGTCTCCAACCCGGAGGGCTTCATTTAACCAGTCCCCAACCTGGAGGGTTTTCTTCTTACAGGACCCCATTCCGGATAGTCCAATACATTTCTCACATGTTGATAAGGTCAGATATTCAAGGTGTCCCATACCACTTTGAATACTTAATTTTCATTTCAAATTACCCAAGGTGTCCCATACCACTTTGGGTAATACGATCTTCGTTACTCATTACCCAAGGTGTCCCATTCCACATTGGGTAATTTAGTTCTTAGTTCATTATCATTTGAGTCATATGCATGAAAAATATGAATACGACAACAATTATATAATTGGTTTACAAATACATGATACGACAGATAAAATGGATAATATGGAATAAAAGCAGGCATGGTTAAGCAAGCATACTATGTGCATAGAACAATTATTTAAGCACATAAAATGATGAATGTGTGAGACTTGCTCCCAAGGGGTATTAAATGATGAGTTTCTAAAATTCCAGTACATGGAAATGAACTACTTGGCATTAACTTTTGTACTTCACAGGTCATAGTACTTGCAAAAAATCTCCATCCACTATTAATTACTGCGGCATGCTTGGTATAAAAATAATAAACACTTGCCATCTTTAAAATTCCGACGCTTGGAAGTAAACCACATTAAAAATAATACTTGTCATTAATCATTATTCTTCACTGGTCAAAGAATTTGCAGTTACACTCTGCTCACTAAAAATCACTGCAACGAGTTTGGTATAAAAATAATAGAGGATTTCTACATATTAACATAACCCTTAAATCCATATCCTTTTAATGCAAGTTTAAAATAGGTATAAGCATATCCTTAAAAAAACATAAATCATTTCAAGGGAGACATTAATCAAGTTCATTGGTGTACCCTTAGATACAGAAATATAAAACAGCATAGGCAAGCACTAAAATCCTACATGCATAAAAATATTAATAACAATTTCTTGAAACTAGGATTCCAGATATTAATCTTAAAAACACATACATACATAGGGATATATATACACAAAGTATATATATATATATATAGGGTTTCTCATAAATTAAACATGGTTCACTTGAAATCTGAAACCTCTAACAATCTATCATTTATTCAGTTAAAAAAAACAAAACCTTATGGGTTTTAAATGTTCATGAAACTATAAATATATAAAACTTCAATTTCAACTATAACATGTTTTCACCCAAACCAAAGACCTAGTTCGCATTAAAAAATATTTTTCAAAGATAATTATTCATCTCTTAAACATCAAAACTGATTTCCATTCCAATACATTACCTTACATAAAAATATAGTTATATAAATATATACGGCTTACATAAAATCCAACCTGTTGGGAATTTATTTTATAAAAACCCTTTTCAAAAGCATAATTCTTAGTATAAAAATACTGAATAATCTTGGATACCCTAAAAAAATGGGTTTGAGTGATGTATATACATATGTATATATTTATATATATATATTCAAAACCAAAAAAACACAATACACTTGTGTTTTAGGTTTGTAAAAAAATAGGATCATTAAAACAAACTTAAAAGTGATATCCCTTTTTATATCACGAAGGAAACACCCCTTGAAAATTTTTCAAAACCGAAGAGTATGAGTTTTATATACATATATATATATTGTATATATTGTGGGTATAATAGTATAGGTTTCCATAAAACATGAAAACACCCTTAGAGTAGAGTAATCTTCCTAAACCGAGGGGTTTGCATTTTGAATACATGCGTATAACAATAAATCAGATATGTATATACTTATATATATTTATATACCGAGTATATATAACGTTCTATCTTAAACCGGAAAAACACTAAAACACCCTTACCTCGCGTGAGGATGAAGCTCGAGACATGGGTATGCTCGCTGGATTGCTGTGAATTTAGGGGAGAGGAGGAGGAGGAGAAATCGCCCGGAGTTTCATGTGGCAGGGGTGAGGTTTATGTAGAGGTTTTCAGCACAACTAGGTGGCTCGACCCAAGGGTTAGCCCGGTGTAGAGGAGACGAAGGTATAACACCCTAGTAGGTGGGGGTGTGCGAGGTCAACATGAGCAGTGGAGAGGAGGCGTCTCGGGAAAACCAGCTGCTGGTTCGCGGGACCCTGGCGTGAGGTTGAAGACGATGGGAGAAGCAGTAAAAAAAACGCGCGACGGCTGGGATTCGACCAGGGTGTGATCGGATGGACGAAAAGAAACGAGAGTTTTAAAACATATCAACGGCCGGGATCTGTTCTAACTTCGATCGAACGGATGTGGTTGGGGGCGCGAGATGGCCTGGGTTGCGTGATTGGGGAAAAAATAGAAAAAAACAATATAATAAATGTTAAAACAATATTAAACCGGGATGTTATAATTTGAAATTGTATAAAATTAAATAAGCACTTTTAACCCATAAAATTTCAAACCTGATAAGTGCAATCAGTTTATTTAAAGAAAAAAATGATTTTATTTGGTATAGTTTATTATTTGTTTTCTAAAGGATAAATATTTTATACTAAACATTTATAACTACCAGGATCTTATAACCGTTAAAATCCAACATAATTCTCTTTTTGTTTTATAAAATTATTTTTAAAAGACCCGTAGTTTTTCTCTAATTCAAAACACATAGTTTTAGAGATCTGAAAAGATACATTTTTCAATTATTGCTGATACCCCGTTCGACACATTTTAAAATACCTCGTTTTCCACCATATCAGGATCAAAATAGATTCATTTGCAAGAAGAATATTTTATTTTAATACTTGAAGATATAATTCCAATATTTTTTACTTATTAAAATATTGAAATACCATAATATTATAAAAGCGTTATAAAGACAAAATTTTTATAAAAAGATGCACCTCATCCATTGGAAACCAACGGTAAAAAAAAACGGTCATATTCCCTTAGAGGTCCATTATAAAAGCAAGGGGTAGGATGTTTTATATTTTCAAAACACCGGACCCTTGGCGGATGGATCTCCTCATACCTCTGGTGCTGAGTGCGTGCGCGGTGATTCTGGCGGTTATACTTTTCACACTGATGGACCCGGAAGATGACAACTATCTGATTGCCCGTGTTGTGGTTCTTTGTAGTCTTGCTGTGGCCGTGTTAGGTCTTGTGCATGGTACTTTCAATTAGATGGGTCTTGTTGTAATGTATATTTTAAATATATAATAGTTTATTGTATTCTTCATGTTTTATTTCCACTCGAATTCTTTATCAGCACACAAAGCATAAAATAAAATAAAACAAGATACATCGTTAAAAAGCACAACATTGTTCACTTGGACCAGTTTATAAAACCTGGGGCGTCACATTATCCCCCTCTTAAAAGAATTGCGTCCCCGTAATTCGATCGGCGTACATACAATGACTTATTCACACCGCTTCTCTGACACCCTTGGTGATGTCCCTTTACCTCCACCGCCCATGGAAGAAGTTACTATTCAACTCAATCCCCAGGGCTGAACAAAGCTTGTGGGTCTCCTCTTCCCAAATACATTTTTGGCAAAGTGGATCGTGGTTGAAGCCAAGCTCTCGTTTGATACAGGTGGTTTTCCAGAGATGGGAACGAGTGACATCAAGCTTCGCGACATCCGCTTGGATTTGGTTCCTAAAGATCTCTCAAACCACTTCATAATTGAAGTATTCTATGAAAGATCCAAAATCGCAGAGCTCCCCAAGCATGCTGAAGCACAGGATTTGGTACATAAAGACTGCGCGGAAGTCCAACTGCTTTGCAGCTTCTCCAAATGCCGGGAAGGCCAACCATTTATTGTTCATGGTGAAACACAGGAAGAGTCCCTCATAGTACTTCCCTTTATTTTTATAATTCTCAAATAGCGCACTGGCCATTTGGTTATACACAACTTTCGACCCTCGGAAGATTCGAAGTACATTCGAGCTTTTCGATATTTCATAGAGGGTTTTTCACGTGAGTCGTAAGTTAACAAAAGGTTGGTAACTTGTTGAGCAGGATTTTGCTACAATAGTCTCTATGATTTCTGTAGGGAGAGTCAAGAGTCTAGGCGTGGTTCTCTATCTTTCCATCTGAGAAGTTTAAGAACAAACCCTACTTAGTAAAACATTATTAATGTTTTCGTGTTGTCCTAATTTTCCAAGGTTGCCTAAACCATTCCTCTGATACCAACTATGACGCCCCGACCCCAGTAGCCCGGTGTCGGTGCTTCGGTTATGGTGTGCAATTTATTTCGCACAAATGAAACAAATAAGTCACACATCATAACCCATCAGGAGGAAATTTCTGGTTTAGATCCTGGAGAATCAGAGACAACAGCTTTGCTTCTTTATTTTCGGAGCTAAGAACAAACATCCAAGTCTTGGAAAGGCTCTATCAACCTGTAAAAATTTAACATAAAACATAGGGTGAGCATTGAAATACTCAGTAAGGGGTTTTTGAAAATACTTAAATACAGCTTTTGAAAACTACGTTGAAAAATACTTTTCCATACTTAGAAAGTTTTCTTAAAAGAAAAACTTCAAGACTAAACAAAGGTTGATACATCAGAGTTAAAATACTTCATACTTATGCACTAGAACACTTAGCGATAACTCACTTAGTAAACAAGATAAGCATAATAATAAAAAGGCATGGGTTGCACGAAGTAAAGTGTCCATAAACAAGAAAGGTGTGTATGAACAACAAGATGAAAATTTCATCAGAGTCGCGCACAAGCGCATCATCTACACAAAATATGCACATCATGACATGATAATTGAAATAAACATTTGAAATGAAGTTCTGGAAAAGAAATTGGTCATGCATCAACATTTCCATATCACATGTCTTGTGTTTCTTTTTTTTATCTGATACTCATAGGTAAGGTTCTATAACCAAGGTTATTCATCAAATCGGAATAATCACTAGGTTGGTCATAAACAAAGAAATGTATGCTGAAGGACTCGTGGTCTCTGTTTCAAGGCCTTGTGCCATGACCTAAGGGTAAAAACCCAATCTGACTATCTTGAGAACTATCGATGCATCGAGGAGCTTACTTTTACCGGTCTCCAACCCGAAGGGCGTACTTTAACCAGTCCCCAACCTGGAGGGTTTTCTTCTTACCGGACCCCATTCCGGGTAGTCCCATACATTTCTCACATGTTGATAAGGTCAGATATTCAAGGTGTCCCATACCACTTTGAATACTTAATTGTCATTTCAAATTACCCAAGGTGTCCCACACCACTTTGGGTAATACGATCTTCGTTACTCATTACCCAAGGTGTCCCATACCACTTTGGGTAATTTAGTTCTTAGTTCATTATCATTTGAGTCATATGCATGAACAATATGAATACGACAACAATTATATAATTGGTTTACAAATACATGATACGACAGATAAAATGGATAATATGGAATAAAAGCAGGCATGGTTAAGCAAGCATACTATGTTCATAGAACAGTTATTTAAGCACATAAAATGATGAATGTGTGAGACTTTCTCCCAAGGGGTATTAAATGATGAGTTTCTAAAATTCCAGTACATGGAAATGAACTACTTGGCATTAACTTTTGTACTTCACAGGTCACAGTACTTGCAACAAATCTCCATCCACTATTAATTACTGTGGCATGCTTGGTATAAAAATAATAAACACTTCCCATCTTTGAAATTCCGACGCTTGGAAGTAAACCACATTAAAAAAAATACTTGTCATTAATCATTATTCTTCACTGGTCATAGAATTTGAAGTTACACTCTGCTCACTAAAAATCACTGCAACGAGTTTGGTATAAAAATAATAGAGGATTTCTACATATTAACATAACCCTTAAATCCATATCCTTTTAATGCAAGTTTAAAACAGGTATAAGAATATCCTTAAAAAAAACATAAATCATTTCAAGGGAGACATTAATCAAGTTCATTGGTGTACCCTTATATACAGAAATATAAAATAGCATAGGCAAGCACTAAAATCCTACATGCATAAAAATATTAATAACAATTTATTGAAACTAGGATTCCAGATATTAATCTTAAAAACACATACATACATAGGGATATATATACACAAAGTATATATATATATAGAGTTTCTCCTAAATTAAACATGGTTCACTTGAAATCTGAAACCTCTAACAATCTATCATTTATTCAGTTAAAAAAAAACAAAACCTTATGGGTTTTAAATGTTCATGAAACTATAAATATATAAAACTTCAATTTCAACTATAACATGTTTGCACCCAAACCAAAGACCTAGTTCGCATTAAAAAATATTTTTCAAAGATAATTATTCATCTCTTAAACATCAAAACTGATTTCCATTCCAATACATTACCTTACATAAAAATATAGTTATATAAATATATACGGCTTACATAAAATCCAACCTGTTAGGAATTGATTTTAGAAAAACCCTTTTCAAAAGCATAATTCTTAGTATAAAAATACTGAATAATCTTGGATACCCTAAATAAAATGGGTTTGAGTGATGTATATACATATGTATATATTTATATATATATATATTCAAAACCATAAAAACACAATACACTTGTGTTTTAGGTTTGTAAAAAAATAGGATCATTAATACAAACTTAAAAGTGATATCCCTTTTTATATCACGAAGGAAACACCCCTTGAAAATTGTTCAAAACCGAAGAGTATGAGTTGTATATACATATATATATATATTGTATATATTGTGGGTATAATAGTATAGGTTTCCATAAAACATGAAAACACCCTTAGAGTAGAGTACTCTTCTTAAACCGAGGGGTTTGCATGTTGAATATATGCGTATAACAATAAATAGGATATGTATATAAATATATATATATATATATATATACCGAGTATATATAACGTTCTATCTTAAACCAGAAAAACACTAAAACACCCTTACCTCGCTTGAGGATGAAGCTCGAGACATGGGTATGCTCGCTGGATTGCTGGGAATTTAGGGGAGAGGAGGAGGAGGAGAAACCGCTCGGAGTTTCATGTGGCAGGGGTGAGGTTTAGGTAGAGGTTTTCAGCACAACTAGGTGGTTCGACCCAAGGGTTAGCCCGGTGTAGAGGAGATGAAGGTACAACGCCCTAGTAGGTGGGTGTGTGCGAGGTCAACGTGAGCAGTGGAGAGGAGGCGTCTCGGGCAAACCAGCTGCTGGTTCGCGGGACCCTGGCGTGAGGTTGAAGACAATGGGAGAAGCAGTAAAAAAAACGCGCGACGGCTGGGATTCGACCCGGGCGTGATCAGATGGACGAAAAGAAACAAGAGTTTTAAAACATATCAACGGCCGAGATCTGTTCTGACTTCGATCGAACAGATGTGGTTGGGGGCGCGAGATGGCCTGGGTTGCATGATTGGGAAAAAAATAGAAAAAAACAATATAATAAATGTTAAAACAATATTAAACCGGGATGTTATAATTTTAATTTGTATAAAATTAAATAATCACTTTTAACCCATAAATTTCAAACCTGATAATCCCAATCAGTTTATGTAATGAAAAAAAAAACGATTTTATTTGGTATAGTTTATTATTTTTTTTTCTAAAGGATAAATATTTTATACTAAACATTTATAACTACCAGGATCTTATAACCGTTAAAATCCAACATACTTCTCTTGTTGTTTTATAAAATTATTTTTAAAACACCCGTAGTTTTTCTCTAATTCAAAACACATAGTTTTAGAGATCCGAAAAGATACATTTTTCAATTATTGCTGATACCCTGTTCGACACATTTTAAAATACCTCGTTTTCCACCATATCAGGATCAAAATAGATTCATTTGCAACAATAATATTTTATTTTAATACTTGAAGATATAATTATAATATTTTGTACTTATTAAAATATTGAAATACCATAATATTATAAAAGCGTTATAAAGACAAGAATTTTATAAAAAGATGCACCTCATCCATTGGAAACCAACGGTCAAAAAAAAACGGTCATATTCCCTTAGAGGTCCATTATAAAAGCAAGGGGTAGGATGTTTTATATTTTCAAAACACCGGACCCTTGGCGGATGGCTCTCCTCATACCTCTGCTGCTGAGTGCGTGCGTGGTGATTCTGGCGGTTATACTTTTCACACTGATGGACCCTGAAGATGACGACTATCCGATTGCCCGTGTTGTGGTTCCTTGTAGTCTTGCTGTGGCCGTGTTAGGTCTTGTGCATGGTACTTTCAATTAGATGGGTCTTGTTGTAATGTATCTTTTAAATATATAACAGTTTATTGTATTCTTCATTTTTGATTTCCACTCGAATTCTTTATCAGCACACAAAGCATAAAATAAAATAAAACAAGAGACATCATTAAAAAGCACAACATTGTTCACTTGGACCAGTTTATAAAACCTGGGGCGTCACAATTACCACGAGCTCAAAAAATCTACGATAAAGAATAAGTATCCTTTTCCATGAATTGATGAAATTTTTTATCATCTAAGTGCATAAAAATAATTCTCCAAGGTGGATTTGTGGTTTGGATATTACCAAGTAAGGGTAAAGAAGGAGGATATCCCCAAGACTACTTTTCGTACAAGATACAGGCACTATGAATTCATAGTAATTCCTTTCAGACTCACTAATTCTCCTGCAATATTCATTAAATTGATGAATAGAGTCTTTAGAGATTACCTCAAAATTTTTTCTGGTAGTCTTCATAGACGATATTATAATATACTCCAAAACCAAGGAGAAGCATGAGGAGCATTTAAGAACTATACTATAGACCTTGTGAAGGGAGAAGCTCTATGAAAAGTATAAAAAGTGTGAGTTTTCGTTAAAGGAGGTATCATTCTTGGGTCATATCATCACAAGAAATGGGATATCTATGGATCCATCCAAGATAGCTGCAATTGAGGAATTGTCAAGGCCAACATCGCTAACAGATATCCATAGCTTCTTGGGGTTAGCTGGATATTATTGCTGATATGTGAGAAATTTATCATGATTATCCAACCCTCTTACCAAGTTAACTCAGAAGGGAGTAAAGTTTTCTTGGAGTGATGAATTCTAAGATAGCTTCATGGAGTTGAAAAGGAGGCTTATCACTGCACCCGCGATAACACTACCCACATGTGGAGAACTTTTTGTCGTATTTATTGATGCATTGAAGAAGGTTTTGGGCTGTTTATTGATGTAAAATGAAAAATTCATTGCCTATGCTTAAAGGAAATTGAAAGTTTATGAGAAATACTATACAAAATATGATCTGGAGTTGGATGAAATAATACTCACTTTAATAATTTAGCGACATTACCTCTTTGGGGATAAGTGTGAAATATATATGAATTACAAAAGCCTCAAGTATATATTTACACAGAAATATTTGAACATGCACCAACAAAGATGGTTAGAGCTGATCAAAGACTATGACTTCCCTGTTGTACATCTCGTTCCCCTCGTTGTTTGATTTTCATGATCACAATCACCTTTCTTATTTATCTAATATTGTGTTTTAAGTGTTGTGGATGATAGGCAAGAGATTGCCAAAGGAATGGCCCAAGAAATCATCTCAAGTGGACTGAAATCCAGACCACCGGCCAGCCGGTGGAACACCAGCGGCCAGCCGGTGGCACCCAGACACAAGTGCAAGCTACTGTCTTGCCACCGGTCAGCCGGTGGCTCTGTCACCGGCCAGCCGGTGGCATCCAGCCCCAACAGTGAGACCTACTGTCTCACCACCGGCCAGCCGGTGGCCTCAGCACCGGCCAGCCGGTGGCTCCTGGGCAGAACAAGTTTCCATCATCCAAGGCACCGGCCAGCCGGTGGAGATGTACCGGCCAGCCGGTAGCCCAGTCAAACTAGCCGTTGGCTTTGACCAGTCAACCCTCTTTTGGCCTCCAACGGCTCCGAGGACTTCTCCAACGGCTCCGAAGGCCCCCAATGGGTTCCATGCCTATAAATAAAGGCTGAGGAAGCCCCAGACACTAACCGGAACTATTGTGAAGCCCACGGACATATTTTGCATCAATTGGCCAACCTCCGGCGACTTCCTCCAAGGGAACCCCAAGTGCTCCAACAACTTCCACATCCAAGGAGCTCCTTCAAAGAAGCTTGGAAGCGGCCTTCAACATCTCCAATCAATCAAAGGCGCCCAAGACTTCCTCAAATACGGTTTTGCTTGTTTTATTTATTTTGAGCTTAAAATTGGGTTTGTGCCTACAAACCCCAAACTCTTTTCTCATCCCCTTTTCTTTGGGTTCTCACACCACCACTAAGGTGTGAAGAGGTTTCTTCAAGCCTTTCCTTTTAAAAGGCTTGTGTTTCCGGTGAGCTATCCTTCACCCGTAAAAAGGATAGTGGGTTCTTGCTCAACCATCAAAAGCAAGTGGGTTCTTGCTCAACCAATAAAAGCAAGCTGTAATAGGTCCTAGTGCTACCTCAAAGCCTAGTGGGTTTCTTGCTAAAACCATTGAAAAGCAAGCGGTAGGAATCTCTCAACGGTTGAGTTGGGAGCGGAGACGTAGGCCGGGTTTTGGCCGAACTCCGTTATCAATTTCTTGTGTGATTGCCTCTTTTATTTCCGCTGCACTTTCAACTCTGATTTTAATTTGTTAATCAATTTTTTAAAAAAGGCAATTCACCCCCCTCTTGCCATCATTCCCTTGCTTTCTTCCGCCCAACAATTGGTATCAGAGGGGTATTTTGAATAATTCCTTAACCGGTTTCAAATCAAAGATCCATTGTGATGGCATCAACCTCTTTCGCCCCCGAAGGCTTTTCCTTGGGTCGGGCTCCATTTTTTGATGGGACCGACTATAATTATTGGAAAACCCGCATGACCACTTTTTTAAGAAGCATAGGATATCCTATTTACAAAATTGTCATGCAAGGTTATTCTTTGTCTTCCCCCGACGAATCCAAATGGACCCCCGCCGATATTAAGAATTTTGAGCTTGATGGCAAAGCCATGAACGCTCTACATTGCGGCCTTGACCGAAATGAGTTCAATCGTGTATCTACTTGCTCATCTTCACATGAAATTTGGAAGCTTTTAGAAGTGACCCATGAAGGCACTAATAAAGTCAAAGATACTAGATTAGATATGTATAGACAAGACTTTGAATCTTTTTCAATGCATTCAAATGAGTCTATTTCTGAAATGTTTACACGCTTCACTGACATTTGCAATGGAAGGAAATCTCTTGGTGATGATGTTTCAGCCGAGACGATGGTCAAGAAGATCTTATGGGTCCTTCCGAGCTCATGGGCACCAAAGGTGACGGCAATCCAAGAAGCTAAAGATATAAAGAACATGCCGGTCGAGGAGCTCATTGGATCTCTCATGACTTATGAGATCACAATGAGGAGGCAAGCTCAAAAGGAGGGCACACCAATCAAGACACCAAAGAACATCGCCCTCAAGGTACAAAAAGAAGTAAGCTCCTCCTCCTCATCATCATCTTCATCATCCTCATCATCAAGCGGCGACTCGGAAATGGAGAATCTCGCCCGCCAAATGCACAAATTTATGAAGAAGCACAAGAAGAAGAAGAAATCCCACAAGGCGCGAAAGCAAGAACCCACCACAAGATCCGAGCCCAAGGTAAAATGCTACGGGTGCGGCGAAAAGGGCCATTACAAGCCCGATTGCCCACTCAACAAGAAACAGGCCACGCAAAAGGAAAAAGGCAAGAAGAAGGTCCTCAAGGCAACATGGAGTGACACCTCATCATCCTCCTCCTCCTCCTCGAGCGACCAAGGTACAAAATGCCTAATGTCATTTCACGAGGTAACATCTTCCGACTCCTCCTCTTGTTCTTCAAATTCCAATTCTTTAAATCATTTATCTTATGAAGAACTCTCACACGCTAGAGATCAATTAGAAAAAGGATTTCATGAGCTTTCTTCAAAATTCGTTGCTTTAAAAAAGAATTTCAAAAAACTCTCTTCCGAAAAAGAACAACTTCTCAAAGAGAAGGAAGAGTTGACCCTTAAAATCCAAAATTTTCCAAATGTTGATTCCATGGAATCAACCATCAAAGACCTAAGGGAGACCCTAGCCAAGTTCACCCAAGGTGAACAAAATTTGAACAATCTCCTAGGTTCTCAACGAGTTTCTAGAACCACACATGGACTTGGCTACACCAACCAAGCCTCCTCCTCTCATGCTCCAACTGTTTTTGTAAGGGGGAGCTCTAGTTATAAATTTTGTAATTATTGTAAGAAACCCGGGCACTTAATCTATGAGTGCAATTGTAAAAATGCCCGGTATGGTCGCCCCAAAAGTATTTTCTTTAGTGACGAATTTTATAGGAGAAGACCCGCCATGAGACAAATTTGGATTGAAAAATCCCTTTTGGCGAGTCTCTCCGGGCCTAAAATTGTCTCTTTTCAAAATCCCTCTCCCCGGTGATTTGTTGTTTTTATTTAGGGGGAGTTAGGATCTTTTAAGATTTTTTGTAATTTCAAATTTTCGATTCCAACTTTCAATTTCAACACTTGGTATCAAAATTTTCATTCAATTCGATTTTTTTCATTTCTAAAATTTCATTTGGTTTCAAATTTCAAATTTCAATTGGTTTTTGATTCAAAACTTTCAATTCAAACTGTTATTCAAATTTTCATTTCAATTTCAAAAAATCTCAAATTGATTTTCAAATCTCAATCTTGTTTTTCAAATTTTTTCCCTCAATCAAGTTTTATGCCCCGAGCTATTTTGATAATCACAAAGGGGGAGAAATTTCTTGATTGATTGGGGGGGAATCCTTTTCATCATGCCTATCATTTCCTTTCAATTTCAGTTTTTTACTTTAATTGTTTTGGTGATTGTGATCATCAAAATAGGGGGAGATTGTTGTACATCTCGTTCCCCTCGTTGTTTGATTTTCATGATCACGATCACCTTTCTTATTTATCTAATATTGTGTTTTAAGTGTTGTGGATGATAGGCAAGAGATTGCCAAAGGAATGGCCCAAGAAAGCATCTCAAGTGAACTGAAATCCAGACCACCGGCCAGCCGGTGGAACACCAGCGGCCAGCCGGTGGCACCCAGACACAAGTGCAAGCTACTGTCTTGCCACCGGTCAGCCGGTGGCTCTGTCACCGGCCAGCCGGTGGCATCCAGCCCCAACAGTGAGACCTACTGTCTCACCACCGGCCAGCCGGTGGCCTCAGCACCGGCCAGCCGGTGGCTCCTGGGCAGAACAAGTTTCCATCATCCAAGGCACCGGCCAGCCGGTGGAGATGTACCGGCCAGCCGGTAGCCCAGTCAAACTAGCCGTTGGCTTTGACCAGTCAACCCTCTTTTGGCCTCCAACGGCTCCGAGGACTTCTCCAACGGCTCCGAAGGCCCCCAATGGGTTCCATGCCTATAAATAAAGGCTGAGGAAGCCCCGGACACTAACCAGAACTATTGTGAAGCCCACAGACATATTTTGCATCAATTGGCCAACCTCCGGCGACTTCCTCCAAGGGAACCCCAAGTGCTCCAACAACTTCCACATCCAAGTAGCTCCTTCAAAGAAGCTTGGAAGTGGCCTTCAAAATCTCCAATCAATCAAAGGCACCCAAGACTTCCTCAAATACGGTTTTGCTTGTTTTATTTATTTTGAGCTTAAAATTGGGTTTGTGCCTACAAACCCCAAACTCTTTTCTCATCCCCTTTTCTTTGGGTTCTCACACCACCACTAAGGTGTGAAGAGGTTTCTTCAAGCCTTTCCTTTTAAAAGGCTTGTGTTTCCGGTGAGCTATCCTTCACCCGTAAAAAGGATAGTGGGTTCTTGCTCAACCATCAAAAGCAAGTGGGTTCTTGCTCAACCAATAAAAGCAAGCTGTAATAGGTCCTAGTGCTACCTCAAAGCCTAGTGGGTTTCTTGCTAAAACCATTGAAAAGCAAGCGGTAGGAATCTCTCAACGGTTGAGTTGGGAGCGGAGACGTAGGCCGGGTTTTGGCCGAACTCCGTTATCAATTTCTTGTGTGATTGCCTCTTTTATTTCCGCTGCACTTTCAACTCTGATTTTAATTTGTTAATCAATTTTTTAAAAAAGGCAATTCACCCCCCTCTTGCCATCATTCCCTTGCTTTCTTCCGCCCAACATTCCCAATCCATTACCACCCTATGAAAGTGAATAAGGGTGATTATTATCTATGTAGAAAGGATCTAATGATTATATCATTTATGAGAATTGAAAAGGATTGAATCTTCTTATATTTGATGAATATAGACATGGGAATCATAATGAAGGGAACATAATCTATCCTTTCACAAATGATTGATGAACCATATCTTTTGAAAAGGTTAAAGGATGATCAAAAGGATGATGTGGGAATTCAGAAGAAAGTGGAAAATATTATAGAAGGTAAGTCTTTGGTGTTTAACATTAATGAAAAATGAATTGTGAGATTTGGGATAAGACTATGTGTTCCATTAAATCTAGAGTTAAAGGATGAACTTTTGGTTGATTTACATAGTTTGAATTTCTCTATTCACCTAGGAAATAAAAAGATGTATTGTGATCTCCGAGATCTTTATTGGTGGGATAACATGAAGAAGGTGATCACTAAGTATACATAAAAGTGCCTAGTATGTTAGTAAGTTAAGGATGAGAGATAGAAGTCTAAGGGGATGATGCAACCATTACCCATACCGGTATGGAAATGTGAGAAAATCACTGTGTAATTTTTCATCGGACTTCTGAAGACATCCAAATTAAACAATGATATCTGGATTGTTTTGGATCATCTTATAAAGACTTCACACTTCATTTCAATTCAGGAGGATTTCTCATTGGATCAACTAGCACAGATATACATTAGATATGTTGGAAGGATGCATGGAGTACCACTATCGATTATATCCGATCAAGATTCAAGATTCACCTCTATGTTTTGGAATAATATTCAATATGATATGAATACTGATATGAATTTTAGTACGACTTATCATCCTCAAACTGATGGTCAATCTAAGTGGACTATCCAAACACTTGAAAACATGTTGAGAGAATGATCAATGGACTTCAAAGGAGGATGGGATCAACATCTTCTTCTGGTTGAGTTATCTTACAATAATAGTTTCCACTCAATCATCCAAATGGATCCTTATGAAGCCCTTTATGGGAAGAGTTTTAGAACATTGGCATTTTGGGATGAAGTAGGGGTGAAAAAAAATCATAGGTCCTGAAATGGTCGAAGAAATGATGGAGAAGGTTAAGACCATCCAACAGGACATTAAAGCTGCTTAGAGTTGATAAAAGAGCTATGCATATAATCATCGATGAGACATAGAGTTTGATGTTAGAAACATGTTATTCCTCCACATATCACCATGGAAGAGAGTTATGATATTTGGGAATAAGGGGAAGCTTATTCCAAGGTACATCGCCCCTTTTGAGATCCTTGATCGCATTGGAGTAGTGGAATATCGACTAACAATCCCACTGAACCTATCTCAAGTACATGATGTATTCTATGTATCACTCTTGAGGAAGTACATACCTGTACCATCACATGTACTCAATCCGGAGGTGGTACCATTGGATAATGTCCTCTCCTATGAAGAGAAGTCGATGAAGATCTTAGATCATAGGGAAAAAGTTCTACAAAAAAAGACAATTCCCCTCATCATGGTGTTGTGGAAAAACCACATGTTTGAGGAGGAAACATAGGAATTGGAGGAAGTGATTAATTAGTGTTACTCTCATCTGTTTTAGTATGGGAAAAGAAAATTTCAAGGGAGAAATTTATTAAGGGGGAAAGATTTTGACGACCCAAATTTTTATCAATGAAAATTTCTCTTTATCTAATTAATTGTCTTATTATGTAAAATGGTTATATAACATAGGCAGTTCTTTGGTTTTATGTTATTGGATTTTAAAATATCATTAATAATTATGACCATTGGTAATATAGTCGTTGGACAGTGATCACAAGATTAGTATAAATATAGTGCTTTAAAAAATCCAATTTACTCAGACAAAAGAAGTAATGGCCTCATATATTAGAATTTCTCTGTACTAAGCCCATTTGTCAGAGATCAAAAAGGAGGTGACATCATTGATCTCCACTCTTGACCAAGAACAATCCAAGCTTCAACACATTAAGCTCAAACAGAACAAACTATGGGAGTAGTGGAAGTTAATAGAGATTACCACACGGGCAATGTTATCTGAGCCTCCCCAAGAGTCTGTCACAATCTCACATCTTACCCTTCGGTCTTATACGGGTGTTATAATGGGTTATGAAACAAGACCCTAGAACTATGATTATGTGTATTAATTTGACATAGAATAAAGAATATACATTCATTTTATTATTGTTACTTTGAAAATAATTTTTAAAGAAAAAATAGTACTTTTAGTTAATATTCAATTAAAAAATCTATTTTGATGAATTAATGGATATTTAAATTATATAATATTTTAATAAAACATTGTTACTAAATTACTTTTTATTTTATATAAATGATAATAAAAGTTTTATGTATACAATTGTAATTTTTATTAAGGTTTGAAAGCTATTTTTGTCAAAACCCATGAATTTTTTATAAATTTCGGTTTTTATTTTAAAAGTAAAGATTCACATATTTAGAAAATTATTTAGATAAAATGAATATTTGTTTTGGAATCAGGACATCTAAATTATCCAATGGTGAATTTTTCATAATTTTGTGAGACAATTTATTTTTGGGTAGAAATTAAATACAATTTAATTATATAATGTGTTTTATGACATCATAATGGCCCAATAGGGATGTAATAAAATACTAAAATTGCATTGTTCTGCCAGTACTTGTTTTAGAATTAAAATAATGTGATTTTCGGTTTGTTTTATTTATTTTACGAAGCTTTAGTGGACCCTACAAGGCTTATAAAATATTTTAACATTTTAAAATGATTTCCTTGAGAGTGTGACTCACCTCCACATAATAAAGACTAATTTTTTTAGAATTTCAGACATTAACCTTATAAAATATTTTTTCCACCCCCCTTTGGAAAAAACTATTTCCAAAAACCATGGGATGGGTTGTGGTTTTGATTAGTTTAATGTGTGGTGTCTAAAAACCTAAATAATAAAGAATCCCCCCATTTTCCTATATAAACCCACCCAATCTCCCACTTCTATTCACTAAAATACTTTTTAGCTCAACCGAACTCTACCCTCCTCTGTCTATAATCCTCCAAAGGCACCCCAAGATCCCAAGAAGCCTATCTCAATCCCCTCCCAAGCATTTTGGATCACTCTTCCAAGTAAGGGATTTCTTTCTTTCTCAGTTTTCTCCAAGTTTCTTTATGTTGCTATACCTTTGTATTTTCAATTAAAAATTTTGGGGTATGATTTCACACCTCCCATATACTGACCTAATTACACTTGAATGATGAGAGACCTATTTTTCTCTCATTAATTCCTCCCATGTACACCCATTACCATGCTGAAATTCCGTAAAGAATTTCTCTCTTCTCATTTACATTCAAGCAATTATTTTGTATTATGAATCTAAATTACATTAAATATTTTGTAAAATGTATATATATGACCAAATTACTATCCATTTCATGTAAATATTATTATACACCACTTTATCCCTCATCATAAAATTTTATGAATTTTTATGTCACATTGTTATGCTGCCGAAATTGCACTCCAATTTTCCAAGCCAAAGTCATTGTGTAGTGAATACCATGCCCATTTCTCTATCATAGGTATTCAACATTATGAGCATTTAATTATTGATTATAGAGTTTTATTTATGAATTCTACATTCCTTTATAATGGAATAAATAATTATGTTTAATGAATCAATGCTATATGATCCATGTGGCACACTTATGCATGAAATGAAATGATTAAGAAGGGTGCACCCTGAAGGTGCTCCAATGCATTGGGTAATGATTAGTATCATGATATATCAAGTGAAATGATGGTTTACTCATGATAATTAAAGTTCAATGTGGGTTTAATAATTCTACATGTGCAATGATCATTGGCTCATGGTAATATCATGTCAAATGTTGTTGCCACATTTCCATGTTATGATAATCATGCTATATCATGCCTTAATGTTCATGTTTCTCTTATTCGCTATTGATATTCATATTGACTAAAATGTATTGTATTATTCATGTTAATACTTTTTTACTCCCTTACTGGGCTTTATTGCTCACCCTTTTCTTATGAATGTCCTCAGGTTATCCCATACAACACTAAGTATGAAAGAATGTGTGTGGTCATGTAAAAGAAGTTTTCAATAAAGATGTTTATTTAATGTTTAAAGTTTTTATTTAATGTTCCTAATCCCCAAAGACACTATACCTCTCGATCTTCTATGTTTTATCAAGTGAATATGTTATGTAAGAACTTATGTTTAAGTGTGATGTACAGAGCAAGGTTGTTATAAACACCAATACCAATCGTCGAATATCGATGGATTTTAAGGTACTATAGCTGACTCCATCCTACTAAAAAATATTCCTCCCTTCCCAATTTTACCTTTATATTTATATAACGTTTACAAAATATTATAAAAAACATTATTAGAGTCTCAAATTAAATTTTTTTTATGGTTTGAAATTTTAGTCACTTTTACTATTGATATATCCTTAGAAATTAGACATCACATTCCTAGTTCATCTATCCACAATAATTTAATAAAATAGGGAAAACGTTTCTTGAACTCATTTATCTTGTTGGATCATTTCCAATAGAATGAATACCACAACTAGAACAATTCTTATAGACAATTTTTACTCTCAAAAAGTCATTAACATGCTCAATCATATTTAATATATGAGTAGAGGATAATGTTATCTTGGTTATATTATATATAATTCCTTTAAAACCCAGAGTGAATAATTATATGCTTATTATAATAATCTATATTGAGGTGTTGAAGAAGTTCAATAGTTTATTACTCAGGAAGGTTTTTTACCAACATATAGAATTTTCATAATTTTTTTTTAAATTTTGTAACAATCAAAGTTGTTTATTACAATAAAATTCTCATTTATTTGTGAATGGTATAAAAGTTAAGATAGATAATGAGAATGGTACTTTTATATAAAAAAATATTTATTAAAAGATTGTAATGTTTTAAAATAATTTAATGATGAATTTTATATAAGGTTTTCTTGCTAAAATGATGACACCTATTAAATTACATAATATCTATTAGTGGGATATGATATATAATTCACCATGATTTACACCATTTAAGTAAGAATATAATACATTTATATTTTTAGTGTGAAATCATGTCAAACTTATCACATATGACTCTATGATAGTTTAATGAAAACATCATTTCTCAATCCATCATATGGATTATGTTAACTCATTTACTCTGGTATTATAATAGTCATAGTTACCAAATTATGTGTAACCCAATGTAAATGCCATTAATGAGTCACATAACATTTAGTGTAACATTGTTACTTTCTTTTCTTACATAATATAATATTGCAACCCTCAATTTAGGCATAACCTTCCCCTTTGGAAGATTTGGGTCTTGAGAAATATTTCACTGGATGTAATCTAATACCCAATATTCTAAGGTGATTTAATATCACTATATTATCCCATAATATTCACTTTATATATATATGTATGCCTCAAATGATATAGTTTGGGATGTTATTACTTCAACGAAGTCAATATGATCAAACCATATTGATTTGTAACAGCTTAAACAACTCGTATTTTTTTTCACTAACAACAATTAAACTAAAACTATATTCATACATATCCAAATAAATCCTATGAGTAAGGTCCATGATAACCATTCATTTAATGTCTTGAAATCATATGAAACCAAAAATCACCTCAATAATAATCTTAGAGAAATAAATATCAAATCCCAACTTTTCTAGACAAGGTATAAGCCTCTAATCCTATGAGAAGTTTGACCCTATGTCTATTTATAAAAGGATACATACGACATACTTTAATTTCATCAAAATTATAACACCTAATATTTATAAACCCTATGTCATTTCTTAATTCAAGCTCACAACCTAGTACAATCCAAATTCAATGGCGAAGAAAAATAAACCAATTATAATACATAGTATGTAACTCCTTCAATGAATGTATGGACATTTATAAATTAAATTTAATTAATTAAACAAAAACAAACACATATTCATAATATAACAATTATATATGTGAATAAATAATAGAATAAATTAAGTAAATTAACATTTCCTATACTAAAACATGAGAAAAAAGTTATCAATAATTCACAAATAATGTAATTATAACACCCCAGGTAAATAAAGAATATGACATTTTTATATTTATCCCTATTTGTGAAAAATATATATTAATATTACTTTAAAGGGAACTCTATGCTCGATGGCGTACCCAATACACGACAACGAGTTCCTTTGAAATCATACATTGCACTCTAATAATAAAATAATATTATTTTAAATGGTAGTTAACGCCTAGCCATTATAATGGCGGGAAAGAATGGAACTAACTAAAAAAATGTTTATGTATGTTTGTCAAATATTTTTACTTTTTACAATTAATGTTAGAGGATTAAAAATGCGAATGAATTCAATTTTTAAGCGCAAACATTCTAATATTCTTTAAAAGGTCGATTAACCGCCTTTTGATGACAAACCTCTTTTAAATCCACTTTTTGACAATTTTATGTGTTATATTTGACAAAATAAAATTATTCTTTAGAATCGGGACATCAAAATTTACTTTGTGTAAATTTTTGGTATTTTTCCGATAATGTTCATTTTTTAATGAATAGTGAAAAATGTTGTATTTTAATTCAAAACCTCTTTTTAATCTAATTTATTGATATGATTAGATTAACTTTTGAATTGGTTTAAAAGTGAAATTAGAATATATTTTTACCATTTAATCCAATAGTGGTCGTTGGAATTAATTTCATCTTGAAATTGGACTTAAACTAGAGTCAATCTTTTGATACTTATTGTTTCTTAAAAACACGCTATTTGTTTTGACAGCGGGAATTAATCATTAAATTAATTAATGCAACTTATATTTTTTGAATTTTTTAAAATAGACTTCATTTTTGAATTCGTAATATCAAATATAGCTTAGGGTGAATTTTTGGTATTTTTCTGAAAAACTTCAATTTTTGATGAATAGTGAAACCACTAAGTGGTAGTTAAAGAAACTGATTTTTTCGTTTAAATGAAATTTTACCACCTCGGTGTTTTGAATTTCAAAAATCCGACATACATGGTTGTCATTAAAAAGTAAAATGTGATTCAATGGAATTAAAATAATTTTTTGGTGAATAGTAACTTTTATGTTTATTAATCGCGATTAGTGGTAATTAGTGTAGTTTAAGGTAAAATTAATGTTTTAATAATATGATATGAGCTTGACACATGTCCTACCCTCATTGGATGTGTCATTACCGACCAAGACAATCCATGGGTCAACTTGGGGACCCCATGGAGCCACTTTGGTTGGAAAATGACATAAATAACTTTTTATTTAAAGTTGAAATAAAAATGTCACAAGCATGAGATGTTTCACTAAAACAATTTTTAAATAACGTTATGCAAGTCATATTTTTGACTATAAATATTAATTGGAAATAGAAAAATATTTCCTACATCATGATATTTGTTTTATAATTTTTAGACATTAAATAAATAAAATTATTTATGACATCATAATGATGCAACGATTACCTCATTAATAAAGGATTTAAATAAAATGAAAAGATAATGTAAAATCTATGACCTACACATGTCCAAAACCTATTTGATTTGTGGATTTCGAAACCTTATCACCTTATCCAAGAATTATATCAATGTGGGACCTTTTAAATCAGAAACTCATTTTCAAATAAAGTAACATTTCTTTACTTTCCAAGAGTGCGTCTCCTCTCCTCTTATAAAAGGCCCCCACCCCTACCTCCTTACCCACACCTCTCAAGCCTTTGGATCTACCAAACCCTACCCATTTTGTCTCTCCACATCCCTCTCTCAATCATTGAAGCCTCACTTTGGGCAGAATCTTTTCCAAGGAAGCCTTTGAGCTCAAATCAAAGAGAGTTACCCGATTTTAAGGTAGTGTCATCTCTTGTGTTCTTTTGTTTTATTTTGCTTCTCCAACCCCTTAAAATCTTTTTATTCATTTCTTTTGTAAAAAATCCAGTATCTTAAATATTCTAGGATGTTTTTATAATAAGCATTCGAGCTACACTTACACACACCAACATCAAATGGTTAAAGAACATTCTGTTTATGTGGATGATGAATTTCTGCCTCACAAAACGATGATTGTTCAAAACTCATATAACACCTTAAAAGGTGGCCATTAAGATGTCACTATACTTATATATGATATATAATATGTTTATGTTTTACTTAATCTTCTGTATTTTTATTTTGTGGCATAACTTTATGGTTTCCATTGTGGGTAAACACGATAATTTCATTTTAGGGAGTGCGGATTACCGCCCCCTCAAAGTGATTTGATTCGTTAATGCCATATGTGGGATGTATAAAGGATGTATTTAAAGTTATTATATATTATTTATGTTACATATAAATGATGAATATAATTCTGGAATTAAAATATACATACCTCTCATTTAGTTTTAATTCCATTAATGTGACATAGAAATGAAAGTAGCGTTCATGCGTACGTACGACTTACCGTCTCCATGAACGGTGCATTTCATTTCTTACCTCTAAATGATTATGTAATATTATAAGTACATGTATATTCTAGATATATATGATATATATGATATCCAAATCAGGAATATCATTCTGGATATAATGAACCTTTGACCACACGAACAACATGTAATTGTAAGAAGTCCACTTTCGACTTAAGAACCAAATATCGACAAAACAAACATTATTAACTTAAATGATTAGATAATGTTTATAACATGGAAATAAGTGATATAAAAGGAATAATTAAATTTAAAAAGGTTCTTAATCAATTTGAAATTAACTCAAGTTTATTATTCAGGACGTTAAAGAACGATCGAGTCAAGTCGGACCCGAGGTAAGGGATCCTACTCCTTTCTTTTTTAAAGTACACTCTTTTATGTCATTCCTTTTAAGCTCATCTTTCTTGTGACTGGGATGTTCTTTTATATTACTCTTACTGTAATTTTTATTTTCATATGATGATAGACCCTATTCTTTCTCATTAATCCATTTTGGAAGTTTTGAGTGGCGCCGTTAGGCTGCCGAATTTTCGTAGGAGATCTAACCTCTCTCTTTCTCTTTAAGTACTCTCCTTTATGTCACTTCTTTTAAGATCCTATTTCTTATGATGGGGGATGTTCTTTTATATTCCTCTTGATGTACATTTTATTTTAATATGATGATAGACCCTATTTGATCTCATCAATCCATTTTTGGAAGTTTTATGTGGTGCCGTTAGGCTGCCGAGTTTTCGTAAGGGATTTTTCATCTCACTTTTATTCCCGTGAGATTTATGCTACATTTGCCACAATTTCCTTTGAGTGGTGTATGTACTGACCCATATTTTACTCATTGTGTAATATACTTTCATTTATGATTATTTAAATCAATGTTGTATTGTCCTTCTTTCACAGGGTGTATGTTTCGAAAGATACCCATGTCGGTAAGGGAACCTTTCACCCTCCTCTTTTCAAAAGACTTCTTTTGTTTTGTCTTTTAATTCACATAACATTATATTGGGATATGTTCTTCTATATCCTTAGTGATTTAAGTTTTATGTACAATTGATGAGATACCCTTTTAATCTCTCATCAACTCATTTTCTGAATTTCGTAGTGACGCCGTTAGGCTATCAAATTTTTGCAAGGGAACTTCTTAACCCAATTTTGATTCTTTGGGATAAGCTTGTACTCCTTGAATATGTAGTTCTATGAATATGTGTGAATAACCTCTGATTGTTTTACACTTAATATCCACTTATATTTGGTGTATTAGTTTGTCACACATAATTATGTAATTGATTTATCCTTAATCCAAGGATATTGTCTTTGTAAGGGACTTCGTCTCAATCTCCATTCATTGAGGCATATTTTGTTTTATACAAAACCTTCTTTTATACGGTGTATAAAACCCTTTTACTTTTACGTTTATCCAAAAGGAATATTTTTTATACGAAGCATTTTACTAAATGACAAAAGGGAATGTTTTTGTCATACGTATGCGGCGACAACAACTTCTCCGCCACCGTGACCATTATTTGAGTTTCGAATTCCTCTACAAGCCATACCTTTTTTTAAAGAAAAATAAATACCATGTTTTACTTTTCTTTTATTTTGGTATTGAAAATTGTTTTCATAATGTTTTTATATCAATGTGTTGTATTGATATCTTTTGATTAAAAAGTGGAAATGTTATGTTTCCTTTATGCATGTTTTATGTGATACGATTATGTTATGGTTCTTGGGCATTATTATGAAGACGGGTGGTTCTGTGAAAAACTAAGGGCGGGTGAGCCCGATATAGATCTCCAATGCATTGGGTAACATGAAGGGGTTAAACGTTAAGGTTTCTCCAAAGAGATTTAGGGAATATACTATGATGGGTATTCCAAACATAACCAAGAGGGTTACTCCCTACGTAAGAATGTTATGAATGCCTCAAGTTACCTTTTTGTCTTATGATTTCTATGATTTATTCATGATTTTATAAGGTATGTTAAAGTGCTTATGTTTTATGGGTAAAGTATGATTTCATTCTTATGTATACATGTACTCATGTTTCCTTTCCATATTTTTATATCCCTTACTGAGCTTTTTATGCTTATCCCAAGTTTTTGAAATGTTTTTCACAGGTCAAGGGAAGGGTACATGATATGATGATAGTGTCAAGGAAGTGTCAAGAAAGAATCCATGTTTTATTTTAAATATGTTTCAGTTGATGGGAAAAATTAATACAATATTTTATGTAACCACTTTGTTTAAATGTGGAATGTAATGCATGTTTTATGATCTAATTCTCTAAAACTCTAAACCTGAAAAGATCCTCAATGTGTAATCTTGTAATAACTCAAGATTAAGTAAGGTTTAAGGCTGGGGCCTTATAGTAATTATAAACACTTTATGATTATTCCCAATATGAAATCCTTTATATTATTTATTGTAGGGGATTTAATTTTAATATATGATGTTAAATGAAACATAAATAGTTTATATTTCAGTTATATAATGTAAAATACTTATACAATCTAAATATCGCATATATAATTTTATTTTAATCATTATCAAATGAAATATAAAAGCTATTTTGATGTGGTTTAAATAAATTTTAAATTTTATCATTTCAAAATTAAATAATTAAGAAAAATTTATAATGTAAAAATAAACTCATTTATATTTCTCCCTTATTTTGTAATTTAATTTTTTTTATAAATTAATATTATAGGATCCATATAAACATTAAATATATAAATTACAATTAATTCCACATAATTTGAAATGTTATATAAATATTAATAATTAATATTATGGGATATTTATTTAACATATGATTAAAAATACATAATAATTAATCCTAAAAAATTGTAACTAATTAATTTATAAACACATTTTAAATAAAAAATAAATCAAAATAATATTTCTTATGATTTAGAAACTATTTATATATCATTAATTCAATCCATAATGGAATTTAGAAATATAATTTTTTTAAAGTATACTATAATTTATGATATACCTAAATAATAAGCGGTGTCTCGATATATCTGATAGTTTTTAGTGGGTGCTATCTATTATACCATATGATAAAATGGATATGTATGAAAAAATCAGAGGCAAAAGTGAATGAGAATTATGGATCATGTAAGATTAAGATAGAGGAGGTGAATTATAAAGGAGTATTATTACTGGGTTGGAATTCATGACTTACAATTTGAAACATGTAATATTAACCATACACAATAATGGCCTATATAGGAATGAACCAGTCCTCATGAGTGTTGTGGCTTATGATAAGCCTTGGAGAGTGAAATCGTCCAGTGAAGTCATATTTTACTATGATCTACGATATCAAAAATACTATATGATGCCCTATTTTTATATATGAAATGGAACCATTATAGCATACAATATCCAATAACAAACTCTATGATCTGATAAAATAAAGGAATTTCATTATACACCCTAGGAATGATATACAATATTATATTCTATTAACTATTTAAATTTTTCTAATATAACATATCCTAAAATATTACATAGTTAAAATTATTAATCATATTTAATTAACGATATTTTTAGGTAAAGGGGTATTCTAGAAAGGCTTAGTTGATGTATTACACACCCCAATGATAGTAGCCTTTCAAATAGCCCTTGGGGAAACTCTTTGAGTGTACATGTATTCATTTGTATGTTTTAAAACATTCAAGTGAATGATTCCTTTAGTTACTACTATTTTAACCCTCACCTAGCTATATTTTCCTACATGTTTCATTTAATGAAATATAAATTATAACTTATGGGGTTAATATTTGAATTTTAACACATTAATAGTAATGTGATATCTTATATCATGATTTTCTTGTAAGCCCAAAATTGAGGCATATGATTTACCATTAATACATGCATGTCATACCCTAAGAATTTATTATATCTTCACATTTGAAATAGGATTTAAATAATATTTCAAGAAATGACCTTATTCCATATTCATATTCTAAAAATATATTTACCAATTCATGTGACTGCATATCTTCTAAGTAAAATATAAAAAACATGTTTGTATTCGTAAAGAATAGTAATGTATATGAGATTGATAAATGAATCCCATAAGCATAACTATATGTGATATCCCATTATAATATTATTTATAACCCCTTAATATCATCAATTTTTTCAAAAATATTTTAACTGTTAACTAAAAACCTACATGAAGAAAATAATTATATCCAAAATGATTGAATTTCATATAATTTAAAGTCAAATCATTAACAAAATTATTAGTGATATTCATAGGGAAAATCCTAATGATGGAAAAGGGTATAATATTATTGAAATCTAAAAAAACTATTAAACATTTAATTATTTTATTACTAATTTTTAAATAATTTTTTCCGAAGTTATAATTAGTGTTACCATGGTCAATAATTTTAATGGATTATGACATGATCTAATTTTAAAGATATCAATATCATTATCATTTTAAATATCATGATTAAGAGTGAATTTTAGTAATATATTGACATGGTTTTCCTAAATCGAGATGGAATCCCACATTTCCTTAGGTTCACCTCCCCGTATGTCAAAGGATGCTGACTAATAGAAATGGATTACTCCATAACACAAGTAGTTGATGTAATAAATATCATAACATTAAAATAATAATAAATAAATTAACATGTATAAATATTAAAAACATGGAAAACACGTGGAATCATATAAAGAATAAAAGAAAAATAATAATTTAACACCATAAAACAGTAAATATAAAACCCATGTCTTATCACACAGTTATTTATCAAAATTGAGATCACCCAAGGTTTGATCATATACAATAAATATACAAAAAATTAACAAATTTAAATACATGTATGCACTGATACAAAAGTTCTTAGATATTCCATAAAATAATCTCCACATACTTTTTAAGGTACTCTATCTCAATCACATATACTGAGGCCATTATACTAGCATATATCTAAAAAAAAGGTCATCACATCCACCAAGATTCATGTGTATGGTGTAAGAATAGAAATTTATAAGAAACCATAATTGGTTCCATAAAATATTTTATAATGTATATATATGAGTATATGTTCCATTAAATAATTAAAGATTCAATAGTCTATAAAGAAATTAAATTCAATAACACCTACTTGGCCAATGCTGGTGAGGCACACCTTTCATAATCCAAACCACTAGATTTCATGAAAAACATGCCCCACTGGTTATAATACACACATAGGGGGGCTTTGATACATGTGTTATCCCTTAGTCATAATCCAAATCATTGGGTGCCTTGGAATATATACTTCATAGTCATAGTAACAATCTAAAATATGAAGGAATATGAAATCATACCATTCTTTATTCTTATAGTATCAATCAACATCACATGAATCATCTATATAAATTCACCCATAAAATTATATTAACAATCCATACCACATGAGAGTACATATACATATGATTCCCTCTTCTAATTGAATAAATTCACAATATATAATTTTGAAGGCCATTATAAGAAATAAATAATCACATGGAATTACAAAACTCACATTCTATCCCTCAGCTATTAATATACAATGTCCCATGCATTTTTTTCTGTTTCATCAAACCTAGACATCGACAAACAATAATGACATACCACACATCACACATCTATACACTCTACTTAGAGGCAATCTATTCTAGGATTAACTAAATATTCTCATGATAGTCCCATAAGTGTTTAGAAGACCTATAGGCCATCACTCATCATTCCGCGATACCAAATCTCAATTTGACCAATAGAAAATAGTTAGCTAATCAGCCTACCCAAAAAAGGTTATTTCATTCATCCACATAGGATGAACTATATTCTCCTTCCTTAAATTTTATCCCATATAAGGTGATTTTATATCACATAGGCATTATTTATAAAAACCCCAGAATAAATCTTGAAGTAGAATCCTTCATTTGGGGGTCAATACACTAGTCCATACCTTATAAAATTCTTATATTGTTATACTGGTCCTCATGAGGGACGTTGCAATTCAACCCATTCTAGGCTCTTAAATTATCTATAAGGTAAAACAAAAGTCTATAATACCATAACATACCCATTTAACAATATAAAACCATAAGTTTTACCTATCATTAAACCGTTAATCTCATCATCCATTATTTTAATACATACTAATGTAGTTATAGGGTATCACTCTTGAACCCTTACCATTTAAATCAACTCACCAAAAACATTTGGGTATATTTCATAATACTTTTTTCACAATTTTATAGAAAAAATGATAACTATGAAATCCTAAAATAAATCTCTTATGTGTGTAACATGAACCTCCCTAATATTTTGTGAAATGTTTTTTAATTAAATTAATTTTTTTTTCAATTATACAGTTTACACATCAATGAATATAGTTTTTTCATATTAATGTACTACGTTTGGCTTGGTTTTACTACACTCAACACATAGATCATCTTGAGGAATAGAAAAACTATGGTTTTCTTGTATTATACACAATATCATGTTACTTCAATATCTTATGTTACAAGCAAGATCGAGTTTTTACCGAATTGTAACATACTATTTATATGATTATTAAAATATTATTATGGATACCATCTATCCATTGATAAGATGTTATAAAAAAGATTAAATAAATTGTGAAAATATTATTTACAAATTTATATGAAATTAATCCTTTGGTTAAGAATTACTATAAGTGAATGTAATAACTATTTGAAAATAAAGAAATTATATTTTTAATAAAAATATTTTTCTAGGTATAAACACAATTTTTTCATAATAAATTAAAAAAACAAATTTTATTAATATTTTAAATAAAATTTATATATAATGTATTCAATAAATAATTTTTATACTCATACTATAGATTTTATAGGTATAATATAACAATAAATCCAATTTTATGAATAAAAAGTTGTATTCTTCTAAAAAGTAATTTTACTTCCCTATAATGGTGAAGCATTTTTAAATAAATTTTTGGAAATTTTATTTATATTATATAGATAAATAAACTTTATATCTTAAAAAAAGACATAAAAATTAGCTCAGGGTGAATTTTTGGTATTTTTCTGTGAAGTTTCATTTTTTGGTAAATAGTAAAAAATATGGAATTTTAATTCAGAACTGATTTCTCATCTAATTTATTTATAAAATTAAATTATAATTTTAACAAGTTTTAAAATATTATTAAATAAATTTAACATCAATTAATCCAATTTGGGACAATTTAATCAGTTTCACTTAGTAATTGGATTAAACAACATAGAAAACTTTTGAAAACTTTTACTTTAAAAGCTTGCATTATTGTCCCATCCATAGGATAAATTTTAAATTAACTTATACTACTTCTATGATTAAAATTTTGAAAAATGTATTCTATGTTTAGAATATGAATAATATATAAATTCCAATATGTTAAATTTTTTTTTGACAAAAAATATTAGTGAAAGTAGTTAAAATTATTTACAATGATTAAGGGGAAAATTAGCTTAATAAAGGACTAAACATTACACTTAAGGGAAAAAAGGACATAGAAACTTTTCCAAAAATAAATTTTATGGACATATATATAACCTAAATTACCTTTTATCTAATTTGGTTCATTATTGGAGCTAATTTTCTTAGGAAAAATAGGGGTGAAATTCTATTATAGAAAATTTATAATAATTCCACTCCTACTCTACTATAAAAAGGTTGTCACCCCTCCATGTTATTCACAACTATAATGCCCTCTATAGCACCGAAAATATGCTAAAATAATCTCCAAAAATCCATCTATTAACCATATAATACTCTATTTTTTAGAAATCCAACCAAGGAAGCTCATTGGTGCAAACTAAGAGGAGTTACCAAGAGAAGAAGTAACATCCTTCCTCAAGCTCCTTTGTTTTATTTTCCTTATCCACCCATAAAATATTATTATTAGATGATTATTTAATAACATAAATATAATAAGTATAATTTTATGTTTTTATTATATGTTTTATACCTACACAAACACAAAAATCCATCTAATGGGTAGTGAACATACTATTCTTGTGTACGATGAACTACCACCTCATGAAACCATGTTGTTCATTTTTTACTTTACCACCTATCACGATTGAGTATTATGATGAAAAATGTAATTTTATATGATATATATGATATTTCTTATTTTTATTTATTTAATTACTATATAAAACATATCTTCATGCTTTACATTTTTTGTAAATATGTCAACATCGTTTGTGGAAGTGTGGACTACCGCCTCCTCAAAGTGATATGATTCGTTCACACCTTACATGGAATGGATTAATGATGGTTTTAGTAAATGTATATTATATATTTTAATTAATAATTCTGTTTTAATGATAATATATATATATATACACACATATATGTTATTTACTTACTTTCTTTCAATACGATAATAAAACGGAAACAACATTCATGCGTATGTATGACCTACTGTCTCCAAGAACAGTGTATTCCATTTCATCATTAAATACTTTATAAATAATTATTAATATATATATAATGAATATATATGATATTTATATCATGTTTTAAATTATGAAAGTATTTAAATCATGATCTAAGTAAGATGATCAATAATAATAATTCAGAACATTAACGAGGAATAAAGATGATATAACCCAAAGTGAAACCTTAACATGGAATTGGTAAAAAGTTGGTAAATAAAGTCATAATAAAACCATATATGGTATTATATAAAATAATATAATTCTATGGAAATTAATAATAAACTTATATATATTATATAGGAGGTTTGAACTTGTACAGTGAAATTCAAGGCTTAAGGTAACATAATTCTAATCTCACTTTTGTTTCCATAAAACTTATGATTTATTAACCATTAATTCCATAGTTTGGTGTATATAATTCCTATTAATGTATTATATCATTATTATCCTTATATTTATGGGTATTTACATACCCATTTGATGATATCTCTTCCATGTGGTTTTACCGTTCAAAAGTTACCAAATCTGTAAGATAGTTTTGTATCAATTTAACTTTTTTGAGACACATTATTTTCATAAAACTTTATTGTTTGAAGATATTTATATACTTCCATTTAAAATTTTAGATCATGAATATAATAATTTTTATGATATTTTAAGATTAATTTAATATCATTTATTTATATATAGAGTATGAGTCAAATTTACCAAGTGGTAAGAGGCTATTGAAATAATCTCATCGTTTATCGGGATTGTTTGTGACTATACTTCAATTAATGAAATCTTATGACCCATCTCTCAAAATCTCTCATTAATTTTCTTATCCTATATTAATTCATGATATTCTCATTTATTTTTACCATTTTCCCAATCTTTGGTACTTAAGATAATTTATGTTTTTTTAACAAAATTCGACCTCATTTATCTTTTTGGTCAAACATTTATTTATTTCAAAAATCCATTTTTAAAAAAAAAATTTAAAAAATGTTTTCTTAAAAAATATTAAATTATAATTTTTGAGTAAAAATTATTTTAAAAATGTTTCATTTTTTTCAAATATTCCATTATAAATTTTCAAACCTATTTTGAAAGAAGATTATTTTCAAAAGGATTTATGTTTTATAAATATTTTTCAAAGAATAAATGATATTTTCTTGAAGAAATGTTTTAAAAAAATCGTTAAAAATTATTTTCCATCTAAGATGTCATCCATTGGTGTTACTCATGACTTTTTGGAAAAATGATTCAAAGGATCCATTCATATACTTTAGTTGAATGGTCTATGTTTTTATGGAATAGTTTTTGTAAAACCCGTATCACTTTTACTGGTTATAAGTTTATGAAACCCATTTACCTTTCATGGGTTTTATGATTATAAAACCCACTTAATTTCACTATTTATGATTTGTTGAAATGATTATGAGACATGCCCCTTTTTAATAGGTTATGATATGATTACTTGTTTATGATACTCATTTCATTTCATGGGTTATGATATGATTGTTCATGATCTTGTGGTACATGTATTTATGATTTAATTATGAGATGGGTGGGACCTATATCATCTTAAAATGCATTGTGTAATGATTTATATCTCATGAGATAGAAATGGATGGATTGGGGAGTGAAATCCATTCAGTAAAGGACTCTGTTCACTAAGATGATCTTGGAAGTGATCCTTTATAAAAAATATTTTCATGGGAGGGAACCATGACTAGAAAGATGGTATGGGGAATAAAACCATACTAGTAAGATAGACTTGGAAGCTATTTCTTGACTACTATGGAAATAATTTTTTATGATTTTCTTTCTGCCACAATTTCATATCTTATTTCTATGTTATGATTTTATAAGATGTAATATTAATTACCTTATGATTCATGTCCTATGAACTACCATTATTTATTCCACGATTCATGATTATGATCTTTTTTATGAAGGGTATAATATTCCAATGTCATGATAACATTCTCATACCTTTAATATCATATTTCTTATTTTATATATCCTTTGTTTAACCATAATGAACATCTAAGATCACCCATTCTTATAATCCATTCCCCAGGTTATGATGACATGTATTATGTATGATGTGTCTAAGAAGGGTGATAGTCATGATGAAACTAGTGGGAGATAATGTATCAAACTTCTATACCAGTGTTTATATTTTCATGTTTCTAAAGGCACTAGACTAATACATTCATTGTGAGTTTGTCTGTATAATGTATTAATTATTCCAAAAATAATAATGTAATGTTAATGTATGCTTATCAAGGGTCTCTATAGTTGGTATCAGATCCAGGTTTAGTTAACCTTTGGAAACATGGATGAAAAATCCTTAGTAAGAACTTTAAGGACATGTATAAGGATAATTCTATGGATAAAAAATGTATTGGAAAATAACCTAGAATTTTGCTAAAGGATAGAGAGATATTTTTCCTAGAAATACATCAATGTATTGACATTACAAGTGGATGTGGTTATAGAATAGATGTACCTGGGTGTAACAACTATGACAAGGTGCATCAGGCTTGAATTGAGTGTAACCTGGTACATGATAACAAGCCTTACTTCTCCCCTAGTTTGACACTCCCGTGGGATATGATTTTGGAATTCAAAAAATCATCCTGGAAAATCATGAAGGATTTAAAAAATAATTTGGATATCAATAACATAATATAAACCTAATGTGTCATAGATTAACAAAGGTGTCATAATTTAGACAACATATAAGTGAATTTTCATGATTATGTGGTACCCCACTATTACAACTGTTCCTTAATCTATGTTTTTTGGTTTAAGTTAATTATAGGAACCAGAAGTAACTAGGTTAATGAATAATGTGATAGAAAGCTTTCTGATGAGCAGTGAAATGGGATGATCACTTGAGTAGAGAATGTACTAATCAAGCCTAATCAGTTTTCCCAGAACATGATTAACTACATGTATATTAACCAACTATCAGACTCACTGGAGTAGATAATGAATGAGTTCACCGAGAGATTGGGTAATTTATACCATTAAGTAAAGATTTGTCAGTTTACTACTTGTAGATAATGTGGGATGAATCACCCAAGTGAATTCCTTATATAAATAAGAAGATGTTTTGACAGTGGAATAGAAAGAAATAAAAAAAGTAACTGAAAATAGAAAATGAAAAGTTTAGTAAACATAGTGGATATGAATATTTCCCCCCCTAAGGTATCATAAATTTATGAATGTTTTAAATGTGGAAATTATGATAATGATTAAAATTTATGTCCTAAGTGGAAGGATCATGAATAGAATCAACAATGTGGTATAATTAATGGTTTTTCTACTGATGGTGAAGAGACAAAAAATGACATATGAAAGGTATGTGTTTCTCTTATTGTATTCTTTACAAGGATAATTAAATTTAGTTTGATAAGTGTTAAGACATGATTCATATTTTGTATTATAGGAAAGTGGTATTAAGGAATAAAATGGTGAAGCTTAGTAAATTGTTTGAGAATTAATTTTGATGAATTAAGTATTTATGTTTTGTAATTCAAATATAATGTTATATAAATCATGAAATATATAAGTATATTTACTTTATATTTTTCATTAATGATTTTAAAGGATATTTTTAATGGTGCGGGTGAGGTAACAAAGTTATTTTATGGAAAGTTTATATTTTGATGAAGGGAATGAAACCCTTAATTTATTCCGAATGTTGAGATAATGATGTTTGGATTAAGATTTGTTGGAAATGAAAAAGTAAATTGGACGGTAATGATTACCTGAGAACTAATAAATTTTTTGTTAAAAAAAATGTCTATACTATCATGGATGAAGTTTACAACTACATGGATATAATATATATATCTAGTAATAATTATAATAAATAAGAATTAATGTTTTCAAAAATAATTTAGCATAATTCATGTTATCACCATGTTTCAATAGAATATACGATGATGGTATTCACATGTTTGGAATGTGAAAACTAAGAGACACTTTATTATATATGGGGATTAAGGTTAAGCTGATTTCATGACCTTATATCTAATGGTTTGGATTTTCATATTTTGAAAGGGTTATATGGTTAACCATTTATAGAATGTTTAAGTTAAAACCTAAATGAAGTTTGTGTGATTAAATTATTATCCCACCACATGAGGATTTATGCATATTGGATAACCTATTCTAACAACTTTGTGTTGATGGTAACTGATGATATATGTGATATCTTATCATGGATCTCATAATCTGTTAGTGCTTCATTTATGAAAAATCCACCTTCATTTATAGAGAAATAGATGAAGTGTAAATTTGTCAAGGGAAAAAAGGGCGAGGTTGTCTTGAAAGCACACAAGTATATCTTTTAACGAAAATTATTCAACTTTAGGAAACTGATCTAGAAATAAAATGTTGTCTTAATACCTTAATTTTTATTGAACTGATGACCTTTTAAATTATCACAAATTTATGACTTTGAGGCCTTAAACTATATATTTATCACCTAGTTGTTTATGATTAATGACCAAAATCACTCTCTAAAAATATTTATGCTCTTCCTCTAGGTATATATTTTCACCTTCCACCTATGTTCTCCTATGTGGTGACCTAGTTACATGTTAAATTGGGTAACCGTTATGTTTCAAGAATTACTTTTAAAGTATGTTTTAGTATTTATTTTTAAAATGTATAAATCTATGAATATAACTTTAAATTATTAAACATTTGATAAACCTGCTGAATTTCAGGTAAAAAATTCATTTTATGGGGGAATAATGTAACACCCTATGATTTGGTTATTTTTTTAGAATTAATTTAATCTTTCTAATATGTTTCATTTCACACGACATTGAATATAGGTTTTTTATATTAAACCACTAATTTTGGATTGTTTATACTACATGAAAAACACATATTATCTTGTGGTACAAACAACACAATGTTTTTCTTGTATTACACACAACATAGTGTCCCTTTGATAGATTTTTTTACACAAAAGGTCAAGTTTTTATCGAACTACAATAAACTATTAATATGATTATAAAATATTATTAGATATAACACCTTTCCATTTGAATGGATGTTACAAATAAGATTAAATAAACAGTGAACATATTTTTTACACATATATATATTATTAATCCTTTGGTAATCAATTGCTAGATGTTAATGTAATAACTCTTTGAAAATATAGAGATTACCTTTATAATAATACTATTTTTCTATGTACAAACACAATTTTATATAAATAAATTTAACAAACCACTTTTGATTATTTTTTTCAATAAAATTTATATATAATGTATTAAATCGATATTAATTATACTAATCAAATATATTTGATAGGTATAAGATAAGAATAAATCTAATTCAATGATTAAAACGATGTATTCTTCTAAAAATTAATTTTATCAAATTATTTTAATTCAAAATTTTGGAAATTTTATTGATTTTATATGTCAAATTAAACTTTATATTTGAAATAATAACACAAAAATTAGTTTAGGGTGGTTTTTTGTATTTTTTATGCAGTTTCATTTTTTGATGAATAGTAAAAAATAGTGAATTTTAATTCAGAACATATTTTTCATCTAATTAATTTATAAGGATAAATTATATTTTTAATTTTTTAAAGTTTAATTGTATCCATTTTAAATAAATTAATCAAATTTATGTCACTAGAATCATTTTAAATTTGAAATTGTATATAAAAACATAGTAATGTTTGGAAAATTTTTTAATCTAAAAACCTGAATTGTCGTCTCGTTTGTGATATTAATTTTAAATTAATTTATATCAATTATGTGATTGGAATTTTAAAAGATGGATTACATATTTGGAATTATAATGGTATATTATTTCAAATAATTTCAACTTAATTTTTGATAGAAAATATTAGTCAAAGTAATTAAAATTAATTACAATGATTAAGAGGAAAATTAGCATAACAAAAGACTAAAACATACACTTATGGGTGAAAATAACCATGAAACTTGTCAAAAATCAATTTTATGGAAATATTTAGACACCATAATCCATTATATCTAATTTTGTTTATTATTGGAGAAACTTTTCATAGGAAAAACACGGGTGGAATTCCCTTTTCAAAAATTTATAAGAATGCCACTCCTCATCCTATATAAAAAGGCACTCACCCATCATACTTATTCAAAAATATAAATTCTTTTGGATTGCCCAAAAAAATTTCAAATAAACCCCAAAAATACCTTACTTCATCCTTGAATCTTCCCTTTTTCCATAAATCCATCCAAGTATGCCCTTTGGTGAAAACCAAGTGGAGTTACCCAAAGAAGAGGTAACATCCTTCCTCAAGCTCCATTGATTTATTTTCATTATCCACCACATCAAATAATCTTTTTTGAATGATTATATAATAATATAAGTATCCTAAATATACTGATATGTTTTTATTCTAAGGTTTCAACCTATAGTTACACAGACTTCCATGTAATGGGAAATGAACTTACTATTCTTACGTATGATGAACTACCGCATGATGAAACGATGTTGTTCATTTTTCCTTCACCACCACTCATGGTTGGGAATTATGATTGAAAATATATTTTTATATGATATATATTATATTTATGTTGACATTATGATTCTGTAATTATTATATATAACATACCTTCATGCTTTCCATTTTGTGTAAATATGATAACTTCGTTTCTGGAAGTGTAGACCACCTCATCCTCAAAGTGATGTGATTTGTTCACAAATTACATGGAATATATTAAAAATTGGTTTATTAAATGTATATGATTTATATGAAATAATAATTATACTTTAATTATACTATATATTTATATAACAATAAATTTATTTCTTTTAATTATACAACAAAACATATACATCATTCATGTGTGCGTATGGCCTACCGTCTCCAATAACGATGTATTCCATTTCATATTTATATATTTTATTAATTATTATAGAAAAATTTATAATAAAAATTTATGATATTTATATCATGTTTTAAATTATGAAAATATGTAAATCATGATCTAAGTAAGATGATCAAGAGTAATAAATCAAAATATATATGATAAACAAAGAATATATCACCCAAAGAAAAACCTTAACATTAAATTTTTAATAAGAGGGTATAATAAAGACATAATAAAACCATATATGGTATTATATATATTAATATGGTTATGTGGTAGATTTATAATAAAATTATAATTGTAATATAGTATTATTGAACATTTATTAAAAAATTCTAAACTTATGGTAAGGTATTTCTACTCTCACTTTTATTTCTATGTGACTTATAATTTATTCAACATTCATTACTTTGTGTATAGAATATAATTAACATTAATGTATTCTATTATTATTATCCTTAAATTTATGGGTATTTAGATATGCATTTAACCATCTATCTTTCATGGGGTTTTACCATTCAAAATTTACCAAATTAATAAGATTGTTTTTGCCTCAATTTTCCTTCTTTGATACACATGTTTTTTATAAAATTATATTCTTTTACTAGGTTTATGTACTATCATGTTACGTGTTATATCATGAATATAATTATTTTAATTATATTTTAAGCCTCATGTAATTTATTTTTATTACATGGGGATTATGATTCAATGTTACCAATTGGTAAGAGTGTATTGATACAATCTCATCATTTATTAGGTTTGTTTATGACTATGATAACCTTGATAAAATATTATGATCCATCTCTAAATAACTCTAATGAAGTTTCTTATCCTATGTTCATTCATGATATCCTCATTTATAAGTACCATTTTTATAGTATTTTTTACTAATATAATTATGAAAATGTTTATAATACAATCTGATCTCATTTCTCTTTTCAGTGAAAAATTAGTTTATTTAAAAATTCCATGTTTTCAAAAATGTTTTTGAAAGATGTTTTTTTAAAAAGATATATAAAAATCAATTTAAACCAAATAGGATTTAAAAAATGTTTTATTATTTTCAAATATTCCTTTATAAATTTTCGATGTTATCTTTAAAGAAAAATGTTTTTAAAAGGCTTTATATTTTAAAACTAAATTTTCAAAGAATAAAGGATATATTCCTAAAGAAATTGTTTAAAGTATCTTTCCAAATTATTATAAATATATGATGAAATATATTGGTGTTACTCGTGTATTTATGGGAAAATGAGCCAAAAGTTCTATTCATATCCTTTCTCTGAATGGTCTATGTTTTGTTGGAATTATTTATGTAAAAAAAATAACTCTTTCAATAGTTATATGTTTATGAAACCTATTTCCCTTTCATGGCTTATATTTTTATTAAAACCATTTCCTTTAAAGGGTTATTGTTTGATGAAATGATTTTGAAACCTTTCATTTTTCAATAGTTTCTAATATGATTACATGATTATGACACCCATTTCATTTTATGGGTTATGATATGATTGTTTATAGTTATTTGGTACACGTACATATGATTTCATTGTAAGATGGGTAGGACTAATATAACCATCAAATAAATTGGGTAAAGATTTATATATCATGAGATAGACATGGATGGAATGGGGAGTGAACTCAGTTCATTAAAATAATTTTTCTGCTAAGATGGTATTGGGAGTGAACTTTGAATACTAAGATAGTTATTGGAGTGAATGATTACTACCAAGATGGTATGGGGAGTTAACCAATACTAATTAGGTGGCCCTGAAATCAATTCATTAACTACTATAGATATCATTTTATATGATTACGTGTCTTCCATAATTCTATATCCTATTCCTATGTTATGATTATATGGATTATTCTCTTGATTACCTTATGATTAATGTCTTATCAAATGACAATATTTAGGCCATGATTCATGTTTATGATATTTTAATATCATGATCACATTCTCATACCCATATTCTCATGTTTATGCTTACAAATCTCTTTTATTTTCCCTTAATGAGAATATGAGATAACCCATTTTGATGTTCCCTTTCTATAGGTTATGATGATATGTATTATATATGATATTTCTGAGAATGTTTATAATCATGAAGATCCTTGTGAGAGATAATGTAACAAACTTATATACCAGTGTTTATGTTTCCAGGTTTCTAAAGGCACTAGACTAATATAATCTATGGGCGTCTCTTTTTGTAATATATTAAGTATTAAGAAAACAAATTTAATGTTAATGTATCTTTAGAGAGGGTCACAATATAACATCTACTCTAGTCATAATAGTATCAAACTATTCTTTTAAACCATTCTAATATGTCTTTACTATTTAGGTCTCCATGGGATGACACCCCATTCCTGTGTTCCACACCACACATGAAAAAAACAATACATGATGTAATAAATTTAGGACCACATACCTTGTACTAATAGGGGTTAACTCATCCAATATTTTAGAATAATTTAACATCAATCAAAAGATATCTCAATTATTTTAACAAGAACCAATTTTTTATATTTAGTTTTAAATATTAAAAACAAAAAATAAAATTGATTTAAGGGAATGTGAGGTTAGTGTTACCTCAATACGATGAACTAAATTGAAAAAAATGATTTTGGAAATGAATGGGAAGTATTGAGCCCTTGGAGTGTAATAACACTAAGGAATAGTTTGGGGGGTGAGTCATGCAAAAACCAATGGATTAGTTTTGGGTATTTTTATAAAAATATACCAAATATTTAGAAAAATTCCATTAATGAAATGTATTCCTATAAACCATTAGGAAACTGATGGTGGTATTCCACTGATTTATCAATGTCCAATCTTGGGGTATTTGCAACCTTTTATCATCACTTTTTATTTGTGATACGTACCACTAAGTACTCTATGTTTTTTACTAGACTATTTTAGTAATACCCCCTCTTCTCCAACAAATTCAAAATTTACCTAAAAAAATTCCATTTTTTAAATGTAATCCCTAATATGATTATTTTACACTAAAATTTAAATCTTAATTTTATCTTAATAATACAGGTCATTAAAAAAATCCTAACTATATATATTTTCATCCTGGATAATATTATCAAACATCTCCAATGAACCACTTTTAACACAAATATCTGATTCCAATCTATATTTTATATGTCTCTACCAAAATATAATCTCATTTACATCACACTCAAAATAAATGAATACTATTTTTTGTCAAAAGGTCCCAAATTTGATCTATTGTATGCATTGATCTTTCATAAAATGATGAAACCATGTCTAATTACACTTCACCATAAATTACAAGTGTAAAATTACCAGTAAATACTAAAAAGAGTATTTTTATCTATTATATCTACTATATCATGCACCATGATACTTATTATCATTACATATTCAATTATAGATGTCTCGATGTTTGATACACTATATAAAAAACCAATTATTAATGTCAAACTCCAATTGTTGAAGTATATTTTATTCACAAGAATTCCACAAGATCTGAAATTCACTCAAGAATATATAAACCACTCCTGATCTAGATCCTCTTATAAGATACTTATTCTACTGTGGAATTCTAAATTCCATTTTTTTTCATCATACTATTCTCACAAGTATCGACATTCATCAATCTCAAATGAAATATAAACTATTTTTAAAATTCTATAACTCTCTTGTAACAATATGTATAAAATCCTCTTAAATAATATAGATCAATCCTAGATCTAGTATTCTCTCACAAACTAGATATAATTTACCAACCATCATTATATAATCTAAGGTGAGACCTTGTTATCCAACCACCTCGATTTATGATACATGTATCCCTTAGTGTTTAATTTAATTTAATAAAAATTTAGGATTGTACCATTGATAAAATAATACAGTAATATACCCCTAACCCTGAAACACCCAAGTTTCTGACATTACTTGAATACCACTACTCACAATCCAAGATATAAATGACCCTATAAACATGATTTATATGCCTCACTCTAGGATAAAAAAGGTATTTTGGGGATCTATGATACCATTATTAAACATAATAAATCATCCATTTTCACTATAAAAATGTCCCTATGAAATGAATCACACACATATCATATGTAAAAATTCAATAAACACCATTTAAATTGATGGATATGAATATAAATTATATTGAAATGTATTTTATAATTCATCTATATCTAAATACATGATACACATTTGATGAATATCATATAGAATGATATAGAATATTATTAAAGGCATATAATTAAAATATCATTTTGTATTATTCCACTTATGATATGAGAAACTTGGTGCATGAATGTTACACTGTATTAAAAATGGGTTTCCTTTATTTATTATTACATTAGAATGATTATTAATGTCTTGTTAAATGATATATGATGATTTAAGTGTTCAAGTGATCATATATATAAAAATGATCCTACATTAAGTAATATACAGTGGATTCTGAACACTAATAGATAATAATAAACTTCTTTAATTTATTGAGGGAGTACTATAAATTTATACGATCCATATCATTTGTAGTGTGTTTATAATGACTTAACAAGAAAAAAAGAAATCTATGCATTCCTTCTATGTTCTTGATTTATCATTGATGAGAATGTTCTAGTACAACTTTGAATATTTGAGTGATCATCTTATAGTATATGAGGATAATGATGGTTGATGTACAACATATATAGGTGAGAGTCTTTCATTTTTTACTAAGTTATTTTCATCTAATAAACTCTATCAAGATCAAGCTTGCTGGAAACAAGGTATGCTTGTTTATTTTAAGTTCTTCATTTACATGTGCATTTGATGGTGATAAGTCCAGATTTTTATTGGGTTCCATCCAATTTTTTGATCTTGATATTTTCATAAACAATATTTAATAAATAACTTTTCTAACTTCATAATTCAACTTGAGTGTTCGTTATATGTCATACAAATTGGAAGAGTCTAGTTGCTTCTATGTGGTACTCATAGTTAAATCCACTTAATATACCATAAAACTCATAGATAAGTCAAAATAAACATTCAAAGATTATCCATATCATAGAAGTTTACTTACTAATTTAATTCACTAATAAACTAAGATAATATAAATTTCATCCTTCCACATTGTAAACAATCCAAAAAAATATTTCTATTAGCCTATAAAGGTGATGAAATGCCTTTCTAAATCATACAAAATCTTCTTCTAGAAACTTTAATAGGTAATAAAAACCATGACTCTACCATTAGTTCTAGTTTGGAAATCCATGATTATGTTTAAATGAAATAAGACACCACACTTACTCGAAGAAATTCATTTATCCATTTTTAAAAATTATTTTTTACATGTTTATTTCATATAACGTTTGAGATTATGAAAAAAATCACCCAAATTATTCAACATACTCCACTATTTCTCACTCAAGATTTTGAAGATCCATACACTACCAGAACTTCCCAAGGTATAAAATCTCTAGAAAAATTTTCTCATAATAGGAATTGAAAATCTATTCAAATCAATTATTCAGAATTCCTATTCATATTTATTGTTTTCTACCGTTAATATTCCACAAAATTGAGTTTAAAAATAGAAATATCAAAGTTTACTTCCTTAAAATTTTGAAATAATTTAAATAATAATTAATAAATTATGTATCAAACATTCCATATTTTGAGATACTCAATGACCCATAAATAATCAGTTGTATTATAATTAGAAACATGAATATCTCAATTAAGTTCACTTATCCTTTCATGAACCCTTTATCGAAATTCATACTGAATGAAGGCATACCTTATAAAAAATTAGAATCTAATAAAGTGATATATATGTTGGAAATATAAATTATCTTTTCATAATTATTTATAAATGAATTTCTCTAGGAATCACTCTAAAAAATGTTACTAGTTAGCTTATCATTTCATTTGGGAATTTAAATTAATAGTTCCAAAATTAAAATTAATATTATTTTATAATAATTAATATTTTATTAAATGATTTAAAACTCAGAAAAAAATTATATTAAGCCATGTGATAGGAATATCGGTGAAAATATAAATTATTTTCCATTTATGGTCTAATTTTCCTTTTATAGTAACTATTTTGACTCATAAATTGAAAAATATTTATTATCATGTTAATTATCAAAAGGGTTGAAATGAGTTACAACAAAAGAATAAGGGTGAAAAAATTACCTAAATTTGTCCAATATTTTTTTTTTCAAATTATATAGACTCAAACTCGAATTATCTTTGAATATTATCAATTTATATCCTTTTTAATATGAAACTTGGGTTATATTAATTTAATATTTTAAAAATATCCCAGAGTGCCCCTCCCCTATCCTATAAAAGGTAACCTATTATTTTATTTTATCAACATTTCAATAACAAATCTTTCTAGAAATTACATAATAAAATACCTTTATAAAATCTACCCTATGTAATAGATTCCATTTTTATCATAAAACCAGCCTAGGAAGGTATTTAGTGTAAAACATAAGTGGTTGTCAGAAGAAGAGGTATAGTTTTTAACTAAGAATTTTCATTTTGTATCTTTTTATAACATGTTAAAATCATTATAAACCATGATCAGATTATAAAAAATTATCTCCCATATTTATAGATGTTATTATGTTAATTTAAAAACCTATATATATTTTCTATTTTATCAAATGGGAAATTAAACAATCATTCACCATTATGGTGGACTGCCACCTTGTGAACTGCTGTAATTTTATTTCCATTATCTCCTATTATAAATGGTTGCAAGGAATTATTTTAGGTATACATATATATGATATTAATGACATATATATCACTATTAAAAGATAATATATCATTTACTTTCTTACCTTTCTATATATTTAATAGTAATAACATCATTCATGTGTATGTGTGGACTACCACCTCTATGAAGTGATGTGATTTGTTTTTCATCACCATGTCACATGGATAATTTATATAATTATATTTATCAATATAATATGTTATTTATTATGTGATGATATTTTTGGAAATATAAAAAAATAATTACCTTATTTTCACAATGGTAGTTGAAAAATTGAAATGTTACTCTAGCGTACGTATGACCCTCTCCATCATTATAATGGAGTTCATTTTTATTAGAATATATCATGGTTGGTTTTAAAAGTATAATTAATGTGTAATAATGATTATAATTTCATGAATATTTTTGTGAAGATTATGGAATAATGGAATATTTGGCAATAACCAACCTACCAATTTCATTTTGGATAAAGGAGTCGAATATTGTCACTACGTTCGACATGAACTTAATTGATTAAGTAATTGATTATAACATGGTATAAAGAATAATGACCTTGAAAAATTCTCTTATAAAATTAAATAATTAACACATGTTTTTAGGAGGATAAATAATGTATGTGATGAGTCAGACTCAAGTTAAGTGACTTTATTTTTAAAATCCTATTTTAATGTTTCTCATACAACTCTTTTTATTCCATGTCTATATAATTAAAAATATTATGTTAATGTATTTATATGAAATAAAATAATAATAAATAAAATTTTATGCATCTTTTTACTATATTTCAAATGTTTTAAAAACTAATATTTCTATGTAATGTTTTGAATTTCTTTATACAAGGAAAATGAAATGTTCTATTTTAACGTATACAGTGACAAAGATTTTTCCCTCCAATATAACCATTTTATGATTTTTGGATTTCATTATCATATTTTATCTTTTACTCAATGAAAACCCATATTTCTCTTCCTTTTTTTAATTTTATATTTTAAAATGGATTTTTTTAAGAAAATTGTTATTTCAATATCCAATTTTGTTTTGTATATGGGTTCAAAAAAGGTTTTCAAGGGATATGATGAAAATGTGGAAGAATAGAAATTTTCTATTCATGAAATGGTACTTGATAATTATACATGAGTAATGGGTGAGTCCAATATAAATTATATGATAGTTTGAGGACAATTATAGATCATGAAGATAGAAGATATGGATATAGATTAAACAAAGGGTAAGCCCCATGATAGCTCTCCAATGCAATGGGTAAATTTAATTTTAGACAATAGAGGAAGGATGGAGTTAACCAATGTTTTTTATCATATGGATTTATCTAAGACCAAGTTATTTCTAACATAATATTAAAATCAGTTATGAATATGATGGTCTATGTTTCGTAAAATGAGATTGTATTTTATTTCAACTAGTTGTAATGTTTTTTTAGAAAAATGTGTGTGTATTTTTTGAAATAATTTATTTCATATTATCAAAGCATAAGGTGATAATGGTAAGTATAATGAGGTTTTTTCTACTAATACAAGGTTTATATTATATTTACATCCATTAATAATATTTTTGTTCCTATCCCATATTTTTAAAATAATTTCAAGATTGTTTAAGGATGGGTATGAAAAAATAAGTCGAGATGAATGTTAGGATGATTGGTTATAAAATGAAAGCATGTTTCATTTTAAAAAATTTATATTATGGAAAAAATGGATACAGAGTAAAATTTTATAATTTCATTTTATGGTTTTATTATGTATGAGTTATAAGATAATTCTATAAAAATATAAACTATAAATATTCTCAAGAATGTATGAAAATGAATTTTTGACTACAAACTCAAGATCATGTAATGTTTACTGTCGGGTCCATATAGTTGGAATAAGTTAAAATGTTTCGACATATTTTTAGATTATGATGTTTTTTGGTGATATTATCTTAAGAGTTATAGATATCATTCTCGTTTAATAAGTTTATGTTTAATTACGGATCAAAGTATTATAAACCCATCTTGAGGTTTTAAGTTAGGGATTTTGAGGTGATTAATGATATATTTGGAGGCAGTTTATTGGTTTAAGGTATATGTAACCCTTAGGGTTAACAAGAATGATTATTTTAGAATAATTAATTATTTTTTGGGATGCAAGTGGAAAGGTATGAGATAAAATTTGAGGTAAAAACATTTTTTATTGTTGATGTTATTTAGGTTATTTTTGTGGATTTTAAGGTAAATGTATTATATAATTTTATGGATATTTACAAGAACCGTTTTCATTTAAACATAAAATAATTCATTTCATGTATGAATTATGTTCATTTAAAAATATGAACAGTCATTTATGAAGATGAAAATAAAATCATCTCATACAATATTTTTATCCATTTAAGAATATTTAATCATAACTATCATAGAAAAGGCTTGTTCATTTTTTTTGAAATCATTTTTAAAATAAAAATCACATGAAAGATAATATTTTATCTATACAACACCTTTCATTTTCTCCAAAATTTATAAGGATCATTTAATCTATTTTAATTTATTTTAATATATCAGGTCATCCATATTATTTGGAAATGGAAATGGAACCAAGGACTTGATTTTTTTTCCGGAGATTTGGACTTCATTTAGAAAGATAATGGGGATATAAAATGCATAAAAGTTAACCTTGATGTACGTATTTAAGGTATGGATTATTTTATTACGTCCTATATATGAAACATTATTGAGTTGATATTAAATAATCTTAAGGAAATATTTCTTAGATTTTAATTTTAGGAATAAATTATTAAGTAATAGGACAATAAAACATAGTTAAAGGTTTAAGAAATAAGTTGAATGAAGGTTGAGTTTATATATCTAGTTTCTATAATTATTATATAGAGGTATTTCATCAATGATATTATGATATATTCTAAATATTATGGGGAACATGAAATACCTAAGGATTATTTTATTGTATATTTTGATTTCACATTTTGGAAACATTTTTTAGATGGAATCAATACCTTTGAAACATGGTGTAGAAAAAAGATGATTATTTTTAGAGACATTCATTTAATAACATAAGACAAAGGGATAAATAAACCTATGGGATAATATGTTCTTGATGTTATAGATAATATACTTATTTAATATTATTTGATTTTGTATACATATAAGCTGTATAAAAAATCATAGTGGTTAAAAAGTGATTTTAGGATTAATGCTATTTTGTGATGATTTTTAACATGTCTCTAGGGAAATTATAAGAATTGTATTAATATATTTTTAGTAAATATAAAACCAAAAATCTAGGTGAAAACCTATGGCATCCGGTAAGGCTATGTGGCTTGAACTCATAACTAAAGGGATACAAGGGTGTAGTGCCAACCATTGTCCTACTTGATATCCTAGTTTTTATAAAATTACATAAAATAATTGAAAAATAATGTTCCAATTGATGTTTGGAACACATGTTTTATCATATAGATAAATACAGGATTGAAAAGTGAATTGGTGATTAAGTGATAAATGATATTTCCAAATAAGTTCGCTATTCTGAGAACCTTATATGATTAAGGTAAATAAATTTTTTTATATGATGAGATTTTATTTTAAGAATAATGTTTGAACTAAATTTTGGAAGCATATATAATTTTATGGTGGCATCATGTTGATTCGGGTAATTTATGGAAAGGATTATTATATCTTAGAGATCATATGACTGTGTCATATAAATTATTTTATGAGAAAATAAGAGTGATTGATATGATCAAGAGATAAATGTTAGAATAATATGTGATCAAATCATTTTAATATTTGGGTTTAAATTTTATTTAAGAATGCATTGAATAATTTTAAGAATAGTTATTTATAAAATGATTTAGTTTGAAATTGGGGTACTACTGTTAAAGTTTTAAGATTAATATATTATTTCATAGAATAATGGATTATTCATTTTGGAAATTATCCAACCTTGTGATAATCATATTGGTTTTGGTAAATGTAAAAATACTAGATAAATAGCTTGTTATCCTTTTTTTGAAGTATATGATCCAATGGAAGTTGATTTTAGTGATTTAAGAATAAAAAATTCATATTGAATACTCATCATTTGGAGAAAAAGATGATATTTTGGTGAAAATTGATTAAAGTATGAAATTATATAAATTAAGTAAGTATATTTCCTTATGTTCTTATTCTAGATCTTCAAGAAATTCGTAAAATCTAGGAAAAGGATATTGAAACAAAAATGTTATCATATTACCAACATTTCCATTGATTTGATGGTATTGTGGTCAATTGTTGAGACCTAGGTGTACCATACATGGATAGTGCATCATTTTGTATGAATATTCATTACATTACACAAACATATTCCTAATGAACATAATGGTTTATCACAATTGAAAACTCTGAAACATTATCTTCTATCTTGTTGAAAGATCTTATACATATCCCTTAAAAATCTTCCCCTTTAGTAGTCCTATATAAAGCCATTGTTTAAAACATTGGGAAAGGAAACATAATAAAGAGTGTGATCAGATGGTCAGTAAGTGTAAAAATAATAGATATAAATCTATGATAATATGATATAATATGATAATAATAAGGGTATGTGATCATGAACATAAATTACAATGTTTATACCAAACAATTCATTGATTATAAACATGATTCATGGAATAGATATTGGTTGTCAATAAGAAATAAATCACAAGTGAACAAAGAAAATGATCCATGAGAGACTAAAATTATAATAAGATATGGAATTTGTGGAATATAAATGATCATATAAAATATTTTGTCTTTTCTACATACCAATATATTCATAGCATTTTATGTCTGGGCTAATCGTTCATGTACCAGCTTTAGGCATGGGATAACCTCCTGTGTTCCCTCTTGCTTCAGGATTTGGATGAACACCTATATACCCTCTTGTTTTTCTCTTGGGATGACCACACATTTACCTTCTTGTCTTGGGGTTGGGATAACAACCCATCTAACCTCTTGTTTTGGGCTTGGCTTAAAAACACATGAACCCTCATCTTTGCGCTTAGGCTGAAAAACTGTGTACCATATAAGATCATATAGAATTAATCATTATCAAATGAATTGGAGAGAGATATAGGTCACACCTTTCACATAATGAAATGATACATATGTGATCCAAAAGATCCTAAACATTAATCATATAAAAAAACCAGGAAACGAAATAGATATCATAAACATTTTTTCATATCATAACGCATAGAGAAGAGACAAGTATCATAATCATTTCATCATTTCCTAACCCATGAAAATAAGAATATTTCATATAAATTTTAACATGGTATATACTATGGAAGATAAATGGGTTTCATAAACATCATCCCATCAAAACATAAACAATTCAGATAAAGAATATGAATGGTATCCTTGGATCATATCCCCAATAAAGAATAAATTATTTTAAAGGATTTCATCTCATATGGAAAATAATTTTGAAAGACTACTTGGTAAATTTATTGGAGGAAAATAAATTTTATTTGAAAATATTTTTTAATAACATGGATCATTATGAAAATACTTTTTTTTTGAAATTGACGTTGAAAACTAATAAAGTAATTATTGAAAATAATTTAAAACACTTAATAATCATAATTTTTTTTGGAAATCTTTTTCTTTGAGAATAAAAAAAACCATCCAAATTTTTAGGAAAATAGTTTATTTTGAAAATACTCATTAAAGATTAAAACGTATGATTCAATTAATATATTGGTCATGACAGTGGATAATTCCATACATGATATATACAAAAAAACAAATATTCTTTTCACATTGTTGATATAAGTCAAAGGAGTCGCGATCTTGAAAAGATAAGAAGATTCATTTTAAAACCATTTTGTAGACAGATAAAAAATGGGTAAAATGTATTTCAAAAACTATAGGATAATAGGATAAAAATATCTAAAACATTTTTAGAAAACATGGTTTTGGGAGAAAATATATTTCTTAATGAAGAGATAAATAAAGTTAGATTTTCATTATTTTTTTCTTAATTATATTTAGTACCATAGAGAGGGAAAATGGTACCATTACTTAATGATATCATGAATAACCAAAGGATAAGAAATTTCATGGAAAGTCTTGTGTGATACATCATAATATTTAATAATTATAAGCATAATCATAAATAATATAGATAATGATGAAATTGTAACATAAAATCATTACCACTTTGGTAACCTTGAATAATAATCCCCATAAAAGAATAAAATGTAATGAAACATAAAATATCACAAGGATAAATAAATTCATTATATTACATGTAAATGGGTCTTTATATACACTTCATGAAATAATATAGGTGTATAAACTAACATACATCTCAAAAAAGGAAAATTGAGATAAAAATACATTATGACTTGAGTATGTTTTGAATCATAATCTCCATGGAATAATATCATCAATGGAAACATTAATTATCATGATATGAGGTAGATTTATGATATACAATGTCATTGGGAATTATATACAGAATAAAAAATAAATGAGTGGTGAATATGACATTAATCTCTTGAAAAAAAGATAGACTAGAAATCCCCTTACCTTACGTATTGACTTCCATCATAGGTGTTCAAACCACATCTTCTTTCGGAATCCTCCTTGGGTTTGTACTAAATCCATAAAATAATGGATTTTTACCCAAAATAATGTTTTTAATATGTGTTTTAGGAATTGATTTTGGTAAATCTTGGTCAAGACGAAAGGCTTGAGAGGTGTCAAGAAGTGGGGAGAGTGAGTGCCTTTTTATAGTCAAGGAGGAGTTTAATTCTTGTAAATATTCAAAATTATTCACTATTGGGAGGACAATATTAACTCAAGTTGATAAATTATTGACAATTAATGGTATGGAGGGATGATATGTTTGATACACACCTTCACCACACAATAAAATATGAGTTTTAAACATTTGGTTCCTTGACTCATAAGTTTCCTTATTTTTCCATTTTTCTTCTTCATTATGTAACTATTATTCTAACCTTAGTAATATATCCTTTAATAATATAATAAAATGATATTTACTTGATAATTTATACCCAATTATTTTAAATATGATATATAATTTATAAAATGTAAATCCTATGTGTGTGGGAAATGAATTTTATCACAAGCACAAGTAACATTAAAAAATAACGTTTTAACCTTAACCGTGCTAACTGATTTTTTACTATTTAATGGTCAATATTGTGATTCCCCAAAAAACTAATGTAAGAACCTTATATTCATTATCATGTATGACATGAATCACCAAGTTCATAATGTAATATAATATCTAAATAATTTATAATATATTTACTTTTTAAAATAGATTCTATATATTTCGATGCATGCAAGAATGAGTTAGTGTGTGTTACATGCAAGAGAGAATTTCCTTGATGGATTGCGTTACATGGAATACCATGTTTTATCGAATGATATTATATTATTAAAATATAATGAGATATAAACTAGCCATTAAATTAGTAGTTATAAATAGAAAAAAAACTTATGAAAATTATTTTTTATAAACATATAGAATGAATTAATTGGTTCCAAATTAATTAATAATTAATAAAAGAAGAAATTGAATATGAAGTGAATATTTTTATAGAAAACTATTTTTATTCTAAAAAAGTTGTTTTACTCTAATAGATTAAGTTAATTACATTTTGTTAGTGATATTAATGTAATATATAAATTATTTACTACATAAACTATTTTTTATATTCATCCATTAGTTTTGTTAACATAATATAAGAAAAATCTCTATTTTACACATGAAAACCTATATATTTTTATTAAGGCATTTTTGCTGCCTTTTAATGGTGAACAGATTTTAAATATTTTTTTTACCTTTTATAAATTTAATATTTTAAAATAATATTCACATTTGAAATTCAAATATAATATTTAGTTTAGGGTTAATTTTTGATATTTTTCTAAAACATTTCATTTTTTATGGAATAGTTAAAAATACTAAATTTTAGTTCAAAAATGATTCTCATATAATTTATTTATAGTGTTAAATTACATTTGGAAATGATTTTAATGTAAAAATAAATCTAATTTACTTTAATTAACCTAATTTAGGTCATTTGGATCAATTTAAATTTGAAATTGAATATAGAAACTTATCAAACTTTTGGATGTTTATACTTTAAAAACCCGCATCATTGTCTCGCCTGCGGGATAAATTTTAAATTAATTTTTGACACTTATGTTATTGGAATTTGGAAAAATATATTGAATATTTGTAATCATAATAATTTATAATTTATAAAAAAACCATTATTTTTTTTGATAAAAAATATTAGTGAATGTAATTAAAATTATTTACAATCATTAAGGTAAAATTAATCATAATAAAGGACTTAACCTTTAATTTAGCGGCCCAAATGACCAAGAAACGTGTACAAAACTGATTTTATGGACTTAATTAGGCCATTAAACTTCCATTCCAATGTTTTTTCGGATTTTTAGTACTTCTGTTATGTAAAAACGTGGGTATACCTAACTTATTTTAAAAAATACCAAGTGAGTGCTTTTCCTCCCTTATAAAATCCCACCACCTCTCCCCATTCCTGACACTTATCAAACCACTTAAGTTTGGAAAGAATCAGCCCAAATATCTTCCTAAAATCCCTACCCTAGACCTTGAAGCCTAACATTGAGTAGAAATCCTTCCAAGGAAGCCCTTTGGTACAAAATAAAAGGAGTTACATGATTTTTAAGGGAACACTTTCCAATGATATCTTTTCTTTGATTTATTTTTCCACCACCTCAAATTTTATTTTTACATGTTAATATAATAAAACTACTATCCTCAATATACTAATATGATGTTATATTATGGGTTTTACCTACACTTACACACTTCCATCTAATGGGCAACATATTGTTTCTGTGTATGTAATACTACAGCCTCACGAAATGATGATTGTTGATTTTTTTACTTTACCACCACTCATGGTGGACATTATAATGGAAAATATATTTATATATGATGTATAGTATATTTATTATGAATTTATAATTATTTAATCCTTTTATAACACATAATATTAATACTTTCTATTTTATGTTAATAAGATAACATCGTTTGAGGAAGTGTGGACAACTGCCCCCTCAATGTGATGTGATTCATTCACACGATAAATGGAAACTATAAAAGATGACTATAATTAAACATATGATAAATAAAAAAATCTATATTATATTCATGAAATAATTAAATTTCTATAAATATATATATCATTTTATTTATTACCCTTTCACACACATAAAAAGTGACCACATTATTCATGGATGCGTGGACTACCACCTCCTCGATACGATGTGATTCATTTTTCAACACAAGAATTATATATATATGTTTATATGATTAAATAATATGGTATTTATGATATAATTATAATTATGTAAATATATTGTGTTACTTACCTTCTTTCCAAAAATTATCATTGAGAAAAAGGAACGTTACTCATGCGTACATACAGTCTACCGTCTCCATGATTATAACATTGATTCGATTTTCATAACCGTAAGTAATGATTGTTTTTAAAATTAATATTTATGTATAAATACGATAATTATTCCATTATAATTATTATTTAGATGTTATATAGTGACCCATTTGACCATATTTGACCTACTAAAGTCATTTTGACATATAAACTAAATTTGGTCAAAACACCCATTGTAAACATGATTATTTAAGTAGTTGTATACAACATAGTAAAAAGAGAAATAAAATAAATGAAAATTATGAAAAAGGTTCCTAGTAAAGTATAAAATTTACATAATTTTATTATATAGGAGGTTAAAGGATTTTCCCTGAAAAGTAAACAGAAGGTAAGGTATTCTCATCTCACTTTTTACATCTATGAGATAAATGGCATGTTCACCACTTATATCTTTTGTGTGGTTTATATGCATACCATTTTTATATATTATACCATGAATTAATTTATCTTAATGGTATTTAAAACTTTCATATTATATTATTCCTTCATGGTTATTATGATTTAAAATGTTTCAAAGTGGTACGAGACACTTTTGAATGTTTAAAGAATATTTTTCTCAACAATAACATTAATGATCTTTCAGTGGTATTTAAATTCAAAGAAATTATATTACCATTGTTCAATAAAACCTTTAATTTTCCTATCTTTTGGTAATTCATTACCTTTTCAATTTTTATTAATATTTTCCCACTCTTTGGTACTCAAAATGTTATAAAAATGATTTTAATAAAACCTGACTTAATTTCCCTCTTTATTTAGTGAACCTGTTTTCTTCTAAAAACCATGATTTACTAAAATGTTTTGAAAAATGATTTTAAAATGATTTGGAAAAGAAATTTTTACCCCAGTATTTATTTTAACAATGTTTTCAAAGGAGTCTTCTTGCCGTTTTTCAAACAAGGAATTTTTATAACCCTTTTTACCGTACAAAAGGAATGTTCCTTTATACCTTATACGAAATGTACAGATTTATCTCCTATAATTTCTCTAATGATTCCCTAGAAAATTTAAAAGGTTTTTTTATTGAAAATGTTTTTCAAAATGTTTTTTAAAAATAAAATTATTTTGAAATGGTATTGCAAAAAAGTTTATTTTCCTTGAGAATAGTTTTGATATTCTTTATTTATTTCATCAATGAAAAAATCCTTATATTCTTACTCTAATTGGGATATGTTGTGTTGATACCATCCTTATCCATCATCTGGATGGGTTTTAATTTATTTTTCTAAGGATAGTATTAACATTCACTTCCTTTATCCCTTCTAGTCCCCGTGAAATATTCAATTTCCTATAATCATTTGACATTGAATTTACCATACGTATCCATATCATTTTCATTGATATTATCTTTGTATAAATGATATACCATTTTTCATATGGTGTTTATATTGGAATTCATTTAGTTATTTGTGGAAATATTGATAAATCTCTAACATCTATTTCATACATATATTTGATAAAGCACATTGTTAAATTTATTAATCGATATATGAGGAACGTTTTGGACTAGTACGACTTGGTTGGAACTGATTATATATATCCCCTCAATGTATCAGTTGTCTCTTGAGAGTATATAGTAGTCTAACCACCATAGATGGGTTTTTACTTGATAGATAAAATGTCTTGTGGAAATTGTTGATGGTACTAGTTCCATGTACCTCAGAAACATGGCATCCAATAATATAACACTTCAATAATTTAGTTTTATTATTATTAATCCATGATATTTTTCATTGAAATATCTATAGATACATCTAATTTTCAATTCATAGATTAAAAGGAATTTGTTTTAGTTTCCTTCAATTCTATATTTATTTTTATTATCTAGTAATTTGTATGGAATTTGTTTCTAGGTATTAACTTTCCATATTGTTTATGAAATTACTTAGTTGTTTTTTGATTACATGGTATGTGTGTTCAGTTATTTACCATTCCATAATTATTAATATAATTGATTAATTATTTTTATGAAATATTTTTCCCTTACTGAGCATTTGATCTCACTCTTATTATGTTTCTTTCTCTTGAAATCCATGAAGTGTAGTATAAAATATATGCAAGGATATACTAGATGGAGTAGAGTTGTCCTCAAAGTTATTTATTTAGAAAGAAGAAAAAAATATGATATAATTAGTGTATTATTTTGTAATAAAATTCACTTGTATTTATCTAGTTTACCAAGACTACTAAACTTGTGTTCCTTTGAGATTTGATTCTATGTAATTATTTTAATGTAATCAGTATTAGACACCAACTCCATTTTATTTAGGTTTTGGTCGTAATAGTTGGTATGAGAGGGAGGTCCAGTATAAACCTTGGGAACTAAATTTAGGAAAACATAGGTTATAAAAGATAACCCTAAGGAAGAATTTGAGGATAAGAATACAAGAACATCCTAGAATTTTAGTAAGGTAGTTATTATGTGGCTATTCCTAACAATACATCCCTGTCTAGATATTGAAAGTGTAAATAGTTCTAGTATGGATGTACCTAGGAGTAATAAATCCAACAAGGTGATCCAGGCCCAACTCGGGTAACCTGGTACATGACAATAATCCTTATTGCGCACCTGGTCTGACACTTCTAGAGGATATTCTTAGGATTATCCATGTTTTCTTCATAAAACATTATGAAGTATTTTGATATATAATAAGTATCCTAGGTTTATCCTAATGTGTTTTAGATTGAACATAAGGTTTCATGATTTAGAAATTCTAGAAATGATATTGTTGAAAAACCATAGACTAGGGAAGGACCTATATGGAATAAATAGATGAAGTATTTATGTTTTGAGGTTGTATTGAAAACCGTAGTTAAAAGTCTATTTAGTGATTAACCTTATTACAAGGATGCCAATAATATTTATTTTTGAAATTATATTAACTTGGATTTAAAAAAGGATAACTTGTAATATGGGTGAAAACCAACCAAATCTAACAAGGCTATGAGTCTTGAATCCATGACTAGAAGAATATAAGGGTTTCACACCAACCACTAACCTACGCAATGTCCTGGTTAATTTTTCATTGTTTTAGTTAAAAAATTTGATGAATAAATTTTAATGATAAACTATTAGTATCAATTTTTTGGATTTGAGATTAATCTATGTACCATATTAGTTTCATAAGATAGTTAATGACAAACAGTAATATTTTTCACTGTTTTATAGGCCTTATGATCCTTTAAAAGTTTCTTTTAGTGATTTATGAATAAAAAATTCATTATTGGTAATTAATTTATGGGAGTAAAAGAGTGAATTAGAATTTGATTGAGTCACAACCAAACATTAGGACTAATCATATGAAATATAAAATTTTCAATTAAGTATATTTTTTTATATTCTTAGGCAGTGAAATAATTCCTCAACATTAGGAAATGTATCTTCACACAAAACTATTGTTCTAATACCTTAATTTTTGTTGATTCGATGTCTTCTAAATCATCACAGATTTATAGATTTAAGGTCATTAAAATTATATTGTTAATTCACTTGTTTGTGATTGATGGCCTCATTCACTCCCTATAAATATTTACACTTTCTAAGTATGCATTTTTACTTGCCACTAATGTTCTCCTACTTAGTGACATATTTATATGGTAGTTCATATGATATTTGTACTTCCCATTCTCTCTTTTATAGAAGTTGTTTTCTAAAACCTTATAATGATTAGGGATTTTCAAAATATGAATTATCAAAAAATATATATCACCATGATCAGGTTTAAATTTAGAGGACACAATTTAAATAAGGTGGGGAGAATGTGACGCCTAAAAAATCTAATATAAGAACCTTGTATTCGATAGGTTGTATGACACCGATCAACATGCGCGTAAGGTAATATAATATCTAGATAATTTATAAAATATTTCTTATTTAAAATAGATTCTATATATTTAAATTCATGCAACACTGATTTAGCATGCATTACACATAAGAGCGACCTTCGTCGATGGCTTGTGTAACACACAAGACTGACTTTTATCGAACAATAATATATTATTATAATATAATGAAATATAAGCTATATATTAAATGATTTGATATGAATAGTAATATCTAAATTATTATAATTATGATTTATAAAAATATATAACTAATTACATTGATAAAAATTAATTATAAATGGATATAAGAAGCAATTGAATATAAAGTGAATATTTTTAAAGAAAATTATTTTTATTCTCCAAAATTTCTTCTATGTGATAGACTAAATTAATAAAAATTAGTGGGTGATATTAATGTAATATATATATTATATTCAGTAAAATATTTTTTATATTCATCCATTAGGTTTGATATACATAAGATAAGAACAAACTCTTTTTTACACATAAAAACGTATATTTTTTATTAAGGCATTTTTACCGCCTTTCAATGGATAAACCATTATAAATACAATTTTTTACACTTTATAATTATAATATTCCAAAATAAACTTCATATTTTAAATAGAACCATAATATTTAGGTTAGGGTGAATTTTTCATATTTTTCTGAAACACTTTAATTTTTAACGAATTTTTCAAAATTTTGAATTTTTGTTAAAAACTGATATTTCATCTAATTTATTTATAAGGATAAATTACATTTGGAAATTATTTGAAATTCAAATTATATCAAATATATATCAATTAACCCAATTTAATTCATTGGGATCAATTTCAATTTTTAAATTGAATATAAAAACTTATAAAACATTTGGAAGTTTCTACTTTAAAAACCCGCATTATTGTCCCGCCCGTGGGATAAATTTCAAATTAACTTCTTCAACTTAAGTGATTAAAATTTATAAAAATGGTGTAAATATTTGGAATCAAAGTAATTTTTAATTTATAATAATAAAAACTCTTTTTTACCAAAAATATTAGTGAAATTAATTAAAATTAATTACAATTATTAATGTAAAATTAAGCATAATAAAGGACTAAACCTTTAACTTAGGGTACCAGATAACCTATATATTTATAAATTTTTTTTAATGGAAATAATTTTTCCATGAAGCTTAAATTATTGAGTTTTTCTGGGTTTTTATGAGTATTTTAGATACAAACATTGGTACACCTAACTTCTTTTCAAAATGCCAAGTGAGTCCTCATAATCCCTTATAAAAAGCCACCACCTCTTTCCATTCCTCGTACCTCTAAAAACAAATATTTTTGGTCAAGATATACCAAAAAATATTAAAAAAATAACTATCCTTGGACTTATTGAATACCTATGCTAATAAATCCTTCCATGGTAGCCTTTTGGTATAAATCAAAAGGAGTTGCATGATTTTTACAGTAACTCTTTCCAATGATCTCTTTTCATTCATTTACATTTCCACCACCTCAAATATTATTCTTCCATGTACATATAATAAAAAAATTAACCTAAATATACTAATATTTTTTATATTATCTGTTAGGACTAAAATTATACACACATCCATCTAACAGGTAATGAACATACTGTTACTCTGTACATTGAACTACAACCTCACAAAATAATGATTGATCATTTTTCCTTTACCACACCTCATTGTGGCCATTATGATGTAAAATATGTTTATAACCCACATTTATTGTATATATTTTTTTATACATATTAAACATTTTATAACACATTCATATAATACTTTCCGTTTTTCATTAATACAATAAGATCATTTGAGGAAGTGTGGACTACCGCCCCCTCTAAGAAATGTGATTCGAACACACGATACATGGAATGTAAAAAAGATGATTAAAATTAAACATATAAGACATAAAAAACAACTATATGACATTGATTACATAATTACATTTCTATAAATATATATATCATTTTATTTATTAACCTTACATAGACACTTAAAAAGTTATAATGTTATTCGGGGACATGTGGACTATGACCTCCTCGACATGATGCTATTCCTTTTTAATGAAAATAATTATATATATAAGTTTATATGATTAAATAATATTTTATTTATGATATAATATCATTATGTAAATATATGGTGTTACTTATCTATTTCCTTATTAATCGTTGAAAAATAATAATGTTACTCATGGGTACGTATGACCTACCTTCTCTGTGATTTTGTGGTTTATTCATTTTTCATAACCACAAGTAACTAGTATTTTTAAAAGTAAAATTGATGTATAAATATTATAATTATGTCATGTTTATTATTTTTTAGATGTTATATAATTACCCCTTTGATCATAGTTTACCTACCAAAGTCATTTTGACACATAACCTGAATTTGGTCAAACACTCCACATAAACATGTCTGTTTAAGTAATTTTCTAAAAAATAGTAAAAGTGAAATAAAATTAATGAAATTAATGAAAATAGTTATAAATAAATCATAAAATTAAAATAAGTTTATTATATCATAATTTAAAGGATGTTCACTTGAAAAGAAACTCAAGGTAAGGGATTCTCATCTCACATTTTACATCTGTGAGATAAATGTCATGTTCACCATTTACATCTTTTGTGTGGAATATCTACTGAATTTTTTTATAAATTATATCATGAATTCATTTAAATTCATGGTATTTAATAATTTCATATTATATTATTCCTTCATGATGGTTATTATTAAAAATGATTCAAAGTGACATGGGGAACTTTGGAATGTTTTAAGATTATTTCCTCAACACCATCTTTAATGATCATTCTATGGTATTTCCATTTGATTAAATTATATTAACTTTTTTCAATAAAAAATTTAATTTTCCTATCCTACTGTAATTTAGGACCTTTTTCAAGTATTATTACCTTTTTATACTCTTTAGTACACAAAATGTTTTAAAAATGATTTTATGAAAAACCGAAATTTATTTTCCATTTTAGTGAGAGAACCTATTTTCTTCTAAAAACAATGTTTTATTAAAAAACAATTTCAAATTTTTTTTTAATATTATTTGTTAAAGAAAATTTTAACCCATTTTTTCTTCTACCAATTTATTTAGAGGAATATTCATATCACTTTTCGAACTAAGAAATTTTCTAACACTTTTTACCTTATAAAAAAAATATTTCTTTTTACATCGTACGACATGTATAGATTTATCCACCATCATTTCTCTGATAATTAACTATAAATTTTAATATGCCTATTTTTGATGATTTTTTTTAAAAGGTATTTTAAAAATAAAATTATTTTATAATAGTTTTTAAAAATAAAAGGTTATTTTCCTAAAGAATATTTTTGAAGTATTTCTTTTACTTCATAAATGACAACAACTATACATTTTTACTCTAATTTTGATATGTTGTATTGATACTATACATATCTTTCATTGGGATGGTTTTTGATTTATTTGTCTAAGGATATTATTAACATGAACTTCCTTGATACCTTTTAGACCCCTTGAAATATTCAATTTCCTATGATCATTTGAAATTTAATTTCCCCTAAGTATTAATATCATTCTTTGTGGATATTATCATTGCCTAAACCATTTACCATTTTCATACGATGTTTAATTTGAAAGTTATTTAATTATTTGGGGAAATATTAATAAATATATATCTTATATTTCATAAAGACATTTGACAAGGTGAATTGTCAAATTGATTATTTGATATATGAGGAATGTTTTGGATTGGTACGACATGGGTGGGGCTAGGTGATAGATAGTCCCTCGAGGCATTGGTAGTCTCATGGGAAGAAATAGTTGTCTAGATGTCTTAGATGGGTTTTTACTCAACAACTAAACTTTCTTATGAAAGGTCTTGATGGTACTGGTACCATGTACCTTAGAAACAAGGAATCCAATAATAAAGCACTACCATTATTTAGATTCAATTATTATTCATCCATGATATTTTTTTCGACATATCTATGGATCCATTCCATTTTCAGTTCATCGATTAAATGGAATGTGTTTCAGTTTCTCACCTTGCCATATTTATTTTTCATTATCTAGTTATTTGAATGGAATGTGTTTCCAATTATTACCTTTCTATAATTTTTATGCACTTACTTATTAGTTTTATGATTACATGGTATGTGTGTTCAGTTATTTACCATGCCATAATTGTTACTCTCATTGATTCATTATTTCATCTGCTATGTTTTTCTCTTACTGAGAATTTGAGATCAACCATGTTATGTTTCTTTACCCAAGAATCCATGAAGCGTACTACTTAAGATATTCAAAGATATACTAGATGGATTAGAGTTATCTTGAATTTTATTTATTTAAAAAGAAGAAAAAATATATTACAATTAGTGTATTCTTTTTTAATAAATTTCTCTTTTACTCATCTAGTTTACCTAGAATACTTAACCTTAATTCCTTAAAAATTTGAGTCCTTGTAATCACGTTAATGTAATTAGTAGTAAACCCCAGCTCCGGGCTATCTGGGGCCGGGTAGCTACAAATATAGTAATTAAAAAAGTGCAGTTGGTACACGAATGGAACATAGTATAAATTTATTAATATTTAAAATCCAATTTAAAGAAGAAAGTATTTTTAGTAATTTTATATCAATTAATAAAGTAACATTAATTTTAATTTTGACATGTTTATTTATTTTAAATTAAAAAACATCAATAAAATAATGGAATTTGAATATATTATGCTCAAATATATGTAACAAGATATATTCATCTAGAAAAGTAATGGAAAAAATAATATTTTCCATTTACTTCACATTTAGCGTTTTTTGTGTCATTTGATTTATTTAATTATTAACTAAATGATTCCTATATTGGCGTTTCATAAGTATTTAATATAATTATATCATCTATAAAAAATTAAAATAAATTATCATGATAAAATAAAATAATTTACTTTCTAAAAAATATATATAAACCAAAACGATGTAGTTTTTTCCCTATTAATATGCTTTATAGAAATTAAAAAGAAGAAAGGTATGTTTTTTGTCTTTTTTCCTTACTTAACTTATTATATGAATCAAATTCATGGTAATGTATCCCAAAAGATAATAAAATTTGATCATAAGTCTACATAGGTAGATATATTTCTAGAAAATAGTTTTTGGACATGTGTTGGGTCATTATTAAATATTATATTATATTTTTAACCACTAAGTAAAATCATTTGTTCCTTAATCGTTTTAATTAATTTTTACTTTTTTCACTCATCATTTTGGTCAAAAGTTTTGTTGACCTTATCAGAGAATATAAATTTAGATTATTCCAATATTGTATTCATTTATCCAAAATCAATTCAAAAACATGGAAAATTTTAATTTTAATTTAAGTATGCAAGCATGGTAGGAAAGTAGGGATTTAAAGTGAAAATATCCAAAGTCAATAAAGTTTTTATATCCAAATTCAATAAGAAATTGATTAAAATATCATATATTATATTAATTGATATAAATTTAATAAAATTTAAAAAATAATTTAATAGCGTAAATTATTTAAAAAAGATGGCTGTTTTCAATTAAAATTTAGTATTTTTCACTATACATCAAAAAATGATATATTTTCGAAAAAACCCAAAAATTCAATCTAATATAAACATTAAATTATGAATTAAAAAACTAATTTTTTTATCAAATTATTTTTCTAATGGTCTCAAAATTCATTTAATTAATTTTCTATAAAATAACCAAAAAACATTTTTTGAGAAAATTGTATTCTTGAAACATATAAAGAAATTACTGAAAATTATATATCTTAATATCAACATGTTAAATATTTTTTAAACCATTATAATTTAAATATAAAAAGTATCTTATTGATATTCATATCACTATGTTTAAAAGCTAGGTTATAATTACTTTGTTGAAATAACTATTTTAATAATATATCATTGTTTGTTAAAACTCAATGTCTTATAGTGCCAGATAACCGAGGGTTGCATGTAACACAAGCTTGAATTGGTGTTGAATTTAATGCAATCTAAACTCATTTTTACATGTAAATAAAACTAAAAATAGTGTTACATTTAAATAAAAATGATTAAATTAATTAGAAAAAAACATTTCTCAAAATATTGGGGTGTCACATTCTACCCCATTAAAACGATTTTCTCCCTCGGAATTCAACATGGTAATCAATGGTTTAACACTTGATAATTCCAAAATTTTAAAAACAGTTATTAAAACATGCACTTTAAAAAGATAACGGTACATGTGTATGTATTTTGGAATGAAACATATTAGGTTTCCAAATGAGAGAACATCGATGGAAAGTGAAAACATGGACATAGAAGAGAAAACTAACTCCCAAATTCTGTTGGAGGGTGATCGAGATCACTCATAAAAAGAAATTGGGTGATATGGATAAAGTTAACAAAAAAACATAAACCAAAGATGCATGAAAAGGGTCATTGATATCATAAAAAATGATGATAAAAGGAAAACATTTAATTTTAAGATCATTTTCATAATGTTGAAGAATCTTCATATAATCACTTGAATTCATAATAAAAAACTATCTCTTTATCCATTACATAAGCTCTCTTATCTTATAAAAATACATTTTCATTAGAATCATGGTTTCATCCTTGTACCAATAGAATATCAAATGTGATTTCATTAATCCAAAATCCATAGAGGGTGAAATAATCACATGAAATTTCCAATTTAAGAGGGGAGGGTAAGTGTGCCCTAATTTTCATGATTTACTTCAAGCATCATGGTTGAATAAGATTTATCTTTTTACTAAGTATTCATTGGTTTTTGGAGTTTATCATTGTTATTATCCTCAAATTTGGGAACTTTTTAGCATAAAATAAAAACACCATACAATTGAAACACTAAAGTGTGGGAGGTAGATTCTTGGAAGTTTTCTCATTATTGGCATCTTTAATTAACTTCTTTGCATTACATTGGAATTCAGTTATTCAATTACCTTCTTTTATACACATGTAACACCCTCTTTTACCTTTTACCCATTCACTCGAGTGATTTATCCCACATTCATTTCATGTAGGTGACTGAAATTTCTTTCCATCATGTTATTTATTCTAGTCCCCATGAGACTCAATCATCCCTTTTTATCAAAACCATGGGTATGGTCAGAATTTTCGATTTCCATTTATTTTTTCATTACACATATAATTAATTATTTATATATAATAAAGTATCTTATATGAAATTCCCTTAAAAGTATTGGTCTTAATCCACAAAATAATCGATCAATTTTTCTTCTAGACTAATGATTAAACTAGAAGCATATTGTGCATGTCTTTTAAAAGTAGCCTCATAAGTATCAATAGATTCACCATCATTCTGTTTGGGCTCTATAATTTTCTTCTCCATCATTTTTCATAGAACATAAGGTATGTACATACTAGAAAATATCCTTTTTAACTCATACCATTACATGGATTAAATTACATCCTCTTCAATCGTATTGCTGATAAGAGTCCACCATTGATCTGCTTCACCTTCAAAATAGTACATAACTAAAATGAAATTTTCATGTTTTGAAAATTAGAGAACAAGAAAAATCTATTCAGTGGTACTAATAAATTGTTCAACAACTAGTGGGTAAAAATACACACTAAATGAAGGGGGAGTTTCCTCATGAAGGACTCAATAGAACATTGATCCATTATTTTTTCATTTGGAAGTCCAGAAAGATTCATATCTTGATAAAATTGTGTGAGAATAGAAACATGGTTTTTCATTCGGGCTACCATAACGTTTTTTTGATTTAGAGGAAAATTATTGAATTTTACATCACACCCAACATTAACATGGTTCTTTTGGGTACTATCCTTTGACTAAAACCAAAAGAAATGTGTAAAAAACACAAATCATAGTGGAACAACAACATAATAATAAAAAATAACTTATAAGATATCTAAATGATGTCATATTATTCTTTAATATATGAAACCTTAGGTTTATAATAGGTGATTCACAATCATTGTCTATTTAAATACATTATGATGGTTTTTAAATATTTTACAAATTTCCAAAGCATATCCCCCAGGAATGTTAAACTAGGTGTGCCGTGAGGCCCGTTTTCATGCCCTAGTTCCCAATCATGTTTAGATTAATATTATTTTTTCGATTTTTTTACCCCTATGTACATTTGTTCTATATCCACATATACTTGTAGTACATAGAAATGGGTTTATTTCTTGTAAACCACTCTCTCAATCATTTTCCAAATCTCTAGAAAATTCTCCTAAACTTTTACTCACACTTAGGTTGCTCCTTAGAGATATCCCTAAAAATATACTTAGAAATACAACTAGGTATCTCACAGATGTTTTATCAAGATATTTTCCCAAGATCAAATAAGCATTTCCTTCAATACCAAATATAGTGACCCAGACTTAACACACATGGATATTACATCATTTTTTGTATAAAAATTCATTACAATATACAAACACACATAGGAGGCCTATATTAGTTTATCACCATTGGAAATTGGAAAAAATTGTCATATATCTTGGAGAAAGATCCTAAACATCTTCCATAAAGATATTATAATTTAGTAATCCAACTTAAAACCATTCTTTATAACCTGGGGAAAAAAAACATAATAATGGGTGAGATAATATGATCATTAAGGGAAAACATTAGAGATATAAATATGTGATCATATGAAAGAATTAGATAAGAATAAGGGTATGTGATCATGAACATAACATACATGGTTCATAACCAACCTATCATAGATTATAAACATGATTATTGAAATATATATTAGTAATTCATATATATGAATCACAAGGTAAACAAAGAACATGATCAATTAGAGCAAGACCTTGGGATGAACTCCTTTGTATCTTATTGTTTAAGGCTTGGGCTGGACACTCATGTACTCTATTGTTTTGGGCTTGGTATTACCACTAGTGCACCCTCCTGTTTCAGGCTAGGAATAACCACCCATGTACCCTATTATTTCAATACTGGGCTAAAAACTCGTGTTCCCTCATATTTGATCATGGGATAAACACATGTGTACCCTCTAATCACATATATCATTTATCATTACCCAATGCATTGGAGGGAGATATTTCCCCCCCCATTCAAAAAATTAAGTCATACAAATATGTAATAGAAGATCAAAAACATTTATCATATCCTAATTCATGAAATACAATGAGTATCATAAGTAGTGCATCTTATCATAACTTATGGAGAAGGGACAAGTTCCATAACTATTTATCATATAATAACCTGTGAAAAGAAAGGGGGTTTGAAAAACATTTTAACATGGTATAGAACATGGAAGAGAAACGAGTTTCATAAAAATCACGACATCAAAAAATAAACCATCCAGAGAAAGAATATAAATGGTATCCTTAGATCATATCCTTATTAAAGAATAAATTATATTAATGGATTTCATATATAATGGAAAATAATTTTGAAGGATTACTTGAGACATTTGTTAGAGGAAAATAAATTTTTATTGAAAATTAATTTTTTAAAAAACGAATGATTATTAAAATTCTTTGCATCAAAAATAAACTTGAAAATTATAAAGAAATATTTTAAAATAATTTAAAACAAATTTTAATCATAAAAAATTTTCAAAATCATTTTCATTGAAATTCAATTTAAGATAAAATTATTCATGAATTATTTAAGGAAATATTTTATTTTTAAAATATTTACTAAAAGATAGAAATGAAACATTAACGAATGGAGTGGTCATGATGGTGGAGAATTCAATATATGATGTATATTTAAAAACAAATATTCCTTTCACATTGTCTGTAGAAGTTAAAATATCCTTGAATAGAAACTGGAAAGAAGACACCATTTAAACCGAATTTTTATACTGGTAAAACATGGATAAAAATTTCATTTAAAAACTATAAGTTAATATGAGAACATTTTTAATACATTTTTTGAAAAAATTATTTTTAGAGAAAACAAATTTCTGACCAAAAAGAGAAATAATGTAATATTTTCATAAAATAATTCTTAATTATATTATGTACCACATAATGGGAAAATGTTACCATTACCTGAATATATCATGAATAAATAGAAGAGAAGAAAATTAATGATAATTTTATATATATATATAATAATATTTTATTATTGTAAGAATACTCATAAACAATTCGGATCGTGATGATATTGTAAAATAAAATCATTATAACTCTGGTAACCTTGAATCATAAGCTCCAGAAAAGAATAATATAAAAAGAAACATAAAATATCATGAGGTTAAAGGAATTAATTATATTATATGTCAAAGGGGTTTTTATATAAAACTCATTAAAGAATATATTTTTATAACCAAACATATGTATCAAATAATGTAAATTGAGAAAAAAGTCCTTTAAGGATTGAGTACCTTTTGAATCACAATCCTTGTGGAAGAATAACATTAATGGAAAGATTAATTATCATGAAATGAGGTATAATAACAATATAACATGTCATATTAAAGTATAAAAACCACACAAAATAAATTATTGGTGAATATGGCATAAGTCTATCATAAATAAATGTGAGAATACAAATCCCCTTACCTTAATCCTTGACTTCCATCGTATAAGTTCAAACCACCTATTATTCAGGTATCCTCCCTGTTTTTCACTAATGATTTAAATATATTGATTTATATGGAAAATAAAGTTTTTATGATTAGGGGATTGATGTTGGGAAGTTATTTTGGAAGACCTTGGTTGAGGAAAAAAGCATTAGATTTGTCAAGAATTGGGGAGAGTGAGTGACTTATTATAGTTGAGGAGTAGTATAATTCTAGTAAATATGAAAATATATTCACTATTGTGTAGAAAATATTACATTATGGGGATCCAATATTGATAATTAATGGGCTAGTGGGATTATATCCGCACCTCTAACACATAATAGAACACATGGTGTAAACATTTGGTTCCTTAACTCCAATTTTTCCTTATTTTTTTATTTTAGTTCTTCATTATGCTAACTATTATTCTAACACAAGTAATTTATCCTTTAAGGATAAAATTAAATTATACTTAATTTATAATTTTAACCCAATTATTTTAAATATTATATCTAATTTATAGTACATAAATCCTATGTGGGTGGAAAATTAATTTTAACACAAACACCAATAACATGAAAACCCCTGCTTTAACCTTAACCGCTCTAACCAAGTTTTAACTATTTAACAATAGATATAGAAATTATAAATTAAAAAATGTTCCATGAATAGAAAATAGTTTATATTTATTAAATTTTACAAATCAAGTTAAAAATATTGGGTTTTTAGTAATTTTAAATCAGTTAATAAATAATATTTATTATAAAATGATATTTATGTCAATTTGACATTATTCATTTAATTTAAATTAAAAAATATCAACAAAATAATGGAATTAGATTAAATTATTCTCAAATTAGTTTAAAATGATATATGAATCTAAAAAATAATGGAACATAATAATTAATTCTATTTACTTCACTTTTAATTTTTTTAGTATCAATGGACTTATTTAATTATTTGATAAATAATTCATGTGTTGACATTTCTTAAGTATATAATGTACTTATATAATCTATAAAAAGTAAAAATAAATTATCATGATTAAAAACTAATTTATCTTCCAAAATAATATTTTTAACAAAACCTATGTAGTTTTTCCATACTCAAAAACATTTTAGGAATTAAAAGGAAGAAAGATACATTTTTTATCTTTTTCTTTACATAACTTATTATTTAGGTCAAATTCATGGAAATGTATCCCAAAAACTCATAAAATTATATATTAAGGTCATTAGGGTCTAAATATGTCTATGAATATTTTTTGGATAAGTTTTTGGAACATAATTAAACCTTATATTCTAAGCTTAACCACCAAACATACACGGTTTTTCCTTAATCGCTATAATTATTTTTAATTATTTTCAATAATCGTTATGGAAAGACATTAATCTGATCATATGAGACATTATTAATTAATATAATTCCAAATATGATATCCATTTTTCCAAATTCAATTAATAATAGTTTCAATGTTTAATTTGAACCTAATCCCATTGGCATGACAAGAAAGCATGTTTTTAATGTAAAAATACTCAAAAGTCTATAAAGTTTTTATATCCAATTTCAAGATGAAATTAATTAAAATGTACTAAATTATATTATTTAATATAATATTTTACTAATTTTATTTTTAAAATAACTTAAAATATAATTTAATATTATTAATATTTTAAACAAAAGGGCAGTTTTCAATTAAAAATCAATATTTGTTACTATTCACCAAAAAATGTAATATTTCATAAAGATACCAAAATATTCACTCTAAGATAATTTTAACATTATGAACTAAAAAAATATAATTTATTTTATGAAATTTATTTTATAAAAGTTTCAAAAAAATTCCATAATTTCACAAAAGGAAAAAACAATTTTTTGAGAAGATAGTATTTTTGAAACATATAAAGAAATTACCAAAAATTTTATATCATAATATAAATAAGATTTATTTTTATAAAAAAAATTCTTAATATTTATATATTAGTTTATTAATATTCATATCACTGAGTTTAATAACATGGTTATAACATGGACATTTAAATAACTATATTAATAATATATCATGATATGTTAAAAATCAGTGTCATGTAGTGATAACTAACCCAAGGGTTCCTATAACAAAATATTGAATTGGTTTTTCATTTAATAAAATATCAACTCCTAGTTTTGTGTATATCACACTTGACTTAGTGTTATATGTAAATAAAAATGATTAAATTATTTTGGAAAAAATTTAAAACTATCGGGGTTTTATATCAAGAACTTTCTCATGAATATTCAACTTCTTATGACTAGTGACCTTTTTTAATCTACATTATTATTTATAAATTAAATTTCTCCTCCATGTATATATTTTTAGTTCTGAATAATTTTCTCCTATTTCAAATCTTAGTTATGTGTTATTCAAGATTATATTCATATTACATTTTCTCTCTTTTCGAGATGAATTTTTATTAATGACTTTTACGATGTGGGATTTCAAAAAAGGTAAGTGAAATCTTTGATGTCTAATATCACGTTAAAATTTTATGGAAAAATTTTATTAAATGACGGAGAATGTAATTTCCTAATACTTTAAAAGAGTGACTATGTTGGATAGGTTATAAGACACACAATACTAGGAATAAACAAACCATGAAATATTATTATTTAAATATGAATGTTATAACCTATCCATTCAATTTTTAGGTCTTATTAGAATTTAACAAATTAAGAATTATTTATTTAAATGTCCTAATTAATAAAAATTTATTCTTTAATTCTTAGCAAAAAACATTCAATTTTTATTAAAGTCATGTTGTTCTTCAAAAATGATTGTTATTTCTTTTTGTTAGTGAATATTAAATTTTGAAACTATTATAATTTATATTTTAAAAAACATGGGCCATTTATTAAATCACAATATCTAAATTATCATATCAATAAATTTTGATATTTTTTCTAAAAAGGCTGATTTTTCATTGAATAGTGAAAAATACTCATTTTTATTGAAAACTATATTTCTTTTTATGGTATTTATAATGTAAAATTATATTTTGTATTTGTTTTATAATTTAATTAGTTCCATTTGATTAAAAATAATAAAATTATTTAATTTTTAATTAATTTCATACATGAATTTAGTATAAAACATTTTTATACATAAAAAGGTATTTTTATGAAACACTATTTTTCATCTAATTTTATAGATTTAATTTTGAATTAAATTCTTTTAATTATGTGTTTTTAATCATAAAAAATATATTCCATATTTATAATCATGAGGTATAAATTTGGAAACTATTTTTCTTTTATTTTTAGTCATTAGGAATAATAATCAAAGTACAATTTTTTACCATAGTAATGGTAAAATTGGTTAATTACAAAAAAAATATTGTGATCAATACAATAAAGTTACCAAAACACTTGTATTAATTTTATTGTTTGAGTATATTTCATATATAATCATCTAAAACTCTAATATATTACTATTTTTTCTATATGTCTATGATTTTTTTCTTTAAAATATTTTATGTAATGAAATGTCAAAAATGACACTCTCATTACTTTATTATCTTTAATTTTTTTACATAAGGTTAAAACAAAGTTATAATGAGTAATGAATATTAATTTGAAAGATATTTTTTTTTTATTTTTCATGGTAATTTATTTATAATTTATAGAGATGAAATAATTACATAAAACTCGTACACAATGTCAATACAATATTTATTCAATTAATGGAAAAATATATTAAATTAATATAAAAAGATAAAAACTAATATTATTTGAATCAAATATTGTGTTCCTTGATTTTTAGATGTAAATGAAATACTATATCAGTTTTAATTAATCAAATTCTATTTAAATTGTTTTTATTGTTTTAAAATGAAAATTAAATGAAAAAATTGACATTAGTATTATTTTATAATAAGTAATATTTTATTAAATGATTTAAAACTACAAAAAATCCTTTGTTTGGAATTGTTTTGGATATGGTTGAAAATATCAACCATCTTCCATTTATGTTCCAGGTTTCACTTTATATTATCTTTCATGAACCATAAAGAGTAAAATATTTAATAAAACGGTAATTGTCAAGAAGGGTTAAAATAGGTTAAAACAAAATGATAATGTTGAAAAAATCACCTACACTTGTACAATTTTTTTAGATGATAATATTTTAATTATAAACCATCTTATATTCTAATATTATATTTTTGGGACCATTTTAAATATCAAAATTAATTTATAATAATTTAATATTTTATGAAATTCAAAGAGTGCCCCACCCCTCTCTTATAAAAGGGAACCTCATCGTCAAATTTATGCACACTTTAGGAACCATTTGTTTCATTAAATACCAGAAAACATACTTCACTAATATCCCTAACCATGTCCTATAGTCCTTTTTGACCATAAAACCAACCTAAGATTGATTTTGGTGTAAACAATAAGAGTTTTTCGGAACAAGATGTATTGTTCTTAACTAATCATTTCAGTTTTGTTTCTTTTTATAAATTATTAAAAGATTATTCAACCAAAATAAAATTATATGAAAATTATATCCCATATAATGATATTTTATTATGTTTAATTAATAACTTATACCCCTATCCACTTCTATAATATGAGAAACGGAACCATTATTCGTGTGTACGGTGGACTACCACCTCATAGACCGATGTAATTTGTTTTCCATAAACTCCTTTTATGAATAGATTTAATGATATATTTAATTTATATATAATATATTCATGAAATATTTTTCATTATGAAATGATAATATATTATTTACTTTATTACCTTTCTGTTTACTAAAGAATAATGACATCATTCATGCGTACGTGTGGACCGCCACCTCCACAAAGCGATGTGATTAATTTTTCACCACCACATCACATGGATTATATATATAAGAATATTTAATTAAATAAATTTTCATTAAATATATTCTTATAATTCTATATTTGTAAAATAATAGTTACTTTCTTTCCATAATGATCATGGTAAAATGAAAACGTTACTCACGCATATGTTGGACCTAACCGTTTATCATGGTTGGTTTTAAAAGTATAATTGATATATATAGATGTTAATTATTTCATGATTATTACTTTCTAAATTTTGAAATAATGACCTCTTTCTCCACAGTCAACCTACGAATATCATTTTTGGCATATGAGATGAGTGTTGTCAAAACATCTGATGTAAAATCAATTTATTAAGTAATTGATTATAACATGTTTAAATGAATATTGAAAAAGAAAATGGTTCTTAAGAAAGTAAATAATTAATTTTTTTAATATCAAAATACAAACAATATACATGATTAGGGAGACTTAAGGTAACAAAATTTATTTTAAAAATCATCTTTTAATGTTTCCCTTCCAACTATTTTTTCTATATGTCGATATTTTTAAAAATAACTTATTAATTTATTTATATAGACCTAAAATAACTGTAAAGTATGTTTTATGTCACTTTTTCATTTTTTTGTATATTTTCAAAATGAATCTATTTAAATAATGATTTTAATTTTTTTACAAATGAAAAAGTGAATATTCTATCTTAACGTATATAGTGATAATGACTTTTATCGCCAGTATAAACATAATTTTATTTTGGGATTACTTAATAGTATTTTAGGTTTTCATCAAAGAATAACTCTCTTTAACTTCCTTTTGGGTATTTTATTTTCGAAAATGGGGTTTGACAATAAAGTCTATTCAACTATCTAAAATTGTTTTGCATATGTGTTCAAAATATTTCTACAAGGGTTTTAAAATTAAAACATTAAAGAATAAAATGATTTATTCATGATACGGTACTAGAGAATTTTACATGAGAAATAACTAAGCCCGATTCAACAAATAAGATAAACTAATCCCCATTATACCTCAAAAAGATTGGTGATCCCTATACAGATTATAAAAAGGGTGAGCCTCACTATATCTCTCCAATGAATTAGGTAATTTTCATTATCTTCAATGGCAGGAGTGAGGAAGTTAATTGGTGTGGTTTCACCTTTGGATTTAATTAGTCTCCAATTATTCATGACACTGGTTTTAAATGATTTATGAATTTGATGATCTAAATTTCCTAGAATGTGTTTCTGTTTGAGAAATAAAGTGTGTGTTTTTATTATGGAATAAATTTATTTCATAATCTCAAAGAATAAGTTGATAATGGTAAGTATTTTATGGGATTTCATGTATTTCAAGGAACATTTGTATTTTTAATTTTTATGTTCCTTACTAATATTTATGTGCTCCTCCCATGTTTAAAAAAAAAATTAATGGTGTATATGTATGGGCAAGAACACAAAAATAATTCATATTGAATGTTATGAAGTTTTTTCATGAAAAGAAAGCATGTCTTGTTTTAAAAATATTATATTATGTTAAAATAGATATAGAGTATAAGTTCCCACTTATAATGTATGGGTTTCTATGTATGATTTATAACATAATTCTCTAAAACTCTAGACCGTAATGATCCTTAGGAATGTAATAAAATGAATTCTTGTCTAAGAACTCTGGATCATGTAATGTCTAAGGATATGTATTTACATTTAAAATGTTTTATTGAAATGATTAATGAAATGATTTTAAAACCTCTTTATTTGTTTATTTTATAAACTATTAAAATATTGATTTATCCATTACTGATGTTAGACAATATATCATGACTTATTTTAAATTATTTGAGAATAATTATTTTATTTTCTTAAGTCTACCAATGAATCACATGGTGGGATCCTACTAAGTAATTTTTCTTAAACTCTGCATAAACTTTTGGGTGTTATATATACCTTCTTTTATTTGATATATTTAACTGAAATGTTCCATAGGGCAGAAATTGGTTTTTTTGTTAACAACATATGAGAGTCTTGTGGTGATAAATTATCACATCAAGTATGGAATGATGAGTTTTTGATTACTTTGGATGTTTATGTATCATTAATTTGTTTTTGTAGATGATCGTATCATTTTTATTTCTATATTTTTTTGGAATAGTGACATTATTTTGTATATTTTATCACAATGTTACAGATTATTTGTGGATAATTCCTTACCAAATGATTTTTCATAATTCCCACGTAGTTGTCTCTAGCCCATGTGGAATGTGAATGATCTTAAAAATGTTTTGGGATTGGTTCAGGTTATTGTATATTGGTCAAATATTGGATGGTTTGTGATAAATTGTTATCATAAGGAAATTTTCCTATTTTGATTCTTCTTATGAATTTATGGACATCATGTTAGACCAAAGATAGGAATGTGGGGACTTAAGGGGATTTTTACGAGGGAGTATATGGCCATATATCACTATGAAAGGCTTTAAGTTACCATAGGTTGTTAGGAAATGTGTCTTTTCATATTTGAAGAGTTATAATTCCAGTATTCATTTTTTTAATGCCTCATGATAATTCCAATTGACTTATGTTATTCTAAATTAAAAATTACAAGTGGATCTCATGTTCGGTGTAACATTTCCCATTGATGTGTAATAACATTCTCCCATAATAATTACATAAATTCCATGAGAGGGTGATTCTGATAAAAAATGGTATTTATGAACTCTTATTGGTATAATCTAATTGAAGTAGTGGTGTGAATGGTTCGAGCTATGGACCAAGGTGTGGAAACTACCCCTATTCAAGAAATGGAAGTGAAAACTTAAAGGGATGAGGACTGGAATCAAACCTAGTAATTTATTCTCTAATGAACTTCATATTACCTAGGGATGAATGCTCATCATGAGGTAGAGGATTGGTTGGAAAATCTTAATAAATATCTTGAATTATGGGAGAATCCTAACTCATCCAGAGTGATGTGATCTATCTTCAAGCTTGAGGGTCAAAGTACAAGATAATGGGACGGGGTTGTTATTGATAAGAAGCATGACATGGTTAAAGTGTAAATACTTTAATTCCATATTTACAAATAAGTTTAACCAATAATATATGAAAATGGAGAAATAAATGTAGTTTTTAAAACATATTAAGGGAAATTAGTCAGTGATGGAGTACACTAATAGTTTCACTGATATCTCAATGTTTTATTATGAGGTTATGTCTAATGAGAAGATGAAGGTTCAATGGTTTTATAGGGGTCATCATGTGGATATTAAGCAACATATCATTATGGTAAAGAATAAAACGTCTGTTGAGGAATTGGATAGAGCCTTGATGGAAGAGCATGACCTGGTAGGTAAGTCAAGATTGACTGAGTTTCTTTTTCCTCTAATGGAAGCTCTAGTGGTTAATTGAAGGGAAAGTGGATTCAAGATGGATTTTTAGGGGAAACAGTGGTGGTTCTTCAAAGATGTCCCTTCCTACACCATCATCAGTGACTAGTAGCTTGACATATCACCAATGTGGCCAGAATAGGAACACAAAATGCTTTTACCCATTCCACTACAAAAAAGAACAGATTAATTGAGGTGATTTATATGGGGTTATTCACCAAACACCCCAAATTCATTTTATGTATATATAAGAGGTGATTATGCACAACCCTTATAATCATAGATCTTAGAGGGGGGGGGGATTTCGACGTCGACTTGGTCTGCAGTGGGTGACGATTTCCACGCTCGCGTCTCGAGGTGGCTCTTGGAAATGATGAAGGGGGACACGCGGTTAGGAAAAATGGAAAGCGGTTTGGGTTTTGTGGCATGCTGATCGAGGACAGCTGGATGGTTTTTTGAGTTTGAAATTTGAAAGTTGTTTTGATATGTATGGCGCGGGGATGTTTTGTAATGGGTACCGACCACCCTTAAACCGGTTTTCTTTCTCTTTTTAATAAATGGTCAGAGGGTTATCCTCTGACGGCTTTTCTGGTATATTATCAGTAATTAATTTTTTGAAGAAAATAGTGGGGGTTTTGAACACCCTCCAATCTATGAAATTTAAGGGGGTTTGGAAACCCCTCTAATCTATGAAATTAGAGGGGTTTTTGGACCCCCTAAATTTTAAGATATCTGAGAGGTTTGTAACCACCATTTATTTACTTATATTTTTTATTTAATTATATATATATATATTTATCTTTAAAAACAATATATAAAATAATTTAAATATAATATATTAACATATTAAATAGATTTATATATTTAAATAATTTATATTATTGTATTTAATCATATGTACATGTTTACATAAATATAATTTTATAATTTGTACACTAATATATATTTATTATTATAAAATTTTATTTTATATAATATTAATTATAATATAAAATATGTAATATGTTATATAATTATATACATAAATATAACTAATCTGAAAAAGAAAATAAAATCCCTTGTAGTTTTCAGAATTTATATGACACTAATAATAGATTATAGAGTTATATACATACATAGACATACATATGATTAGAGGGGGTTCATAACTGCCACTAATATTTACGAATAGAGGGGGTTTTAACCCCCACAAATATATTTTTTAAATATATCAAATTATATAATGTGTGTGTATGTGTCTTCTAAAGACATTGTATAAATGTATTTAAATACATTATAGACATATCATATAGAGAAATTATATAAATACATAAAATAAATACAAGTATATATAAAACATATTTGAAATAATATATATATAAATAAATATTATATAATATAATATAATATTACATTACATTACATTACATTATATTATATTATATTATATTATATTATATTATATGATATGATATGATATGATATGATATGATATGATATGATATGATATGATATGATATGATATGATATGATATGATATGATATTATATTATGTTATATTATGTTATATTGTATTGTATTGTATTTTATTGTATTGTATTATATTATATTATGTTATTTTATGTTATATTATATTATATTATTATATTATGTATATATTATATTATATATATATATATATCCTATTATTAAATATATAAATAAAAATATATATAGTTTCAAATAAATAAATTTATATTAATATAAAATATAAGTATTCAAATTATTATATTAAATATATATGAGTATACATAATATAATTATATATATGTAAATATAAATATATGTATATATATATGTGAAATATATTTATATATATGGAATGTTTATATATATATATTCTTATAATTTTATCCATATAAAAATTATATATTATATTATATGTATATATGTATATATATTTGCATACATATAAACGTTTTGGTAAAATATATAATATATTGTATTCATATAAATAAGTAATGTTTTTTTAAAGGTTGGGGCTGAAGCCTCAATTTATTATTAAAGAAAAGACACCTTTAGACTAGGTAGAGGGTGACCCATTACATAGCCCGAAGGCCCAAGGCCAGGTGGCCTACATATAGGGCTAGAAAGCCCATTTTTTGGCCCAAAGGACCCCTCGGTGAACATTACTGCAACAGTACCGCCGCCGCAACAGTACCTGCAACAGTCCCTCTGCCGCTACAGTGCAACCAGTGCTATAGTCTGCCACTGATATAGTAACTCGAGAATATTATATATATACATGTAATAAATAAGTATAAATATTTACAAATAAATATATAAATACAATTTTCTCTTTGGTGTGTGGGTGTGATATAAATATATTTATAAATATATACGAACATAATTTTATTTAAATATACGTAAATATATAATTTATAGATATGTCCATAAAATATATATATACATATATATGACACAAATATATTTTTATATATTTATATTTATATTAATAAACATATATTTATTTATATATATATTCAAATAATATTTATTTTAATAAAGTTGTAAATGTATATAAATAAAAAAAGGGTGTGGTATTAATAGATTACAATTTTTTTGTAGTGGTGTAAGCTCCCCATCGATTAACAAGCAGTTTTCTATTAAAATTTTGCAGGATAAAAGAATTACATAGGAAATAGGGGGAATATGCTGGATGGAGTGTGGGGATTGCACACGATCAAGGTGTACAGGAGGGGTGGGGCCCCACATGTAGTGAAGGATGGGAGTGGTGGGGAGGGGATGTGGGTACTGTGGGGTGGGGTGGGGGGGGGGGGTTAAAAATAAGAGGTTAGTGTGAGTGGGGGGAGTGGGAAAGAATCAGAGAGGCTGGGCAGGGCACATTGAGAGGGGTAAAAGTGGGGGTGGGGTTCTAGGATATATGGAATTTAATAAATAAGAGAGAAAGATTGGGGTTGGATGAAAATAGACCCCAATATTGTCAAATTTGGGGAAGATTTCAACCACCCCTAAAGTGAAAGAAGGATTATTGGTGAGTTCAATCACCCATAGTGAACCTATTTCTCGGGAATTTCAGTGGAAATTAGAGGGGGGTTAAATCCCTTCTAAAATAACCAATACGAATTTAGACCCCATTTTACTATCAGTTCACCGAAACTACCTCTTCTAATACAAGGTGGCTACATTATCAGCGGTTCCTTATATCAGTAGTGAATATATTTAGTGGAGGTTATAATACCGTGTAATCTAAAAAATAACCCCTTATAAGAAGTCCTTTTTGGTAGTGTTCCTACAATAGTTTACAACTCATGTTGGTGCTAGGGTTACTTGAAGAAGTATTTTCAATCTCTATATTCTTATCACTCTATTCTATCATCATCATAACCTATATGATTTGGGGTGTATTAAGATACTTCATGGACTATAGGGTTCCAGCCATAGACCTTTAGAAAAAAGCAGTGACATGCAATGGCCTATTTTTTAGTGTTTGTTAATGAGGGTCATGATACTATGATAGGTATTATTTTTGATACTTCTATATTAGAAAAATCTTTATTTGATTAAGTTTCCTCTCATCCCTTTGTTTCCAATCATATTGTGGATCTTATAAAACTCCCAAAAGAACTCATAATATATGTTATAAAAATAGAGATGCCTTTAGGAATGAAAAAGAGTTGGATTTCTGATGCCCCTCATGATTTTTTTATGTGTGATGTAGAGATGGTCTATGATTTTTCATTCTCCTTTCAGAACTCTTTACTGTGATTATCATGATGAATTGTTTAATCACTGAAAATAATCTTATCAATTATTATCATCAACAAGTGTCATTCACCACTTCAGATGGGATCTGCCATTTGTTTTAGGAGAATGTGATCTAAGGTCTAGTTAGGAAGGACAATCTCTTACAAATATTAGTATGTCGATTTTTTTTATGAAACTATATTGTAACCTAAATCTAGTAGTGGTAATATTTATTTTGTAGTTAATGAGTTTTCAAAAGTGTTTTCAAATGACTTCTTGAGGTTTCTTGTAGAGAAGGGATGTGGAGTTATCGATTTACATAGTTCATGATACTCAGCTGATATCAATTTCATCTTACCATATCACTCTAATAGAATTGAAAGATTTTAAAATTTAGTTGATTCATTTTATATCTAATGGATTTATACACAGAAGTGTTTCAATTTAGGAAATCCTCATTTTTCCTATAATTTGGATGTAACTCTTCAGTTATTAATTGACTATCATAAGATAAATCAAGTACTAGTCAATATGATATATCCATTGAACCACATTGATGATTTTTTTGAATAGTTGAAAGGGTTTAAGTGGTTTTATAAAATTCATTTTCAGTTTGGATATCCTCAACTTTGGATCAATGATTTAGATATTCAAAATATTTCCCTAAAGAGTAGGTATGGCCATTTTAAGTACCTTGTGGTGTTTTTTGGCCCATCATACACTCTAAAATATTTATAGTTTTTATGAATCAAAATTTCAACCATTATGTCGACTCTTTTATCATGGTGTTCATGGATGAAATCCTAGCGTACTCTAAGACTGAAGAAGATCATGTGTGTCACTTGTAGCATGTTTTTGGAATTCTAAGTGATCACCATCTTTATTCTAATCTACCAATGTAACTATTTGGGTTTTGAGATGTTATGTTCTTGAGACATGTGATCTTGAAACATGGTATATCCGTTGATCCTAAAAAAGTGATAGTTTTTCATGTTATGGTAAGAACCATGAAATGTATTTTGTTTTTTTGATTCCTAGGTTTGGAAGGATATTATCGGTAGTTCATACATAATTTCATGAAGATTAATCCATTTTTAAGTTCTCTAAACTATAAGGGGATGGATTGTTATTTGGATCTAGAGTATTAGGAATCCTTCAATGAGTTAAAGTGATATTATACATCAGTACTGACTCCGAATTTAAAAGATTTTGGTTAGGTCTATGAGGTTTATTTTGATGGTTCATTTTTAGGTTTGGGTTGTATCCTTATGAAGGGAGATCATATAGTGGGTTAAGGCTCACTTAATAATTTAATTAACAATAGGAATTATTCCAATCATGATTTAGAACATGAAGCGGTTATGCATGCTGTGAAAAGTTAGCATCACTTTATTTTTTTTGGAATGGTTTATCACCTACTCTAACCATAAAAGTTTTTGGTGTATGTTTTATCAAAAAAATTTAAAACTACATAGGATATGATGGGTTGAATAGGTATAGTCATTCATCATTGACATTTTTTATAGAATAGGAAAATGTGGCATAGTTTCTAACGCACTTAGTTTGAAAAAAAATTCTCATGATATAAAGGATGTAAAGGATAAGTGGAACATGATGAATTTTTCTTCTTAGATGCATGTGAGAGTTTAGTAGTAAGATTATGGTAATGGTTTTATGAGTTTTCATGTGAAATATTATTTCCTTTATATTATTATTTAGGAGAAACAATAGGATGAAGTGTTCTAGAGTATCAGTTATTTTTTATTTTGTGGGGAGAGCATTGGTGAGAGGTATGTTTTAAGGGAGGGTATTCATTTATTCAAGAGCTATTTTTTCCTAAAATCTAAAAGAATTTTTATGTTTGTAAATTTTAATAATTCTTTGTGGGTTTTTAAATGATGGATCCAAAAAAATGTTTTATGACATGAAACATCTATTTTGTTGTCTTATAATGAAACAATACAATAATGAATTTTTTTCTTGATGTTATACATGCTGAAGGATTAATAATGAGAAACAAAATAATTTAAATTTACTTTAGTTCCTTCCTATTCCATCATGGAAGTGTAATGAAATTTTCATATATTTCAGTTTTGTTTTACCTTAACATCCTTGTGGTAAAAATTCCATCAGGGTGGTGTTTGATCAGTTGAAAAAAGCAACTCATTTTATTATGATATGTGACACCACTAATGTAGAGTACATTATAATGTGTTATTAGATATATATTTCAAGGCTTCATAGGATTCATAGGTTCATTATATTATATAGGTACTATCGTTTTACCTTATAGTTTTGGAAGGGCCTCCAGAAGGTAATGGAAACCCAGGTCAGTTTTAGCACCACTTATCATCCCTAGAAATAAGGGTATATAGAAAGAGATTATCAGATCCTATAAGATATAAATTGTTTCTTTGGATTAGAATTTTGTGTTTCTTTGGATAGATGTGTGGTTTTGGTTGTATTTCATTATAATAATTTTCATCAGTCATTAATCAGAATAAAACCTTTCAAACTATGTATGGTCATCCTCCTGGTTATCCTCTCTACTGGCCTGAGGTTATATAAGATTTCTTGGTTGGAAAATGTATTTATTATGATAAATAAGAAAATATCATGTGGATTTTTTAGTTTTTGGTGACAACTAGGAGCCAGTATAAGCTTTCTGCAGACCAAGTTCACATTCATTTATAGTTTTCAGTTGGTGATCATGTTTTCTTGAATGTATCTCATCTATTGGATCACCAAAAACTCAAAATTGTAGAGAATCATGATCCCAAGTATGTGGGAGCATTGGAGATCATTGAAGTTCATGGAAATGTGGAATATATCATGAATTTACCACTACGTTTTTCTTTTATCCATGTCATCTTCCATGTGTCTCAACTAAAGAAGTATTATCCATACCCATACCATGTTTTTAATTGGGAAGTACTTGATATAGAACCTGATATGTGAATAATTAATTAACCACTTTGGGTTGTTAATTCTCAAGTGATGGTTCTACATGGTAATTCCATTCCATTGGTTTTTGTTTTTTGAAAAAATAGTTATGATTTTAAAGATAATTTCGAGGTTGATTATTTGATAAGGGAGAAGTGGCCTCATCTCTATGGTCCCTAACCATCTTAAACTTATCTTTATGGCGATAAAAATAAATATATTTGGGAGAATTTTCAGAACTTGGTGGTCCATTCTGGTACATAAATTCATTTTTTAACAAATTTATTTTGGTTATTCTCTCACTTTATTTTTGATGAATTTTTGAGTTTTTTAGACTGTTTTGGTCCTATTAAAGGTTAGATCATAGTCCGAGAAACCATGAGATTATACCAAAGAAATCATGCACTCTGTTTTGGGGTTCCTATGGAGGAAATAGTTGTTATATAAACCATTTGGATTTCTCCTCAAAATGTCTAAGACGAGGCATGCTAATTTCACATTATTGTTGTATATGTTGTCAAAAACTATATCCAAACCCTGTATCATATCTAGTAGCCTAGAAAGGGGAACACAATTGGCATAGCTTGCATTTAAAAGTGTATCTAAATAGTGTGATGTGAATTAATTTCTCTAAATTTTCTTCTAAATAACCATAACTCGTCCATTTTTCGTCATTGTTATTTTGGTGGAATAGGCTCCCGATCAAGGTAATAAATTATATTAGTGACCATAAAAGAAAAATATCATATGAACAATGTTTATTTATTCCTTAACATCCTTTAGACATTTTCACAATATTTTGAACCTTCTTAGTTTGAATTTGAGTCTCTATACACTGACTACCCAAGCATACATACCAAATAATATAATAAACATACACTACATGAAATAATAAATTATGGACCACATACCTTTCATTAATATGATTAAACTCATCTAATATCATAGTATAATTTACCCTTAACCAAATTATATCACAAAACCTATCAGAATTACCTGATTTAGGATTTAGTGTAGAATAAAATAATATTTAGAGGAAAAAATAGATAATGGGAAAGGGAGGATATTTTTCGACAATAATACCAATATAATCTGATGGAACATGTTATTTAAATTGAAAACAAATTTTGGAGCCCTTGGAGTTGAAGAAAATTAATAGACATGGGGTTTAGTTTGAGTAGTTTATAAGAGAGGAAGTTTGAGAATTTGTATAAAAATATAGAATAATATTTTTTTATATGAAATCCATCCCCAAAGAGAACCTAAAATCCATTGACTACCACAAGGTACCTAATGGACAAACACCCACTTGATGTCATTCCACTGACCATTTTGTATCCAATCCGAATGCCTTTTCTAATGCTTTGAAGTTCACCAGGCACTAGGTTCTTTTTATCGGGTACCTGATGGTGTATGATGTACTTTTATAGAAACAAAACCAATATTCTCCCACTAAATGTACCTATAAAACATATAAACATAAATAAATTTATCCATAATTTAATATTTATGTTCTAAAATATAACTCTAAATCCTATCATTAACAATAGATTTATTGTGATAAGACATGATCAAAAGGTATTTAGTTGTAAAAAAAATATATTCAACACCATTATAATGTCTTGAAGAATAAAAAGAAATTTTACCCCATTCCATTAACATTTTTTATATTTTTATTAATTATATTTAGTTCAAAAATGTTATAATCTAGAATAAACTTCACTCCCAAAGAATCCATGAATTATTCAATTATCATAGTGGTAAAACAAAGATATTAATGATATATTTGCTATCAAGATATCACCATTTCATGATTAAAGATTCATAAAATATGAAATTAATATTTTATATTTGGTATATTAATAATGAGTAATTATTTTTTATTTTTTCATTGTTGTATATTTTTTGACATATCTCTTTCATTGGACCATTTTAGTAATATAAAGTTTATACGATTATAGCACTTTCTAATAGTTGGTGACCTCTCCATCACCAGGGTGGTGATGATGAGAGCTATTTTTGATAAGAGGATGAAGGGATGGCTCATCTCACAACGGATATTTTTTCCAATTCCAAGACTCTCTTAATGTGTTATGGAATGTTTGTGAAATCCTTCACAGTAAAAATAATTTTTACCCCTAAAGTGAAATTAATCAATTGAAACTATTTATAATGTAAAAAAATTATATATATATATATATATGAGGTTCACCATATACATCATTTATATGTTCTCTATATATAAGTATAATATTCTCTCCATATGTTTCCCCAATTATTGGTTATTCTATGGTTTAAATAAATATATATGTGTATGTGTACCCTAGAATTTATCACCATCTAGGTAGATGATACATTATATAAAATTTTGATTGATATAATGAAATAAGTTTCCTATATATATATACAAAAGGAATTATAACTCATATAGTTTGATGAAATTGAAAAATTCACATCATAATACTGATGGTTATGTGACAAGTACTAATGTGGTGCCTTTAAATATTGTCTATCTATTACCAATGTGGTTCATTTTATGTTCATGAATTTGTGACCGATGGTGTTCCTATTAAGGTCTTAAAACAACTAAAAATAGAGTTATGCTATTTATCCTTATATAACATGGAACCATTCCAATAATTTTAAAGTCATGTTTAGTGGAATATTTTATCTTTTAGTTTAATCTAATATAATGAGTTCTTTTAGGAAACAATTCCTAAAAAATATTATCTAGGGGGTTTATACTTAAGAAGTTCATTAAAGTTGGTACATATACTAAGTTAGAGTCCCATTTATACCTATATCTCATTAGTTGGGATACAAAGATTCTAACCTATTCTTAGGAGGTGTGAAAACTAGTTTATAGAATCCATGATGAGTGTCCTAGGATAGGAGAGTATCCTCTGGTTACTTAAGAATACACATCATCAATATTTAGGAGAGACATGAATGATTATATCTTGAAGACTCTATTGGTTAGAGAGAAATATTTTTGGGTAAAAAATTGTTATGAGAATACATGATCGATAGAGAGGAAAATGTGTAAATAATTATAAGGCCCCAGACTTAAACCTTACTTAATCTTGAGTTATTACAAGATTAAACATTGAGGATCTTTTCAGGTTTAGAGTTTTAGAGAATTAGATCATGAAACTTGCATTACATTCCACATTTAAACAAAGTGGTTACATAAAAGACAGTATTCATTCTTCCCATCAACGGAAACATATTTAAAATATAACACGGATTCTTTCTTGAAACATCCTTGACACTATCATCACATCATGTACCTTTCCCTTGACCTGTGAAAAACATTTCAAAAACTTGGGATGAGCATAAAAATCTCAGTAAGGGTTATAAAAATATGGAAAGGAAACATGAGTTCATATATACATAAGAATGAAATCATACTTTACCCATAAAACATAGGCACTTTAACATACCTCATCAAACCATGAATAAATCATAGAAAACATAAGACATAAAGGTAACTTGAGGCATTCATAACATTCTTACGTGGGGAGTAACCCTCTTGGTTACGTTTGGAATACCCATCACAGTATATTCCCTAAATCTCTTCGTAGAAACCTTAACGTTTCACTCCTTCGCGTTACCCAATGCATTGGAGAGCTATAACGGGCTCACCCGCCCTTAGTTTATCACGGAACCACCCGTTTTCATAACAATGCCCAAGAACCATAACATAAATGTGTCACATAAAACATGCATAAAGGAAAAATAACATTTTCACATTTCAATCACAATATAACATTTTAGTATATTGAAATATTGAATCCATTCAAAAAGAAACCATTTCCAAAACCATTTAAAAAATTTAATAAAGAGATTTTTGAATCAAAGTGTCCCATACCACCTTGAAGCTTAAAATTTTTAACCATTAATATCCATATAAATAAATCCTTAAAACCATTTTGAAAACATGGATATTAATAAGAACAAATAATTAAAACATTTAAAACGATATTTTGGTTAAAGGGGTTTTACCAAAATTAGAGACACTTGAATAGAATAGTTGAGGAATAACATTTAGTCAAAACTTTATAATATCATGAGAATAAATGGATTCATGATATAATACTCCAAAGGACAGTATATACACCATATAAGAGTGAATTGGTGCATAACAACAATGAACCCTCAATAGAAATGTCAAATGTGATGAAATCCCTTATAAAGAAGGTATCCTTAAATTAAGGACAAATCAATCACAAAAATATGTGTGAAAAATATAAATACACCCAATATAAGTGGATATTAAGTGTAAAAAGTTCATTCACACATATTCAATGGACTACATATTCAATGACTACATGTTGAACCCAAAGAAATCGAAATTGGGTTAAAAAGTTCCCTTGACAGCCTAACGGCATCACATCAAAAAGAGTTGATGAGAGATAAAAAGAGTATCTCATCACTTGGACATAAAATTTACGTCAATAAGGATATATGAGAACATATCCCAACATAACGATATGTAAATTAAAATACCCAACAAAAGAAGTCTTTTAAAAAAGAGGAGGGTGAAAGGTTCCCTTACCGACTTGGGTATCTTTCAAAACATACACCCCATGAAAGAAGGACAAAAGATAATTGATGTAAATACTCATAAACGAAATTATATTACACAAAGAGTAGAATAATGGGCAGTACATACACCACTCAAGGGAATTTGTGGAAAATTTAGCATAAATCTCACGGGAATAAAAGTGAGATGAAAAATCCCTTACGAAAACTCGGCAGCCTAACGACGCCACATAAAACTTCCGAATATGGATTGATGAGATCAAATAGGGTATCTCATCACATTAAAATAAAATGTACAGCAAGGGGAATATAAAATAACATCCCCCAACATTACAAAGAGAAGTTTAAAAGAAGTGACATAAAGGAGAGTACTTAAAAAGAAGAGAGAGGTTAGATCTCTTACGAAAGTTTGGCAGCCTAACGGCGCCACTCAAAACTTCCAAAATGGATTGATGAAAGAGAATAGGGTCTCTCATCACATGAAAATAAAAATTACAGTAAGTGTAATATAAATGATCATCCCAATAACAAGAAAGATGAGCTTTAAAAGGAATGACATAAAAGTGTGTACTTAAAAAGAAAGAGAGGAGTAGGATCCCTTACCTCGGGTCCGACTTGACTCGATCGTTCTTTAATCTCCTGAATAATAAACTTGAGTTAATTTATAATTCCTTAAGAACCTTTTTCAAGTTCATTATTAATTTTATACCACTTATTACCATGTCATAAACATTATGTAATCATTTAAGTTAATAATATTTGTTTTGCCGATATTTGGTTCTTAAGTCGAAAGTGGACTTCTTACAATTACATGTTGTTCGTGTGGCCAAATGTTTATTATATCAAGAATTGTATTCATTATTTAGATATCATATATGTCATATATATCCAGTACATTCATGCATTTATAACATTACATAATCATTTAGAGGTAAGAAATGAAATGCACCGTTCATGGAGACGGTAAGCCGTACGTACGCATGAACGCTACTTTCATTTCTATTTCGTATTTCATAGAATGGAATAATAATGATATAAAGGTATATTATAATTCCAGTATAATATCATATATAATATCATATTTCCATCCTTTATACATCCCACATATGGTATTTAACGAATCAAATCACTTTGAGGGGGCGGTAGTCCGCACTTCCTTAAATGAAGATATCGCGTATACCCATAATGGAAGCCATAAAGGTAAGAAAAAAATGAAAAATACAGAAGCATAAATAAAACATAAACATATTATATATCATATATAAAAATAGTGACATCATAATGGCCACCGTTGAAGGTGTTAAATGAGTATTGAACAATCATCGTTTCGGGAGGCAGAATTTCACCATCCACGGAAACCGTATGTTCTTTAACCATTTGATGTAGTTGTGTGAGAGTGTAGCTAGAATAAATCTTATAACAACATCCTAGTATATTGAAGATACTGGTGTTGTTACAAAAGAAGTAAATAAAAAGAGTTTAGGGGGTTGGAGAAGCAAAATAAAACAAATGAACATGAGAGAATGAATTACCTTTAAAAGTGTAACTCCTTTTGATTTGAGCCTAAAGGCTTCCTTTGAAAGGATTCTGCCCAAAGGGAATCCTCTAGGATGAGGAGAGGGATGTGGAGAGAGTAAATGGGCAGGGGTTGGCCGAGCCAAAGGCTTGAGGAGTGTGTTAAATGAGGTAGAGGTGGGGGCCTTTTATAAGAGGAGAGGAGGGGCACTTTTGGAAAGTAAAGAAATATTACTTTATTTGAAAATGTGTTTCGGTTTCAAAAGGTCCCACATTGATATAATTTGTGGATAAGGTGATACGACTTCGAAATCCACTCATCCAATAATTTTTGGACATGTGTAGTTCATAGATTTTACATTATCTTTCCATTTTATTTAAATCGTCAAATAATGATGTCATCGCTGCATCATTATTATGTCATAAATAATTTAATTTATTTAATGTCTAAAAATTATAAAAAAAATACTATGATGTAGGAAATCTTTTTATCTTTCCAATGAATATTTATAATAAAAAATATGACTTTTATAACCCCACTTAAAAATTGTTTTAGTAAAACATATCATGTTTGTGTCAATTTTACTTTTACATTAAATAAAATGTTATTTATGTCATTTCCCAACCAAAGTGGATCCATGGGGTCCCCAAGTTGACCCATGGCTTGTCTTGGTCGGCCATGATACAAACAATGAGGGTAAGACATGTGTCAAGCTCATCTCATTTTATTAAAGCATTATTTTTACCTTAAACTACACTAATTACCACTAATCGCGATTAAAAACTTAATAAGTTACTATTCACCAAAAAATTATTTTAATCTCATTGAACCAAATTTTACTTCTTAATGACAACCATGTATGTCAGATTTTTGAAAATCAAAACACAATGATGGAAAAATTTCATTTAAACGGAAAATCAGTTTTTATAAGTACCACTTAGTGGTTTCACTATTCATCAAAAATTGAAGTTTTTCAGAAAAATCCCAAAAAGTCACCCTAAGCTATATTTGATATTCTGAATTCAAAAATGAAGTCCATTTTAAAAAATTCAAAACATATAAGTAACATTAATTAATTTAATAATTAATTCCCGCTGTCATGTCAAATAGCGTGTTTTATGAAACAATAAGTATCAAAAGATTGACACTAGTTTAAGTCTGATTTCAAAGTGAAATCGATTCCAACGAACACTATTGGATTTAATGGTAAAAATATTTTCTAATTTCACTTTAAAACCAATTCAAAATATAATCTAATCATATAAATAAATTAGATTAAAAAGTGGTTTTGAATTAAAATACAACATTTTACACTATTAATTAAAAAAATGAACTTTATCGGAAAGATACCAAAAATTTACACAAAGTAAATTTTGATGTCCCGATTCTTAATAAGAGTTTTATTTGGTCCAAAAGAATGTATAAGAGTGATGAAAACTATATTTAATGACGGTTCGCCATCAAAAGGTGATAAGTGAACCTTTAGTAAAAACTAGGGCATATACGCCTAAAATTGAATTCTTTCCGTATTTTAAGCCATTATCTTTTATTGGATAAATGTAAAAACATTTAAAAACATATATAATCATATTTTAGTTATTTCTATCCATTCCCGCCATTACAACGGATACATGTTAACTACCATTTAAAATAATATTATTTTATTATTAGAGTGCAACGTAAGATTTCCAAGAAACTCGTTGTTGCGTGTTGGGTACGCCATCGAGCATAGCGTCCCCTTTAAAGTTATTTAAATATTTTATTCAAAAATATGGATAAATATGAAATGTCATATTCTTTATTTACCTGGGGTGTTACATCCTTCCCCCCTTTTGGGAATTGCGTCCTCGCAATTTTAAAATTGCGCTTGGAAACATCCTTGAAAGTCCCACATCGGAACAAAAGTCGGTAACAAAAACACTTTAAAATAAAGAGAGATAAGTACAAAGGTCACCCAAGTTAACCCATACTAGGATTCCAAGTATGAAAATATGGACATGGAGGAAAAAACAAAGGGTCATGTTCTGATGGAGAGTGATAGAAAACATGTTTAGGAGAAAGTTAACCACGAGAAAATCACAAACTTGTGATGGGTTAAACGGTATTCGATTCCCCAGTAGGAAAAGTTAATAGAAAACATTTTTGTTTTAAGTTACTTTTTATTGAGGAATTTATTCATAAGGAAACATAATCACTTATCATATTGACTTTCAACTTTTATTAGATTCCTTACACAAACTCATATTTTCTCCAAAAGACGAGTATTTAGGAAGACTTGTTCACATTAAGAGTACTATAATCAACTTCTAGAGAATCACCTAATCCACAAAATATAACTATATACTTCCCATGTCTTTAACCAAAACCAAAACCAAAAAGGCTAGTACAAGATCAGATAATCCAGAAAAGGATAACCCTTTATAAAAAGAAAATCTATTCTTAATCTCCAAAATTTGTCCAACAAAACCCAAAGTTCAACGAGGACCATTTGTCCATAAAATTATTCAAAGTAAACCAAACTAAGATTGAAACCCAAATATTTGAAGGATTTAGTCACATAGTCTACCAAGTTAAATCGTAACATTTATCTCCAAACAACATCAGTTGCTCCTAAAGTCTCACATTGAAAAGTAATTATCCTAATCACATATCCTCCAAAATCAACTTACTATTAATTCATAAAATCATATAACTAAAAAGAATCGGTCAAACTAACCAGGTACTTCACGTAGTACAGTGGTAGGCGATAAATACCAGTCGCACTTTGGTTGTGGGTTCGATTCCCGCAGCTTTGTCCGACGCGACGGGATGTCACACGGTCTGCGTGTTGTCCTTTTTCCAAAACTATATAATTCTTAAAACATTCCCCAAAATGAGATAAAATCTTCAAGAATAATCATAAAATATTTTAACCTCAATTTTATCTCATGCCCTTCATTTTCCATCATATCATATAATAACCCATAATTACCTCAAAAGTAAGGATCATATAAACCCTAATGGTTACCTTAATAATTATTACCTGAATTTCCACATCGAGTTGGCTATCTCGTACATGATGCATTAGAGAACTCACCAAGGTTCAAGTGGTTGATCATGACTCCTTGATAGTTGGTTTAGAAAAACCATGAGATTCCTCATTGAATCCCCCATCTCATCGAGTATCTTAATCAGAGAACCACCACAGTTTCCTTCAAACCCATTGTCACTTTGGTGCCTGCTAGATCCAGCCATTTACTAAAACCAAAAAGGTCAGTGTGAGTATATCAAAAAAACCATCATGTACTAACGAGGAAGGTAAACACTAAGATATACTTACTCATTCACTTTATCTAAAACTAGGACTCTTTCTGAAATCCTAACCATTATGGTAATGTCACTTATGATTAAATAATACCCTAACCTCTAAAGTTATCTAAACCGACCTTTGATACCAACTATAAGGCCCCAGCCTTAAACCTTACTTAATATCGAGTTATTACAAGATTACACATTGAGGATCTTTTCAGGTTTAGAGTTTTAGCGAATTAGATCATGAAACTTGCATTACATTCCACATTTAAACAAAGTGGTTACATAAAAGACAGTATTCATTCTTCCCATCAACGGAAACATATTTAAAATATAACACAGATTCTTTCTTGAAACATCCTTGACACTATCATCACATCATGTACCTTTCCCTTGACCTGTGAAAAACATTTCAAAAACTTGGGATGAGCATAAAAAGCTCAGTAAGGGTTATAAAAATATGGAAAGGAAACATGAGTTCATATATACATAAGAATGAAATCATACTTTACCCATAAAACATAGGCACTTTAACATACCTCATCAAACCATGAATAAATCATAGAAAACATAAGACATAAAGGTAACTTGAGGCATTCATAACATTCTTACGTGGGGAGTAACCCTCTTGGTTACGTTTGGAATACCCATCACAGTATATTCCCTAAATCTCTTTGGAGAAACCTTAACGTTTCACTCCTTCGCGTTACCCAATGCATTGGAGAGCTATAACGGGCTCACCCGCCCTTAGTTTATCACGGAACCACCCATTTTTATAACAATTCCCAAGAACCATAACATAAATGTGTCACATAAAACATGCATAAAGGAAACATAACATTTTCACATTTCAATCACAATATAACATTTTAGTATATTGAAATATTGAATCCATTCAAAAAGAAACCATTTCCAAAACCATTTAAAACATTTAATAAATAGATTTTTGAATCAAATTGTCCCATACCACATTGAAGCTTAAAATTTTAAACCATTAATATCCATATAAATAAATCCTTAAAACCATTTTGAAAACATGGATATTAATAAGAACAAATAATTAAAACATTTAAAACGATATTTTGGTTAAAGGGGTTTTACCAAAATTAGAGACACTTGAATACAATAGTTGAGGAATAACATTTAGTCAAAACTTTATAATATCATGAGAATAAATGGATTCATGATATAATACTCCAAAGGACAGTATATACACCATATAAGAGTGAATTGGTGCATAACAACAATGAACCCTCAATAGAAATGTCAAATGTGATGAAATCCCTTATAAAGAAGGTATCCTTAAATTAAGGACAAATAAATCTCAAAAATATGTGTGAAAAATATAAATACACCCAATATAAGTGGATATTAAGTGTAAAAAGGTCATTCACACATATTCAATGGACGACATATTCAATGACTACATGTTGAACCCAAAGAAATCGAAATTGGGTTAAAAAGTTCCCTTGACAGCCTAACGACATCACATCAAAAAGAGTTGATGAGAGATAAAAAGAGTATCTCATCACTTGGACATAAAATTTACATCAATAAGGATATATGAGAACATATCCCAACATAACGATATGTAAATTAAAAGACCAAACAGAAGAAGTCTTTTAAAAAAGAGGAGGGTGAAAGGTTCCCTTACCGACTTGGGTATCTTTCAAAACATACACCCCATGAAATAAGGACAAAAGATAATTGATGTAAATACTCATAAATGAAAGTATATTACACAAAGAGTATAATAATGGGCAGTACATACACCACTCAAGGGAATTTGTGGCAAATGTAGCATAAATCTCACGGGAATAAAAGTGAGATGAAAAATCCCTTACGAAAACTCGGCAGCCTAACGACGCCACATAAAACTTCCGAATATGGATTGATGAGATCAAATAGGGTATCTCATCACATTAAAATAAAATTTATAGCAAGAAGAATATAAAATTACATCCCCCAACATTAGAAAGAGGAGCTTAAAAGAAGTGACATAAAGGAGAGTACTTAAAAAGAAGAGAGAGGTTAGATCTTTTACGAAAGTTTGGCAGCCTAACGGCGCCACTCAAAACTTCCAAAATGGATTGATGAGAGAGAATAGGGTCTCTCATCACATGAAAATAAAAATTACAGTAAGTTTAATATAAATGATCATCCCAATAACAAGAAAGATGAGATTTAAAAGGAATGACATAAAAGTGTGTACTTAAAAAGAAAGAGAGGAGTAGGATCCCTTACCTCGGGTCCGACTTGACTCGATCGTTCTTTAATCTCCTGAATAATTAACATGAGTTAATTTCTAATTCCTTAAGAACCTTTTTCAAGTTCATTATTAATTTTATACCACTTATTACCATGTCATAAACATTATTTAATCATTTAAGTTAATAATATTTGTTTTGCCGATATTTGGTTCTTAAGTCGAAAGTGGACTTCTTACAATTACATGTTGTTCGTGTCGCCAAATGTTTATTATATCCAGAATTGTATTCATTATGTAGATATCATATATGTCATATATATCCAGTACATTCATGCATTTATAACATTACATAATCATTTAGAGGTATGAAATGAAATGCACCGTTCATGGAGACGGTAAGCCGTACGTACGCATGAACGCTACTTTCATTTCTATTTCGTATTTTATAGAATGGAATAATAATGATATAAAGGTATATTATAATTCCAGTATAATATAATATATAATATCATATTTCCATCCTTTATACATCCCACATATGGTATTTAACGAATCAAATCACTTTGAGGGGGCGGTAGTCCGCACTTCCTTAAATGAAGATATCGCGTATACCCATAATGGAAGCCATAAATTTAAGACAAAAATGAAAAATACAGAAGAATAAATAAAACATAAACATATTATATATCATATATAAAAATAGTGACATCATAATGGCCACCGTTGAAGGTGTTAAATGAGTATTGAACAATCATCGTTTCGGGAGGCAGAATTTCACCATCCACGGAAACCGTATGTTTTTTAACCATTTGATGTAGTTGTGTGAGAGTGTATCTCGAATAAATCTTATAACCACATCCTAGTATATTGAAGATACTGGTGTTGTTACAAAATAAGTAAATAAAAAGAGTTTAGGGGGTTGGAGAAGCAAAATAAAACAAATGAACATGAGAGAATGAATTACCTTTAAAAGTGTAACTCCTTTTGATTTGAGCCTAAAGGCTTCCTTTGAAAGGATTCTGCCCAAAGGGAATCCTCTAGGATGAGTAGAGGGATGTGGAGAGAGTAAATGGGCAGGGGTTGGCTGAGCCAAAGGCTTGAGGAGTGTGTTAAATGAGGTAGAGGTGGGGGCCTTTTATAAGAGGAGAGGAGGGGCACTTTTGGAAAGTAAAGAAATATTACTTTATTTGAAAACGTGTTTCGGTTTAAAAAGGTCCCACATTGATATAATTCGTGGATAAGGTGATAAGTCTTCGAAATCCACTCATCCAATAAGTTTTGGACATGTTTAGTTCATAGATTTTACATTATCTTTCCATTTTATTTAAATCGTCAAATAATGATGTCACCACTGCATCATTATTATGTCATAAATAATTTAAATTATTTAATGTCTAAAAATTATAAAAAAATAGTATGATGTAGAAAATCTTTTTATCTTTCCAATGAATATTTATAATCAAAAATATGACTTGTATAACCCCACTTAAAAATTGTTTTAGGAAAACATATAATGTTTGTGTCAATTTTACTTTTACATTAAATAAAATGTTATTTATGTCATTTCCCAACCAAAGTGGATCCATGGGGCCCCCAAGTTGACCCATGGCTTGTCTTGGTCGGACATGATACAACCAATGAGGGTAAGACATGTGTCAAGCTCATCTCATTTTATTAAAGCATTATTTTTACCTTAAACTACACTAATTACCACTAATCGCGATTAAAAACTTAATAAGTTACTATTCACCAAAAAATTATTTTAATCTCATTGAACCACATTTTACTTCTTAATTACAACCATGTATGTCGGATTTTTGAAAATCAAAACACAATGATGGCAAAATTTCATTTAAACGGAAAATCAGTTTTTATAAGTACCACTTAGTGGTTTCACTATTCATCAAAAATTGAAGTTTTTCAGAAAAATCCCAAAAATTCACCCTAAGCTATATTTGATATTCTGAATTCAAAAATGAAGTCCATTTTACAAAATTCAAAACATATAATTCACATTAATTAATTTAATAATTAATTCCCGCTGTCATGTCAAATAGCGTGTTTTATGAAACAATAAGTATCAAAAGATTGACACTAGTTTAAGTCTGATTTCAAAGTGAAATTGATTCCATCGAACACTATTGGATTTAATGGTAAAAATATTTTCTAATTTCACTTTAAAACCAATTCAAAATATAATCTAATCATATAAATAAATTAGATTAAAAAGTGGGTTTGAATTAAAATACAACATTTTACACTATTCATTAAAAAAATGAACTTTATCGGAAAGATACCAAAAATTTACACAAAGTAAATTTTGATGTCCCAATTCTTAATAAGAGTTTTATTTGGTCCAAAAGAATGTATAAGAGTGATCAAAAATATATTTAATGACGGTTCGCCATCAAAAGGTGATAAGTGAACCTTTAGTGAAAACTAGGGCATATACGCCTAAAATTGAATTCTTTCCGTATTTTAAGCCATTATCTTTTATTGGATAAATGTAAAAACATTTAAAAACATATATAATCATATTTTAGTTATTTTTATCCATTCCCGCCATTACAACGGCTACATGTTAACTACCATTTAAAATAATATTATTTTATTATTAGAGTGCAACGTAAGATTCCCAAGAAACTCGTTGTTGCGTGTTGGGTACGCCATCGATCATAGCGTCCCCTTTAAAGTTATTTAAATATTTTATTCACAAATATGGATAAATATGAAATGTCATATTGTTTATTTACCTGGGGTGTTACAATAATGATATAATAATTAATGTTAAGCGGTTTTATAGAGTTATTCTTGAGAAAAATGTATTTCATAGAGGTTTTAATTAGGATGAAGTGTTCTAATAAGATACATTAGGCTTCAATGTTTAATGAGATAATTTTATCCCATGTAGGTGTCTAGAGTGAATGAGGAACACATGTATAGCCTAAAAGGGTATTATAAATGTATTTTTGGGAGGCAAGGGCACCATGAGTTACTACAAGGTGAGATCCCAAAATTTTTAGGATTGGTCACGATGATTCCCTTTTAATCCCCATTAAGGGACATTTTTCATCCAAATGGGATCCTCTAGATAAATGGATAACTGTAGATGCTTATTATCTTAGGGTTATTATTAAAGGGGTCTGTCTCTCTACCCTTAACAAGGAAGTGAGTGAATTGGTCTATTATGAAGGTTGTTGGTGCCAAAAACATTGTATGGAATTACTAAACCACACTCTGATTACTCCTCTTAGTATATGAATTAAAAATTTAAAACAATGATAATTTTGGGGAATTGTGTGTGAATCTGTACACTCTAGTACCTCTTATAGAAAATCGTGATGTTATTCATGACCCTATGTCACTTGGTTTCTTTATTTCATGAAATTGTATGTAATGGGATCTTTTTAAAGGAAAAAGGAATATGGGTTCTTTGGTTAGTCAGATAACGATTTTTAACTCTTAGGATCCCCATTGATCATTCCATATGAGGATAACATGGGGAAAATGGGCCACATAAGCACTAGATGCGGTGGGATCAATTCATTTGGGAAAGTAGGTGTTTCTTTAGTAGGGTTATGGGAATATTGATGTTAGATGAGGTGGGCATGGGTCCCATTGGAATTCTATTAGGGATTCACCTAGGTGATGGGTTCATAAATGCTAGATGAGGTGGGTGTGAGGCATGTAGGAAATCCAAGAGAAATATAGGGAAGGTGTGAAGTGACTAGGGAAAGAATACATAGCTGATGTGGGTGCTGGATTCATGAAATTTTTAGTAAGTTAGGTGTGTGGTTGAGATACTGTGCTAGGCCCATGGTATTCCCTCTTTGAGGCTTAAAAATATATTATTGGATCTTTATTCATAATTGAATTTTAGGCATAAATATTAAGACACTCATAATTGGATTTGATCATATTGAATATAATCAAAATATGAGTAATATAATATATTCATGTAAAAGTGTTTTGTTTCAGAGAGGAATCTGATGTTACAGGATATAAAGATCTGTGTTTTCTGGTGTGTGAGAATGAGATGAAATTTTATTTCTTGGATTAAGATTCACATTAATAGTAAAATTTTCATATTCCCCTACCTTATGCTCTTGGATAATGTTTTGGACCACTTCATTAGACCTTTAATAGGGGTTTACCCTTGTATAAGTGTTTGTCAGAATTTTGATCCATTGAAATTTTCATGTAATATTTAAAATATAATTAATTACATATAAATCTATTAATACATGTTGTGAGGGTGTTACATTTTTAATTGATAATATAATTGATATTTTGACTACTTTAGTGATTCGAAAATGGAGTTTTTCCTAGGAAATTCATAAACTAATTCTGGGTGCTAGGATCAGCCTACCCCACCCCCTTTTTCTATCCATCATTTTTTGTCTCCTCTTATCCTTGGGATTCTCATTCACACCCCCTTGTTGGTTAAATAATTTCATATGAGAGAGATAAACATATATAGGGAGAGATAAAGGAATAGGGAGGTTGTTTCATAGAACTCAGGCCATGTCGGATCATCATATGTCGACTACATGTCATGGATCAGACTAAATCATTGGTAGATTACACCTGAAGTATACTAGTTTTATTTTTTAGTACAGGTCCCCACAATTTAATTGTTTTTTAGGTTTTATTCTTTTTTTGGTTGTTAGGGTCCTTAGGAGATGATCTATGGATTTGTGAGAAATTTGGGGGGGGGGGGTAGGATATTTTTATGGTTTTTAGTTTGGGTAATCCCATTTACATGACATGTATTTGAGAGAGAACACAATGTGTATTCTTCCATTCATGTGACATGAGGAAGAATGGGTTACATGATGTGTGTGTTCAAGAAATTCCTTGTCAGGGTGACTTGGGGTTTGACTGGGGGCACAACCGGACACCCTATATTAAGGATCTGGTCATCTAGGGAACACAACCAGTTCCCATGTGAAGTATATGGTTAATGGCCATGTACTATTTCTAGCTAGACCATAGGTGGGGTTACAAGCCTTGGTGGGTGGTAAGACACCCAATTTCGAGTATACACCCTGTGGGGTGAGTGAAATCCAATTACATAGGATACAAATGTGTTGAGTAGGATATGACACATAGACAAGGAGGACCTTAGGGTGTACACATCATGTACCCGAGGTGAACATCTTGCACATTTCCTTCATTGGTTTTATTTTTTGGGTTTTAACTATGTATCTAAAATTGGACTTGTGAGTATGTCGTTCTGAAAATTTTCCACATAGAACATAGTGAAGATATTGTTTTGGTGTAGGAATCCATATTGATGGTTTTTTTCTTTAGAATACTATTTGGTTGAGGTTTTCCCTTGATTTTCCATTTCAAGATCCTATTGTGGGTTGGAACGTGAGATGAGAGGACTGATTAAGGGTTTAAACTTGATGAATAACATGGAATGGATTTTCGAATTTTTATGCTTGTGGTTCCTTTGCATGGTTCCTACAGATGGGATACATTGTTGTATTGGTTCAAGGATTTTTAGTCACATTTATTGAGGTTTTAATGGTCAATGTTCAGGGATAGTTTCTTAAGATTTTAGTTAATATGTTTGAGTTTCATTAATGGGGATCCTTTGGGTTGTATTGAAACTGTGGGATGGTGGTTATGACATGGTGTCTTTGAGGTGATGTTGTGATGGGTTCCATGGACTCTTTGGATTCTATGATATTTTAGATAATACCCAAGGATGGGATGTATCCCAAGTATTTCAATTAAATTAATCTTTTTTGGGATTTTACTCAAGGGTTATCTTATTCTGAGGATCCCCGGTGGGATTTCCAAAATTGAAGGTGGTTCTGAGGACCGCAAAGAACACCCTTCTAGGAATTCTATTACTTTTGGATACCCTAGTTGGTGATTTTTTGATTGAGGATAAGCTGGAGAATCTTGAGGAACATTTACTGATGTTTCTCACGCATGTCTTGGTTTGAGTATTTTTATGAGAAAGACACTAATATGGGATGTAGGAGTTTCTAATATTTATTACACCTTAGAAGAGAGAACTCCCATAAGGTAGGTATGTGACAATGAGATCTTCCACAGACTTAGAGATCTGTTTTTGAGACACTCTGGATTAATGTTGAGATGTTGGTATAGCCACATGATATCCCCATGGGGGTCTTTTTATTGAGGATTTGTGCCCATAATCTTCATGGGGACTTCAATATGCCATATCATGGTTGATCTAGTATACCAGGGTGATTTTGACCCTGGGATAGTGATACCTGGGCTTATTTCCCAGATGATAAAACTCCCATTAGTTAGGTATGTGATATGATTGGACTACCATGATTTGGAACCAAATATGTATATACCTTCCATGGAGTTGGATCTTGGATATTTTTGGGATACCTTGGATTTGGAGATGAGAGGATTTGTAGGACCATGACATGAAAGCTCGATAGGGGCCTTATGGTGGGGGCTCATAGCCTTTGATATGAAAGAGACATACTATTTGGTGAGTCATGGATGGTATGGTATACATGGGTGATCTTGGATCCAGGTTTCTGATACTCAGGCTTATTTCTTGGATGGGAAAAATCTAATAAGAGGTGGTTCATGATTAATTATAATGAACCCTCCCATAGTGGATGTTTGCGATACTTATGTATACCATAAGGAGACCCATATATTTTTTTTGGATGGGATGATCACATGATGAAATCATAGATATTTTTACATATTTATGAGGAAGATATGTTTGATCCAGGTGACATAATAAAGGATTGATGGTGGTTTTAGTATTATTACAGTTATTTTATTGCTAGGTTAGGTATATTGCTTGAGAATTAACTGATGAATTTTTTTATAGGTTCATCATTGGGGTTGGCCTACTGAGATTTACATCTCACCCCTATAGGTTTAAATTGGTGTGAATGTAATCCTTATGTCTGATTTTTTGTTTAGTAGATATGCTTGAAGGATATGGAAGAGGATAGGGATTGAATGATCTAGTAGAGCCATTCATGTGGAGCCTTAGGATCAGGATGGTGTAGCTCGAGAGTTGTATAGATTTTATATTTTGTGTGGCTGGGAGTTTGTTGTGAAGACTTTTAATTTTATATATTTTATTTATTTTTGTACATGAGATCAACCTAGTGGGATATCAATGTTATATGTATGGAATGAATTTTTGGTCCTCTATTCTATTTCATTTTATTATATCATGGTTTTATTTATAGTTTATATTTTTTTCTATGTAATCTATTACGTGTAATGTTTGGTTTATTTATCTATGATTTCACTCTCTAATATAGGGGAATAGTCCCACTGATAGTAAGTATCCTTTTTCTTTTAAAGAGGTTCTCTTAAGGTACAATGATGACTGTTAGTTCAAGCATCAGTTTCTGGTCCAGGGTGGGGGGGGGGGGGAATATAAATTGGTGTAAAAGAATTTATTTTATTTTTTCTTATAGTTTTTGTATTTTGGAATATTTAATATTTAGGAATGTTTTAGAGCCTGTGATGGATAACAGATTGGTGTATCCAGAATACTGGTTTCATTCGTAAGTTTAGTTTACTAGGGAGGGGGCTACTATTTTTTCTTGCATTATTATGGTTTTATATGATTTTTTCACATAGGTAGAATCACATGTGGTTTGTATATTATGATTTGTGATTATGACTCTCGTATCATTGGAAAGAGTCCAATGATTTTAATTTCAATATTGTCTTATAGAGGGAAGATGAATTGAAGGAATCATATTGGGAACATAATATTCCCATGTTATAGGCCTTCTATTGTGTATTTTATAGAAGGTCAAGGCTCAATATTTTAAAGTGTTAAAAATTTATCACATTGATTATTCTATATATGTACTTGGTGGAATTCTACTCAACTTGACCAAATCATATATGAAATCATTTCTAATGGTAGGTCATGTTGATCTATGATGAGATGTCGGATGGTGAGGATGGTGATAATGTCCTTATATATAAGTTTTTCAAATACCCTAGTGGGATGTCATGGAATTTTATTCCTAATGATGAACCCCTTATGGGTTGTTGTTACATAGGTTTATCTATCTAATGGGACCAGCGAAAAGCTATATGGTTTTTCCAATATATATTGGAATGAAACTATAATTAAAAAACCTTGCATTCTATTCCCTTATTATTGGTTATCAAGAATGATGTCATTGGATATAAGAATGGTTGACCAATTAGATGTGATCCTTAAAGGATCAATTCTATTAGTGGATTCTCATGAGGATTTTCCCCAATCAGGGTTACTAGTCGATGTGTGATGGCATCATATATGAGACACTGTGAGTGGGTGGTTTAGTTTATGTGTTTCCATTGGTTTTCAATATGGTGATTGGATGACACCCCATGAGTTTGATTTTTTTCAATTCTAGTTCTAGGGGATTGGTGGTTGAACCTAGTTAACCTTTCTGAAACATGACTGGTAGGGCTTGGTGGGATACCTAGAGGTCCACAGTTATGAAATGGAATCTAGTGGTATGGTGATGGTATGATCATGGGTGTCTCGTTATAGGGGTAAGATCTAGTTGGCTGTATCCTTAGAGATGGAAGGCACATGTGGTACTTTGGGGGTGGTATATCGATGTCCGTAGGGTGATACTAGGTTTTTAACCTAGGAAAGATAATGAATTTTGTTTCTAAATAATCACATAGGTTTCTTGGGTATCGATAATGGCTTTAAAAAACACAACTATTTGAGTTCCCGACCTACTGACCAGTGGGATGTTCTTCTAAATGTGTGGATTGAGAAAAGTTGGATGATAGCTATTAGGATAAAATTGGGGGATGACTAGACATGTGGATGAGTTTAATAAACCTTGGGCCTAGTATGAGTGACTTTTGTTTAGAATGATTCCATGTAGCAGAGGTTATGAGATGAATCATGAAATATGCAAGGTTCTCAATTATGAAGAGGAGTTATAAAGAATCTCCTAGGATTACAAAATTGACATACCCAGGGGAAAGGACCAATCATGGTTTAAGAAATTGGTCTTAGTTTTAATGGTGTGTGACCCTCAAGTGGGTGAGTTGGGTGTTGTAATTAGTGAACGCCCAAGTGAGATCCGAAAAATGATGGAGTTTATAAAATTAATTTAATCATATTGGTTTGGGGTTTTAATGGAATAAGAGATGTACAACTATGGTAGTGGGGATGTGGGTATGAATTAGGTTTTGTGTAATGGTTGACCCAAGGTTGGACCTTGACATGAATTTTCATAGTTATGTGGTGTCATGGGTTGAAACCATATGAGTGTCGATCATGTGAAAAAAACCATGTTTTTTGATGAAAACTATTTAGGTGACACTAATGTGTGAGCAGTTGGTCCATGTATAGTCATTGTATTTTCTGATAGATGGAGTATGGGATAAGGATATTTATGTTTAGTTGTGAGGAAATGATAAGGATAATATTACTATCACAACCTCCTCCCCAAAAATTGTACCCCTCCAGGATCGATAATGGGAAAAGATAGACAATGACCCTCGAGCCTCGCCTCTAGTAGACACCAGATTTGAGACAATCACCGAAGGTATAATTTATATGCATATGGGAGGCATTACCCTCTAAGATAACACATGAAGAAGAGAGAGATAAGATAAACACCAACAGAATTCTACTCAGAATCCAAAATAAAAGAAACCCCAAGTACACAAATGTAATGTCATGCACAAACTACTACAACTGAAATGGAATACTACCAGTACTAAAAAATGTAAAGATGACAGTGACTAAAAATCCCCAACAGCTCCTACAAAATCCCCAAGATAGTAGAATCCATCCTGATATCTAACCTACTCCAAGTAAACCTAAAAATAATTTATATATATAGTTTTAGTATAAATTATACTCAGTAGTATCCTCTTAGAGCCTCTCATGAAAAAGTTAATGAAAGAATGCTAAAACACAGTGAACAAAAATTGAAACAAACTCATCACCTAAACAAGTATACTAAGTTCTCATCCTTACCATGGATACTATCACCATGTATCTCATACAATAGAATATAATATAATAAAGAATATCATGTGTATCCTACTACCACTTCCCCATTTATTTGATGCTCTGCCCCAACGTCACACGTCCTGAGCATATCTCTCAAAAAGGCTAGACCACAGACACCTAGGAAAAGCACCACAACATGCACCTCCTGCAACACACCACCGCATCCTCACATCCAAAAGTAACCAGGTAGTTTTTCAAATCCACCACACCCCACACAACGTGTATCATTTATCAGGTAGTACAACACAAACCATCACATCCCATACAATGGGTAAGGATCTTCAAGCCATCACATCATAAACACATTATCCCTATAGTAGTCTATAGGAAAATATATCTGTAATACATGTGTGTGAAATAACCACAAGACACCACATCCCCCTATACAAATATATGGGAAAGACTAACTGTCATGAATAACATCAGAAGTAACTACTAATACAAAAGAGAGAGGAAAAAGGGAGTACTTATCCATCCATCCTTCCCTTGGGATGTTAGGGGAAAAACCCCTAGGAATCTGAATCCTTGGGGTGTCAGTTCCTCTAACCTACAGGGTGGAGTAGCGTATAGAAACAAAAAATTACATTATATAATATATCTCAAAACCACACAATGGGTATATCTAAATATTAGACTCAACTGCAGCTGACGTCTCTTAGACTCTCGTCTGCCATTTCTATGAAAAGATATTCTATAACCACACAACCATTTAAAAAGCTACATTAAATTAAATTACCCCTTTTTCATTAGTTAAAATTTATGTTAATTAATTATTATCCATTAATTATCCATTAGAATTTTCCAAAATAGATTTTATTAGAATAAAAACAAATATCCATGCCTTCCAGGCATAAGCAAACTGAGTCCACAAATTCTCAGAATTATAACCTCAAAATTACATCCAAAGAAGATCCAACCCCACCAGTTAAATATTTATTTATATATTAAAATCATTACTTCCCATATTACCTGGTGTTCTAGGAAAACATTCTATGCTACCAAGCACAAGGATATCAACACGGTGAGTAGATGAAGTACCCATGAAGTCTTTGCCACATATCACAGGAGCATATACCCATAAAACCACAAGAAGATAAACATATAAGGCATGTGTCATACCCTATGAATCTTCTCCTCTAATGGTTGGAGTGTAACAAAAAATATCTACCTCAAGTAGTGGGGAAAGGAAAAAAGATAAACAAAAACATAGTCATCTACCAAGAAACTAATTCAAACAAGCATCTAGCTTTCATAACAATGGGTAAGCCCAACTTCAACCCATTTCATCATCTACAGTGTTCTCCCCGACACCCATATTCATATAAAAATGCATATCTCCACTCTAGGAACCAATTGATACAACAAAAACCAGCCTCCTTTCCCCTCATACCACAATAGCCTTCCAGGAATATCCATCATAGGCTAACAACACATTTGGGCATCCCCACCCCATATACTACAAAAATACTCCAGGATCATCCATCCCAGGATCACAACACATCCGGGCCACCCCTACCCACATTCCACCATATTCATCTATGCTCATCCATCCAAGGATCATGACACATCACAAGAAGAAAGAAACAATCATAACAACTCGGATCTTGGTCCTAAATACATGCATCCATACTTCACACACAACAAGCTCTCATGGCTCCAAAGCACAAGGCACATGGACTGTATAAAAAAAATAGGAAACTCATGACCGATAAAGGAATTATTTTTTATTACACAACTAGTTATTATTCCATCTTGAATTAACTAATTCATTATTCATAGGTTCCAACAACAAGAATACTTAGAAATAAGTTATCACAAGATATCACAAATTAGTTGAACAATTAATTTAATATGCCTTTAATTACTTTATCAAAAAAATCAACATGATTTACCTTCATTGATTGATTCAATTAAACATGCACACTTACATTAATTTGATTAACATCAAATTAAGACAACAACTAGATTCATTAAACATTCCTCTTTATCTCCCTTTATCCTATTAATAATCAATTAATTCCAAATTTATGTTCATTAAAAATTTCCCCCAAAAAAACATGCCAATCCAAGAAAGGCATAGATATCACACCATTTACAAAATAAAGAGGCAAAACGTTATCATGGTACAAAGAAAAAACAATGCTATGTAATTGATACCAATTATTTAAATAGGTTCAAATAATTAATTAGGTTAATAACACTATGAGACAAGGTGATAAATCTTTCAAGATTGATGATTCCCCAAACATAAATAGAGAAGAAACATATCTCCTACCTCAAAAGGTATTTCATGTTATTCTCCTGAGAACACACCACACAACAGATCCTGATCACCTCTCTCGTAACAACTCCATCCACCTGAGGATGTCGCGACACAACCAAACCAAACAATAACCAATAAAACTAAATTATAAAAATATAGATAAAGAAATATCACATAGAAAAGATAAATGGGAGGAAACAAATCAAATAAACCACAAGAGGAGAGGTAAAACATACCTCAGATCGAAGATATATCACTATAGATTGAAAGAGGTAAGATATTAATCCATTCTTGATAATGGAATCCTCAAAAAATTAAAGAGGGGTCATCAGTTCACCTATAATTGAGAGGGAGGAACTGCAACCATAGGGTTTTTCAAACCCATGTGGCTGAAAATGTTTTAAAACTTACCGCATCCGGGATGTACAAGATGCGTAATTCCCTTTGATGTTGTGAAATCCCTAGAATTCAGTTTCCACTAAAAAATTAATTTCCTATTAATATTATTTTATTTTTCAAACCCTGATCTATTAAATGACATAAAACCCACTTTCACATCATGTAACTCTTCATGATGTGAAATCATTCCCTACTTGTAGCTTCTAGCAACCGAACTACTCCATACTTCTTCCAAGCCACCTATGGGATCCTCAAGTTCAATAAATAGGAAAAGGGATGGTCCTGGTGGATTCGTGCCCTCACATTATGTACCTCCCAAAAAATTATCATCCTTTAGAATCCAAAAGCAACCCAAAGAGAAACCATAAAAGGTTTTTCCCAAACATCCACCCCCCGAGATACCTCTCAATGCTCTTTCCACCTTAAGAGCCCAACTACCACAACATGGGAACAACGATAAACCTTGCAACAAGAACACCCAACTCCTAAATAATATACTAAGGGAGATACCTCTCAAAAGAGAGAGAGAGACACCAATAAATAAGAAAAATCCACCTCACAAACTAGAAATGGTCTACAACCACAAAATGAAAAACATTAAAAGTGAAGAGCTAAACACCAAACAAATCAGGGTACTAATCTTGTAACTACGACTCATGTTCCTAGGTACTCTACTCCATGCCACCGCGTCACCATAACAAAATTAACAAAGGGGATTTGACACCTTCAAAACCCCTTCCCCAGGTGGCCCTGGATCTCTACAGGCATGTCCTCAAAGTTCGTATCATCATCAACATTGATGTCACCCCAATCAATGATGAGAGAGTCATCATGAAGATAATGATGGATCTGCAAGACATGAAAAAATCGTTTATCTGTCTCAGCTATGGGGGAAGCACTATCTGATACACCATGACTCTAATAGGAGCCAAAACCCCAAAAGGCTCAAAAAAGAAGGGAGAAAGATTACTCCCACAACTAAACCTGCACTACACACAATAGGGAGTCACATTTAAGAACACATGATATCCAACGTCGATCTCTATAGGACTCATCCTATGATTGGAATAGGATTTTTGATAGTCCTCTGCAACTTTCATCCTCTCATGAATCACCTAAACTATCTCTATTATATTTTGTACCAGTTCCATCTTATGAATTTTTGACTCTCTGACCCCAATCTAACATAATGAAGAATGTAAAGGTTGTCCATACAAGGGATCGAATGGAACCATACTAATGGTGGAGTGAAAAGTATTATTGTAAGAAAACTTTACCAATGGTAGTTGCCTCTTTCATGAAACTCCTATATTTAGGACCCAAGAGTGAAACATATCTTCAAGAGTCATGATGGTCTTCTCTGTCTAACCATACATATGTGGATGAAAAGTAGTGATAAGGCATAGATGAGAACCAAAATAATGCTAGAGACCTCTCTATACCCTAGATATAAAATGAGGATCTCGATCAGAAATGATTTTCCTCGATAATTCATGGAGTCTCACAACCTCCTCTAGATACTGCCTCAACAAAACCTCTACTAAGACCGACTCTTTGATCTCTGTAAAGTGGTAAGATATTTTCAAGTGTTCCACTACTACCTATATAGAATCATTACCTCCTTAAGCTTGAGGTAAACTAGTAACAAAGTCCATCGATATATCCTCACACATCCAATGAGGAACATCTAACAGATGAAGGAAACCACTAGGAACATAGTGACCGACCTTAACCTTCTGGTAGACCAAACATAGAGATGAAAACTCTGAAACTGCATAATTAAACCCAAGACACAAAACATGACATCTCAAATCATGGTACATATTTTTCATGCTAGGATATACCACCAAAAGTGAAATATGGAACTCTATGAGAACTATCTAATGAATTTCCAAAAGAAATAAAATAACTCCCTTGAAAAACACCCGATGTTGTTTATATTAAGACTAACCATAAGGGTTCTTGTAACAAACAACTCAGTCTCTCCAAACCTCCAACTCATGATCCCATAATTGTGATTCCTCCACATGTTGCACCAGAGATGACTATACTATTATCTAAAAAAGAAACCCTCTTCCCCCAACTTCTTCTATATCTATATTCAGTGGTGGAAGTTATTCCATCACTCTCTAGGGATAACATAATTCATGAACTGCATCACTGCATGACTTCTTTCTCAGTGCATCAGTTACTGCATTCCCCATTCTATGTGTATATGAAATTATGAAGTCGTAATCTTGTAATAACTCCATCCACCAATGTTTGTGCATGTTCGAGTCACATTGTGGGAAAACACACCTCAAGATCTTATGATTAGTGAAGACCACAAAATGCTCAACGATGAGGTAATGTCTTCAAAAATTTAGGGAAAACACCACCACCACCAACTCAAAACCATGGGTGGAATAGTTAAATTCATAGAGACATAACTACCAAGACCCATAAGAAATGACCAATATCTACTACATCATAACACATCCCAAACCTAGATGCGAAGAACCATAGAAACATTCAAACATAACTCATTCTACTAGCGGACAAAGAACTAGATCACTAACTAAATTATCCTTTATATATTGAAAATATATCTGACATTGATCAATCCACAAGAACATCTGATCCTTTCGAGTCAATGTTCCCAGAGAAGTCACAACCTGAGTGAAATTTTTTATGAACCTCCTGTAATAGCCTACAAGACCAAGGAAAGATCACACCTCTACCACTGCATTGAGGGTTTCCCAAGACACAACTTATTTTAACATAGATGGACCCACAATTACTCTTTGTTGGAATAAAACATGCCCCAATAAACAGAATTCTCGATCCCAAAAATCACACTTCAGCAACTTCCCAAACAACTTCCCATGGTGACGAGCTCCAAAAACGGCACAAGGATGCTCTGTATGTTCTTCATCAGACACAGAGTACACAAGTACGTCGTTGAGGAAAACCACCATGAACATATCCAGAAACTCATGAACATGGCATTCATTAAATCTATGAACACATCTGGAGAATTAATCAAACTGGATAACATCATAAATAACATATAATTCTTGTGATGACAATATAATGTAGTCATTGGGATAACCCCATTCTTTACATGCATATGATGATATCCAGACTAAAAATGGATCTTCAAGAACAAAATTTCACTCTTCAGTTGATTGAATAAATCATAAGTACACAGATTAGGGTACCTATTTTTCACTATCACATGGTTTTTGTGAAGATAATCAACACACAAATGAAAAAATCCATCAGACACTCAGAAAAAAATAAACCACACTGTAACTTACCATCAAGATGTATATGTATCTCTCGCAACTCATAAGGTGATATCCTATATGGGTACATCAATATAGGGTACATTCCTGGCTGTATTTTGATCTTAAACTCTATCTCTCTTTGAGGGTTAATGCTACAACCTCATCTAGAAAGAAATCAGGGTACTCTTCTGTGACCCTAGGAAATGCCAACCATTGAACCTTAGATAAACTCAGCATTAACTCATCCATTAATGATGACAAGGATGGAACATTCCTCTAAACCATCCAAGGGTCTCGCTTGACAAAACTCACTGTTGGATATCCATCAGCATCGAAGAACACAACCAGCCCCTTCAAAAAATCCATGATGTCATTGAGTGAATACAAACAATAAATGCCGAGGATGCGGTCATATTATTGTATCAATAAACATAGTAAATCTCCCCATGAGTGGTGCTTCCCTAGCACTAGCTCACAGTCTCTACATAATTCCAACTGGTCTGCTCGACCTCCAACTGGTATAGGCAATGCCAAGGGAACTAGGATTATCTCTACCTTAAGTCCCAATGAATGGAAAAGGGCATGTGATATGAAGGAGTGTATCACTCTTGGATCAAAAAAGGAATAAAACCATGTAGAAAACAAGGAAAGGGTACCATGAACAATGTTGGTCTCACCTAGAACTGAAAATGATAAAGCACTAATCTTACCATAACCTACACAAAAACCTATATAACCCTGCTAATGACCACCTCCATATCCGAAATTTTCTCTCTAGGGATGGGGAGTGACCTTAGGATATCCTATTCCAGCCCTAACTACTCTTTAAAAGTCCCAAACTAGAGAAAAATATTACTTCTCTCTTTACTGGAACTGCCTTAGTAGAGGAACCTGAAGCAGAACAACCAGCACACGATCACTACTCAAAAAGGGAATACACTCTCTCCATAGATTTTGTTGACCTCCATAAGAAAAATATTCATACGATATCTTGTAATAGGATGAAGAGCTGCTTCCCTTGGAGAAATGAGATAACGAGGGATAAGACCTTCCCCCAAATGATATAAAGCTCTTCTATCCTGACAACTAGGAAACCTATACCACAACTCTGCTTCTTAAAGAATCCTAAGGAATCCCATATCATGAATATTTGATTCTGGATAACATCATCTAGATAAAATTTACTCTTCCTAGCACCTCAAGATATGTATTCATCATAAACAAGGTAACCTGTAGTTGGATATTTGAACGAAAAGCCTCCTAGAAAAGCTTCTCCCTATCCACCTCATATAGTAATAGGTTTAAATAATATTGTAGAAGGTTCCTGAAATTGATACCAAACTCTCACACACTCGGGCTCCCCTATAGGAGGGTAAAAAGATCAGGGTGATTGGCCACCATTTCGATCGAAGAAAGAATCTGAGTAATGAACTGGTCTTGGAACACCACCCATGAGATTGTAAACTCCTCACTATCTCTAAGGAAAAAGAACCACCACTACCTTAATTACCCCCAAAACACCACTATAACCAATAATACCGAGTGATCCTTTTGAGAACAGATCAAACTAAAGTCTATCTCAACCTCCGCCAACCAATCATCTATGACTATATTTGAAAAATACCCCTCATACCTCTATAAAATTTGTAACTAAATCTCTTGTACTTTCTTTCTCCAAGGGTCTTCTTCATCAACCTATACCATGAGTTGATATGGTGGTTCCAATTAATAAAAATATTCTATACAAACATGAACTGGATGTTGACCTGCAGCTAATCATACAAAAGAACAAATAGTAAGAGCTCCTAAACCTGGTATATAGAAAGCATTTACATTAATTAATTATTTTCTTTTATTAATTATTGGTTATCCTATCCCCAGGAATACCCATTTAAACATAGGTGTAAAAAATAATGATGCATGATCCTTTTATATGCCTCTACCCTGCAACAAGTATCACTTCATTTAGTAGCCACACAAAGCTTAATGGTCTATGAATCAGATCACAAGGGGCCCTAAATACCCTTGTCTCAGCCGATTTTCTATGTTTACAATGGTTTCTAAACCTAGCTAATACTGTTTTGCTAACAACCCAAGAAACCTCACATGTGACTTAGTCCAACTCCCTCATATCCCTCAAACAAACATTTGATACCACTCTTTCAAGACCCCCTCCCCTCAAATTGTATCCCTCCTAGTCCAATAATGGGAAAAGAGAGATAGTGACTTCCCATGTCCCGCCTCCAGTAGGCCCTTGGTTGGTGACTAGAAACGAGGGTATATTAACCACGCGGATGAGAGGCATTACCCTATAAGAGAACACATGTAAAAGAGAGAGAGATAAGGTAGATACCAAGAAAATCATACTTAGACAAAAATTTAATAGAGAACCCAAGTACAAAAATTCAATTTCATGTAATAAATACTACATCTAAAAGGGAAAACTAGAAGTACCAAAATAAAGGTACAAAGACAGTGACCACCAAGCCCAACTATCTACTGCAAAACCTCCAAGATAGTAGATACTAACCTGATCTATAACCTAATACATGTGGAATGAAAATAGTTTATATATATGTATGGTGAGTATAATAGTATACTCAGTAGGATCCTCCCAAAATTCTCTTGTGAAAAAAGGTAAAAAAAGTATGCTAAAGCAGAGTGAACGACAAGTGAAACCAATTAATCACCTAAATAAATATAGTAAGTTCCCAACCACACCATGGATAATCTCACCATGGATAACATATAAGATAATATAATATAATAATGAATATCAAGGGTACCCTACTATTGCTTCCCCACTAGTTTTCCAGTCTACCCCAACATTGCACTTCCTGAGGCTCTCTCTCCAAAAGGTTAGCTTATAGACACCTGGGTGAAGCACCACAACATGCACCTCATAAAATTCACCACCAGATACACATAAAAAAGTAACTAGGTAGTTTTAAGGAGCCACCATAACTCTCATAACATGTATCACACATCATGTATTATACCTCATGCCATCAAAACCCATACAATGAGTAAGGATCCTTATGCCATCACATCCTTTACATGTTATACCTATAATAGTCCATAGGAAACTATATCTATAATAATTTTGTTTGAAATAACCACAATCCATCACAACCATCTACACATATATATAGGGAAAAAATAACCATTGTGCTTACCAACACAAGTAACTACGAATAGAAGAGAGCGGGGCCAGAGGTGGTAGTCATCCATCCATACTCCCATTGAGATGTTGGGGAAAACACCCCTAAGGATAATAATAAATGGGGTGTTAGTGTCCCTATCCAACATGGTGGATTATAATATAGAAACAAAAAACGTACGTGATATAATATAGCTCACAAACACACTATGGGCATATCCTAGTCTCAAAATCAACTACAGCTAATGTCTCTTAGACTCTCGACTTCCACTACTAAGACCAGATATCCTATAAGCATACAAACATTTAAAGGGATAAATTAAATTAAATTATCCATTTTTCATCACTTATAATTTATGTTAATAAATTATTAACCATTAATTAACCATTAAAATTTTCTATATTACAATACCTTAGTATTAAAACAATGATCCATTCCCTTCAGGCATAAGAAAACCGAGTCCACGGCTTCTCAGAATCATTACTTCAGTATTGCATCCCAGCGAGATCCATCCTCACGAGTTAATCATTTATATATTTATTAACCTCCCTAATTCCAATAATACTTGTTTTTATAGTAATACATTCTAAGATACCAAACATAAGGGGATCAACATGATGATTAGATGAACAACCCATTGGGTCTTCGCCACCTATAGGAGAAGAGTAGACCCATCCAACCACAAGAAGTTGAACACAGAAAGAAAGTGGAATATTCCATGAATATTAACCTCTATTGGTAGGAGAGTAACCAAAAACATCTACCTCAAGAAATGGGGAAAGTAATGTAGATAAACAACAACATGGTTGTCGGTTAAGAAATTGATTTAAACAAGCATCGAGATTTCCTAACAATGGGTAAGTCCAACTTCAACTAATTAAATCATATATAGTGTCATATAAATGACTTATTTAAAAGGTAAATTTCATTTAATTTCCATTCTTTCTTTGTTTTGGGTGTTTTACATGCATTTTTGGAGGAAAGGGTGAGTTTTTATGATTTGGGCCAAACTGTGAGCCCATTTCAAGATTTAAAAACCAATTTTGTTTCTTCTATAAATCTTTCATTTTTCAAAATTTTCACCCATTACACTTTCCAAATTTCCTCCCTTTACCTATTAACACCACCATATCAATTCTTACCCTTTATGAATCCATAATCATAGTGGATTTGGGTTTTTATTTAAGGAATTGGGCCAGCCCGAAATCCCATTACTAGTTTTAATTTTTTTTTGTTTAATATATTATTCAATTTGTATGATTTTTGGTGATTACATATCTCACATGAGTCCAAAAACCATAGGCACTCCCCCATTATCTTTTCTCCCTCTTTAGTGCTCATATGCATCATGGATTAGGGCAGAACATCACATGCTTTCTCAAATCATCCAGATTTGAAGAGGTAAATTGTTTCCTTCACAACTCCTTCAATTTTTACTCTTTTAATCCCATTTCTGTTCTCACTTGACCTACTACGACTTAGTAGGACCTCAATATAATTTTTATCTATTTGTAAATTCATAAAATAGTGTATTTTTTGTGATTTCATCAAGATACCTCATTAAGTGGGTATCCTTCCTTCCTCCTCCCATTTGCTTTGGATTTCTCCCATTTTATTAGAGTGTATTCCCCTGTTCTTGATGTTCCTAATGTATAGAAGGTTGGTTTTTGAACCTATGGTTTTATCCTGGATTTTTAGGTCTATTATTTTGGTTTTAGGATTGATCTAAGTCCCTTGTGGTGCGCTGGTGGTGCGATTGAATTTTTACACAAATAATCAAGGGGTTTGACAGTTGTGGTAGAAGATTACATGTGTAATAAATTATAGAGGAGTTATAATTGATAAATTTTTATTTTTATCACACCTATATATAATTAAACTTGTTTCAAAATCAGGTTTTGGTGATGTTTGTTAAGAAAATGATTTTCAGCTATTGATTTTGTGTTAAATTGGGTGTTTTACATGTCTATTTTCTGTTATGCCAACTGGGGTTGTTTTATAACTCATGTAATGGGTTTATAAGAATTTTTTGTGTGCTAAAAATTATGTTTTTTTGAATATGGGTATGAACATGGTGTTAAAAGTGTTGTTTTTAAGATATTTTGTGTGCTAAACATTGTTAAATTTTGTGAAGTTATTTTATTGAAATCATAAAGGTCTTATTGAGTGGTGTATGTGGTGAAAACCATGTGTAGCTACTGTTTTGATTTGATTATGACCATAACTGATGTGTTAATGTGTTAATAGATTTTGGTATCATGGTATAATGGTTTGAGCACAAAGGGGGAAGCCCGGGTATCTAGGAGGGTGGATATGTACTAGTAAGCTAGTGATCTAGAGAGGTTTTATCCCTATTTCACTGAGAAAAGTGGATAAAGAAAACACTAAAAAAACTATATTGATGCTGATTGGGGACCACTAGGTTATAGGTATGCACCTTACTAATGGATCGTGCATGAGAACATATTTTTCTGTGGTTACTTTACACTGAGGTACGAGGTACATGGGGCCCGAGACTAACTAGTGCCTAGGGGTGTTCCTGAGATTAGTGCTCATTGAATATTTTGTAACTATCTTTGGTATATGGTGGGTTTTGTAATAAAATAAAATAGATTACATTTTTTCTTTGAAATGTTCTCACTCATGAAAAAAATCCCTTTCAAAACTATATACATTTAAAAGTTTCATTCTTTAGAAATTATTTCCACCACTTCTTGGTTATCAAAAATAGCATGATTTTTATCTTGTATTGTTTACTCTATGGAATCTCTTGGTGGTATAAAATTGGGCTTAGGCTCACACCCTACTTATAACCCTTGAGTTTAAGTAGACTCGATCATGTTTGACACAGGTAAAGACAAGGTGTTGGGTGATGGTGGTTCGGGTTGTTAGTCCCCTTGGAGCGGTGTTGTGGAGATGGATTATGGGTGATGACCCATTGTCATGTGGAGTTCTTTGGGATATTTTTCTACTAAATTTATGTGTATTTGGACCTCTTGTTCTATGTTTAAGCATATGTATTCAGTTCTAGATTTCATTTAAATATTTTTTGGAATAAATTTTCATATTCGGTTTATTGATTAGTTTTGATGTTTTATGTATCCATACTCAGGTAACTCATTCCCAAAAAAAATATATGATATCCAGGCACTTGGGCTTGCCTGTGGGGGCAGGGAATTCCCTTAAGGTCTCTTCAAAGTCTGGGTTTGGTGCTATTTTTGATGGCGACTAGATTTTGTTTGTGACAAAATGGTATCAAAAGAGGTTAATGTTTTTGGGTTGTATTATTATTTAGGTATGAGTCGGGATAGACAAGAGATAAAACTATTGGGATTTGTAGATTTGGTCATGAGTAAGGTTCTTGGCCCACACCCCTCTTAGAAGACCCTAAGTCACTATGGGTCATTGGAATTGTTTGTTTGGCTTAACTTCTAGGTGAGACGTGTGAGCTACAGACTACCCGTGGACATCATGCAGAGGAGGGGGGGGGGGTAGTGGTTTATTTTATTATTGTAATGTTCTTGGATTCATTATATTTGATGATATTGATGGAATTTTTCAGAACAACTGTACTGATTTTTTCTCTTCGGATTTTTTCCGTTTTTAGAAACATGCCTTCTAAGAAAGCTCACATGCACCCATGGGAGGATTTCAGAGAGAGTTCTCACTTACCGCTTGATCAGAGGCTAGTATAGGATGTGGTTCAAGATGTAAAAGAACTAGGACATGAACTAGGTCCTACTCCACCTCCTGTTAGATAAAATGAGACTGGTCTTAGGAAGGACAAGGCCTAGGAGCTCCTTAACAATAAGCCTCCTACTTTCTGAGGTAGCATAGAACCCCAGGAAGGAGAGGAATGGCTCGAAAAGATTGAGCACATGTTTGAGTTCCTAGAAACACCAGAGGAAGTTAGGGTGAAGTGTGCCTCTTTTCTATTGGAGGGTCCCCGCTACAGTTGGTGGTAATCATTACTTCAAATTAGGAATAATGAGTAGATGTGATGGGGAGATTTCAAGGATATATTCAATGAACAATACTTACTTGAAGTCATGGAACATGCTAGATCCCAAGAGTTCATGGATCTTATTTAGGGGGATTTTTCTATGATGGAGTATTCCAACCGTTTCACTGAGTTGGTTCATTATGCTCCTTAAATCGTGTCTAATGAGTTGGAGAAGGCCCAGAGGTTTGAGAAAGGATTACGACCAGAGATATACTCCCAAGTTTTCTAGTTTAAGTTTATGACCTATGATGGGGTGGTTGATTGAGTGTGTATGGTGGAGATTGACCGAAAAGGTAGGGTTAGTTTATCTGGAACAATATCAGTAGTGGGAAGTGGAAGCTCTTTAGAGAAAAAAAAGGAACCGAGAGGAGCAGGGGAATAAGGTAGGCGGTAGTTCAATCCACTATTCTAGGTAGTTTTCATCTATGGATTCTAATGCATGATCTTTCGTGTTCCACTAGTGTGGGAGGCCGGGGATTATCATACCAGAATGAAAATTTCCTCTGAAGACCTGTTATCAATGTGGAGGTATGGGTCACTTGCAGTTCTTTTGTGGGATGGCACACCCACTTCAGAGTGGGGCAGGATCAGTGGATTCAAGAGGAGTTCTAGATCAGTCAGAGCCGTCGAGTACAAGGGGATATTGATTTGGTGGTCATGGTGGTAGTTTTGGTTCATCTTCTATGACGAGACAGTTTTGGGAATAACCACCAAGTAGTGGTCGTCCTAAGGCAGAGACCATACATCTCCAAGTGGTGGATCAGGCACCAATAGGATCATAGGCCGGACCGAAAATAGTTTGCGGTACTGTTTTGATTGCATATTCTATATCTGAAGATTTTTTAATTCTAGTGCCTCTGTTTCATTCATTTATTCCCATTTTGTGGACATGATGAATTTAACAATTGTGTTGTTTTCTTTTGCGATGTAGTTGGTGACCCCACTGTGAATGAAGAAGGAACAAGGTCTCAGGTGCCCATTGTGTGTACTTTCCATGTCAGGGGTTGATATGGAGTGGGACCTCTTTTTATTTGATATGGATCTGTTTGACATAATACTTGGCATGGATTTTCTAGTACACTTCTTGGTGAACATCAATTTTTATTGGCGGCGAGTCAGTTTCATGACACCTGATGGGAGTCGTTAGGTTTTTTGTGGGGAATGAGATCCCAGGTCGAGTCATGCAGGACCTCCACTCCCTGAGTTGGGAGATTTTGTTTTTCAGTTATCATCAATCATGATAGAGGATGGTGGAAATGATCCTGATGGTGGACTAACTAATGAAGTTTAAGATTTTCAAGAGGTATTTATAGATGATTTTCAGGTTTTCCCCAAGAGAAAGATGTGGAGTTCTCGATTGATTTGGCACTGGGAACAGAGACAATATCTCTTCCATCATATCGCATGGCCCCCAACAAGATGAGGGAATTAAAGATACAGTTGGACAACTTAGAATCCAAATGATTCATTCTCCCAAGCATCTATCCTTAGGATTTTTTTGTGTTGTTCGTGAAAAAGGATGAAGGATCCCTGCAATTGTGCACTAACTACCAGAAGCTGAATATGGTAACAATCAAGATCAAATATCCTTTTCCCTGAATATATGACTTGTTCAATCAGTTGAAGGGGGAAAAGTGGTTTTATAAAATAGACTTGCATTCGAGATATCATCATCTTAGACTAAAAGAGGCAGATATCCCAAATTCAACCTTCCAAAGTAGGTATAATCACTTTGAGTACTTGGTCATGCCCATCGGATTGACCAATGCTCTAACAGTCTTTATGGAACTCATGAATAGGGTGTTCCATAATTATCTCGATTATTTTTTCATGGTATTTGTGGATGACATCCGAGTTTATCCAGGATCTGGGGAGGAAAATGAGCATCACTTGTAGATCGTTCTAGGCACCTTGTGAGAGAATTTCCTTTATAAAAAGTTGTCCAAATGCACTTTCTGGATCAAGGAAGAGAAATTTCTAGGGCATGTATTCTCAGAACAGGGGGTTTGGGTGTACCCCGAGAAGTTGAGGGAAGTTATATCATGGTAGCAGCTGAAGAACATGTTCAATATCAGAAGTTTCCTCATCCTGGCTGGTTATAACAGGCAGTTTGTTCAGGATTTATCTTGGATTGCTTCACCGATGATCACGCTCAACCAGAAAGGGGTGAAGTTTGTATGGGCCCTAGAATGTTAGGAATCCTTTGAGGAGATGAAGAGGCAGTTGACTACCGCCCCCATTCAGATTTTTCTAGAGGCTAGAAAGAGGTATGTGGTGTATTTTGATGCTTTAGGTATGGATCTTGGATGCATGCTTATGCAGGATGATCACATGGTGTCATATGGCTCACTCCAACTCCGAACACACAAAAAGAATTACCTGACCCATGACTTGGAGTTAGTAGCTGTGATGCATGCATTGAAGACTTGGTGTCACTACTTATTTGGGGAGAAGTTTTTGGTATACTATTATCACAAAGTCTTGGCGTATATCATTTCACAGAAGAACTGAACATGAGGATGCGTTGTTGGATCAGGTACTTGTAGGGGTTCAAATTTGATATTTTCTATACCCTAGGAAAGGGTAGCGTGGTGGCTAACATCTTAAGTAGAAGAGTGTCGATGTAGGCTTTGAAGAAGTCTAGTGATGAGTGGACTCTTATGAAACTCTTTGCTCAGAATCATGTGAAGACTAAGGAGAAAAATAGGGGTGATTTATTGGAGAGCATTTAGTTGACTCCTTCACTTCTGGAGCTAATTCAACAGGAACAACCTAGTGATGAGATTTTTTAATGGTCAATGTCGTTTTTTCATTCTGGGGAGACATCCTCTGATTGGTCGTCATCTCCCGAGGGAATCCTATGATTCAAGGGTTGATCAGTAGTGCCGTTATCTATACGGAAGGTAGTGATGCAGGATAGCTACCAGCATTAGTGGGAATTATTTTGGGTTCTCACAAGATGTATTATTATGTCCATCTATAGTTCTTGTTTCCTGGTATGAGAAAATACATCTCGGACTTCGTGTCGAGATGATATACATGCCATCAGGTGAAAGAAGGGCATCAAAGGCCCTCCGGTTTGCTCCAACCGTTAATCAGTCCTACATGGAAGTGTGATGAAGTTTCCATGGACATTATTATGGGATTTCCTCTTACACCTCAGGGTAATAATTTTATTTGGGTGGTGATTGATCATATGAACAAATCATCCCACTTCATTCTGATCAAAGATACAGCAAAAGTGGGTGAGTTGGGTCGTTTGTATCTTTAGGAGGTGGTATGGATCCATGGTGTGTCGTCCGCAGTTTTATTAGATAGAGACCCCCTATTTCACTTATCAATTTTTGGAAGGCCTTCAGAAGGCTTGGGGTCTCAGATTTAGATGAGCATGACATACCATCCTCAAACAGATGGTTAGATAGAGCGGGAGAATCATATTTTTGAAGATATGATCTTTGCATGTGTTCTAGACTTTGGATGTTCCTAGGATATCCATTTTGGATTGTTTGAGTTTATTTTTAATAATAGTTACCAATCCTTGATTTGAATGGATCTATTTGAGGAGCTCTGTGGTCGGCCTTGTCGGTCCCCCCTGTGTTGGTCTCAAGAAGGTGAGACCTCACTAATAGGGCTGAGTATGGTGCAGGAGATATCTGAGAAGGTCAAGTTGATCAGGAAGCACTTATTTAATTCTCATAGGCTTCATAAATCATATGCTAACCAGAAGTGTCAAGACCTTGAATTTTTTTGGGCGATATGGTATTCTTAAAAGTGGCCCCTCTTCTGGGCCATCATCAATTGGGAAAGCAAGTGGAGCTGATGCCACAGTATGTTAGACCTTTTTAGATCACCAGGAATATTGGAAAGGTGGAATAGAGGTTTTTCTTAACCACTCACTTTACATCCATCCATGATGTTATCCATGTCTCCTAGTTGAAGAAATATAACTCAGATCCATCCCATGTAATAAATTTGGTGGAGTTGGATATAGATCCGGATTTATCTATTTTTGAGTGGCCAATGTGAATAGTGGACTTCCAAGAAAAATTTATTTGGGGAATGTCTATTCCACTAGTTTGGGTTCTTTTTTGTCATGGGAATGATACACATGAGACTTGGGAGCGAAATTTGTGGGATGAGAGGGAGTACCCATTCTTGTTTTCTGATCAAGATTCAAGTTGAATTTCCAAGGAGGAAAGTCTTTCATAGTGGGGATAATTGTCACATCCAAGACTTATTAAAAAGTTAAATTTCATTTAATTTCCATTATTTCTTTTTTTAGGGGTTCCCATGTATTTTTTGGAGGAAATGGGGAGATTTCTTGATTTGGGCCAAACCGTGAGGCAATTTACAGATTTAAAAACCAATTTTTTTCTGTTATAAATAATTAATGTTTCACAAATTTTCACCCATTACACTTCAAAAATGGCCTAACCTAAACTATTAACATGAAAATATCAATTTGGACCCTTTAGGAATCCATAATCATGGTGGATGTGGGTTTTTATTTAAGGAATTGGGCCTCCCAGAATCCCATTTAAAGTTTAAAAAACAATTTTTTTATTTAATATATTATTCAATTTTTATGATTTTTCTATGATTATAGATCTCACCCAAACCCATTGACCTTAGGAATGGTCTCATTCTCTTTTCCCCCTCTTTGGAGGTCATATGCATCATGAATTTGGGTAGAACTTCTTTGGATTTCTCAAATCATCCAGATTTGAAGAGGTAACTTTTTTTCTACATAATGCATTCAATTTGTACTATTTACCCCCATTTCAGTTCTCACACGACCTACTCAGACTTATTTGAACCTCAACATCATTTTTGGATGTTTTGAAATTTGTCTACTAGTGTATTTTTGGCGATTTCTTCAAGATACCTCAATTAAGTGGGTCTCCTTCCTTCCTCATCCCATTTGCTTAGGGCTTCTTAAATATTCTTAGGATTTATTACCTTATTCATGAAGTTACTAATTTCCAGAATATAGGCTTTCAAACCTAGGGTTTTATATTGGATTTCATGGTCTATTCTTTTGGTTTTCGGCTTAATCTAAGTCCCTTGTGGTGCAGCGGTGGTGCGGTTGAAGTTTCACCCAAAGATTTGAGGGTTTTGACACTTTTGGTAGGTGATTACATGTGTAATCAATGATATATGAGTTATAATTTCCAAATTTCCATTTTTTCACACTTCTCCTTCATTTTCAATGCTGTGAAATCTATTTTTGGTGACATTTGTTAAGAAAACTATTTTCAGCTACCGATATTTTGTTAAATTGGGAGTTTTACACGTCTATTTTATGTTATGACAATTGGGGTTGTTTTATAACTAATATAATGGGTTTATAGATATTTTTTGGGAGGTGAAAATTCTGTTTTGGTGAATATGGGTATGCACAAGGTGTTCAAAGTGGCGTTTTAATGGATTTTGTGTGCAAAACGTTGTTAAATTTTGTGAAGTTATTTTATAGAAATCATAAATGTTTTATTGAGTGGTGTAAGTGGTGAAAAGCATATGTAGCTACTACTTCGAGTTTATTATGACCATAAAGGATGTTTTTATGTCTTAATGTTATTTGGTATCATGAGTTAATTGTTTGAGCACAAAGGGGGAAGCCTGGGTATATAGGAGGGATGATATATACTAGTATGCTAGTGATCCGAAGTGGTTTTATCTGTGTTTCACTGAGCCAAATGGATAACGAAAACACTAGAAAAAATATTGATGATTATTGGGACCAATAGGTTATTGGTATGCTTTTTACTAGTTGCTTGTGCATGAGAATGTATTTTTCTATGGTTACTTTACACCGAGGTTCGAGGTACATGGGGCCCGAGACTAACTAGTGCCTAGGGGTGTTCCTGAACTTAGTTCTCATTGAAACTTTTGTAACTATCATTGGAATATGGTGTTTTTTTTATGAATAATAAATAATCTTACATGTTTTCTTTGAAATGTTCTCACTCATGAAAAAATTCTCTTTTAAAACTGTTTACATATAAATGTTTCATTCCTTAGAAATTATTTCCACCACTTCTTATCAAAACTAGCATGCTTTTTTTGTTGTATTGTTTACTATATGGAATATCTTGGTGGTATTCAACTATTAATAGGATAACACCCTACATACACCCCTTGGGAGTAAGTATACTTGATCATGTTTGACACAGGTAATGGAAATGCCTTGGGTGATGGCAGTTCGGGTTGTTAGTCCCCTTCCTTAGGGTAGTGTTGTGGAGATGGTTTGTGGGTGATGAACCCTTATCATGTGAAGTATTTGGGGATATTGTTATGATAAATTTATGTGTCTTTAGACCTCTTGTTCTATTTTTAATCTTATGTATTCAGTCCTGCATTTTGATTAAATCTTGTTTGGTATGAATTTTCTAATTCGGTTTATCGATTAGTTTTGATGCATTATGTATCCATACTCAGGTAAATCATTCCCAAACCAAAATATATGACACCTGGGAACTTGTTCCATCCTGTGGGGATAGATAATGCCCTTCAAGACTTATCATGGGCTGGGTTTGGTGCTAGTTTTGATGGCAATCATATTTGGTTTGTGACATTGAGTGTCTTCCCTTACTCCCACATGCATATACGGAGGCATATTGACACTCCATGTGTCAACTGATAGCACCAAAATTAGGCCTCCCTAACCCTCATATCAAAAAATCCATCCAGGCTCATCTATCCTAGGCTCAGAACACATCCGTGCCTCCTTGCCCCACATACCCCAACAACCCTCCAAGATCATCCATCCCTGGCTCACAACACATATGAGCCTCCCTGTCTCACATATCATAAATTCCCTCTTGGCTCAACCATAACAGGCTCAGAAAACATCACAATCAGTATGAGAGTAGCATAGAAACTAGGATCTTGGCCCCAAAGGAATGCATCTAACCTTCACACAAAAAAGATATCATGAATCCAAAGCACGAGGCACATAGAATTAACAAGTAAATGGGAAACTCAAGCCTTATAAATGAATTATATTTTTATCACACATCCAGTTATTATTCAATATTGAATTATCCAATTATTTATTAACAAGTTCCAACTATGGAGAGCCTAATATAAAAGGTATAACAAGATACCACACATTAATTTAACTATTTATTTAACATTCCTTTAATTAATTTATCAACAATAATCAACATGATTCAAGTTCATTAACCAATTAAATTAAACATGCACCCTTGCATCAATATTATTATCATCAAATTACAGTAACAACTAAATTCATTAAATGTACCTTTTTATCGCCCTTTAGATGATTAATTATCAATTAATTATAGCTTTACATTATTTTCCAATTTCTATCAATAACAACATGAAAATACAAGAAAGGTATAGATACCAATCTATCTATAAAATCAAGAGGAAAACCATTATCATGATGTAAATTATAAAAATAAATATTTTATCGATTCCAATTATTTAATTTGGTTCAAATAATTAATTAGGTTAATTCCATTGTGATCCAAGGGTGTAAATCACACCATCTCTAAGAATTCATATAAATAAATAGAGAATCAATAAATCCTTACATCAAAAGGTAATCAATGTTATTCTCAGGAGAACTAACTAAACAACAGATCCTGATCACCTCTTCAATAACAACTACATGCATCTGAGGACTCTGCGACACAAATGCACCAACCAACAACAAAGAAAAATCCATTTGAAACATATAGATCAAGTGACATCACATGAAAATGAGAAATGGTAGGAAAACGATTGAAGAAACCACAAGAACAGAGGTAAAACATACATCAAATTGAATATGGATCGCAACATATCGAAGTAGGGAAGTTAGGAATCAATCCTTGATAATGGAATCCCCAAAATCTCAAAGTGGGTCTCTGTGTCACCTAGAATCGAGATGGTTCTAATGCATCCATAGGGTTTGTCAAACCTGAGTGGATGAAATTGTTTTAAAACATATAACATTAGGGATTAACATGACATGTAATTCCCTTTCACATCATGAAATCCCTAGAATTCAGTTTTCATTGATAAACGTGTCACCTCATCACTTTATTTTATTTCTCAAACCTCGATCTATTACATGACGTGAAACCCACTTTCATGTTTTATAACTCTTAAGGACATGAAATCCTTCCCTACTTCTAGATTCTAGCCACTAAACTACTCAAGACTTCCTCTCAGCCTCCTCCAAGCACCTCAAGCCTCAGAAACACATAATGGGTTGATACATGTGGATCTTAGCCCTTACACTTATAGTGGGGTGTATCAGACCGATCATGGTGGAATGTCTTCAGTGCTAGGAGAGGGTTTGTGGGTGCTATGAAACTATTCATGGATGGTTAAGAGAGCATTTTTATATAGATGATTAGTGTTGGAGCATGAAATCTTGTTGACCACTAAGGCTTCTCAGAGACGACAAGGGTTATGGTGGGGTGGTTGTAATGTCCCTAGTTTTTTGGGCTGTAAAAATGATTTGAAGTTGTATTTTTTGTGTTTGAGTGCTCATGATGGGTAAAATTATCATTTCCCCCAACTTTATGATCACATATAAATTTTTGAACCACTCCATTGGTCCTAAAATGTCATTTTTTACCTTAGGAAAAGAGTTTGGTTGAATTCTAATCCGTTCAAATTATCACAAAATATTTAATATTTATTCAATTAAATATTAATTTATTTTTACTGGTTTATAGAGTTATATATATTTAATGTGTATTTTAATTGATATTCATACTCCATGGTTCAATCTAAAATAGGTTTTTTTCAAAGGTGAGATATAAACTTGTTTTTGGGGTTGAGGCTGGGCCGGGCCATTTTTTTTCTATATTTTTCCTTATTTTGTTTTATTTTATCATTTTATCCCATGAATTGTAATATAAGACCCCTTAGATATTCCTTAATCATTAATGATATAAAGAAATGGGTATAGGTGGATATAGAGGGAGAGGTAGGCAGTGGTGTGGATCTCAGGCCATGATAGATAGTCATTTGGTGACTATGGGTCGCAGATTAGGGCAAAGTATCAACAGAACCCCCTAAGGTATGTCAATTTATACATTCCTAAAAACAATTTTAACATATTTGTTGTTATGTTTTATTATTATTTTTGTTTTATGGGGACCTCTAGGTTGTTGGAATTTGGGATTTTGGTGAAATTTGGGTGTTTGGGGCCGTTTTGAGGGTTTTATATACAGGGAATCCTATTTAAATGGGTTATATTTTAGAGAGAACACACCATGTGTTCTTACTTTCGAGAGAGGTGAAGAATAAGAGGTTGCATGGACTATGTGTTTTCTATATTCGATGAAGAAAATACATGGGATGTGGCTAGGGGAATGACCATATACCTCGTCTAATGGAATGTGGCCATATAGGGAACACAACTAGGGATTGTGTGAGGTACATTAAAAGTGTCTAAATATTTTATGTAGCCAAGGTTCGTGCGGGGATAGCATGGCCATGTGACAAGTTGGACACCCACTCTAGGGTATATGTGATTTGGGGTGAGTGAATGTCATTTACATAGGATAAGCACATGGTGAGTGGGATGTGGAACATTACCAAGGAGGATCCTTGGTGTACAAACCATGCACCCAAGTGCATTCCATGTACTTTTCCCTCCTGGGTGTGTTATTTTATATATATATATAGATTATGAATTTGGATTAGTCCATTATTTTTGTTTTTATACATATATCTAGATAGTGATATCCTTTCAGTGTTTATAGGATATTTGTATGGTGTTTTGGTTTAGGATAGCATTTGCATGAGGTTTACCCTTGAGGTTCTCTTTCAAGATCCTCTTGTGAGTTGGGTTGTTATATTTGAGTCTCATATAAGAGTATTAATCTCAAAGTTATACTTTGATTTAATGTTACATGGTAATATATTTTAGGTTTATTTGGAATGTTCTTGATGATGGGATCTAGTGATGACTGGATTAAGGTTTTTTAGTTTGGTTTCTTGAGGTTTGAGTGGTTTAGGTTATGGGACACACTCTTGAGGTTTTAAACATCATCATAATGAATATTTTATTAAGGGAAATAAAACATGGAAACTACTGAAATACACCTAGGGAACCTAAATTAGTGCAATCCAAGAGCATCCCCCCCAACAAGGTTCACCCCCTCTAGGCATAAGTCCTCAAAAGAGACAATACTGTGATATAATTAGAGTGGGATTTCATAGATACAACAAAGTCTGCTACCATATTCCCCCATAAAGGTATGGAGACTATTTTTCTGGATGCTTATATTCCCTCTACACTTCGTGAAAATGTAAACAATTAACCAAGGAACCTTTCCACAACCTTTCAATGACTTATGGAGAATAAGGGAGTCTATTTCCACCGCATCCAAAGTAATATTATTTTAATTTCAAAGATGAAGACCAGTGGGGAGAGACAATGCCTCCCCTTGAAGAAGTTGACACTGTTTAAAGAAATAACTAAAAGAAAATATGATAGAACCTTGGTTGTAATGAAACACACCCCAACTAATCATGCTCGAGATGCAGGACCTATCCGAGTTGAGTTTGGGACCCAGGGGGGTCCAACACACCCATTTTCCATACTATCTATTACCCATAGGAACTAAGATAGTAGTGCAATGTGTCCTGAGAGAATGGGCATCCCACCAATCCATCAAAAAATGTAACAAGACCAAAATTCGGTTTCTGGTGTCGGTTACAAAATCCATTTCTTTACTCCAAGTCTCCTCTAAATAGGAGGAGTTATGATCCTTCTAAATTCTCTAATATCCTACCAATTTTATGATGGACCTTTCTCTTCTTCTTGGTTCTGTAGTGCCCTCATTGTGGAACTAGTGTTCAAAGAAGTTGAGGATTGAGAGGTTCGGGGATGAGAAGCCACTAAAATCCCCAAAAAATTTTCATATTGAATGGGCCCGATCACTGTCAAAGAATAGATGATCAACTGATTCCATCTTTATCCCCTTACATCATGCATAATGAGAAGTTAATTGGATACCCATGCACTCAAAGTTATCCTCATTAGCCAATGACTGTTTCCTAATTCTCCACAATATAAATTTTAGTTTAGCCGACACCTCCTTTCTCCAAAGAAGCTCCTCCCAAACATCAACATTAAGACCTCAAAGCATCACCTTAAGATGATATTTTTATGGAAAAAGAACCCAAATTATATGCCATGAAGATACATTTTTCATCATTCGAGTTTGTATCAAATGAATTTTAGACTCTATGCTGATCCGGAGAGAGGATGGCATTGATGAAACTCAGATTCTGGATGGCCCCTTTGAAAGAAAGGTCTAGAGGAAGACAGAATTGGAACTTGATAATAGTGACAGCCCAATTACAGAACTATTAGTATAGCATCCCGCCTTTTATCACATAAACTTTCATTACATTTTACAAAACCGAGGATCTTTAAGGTTTAGTGTCTTGGAAACCAGGAACATAATAAATGAAACAAAAAAAAACATTCTTCTTAAACACTTGAAAGGCTTCTCCTCAAGTTCATCCTAGGTTCATTACTGCATCTCATAACCTGGGGACATACATCAAAAGAAAGGGTGAGCAGAAGGCCCAGTAAGAGAAACCAGAGAAACATTTTACATGTGAACTTGAGATACTTCAATAAGGTCATGAAAATAACATTAAGGCATGAGAATGAAATCATGAGATACATCATAATAAAAATAACATTTTTTTATAACTTGAAGATGTGGCTACAACATTTAATGTTGACAATCATTTCGTTTCACCAAGGTCCATCCCCAAGGTGTCGTTAAAATTACCAAGGTTATTCACCAAGGCGTCGTTAAAATGGTCATCTCTAGAGATTAAGTCTTTACCCAATGCATTGGAGCGCTATCAGAGCACACCCTTAAATTTGCCTTTATTATCATGTGATCCACATATATCATCATCAAACATTTCATAAATAACCCATATAGCATAAAATAAATGGGTTTCATTTCATAATCATAACATTTTAAAAACTGCTTTAAAGACATGATCTTTATGTCACTTTAAACCCACGGAAAGGGAAAGAGGGTTTCATTTATGAAATTCCCAGAATTTAAAATAGAACATTTTGATATATATGTGAATACCCCTGTAGAAATAAGAGCTTTGAGTATTCACTTTATAACATAAAATAATTTTTAGAAAAGAGAGAGAGGCATTTTGAGACGAAAATTCTGCAGCATAACGGCTATGTTACAAGGTTTTAGAAAACATTGAGAAGAGAGGGGACATGGGTCAAACATCCATAAATGACCCATCAAACCATAGAGGGACAAAATATAAGGGATTTAAGAACATGTTAATGAAATTTGAAAATATACCATATGAAATTAAGAACATGAAAGGAAGAAAAAAAAGATTTCTCTTGTGAGAATTCGGCAGCCTAACAGCGTCACTTAAACTTCAACAAAATTGAATTGAAAAGGTCAAATAGGGTCTCTCATCATATGAACATAAGAGTCCAGTAGGATAGATATGGAGGTCATACCCCAACATAATAGAAAGGAACTTGAAAGAATTGACATGAGAGTAGAACTTCAAAACGAGAATGGTGAAGAACCACTTAAAAATTCGGCAGCCTAACGGCGCCACTTAAACTTCAACAAAATACTGAATTGAAGAGATCAAATGGGGTCTCTCATCATATGAAAATAAGAGTCCAGTATGATAGATATAGAGATCATACCCCAACATAACAAAAAGGAACTTGAAAGAATTTACATGAAAGTAGAACTTCAAAACGAGAAGGGTGAAGAACCACTTAAAAATTCGGCAGCCTAACGACGCCACTTAAACTTTAACAAAATACTGAATTGAAGAGATCAAATGGGGTCTCTCATCATATGAACATAAGAGTCCAGTATGATAGATATAGATATCATACCCCAACATAACAAAAAGGAACTTGAAATAATTGACATGAAAGTAGAACTTCAAAACGAGAAGGGTGAAGAACCACTTAAAAATTCGGCTGCCTAACGGCGCCACTTAAAACTTCAAAATACTGAATTGAAGCGATCAAATGGGGTCTCTCATCATATGAACATAAGAGTCCAGTATGATAGATATAGAGATAATACCCCAACATAACAAAAAGGTACTTGAAAGAATTGACATGAAAGTAGAACTTCAAAACGAGAAGGGTGAAGAACCACTTAAAAATTCGACAGCCTAACGGCGCCAGTTAAAACTTCAAAATACTGAATTGAAGCGATAAAATAGGGTCTCTAATCATATGATCATAAAAGATCAGTATGATAAATTTAGATATCATACCCCAACATAATAAAAAAAAGAACATGAAATACTTTACATGAAAATAGATCTTGAAAAAAATGAGAAGGGAGAAAGAATCCGTTACAAAAATTTCGGCAGCCTAACGACGCCACTTAAAACTTCATAAAACGAAATAATGAGAGTAAGAGGGGATCTCTCATTATATTAACATGAAAAAGGCAGTAAGAGGAGTATAAAAGAACATCCTACAACATAAGAACATGGAGCATAAAAGGAATGACATAAAAGAGATTACTTGAAATGAAAGAGAGAGGTCGGATCCCTTACCTTAAAATGTAACTCTTAAACCTCATTGGTTGGGACCTTGAGGGCTTGGGGGCACCTTGGGAGGACTCCTTGTGAGGTAATGAGACCATAAATTCGTTGGGAAAGAGTGGGGAGTCGAATTGATGAGAGGAGGGCTTGGTATTTATAGGCAAAGTGAGGGGACAAGGCATTAATGGCCAAGGGACACCTCACATGTGCTTTTCTCAAACCCATGTGCTCTCCCTTGGCATTTACCATGGAGTTAGGCCACATGGGGCCCCCAAAACAATAATTCATCACCCTTGGCCGGAAAAACCTTAAAATATCTCATGACATTATCATGACACAGCTATGATGTCATTAAACATACCGAAACCCTAAAACTGCATTTTTACTATTCACTGAAAAATTCATCTTTCTCAGAAAAATCCCAAAATTTCACCTTAACTAAATATCAATGCTCTGATTTCAAAAATGAACTCCATTTTATAAAAATAATTTTCTAAGTATTTTTAAATTTATTTTTAAATAAAAACACTATTCACCGAAAATTCATTTTTTCAAAAAAACCCCCAAAAATTACCATAACATAATATCGATGCTCTGAGTTCAAAATTAAAGTCCTTTTTATAAAAATAATTTTCTAATTAATTTTAATTAAATTTTTAATTAAAAACACTATTCACCCGAAAAAAACTAATACTTGAATAATAATTTATGAAACCGTTATTTAACCATTTTATTGAATCACATTACTTAATCAAGGTGCCTAGATTATTTAAAAACTTTCTTAAAGTGAGATTACTAATCCATTTGGTCATATTACTAATCCTAATCATAAAATCACTCTTCATAATTTATTATTCATCAAAAATCAAGTTGATCTTATTAGACTCTAAATTTCGTACTGGACATAATTGTAGAAGACCATTTTTTGAGAATCATTACACATTTTAAATTATTTAAGGTTTACACAAACATTTTTTTTTAAATATCCTTTTGAAAATTCATCAAAAATATGCATACTATTTTTATCCAGTCATTTGAAAATTCATAAACATCATCATAATAAGAAATCCCAATTTTTATTTAAAATAAGGATTAGACAAGGCAGTTATGGTCTCATTACATAGCCCCTTATAATACCAGCATAGGACCTAAGAGTAAGGTGTGCTAGGGTGATAGAATCTTGGGGCGGCTCAGTCAACATTGCCCGAGTAGTAATTTCTATCAGTTTGAACTTCTCGCGAAGACGATTCCGTTCTAGCTTCACATGATGAAGTTCAGCTTGGATTTGGTCCAGAGCAAAGCCCAATGGTGCTACCTCCTTCCCAAGCTTTGTTAGATGGGCTTCGATCGGTCCAAGACTACTAGGTGAGGCCATCAAATCTTCTTTCTATAATAATTAACCAAGATTACTTGTATTTAGAGACAATAATCAAAACATTTTGTTCACAGTGGTCATATTGACCGATGGTCATATAACAGTCAAAACCCACTGGTCTCATTTTAATTATAATCATGTTTATCAAATAAAACATTTTTGTTGAGTATAAAAATAAAATAAAACAACACATGAAATTAGGGAACAAGATTTATTCAAAATTTCGGGCCGTTACAATCTTCCCCCCTTAAGAAATTGCGTCCTCGTAATTTTTAAAATTGGGTTTTGAAATTTCATTTAAAGTCCCACATCAGAAAAGAGTCAGTAACACCATTACTTTAAAAGAAAGAAAAGGAAGTACAAAGGCCACCCGAGTTTACTCATACTAGGATTCCATGTAGGAAATATGGACATGGAGGAGAAAACAAAGGGTAACGTTCTTAAAGGAGAGTGATAGAAAACATGATTAGGGGGAAGTTAACCACCAGAAAATCCCAAAATTATGATGTGTGTAAGCGGTCTTTGATTACCTAGTAGGAAACGTAAACCAACAACGTTTTTGTTTTACGTTCCTTTTAATAACTTTGAGGAATTAATTTACAACATAGAACAAAAACATAAGGAAATATATCTACCTTCATGTAGAGTTTCATCCTTTAATAAGTTTCTACCCAAAACTAATCTTTTCTCTAAACTATGAGCATTCAAAACTACTTGGTCTCATCAAAACACAAGAATCATCTTCTAGAGAATCACATAACCCAAAAAAGATTAACTATTTATTTCTTTTATCTTTAAACATTATCCCAAAAACCGAAAGGGTAAGGTAAGATAACTCTTCAAAAAGAAAGAATCCCATAGGAATGGAAACTACTTTTAAATCTTCAAAGTTCCATGGTACTACCCAAAGTTTATCATAGTCCATTCCATAAATAACGGTCCTTAAAATTCCTCAAAATAAACCAAACTAAGATTGAAACCCAAATACAAGATGGATTTGATAACATAGTCTTCCAAAATAACTTCATTGTTCATCTCCAAACAACATCAAACATACCTAACATCTTATAACAAAATTAGCTAACCTAAACATATTTTACCCAAGATAGGTTAATCATTCCCATAAGTAACCTAAATTACTATAAGTCCACCTTCAATTCATTGATTCTTCAAAATATAAGTCAACCTTACTCCTCAATGAAAATACCGTAGTAATCTATTTACCTCGATCATATAGGGTCCTCAAAATAGTGAACGTCTTCCAAAATAATAAACATATTTTAATCCCCTAATCATCTCTGTCGTATTAATACGGCAATCGTAGAATTTCCTATCACATTGGTTGTTGGGACATGTTCTTCCATTTCCCGCCATTAACTAAGAAAAGAAACTATAAATATGGGCTTAAATACTTAGCCAATAGTCATGAAAAGAAACTTAAAGCATATAAGGATAACTTGTAGAAGTAAAGTATACCCTAACTTGTGATCCCCTAGGTTCCCTTCTAGGTTATCCATGATCATATATTCTTATGTGAATCTTTATTTTATTTTATCTTTGTTCCTTTAACAATGGTTCATACTAAGCTTATGAATTTACCAAAGTATATCCCCCGGGAGTGTCGTAACCAAGAGTGCAGCAAGGCCCGTTGTCGTGTATCAGTTCCCGTTCGAGTCTAGCTCAAAGCGGTGTTTTCGGGTTTTACCCCTATGTACATCTGTGCCAGAGCCACCTCTACCTGCTCATATCCAGACGGGGATGTATTTGCTTGGAAACCCTTTACTCAATACTCACCAAAATACTAGGAAGATTTCCTATATTTAAACTTTTTTATAGGGTTCTTCCTAAAGTTTTCATATCCTAATTTCCACAAATAACTAAACCATCTTTTGATACCAACTATAGCATCCCGCCTTTTATCACATAAACTTTCATTACATTTTACAAAACCGAGGATCTTTAAGGTTTAGTGTCTTGGAAACCAGGAACATAATAAATGAAACAAAAAAAAACATTCTTCTTAAACACTTGAAAGGCTTATCCTCAAGTTCATCCTAGGTTCATTACTGCATCTCATAACCTGGGGACATACATCAAAAGAAAGGGTGAGCAGAAGGCCCAGTAAGAGAAACCAGAGAAACATTTTACATGTGAACTTGAGATACTTCAATAAGGTCATGAAAATAACATTAAGGCATGAGAATGAAATCATGAGATACATCATAATAAAAATAACATTTTTTTATAACTTGAAGATGTGGCTACAACATTTAATATTGAAAATCGTTTCGTTTCACCATGGTCCATCCCCAAGGTGTCGTTAAAATTACCAAGGTTATTCACCAAGGCGTCGTTAAAATGGTCATCTCTAGAGATTAAGTCTTTACCCAATGCATTGGAGCGCTATCAGGGCGCACCCTTAAATTTGCCTTTATTATCATGTGATCCACATATATCATCATCAAACATTTCATAAATAACCCATATAGCATAAAATAAATGGGTTTCATTTCATAATCATAACATTTTAAAAACTGCTTTAAAGACATGATCTTTACGTCACTTTAAACCCACGGAAAGGGAAAGAGGGTTTCATTTATGAAATTCCCAGAATTTAAAATAGAAAATTTTGATATATATGTGAATACCCCTGTAGAAATAATAGCTTTGAGTATTCACTTTATAACATAAAATAATTTTTAGAAAAGAGAGAGAGGCATTTTGAGACGAAAATTCTGCAGCATAACGGCTATGTTACAAGGTTTTAGAAAACATTGAGAAGAGAGGGGACATGGGTCAAACATTCATAAATGACCCATCAAAACATAGAGGGACAAAATATAAGGGATTTAAGAACATGGTAATGAAATTTGAAAATATACCATATGAAATTAAGAACATGAAAGGAAGAAAAAAAAGATTTCTCTTGTGAGAATTCGGCAGCCTAACAGCGTCACTTAAACTTCAACAAAATTGAATTGACAAGGTCAAATAGGGTCTCTAATCATATGAACATAAGAGTCCAGTAGGATAGATATGGAGGTCATACCCAAACATAATAGAAAGGAACTTGAAAGAATTGACATGAGAGTAGAACTTCAAAACGAGAATGGTGAAGAACCACTTAAAAATTCGGCAGCCTAACGGCGCCACTTAAACTTCAACAAAATACTGAATTGAAGAGATCAAATGGGGTCTCTCATCATATGAACATAAGAGTAAAGTATTATAGATATAGAGATCATACCCCAACATAACAAAAAGGAACTTGAAAGAATTTACATGAAAGTAGAACTTCAAAACGAGAAGGGTGAAGAACCACTTAAAAATTCGGCAGCCTAACGGCGCCACTTAAACTTCAACAAAATACTGAATTGAAGAGATCAAATGGGGTCTCTCATCATATGAACATAAGAGTCCAGTATGATAGATATAGAGATCATACCCCAACATAACAAAAAGGAACTTGAAATAATTGACATGAAAGTAGAACTTTAAAACGAGAAGGGTGAAGAACCACTTAAAAATTCGGCAGCCTAACGACGCCACTTAAAACTTCAAAATACTGAATTGAAGCGATCAAATGGGGTCTCTCATCATATGAAAATAAGAGTCCAGTATGATAGATATAGAGATCATACCCCAACATAACAAAAAGGTACTTGAAAGAATTGACATGAAAGTAGAACTTCAAAACGAGAAGGGTGAAGAACCACTTAAAAATTCGACAGCCTAACGGCGCCACTTAAAACTTCAAAATACAGAATTGAAGCGATAAAATAGGGTCTCTAATCATATGATCATAAAAGATCAGTATGATAAATTTAGAGATCATACCCCAACATAATAAAAAAAAGAACATGAAATACTTTACATGAAAATAGATCTTGAAAAAAATGAGAAGGGAGAAAGAATCCTTTACAAAAATTTCGGCAGCCTAACGACGCCACTTAAAACTTCATAAAACGAAATAATGAGAGTAATAGGGGATCTCTCATTATATTAACATGAAAAAGGCAGTAATAGGAGTATAAAAGAACATCCTACAACATAAGAACATGGAGCATAAAAGGAATGACATAAAAGAGATTACTTGAAATGAAAGAGAGAGGTCGGATCCCTTACCTTAAAATTTAACTCTTAAACCTCAATGGTTGGGACCTTGAGGGCTTGGGGGCACCTTGGGAGGACTCCTTGGGAGGTAATGAGACCATAAATTCATTGGGAAAGAGTGGGGAGTCGAATTGATGAGAGGAGGGCTTGGTATTTATAGGGAAAGTGAGGGGACAAGGCATTAATGGCCAAGGGACACCTCACATGTGCTTTTCTCAAACCCATGTGCCCTCCCTTGGCATTTACCATGGAGTTAGGCCACATGGGGCCCCCAAAACAATAATTCATCACCCTTGGCCGGCCAACCCTTAAAATATCTCATGACATCATCATGACACAGCTATGATGTCATTAAACATACCGAAACCCTAAAACTGCATTTTTACTATTCACTGAAAAATTCATCTTTCACAGAAAAATCCCAAAATTTCACCTTAACTAAATATCAATGCTCTGATTTCAAAAATGAAGTCCATTTTATAAAAATAATTTTCTAAGTATTTTTAAATTTATTTTTAAATAAAAACACTATTCACCGAAAATTCATTTTTTCAAAAAAAACCCCAAAAATTACCATAACATAATATCGATGCTCTGAGTTCAAAATTAAAGTCCTTTTTATAAAAATAATTTTCTAATTATTTTTAATTAAATTTTTAATTAAAAACACTATTCACCCGAAAAAAACTAATACTTGAATAATAATTTATAAAACCGTTATTTAACCATTTTATTGAATCACATTACTTAATCAAGGTGCCTAGATTATTTTAAAACTTTCTTTAAGTGAGATTACTAATCCATTTGGTCATATTACTAATCCTAATCATAAAATCACTATTCATAATTTATTATTCATCAAAAATCCAGTTGATCTTATTAGACTCTAAATTTCGTACTGGACATAATTGTAGAAGACCATTTTTTGAGAATCATTACACATTTTAAATTATTTAAGGTTTACACAAACATTTTTTTAAAAATATCCTTTTGAAAATTCATCAAAAATATGCATACTATTTTTATCCAGTCATTTGAAAATTCATAAACATCATCATAATAAGAAATCCCAATTTTTATTTAAAATAAGGATTAGACAAGGCAGTTATGGTCTCATTACATAGCCCCTTATAATACCAGCATAGGACCTATAAGTAAGGTGTGCTAGGGTGATAGAATCTTGGGGAGGCTCAGTCAACATTGCCCGAGTAGTAATTTCTATCAGTTTGAACTTCTCGCGAAGACGATTCCGTTCTAGCTTCACATGATGAAGTTCAGCTTGGATTTGGTCCAGAGCAAAGCCCAATGGTGCTACCTCCTTCCCAAGCTCTGTTAGATGGGCTTCGATCGGTCCAAGACTACTAGGTGAGGCCATCAAATCTTCTTTCTATAATAATTAACCAAGATTACTTGTATTTAGAGACAATAATCAAAACATTTTGTTCACAGTGGTCATATTGACCGATGGTCATATAACAGTCAAAACCCACTGGTCTCATTTTAATTATAATCATGTTTATCAAATAAAACATTTTTGTTGAGTATAGAAATAAAATAAAACAACACATGAAATTAGGGAATAAGATTTATTCAAAATTTCGGGTCGTTACAATTAGGATATGCCCCCTACCCATGATCCATCATAAGGGCTCCTATAGTGCCTGAACAAGAGGGGAGACTAAGTTCCAAATGCTGGATGCATTCCCCCTAGTAGGGAAAAATATACACCGTGTTTCTCTTTCATATAATTCCCACACCATTATTGTTCCTAAATGACCACACATGAAATATTTTCATTCATGCATCCCAAAGAAACATCCAATCATTTCATTCCAATACCTCTCTCTCTTACAAGTTTGACCATCCTCTCCCTAGAGTCCCAATTATGTTTTCCTTCTACTTGTGCTTCCCATAAGAATGAGGCAAGGATCCTATCAATGTCAACGATAACCCATTTGGGAACCCTAATTGCATACAATGTGTGAACTAGTATTGAATTAAAAATACTATTGATAAGGGATATCCTTCCACAAAATTATAAATACAAATTTTTCAAGTTCATAATCCTACAAGGGATTCTGCTCAAATTCGGATCAAAATGATGAATTTTGAATCTTTTTGGAAACATTGGGGCACCCATGTAATCCCTGGTAAAATTGCTATACTACATGTTCATCATGTTGATAATAGATCAAGAATGGGGGTCTGAGAACCTATTGGAGATGAAAATGATACTCTTATCAAGGTTTACAAGTTGAACACTCAACTTATTATAATCCTGAAGAATTTGTATGATTCCCTTGGACGACCGTTAGTTTGAATTTAAAAAAATGACCAAGTCATCTAAAAACATAATATTAGATAAGTTTTTATAGTGCATTATTCATCTATAAGGAAGAAATATACCTTTGAGAAGGCCCCGTTGATCATGTGGATGAGAACACCTTGTGCAAGAATGAAAATGGAAGGTGACGTAGGGTCTCCTTGCCTAAGGTCATGCACTGATTTAAAAAATCTATGGATTTTATCTATAAAATAAACTAAAATCCAAGAGGAGATAAAGCACCAGAAAATGATGTCCATGGACCAGGATGAGAAACCCATTTTCATAAGGTATTTGAAGATGATATTCCACTCAACTACGTCATATGATTTATCCATGTCCATATTGATGACCATATTTGAGCCTCGATATTTATGGTTGATATCACAAATCAAGTCCGGATCTAGCATGATCGCCCCTAGAATCGACCTACCCCTAACAAAATCATGCTGCTCAAAAAAACTCCAGCGCATTATATGGGTATATAAACAAGAATTAATGACACTAGACAACACTTTATATGTAAAATTTCACAAAAATAACTAGTCTATAATGATGAATTTACATGGTATCTTTCACTTTAGGTAGTCTCACCAAAGAAGTTGCCCATGTCACATGAGGGAGTATGCCAGCTTAGAATAATTATTTCACTACCTTAATTAGATAAGGACCAGCTAGATTCCAAGACCTTAGATGAACCTAGGAAACCGTCAGGTCTTAAGTAAATTTTAGGTTTGAGCCCTCTCATCGCCTTTTAATCTTCCTACTCACATGTTATAACTTCAAAAAATGTGTAATCCCCACTGTAGTAAACATTTGGAACCACATCTAAGATATCCGAAACACCTTCTGGATACCCCCGGATCATGTGAGGGTTGTGTCCTACAAGAAGTTCCCTAAAATGGTAGAATTACATAGCACCTACCTCTTCATGATTGTATGTATAGAAACCATCATCCCGAATAATGTTGGGCCTTGAAAATATTAGTTTCTATTTTAAAAAAGGCTTGGAAATATTCTGTATTGCAGTCTCTATCCAAAATCCATCTCGATCTATCTTTCTCATGAATTATCCATTCAGGGTTAAGAATAATTTCACCCATCGTGTCCTTCTTGAGATCCATATCACTAAATGCTTGTTCATCATAGTTCTCTTCCAAAGAGGTTTAATGATCATCAATATCTAATTAGATATCGTCCATATCTTGTAATCATGGTGGTTGAGAAGAAACCAAAACCTTAAGATCCTCCTTCAGATGGGGAAGTTTATTGTGGTGACTGATCCATATCGACCCATGGAATAGTTTCATCCAGGACTCCACAATATAATGATAACCTAGAATGTCCATACTGAGATGGGAGAGTGAGAAGTAGCTCTATCTTTCCCAGCTGTATGAAAGAGAAAAAATAAGGGGAAAAAGGTCTGAAATACACTGAGTAATATGCATAAGCTTTGTGTTGGAGAAGTTCGAATCAACCTGCTCATTTTCTAGACATCAGTCCATCTGACACTAGGTACGTTGGTTGACTTTACTATTGTTACACAAACTAAACCAGTCTCCAGTAAATACCAGATCTAAGAGGCCTCTATGAACAATGAAACTATAAAAACCACTCTTTTAGAATTAGTAAAGGAGACTCTTCCCTTCTTCTCTTGAGGTTCATAAATTATATTGACGTTTCCAACCACAAACCATGTAGATTTCCCAAGATCAAATGCATCCAGGTCATGCAATAAAGATCCTCTAGTCGATAACTCACAACTAACCGAGATGAAAGAAATAATAATATTGGGAGAGTTTTCTAACACCTTTGAAGTGATGTGATGGTCTAAGAAAAATATCTGGTCCACCGAGATAGAATGGTCCTAGAATAGCCATATATGAGAGTTTCATGGGTGGGAATGCATAGTATCATGCATCCTGACCATCCTTGAATACTCATTGATTTTGAAAAACTTTCTTTGCCCTCTAACACCACCACAAGGTATATTTTTTTTGGACTTTTGTAGATATTTACGCCATTTTAACTCATTAACCATATCCACTAGCATTCCAAGAGTGGAAATTAATCATTGGACATGACATCATCTAGAATTGGATGCCATGATGAGAAAGATACTAATGGGGATGGGTTTTATTCATGAAAGGCCAACTGATGTCCTATTGTGTGGGATTTTCCCTAAGGTTTCTCATGCACCGAGGATCCCTTACAAAAGTTTTTTCTTATGTGGACATGATGAATGTTGGGAAACCCCCTCTAGGTATGCTGGTTTTTTTGATGCCCTTGTGGGCATGTTATTGATTAAGGAGTAGTTGGTGGCCATTTGGGGTGTTTGGATATGTTTCTCTAGTTGGTCCTGGATCAAGTAAATTGATGAGAAATACTCCCATAAGGGAGGTATGATTCACTTATATCTCTTATTAATTGAATGAGAAAACTCCCATATTAGAGGCATGTGACATTAGGATCTACTAAGAATTTGGGGCTCAGTTTTATGGCTACAATGGATTGGAGCTAGAATATTAGGATTGTCACTTGTTATCAAGATGGGGGACTTATGGTGGGGACTTAGAGGCTATGATATTCTAGGTTCATTCTATATAAAGAGGTGTTACTGGTTAGTATATCAGGTTAATCTTGGCCTTGATTTTTGGATACTTAGGATAATGAACCGAATAAGAAACTCCCATATGAGAGGTATGTGATATGGTTGGGATACCATGATTTAGAGATGGATATGGATGTTTCTTACATAGATTTTTAGATCATATATTTTTGGGCTAGCATATATTTGGATATAGGTTAATCTGGTGGACAACCACATGCTATCCTAGTGGGGGGATTATGGTGGGGGCTTAGAGCATAAGATCTTCTAGGGCCCTGCTATTTATTGATGTGTGGATTATATGGCATACTAAGGTGAGCATGGTTATAAGTTTGTGATAATATGTCTTATTATTGAGATCGTAAAACTACTATAAGGGATGGTACATGATATTTTATATAGAAAAATCCCATAGTGTATGTTTTTGATACTTATGTATGCTACATGTTGACCCAGGTTGTTACATTGGCTGGCACAATCACATGACATGTTTAGATACATTCAAACATCGGTATGAGGTTGGTATGGTCGATCGAGGTCATATAACAAAGGATCGATGACAATTGTTTTAGTTATTTTTCATCTAGGGTAGTCATTTGGATGAGCATGAACTTATGATAGTATGTTATTTGTTCACCGTTACTAGTAGAATACTGATATTTAATTCCCACCCCTCTACATGCACCTTTGTGTGTGTTAAGACACTATATATTCGTTCATGTCAGTATGGATTAATGGAAAATAAAGAGAAGGTCCAAGATTGTGTGATCTTGTTGATCCACTCTTATGTGGTCTTAGGATTGTGCTGGTGCGGTTCTAGAGTAAGAGATATTGGGTTTGTGGTGTGGATCATAGTTGGTAGTAGAGCCTTGTAATTTTATTTATTTCTATACATTAGAATTTCCCAATGGATGATCAGTGTTGTATGTATTGAAAGGATGTTCAGGCCTTAGATGCATTTTATTTTGTTATAGCACACTTCTAGTTTTAATTTAAAAACACTTTCATCATACTATATTGTGTAAAGTGTTTGTTTTATTTATCTATGATTGTTCACTATGATATTGGGATTTACTCACCTCATAGTACCACCAAAGACCCCCAATGTTTTTCGGTATCCTCTACTATATGAGGAGGCATGGGTGAGGTATAGTGGGGACCATTGGTCTATAATTTGATTGGTGTTTCAATGAGGTAGAACATTATAGAGGATGTGTGGGAACTCTTGTAAGGGCCTTGGGTGATAACACAGATAGTGGTTCTAGGTATACGTGACACATGATGTTGAAAATTATCATCATGATATGGTATACATAGAAGTGTCGTCTCATCTATAAATATAGAGGTACCACCATAGTAAATTAATATAACATCGCCAAGGTGAATCATTAATATTTTATTTATATTTTCACACCCATGTGACCTTGGATAGAACCCTAATATTGGTAAGCCAATCTACCATTTAATTGTGAAGGTATGGGTGTGATATGTTGGTTTCCAGGAAGGGAATTCATTTAGATGGATCATTCTCAATGGATAGACCATGATGAGTTAGGGTGGGGGATATATAGGATTGGTAAAGGAACTTAGGTGAATATTAGTTGGGATTTTTTTAATTTTTGAGTAATTTATCCACTTATTCTCTTTCTCTACTTGATTCCATTATATCCAAATTCCTTTTTAGTATTAATTAATTTAATCTTATTTGAGTGATATTTTTTGGATTTTTTATAGAAAATTGTGATACATACTAACACAATTCTGGATATTTTTTTTGGAGTATCATATCCAACAGATGACCAATTTCATCAATATTGACTCATGTTTCCCCATTTTATTGTAACACCAGATTTATTCAAGCCATTCAGATAATCATTTATCAGTTACCCATTACGAAATAAGATTCCTATATAAATATTTGGTTATCTCAGTGATTCTCTAATTCCCATTTCATTTTAAAATCACCACTTTTTAAGATTTAGAATTATAATAACTATGATTCAGAAGAACATCTCCATCGATTAACAGATTATCTCTAAATGTTTTTAGGAGGATATGTACAACTTATCAAAATCTATGGTTATAATGGAAAATAATTATCAAATTCTTCAACCAGATTTTCTTGAATAATAAACCATAAAACTATCCTATACAGAATGTTAAATTAAGTTAAAAAGTCTCTAATTATATATTTTTATTAGTATGAATTTCACTAAAAATAATCCTGGAAATATTTGGTGAATCATAGCTACGTTGAGTTTGAATCCCAGTTACAATCTTTCAGATTGTATACGGCTATTTAGTCCTCCTAATTTTAATTAAAACATCACCCCAATCATATCATAGAGTTAATCAGAAGGATGTGATCAGAAATCAACACCTCCTATATGATTCATAGAGAAATTAGGATTAGCCTTTGAAATATGACTACTATTGGGAGAATCCCCATCCATGGTGAAATATATGATGAGTTCATTCCTGTATACAATACCCAATATAATGTTGAGAAAACATCCAATTTAATGAGAGATCTATTTGAACTGGTAAAAATTTATTTGAAAATAATCGTTTGTATGCTTATTAATATCCATTTAGTTACCTAGATAAAAATATTTCTATAATATCATGGGTTACAAATGAAGGTGAAGCGACCAATAACTTATCCAAATAAACACACAAGTGGGACTCAAAATATATATCCATTTTAGATGATGGCTAATATACATCATTGGGTCATTAGGCTAGACTTTAGTAAACTCCAGGTCTTTGAATGGATAGAATTTTGGAAATTTTTTCACATGGATGTTTATTAACAATTAGGGATGTTCATACATCAGTAAGTTACAAAACCATTATTTAAGTCTTGTGCTTAGCATTAGTGAAATAAGTAAATCTCACTGTATAATCCTTGAGAAGCTTAACCATATTCTAGATCATTCTCAATGTGGTGAAACTCCCCAAATAATTGTAACCTAATTTAATTATTTTATGGTTATATAGTGTTACATCTTGATGATTATGTTTTTAGGAGAAACATTTACACTACATAGCTTTTATTTAGACCCACATTGTTAGAATTTATGGGAATACATCTGATAACAATGGATTCCCAGGACTTGTATAATATAATAGAAAATAACTCATAGATTTTATTCACTCATTACGAAGTTTTTATTGGAATGGTGATTGACACCATTGTTAATACTATAGATGATCATTGTTACATAATATTAATTTGGGGAGTTATTATTACTCAGGTTTATAGAGTTTCAATTTTTATCTATATATACCATATTGATTTTGAGAGAACATATAACATGTATAGAGGGATAAAAATTCTCCCTATTATTGGGTTTGTGATGAGAAATACCCTATGATCACATGGATGTTATATTTTTTGTGCAAGGTAACTAGAACCAAAATGAATCTACAACTAGAAAATACACTATATGGTATGTCCTTATAATATTCTAGGATATGTAATGAATTATTTTAAGGTAAAATATTGAGAAATCTAGTCCATGAAAATGTAGGAAAAATTTAATAGTAAAGTAGAATATACAAATGGAATTCAATGGGAATGGTTATTTCCTTGAGCTATGGGGTATTGTAGATGAGGAGGATGATCCTATTTTTAGGAATGAATAATAGTTCAAAGAATGTATTCTAGGTATCAGATCAAATCACTTTATTTATATATATTAAGTTATGAGATTAGTATTCCCAATATTGATTACAGTAAAAATGGGGTTGGATATCAAGATCAAGGCTTCTATAAAACAATACATGGGTCCCTACCATCCTGATATTTAGGACACTCATTTTGAAAAAAATATTATAGAACCATCCTTATATAAATGTTCTAGATTTAGTACCAATCATGTATTCAACAAAAAATCCGAATAACACTTTAATGAACAATCTCACTCTAGATTATATTCTAGTTATATAGGATAATAGAAGATCTGGTGTTGAGTACATACCAGTCAATTGAGATATATATGAATGTGAATAGAAAAATATCAATTATATTATCACCCACACAACCCTAATTGAAGTGAGTTGAAATATAAGTAAATCATTCTATCTCTTTATATGTTTAGGAGAAGACAATTTTCATTTACAAGAATTATACAACATCATTCAATTTTTTTTTATCTATTTTGGAATAACTGACTAATCAATAATGTATTCTTTATGAAACCAAAATGGTTTATCATAACAATAAGTTTATAGAGTAGCATTCTCAGTTTCTTACATGGAAAACATATAATATATAAGTTTCAAAATTTTCGTTCCCTCCCAAGAAATAGAGATAGAGAAAAATGATTCCTGTCTAGAAACTATAAAGGAAAAAAATAAATAAGTTGAAATAAAATCCAAATAACTTACAAATTATACCTATAATAAACAATGATGATTGAGAAATTAAACCCCTTGCTTAAATTAGAAACTGAAATATAGATAAATATTCATTTAATGACTAATGTTTCTCACAAATATTTAGTTAACATAGAGTGCACTACTAGTTAATTCATATCTTATTTTTCATATCAATATTCATCTATATTTTATTCAAGTCAATTTTTAGGTAGTTTTCATCTTGTGTATGCACTTTTTCTTTTGAATAAACAAAATAAAAAATCCTATTCTCTTTATAAATTTCTAACATTTGAAATTTATTTCATTCAAATACATATTATTAATAATATATGAAAATTAATTGGGGAAAGTCATTGTAATCATATCCATATAAAAAATAGGTGATGATGACTTTTATAAATAGAATGGGTTTTATTTTCTATTGAATCTTTTTTCTCTTAGGAAGATATTGGTAGTACAAATAGACATACAATTTTATCACAAAAAATCAATGTTTGTCCATTTGAATATGATAGAGTGAATATTTAATTATAATTAGAATCATTAAATTTTATTTGGTAAGAAATAAATAATATTTTAGAAGGGTTAATGTACCCAAAAGTTATATCAATGTTCTTTCATGAATTAACTGAACTAGTACCTGAAAAGAGTAGAGAAAATATATAATATTTCCATGGACCAAGCAGGTAGAGTCTATATTTCTTATGGAAAAAATTTTGGTCTATATAAGCATTGTGTATTTTTGTTTTTATATAACCTAATTGTTTCTTAATACATGAAAGGTAAAGGAATAAAAAGTGAAGATGTATCTTTTTCCAATTTTTCCCATTATGGATATTCAACCTGAAAAGTTTTGGGCCTCTTTATATTGTTTCACACTCTAAAATATTCCTTAAAAAATATATATTCCTTATCAATCAAAAACTTAATTTTTTTCTCAAGTTTCAATTTTTATTTTTTAAATACAAAGAGTTTATTTTCTATTTCCTTTATTGGTTTATGGTCTTGTAAGTAAGTCCTAAGAGGGTTTATGTTTATAGTCATAAAAAAAATAACTATAAAGGGGATTAGTATTATACCATGATAAGAGAAATGATGAAAAGTGAATAAAGTTTCCAAATATGTTATAAACTATATTATAGGAGAGGTTTATATAGTTTAGGGTCAATATAATTAGAAAAAAGTGGCGCTAATGCTTAAGTACATATGAAATTTAACAAAACTGAGGTTTTTTATTCAATAAGATAATAAAAATAACCTGATTTGAATGAGTAGTCTAATGAGGATATATATAAGCCTAATTTAGAGAAATATGAATTCAATTTAGGGACATATTTCTTGGAAAAAATTTCCAGATACGATATAGATCACGATTATGAAAACAAGGGGTCATCTATCCAATTAAAATGACTAAAAAATTATCTTTTTTTTTGCAAACACTTTTTAAAAAAAGTGAGAAACCATACAGTACAAAATAAAAAACTTCAAATACCTTAAGAGATAGTCATTCCATTGAAATATAATTTAATTATGTTAGATTCTCTATTCCTAAATAACTTCCAATGGAGACCATTTACCTTTAAGAATAGATCATCCTTGATAAGGTATTCAAACCTGTAGGCCATCTTGTACCATGTCCAAATGTAGTCCCCCGATATAATATTCTCTGCATTGAGACCTCTTGTTAGTATGCGATCTTGCTTTTCAATCCACTATGACAGCACCTTATTAGTGTCCACTTGAATCAGTCTCTTAGACATCTTAGCTGCATCCTCTTTAGAGGCGTTAATAAAAAATGATTCCCCCAAAATTTCTTCCTCAGATTCAATTATAATTTCCCATATCTCTCCATTTCCAACAGCCTCAAGCCGTCTAGAGTCCTCTCTAGGAGTTGGGTTCAGCACCATCGAGACTTCTTGCATTTTCTCTAAATCCTTCAATATAACTCATTTCTGCTCATGTTCCTTATGGTCACTTGAAACATGAAAGTTATTACTAAAAACCTTGGGATCAAAATCAATTACCTTGGACTCTGCCTTTTTAGAAGATCTAGTCTCTATACATTGGGTTAAATTTTAGTAGTCCTTGTGCCCCTTCTAATTATATCCTTTAATTAGGATACACCTCCCCGAGTCCTGATTCCTTATTTATCCCTTCCTTCTCCTCAGACCGTGTATCCCTATTCATTGGATTTAAATTTCACTATCTTCTAAAAAAATATAAGACCCATCACTAAAATCTTCCATTTAGAGTACATGATCTTCATTGAGGTCCTCTACCCAAGTTGTATCATGATCCTGATCTGAACCTTCACTGGCTAAACCTTCAAATCGGTTAGATATCTGGAACTTTCTATAGTGTGATGTGCTCCCCACCTCCTACATTCTATAAATCCTAACTATTTACACAAGTTTATTCACCCTCCCTTTCCAAATAAGAAACCTTTTCATGACCAAGTCACCCTGGTGTCGTCTCTTAAGACCCATCACTTCTAGCGCGCACAACATCCACATAAGACGCATCCTTGGGAGTAGTGGTGTTCTGCTAAAAAATTCCAAAATTGCACACCTCATCAGGAAATCTGGAATTAGGTAGAACATTATCCTCAATATTCAGGTCACACCACAGTCTTTCAAATACATCTACAACTATCAGATTAATATTCATTGGGAAAAAATTATCCATAGGAGGATCTTCAGTGGATACTCCACATGGAACCACCACATTCAGGGTAACCTCAGAGGATGCAACACCAAGGGATTATCCCTTCAGACCATTATCCCTGACCACACTAGTACATGAATCCATAACCTATACCTCCCTTTGATGACTGACCTTGAGATCTTAACAACACATTGATAGCCGATGACCCATTTTCTTGCAAATCAAACAGAAATCCACCCAATATTCGAAGGCAAATTATTGCTTATACCATAATTGTTTTTCAACCTTAGTCCAAAAAAAATCAACATATATACTTGAAAAATCAATTTCAACACATATACACGGAGAAACCTGGTGATAAATTGTGCTAGTTCTACTATCTGAACAAATAAAATGTCCAATCAGATTACATAGCATCCAGATTATCGAAGGGTTCTGGAATGGAAGAGAAAGCTATGGAAAATAGACCTAGATCATCATTATTAGAGAATCATGATTCATGTGGAAATTATAGTTCCATTAGAAAAGAAATAAACAGGATCCAGTGTATAATCAGGGTGCTTTGGACCAGGCATTGATCAAATTTGACTCTAAAGAAAAACAAACCATAATATGCTTGTTGTCATGAATCCCTAATTTATCTAAATTGTATGAACCCCAAGTGTCAAATGAAAACCTGTTGAAGAAGTCCAAAAAAGTTCGATAATGGTTTAACCGAGATACCAAGGCCAAATTTAGAAGGGACGACGCGTTGGTGAACTCAGAAGAAAAAATAGAGAGATGCAGGTGATCTTAAAAAAGATTCAGGACTTTTGGGAAAAGTGATATCGGAGGAAAATGAGGGAGAGAATTTGGATTAGAGAAGGTAAGGAAAGAGCGTGAAGTGGGAGACTAAGAAGGTCCCTCCCCTATAGGGAGGGAGGGACCGAAGCAATGCCCATCATTGCCGAGATTAAGGAAGATGGCGAGTGGATACAAGATCCCACATAGACCGACTGTATGTATCCAATGAATGTAATTTTCCAAATGCAGACTATGATAAAACTAGTTTTAATGAAAACAAAAATAAAAATTTCACAATCCTAATTGAGGTTTTAGACCCAAAATAATTCAAATATTTTTTAAATAGGTTATGGTGGTTGATGTATATTAGAAATTTTATTTCTTAAAATATGAAATGAGATTATGAACACATATTGGATAAGAATTAATACAGAAAAGTTAAAATGAAGACCACATTACTGTATAATTTAAATGGTATACTGAGGATGTAAATTGAAAAAATTGAAATGATGAGTCACAATGTAATATTATCAAGGAAATTTGGTATTAGATGATTTTCCCTATAGGAACATCAAATTATTTTGACTGGATATAGATAGATTGAATATTTAGTGAATTCATACTATCACAAAGTCAGTTGGATCCTTTGGGATCAGATATAATCATTACTACTATCCATGAAAAGTTTAATATCATTCAACTTCCCACGTAATAAAGTATATATATTATATGAAAATGGAATTCTTAAAAAATAATTAGAATATTTTGATTCAAAACTAACCTGAATTGGGTTTTCACATTGTATTAAAAGGGGATGAAAGTATTCAGTGAATTACTTTTTGTCCCAATATTATAAAATCCCTAGATTTTAGGATATAATTCTCTTCTAATATTTTTTATTTCATTGATATATTTCTATACATGCACCATCGAGTTTTAACTAACCATAATATACTACTGAAATACTATTATTAAATATGGCATGAATCACCTAGATGTTATATTGGTGGGTATGATTAAGACTAGATAAATTATGAAAAATTAATTTATTAAATTTATATAAAATTAATTCATTTTTTATCAATTTATTTGAAATGAAGATGAAATCATTTGAATGAAAAAAAGTGATGTTTTTCTAAAAAATGTTTTTATGCATTCAATGTGTTTTTTATTTATAAATTAAAATAATAATTATATATTAATGATTTTAATGAAATTTTTATATAATATGTTCAATCACATATTCTTACATCCATTTAAAGGCTGTTATTAGGAAATTAATTGGAATAAATTCAGTTTAATGCCTAAAATGAATTTTTCTAAAAAAGGTTTTCGTTGTGTATTGGATGCATATTTTAAAATTAATTTATTCCACTAATATAAATTGAATTTGTTAAAATGGTATCTATATTTAGAATCATAATATCTAAAAAATTTAATGAGTCAGCTTTAATTTTTGGTCATTATGAATATTAATGATGGTAAAAATTCATTATTACAGAATATGTTAAAAGGGTTAACAAGTTAAGAAATAGACAAGGGTTAAAATAAACTGACATTTTTACTTAATAATATTTTATGATTGAATTTAGATCCGATATCATCCTTTATTCTTACCGAAGCTAATTTATATCCACTTTCCCATTATAGTGACTTTATTATATTTTAATTTTTTTAATTATTACAAGTGTGCCACTCCCCTCTCTTTTGAAAGGGAACATCCTATCCTCTATTCTTGACAGAACTTGAGCCATTTAGCATGACCAAGATATACCCAAATACTCAACCAAAATCCTTATCCACGACCTTTTGGTGAAATTCATCCCAAAATACCCATCCAATAAACCTTAAGGTTCTTTTTAGAGAAAGATCCCAGATGATGTGGTATATGTTCAAACTATAATTTTTTATGTTTACATCTTCTTAAACCAGATACAAATGTTCTTTAACCATATTAATACAATAAAATTAGTATCCTAAATATAATTATATGTTTCAATGTTAATTTTATATCCATTTTCTATCTCCTCTCCACCCATTGGACAATGATTAAGTTTCTCACGTGTACGTACAGACTACCACCTCTATGATTTGATGTCATTCAATTCTCATCACTTATATATATAAATGGTTTTAAAAGTTTATATAAGGAATAAATTATAAAATTATTACATGATTAATATTATGGAGATAATGAAACCATCAAACAAAAACATAGAGAGAATATAGAACAGTTTTCACCAGAATAATCATTTTAATAAAGCATTTTTGATAAAAGGATAATTGGAAATTATAAAATAATGATACATGTATGTTATGTAAGAATACATTTTTTTAATTTTTAACAATAAATCATCATTTATTATATATATGGTTTTATCAAACATTAGAAAAATGGTATTTGAGTTAAGGGTCTACGTTATAATTTCATTTCTTTTGGGATTGTTTATGTCAAAATTTCATCAAAGGAAAATATATAACAATTAATATTTAAACCCCATATATTTTAATCTCATTTATTTATTCTTATGGTTTCCTTTTTCTATATTCATTTTCCTCTCTTTAGTACATGAAACATATAATAAAATGTTTTCAATTAATGTCAACCTTATTTCCTCTTTGATCAATGAAAATTTTATTCAATTTATAAGATCTTTAAAATGTTTTTGATATTTTTATTTTCTATGATAATATGGATTTTAAATTAATTTCAATAATATTTTATTTTCCTTTCAATAATTGAAAAGGAATCATCTTATAATCTTACAAAGAAGATACTTTTGGAATTTTTATAAAAAATGTGAAAGGAATATTTGTTTTAAAGTTTACTTGAAAAATAAATTTTCTCACAACCATGAACATTATTTGATTTGAATCTTCTTGTATAGGTTTTCATGGTTTCTAAGAAAAAAAATTTCAAAATATTCTTGAATTATTTTATACATAATTAATGAAAAAAATATTTTCCTTTGATTTCAATAAAACAATCAAATTCTTTTTGAGGGTATTTTTAATGTATGCCACCATTCGTTGAATTTTAAAATAATTCACTAGGGATATAGTTTAATAATATCATTCATGTTCTTTGACTGTATGTATTATGATAATGTGATGATGACATGTTTATGAAAAATGGTTATTTTCTACAAGTTATAGTATAATTAATTAATTAATGTTTTTATGATCTCATGGACACATATGTATGGTTTTCATTATGTGATGTGTGGGTTTATTAAAACCATAAAGGGAATTAGGTAATTATTTATATCTCATAAGATAATATAAATTTCTATGGAGAGAGAACCCAGTTTAGTATGAGTCTCTCTCTAATATGATAGTCTTGGGAGTGATCCTTTACCAAGGAAATGATATAGTGAGGAGTGAATCTAGTCTACCATGGGGATTTATCCACTATAATAGTTTTATAAGGGATCCTCGAATAATAAAATTAATTTCTATTTATATTATTGTGGTGGAATTCCTATTACATATTCTTATGCATATGATATTCTCTCATGGATGATGATTGATTAATGATGATTCCTCACTCTAATGACTCATATCATTTAAAGTGATAAATATTTATAATAGGATCCATGATTTATGATATATTATTGATTGGTTATGAACATCATAAGTTATTTTTATTATCTTATACACTTATGAATGTATTATTTTCACATATGATCATCGATGGATATCTCTCATGTTTACCCTTACTGATTAATTTTTTTACTTTTTTTTATGTTTCCATTTTCCCCGTGTTATAGTGAAATATTTTAAGTAATAAATGATTAAGAAGGGTAGTATGAGAGATGAATGTTCTAGGATATATTGATGATATTTTATGAAATAAGTTGATTATGTATCTATTATCAAAATAAACTAATCTTAAATCGTCCTTATATGAGTACTATTTTGAAATGAATTTACTATTCATCTAAAATGATGTAATATTTATGTAATTTATAATTGGGTCACCTCAGTTTGTATTATAGGATGGTTTAACATTTTTATGGATTATGTTATGAATAATATAGAAATAAGAAAAAAAAACATATGATTAATTAAATATGGCACAGAGAAAACCTAAAAGATATATTTGTTGACGATAATGTGTTATAATTTAGTAAATTTTGGGAATTATTTTCATGATTATATGAAAAATCACTATGATTATTGTAGATTGATACTTACACTATGATTTTATTTTTTAGTATGTTGTTGGACCTAAGATGAATCATTATAATAATGATTATGGGGTACAATGAAATAATTTTCTTATTGGGTAATAAAAGAACATCAGTGATTTAATTTAAAATATTGTTGATATGCTCATATAGCTCTCTCAATACATTAGTCATTCTAAGATTCCAAATGATAAATATAGAGAAGAAAAAAACATTGATTATTTCATGAGGAAACATTCAACCTCTTTCAATGGATCCAATAATCCACTAGTTTTTAATCAATTGATCAGTTCCATATAAAAGATATTTTCCATATTATAGCATTTAGATACTGAAAAACTTTTAAGGGTATTGTATATTTTTAGAAGGCGAAGTAAGACCATGGAAGAATCATATTAGGAATATTAGGTCAGAGGAAGAAATGGAATCGATAGAACTAGATGAGTATAAGATGATATTTATTAGTAATTATTTTCTACTAACTCTTTCTATGAATATTTAAAGGGGAATTTCTTGAGCTGAATAAGAAGTATAATAAATGTATTAGTACCTATGAGGAATCTTTTACAATAATTTTGAGGTATGATTGAAGTTTTATCATAGACCCTGAGATAAAAAATGATCAGTTCTATAGTGTCAGAAAACCATGTCTCTCAAAGGTTTTATCCATAATGGACTTTAGTAGTTATGATGAAATCATTTAACATGTTCTCAAGGAAGAGGATGATAATAGAGATTCCCATAATTATACTGGATTTGATAAGAAGATAAAGATGGTGTTTCTTTGAAATAATAACAACAAAACCCATAGAGTAATGGAAATGAATCTTCCTTTATGATAGTAGTGTGGAAATAAGAAAAACATAAATTTCTCCCTAGGCGATGGTAAATGTTACATGTGAGGAAAGGAATTCCATGGGGAAAGTGAATGTTGAAGAAATGTAAAGAGGCATGATAATGAAAATAATGTGGATACAGATTTGTTTAATGAACCACCGACACTCCAATGTTAAACCTATAATGATTATGGGAATTGTGCCAACCAATTCTTGAGTCCAAGGATTAATGATGATAATCACCATGAAAACCAATTCTTCCAAGAGAAAGTGGGAAATATAATGAAATCATATCCACTTAAGTTTATCATGATAATGAAGTAGGGAAGGAATGATTTTAATCATCTCTTGAACAAAAAATGTATTATTTGATTCTAGTTCTACCTAATAATTTATATTTAAATAATTTTATACGGGTATTATATCACCATTTCAACAATTTTCTGTTGAATTATCATAAAAAATCTTAATGGTGTGATGATCACATCAAATTCGTAATGATTCTCACTCAAATATGTTTGTGGTAATGTTCTTCCTATATATATATTGTTATTATAACTAGTTATATTTGATGTTATTTTTTTGAATTTATTTTCTTTTTTTATTTAGAGACTATATAACATCATATAAGGGAGGAAATATTTGATATTTTGAATAAACCTATGATCATATTTCTTTTGGATGAAGAGGATGAACTTCCAATTGAAATTACATCCATTTAATGGGTATTATTACTTATTCATGGAAGATATTTATATTATATGTTAGGGTAGAAGCTCAAAACTTAATATATGACTTTAATTCAAGAATATGTTGATTTGTTTTCTAAATACATGCATAGTCTTGCACTAAATTTTGAATTTAAAAATTTCAATATAAATCATACTTAGTGCTAATCCGATTGTAACAACTCCATATAGAATGACATCGATTTAGTTGTATGAAATGAAGAAGAAACTCTAATATAATCTTGATAATGGATTCATACACCATAGCACATAACCAAGGGGTAAAACTATTGTTCTTTAAGTAGTAATATGGGTTAATTCTTATTTTTAATGATTATAAATACCATAATAAGATTACAATCAAGAAAAAATATATTTTACCTAATATTTATGACTTGTTTGATTAAATCCCAAAAGATAAATACATTTCCAACATTGGAAATTATTCTCGATATCATCAATTTGGGTTTAGGAATGAAGATATACTATAGATATCATATAGGGATAATATTTGAATTATTTTTCAAATGTATTTGAATGATTTAATCCCCAAAAATATATCTATTTGATATAAACTATACCATTTTTGTATTTTAGGTACGTTTTGAGATTAAATGTGAAAATCACTTAATTTTGTAATTTTAATTTTTCTTTCTGTAAATTCTATATTTTAGGAATAACATTTTCATTACTGATCCATATTGAGGAATAATTTTTTATTGGATAACTTTATTTGTGGGATTCCACTTCTTTAACTAAACCCAATACTAATTTTTACTCCATGGGGAGTAAATCAATCAATCAATATGGATATTATTTTTGAAAAAAAATCAACACACCTCAATAAATGATGCATATATCATGAAATAAGAAACTAAATGTGGTTATCACATCTGGATATTAAATAGGGAACATAGGCGCATGTGAAAACTAAGTTTCATGGAGATTTTAGCTCATCAAGGAAGAATTTGTTTTCATCAAAGTAGCGAAATATGATGATTATCTTTAAGAAAAAATATATATCTTCAGAAAATCTAGAATATTTTTTTTAACATTTCAGAAATCATTAAAATTTTAGGGTCAATATAAAATACAATTAAAAAACTCTTAATAAGAAAACATGGAAACATTTAGACTTATAGAGGGAAGAAACTATGAAATATTTTGGAAGATAAGTTCTGGAGAATAAATTTTCAATTTTTCTTTTTTTATTTTCATAGTTTTATAATGGATTACTATTACCCAATAATTTCATATAAACTTCACATGGAGGGATTAAATTATGAGTGATTGGGGAAGTGTAATTTTTCCTTTTTAAATTCTTTAGTTTTATCACTTTGGGAAATAAATACTTTCTTTCATATATGAAGTTGGTTTCAATACTCTAATATTAGTTTTTAATATCAACCACAATTGTATTTTATTTTCGATTATTATATCTTCATTATTTTATTTAGTGATAATTATATCCCTCTAATGGTTTTCAGTCTATATATGATTAAAAAGACAAGATCTTAGTGGTGAAGTACTAAGTGGTCATTTGTATGTGTGATAGGGGTAATTGACATTCTTGATTGTACGGAATTACAAGACCCAAATTAGAATTTATTAAGTTAATTGAGGGTATTATATATAACTCTCTCACACATGGGAAGGAGGGTACATCAATATAATATTTTTTCAGGGTTTATTATCAACATCACTAATTGACTAATGTGGCGAGAGGAAGCGATTGTCGAATCTCACTTTAATTAGCTTAACATAAAGTGATTGGATAACACAAAATGAGGATAAAATGGAATATATAAGACCAAAACTGTCCTACATACCCATATCATATCACTATTTTTAGTCAATTTATTCATCAATATATTTTCATTCTTTTTTTTCACTACTCTATTTTGTTTTCAAAACCAAAAAATTTAAAACCCATCCCATTTTCCCTCTAATTTAAGGTGAAAAACATGATTATTGTGTGATATTATATGGAGGAAAACTATGTTTACCAATATAAATAATTTTGACATTGGAAATATTTTTTTTCACACCACATGATAGGTAACTAAAGAATATTGGTGCTCTTTTCTGGGATGCGGTTCCAAAATTCTAATTGTAAATATCTTAATTTTTTGAAATAATTATTTTTAAACTTTTTTTAACTCACCCTTGTCTATGGAGGATGGTGTTGTATTATTTCGTAAAAATATTGGGGGAGGTTTAAGGCAAATATTTATATTGTAGGAATTCATGGATCTCATCCATATCCTTAAAGAGACACTCAAATTCCTAGTATTAGAGGGATTTTACAAATACTTAACAGGACTCTTGGAGTATATTCCCTAATTTTATCAGGATATAGGTGAGTCAAAAGTAAATACTTCCTTGTTTCCTACCAATTTTTATGAAGAAATTATATAGGTATAATATGAATATGTGGATGAAAATAATAGTAAGGGACATTTTTATTTATTAAAGAGGAGATACAGGACATGGAGAGAAATATTGAATGGAATGTTGAATATGTCCATATGTTTCAACAAGAAATTAAGCCAGTGTTGGATGTAATTTTACCAGTAACAATAGAAGTTGAATAACCTACGGAGGTAAAGGAGGATATACCTGAATATCTGTTTTACATATCATATCCAATGGTAAAAGATATTTATAAATAATATTTCCCAGATGAAGTATGTATGGGAGATCAATAAGATTCTGATGAATTTTGGAATGAATATGGGGTGAAATATAACTTCCCAATCCATTACAAATTAGAAACAGCAACAAAAATATAACTATACTTATATTTAGAAGAATATGAATCCACAAAAGTGGTATAAGTTTAAGAAAAAATAGAGGATATTCAATACCTACCTTTATTAATTGAAATTCTACATCGAGAGGCACATTCCACTAAAGAAGTAATTGATTAAAAAAACTCAGGAAAATGATATTTTATTAAACTCATTATTATCTTATTTTATTGGAACTTAAATACATATTACTTAAAAATGTTTTAAATTTTTAGATTTGTCCAACACTTAGATTGTAATAGAGGAAGGAGAAACAGAAGATTAACCCGTTGAGGATCATAAGGATCTCCCAGAAAATGTTGAATGTTTTTTTGGAGGGAGACCATTAAGATATCTATCATGGTTTTCTAGATGAATCTAAGATACATGATACTCATGTTAAAATGGAATAATTTGACATTTAATTTTCATTCAATAATTTTATTCAAATAGAATTAAATTAGACATTCCCTTTGATTATTCTATTGATGAATCATTCCTAAATTATGAACTGGAGAATGAATAAGTGATTATACAAGTAGAAAAAAAGAAATATGATGACTCATTATTTATCCTACCCACCATGAAATCTATAACACATTTATATTTTATTAAATAATTTTTTTAGAATAAATTTAATTTCTTTGATAGCTTGTGTTACATGAGACACTATGTTTAAATGAAGCATTACATAGTATTATTTAATATCTCATATCCATTTAATTAGTGTATATTACTATGAAAACTAAATTAATAAAAATTTATGTATACATATATATATATAATTATTTAATTTTTTATTAATTGAATATAAAGGAAAATAAAAATCATTAAATGAAAAAGAAAATTTATTTGAAAAAAAATATTTTTATACATGCAAGTTATTCATATCTTAATAAATTAAATTAATCACTATTGGTGAATAAATCTAATTAAAATTAAAACTTATGTATCCACTAAACTATTTTAATATTCATTGAATATTTTTATTATAAGGGTATAATCATAAACTAAGATTTATTTGAAAAAATTTATTTTTCTAAAAATAGGCTTTCATCGCATATTGTGTGCTTATCTTAGAGTTTTCTTATTATATTTTTAAAATTTGAATTTTTTAAAATGGATTCCAAAGTTTCATTCAGTAGGCTCCGGATTAATAAAATGGTCCCCATGATTTTTGGTTAATATTAATAGTAACATTGGTAAAATTTAACTTCTCGATAAAAGGTAATTTAGGTTAATCTATATTGAAACTAAGTGATAAGGCCATATGTTTTCATAAAAATTATTATTGTAGGAAAGAAATTATACTATTATCACCTTATGATCAAAATTTGAATGCTTAATGGACACTTTTACATGAAAATTTCTAATATAATAATAAAACCATGGAATGTTACAAGACGTCACTCTCTTAGTTTTAAATATATCTTATGTTTCGACATAGGAAAACCAATTTATTAACAAATATAAGTGTCTATTTTCATATTAATCAATTTATTTTATTGATATAAATTTAAAATTTAATTTTAGTAAATATATAATAACCTTTAATTCTTATGTAACACTGATGCAGTATTTATCCAATTAATAAAAGAATAAAGTAAATGATTTTTAGAATATTAAAAGTGATGTTATTTTAATGATTTATATGAATTTTCTATAGCTATGTGACATATTCGTGTGGTTTCAAATTAATTTATTATAATTATACAACTTCCTTGATGTACATAAATTTAAACTAAATGAAAAGTGTAAAAAATTACATAAATGATATTTTATAATAAATAATATTTTATTAAAAGATATAAAATTATAGAAAATATTAAATTAGGCTAAATTAATGTGATATGGTTTTAAAAATCAACCATGGTCCATGTATTTGTCTTTTGGAATTTTATAGTAAAATTATTAACTATTATAGTTTATAAAACATTGATATTACAATAATTCTCAGAAAGGTTAACGAAGGGCTAGAACAAAAAGAAAAGTGTTAAAATGTTATAAAAACATGAAATAATTTTTTTAAATGAGAGTGGTTTCAATAATAGTTGTATTTTATTCTAATAATTTAAATTTGGAACAATTTTTATATTAAAATAAATTTATATTATTCTAATATTTTAAAATATTACAATAGTTCCACCCCTCAATTATAAAAGGGAACCCTCCTTTCCCATATATACACCACTTTGAGCCTTATATAGAAATCAAATTTAGCATGTACTCTTATAAAACTACATAAATACAATCTAGAAGTTATGATCTGCCAAAAATACCAACCTAGAGCTCTTAAGTGGTAATCTAAAGGAGTCAATTCAATGAAGAGGTAATCACCATAATCGATCACTTTATTTTCAATTATTCCTTCACATAATAAAAATATTTTATATTATTCATAAATAATAACTTAAGTATGATAAATATACTGAAATGTTATTATTATTATAAAACCACATTTATTAACTATCTTTCTATCAAATAGAAATAGAAAGTATCACTCGTGTATACATACGACTTACAATCCCCACATAACAATACAATTAATTTTTCATATTATCTTTTATGGATGGGTAGTATGATGGGTTTGATTTTTATATCTGATAATTATGAAATAATTATATTTATGGAATGATTTTATCATATCTACATTCCTTCCATCCTAACAATTGGAAAATGATATTGTTATTCATGCATATGTTTGAAATACCACCACTATGGACTGATGTGATTTATATTTCATTTCCATTTTACATGGATGATAATAGGTATGTTGTTAATTAATATATATGATATACTAATTATTTTTCGAATGGTGAGTTAATATTTACCTTTCTTTTATTCTATATAATGGAAAATGTAAATATATCTCATGCGTACATGCGACCCACCATCTTCCTGAATAGTGTAATTAATTTTTCATTCAATATCACTTATGAATGATTCCAAAAATAAATATATTAAATATATATTATTTTTATGTCATTATTAAAATTATTTATATGATTTAACCATTATAAAAAAATATGTTCAAAAACTATCAAAACTAAATATTCATGAATAAAAAATCATATATCACAAAGAACATTGATTTTAATAATAAATTATTAACACATGGATTATAAAAGGTTATAAATAAAAACTTTGTGGTATGATATATATTATTATAGTTCCGAAATATTTATTTATTAATATATATTTTTTATACACGATTTTCCATCACTTTTGAAGGATGTAAGACCTAGAGTAAGTGATTTTATTCTCATTTTTATTTTTGGTGGACACTATCTATATTCACCACTTGTTTGATTTTTGAGGTGAATATAATTATAATGAATATATTTTATGATTATTATCATGTAATTAATGTATCTTTATTTCCTTATAAGTTTCATTCTTTCATTGGGAATATGATTTAAAATATACCAATTTCGTAATGGTTTTATGTTATAATATCATTATTTATAAGGATTATTTAGGATAATTTTCCATTGATGAAATATTATGATATCCCTCTAAAGAAACTAATGAATTTTCTTCTATTATATTTCTTTATTCAAAATAAATTTCTTACTATAATTTTTTTCAACATAATTATTCAATGGACAAATTATTTTAAGAAAAATAAACTTTATTTCCATATTTTAATGAAAACCCATTTACTTCTATATCCATGTTTTCTAAAAATGTTTTAAAAAGTGATTTTGATATTATAAAATTTTTGTTTAAAGAATTTGTAACCATTTTTAAAAAATATTTATTTGGAATATTCTTTTCATTTCCTGAATGAGACACTTTTAAATGTTTTACTAAAATATGAAAATATTGTTTTCCTTTACGTAATATGAATAGATAAAAATTTCATTTTGTCATGGACACTCAATTATTTGAAGATCCATTTAAAAATTTCCATGTTAATTTTCAAAAAAAAACCCATTAATATTTTAGAATATTTTTATTGAAGTGATTTAAAAATGGAATTTTAATATTCCAAAAGAATTTTTGATAAACATCTTTTTATGTGTTATTTATTCATCAATGATTTTTTTTGGTGTATAATATGTTTGACTGGTGATGGGATCCAAAGATACCATCCATGTTCATTATTTGGATGGTTTATGACTAGGATTATGAGATTTTTATGAAACTAGATTCTTTTCATGGGTTATACTATGATAAAATGTTTATAAAACCCATTTCCCTTTTCATGGGTTATGATATGATGAATTTTTAATGATCTTGTAGAAATACTATTTAAGATTTTAATTATGTGATGTGTGGGACATATAACTCCATCTAATGAAGTGGATAAAAATTTATAACTCATGAGGTAAATATGTTTTATGTAAACCTATTTTCTGGTTCAGAATTTTATATATAGACTTGGTTTTCATGTATATAATATTTAGCAAGGACCTGGTTTTCATGTACATAACTTCATGTATGGACCTAGATTCCATGTCCATAATTTCACGAGTAGAACTAGATTCTATATCCATAATATTATGCCATGACCTCAAATCATGTCCAAAATTTTATATGATGTCCTAATTTCATGTCCATAACTCAATGAGTGACCCTATCCATTTTTATACATGTACACAAGGTAATAATGTTACTCATTCTAGAAACTCATATCTTATTCTAATGTAATGTTATCAGGGATAATTTTAGGTTATTCATTTATGATTCACATCTTATTAACTTTCACGATTTATTCCATGACTCAATATTATTATTTATGATATGTTGGGTATGGATTTAAAATGTTAATCTCATGTAATTATACCCTTCTAGTTAGGTTATTCTAATAAAAACATTTATTTTACCTTTAATTAACCATATATAGAATTTTATCTCACCATTTATTCCTTTTCTTTTCCTTATGTTATGATGAAAGGTTTTATTAATTTTATGTCTAAGAATATTTCTAGTTATGAAGAATTTAAATAAAAAATGTTATGAACAAGTTGTTTATATATTAATGTTTTCAAATATACTAGACAAACATGATTATTTTAAGGATTATTATATTATGTAATTAATATTCATATATTAATATGTGATATATATATATATGAAAATTATGGGTTATTATTGTTAGTATTAGATAATGATTTAGTTAACCTTTGGAAATTAGAATGAGAAAACATTAGTGAGAACCCTATTGATAGGTCTATGAATATTTCAACATCCTAATGTTTTGTAAATGATCATGAATGAGATAGTATAAGCCTAAGGTTTTATAGATTAAAAATCATATTTATTGATTTAAACATCCAATGAATGATATTTCGTGATAATGTAGTTTTTAATTATGATTATTGTTTCTCACACTATGCTTTTTGGTTTTAGTCACTAGAGGGAACCTAATGGACTAATGTGAACCATGAATATAATGGATAACACAACAACCATACACATGATAAACCAAATGGATTTAGAGTTGGGATGAAATATATTTTAAATATTAATACTCATCTATCTTAGGATATTGGTGGTAACATATATCATGTTGAACATCTTAATGAATGAATGTGGTAGAAAAATGTTATTGAATACTTCATGTGACAACATCCAACCTCTCTATATGGGTCTTCTGATCCACTGGTGGATGATAAACAGATCAAGGTGATGGAAAAGATATTTTACATTCTTTAGTTCATAGAAAGAGAAAATTGTGTCTTACCTATTTATCATCCTGAAGTAAATTAAGATTAGTGGTAGAATATTATTAAAAATACGAGGAAATATGAGGAAATTAACTATATGTAATCAGACGTGTTTATGTTAATATATTTATTATAAAATTCCCTTGAATTTTATGTATAAAAAATGGAAAATTAATTCTATAATCTCAAGAATACGGATGATGAATCCATTGATACTAATGAAAAAACTTTTACATGAATTATAGGAAATGATTCAGGTTTAATAATTAGACGCTAAAAAATATTGATTCACTCTTGAGAATTTTCATCCCATGTATTTGAAAGGAATTATTCATAAAGGACTATGGATGATAGTGGGAAGTCATTTTTTTTGTGAAAATAATGTGGAAATGGAATATGAAAACACTTGAGTTTTCGGTGATAAGGAATAGAAAATGGAGCTTCATGGATGCTCGAGTACTTTTTCACATGGAGGGAAGAAATATTTTCACCCTCATGCTTTCTAAAAATGTTGTAAGGGTTACTTAGGTGAATGTTTGATAAAAAACGTTTCATGTGTGGGAGTATTGGACATCGAGAAAAAAATGATTAATTGATGTAAATAGTCCAATAATAGAAATTAATGGAGAGAGATATCAAATGAATACACCACTCACACATTAGTGCTATAAATTGAATGAGTTTGTGAATTATGGAAATAAATTCTCTATAGAAAAGGATAATGAGGTTAAGAAGCCAAAAAATCCTCTAAATTCAAATTATAAAGGGAAATATTTTGTAATTATAATAGTTGAAGTAAATCATGATAGTTATAGAACACTTATTTTCCAATCTAGAATCAGGAATTCCATATTGATGTTTGAATAATCCCTATGAAAATATTATCCATTAGTGAAATTTGATATGATTCGAATAATTTAATAACTCTCCCTATACAAATTCAATATATATTTATTGAATAAATAAATCATAATTGATATTTTGAATCAACCCATTATTGTCTATCAGTACAATCTTGAACCCAAACCTCCGATGAAAATATGTTTGACTAAGATAAGATATTATTTATGGAATAAGGGGAGAATTTTCTTTTAGAAGAATATATTATTTTATTGTAATTTAACTTTCTATAATTATTAATATATTTTTGGGAATATATTATATTGGTTTTTACATCTTTGTATGAGCATTTATGAGTGATTAAAATTATTTTTAAGTTGTTCATGGTACTATATGAGTTCAAATAATATTTCTATTTCTATCTTGGTGAGACACATTTTAGAGAAGTACTAAGGTTAACTATTTATAAAATTGATTATGTTTAAATTTGGGATTAATGTTTTATTTTTCGTAACCTACAATAATAATTTTGGTTTTGGTAAATATAGAGAAAGATATAATGAATTATCATTATTTTATGGTTTTTATGACCATTTAAAAGTTAATTTAACTGCTTTAAGAATGAAAATATAATCTCCAATACTCATAGTTTGGAGAAATATAATATATTATGGTGGAAATTAAATAAAAAAAATGAAATTATACTAATCATGCATGTATATTAATTTATGTTATTATCCTGTATGGTAATGTAATTCCTTAACTCTAGGAAAAGGGTATTAAGACAAAAATATTGTCAGGTTAACTTCAATTATGATTAATTGAAGATATTTTAACCCCACACTAATTGATGATTAATAGGCTGAATAATTCTTCTTGACTATGTTCTCTATCACTCTCTATCATTCCTTGAGAGTTATTATTCTCTTCCATGTCCATATTTTAATTTCCCACTAGTTTTTTCTTTATATTGGAACTTGATTTCATATTATTTTCAGAAAAATTTATGTTTTCCAATTTCCCCTTTTAATGGAAGTTTTATTATTCCATTATACAATGTGGGTTTTTACAATGGAATTTTATATGATTAAACCATTCATGGATAAGAAACATTTTGGGTGAATAATTTATTTAAGTGGGGGATAATGTAACACCCTTATATTTTATGAAATATTCTTTCTCAAAAAATTAAATTACTTCTATGGATTATGTTACAAAAACTAGAGTTTAAAAAAACCATGATATACTAAATTTATTATATCCTAAATGCTGGACTGGGGGGTTTTAATAGGAATTACCGAATTTTGAGAAATTTATGGTTATATATGTATAAAATTAAATAATTAGTCATTGAGTTATTACTAATAAAAATTAAATTCATTTGATAGAAAAAGATATAAAAAAACAATTTATACACATAATGTATTTTTATATTAAAAAGTTAAAGTAATCACTTTTGGTGAATTATTTTATTGAATTTTATACATTATATATTCAATAAGGTGTTTTAATAATCATTTAATATTATTCTAAGAATGGAAAAATGAATGAATTTCTGCGCTTAAAATGTATTTTTCTTAAAAGTGGCTTTGGTCATGTATTGCATGATTATTTTAAAATTAGTTTCTTCCACTTCTAAAAAATGAATTTTGTAAAATTTATTATATATTTGGAATTAGGAGGTCAAAATTTTTTAAATATTTTTCTTTAATTTTTTGTGAATATGAATAGTAACCATGGAAAAATTTATCTCCTTGGTAAAAGGTAAATATAGTTAATCTAGGTTAAAACTAAGTGATACGAAAATAATATTTAAACATAATTCCTATTGGATGAAGTTAATTATACAATTATCACATTAGAATTGAAATTTAATTGTTTAATGGACACATGTCATAAAAAATGGCTTATATAATATTTAAATCAAAGAAAGTTACAAATGTCACTCTCTTTGTTTTAAATATATATTATGGGTCAACATAGAGATACAATAATATTTTTAATGTATCTACATATATATTTTTATCTTAATGAAATTAATTTCATAATAATAATTTATTTATCGTTTTTATTAATTATATAATGATTTTAAATTCTTATATAACAATTGTCCAATATTTCTTCAATTATTAAAAAAAATTAAATAAATGATTTTAAGAATATAAAAAGTGATCTAATTTGAATGAGTTAATGGGTCCCAATAATTTTATATATTTACATGACATATTATGGAGTATTTAAATCATTATATTTTAATCCCCATTTTATTAATCTGGTAAAAGTTAAATTAAATGAATAGTGTTAAAAATGACATTAATGATATTTTATAAGAAATCATGTCTTATTAAATGACATTAAATTCAAAAAAATAATATATTCATCAAAATTAATGTGATATAGTTTTAAAAATAAACCATGTCCCATTTTGGGTCTTTTTGAATTTTATATCAACAATGTTAACCCCTAAAGTTCTTAAAATTATAATATTTCTGTAATTTGTAGAAGGGTCAACGAATAGTTAAAAAAATGATAAGGTAAAAAATGTGATCCAAACTTATCCAAATTTTTTTTGCTGATTTTATATTCACTAATCCTTAGATTAACTAAAAATATTATCAATTTAGATCCATTTGGACTACAAAATTAATTTATGTTGATTTTATATTTTAATAAAGTACAAGAGCGGCACTCCCTTAAATTTTAAAATGGGAAACCATATTTTCACTTATTTACATTAATTAAAGCCTTATTGATCACCCAAAATCAATAAAATTCTACAGAAAACGTACATAGACACATTTTAGAGGTTATGTTCTTCCCAAAAGACCAACTATACAAATCTTGTGTGGAGATCTAAATGAGCCACTTCAAAGAAGAGGTAATCACCATAACCGATCACCTTATTTTAAATTCATCTTTTACCACCTCTAAATATGTTAGATTATTCATAAAATAACAAATTAAGTATTTTAAATATATCTAAATTCTATTATTATTATAAAACTAACTTTATTCACCCTATTTCTATCAAATGGGACATGAAAGTGTCTATCATGCGTACGTATGACTTATTTTCTCCACACAACAATACAATTACTTTGTATGCATTATGTTTTATCGATGGTTATTATATTTATATGTTATAATTATTAAATAATTATACTTCTGTAATGAAAATACCATATATACCTTCTTAACTTTGAAACTGATGGGAAATAATAATGTTGTTCATGCGTATGTGTGGACTACCACCTCCCTGAATGGATGCAATTCATTTTTCTTTTATATTTTATTTGTATAGTAATAAGGATGTAATTTAATAATATATATGATATATATGATATAATCATTACTCGAAAATATTTTTTTTTAATATTGACCTTTCTTCTATTTTATTCTTCATGAAATTCAAACAATGTTCATGCGTACTTACGACCTTCCTTCTCCATTATCAGTGTAATTTATTTTTCAATCTATATTATTTATAAATTAATATATATATATATATATATTATATTTATGTAATTTATTTATTTATATATTATATTTATATCATTATTAAAATTATGGAGATGGTGGAAACATGATCAAAACAAAAGTTCCAAAACTACCGTACCAAAACATAAATGAAAAATTAAGCAGCTATCACCAGGAAGATTGATTTTAATAAAGAATTGTTAAAATGCGTTGATAAAAGTTTATAATTAAGTAATATATGGAATGATATATATGAGTTTGTATCTTTAATATATGTATAAAAAATATGTATTTATTATAAATGAGGTTCCAACAAGATAATGGTTGTCAGATATAAGGGAATAAATTTTCGTCTCACTTTTATTTCGGTGGGACACTTGCTATAATCACCACTTGATTATTTTATGTGGTGAATTTGATACTCATGAATTTATTTTATGAATCTTATCCTAAAATTATGAGATCTACATATTCATATATGTTTCTTTATTTCATGGATCTTATGATTCATAGATACCAAAGTGGAAAAGGTTTTATGTATCAATCTCATTATTTATCGAGATTGTTTATAAATATGTTTTTGATGATAAAATATTTTGATAAACATATCTATAATATAATGATTTTATTTATAAACTATTTATTTATTGAAAATATGTGTTTTTATTTTTTCCTCACCTTTAGTACTCAAGATATTAAAAATTCCATTTTAAATAAAATAGAGTTCATCTCTTTCTTTAGTCAAAATACTATTTCTTCCATATCTATGTTTTCTAAAATTAGTTTAATTATTTTATTAATTATCTCCAATCATATTTTTAAGTTAATATTTACCCTTGTTTTAATTTTCTAAAAACTAGTTAAAAGGAATATTCTTTTCATTTTCTGAATGAGGTACTTTTTTTATTTTTTAAAAATCATGAAAATAATGTATTCTTTTAACTCATATGGTATGATTGTAATTTTCCACCATCATGACTAATCAATGCTTCAAAGATTAATTTAATAGTTTCCCATGTTCTTTTAAAATATTTTTTTACATAATATTTTATAATTTTTTTAAACAAGTTATTTCAAAATGGAATGGTAATTTTACTCAAGTGTTTATTTGAAGTATTATTTTTGGAATTTATATTGATAAATGACAAAAAAACATTAGTTTCACTTTGAGTTTACTAGGGATATGATTCAATAGTACTATACATGTTATTTATATGTATGGTTTATGATTATTATGATGTGATTTTTATGAAAACAATTTCTTTTTCTTGGGTTGTACTATGACAAAATTTTCATCAAACCCTTTTTATTTATCATGGGTTATGATATGATGAATTTTTAAAGATATTGTAGAAAAAATATTTATTAAATTAATTATGTGAATGGTTATAAATATATCTCCCTTGAATAGATTGGGTAAAAATGGGTAACTCATGAGGTAAAAATGTTCATCATTAACCGGATTTCGTTTTCCAAATTTTATGCGTGGACTTATTTTTCATGTCTATAAGTTTATGTGATGACCTAATTTTTATGCCCATAAGTTGATCTGAAGACCTAATTTTCCTGTCAGTAAGTTCATGTGTGAAAATCGAATTTATTTTTGTAAGATTAAACATTGACTTGGTATCATGTACATATTTTTATGCGAGGTAATGATTTTGTGTCCTTAACATAATGAGTAAACCTATCTGTATTTATACTTATTCACGTTGTTATTGTCTTAGGCATTAAACCAACTCATGTATTATGATAATTTTATGTTCCCATGGAACATGTTCCGTGATTCCACTATGGTTCATGTCTTATGAACTATCAATTATTATTCCAGGACTAGGGATTATGATCTTTGATATTCATGGTATTCATTTCAAATGTTAATGCCATGTTATTATACCCTTATGATTGTGTTATAATTATATAAACATTGATATCTACCTTATTTACCATTACTGAGCATCTGCACTCATCCTTTATAATGTTTCCTTTCCCCCAGTTATGAAGAATTGTTTTATGAATGTTCTGTCTAAGAAGGGTGATAATTAGAACTAATTTAATGGGAGACTCTTATGAACAAGTTTCTTATGTATCTATATTTCTAAATGTGCGAGACCTATATGATTCAGGAATTGATCATTATGTTGTGAAAATAATATCCATCTATAAAGTTGTGATATCTATGTATGAATACAATAGATCATTATATAAGTTATATCTCATTTACATGAATATGAATTTGGAATACTCTATCCAATTATTCCTCAATAAAAGGAAGAAGTGAAATTAGGAAGGAATAAATTTTTGGTGCTTCAAATAAATGAAACTCCACTCACCATAAAACTTTAAACAATAGATGGTACTACCCATTTAGAGTTAGTGAAAACCTAAGGCTCACATGGGGGGTTTAACCCAAGATCTACCCTTTATTTTCTTTCAGTTTTTCACTTTATTTCAATTTTATTTTATTTTAATAAATTACATATAATCCCTTTTCTATTTTTGCTGTATTTTTTCTGTGAGAAGCACTTCAGAGATATACTTAATGTTTCACTACTAATAATTTAGGCCAGAGCTCTCTTTAACACATAATTTAATATTATTATTCTATTAAAAATATTTCAACAAGTTAAATCTAGTTGAATACAATGGGAAAACTACATCATTTAAGTGAGGGGGTGGAAAAATGTTTTGTTAAGGATTTATAAATTTCACGTTTCCAAAATTTAATGTCTTTTTGAATTTTTAGTGTGTTTTGAAACATGTGAGCTCAAATGATTATATATTTGATTTATGAAACCCATTTTAATGATTTAATGATATTATCCCATGAAACCATATATAAATGAATATTGAAAACGACTTGGTTTCACGTTAATCTTTGAAAATTTCAAGAAAATACCTAAAATGTTTTGAATGTCATTCCACATTTCACTATATTTATCTTCAAAATTGCCTTAATGTGTGGCCTATAAACCTTTTTGACATATTATATTCATTAAACTTATTTCTTGATAGAACATATCGTTGTTTCATTAACTAAAATTTGATACATTTCTATCATATCATGAGGGATTGAGGTAATTTTGTTTTAAAATACTACGGAATTTATTTTGTTTTAAAATAAAACTTTTCAATTGAATCATTTTTATTACATCATTTCTTATAAATTTAATCCTTGTATTAATTAGAATATATAAACAGCCTATTCAGTTAGCCATGATACAAGAAAATTTTCCTTATCCCACCCACTCTAGAAATAAAATTGCACGATCTAGTTGAATATAAGTGCGGCGAAAGATGTGTTGTATTGATCTATATTATTTGGTTATAATTTGGGTGGAAAATAAAATTTTAAGAGAATTTATTTTATACTAAAACTTTATTCCATGAAAATATGTGCATTTATGGATCTTTTTAAGACTATAATTTAGAAAACTAATTTTTTTTATTGAAGCTGGTGGAAAAATAAATTAAAAAAATACAGTTTGTGGGGATTATCATTTTTTAGTAAAATGATGAATGGATTAAAATTTACATAGGGGTTTCATAAGGATTGGAAATTATTTTCACTTAAGGGTTGAGGAGGAGACCATACTTTATTGAAAACTAGATTTTTCTAATGTTTCTTCAAAAAGTGTCAAACCCTCCTGATTCTGCCACAAAATAGTTGACAATTAAAACCTAATAATGAAAACCCATAGAATAAACCTGAAAATACCTCATGATAAGCACATATACTGGACACACATTAGGTGGAGATGTGGAAATTTATCTATCCAATGATGAAACCTATATGGGTTTGGATGAGAAATCCCTTTTGAAAATTTTCATTTGTGTGATTGGATAAAATGAATGTGAAATTAGTTTTTTCTTTGAATTAGAGAATTAATATAGGTGTAATGGATTGAATTAATTTAATGGAAAATATTAATGAATTATTAATTAGGAGTTATTATATCTTTTGTTTCGGGGTGTTAAATAGGTGGATCTCATGGGTATGTGTTTTAAATTTATTTTGATTTCATTTTGATGCTTACTTTTCCATGAGTCCAGGTTATTTACATAGATAAATTAATAGATTTACTACAATTATTATTTTTCATATTTATTTCAATGATTTAATCTCCACCAGTTTTGCGATTTGAGCTTAATTGTGTCATTTTTTGATTCTAGGTATGTTTTGACCATAAATGTGAAAATTGTATAATTATAAAATTTTAAAAGTTTTCTATCACATCAGTATTTCAAACATAACGTTTTAAAAATTGATCCGAATTGAAAAATTAATTTTTAAGATTACATTGTTTATAGGATTCAACTTATTCAACTAGACACAATGCAAATTCAAACTCCATGTGGCCCAAAAAGTTAAATCAATGTGGAAAATATTCTTCACTGACGGAATGTAAAACATATCACTAAATGAGGAATATATCATGATAGAAGAATAAAAATGAGTTTATTTTAGTATAATATGAAATAAGACGTGAATTATCATGTGAAAATTACATTTCATTGAGAGAGTTTCTCATTAAGGTTGCCTTTGTACGCATCAAAATGGAGGAAGATGACATGTATTGTGGTCCATAAAAATTGATCTTCTGTAAATTAGGAATAATTTTATTTAAACATGTCAATAAGATTTAAAATATTTTTGTGAGATATCCAAAAAAACTCTATTCAACTCTTAATAAGGAACCTTTATGATTTTCATCCATTAGGGGGAAGAGACTAAGAAAACCTTCAGCAGATAGATTATAGAGAAGAATTTTTTTTCATTCTTTTTAACTTTTCATAGTTTTATATTAGCTACCTATTTCTTATTGTTCTTATATACCATGAATATGGATGGGTAAATATGAGTAATTAGGGGAGGTGATTTTTTCCATTTTTTAATTCTTGATTTCTTGCTCTTCATGGAATAAATCCATTATTTATTATTTTATGTGGGTTTTAATATTCTAAAAGCATATTTTATTGTTAAGTGCGATCATTTTTTTAGATTATACTATTATGGTTTTATTAGTATGTTATCATTATCTACATCCACTTGTTTTTATATAATATAGAATAAACCAGATATTATTGCTGAATTATTATAAGATCATCAGTATGTATGGGAGGGGTAGTGTACATTCTAAATTGTTTGGGATAGAATAGTCCTAATTAGGAATTGACTAAGTAAATCGATGATATTAACTAACAATATCATATATATAAGAATGAGGGTAGTACAATTTGATATTTTTTGGAGTTTTATTCTTACAATTTGTAATTGCAAAAGGGGGTGTGTAACACCCAAATATTTTGAAATAACAGTATGTTCAATAACTTACATTACACAGTACATTGAGCTTAATCAAACTCCAAAATATTATTATTGTAACATGACTGTTATAAATTACCCATTAAATTGGAGGGTTCATTTAATATTAACTATATTATGAAATAAAAATTAAGTTCATATTCAATAAAAATTTCATTATTCTTATGAAATGAACAAATATGTTTTAGTAAATTCACATTACTCTTCAAATACATATTTTCTCAAAAAAGTTATTTTGTTGATTTATATGAAAAAATAAATATAATAAAATTTTTACCATTTAGAAAATTTATTTTCAAAAATAAAATTCATTTTTTTGGACTCATAATGTCAAAATTATCGTAGGGTAATTGTTTTGGGAATTTTCTAAAAAAGTTTATTTTGGGTTAAAGAGTGATAATACTATTTTTATGAGATACTATAAATCTTAAGAAATTATTATTACTATATGATCATTATTTAAAATTTATTTACCCATATTCTCGATTGAAATTTAGTTATGTAATTACATAATAAATAAGGTGTTAAATTTAGAAACACATGCTTCAAATTTTTGAAAAAAACCATGAATTTAACCTATTAAAAAAATATTTTTATCAGTTATACAGATATCAAGTTTGAAATTTTTTTAACATTTTTATAAATATAATCATGTAAAATGGAATACATATTTGAAATAATTATGTCCAAATTATTTAATAAGTCAATTTTTTTAAGTTATAAAAAAGTTATCATGGTAAAAAATTATTTACCACTATATTAGTAAAATAATTTAGTGGTCCAATGTTAAAAGGTAAAATCCTAAAATACCTAAAAATTTTATCATTAAATAGGGTTTTTATGTGTTTATAAACCTCAAAGTCTTTTTCAACATTCATTATCATCCATATTAAAGGAAATTAATGAAACCCAAATGTGGTTGGATTTAGATATAAAATAATAATTATTTGATCACTTATAACCAACCCTCCTCAAGTATAAATATCAACACTCACCACCCTTTTCTCCTCAAAATCTTTGAATCTCTTAAAATATATACAAAAAACTCTCTTCTCTACTCTCACCATCTCTAGGTTTTTCTGGTCACACCCAAAGACCAATTACAGGTTCTTTATGGGGTCCTTTAAGGAGGTGATATTCAAGAGGTAATTGTTTAAAACCACATCTCTTAATTTATTTTATTCTTCTAAACACTCCTTAAATCATTAAAGAATAAAATAATTGTAAATCCTATATCATGTATATAATTTAATTTTATATAAATAATGGAATATCTTGTATTCATCTTCTTTCTAATCTCATCTTATTCAAAGAAACAAAAACATATTCCAAATTATTACGGCTAACCATCTCTATGAGTAATGATATTATTTTTTTTCCATTACCACCTTCAAGGTTGGTCATACATTAATTATTCTGGTGAAATTATATTTTAATAATAATAATATAACATATTTCATGCTTCAGAACTAATATATATACATAATATTAAATAAAATTAAACTAGTTTTTGATGGTCGTAAAAACCACCAAACCAAACTATACATTTATCAATTTTTTTCAAATGAATCATCCTCATGTTTTAAAAAATATATATGAAACATTTAAATATATATATGTGAATAAATACCATTTAATTTTAATTCTATAGTTTTATTGTAATTTTACAAGAACATTCATAATTATACACAAGTAACCTGATCACGAAACCCTGAAACCAATACACCTAAAAAATTAAAATAATGAAATATTATTAATGAACGCATGGTATGAATTTATATAGTGATAATATAAATTATTATAAATATTATAATGGTTCTGAAATGAATTAGTAAAATTCTTTAAGACTTTTTACATGAGGATAAAGTAACTAAAACTAAATAGTATCCCCAGGTGAAGTATTTATTAAATCATTTACCTTTAATTAGGTAAGACATCTATATAAAAATTATGTTATGATAGGATTATGTGTGGAATGAATTTAAATTATCTTATGATAGAATGTGAAATTTTATTTTGTGAATTTATAGTGAATACACAAAATATATTAATTTAATTAATGATCACTTCAATGATATGATATTTGTGAGTGACTTAAATTTTAAAAAATTTCCATTTTAATGTTTTTATTAAAAATATACTTTTCTTCCATGTCCATGTATTATATAATTTCTTTAAAAATTATTTTCACTATTCAAGTGGAATTTTTAATTTCATTTTTACACATTTTTTAATTTTTGATTTTTTTATTTTATATTTTTTCATTTTCTAAAAAAGGTTCATTGAGAATTTTCCAACAAAAATTTGGATGTAATTATTTTTTAACTTATACGAAATGGACATATTTTCTTTCCATAATTATGCCTTAATATTTTAAATCCTTCTTTAAAAATTTACAAGGATATCTTAAATAAAAATTTATTCTTTTATAATTTCACGATTTTTTAAACATAAGTGATTTTCAAGGTGAAACATGTATTTTCCTCAAGCATTTTTCAATAATATCATTTAAAGTATTTTAATCTATGTAAAAATACATTTTAAAATCTCATGATTCATTACGATTGATCTATAATGATACTGTAATCAATATTTTATTAAATGGTTTGTGATGTTTTTTGGCTATGGATGTGCTATTTTGATACCATATTTTATATTACTTTGGATGAGTTTTGATTATTTTTATTAACTGGGAATATTTATTTACATTTTGTACGATAGTTTCAATACAAATGTATATGTTGATTATGTTTTAACCATTTATTATAAGGAATTCATTGGAAATAGTATGTGATGTGAGGGGACTTCTATAATACCTCGATGAATCACTAGTTTTGACAAGACAAACTATTTTGGGTATTGGATTTTGTCTTATCCTTTTATGTTTGGTGTCTTGGAAAAAGCCATAATGTTATGTTTTAAATTTACAACATTATGAATTCCATACTTATGATATTAGTTATTGATTTCCATGTTATTATTTGATTAGTGGAATATCCATGGTGTAGTTTTCTAGCTCCGGTGATTGTTTATATGGTATTATTGATCATATTTTTTCCGACCATATTATGCTCAAGTAATTGTTTAAATGAAATGTGATTTAGATATCTATCTTACCATAATTTTTATTTCTTATTTATGATAGATTCAACTTCACTTAACCCTTATTGGGAATTTGAGGTCACCCATTTCTAATGTTTTATTTCCCCCCAATATGCTAAAAAGATTATTATTATTTATATTCTGGGATAAGCTTGGAAAATAATGGCGTTCTCAATGTATTCTCTATTCTACACTTCATATTTTCAATTGTAATATAAGGTTCAATTTTTTCTACTTTTAAAAAACTACTAAACTTTTCAATCCTTTGGGATGCGTTTCCATGTATTTTATGAAAATTTAATAATGTAACCACCGACTATGTGAAACAAGTGTTGGGTTATATAAAATTGGTATCATATCATGTTTAGTACAAACATTAGGAACTAGATTTAGTAAAACATTATTATAACCGTATGACTAAAATTGAGGATAAGACTAAGTATAAGATAATATCATATAGATTTGGTAGTGATCATGGATAAACATGGTTAAACCTAAAGACTCATATATTGATAGAAACTTTTCATTATTTAGATAAAATTGGAAAAATATTATCTAACTCTGATTAGTGTAGTTTGATGCTTACAATTTTCTTTTTTGGTTTAAGTAAATAGTGTGAACTAAATGAAAATAGATTAACATTAAATGTTATTGAAAATGTGTGGTTTAGAAACAAAATGAGATGATGACTAAAATAAATGATACTGTGTTTATGCATAATCATTTATCATGATGTATGATTAAAAAACATGCACCTTCACTGACACTAAGACTCACTAATGAAGAGAATAATAGACTTTTCATAGAGATCAGGTGGTGGAGACCACAGAGAAAAGAGTATTCAGTTTTCTATATGTTGATAATTCGAGATGAAACACCCAAATAAATGTCTTTGTAAAACACGAAGATATTTTGGTAGTGGAAAGGACATAAATCAAGTAATTTCTAGGAAAAAATTAAAAGTTTCAAATAATATTCTCTCTAAGGTGCTATCAATGTTTGAAAATTATAAATGTAGAATGTATGAGAATTATGAAAATCTATGTCCTAAGGTGGGAAATTATGATGATAATCATAAACGTAATATAATTAATATTTATACCTCTACAGATGATTATAATATACATGATATATAAAATAAATGAGGAATAAGATGATGAAGAATCGTTAATGGTTTAAGAATGTAGTGGGATGGTTTGGTTCTTGTGTATTGGGATTAAATAATTAGGTTTTAAAATTATCAATGATATTTTGGTTTATAAATCAATATAGATATAAGGATTTTACTATAGTACTTTTGGTTTAAGGAATTGGAAGCTTGTGATGAATAATACTTGTAACCTAGATAAGTTATTTTTTTCTAAGTTGATCTTTTGGAAAATACATGATTTGTTGAAGATAACCCTAAAATTTTTCTTGATGTTGATATGATAATAAAAATTTGATGTCTATGCGATATTATTGGTGACAATGAAATTGGTTATTAATTTTATGGTTTAAGTAAACATTTCTAGATTTACTATATGATTTGATTTACCTAATATATTTTACAATATGAGATTTTATTTCTAGAATCCCACATGTTTTCATTAATGTTATATGGTGATCAGGTTTTAAAATATTTGGTATGTTACATAAAGAATTATATTTTGTTTTTTGAGGAATCAAATGTATTATTCATTCTAAAATTCAGGGACATTACATCTAATATTTTGGTCTTTGAACTTGGACATACATATTTTTGATGAGTCTTATGATTAACTACGTATTGAATGGAATAAGTTTAACTTTGGAAGTTTTTGTTTTTTATAATATATTAAAACCATTTTGTTTTTATATATACTTATATGTCAAAGGAACGACTTATGGATATTAGGATTCATTAAATGGGCTTATGGCATGAAAAATTCACATTGAATATACATTTCTTGGTATATGAGGTGAAGTGGAAATAGATTGAATCACAAAAATGATGATATTATTAATATAAATAATGTAAGTTTATTTCTTGAGTTATTTATCAAGACAATAAAATAATTTCACAACTCTTGGAAAATGATTTTTGAAAAAAAATTATTAGTTTAGTTTTCTTTCCAAGAAATCAATGCCCTTTTTACCCATAAAAGATTAACCTTTTTTTGATGGTAAAATTAAAAATGAATATGTTCTCTATCACTCCCCATAAGAACATTATAGTAATATTTCAGTTTTTATGTCCATTTTCTCACTTCTAAATAATGTTCTCCGATATGGAAACCTAGTTTTGTGGTGACTTCACATTTTCCTTTGTCTCTTTTTACGAGGAAGATTTATTAACAATTTTTAATGATGTGTGATTTCGACAAGGTTATTTTAAAATTTAAAATCCATGATTAAAAATCACAAGTTAAAATTTATAGGAATCAATTTATTGAATGATGGGTGAATGTAACACCATGATATTTTAAAATAACACTATGTTCGATATCTTCCTCTACACAGAACACGAATATTAAATGAACTAAAAAAATATTATTATTTTAAAAAGATAGTTATAAAACAGACATTGAACTAGAGGATATGTTTAATATTAACTATATTATGAAATAAATATTATTTTGATATTCTATAGAAATTTAATCATTCAAGGTAAATGGAATATAATTTTTTGTATGTTCATTTTATTCTTCCAATATATGTTTTCATCAAAAGGTTATTTTTATTGCTTTCTATAAAAAAGTAAACATAATAAATTTTTGAAACATTTATATTGTATTTTAAAAAATAAACTTCATTTTTGAACTCTTCATATCAAAATATATTAAGATAAGTTTTTTGTAAATTTTCTAAGAAAGATGATTTTAGGGTAAAAATTAAAAAATACTATATTTTCAAAATACCAAAACTCTTATAAAATAATTATTATATGATAGTGATTTAAAATTTATTTAAACTTTTTCATGAGGAAAATTTATTTAATGAATGAAATAATGCACAATGATTTATATTTAGAAACACATGCATATCATTTTTGAAAAAACCACAGTTTTAACATATTTAAAAAATTGTTTTTTCATGTTATACAAGTCTCAAATTAAAATTAATTTTTTTCAAATTTTATAAATTGAATAATATAAAATGGATACCATATTTGGAATAATTATTTCTAAAATAGTTATTAATTTCCTTTTCATTTTTAGGAGTAATAAATTTATCGTGGTAAAAAAACGATTTACATTAGTATAGGTAAAATAATATACCTGGATAGAGTTAAAAGGTAAATGATTAAAATACCTAAAAAATAAAATACTAAATGGTTGGATGATGTGTCTATATACGCTAAAATAAATTTAAAATAATAATTTTCACGTTTTTTTGGAAATAATTTAACCCAAATTTGGTTGTCTTTAAATATAACATAATCATTATCTAATAACTTAAAACCACCCCTCCTCAAGTATACATACCACCCCTCACCATCCCATTTATCCTAAAAAGACACTAATTTATTAAAATATATTCTAAAATATCTCTTATACACTATTGTCACGTCCAATTCCTTAAGGTATCAACAATATAAAAATTCCATGTTCTTTACATGGTCCTTCAAAGAGATGACATTCAAGAGGTAATTTTCTCAAACCACCTCTCCTAATTTATTACCCATTTCAACTTCTCTTCAAAAAAAACATCCATAAAAGCATAATAAATCTAGTATTATGTATATAATAAAATTTTATACTGATAATGTGGTATACTATATCCATCCATTTTCTTATATCCTCTTATTCAATGAAACAAAACAATTTTCCAAATTATGGTAGTTAATGATGTTTGTGAATAATGATTTTGTTCGTTTTCCATTACCACCTTCAAGGATGGTCATAAATGTATTATTTAGGTTAAATAATATTTTAGTAAGTATATAAAAAACTATTTCATGCAATGTAATAAATAAATATACATAATAATAAAAAACAAAACTAATTCATAATGGTTGAAAAAACTTCCAAAATAATATAAACTTTTATCATTAATGTTTTATCAAATGAATCATCGCCATGTCCGAATGAAAAATTATATATGAGAATATTTTAAGTACTTTATTTACATTAATACAATTTAATTTCACTTCTATTGTTTTATTTACATTTTAAAAGAATATCCAAAATTATACACATGTGAAATGACCATGAAACCATGAAACGAACGCACCTGAAACAATGAAAATAATGAAATATTATCAATTAAAGAGTAGTAAGATGTTATAAAAGGATCATATAAGATATTATAAATGATAATATGGATTTATAATGAATTAATAACATTCCTTAAACCTTTATATAAGAGTTATAATATGAAAAACTAAAGGGAAGCGTGAGGTAAGGTATTCCTTAACTCAATTTTCATTCATTGGGTAAAACTTATACTTTATTGATTATGTCATGATATGATTTTGTGTGGAATGGAATTTTATAATATTATGATTGTATTTACACAATTTTTATTTTTATTTATAAATAATTTACACAATTTATTATTTTTATTAACATTCACTTCAATGATATGATATTTTAAAGATATTTTCTTTTAAGACAATTTTATTTTTAAAGTTTTCCTTTAATTCCATTTTACTTCCATGTCTATTTTTTAAATAATTGTTTTCAAAAATGTTTTCACAATTATCTTATGATTTTAAAGTAATTTTTATACATGTTTTACTTTTCAAAATATTTTGAAAAGTTATATTTTTTCATTTTCTAAACAAGTTTCTATGAGACTTTTTCAGAAAAAATACGGTAGGAATGTTTTTTAACATATACAACATGAGAATATTTTCCTTCCATCATGATGCCTTATTTTTTTGAATATTAATTTAAATATTTATAATTTTTCATTATAGAAAAATTATTTCTTTATAATTTTGTTTTTTTAAAATAAGTGCTTCCTAAAATGAAAAATGGTGTTTTCCTCATAACCATTTCAATGATCCCATTTAATGAATTTTCATCTATATCAAAATACTTTATTGAATATTATTATTTATTGAGATTGATCTCTTACGATACCATCATCAATATTTTATTAAGTGGGTTATGAACACTCTGGTTATGCATGGTGTCTTGGAGGAATCCTTATTAGTAAGTTTTAGAAGTTTATAATTATGAATTCCATAAATATGATATTAGATATTTATTTCCAGGTTATTATGTGATTAGTAAACAATTCATGGTTATCTTTTCTAGGTATTGTGATTATTTATATTTCATTATTTGATCAACTTTTATTTTGGTCACATTATGCAAAAATTATTATTTAAATCGAATGTGTTTCAGTTTTTTACCATAACATAACTGTTATTACTTATTTATGGTAGCTTCTGTTGTACATAATCCTTACTGATTATTTAATCTCAACCCTTTCTTATATTTTATTTTCCCCTAAGATTCCAAGAAGATTACTATGATTGATAACCGTGGATAGGATAGGAGAATATTGTATTCTTAAATTGATTCACTATGTTTTATTTTATATTTTCAATTATAATATAAGGTTCATGTATATATATCTAGTTTTCTAAATCCACAAAACTATTTGGTCCTTCAAGATATGATTCCCTGTATTCTATGCCAATGTAATAAAGTAGCCATTGACTCTAGGCTATTAGGGTCTCGGTATTCATAGTGTGTGGGGAAGAGATTGTAGAATATCACATAAATTTACTTAGATGAATAAGATTGGATAACTTTGAATGAGTATAACATAAAATTCGGAAGACTGAACCTGAACTAATTACCCATATCATATCCCTGTTTTTAATGACTTTCTTCGTCAATATATTTTAAATCATCTTTTTCATTGTATTATTTTTTTATCAAAAAAATAAACTTTAATAAAACCGAATTTTCCAACTAATTTAAAAAGAAAAAATTTATTATTGTGCACTATTCCCTAAACACAACTGAGGTTGAACACTATAATTCATTTTAACTTAGGTAATATTTTCTCACACCCTCTGATGGGAATGTGTCAACAAACTTTAATTTTTGGTATGACCATTATGAATTTATCATGATTCCATATGGAATTACCTGTTCCATGTCTACCATTATTGGGTGAATGAATATATTCTTTAGAGATTACTTTAGTTAATTTTTGGTTGTCTTTATAGATAATATCATTATATATTTTTAGAGAAAGTAAGATCCTGAAGATCATTTGAGGATTGTGTTGAAAACCTAGAGGAAGGATTTTATATATTAAAAATTGATAATGTATTAATTATGGAAACATAAAGATAATTTTAGGTCATATAATATCAATATAGAGTATATCAGTAGATCATTCATTAAAAGAAGTTTTTGGGAAATGTCCTAGACTAACAACATCACTAAAATCCATAGTTTTATTAAGATGTTTGGATACTACCAAGGATTTTTGATAGATTTCACATTACTATAAAATCCAATAACCAAGTTGAAACAAATGGGATATAAGTTTTTTTGGATATAAAAATATGGGTAAATTTTCATGAAGTTGAAGAGAATGTCGTTTGCAGAAACTGTGCTCATACTACCCTTCAAGGGAGAAAGGGTTTTGATATATGGTGGTGCATAAAAGGAATGAATAACATGTGTCCTCATACCTAATTATATGGTGATATCCTATTCAATTATCTAATTGGAAATTCATGATCAAAATTACAAGACTCGTGATTTGGAGTTGGTTGGTATAATTTTTCATTAAAAATATAGATGCATTATTTTAATGGATAAAATTTTAATAATATATATAATGAACATAAAATATTGAAGTACATATTATCATAGAAAGATTAAAATAATTTCAAAATTATATGATTGTATTTTAATAAATATTATGACTCCTCAATACATTACGACCCTTGAAGGGTGAACATGTTAGATGATGACCAACATAGAAAAAACAATGCCTTTTTATATATGAAGCGGTTTTAAAGAGTCAAACAATCATGGATTTTCAATATAAGGACCCTGATATCATTAATAATGGATTGATATCCAATCGTTCTTAGATGAATATTCAAATATTTATTCATGTGTTGATTAAAGATGAACTGAAAGAATATGTAGAACTGGAGAAGAAAGAGGATAATTTTCTGGAGTTTGAAAATGATTTTAATGGAATGATAAGGTTTTAAAACTGAGTTTGGGTCCCTTCAATACTAAATATAAATAATGATATATGTGATGAAACTCATAGTTCATTAGTTTCTATTCATTATTGTACTATAAATATGTATAAAGATCTGAAAGATTATTTCTAATGGGAAAATATGAAAATGGATATTTATGTGGTATACAATCTTATTAAGGCTGAGAGTTATATGTCTAAATGTATATTAAAACCATTAGAAATTATAGAATAGAAATGTTAAAAATCAACATGTATTTAATTATTAGACTCCCTAAAACAACTAAAAGCCATAATATTATTTAGTTTGTAATCGACCAGTTTATGGAGTACACATATTCCTCACAATCCAAGTATATTTAAGTAATTGTCATATTTCATGGATATATAATAAGGAGGCTGTAAGGATACATGGAGTACCACATTATATTTTATCAAACCAGGGTCCTAGTATTACCATGATGTTCAAGATAAGTCGTTAACACTATTTGAATACAATTTTGAACTTTAACATAGAATATCATCCTTAGGAAGATGGTCATTTTGAGAGTGATATTCTAACCGAATAAGAAAAGATTATAGTTTAATTTATTGATTTCAATGCGGGTTATTACTAACACCTTCTTATACCTATTTTATTATAATATTATCTTTCACTCAAGTATTTATTTGTCTCATTTTAAGGCCTATATGGAAGCATGTTTAGAATTATGATGTGATGCGATAAATTTGTTGAATTAAATCCTTTGGGATATTAGATATATGATGAAATGGAAGATAATTTTATAACAATTTAGTAGAACATTTGGGAAAAATATTTTTAACATAAAATTTATGTTGAAAATCACCTTTGAGATATAGAAATTGAAGTTGGTGATAAGGTATTTCTATAAATATCACCTTAGATTAACGTGGTGAGATTTTGAAAGAATGGTATATTGAGCATTAGATATATCTATCCATTCAGAATTATTAATCATATAAGGATATTTTCACATCAATTATAACTTACATCTAAAATCTATAAAGTAAAAAATGCGGTTGATGTATCTCTCTTGAGGAAGTACATACCTGATCCTTCAAATGTACTAAACTCATATTTCAAACCACTATAGAATCCTCAATATTATGATGAAACGCTATTTTAGATTCTATATTGAATTGAGAATATGATGTATAACTATACCACTCACTTGTTAAATGTGTTTTTTTGTGAAACCTCAAATTTGAGGAAGATACGTGGGAAGCCAAGTATTTGATGAGGAAGAATTATCATCAGTTTTTCATATCAAAGTGATAAAAGTTTGAGGGAGAAATTCCTATAAGGGGTGTAGAATATAACAACCTAATATTTTATGACATATTTCTATTTAAACAGGTCATATGTTTTTTATATATTTGTTTACATGCAATGTTATGTTTAAATAAACCACTATATAATATTAAAATATTTTTATTAAATGTGACATGTATCTTGTAGCTGTTGGATTAGTGGGAATAAATAAACAAATTAAATTATATTAAAATACTATTAAAACATGTCTAAAATTAATTCATTGGTAATAAATTGGATATAAATGAAAATTAATGCATTTTAAAGTAAAAAAGTTTTGTTTTTCTAAAAAACTACTTTTATATGAAAAATGTGTTTTTACCTTAATAAATTAAATTAATCACTATTGTTGAGTTATTTGAATGAAATTTTTATATAATATATTTAATAAAATATTTTAACATTCATTTAATGGTCAATTATTATAAGATAATGAGAATAAATTATGATTTATAGTTAAAATTGCATTTTTCTAAAAAACAGTTTCCATGCATTTTGATTGAATATTATAAAATGAATTTATTAATATTATTTTAATTGAAATTGATTAAATATTTTTAATATTTGGAATCATAATTTATAATTTTTTTAATGATTTTATATTCTTTATTAGTTATTTTGAATAGTAACCGAGGGAAAAATCATTACTACTATAAACATTAGAAGGGCTAACGAAGGGGTTAAACTAAAGAGATAAGGGTTGATATGGCCAAAAAACATGTCCAAATCCTATTTTCATAATTTATGTATATCCTATATCATCATATCTTCTAAATTTATTCAATTTGGAGGAACTTTCCCTTGAGTGTGAATTTATTATATTTTAATATTCTTTATAATTACATGCCTGACACTCCCCTTAATTATAAAAGGGATCCTCATATCCTATCTTCTCTATACCAAATGAGCCCACCAACATCATAAATATAAAAACATATGCTACCAACATCCTTATCTATGGCCTTTTGGTGATAGTATTCCTATAAAATCCACCGATGATACCTTCAGGTGATTCTCAAAGGAGGATACCCTGTAGAAGAGGTATATGTTCTTACCGATGTTTTTCATGTTTCTCCCTTATTATAACTCATATAAATGTTATTAAAACATCTCAAAAAAATGGAATGATAATATTTACTATACTAATATGTTTTTACGTTATTAAAATACAAACTTTTTTTCTCCTCCTCACCCATTAGAAAATGAAAATGTCACTCGTATGTACAAACAGACATCCACCTTCATGGAGTGACATGATTCATTTTTTATCATAGATTTATATGAATGGTTATAAAATTTTATATAATTAATAAACAATATACTAAGGATGTGATTAATATTCTATATATAATTAAATAATGAACAAATTTCATGGACTAGAACCATCAAACAAAAACATGGATTGAAAACAAACTAGTTTTCACCTGAATGATCATATTATTGATGAATTGTTAATAAAATGATAGTTGGAAATTATAAAAGAATGATTCATGGAATTTTATGAATTAATATGTTCATATAATAGTTTTATAAAAAAATATATTTTATAAGAGGTTTGAAAATGTATGAAGGATGATGGGACTTGAGGTAAGGTTATATGTTACAATATAAATTCTATTCAAGATTGTATATATTAAAAATCAATGGAGGAAAATTATATGATACTTATCATTTAAATCACATATTATTTTCTTCTCAAATTTTTATTTTTAGGTATTTTAGGATTTCTATGGAATATACTCACTTTGGAACATAAAATTATTGAGAAAAGTTTTTCAATAACAATCAACCTTATTTCCTCTTTGCCCGATGAAAATTTTCATCAGTGTTAATGTTTTTAAATTTTTTAAATTATATTAATTTCTCTAATAAAATAATTATATAAAGTCATTTTCAATCATATTTTAATTTATTTTCAATTTTTTTAAATGAAATATTTTTTAAATCTTTCGAATAGGGTAATTTAGACTTTTTATAAAACATGTGAATGGAATCATTATATTAACTTTAACCGCATGAAGGAATTTTACCTCCATCAGGAATATTATTTTATTTGAATCATAATTTTTAAATTTCCAAGTAATAATTCAAAGAAATTTTTTTTCTTAATATTTTGGATTTTTTTTGATTTAACAATATTGATATAAAAATATGTTTCGTCCTTATTTCAAGGAAATGATCAAATTACATTTTAAATTTATTTTTCATCTATGTCAACATTCTTCAATGTTCCTTTTGCTTCACTGGGGATATGTTATAATAATAAAATTCATTTTATTTCTCAAAAATTTATTATGATTATATGATGATGAAATGTTTATGAAACTTGTTTTTTCGCTAGGTTTTTATATGATGAATTTATAAATGTTTTTTTGGATATTATGGAACACATATATATTGTTTTCATTATATTATTGGTGGATATATTAAAAACCACCAATACATTGTGTGATTGTTGATATATCATCAGTTAATATTGAATGGAACATAGAGTGAACCCAATTTAATTTAGGAATCTATCCATAATGATATCATTAGGAGTGGACATTGACTAAGGAAATAATGGAATATGGAGTGAACTCAATCTAATATGAGCCTTTTTTCTACTATGATAGTCTTCTAAGTGAACGTTGAATAATGAAATTATTTTTTATACTTATAATCGTGCTATAACTATGTTGGAATGTTCTTATACTCATGATATACTCTCATGGATCATGATTGATTGATGATGATTCCCTACACTTATGGAATATGCATATTGAAATTATGATGATTTATTTCATGAACAATGATTTATGATCTATGAATGACCATATATGAAAATTTTAATTTATAACCATGATATCATATTCTTATATTTATCTTATTCTTATATATGAAACATGATTGATATCTCATGTGTTTATACTTACTGGTAATATTAGATCACCTCTTTATATGTATCATTTGTCCCTGTGTTATAAAGAAAGGTTTTTTATAAATAAATGAATAATAAGGGTACTATGAGAAAATACATTTATGGTATATTTTGGAGATATTTTATAAAATAATTTGGTTATATTTTTAGTCTCAAAAGACACTAAACCATTATAGTTCTTAAGAGTGTGATATTATGAAATATATTGAATATTCATATAAATGATCCAATCTTTTTGTATATTAGGATCAGTTAATCTCAAATATATATAGCGAGAACATTTCTTGGTTTCTATTAATAAAATGAATCAATCTATGTATAGTTATTATAATAGTTTTTTATCTAATCATATAATGAATTTTAAAAAGGATTGACATTTATGTAGAGAACATAGTATGAGATGGTGGCAAGGATGAAAGTGGAGTTTTTAGATGTGTCTAATATAGGATATTCTTAAATAACTATATATCCTATAATAATAAAAATTAAGCTACATAGAGTTTGTGGAAGAAATATCTAAATTTATCTCACTCATGTGTAGAAGGCAATGAGATGTAGTAAATGGGTGACCTGTTAATAGGCTATAGTATGATACCTTATGTATTTTGGTGAAGGTATCAACACTAGGTCAAGATAATAGGTGGTATATTAGTGAATTATTATAGTTGGACCTATGAAGGGAGGTTGGGGAATTCTTATGTATCCTAAAATAATAGGAATCAACCAACTTTTAATTCTTTGAGAAGGGGCCTTTTATCCTATGGCTGACTTATTAAAGAAAAATCATCATAGGTAGGAAAAAATTATACTAATAGATCTTAAATGGATCTATAACACTATTAATTAGATCAATTTTTAAGGAATATACGACCTAATGTGAATATGGGTTATGATAGATATATTATATACCCTAAAGTATTGATTTCATGTGGTAAGGATCTTTATGTAATGTAGTTTAACATCTTATGATAAGAACAATCTGAATCCTATGTGGAGTTAAGGAAACTAATTTATTGAGGAACCTTGCATTGATGGGAGTACTGATATGCTATCTATACATAGTAATTAAGGAGTACACTCTATTGGAGTAAATATTGTGTATAATTTTAGGTCCTTCCAAATTTTTTGCATCTTCTAGGGATTATTCTCAAGTATCATTGGTATTATCAAGGTTAATTTTTTTTTTCTATGGGATGAACAAGAGGAGAAACTTCTTGAAGAATTATTTTTCAACATAGTTTTTTATGAAATAATATTTATGCATGGTGTGTAACCATTTCTCATCTTGTCTCTCCAACTCATTGAGAAGGATTTTGGATTATTCATCTTTATAAATTTTTCTACCAATAGCCTTGCAATGTGAGAACAACTAAACTTTAATTGTATATAAAATTTATTTATATAAACTAGTTAATATGAGTTATCTTTTTTATAAGTATAGTTAATGGTTAATTAATTCAAAAAATCATGAATTAGTTTTTAATGATAGGCTTTTTTTTTGTTTCCACCATTTTATAAATAATATTTTGATTATTTGTTTTTAAATGCCTATATTTTCCCATTTTCATCCACATGGTAGAGATATGAATGACCATATAAGATGTTATAAGTAAAATACTACTTCTTAATCTAAAACACACATAAATTGGATCTATTTTTTATTATAATTTTATTGGAACTCCAAATTTGGTGACAATATCAGACATCACTAATTTGATCATAGCGTTTGTTCCTACCAGTATATAAATATGACATTAAACTTTCTTATAATTGTATAAGGGTATAAGTACATGGAATCTATCTCTCAAATGGAAAATGACTACGAGTATATAATGGTTTAAAATAAATCTTATGGTTGATGGATAAAATTATCATTTTATTAACATCTATGACAAATTTTTTCAATCCCATTAAATCTTACACAATTAATTTCTAGAAATACCCTAATCACATGTTTTGGTGAAAGTGATTGGTCCCTTTTTGATGAGCACTTAAAGTACTATTGTGGACCTCATACATGACAAGGGGGGGGTCTCTTCCTTTAATTCAATAGAGAATAACACCTTTAATGCCTTGTCTATATGTTACTTCTTTGGAATTTAGGCCATTGTAAGGGAAACTTTTCTTTGATCATTGATGGATTTTTTCAATTCTAGAATGATTTTGGGATATATTACCATTATAAATATATTTTAGAATGGGATATATATTGTTGTAAATTTATTTACTTGATAGAGATGGGGAATCACCCTTATATGAGTTGGAATTAATTTCATTGAATCTCTCAAAATAGTTTCTCAAACGTGGGAATACCAACCATCAATGTGAAAAACACAATTTGTTTCTTCCTAATATAAATCTATATGGATGGTGGATAGAATGGACAATGAATCCACTCGAGCATTATATGAACATATAATCTGAGAGAACCCAAGTTTTAAAATAATTTTTTTTCATAAACTCTAAAATATAGTTATGTTAGGGGATAAAATCCTATACCATTCACTAACAAAACCGGGAGATTATAAGGGGTTTTAACCCCTTCTAAATAATTTAGTGGTGGTTACCCGTAACTGCCACTGATGTGGCTACCTACTCTAATTATGAGTAGTTATGTGTAAGCACTGGTAATCTATGCCTATATTTAATAGAAGTTAGATTAGAAGGGGTTTTCACCCTCTAATTTTTCCCTAAATTCATTATAAACTGATAGATTAGAGGCAGTTTTAACCTATTTTAATTAAAACATCACATTAGAGGAGATTAGAACCGCCCCAATTTGACTATTTTGGGACAATGTTTATGGACACTTATACTCTAACCACACCTAAATTACCACTAGTTTTTATATATAGATTTTTTACCTCTCCTAGTGAGACCCCCTAACAACCTGGACAACCCATAGAGAACCCCTTAAGAACCACCCTGGAAACCCATGACAACAAACTGATAACCTCCTTAATAACCCCTAGAACCCCCAGACACACACCCTGGACACCCCTCCTTGATAACCCCTCACACCACCCAAGACCCCCTAGACACACACCCCAGACACCCCTCTGTGACGCACATAGACACCCCTCCTTGACAACCCCTCACACCACCTAAGACCCCAAAAACACACACCCCAGACACCCCTCCTTAACAACCCCTCACACCACCACAAACACCCCTCCTTGACCCCATGACAACCACCCATACAACCCCACTAAGACCGACCCTCCCCGGACACCCCACCATGACCCTCAAACAACCAACCAAGAACCCTGAAAACCAAGATGAAACCCTAGGACAACACCCCATGCACCAGACACACAGACACACACGCATGACCCGAACAACCACCATGCGGTTGGCCTAAATCCCTAACATCTCTACCTTTGCACAGCCCAACACCAAATGAGGATAGCCCGCCCTTGCAAGGGAGGTAAAAACACGTACCCTGGGAGTTGAACCTAAGAACGTCTCGGAAATACCGCCAAATGCTTACCACTAGGCTGTGATTCCTTTTGTATAATATATATAATTCATTTTATTTATTTAAACTCAAAATATTATATTATATATATATGGGTATCAAAATATAAATAATATAATATGATTTTTTATATTGGGTATATTATATAATAAATATATATTTGTGCATAATATATATATATATAATATCTACGTATATATAATATATGAATAAATAATTATATTTACACATATAAATATATATTTATACATATATTTTTAAATACATTTATATTTGTGTGTGTGTGTATTGATGTATTTATATGATATCTATAGATATGATATAAATATATTATATATATTTATATAATAATTACTATATATTTTTATATATGTACATGTGTATGTAACAGTAATATTATTAATTATTCCTATTATTACGACTATTTTGTAAACTATAAAACTCATATGTTGGTTTTACTAATACTATACGTTTATACATTTTAGGATTTATATTCTACATATATCATATGAAATAAATTTATATTATATATTTATGTATATGATTATATAAATTTATATTATACCATATATATATATACCCACAGAGAAAACTAAATACTTTCATATGATTGGAAATATATAATATAATTATATGATATATTTATTAAATTAATTTATAAATAATACAGTATACTACAATATATATAAAATAATTATATAATATATATAAATTTATATATAATTAAGTATTTATAATATTATATATATAATATAATTATATAAAAATATAAGTGTATTTATATTTAATTTTTTCTAGATTATATATATTTGTTTACATAATATAATATAAATGTATTTTTACAAAAATTTACTGTAAAAAATATATTTAATATAATATATGTATAATATAAATAATAATATAAATGTATAGTATTTAATAACCATAAATAAATTTTATAAATTTGAATAAATATATTTATAATCACATTTTTATTATATATACCAATATTTATATATGTATAATTATTTTATATGTATAAGTATATATTTAAAGTATTTATAAAATATCCTTATATATTTGTGCTTATAATGTATCTAAATACATTTGTAGAATGTTTTTATGTAATATATATATATATACACACACACATGCACACACACACATATTATAAAATTTGAATATTTATGTTATTTATTTTAAAAAATAAATAAAATTTAGTGGGGGTTTACAACCCCCTATAATTTTTTAAATTAAAAGGGGTTCAAAACCCAGACTAATGTAATTTCATCATTTAGAGGGGTTTCAAACCCCTCTAATTTCTCAAATTAGAATGGGTTCAAAACCCACTCTAATTTCATAAATTAGAAGGGGTTCAAAACCCCCTCTAATCTAACAGATTAATGGTAGTTCATGAACCCCCTATAATATCTTAAATTATAAGGGGTTATGATCCACAAATATATCCTTTTTTTAAAATAATATATATATATATATATATATGAAAAAATGTAATACATATATATATAGATCTTCTAAAATCCAACAGAATATATAGAACAACTAATTATTAAATTAGTGTCAGTTTTAACCCAACCACCTCTAAATTCAAATGAAATATTAAAAAAATAATGCTAAAAAATTTATATGGGGTTGTGAACCCCTTTTAAATATTATGATTATAAGGGGTTGTGCGTAACCCCCACTAAAATGAATTTAAATGGGGTTGTGCATAACCCCTTCTAAAAATCTGCTGCTATTTTGCTGTTTTTTGTAATGATTATGGCATAATGTACAAGAATTTCTTGATTACCAGTTATTAATCACCATTAGTATTCAATTATGATATGGGTATTTTCATGGAATGCTTTGAGCATAAAATAAGAACTTAATAGTGTACCACTTTTTTGGTATAACCTTTTGAGATGAAGAAGTAGTAGAAAAAATGTTTCTAATTTAGATAAATGAAGGAAATCCTCAAGTATAACAATTTGAGTTCTATGTTCTCCACCTACTTTCCTAGTCAAACATCCGGATCTACCATAAAAATACATTTCCCATGTATTTTTATTATCATAGATAGGGAAATACAATTCAATCATAAGTTTCATGTTTAATAAACATTTTTATTGGGAGGGATTCACTTTCATGAAATATAATATAAATTTTCCCTCAATCATCTTCTTGGATATAAAATGCATTTTGAATTATTATTTGACGATGTATCATCTTTCTAATAATAATGTAAATATGTATGGACCCATGATATATTTCAGTTGATCAATATAAAATATCAATTAGGTATTATGGTGATTCTAGTAGTGGAAAATTTTATACACCATAAATATCATTACAAGAAAACTCTTTTTAGTATATTTCTATTGAATTTTACCTTCCCATATCATTTTTCCAATATTTCATATGTCATTATCCATTAATGAATAATTTTTATAGGAAACCATGGAATTTTTTATCTTTTCATAACATACAAATAGATTATAAGGGGATTACCCCTTATAAGTATCATGAAATATGGATGGTGTAGAAGATATTTCTTGAGATCCTCAAAATCCCCTTGAAAATTATCATCCATCTATTAATTCACTCCTTTATTTATTTGTTTTGGGATGTGGTGAAATTTCCATGCAAGGTTTGTGATGAATTCTGTGATTTAATTGAGGTTCTCTTATAGTCTTCTCAACTTTCAATAGTTTTGAAAAGGGGAAATATAAAGTATCTCCCTATGATTTTTATGGATAACATTGATACACTGATGATAGATCATGAATCTAATACGTTTTATTATTGTCTCCCAAAACCCAAAATTTTAGAATGTTTATTTGCATGATGTGTTGTTATAGTTTATTAAATATCAATTTATAGTTAGTAAGGTGATGTAGTTGCTCTTGTGACTTGACTATCTGATCAATTATATAACATTCCATTATATTCCCTAGAAAGAACACAAATATTTTCTTCATAGAATTTAGGTAGGTAGACAAAAAATTCTTCAATCATTAGGGAATAATAAGGTATAAATATACCTATTGGGGTTACCTAAATGTATTTAACTCTTCATTATCTAGATCCACTCAAATATAATTATATATAGAATACTTATACTTGAAGGTGAGGTCTTGAAATATAGTTGTTTAATCATTCAATAATTTCTTTATTAGGGATGAGAAGTTTTCATTTTTAAAATTGATGTTCATGTCCTTGAATTCAATACATGATCTTATTTTTATATTAATCTTCCTAAAATGTTCATTGTTAGGGGGATATTTTGGTGTAGACCCCATAGATAAAATTTTCTTTGATTAAAATTTTACGTCAACATATACATTGGTACCATGAGTTAGATGAATTATCCTCATTTACTATTTTAAAATGTGGTGGTTAGTTGGAAACTATAAGTGGTGAATGACTAACTGGATCCAACCCTGAAATTTTTAAGTGAACATGTCCTAGTTCTATTTGAGAAAAATTATGTGTTCCTACTACTCCTTGGGATCCATAGATGAACTGATCAGTGTGAGTTATAGGGATTCTTTGGTACCCAAATGTACCTTACTATGTTCATAGATAGTGGTCGAAGCACATTCCTCAAAAGAAAGTGAACCATATATGAGCTCTACTTAACTAATGTCATCCATAGTAGAACATAGACTCACTTTTTGGGATTTAAAAAATGGTAGTCAGATTTCCTTTTTATTTTTGAGGTAAAACTAATATGAAAAATAAAAGGGGAAATTAGGTATGGATTGTACATTATTAATAAAGGTAAAGTTTCTAAATCCATATATTCATATATGGTTCTACATGTCTAGTTGATCAATGATCCTAGGTTGTGTTGACCCGATACCAGTCATTCCAATATTCCATTAGATATGATCATAATAAATATTAATATTCAAGGATTTCATGGGTATCTCTTATTATTTTTATATATGTGGATCAATAGACAAATATAATTTTGCATCCTAAAAAGGATAAGAAATTTTAGGATTCCTTCTAGTGGAAAACACCATCACGTGATTTCCCAAATCTGAAATTGTTTTATTTATTTTATTGATAGGGTGTAAAAATATTCATTTTTACCGTTCTATGAATTAATAAAAGTTACATCCGGTCAATTTGGTATAATGAGTTTCATTGTATCATCCATAAAAGGTTGTTTAATATCTGTTTTATAGTATCTTATGTTGATGTATTGAGATTAGTTGGAATCAATGGGGGAATATTCACAAATGGTCACCAAAGATTAATATCCATGGAATATTTCAAACATTTGAGGTATGTGGAAAAATACTCTCTGAATGTGAATCCATAGGTTTCTGAAAAATAAATTTAATGTTATATCATGGAAAATCATAATAAATTTATGATTACATACAAGGTTCATTAATTTATTCTTTAGTACACTATTTCTAAGATGATTTTATTCAGTCTTATAGCACCACTAGATTGTGAAGTTGTAAGGGTCCAAATTAACCATTTAGTAACATAAATGATGCAAATTCTAAACTAAAATAATTTTGAATCATAAACCATTTTGTATATAGACTTTTTGAATGATAACCTTGTTGAGTTTTCCAATTAAAAATAAGGAAATGATGTTCCCTTGAATATATGTTTTTCAATATTAAATTATAAAGGAGAAAACTATGTTTTATTTTATATAACCCATTTCAACATGATATCTTTTCATATTATACAATTTAGTTTTATTTTTTTTTGGATTAAATGAGTTCTAATGAGGGACTCTATGTTATGTATAAATATGGAGGGTGTACAAATTTTTAATCCATGAAATAATTATGGAGATATAATTCAATATATTATATTTATAAGTCACATGTATATACCTTATACATTGTGGTTGTTCTTTAGTTAGGTTCTAGTGTATATAGAAGACCCCCTCCTCTAGTAAAAACTGGAAGAGTTTTTATTGTTTGAGAGCCTTGCTGAGTTATCCTTCCAATAGCCTGACTATCTAGGTGAATATTCCCTTACTAATCAATACACTATATAGATAGTGTTGTAACGAGTTTGAAAGTGTTTTAAATCAAATTTATGCATCTTTTGGTCTTTTGTAAGAAAATTCATCATTTTTTACCTTTATTTATAATTTTAGTAGGAATAACACCTCAAATATAAGTTCTATCTTAGGTTTTCCTTTGTCTTTATGTCTTACCCACTTATATTAGTGTGGAAACCAACATTTTATGTTTATTATTTTTATTTAATAAGTCTGTCTACTAAAAAAATTCATAGTACCATACTATGACTCCTCATCTAAATTAAAATCTATTTGGTGGGGAAATACAAATCATCCTAATGAATGGTTTAGTAAATACAATATGGTATGAACAAACTTAGGAACCCATGGGGATCTCAATTAATATATTTTTCTTCACCTATAGAGTCTAAATCGTTTTTGGAAATTTTTAGAGAAAAAAATATTTCCTTATGAATTATAGGTGTAATTAGGGACATGAATAATTAATGAAGTCATGCCTTGATGATTGAAATTGTGAAGTTGACCAAATTTCACGTGATCTAATAATGACATCCATATACATATATTTTTTTCAATTCTATTATTATTCATAATTATAATGAATACTAGAAGTTACATAAATCACATGTGTCTTGGATCCATATGAGGCAGACACTTCTCATCTTCCATCCTTTTAAGCAAGCATTTGAAAAGAAATTAGTCTGGGATGTTATTAACTAACATTTAATTGTATGGGAAATAATTATGGGGATATTTTAAACTTTACCTCATAATATTTTATATTTCCATTAATAAAAAGTTATTATTCTTCATGGATTCAATTATATACCCTAAAACATATTCATTTCAAAAGGAATAAACTTTATTCTTACTTTTATTAAATGTTTTATAGTTCTTCTCATTATTCTTGAATTTAAATTTTTGTGAAGTGGTTGGTTTTTTTTATATTTCATAGGATGTGGAATCAAATTATATTAGAAAGGTTTGGGGTTAGAGTTATCCAAAAAAATTTCTAAGATATATAACCATGGTTTCTCCTTTACCAGAATTCCTTTTTAGTATTGATGATGTTAGATGAAATTTGGATTTCGGTGACAAAGGGAATATTCTAATCTTTGTGATACCATAACAAAATCATTGAACTAGCCAAGATACATTAAAGTAATGAGAACAATTTTAGTTTATCTTACAGATATTCTATAAAAATATCTAGAAACCAGTAGTTTTGTGTCTCTTAAATAGGGAACAAGTTAAACCCTTCCACCTTGAAATCATGTCCATGAATTTCTCATTTCATACATCTTATATTTTGATAGGTTGGGAATTCTTGTTTAACATAACATTAAAATGAATTAATATAGAAAATACCATTAAATACGTTTTTAAATTGTTGTGGATTTAGCTAATAGTTTTATATACCATACAAATGGGGGGCCCTCAAATGATTTCATGAAACAATTTAGTTTTACCCCTTCTTGCAGATTTCTAATTCTCAATATTGGATAACATCTATATGAAAACCCATATCATTAATACAATTTATTTTTTGATTTATTACCAAATGATATAGATTAGAAAATTTTTAAAGATCGTTGGGCCTAATTTATTTGGTTAATTAGGTAGATAGTAAATTAAAATGAAACAATCATACATTGATATTATTTAAAGCTCCATCGTATTCCCTTAAAATCCATTGATCTTCTAATAATGAATGGGATGACCTGATGATATACATATAAAAGTGGTGATATATAAATACTTATAAGGGAATAGTCAAACAATAACATAATGGAATAAATAAATATAAGTCAAGATACATATCATGTCACGACATGTCCCGTGGGAACCGTGTCTTGACATCCCCCAAGCGCTCCTCCCGAAGCCCGGGGGTTAGTAATTAGCACTGAAGGCATCAACCTTCACGTGGGATGAATTTTCCCGAGTACCTGTACATATGCACACAAAACCACATCCCAAATATGGAAAGATAAAAATGCATGCCATTAAACAACCACTGAGTAAAAGTAAAAAATGTTGGTCAAATGGGACACAATACAAACCCAAAAAAAGATGAACATAAAACAAGAAAATACAAACTATAAAATCCATCCACTGACACCCCCACCTGATTGGTAAGTGTAGGGAAGCTGCTGGAAGCGGTAGAAGCACACCCGTCCTTCCTGGTCATATTGGGCACCACCAGGTCCAAGGCCACCAAGTCCTCCGTCAAGGGGTTGGTCATCTCCACTAGACACAACACCTGCGGGTGAATCCCATGTAGGGGTGAGTAAATAATACACTCAGTAGGGACCCTAAAACAAAAAGGAAATACTAGAAAAAAATCCACAAAGAAAACCACAGAGTAAGACAACTCACACTAGGTATAATTTATAGTATGAAAAGTAGGACCATTAATCAAATCATCGAACACCATGGGCTGCTAGAGAACTCTTTCTCGATGAGTATAGTGGGACTGCCAGGTCACAATGAAGCAACTTCCCACTAACCTTGGACTACTGTGGTACTCATCACTGATCAGTACCATGGGTATTTTGGGTCACACAGAAGCTGCTCCCCATTGTGGGCATACTGAGTCTCATAGAAGTTACTTCCCACCATGGCCATACAGAGGTAATCCTCCTATTGAGTACTGTGGGTCTGCCGGGTCACACATAGTCGCTACCCACTTTCGGCCTGCAGGGTCACACAAATCCACTTCCCACGAGGCCATCGTAGCTGATCCCCACAGGGTCTCTTGTCGGCAGTCTTTAGGTCTTATCCAACTGTAGGGGTTCCATAAGTAGTGCACCTGATTCCATGAGAATCTCTACTCAATCCATTAATTGAATTTCAACTTCCATGAAATCCTCCATAGAGTATTCCAAATGATCTTCTTCATCATGAGAGTCCCAACGCCAAAAAAAACTCATCAATCAGACTCCCTATTTGAAAGATATTGGTGTATTTCCAAAAAAGGGCTTCTGGGGTCTGGGTCTGGTCCGACACGGTCAGGCCGAACCGACCCGTCCAGGGTCCCTTGACCAAACTTGGATCCAGTTCAGCCTAGGTCCATCCTAATGGAATGGCCTACACCATTCTTGGTCCGCCATAGGAAGACTAGTTATTCCTTTTCAAGATGTAGGTAGAAGTTGTGTCCACTCCCCCTGCCCAATAGGTCATCTACAGGGCCACCTCCTCCTCTGGGGTTGGTTGACCGTGGCCTTGCCGAGTACAACGCGGCACGGTGCCTCGTCCACGATGCACCGACCATCCACCAGCACGGAAGCCGACAACTCCTGCCGCACTACCATGGCCCGAGCTGGCCACGATGCTCATGCAGTATACCGTCATGGTGCACCACCACTCTCCCGCAACCACTTCCTGCGATCATCGGTGCTGAAAAGTTCTTTCGCAGTCTACTGGGTCCGCTCAAGTGGTCCATTCTTTGCGCCACTTGCACCTACGACCTCTGGGGGATTCCATCTTTCCTGCGAAGGGCTCGGATCCTCTTTGCTATCATTTTGAAGAAGTGTCCATGAAGAATGCACAAAAGGAATAAGGTGGAGGGGCTCGAGCCTTGTCTGTGTCGACCCACACCTCCGCGTAAGAGGTTTAAAATCATGGGATATATAATTGAAGTTATATTTGAATTAATAAAATAATTTGTGCACAAAACCCCAAGAAAAGTACCCTCTTGCAAGAATGAATGATCTGTGGATCATGATATTTGTGGGTTGATCCATGTTCATTGTTTAGAATAAAGAACAGGGAAACATAAAACAAAAAAACCCCAACCTCAAAGGTTTTCATCGCTGAAGCAATACACCCTTGAGGATTCAAGTTCCATTCAATGTCGTTGGCATTCGTCGCCCTCCTGTCCCATTTTTTGAGGTGCATTGAAAATGATATTGATTCTACAGCATTCGTCGTTCATCATTGGAGTGGATTTTAACATTAGGTTCGTCACATGAATTACTAATTTGATTCCACAATGTATTATCTCATTAATATAAAAATGCATCGCAACGTTTCTGTTACGCTACGTCGCTACATCATTACGCTGTTTCATTAATGAAACAACTTGTCTGTTTCTCTTCTGTTAAGGAGTCTCATTAAAGGGGATTGTCGCTACCTCACTGCCACACCATTGTGCTTGCGTGTCACCACTTAACGGTGAGAAAATAAAATAAAATAACTTTTTATGTTATTTTATTATTTTCCAAAAAGTCCAAAAACTATATTTTTCGGTCAACCCTCATCGGTCGAAGTTAACACTATTCTAGTTGAATCCTGACATTCTAAGTTCAATAGTGCCATTATATTTTTTATTTAAGCACCATTTTAGATGTTAGAAAAACCTGATTGCTTGTTTATTTAAATAATCATAAAAAAGCTCAAAATTCTATTCTGGGCTCTCCAAGCCTCAGAATCAGGTGTTTTAAAAGCGTATGGTCTTGAAATAATTCCATATAATTTTTAGAAAAAATTAAATGGAATTTCTGGGATATTACATTACTCCCCACATTATGGAATTCATGTCCTCGTAATCCAAAACAAGGCTAAAGAAACAAAAGGGGGTACTAATCATGAATCTAAGCCTCCTGCTCCCATGTTCTCTCTTGGAGATTCCCATTCAGACACCGAACGTGCACTAGAGGAATCAACTATCCATAAAGGAAATAGTCATGTTGATCCCCTATCTCCACCGTGAACTCTATAAACATCTCCCCATCATAAATTTCCATCTTTCCCTAATCGATGACATGAGATGGATCATGCACATAACTCCTCAGCTGGGAAATGTGAAAAACATTGTGCACCCGGTGCATCTGTGCAAGAAGACTAGGCAGTACGCCACCTCTCCAGCTCTATTCAGAATCTAGAATAATTTGATGAACCTTATAGATAACTTTCCGCCCTATCCAAATATCTGAAAACCCCATCGGGGTGAGACACGACGGAATGCACGGTCTCCCTACTCAAACTCCATGGGTCTCCATCTCTTGTCAATATATGATTCTTTCCTAATATGTGTAGTCCTCATCTGCTTCAGGACAATATAAACCTTCTCAGTGGTATCCCATAACAACTCTAGACCCATGATTTATGACTCCCCTGGGTCTTTCAAGCATAGAGGTCATATGCATGGCTGCCCATACAAGTCCTGAAATTGTGCCATGCCAATGGTGGAGTGATAGCTATTGTTGTATGAAAAATACACTAGTGGTAGTTGGTCCTCCCAACTACAACCGAAATAAAAGACGCAAGCATAAATCCTGCCCTCTAATGTATGTATAGTCCACTCCGTCTAACCATATGTCTGAGTGTTAAAAGTTATTCTCAAGCGTAGGTGAGTCCCAAACGCCTCCTGCAATCCCTTACACAACCACTACATAAAGCGTGAATCACAGTATGAGAAGATCGTCGAAGGCACCATGTGTAGCAACAATATCTCCTAGACGTAGAGGCATCCCAATCCCTCTACTGATCCCTACTTTTTGATCGATAGGAAGTGATCCAACTTTGTGAGTCGTTCAAGGATCACCCAGATAGAATCGTGGCCCCAAGACATTCATGGTAAATCTTTCATGAAGTACATTTAGATACCATCCCATTTCCTCTATGGTACCTCGAGTATCTAGGCCAAGCCTGCAGGAACCTGATGCTCAGCCATCACTTGCTGACAAGTGAGGTATTGTGAAACTAACTCTTCCACCACTTACTTCATCTTTGGCCACTAGTACTGATGTCTAAGGTCTTGGTACATCTATTTCACACCAGGATGTACCACAAAAGTGGATATATGGAACTCCCTCAGCACCTCCTCCCACAACATCACTAGTACAAAAGTGAATCCACTAAAAAGGATGACATGCTCCCCACCTATCCAAAATCCATCAGTATCCCTTTTTGAGGATAATTGAGCATGACAGGCCTTACAATCAACATCCAAAAATTGAGCCTCTCTAACTCACAGAAAGAGTGGGGGTGTGATAGTAATTTAATGAAGGTAATCTACTCCATCATCATCCACAAGGATATATGTATCGTTGATTACTGTTACATTGCCTCAATTAGTAGTTCAAGGCCAGACCTCTTGCTGAGCGCATCTTGCACCACGTTCCCCTTACCTGAAGAATATACTATCTCAAATTCATAGTCATAGAGGAACTCCAACAATCGCCACTATCTCAAGTTCATATCCTTCTATGAGAATATATACCTAATACTCTTGTGGTCAGAGTATATGGTAAACTATTCACCCATCAAGTAGTGTCGCCACATCTTCAAAGAAAAGACCACTGCTGTAGTTGTACTCATGATGTCTCAATTGCCATGAGTCATAGGCAATCAATGCTTTCTCCTACATCCAGACACAACCCATTCGGGTCTCTAATGAGTCATAGAAGACTACATACCCAATTCCCTCTTCTGGTAGTCTCATTATGGGGGAACATTTTAGTCTTCGACTCAGCCCTTGGACACTCTACTAGAACTTCTCTATCCACACGAAGGGTTTTACCTCAAGTATCAAGAATGATAAGGGTTATGCTGCTCTAGAGAAGTCGAGCACGAACCTCCAGTAGTATCCAACCAACCCCAATAAACTTCTCTCCTCTTTCACACTCCTAGGTAGATCCCAAGAAAGAACTACCTCTATCTTCGCTGGACCCACTGCAACTCCAGCCTCCGAGATGGCATGTCCCAGAATGTGGACATCTCGAATCTAGAACTGTCACTTTAAGAGGTTACCATAAAGATGGAGGTCTTGGAGTGTATCTAGGACTATCTTTAGGTGTGTATCATGACCCTCCTTCGATGGTGAGTACACCAAGATTGCACCAATGAAGACCCCCAAAAATGATCGAGGTAAGGCTGGAATATCCTATTCATGAGTCCCATGAACATTGTTATCAAATTATTCATACCGAAAAGCATCACTAAAAACTCATAGTTCCCATACCAACAACTAAAGTCTCTCTTTGGTACGTCTTCATCCTATACCCAAAGCTGATGATAGCCTGATATGAGGTCAATCTTCGAGAACCATGTCGATCCCTTCAATTGTTTGAGGAATTCATTAATCCTTGGGAGTGGATACTTGTTCATCATGGTCACACGGTTCAGGTACTGGAAGTCCACTCATAGACTCATGATTCCTTTTGCCTTCTTGGCAAACAACACTGGGTCTGCTCATGGTGAAACGATGGGCCTTAAGAAGCCCTTCTCCATTAAGTCCTCTAACCATACCATCAATTCACGAAGCTCCACGAGAGCCATCCAATATGTCGATGTAGGTATCAGTGCTATCCAGGGGGTACAAGTCGATGCCTAAGTCTACCTACTTGTGAGGAGGTTGTCCTGAAACATCATTAGGAAAGACATCATCATAATCTTGCACCACTATAGGAAATCTTGGACTCCTCTCTTCCACTGCACCAAGTATGAGGCTATCCAATTAGTGAGTGATTGGCTAAACCCTCCATAAAGAAAGAATGTCCTGTGTTGAAAAAGTTACCTTCTCACCGGTGAAGGAAAACATGGTCCCATCCTCATGAACACACCACAATTTCCGCATAATGTAGTCGATCTGATCATGGACTGTAGATAACTATTCCATACCCAAGATGACTTCATAAGGCCTCGACACTACTATTAGGAGATCCCAACCAAATATATCACCTCCTAGCGTAAGTTAAGAATATCAGAACTAGTGGGTAATTATCAAATCCCCTCCCATAAGAGTGTATAATCATAAAAATCGAGCAAACGGCTCCACCAGAATCTCTGATCCCAGAATGAGGTATGTGGCTAGAACCTATGTATATAAGAACTGAAGCTAAGGTAGAGAGGACACAAATCATACCTCTAATTATCTCTAGAGCACTGTGGTCATAGGCTTCCGTCTACAAAATCTGGCCTCACCCCTATACACTAACACCATGAGACTGTGGTGGACCACCTGGGGGTGGTGGTGGTAGCACCTCAAATCATCATCCACCGCCTACCACTTGGCCTACTCCCTTGCCACATCTACCACCCTAAAAAACTCCTTTCATGAACCTTTGTGTTGGTCTTAGTGATACATCGACTGTCTTTTGATCATCAATGCGACTGTCCAGGAAGTCAGGAGCCATGTGTCCTAGCCCACCTCACGTGAAGCACAACCTAGTTCCCTGCTGACTCCCTCTGCTTTGGGTGCCCCACACTACTGACCCAGAATCCTGGGGTCATCCTCTGAAAGATCTTACCAGCTTAAGTCCCCTCATCTACTATCTACTTCTCACCACTGAAGAGTATGCCACATGATGTCTGTTGGTGGCTCTGGCTGTCGGTGCCTTCTTTGTTCGGATGCTCCCCACAAGAAGGTCTACCAATGCCCACCTCTCAAAGGTCATGGGCCCATTCCACAACATAGGAGGAATACCCATGCCCGAACACAGACACATGGGTCTGTGGAACCAGAGAAGTTCCATGGAGTAGATCAGCCACAAGACAGGTGGGTTTATGCTTACAACTTCAGGGGATATCTCACAAGAGATTTTCTGACCCACTGTGCCACTGAGAGGGAGCTGGCATACAAGCCTCTTTGGCTGAGACAATGCATGGAACAATGATTTCGACAAGATGGAAGTGAGTTAATAAAATGAAATGATGAATTATTATTATTATTATATTAAAATAATATTAATATTAATAATAGATATGTAAAATATGTGTAGGGTTTACTTTATTTCAAGTTTCCCTATCCTTTATTCTAAAATGACGAACACATATAAACCCACGAACATATTAATCCGCATATCGCTCGTTCTTGCATGATGTTGTTTTTATTGTGTTTTATATATGGATATTAATTAATTATTTTGATGATATAAACTCAATCCAAAACCTCCCGTTGTTTCTCAACCTCAAACATGGAGGGCGTGGGCTGATACGAATAATGCCCAATCCCCTCCGCCTTGTGCTTTCCATCTTCGAAATGGGGTCATGGAGGATCTGAAGACATTGTAGGGAATATGGATTTTTTTAGAGGTTGTAGGAGTAAAAAACATGAAAACAGACCATCGAACCAGACTCAGTGGTTTGCGGAAGAACCCACCAACACACCACAATGGCGCACCAGAGGAGTGTTGTGGCTGACTCGGGACATAGTAGTGCGACAAGACCCGCTGGCCTCCGTGCCTGCAGATGGAAGTGGGAAGATGCGACCACCTGGACGCATTAGAGCATTGCAGATGTGGAACCTCACCACATCTCATGTAGAAAATTCCTTTTTCGATTGATTGCGGTAGAGGAGGCAACCTCACAGATGACCTTCGGGGTATGGGGAGGTGGACAAGGCTTCTAGCCGTATCCCGAAAAAGAAGGAACCGGTCTACTTATAGCAGACTGGGTAGGGCATAGGCTGTCCCATCAGGATGGACCTGCCCCATTGGGTCCAGCCAGACCAGACCAGACATAGGCTTGACCGGATCCGGGTCAGGTTGGGGGACTTAGACCCAACCGACCCCTTTTTGAAAAATTTCAATATCATTGAAACCGAGCATCTGATTGATGATCCATTTGCGGCATTGGAATCCTCGCAATGAGGTAGAACTTTTGGAATACTATATGGAGGATTTTATGGAAGCTAGAATTTGACGAATGCCTTGAGAAGGGATTCTCCCGGAATCAAGCACACTACATGCGAAAACCTTGTGGTTGCCTAAGACCTAAAGGATGATGATAAGAGACCATGTGTGGTTCATCTATGATGGCCTAATGAGAAGAAGCTCTATGTGACCCGATAGGAACATGGTGGGGAGCGACTCTGTGTGACCCGACATACCAATGATACTCGAGAGGAGGAGTTCCTCACTATTGAAAATGTGGGAAGCGACTTTTGGGTGAGCTGACATACCCACTATGGGGAGCATCTTCTGTATGACCCAGCATAACCACATTACTCATCGGGGATGAGTACCAATTAAGTCCAAGGATAGTTGGAAGCAGCTTCTGTGTCACTTGGCAGACCCAGTATACTCATTGAGGAGGTGTTCAGCTGCAACGCAAGGTGTTTGATGATATGACAGATAGTTGTAATTTCCTAATCTATATTATACCTGATCTGAGATGTATTTTTTTCAGTTTTCTCTGTGGATTGAGTTTTTTTCTTTCCTTTGTTTTTCGGGGTCCCTATTGAGTATTTTGTTACTCACCCCTACATGGGCTTCATCCGCACATGTTGTGTCTGGTGTAGACGACCACATCCTTGATGGAGGGCTTGGTGGCCTTTGAATCGATATTCCCAGTAAGACTTGGAAGGAACAGAGTACTTCTATGAATCTCAGCAGATAATCTACACTTACTCATTGGGTGGTGTTTTCAGCAGACGGATTTTCAAAATTTCCTTGTACTTTCCAGTTTTCAGTTCTTTTTTTTGGGTTTGTATTCTAGCCCATTTGACCTACAATTTTTAATTTTACTTAGTGGTTATTCAGTGGAATACATTTTTACCTTTCCATATTTGGGACATCATTGTGTGTGTATGCAAATAATTACTTAGAAAATTCCTCCCACTTGTAGGTTGACGCATTCAGCGCTAGTCACCAACCCCTGGCCTTCGGGAGGCGGGCTTGGGGAATGTCACGACACAGGCTTCAGGGAATGGGTCATGAAAAAGTGGTGTTAAATATGATTAGAGGTGTCTACTTGGGATAGAAAAGGACACGTGATAGGATCACCTAATAGTAGGCATACCTAAGCCCGAACACAGACACATGGTTATGTGGCATAGGAGCAGCACCAAAGAGCAGATCAATCGTAGGAGAGGCAATTTTATGCTTGTAACGACCAGAGAAATATCACAAAAGATTGTCTGACGCGCTTTACCGCTGATAGGGAGCTAGGAAAAAACCCTCCATGGAAGAGACAATGTTGGGAATAAGGAGTTATGCAAGATGGAGAGCAAGGTAAAGGAGTTGGATGAGCAGCAGGAGGTTGCAGGCGGTTTGGAGCTTTTACACCACCACCCCTAGGTTGTCCATGCCAGGCATAGGGAGATGGAGGATGTGGGAAAGGACATCTGCATGTGACCCTGTCTTATGACCAGGAATCTCCAAGAGTTAATTTTAGGTGCGATCTGTGTCTTTTCTTTTGGATTCCATTTTAAATAGACACAAGTGTTAGACATTCTCCTTTTTCTGAGACTTTTGTTTGAGACATTGAGGTTCTAGGTGGACTATGGACTTAACCTTCATGAATATAAGCTCTTACTAGAGGATACCTGTTGATCACACACTGATGCTGATAGTGTTACCTGACTCTTGGAGGTGAGTGTTGTGGTTACGATCTCTTAGTCATGGCATTGAGGCCTTATGACATTATTTTGGGCGTGGAATAATGCCGTTCATACATGGATTGAATGTATTAGGCAAATGATGTCGTGTGTCCACAATGGTGAAAACAGGGTTTCCTTCTGATAAATGGAAAATTCAGGCATCACATGGTGGACTCTTGAGAAGCTTCATGTTTAGAATCATTCCATAGTGGTAGATTTAGACTGCCCATGGTGTTTACTTAGTATGAAATGGTAGTTTACCATCCATACTCATGTGATATGCCACTAGTGAGTGTGGAAGTGTTCCAGTTTTGGCATTTTTTGTAGTTTCTGGAGGTTGTTTACATAGGTCCTAGTTAGACCGAGAGTTCCCTCATGGGAATCCCTATTTCATTTGTAAATACCCTTGCATTTTTAGAATCAACCCTAAATGCATAGTTCTTGTGGAGTATTTAGCGTAGTTCATCTAAGGGTGGATATGAATGGTGTGGTTTTGTTTGTATCTGCACCAGGTTAGTGTGGAGGTGAGCTGCTAGACCCAATGATTGTAGATGGATTGTAGTGCTAGGTGTGTTTTCCCACTTCTGATAGCTAAAGAAACATTTTCATCTTGTTTCATGATGTTGACCTAGAAAGAGATAAAAATGAGCATTTTCAATCTCAGTAGTTTTCTAAGGTGTGTTCTTGGAAGCAGCACATGGACCATTAATCAACTCAGTTTTCTTACCCTAAGAATAGGCTTTTTCTTTTCGGGGATAAAAAGTATTAAGGTGGGGAGAATGTAATGGTCTATAATTCCCTATATTTTTTTTTAAAATTAAATAATATTTTTATGAGAAGAGGCTTTGAGACAACACATAATTCCGAGGCCTGGAGTGGAAAGAATGGTATTTTGAACTTTTATTAAGTTTATTAATTAAACATGCGAGCAAGTTTTTATTTATTTTGAACAAGTGCACATATCAAAAATATGAGGGTATTGTTGATCACAGAATGACAAGATTTTCCTCGAAAGAACTTAACTTTGACTAGAGTGGGTCAACCAGAATAGTTATTTTTTTCAAACTTATAAAGAAAAGTTAAAAATAAAATAATCTTATTTTATTTTATTTTCTGAATTTTTCAAATCGTTGCAGCCCAATGGTTTCCCAACAAAGATAAACTGAATACGATGCTTCATTAAATGAAACATTATAAAGACTTCATAAAAGAAATGTAATAGAAAAACTAATTCACATTTCTTTCTTTAATGGCCAAGCAGACACCACCGAATTTTTGGCACAATCCTGGTTCTTCTCCAAAGATCTTATGGGTGATGATGAAGAATGCTAACCCCCCTTGGAATAGAGCGTCACCCACAAAGATCCACCAATAGCCATAAACAGAGTATTATAGAACAATGAACATAGCAACACTATTCATAAACAATGAACGATCCAACCTAGGTAGGGGTTGTTATTTAATAACGTTTTCCCCATTCATTGTTTTAAACGATGACAATGGATCAACCCACGAACAAGTTGAACTGTAGATTGTCATTCACACTGGAGGGTATTTATGGGGTTTGAATCTAGGAGATTAATTTGTGTTTTGATCTCTCTAATGGGAAAGGATTAAAGCGCAAACAAACAAAAGTTGAAGATATTTCCATGATTTTCCCCCTTGTTGTCCTTTTCTCCTTACCCCCACATGTGGGCACAACACGAAGTTGGTGCGATGACGAAGGAAGAGGTTGGGCCAATGTGGAATATGATACACTGTAAATTGGATGCTTTCCATTGTAAAGGATATTAATGGAGTTTTGAACCCTAGACGGTGAAGAGGGAGACCTGAGGTCTCCAAAGCACCATTTGGATCGAAGAACGGACAACCGAAGCATGTCCGGTGGTCCACAAAAAGTTCTGTCAGGCCAGTTGTGCTGGATGTGTGCCAGAAAGTGGTGCGATGCGCTGCTGTGGAGCGATGATAGAATTCATGTGGAGAAACCACGACTCCATCCATGGTGTGACAAGGACCCGTGACAAGCCACAGGACGTGCAGCGAAACCCAGTCCGCTACACTGACCGATTGACTGAAGATGCGGCTCCAAGTGGCCCCGCAAGGTTTCTGGACACGGTGAACCGCCATGTTGACCATGGTGGTACTGAATGACGTAACACATGTGGCCAGGTTATGTACTGTATTTCTGGTATGCTCATTCAGATTGGTTGGTGGGAGATGCGATGCTAGGTGGCACCGTAGGGTGCTGGACGAACGTAGTAGAGCTGCGTCCGGGTTGAGGAAGCCAGCCCACTCTAATGCGGGCTAGGCTAGTGTAGGTTGGACACTCCAATCCAAGTAGGCTGAGACGGACCTAGCTGGTCTGTGCCGGGTCCTTTGGGCTTGGTCGAACCCAGGTCGTGTCGGGTCGGACCGGACCCAAACGCAATCATCCCATGTTTCGCTAAAACGGCTATAACTTCTAAACGGAGCATCTGTTTGACGATCCGTCTGCGAATTTGGGACCCTTAGGATTAGAAGGTCATTTTGAGGTACTCTAAGTGAGTTTTTAAAAAATTTAGAGGATTACCATTTTGGGTTGAATAGTAGGATCTCCCGTTACAGGTAGTCTTTGGGTAGAATCAGGGTGATTCTTATGATGAGATGTTAGGATAGTTACTCCCTTGATGGATCAAGGAATGAGTACTCCTTATCCATATACTTTTTTATAGATGAGACTCCTTGAATTTTGGGTGATAGTTTTTTTCCAATGATTGTTTTACTCCGATGGTGTTACTCCGCTAAAGGATTAGGGCTTAATTTCTCACAGATGTTCATAATGGAAGAGTCGGTACTCCCCTACCATGCTAGTGAGAAGGTCCTCTATACTTAGATTCGGTACTCCCCTATTGTACTAGGGAATGATTCCTCTATCTCCAACACATTTTGAGTTGGTACTCCCCCTCCGTTCCAAGGAGTGGATCCTCTAGCCTAGGGTCAGTACTCCCTTGACATATTAGGGTGCGGGTCCCCCATAGCGAACAAAATGACAAAGTCAGTACTCCCCTTTATTACAAGGGTGTGGGTCCTGTAGTCACTGAGTGGTACTCCCATACCAAGTATGGATTGGGTCCTCTATTTTTGGAGTCAGTACTCCCCTATCGTTTGAGGGTGTATGTCCTCCTTATGCAGTGCTACGACAGAGTCGGTACTCCCCTGTCGTACAAGGAGTGGGTCTTTTAGCCTAGGGTTAGTACTACCCTAACATACTAGGTTGTGGGTCACCCATAGAATATGAAATAATGGAGTCAGTACTCCATTTTACTATTAAGGTGTAGGTCCTCTAGTCACTCGGTAGTACTCACCTACCGAGTAAGGTGTGGGTATTCAACATACGAATTTGTACCCCCTGCCGATTCAGGGTGTGGGAAATTGATGAATGGTACTCCCCTATTGGAACTAGGGCATGCGTCCTCACTTAAGGATTTTTACTCCCCCATCTCCAAGTAGATATATGAAGTGGGTCCTCCAAAGGATCTGGAGCTCCCTCAACTGAGGAAACTGTTACGAGAAGGAGGCCCCTCCACTTGACAAAAAGGATGTCTGGATAGGAGCCTGTGCTCCCTCAATGGATTGAGGCATGGGAAACTCCATGAAAGAGAGACTTAGGTATCACATGTTAGTATAGATTATTTCTCCCTCAACCTTATGCATTGGTGAGGGGTGAGTCTCTTCAATTGGGTTTCCTTAGTCTTGCATCATGCATAAGGCTGTGATGACTAGACCTCTAGTGTCAGGCACTAAAGTCAGACCTAGAAGAATGTTCCCAACAGAGCACATTCTCTTGGAAGTACCATTAGGAATGGTAGGATTATACCCAATGAAGTGTATCATTTGGATGGATTCTATCAGGGATGTAAAGCTCATGGAGAATGTACTCCTAGTTTATGTATTATGCATTGATCCTTCTATGAGGATCTTGGTATTGGCTATAAGGATGGAACTTATGCTTCTTAGTGACTGAAACAAGGATATTTGGATGTTCATGGTATATATATGGGAATATACCTAAGTAGAGCTAACTATGAATTCCTTAGTGGTTTTTTCTTGTGATTTACCTTTATGGTTTTGAGGTCCCCTACTTAGTATCCTTTTACTCACCCTAGTATGGGATTTTCCCACACATGTCACATATCTTGGAAATGACCCACGCTTTGACAGAGTTAAGGGAGGACCAAGACCAGGTGGTGTTTAGTGAGATCAAACAGATGAGGTGTACTTGTAGAGCTTCAGGCAGCTACCCTTCGCCTACCGTTTAGGTAATCTTCCAATAATATGCAATTCATGGACTTTGAGTTTTACTTTTTTTCTATTTTTCTTTTAGTGGGCTTGTATACTGGCCCGGGCTTCCACCATGTACTTTACTTTCTATTATAACCTGGTTCTCTTTTACTTAGTGGATTGCTTGCATGGTATCATTGGATTTTACTTTCTAGTACCCTTAGTTTGAAGTTGTGTGTGTGTACAGGTACTTGAAAAATGCCTCCCATTTGTCAGATAATGCCTTCTTGGTGGGTTGAGTCAGGTCAGTTGAACTAAAATGGGGCATGTTGGGTTCCTAGGATGGGTTGGTTGGGTCAGTCCAACCAGGTCAGACCGGGACCAGACGTAACTGACACAGGTTTACTAAAACACAAATATCTCCCAAACTGGGCATCTGATTGATGATCCATTTGTGGAATTTGAACCCTTATAGAGAAGAAGATATTTTGGCATACCATATAAAGGATTTCATAGATTTTGGGTTATGAAGAATGTATTGAGGAGTGGTTCTCCTGGAATCAAGTTCATTACGTGTGGAAACCCTATGGTTGGCTGAGACCTGAAGACTGATGACAGGAGAGAATTTGTGGATTAGCTATGATGGCCTAGTGGGAAGTGAATCTTTGTGATCCAATAGGCCCACAGTGTGGAGCAACTCTGTGTGACCAGGAAGATGCACAATACTCATAGGAAGAGTACCTCAGTATTTCCAAGGTGGGAAGCGACTTCTGTGTTACCCGTCATGCCCACGGTTGGGAGGGACATCTGTGTGACCCATAATACCCATAGTACTTTTCATTAATGAGTACCAAAGTAGTACGAGGTTTGTGGTAGGTAAATTTGGGGTGACCTGGACGACCCACTGTACTTATTGAGGAGGAGTTCTCCAGCCGCCCAAGGTGTTAGATGATATGACTGATGCTCCTACTTTCCATACTCTAGATTATACCTAGTGTCAGATGCATTATTTTGTGGTTTTCTCTGTGGATTGATTTTTGGCCTTTCCTTTGTGTTTCAGGGTCCCTACTGAGTATTTTGTTACTCACCCTTGCACGGGCTTCACCCGCACGTGTTGTGTCTGGTGCAGATGACCACTGCCTTGATGGAGGACTTGGTGGCCCGAGATTCAATGGTTCCTAGTAAGACTAGGTAGGTAGGGTGTACTTCTATAGCTTCCATCATATACTCTACACTTACCCATTAGGTGGTGTTTTCAATGGAAATTTTTTTAGAGTTGCCTTGTACTTTCCTATTCTCAGTTCGTCTTTTTTTGGGTTTTTATTATGGCCCTTTTGACCTACAGTTAGTACTTTTACTTAGTGGTTGTTTAGTGGAATGCATGTTTAACTTTCCAACTTCGGGAATTGATTGTGTTTGTGAATACATGTGCTTAGAAAAATGACTCCCACCTCCAGGATGATGCCTTCAGGGAAAGTCTCCAACCCATGGCTTTATGGAGGTAGGCTTGGGGGATGTCATGACACAAGCCCCAGGGGATGGGCCCCAGGGTCAATGTCGTGACATCCCCCATGCTCGCCTCCCGAAGGCCAGGGGTTGGATACTTGCACCGAAGGCATCATCCTGCAAGTGGGAGGCATTTTACTGAGTACCTGAACGCATGCACACACAACCACATCCCAAAGCTGGAAAGATAAACATGTATACCACTAAAAAACCACTGAGTAAAAGTACAAACTGTATGTCAAATGGGCCAGAATAAAAACCCAACAAAAGTGGAACTGGAAACAGAAAATTATAAGGAAACTATGAAAGTCATCCATTGAAAAACCCCAACTGATTGGTAAGTATAGGGTTGATGTTGGATGACGTAGAAGCATGCTCTTCCTTCATGGTCTCACTAGGCACCACCGGGTTCGGGGCCACAAAGTCCACCATCAAGGCAGCAGTCGTCTGAACTAGAAACAACACATGTGTGCGATGCCCATGTGGGGGTGAGTAAAAAATATACTCAGTAGGGACCCCAATCCAACAATGAAGGACTAGAAAGAAATCCAAAAAGAAAACCAAGAAGAAAGACAACTCACACTATGTATAATCTAGAGTATGGAAAGTAGGTCCATAATTCATATCATCAAATACCTTGGGCTGGTAGAGAACTTCTACTCAATGACTATAGTGGGACTTCCAGGTTATACAGAAGCTACTTCCCACTAACCATAGACTTATATGGTTCTCATATATAATGAGTATCGTGGGTATGCATGGTCACATAGGAGCCTCTCCCCACTGTAGACCTATTAGGTCACACAGTAGCCGCTTCCCAGTATGGCCATACTGAGGTACTCCTCCTGTTGAGTACCATGGGTCTACTGGGTCACATAGAGTCACTCCCCAACATGGGATTCTTGGTTCACACAGATCCTCTTCCCACTATTCCATCATAGCTAATCCACATAGGGTCCCTATTCAATAGTCTTTAAGTCTCATCCAACCGTAGGGTTTCCGAATGTAGTGTGCTTGATTTTGGAAGAACTGCTCCTTAAGACATTAATAAAATTTCAACATCCATTAAAGACTCCATAGAGTATTCCAAAATATCCTTCTCATATCAAGGGTTCCAACGCCATAAATGGCTTTTCAATCAAACGATCGATTTGACAGATATTGGTATTTTTTCAAGAAGGGGATGGTTGGGTCTGGGTCCAGTCCGACGAGGTCAGACCCACCCAACCCAACCCGGGTCTGCTAACCCGACTCAGATCTGGCCGAGCCTAGGTCCAGCCTGCTAGGGAATGTATGACCTTCTAGGGCACCCCGTGCCTTAATCGGTCTACCATAGGTGGACCAGTTGTTACTGGGTGGGACGTTGCTGGAAGCCGCGTCCGCTCCCCCTACCTCGTGGGTTGTCCGCGGGGCCGCCTCCTCTACTGCGGTCAGTTGATCGTGACCTTTTCTTTTGCGACACGACACAATGTTGTGTCTATGGTGCACTGATGCGGTCAGGTGGCCACTTCCACTCGCCACCAGCTACTGGCACAGAGGCCGACGTCTCCTACCGCACCGTTGTTGCTTGAGTCGGCCGCAATGCTCGTCTGACATGTCGTCAGGGCACGTCAACACCCACCCGTGGATGCCTTCATTTATTGCATGTTCTTCCGTAGACAACTGTGGATGCTTCAGTGGTCCTTTCATTGTGCCGCTTATGCCTTTGGCCTCATGGGGATGCCATCTTCACTGCGATGGCCTCAGATCATCTTTTCCCCCATTTTGAAGATGTAGACACAAAGAATGCACAAGGTGGAGGGGATCGGGCACTGTTTGTGTTGTACCACACCTCCACATTAGAGGTTCATAATAATGGGATATAGAATTAAAGTTATATTTCAATTAATCAAATAATACAGTTGAAAAACCCAAGAAAAGTAACCTCCTGCAAGAACGAATGATCCATTTATCAAGATATTTATGGGTTGGTCTGCATTCATTGTTTAGAACAAGGAATATAAAAACATGAAATAGAACAAACTCCTACCTCAAAGGTGTTCATTTCTGAAGTGATCCGCCCATGAGGATTCAAGTTCTGTTCAAATCCATCAGCGTTTGTCACCCTCCAGTCCTGTTCTTCGAGGTGCGTTGACATTACTATTGATTCCCCAACATTATTTGTTCGTCATTGAAGAGGAATTTCATTGTAGGTTCATCAGAGGAATTCTCCATTTGACTCCCCCACGTGTTATCTCATTAATATAGAAACGCGTCACAATGTTTCTTTTATGTTGTGTCGCCATGCTGTTACGTTGCTTCATTAATGAAACAGCATGTCTGTTTCACATCTGTTAAGGATTCTCATTATAGGGGCTCGTCACTACCTCACCACCGAACTATAGTGCTATAGTTCCACTGCTCAATGGTGGGAAAAGAAAATAAAATAACTTTTTATGTTATTTTATTATTTTCTAAAAAGTTAAAAAACTATCTTTTCCGGTCAACCCTCTCTGGTCGATGTTAAGTCCATTCTTGGAAAATCCCACCATTCTGAGTTCAACGGTTCGCTCATATTTTTTATATGAGAACCATTTTATAAGTTAGAAAAACCCACATGCACCTTTATTTAAATGAACATAATTAAAGTTCAAAAATGTATTCTGGGATCACTGGGCCTTAGAATTTAGTGCTGTTAAAGTGTCTGTTCCCGAAATAATTCCATATAATTTTAAAAAAAATTACATGGAATTTTTGGGACATTACATATCAAAATGACATGAAAGGGCTGAGAATCATAAATATTAATATCAAAGAATGAAAAAATATTATAATTTCAAAGAAACATAATAATGTAGAAATGACATAAAAAATGACCCTATAAGCATAAGTTAGGGATAAAAATCAAGAAATCAAAACATATTGTTCCTAGGATAACCTCATGTGCACTATAAATGGTATCCCATGAGATAAAAATATTACCCAATGCATTGGAGGACTATATAATTCTTATCCCACTCATTATTTGATATCATGTACATGCATTTTTGTGCCACATAATAACATATTTTATTAATTTTAATATACTGATTTAGGATTTCGGGTTAAATACATATAGGGGAACAATTATTTAAGGATGATTCTATCTAGGTGAATACCCATGATTTGAACTGGGTATGAGTATTCATAATAAAAAACTTTGATACGTAACATCATAGGATAATTTGGGGAACATAACGGGTGTAAAAACTATTCATGGAATGGATTAATGAGACTTAATAATGTTATATCATTACGTGGGAATCATAATAAAAATGAAAGTAACTTCTAAAAATACATTAAAACATGAATAATTGTAAATAAAAATGGATTATTATTGATAATATACTCAAAATGGTGGAAGGAGAGAGAGTCCCTAACATTGAGGGGGGACCTCTAAAATCTTTTGTGGAGATTCTTAAGACCATGGGAAATTATGTTTTGGGATGTATATTGGGAAAAGGATAGAAAAATAATACCAAATGGGGTTTTAATGAATTTTACAGGGTGGTTGGGTGGCTATTTATAGAAAAATAGAGGAGAATTATTTACTAATGTCTAGTTTTTGGACTCTATATAACAAAATAATCAAAACCAAAAACAATCCCATATTTTTTTCTCATGATGTATAAAAAATAAAATTGGTTTTTAATATTTTATAAGGCTTTTAATCTGACCAAATAAAATACTACCATTGGTAATGTGCATGCGAGTCATGTTCCTAACGAATTGATTTTAATACCTTAAAATGTAATACTGGTTTTTAGAAGATTTATTAATGGTTTATAAAATTAATAGAATAAATTCAAAGATAAATTATTTTCATGTTTAAATATTTTTTTTTCATGTATTCCATTTGTAATATTTATTTCATCACTTTTGGGTTATTATGATGTCATAATTTGTATATTATATTTATAATGTATTTTATTTTTACCTAAAAATACAGCTGTCTCAAAAAATTGTGAAAAATTCAGCAATGGATAATTTAATTTTTATGAATTTAAAAATTCTATTTTTTTATAATTATTATTATCTAAATTTTATAAATAACATTTGTAATTATAAATACTTTTTTATGGAAAAATTACAGATTTTATGATAATAATAATTTTATAACCCTTATAATGATTATATTGAACATCAATAATTATATTATCATTTTTATAAAAAAAATATTATTTAATAACAGTATTATATGAAAATAAATTTTATTTCTAAATTCTATAATTTAACAAAAACATTTGTTAAAATGATTTATTTTTCAAAAAGCAATTTAGGTTTCATTGTATCAAAATGAAATTTTCATCAACATAAATATAACTACATATTTAAATTAATAATTAAAATGAAAAATATAATAATTATTTATTAAGATGGAAACTAAAAAAATTTATTCATCCAGTGTTTAGATAAATTACCCCTTGTTACAAAAGTGTTTCCATAAGGGTAAGATGTGTGATGGGGATGATTTCTTAGGGTTGTTCAGAAAACATTTGTTGGGAATTGATTTCGATAGCATTTAACTTCTTCTATAAACAGTTTCACTCGAGTGTAATTTGTTGAATTCAAATTGGTATTCATGAAGGGAAATTCCTAGTGATTCCATCTATCCTAGAAGCTCTGATTAATGTGATTCATAGGGAAAGATCTAATTGGTCAAGGACATATCTTCTTCCTTCCATGTCAATTGGATTTTATCATAACCCTTAATATACAATTCATATTAGAAATTGTAAAATGGATATACTATCAACGATTATAATTCATAATTATATTTTTAATTTGATTGTGTATGTTTTATAGTAGTCCAAAATAACCAAATTAGTACATGAATTTTCCATCATTACATTAAATAATAATGCATTTATTCTTTAAAATTGGAAATTTCATTTATAATTGTTCGGGTTGTTACATTTTTAACCATTTTAGAAATTTTTACCTTGAAATTTAATTTCATATATTAAAATAGATGAGTGTAATTCTACTTCACCACCTTTTTTCTATTCCCATGATTATTCATAAAACTTATGGTTCCATAGCATAACTTTGACTAGGTGAGTTTTCATATTTCATAGAATGTTGTCTCTAGGATCTTTGATCTTCATAAACTTATCCATGTAAGAAGGATCATTCTCAAAATTTACCACCTATGTATTTAGTACATGTGTGGTGTTGAGTATGTAATTCCTCAAGAGAAATACACGAAACACATCATGCACATGAGATAGGTTAGATGAGAGTGTTAGTCGATAAGCCAAAAATTCTAGGGATTCAAGGCTCTAAAAGGGGATTATGTATCAAAAACTAATCCGACTCTTCTTTCCAAACCCCATTAATTTATTCCATAGTGATATATTAAAAAACACTTTATATTTTAATTAAAATATATGTTACTTTGATGATTATCGGTACATATTTTTGGTCAAAATTCAGCATATTTCTGATAATGCAGAATAATTGGAACATTATATTTTATCTCTTAGATAAGATCTATCCCCATAATCTCCCAATATCTGATTTCATCCAGGAATATTGGTGTTTGAACCCAATTCTTATATAGAGCCTCATAATGTTCCATTTGAATTACAGAATTGAAACAATTGTTTTATGATAACTCCACCAGGGGAATGTGTTGATCCCACCATTCATGGAACTCCATTGAACATGATCTCAACATTTCCTCTAGAATTTGAAAGGTTATCTCAGAATGAATATCAATCTAAGGGTGATAATAAGTACTGAAACTCATCTTTGGATCTAATGATTACTAAAGGCTTCTCTAGAACCTCACGGTAAACCTCATCTCTTGATCATATATAATTGAGAGTGGCACTCCATGATGTCTCAAAACTATATTTATGTATATCTTGTCAAGTTGGTCAAGAGATAAATCTTCCTTGATAGAAATGAAATTTTTATGACATTGTATAGAGATTTACTTCCCCAAAGATGGTGTTATTTCTTTTAAATGTCATAAGGATTCCCGTAATACAATCCATAGTTATGTTCTTTCATTTCTATACATTTATCAGAAATGGTTTCATCATACCCTTATAATTCTACCATTTATCCTTGACTTGTGAGAATACCATGAATCGAGATGCAAATTCAGTAATATACCACTTCATGTCATCCCACCATATGTTTTTCTTCACTTTTCTATACATAATAGTGGTTCCTAGATAAATAGAGAAGGATGATATATGGACATCATATAAGATTTCCATCTTCAATTATGCTTTTTATGGGACACATATCTGTGGTGAAAACCATTTTACTATTTCTTTAGAAAATTTGTACTCCAGAATATTTACGACCTTCTATCTGTAGCTCTTCATCGTTATTTTGGGAATAGTTGATGTAAATACCAGGAATTTCCATGTAAATTCTTTTTTTAATTAAATGGTAATTTTACGAGTCTGTGAAAATTGACAGCGCGTGATTCTGAGGCCGGGTGTGCCCAGAATCAATTTCTGAAGTTTCATTCGTGTACGTTCAATGAAAGTTCGATCATGTTTTTATAACTTTTTAACCTTTTCCCGAATTGAAATCAGAGGACACCGTTTAACTCATAGCGCCGATATTAGCTTAAAGAGACTTCCACCTCGACGATAGTTGGTCGAGGGTGAAAGTTGGTTTTTGGGTTTTTCATGAAAATAAAAAAATAAAATAAACACATGTTTTATTTTATTTTATTTATTGTAACTACCCATGTAGAAGTTGAAGGTTGGGACCACCACACCTTAACCTACTATGATAGGTTATGGTGGCGGGGACCACCCGAGGCCTAAATATCCTCTTCATGTTTAATTATGGTAGGGACCACCCAAGAATTCAAAACCTCCCATTTTGAATTTGGGAGTGGGGACCACCTGACCCCCTAATAATCGTGGGAGAAGAAAACCTATCAACTCCTTAATAAATGAGGGAGAGCCTCTTGAGCTCCTATACCCATAATGGTGCCACCACCTCCCTTAATTTAATTATGCCAATCCACCCTAATTAATCTTGCCAACCTAGGTGTTTAATTAGGCTAATTTTAAATTGGTGCCAACGACTCAATAAGATATTTTTATCTATTATCTTTGGCTACCATTTCATTTGGTTGGCAGAGAAGGATTGGGGAGAGGAGGAAATTGGGAGAAAGTTCCCAACGAAGAATGTTCCACCGAAGAAGAACGCTCCACCAACGAATAACGCCGACGAGGAACGCCTTCGACTACGAAGAACAACCTCGACTACTACTTTCTTCTTCAGAACCTCCTTCGATGTAGGACGTGTTTGTCTACAATGAATCGACGTCTGAATTCTCACGCCAACGTCGACAAACAACGAACAAGGTAGGGATTCATTAATTATTTGATTAATACATCCCATGTTCTCCCCTATTCTTCATTTGTGGGGTTGGGAATAGAAATTTACAAGGGATTATATGAATTGAAAATATCTTCTATGCTCGTTCTTGTTTATGTTTTTGGTAAACCTCATGTTACCGCTCTAATGTAGAGATTTTTGTCCAAACTAGCATGGCTCATGTAGTATCAAAATAATAATGTAGATGCTCAATATACAAGAGGGGGGGGGGGTGAATTGTACACTTTAAAAATTTCCTTTGGAATCTTTAAAGTTGATTACGAATAACTATGTTTTCCTTAGATAAGGAAAGTTCTAAGTTTAACAAAGTTAAACTAAGAAAATTCACAACACCTCTAACACCAATTGAAAAAATTGGAATAAGGAATGAAGTTATAAACTTAAAGTTCTATGTACTTTCTTAAAACTAGAAAGAGATTCCGAATGTAGGTTCTGGAAATATGGATTCAGAAATTGAAACTTAACGAAAGATTACAATATGAGATTCTACCTTAAAGCGTATAGCATCTAAATGAAACAGAGTACAAGTAAGGAAGTATAATAAAGTTATAATTTCCTTAAAATACAATATGCATCAGAAACAAACATGTAGTAAAACTACAAATAACAAGATATAAGTCTTTTAACCCAAAGAGAAGGGTATCCAACAACCTTGGATAAAGGTCCCTTGATTTATACTTTCAAGCAAGTCTGTCTTACCCACACTAGGGTAAGCCCTCGATATGAAAATTGGAATCTCTGTCTTGCTATCCCTGCAAGCCCTCAACTTCAAGGTAGTTGGAACCTATGTCTTCCTCAGAAAGGAAGCCCTCGAACTTTAAGGTAGTCGGCACCTCTGTCTTCCTATCCTCGGAAGTCCTCGAATGTAATCACCAACATTCGGAGTCGCACGAAGCAAAAACTGAACGAGCGGTTCGATACGCACAAAGCATGAAAAGATTTCTCTTTCTAGAAATCACCTTAGCATCGTGTGGTCTCTAGATTGATCAACTTCATTGTGTCAAGAGCTCTTTCAAATGAGATCTTATTTATAGGCTCGGTCGGCCTCCTTTCCAATGGTCATATCTTCCTTAAAATTTGGAGGGACCTGTACACGTGTCACTTAACCAACGGTTAGTTTATAATAGAATAGACGACATCATTTTATAACAAAACAAGTGTAACAGAAAGTACGACATCATTTCAGGATTAGTTAAAAAGTTTAGAGTCAAGATTCAGAGTGTAAAAAAAATGTCAAAGAGTAGACAAATAATAAAATTTAAGCAAAATGAATGTTCGGAGTCTAACCAAAAATTATATTCGGAGTCTGAATAAATTCGGAGTGTATAAAGCAAAGATGATCAGATTCTATTTAATAGGTGAATTCAGAATGGGAATTCGGAATGAGAATTCTTCATCAGAATTCGTAATGAGAATTCGTAATCAGGATTCGTCATTAGATTTTGGTGTCAAACTTCATGAGAGTTCATATCCAGAATTCAGAGTGGAACTTTATTAGTGTTCATATCCAGAATTCGGAGTGAAACTTCATTACAGTTCTCAACATAAGTATATTAAAGATCTTCTCAAAAAGTATGGTTATGAAAATACTAAAAGTATATGTACTCCTATTAGTACCTCAAACTCACTATATCTTGATGAAGCTGGGAAACTAGTAGATCAAACATCTTTTAGAGGAATGATAGGAAGTTTACTTTACATAACATCTAGTCGACCAGACTTAATGTTCTCAGTATGCTTATGTGCAAGATATCAATCCAAGCCGCACCCCACGACCCTCCGGGCCGAACCAGCCTCACGGTGCACTCCAGAGCCGCCCCAGCCGAACCAGCCCGCACCCTCATGGCGCCCCGGCCGAACTGGCCCCTCGCAGCGCCCTCCCGGCTGAGCCACCCTTGCGTCGACCCACGGTCAGTCCGCGCCCTCACGGCCTGCTGGGCTGGTCCCAGCGGGCCGGGTCGACCCGAATCGGGTCGAACCATGCTGGGTTGGGCCGGGTCGGTCTGACCGGATTGGATCGGACCTGGGACCATTACGACCTTTTTTTCCTTTCCTTGGGCCATATCTTTGGCACCGGATATCCATTTGATGAATCTTCAACTACCCTTGTAATCATGGAGCATGAAGGTCCCTTTGAGTATACCCCACTGAAGTTTGGGGTATAGTTGAGATACGGTCAGGTTGGATCATACACAAACCCAACCGGGCCACCAGGATTAAAAGGCTAATAACTCACCGACCGGGCATCTGATTGACACTCCTTCTATTGCGTTGAGACCCCTATGATGTGGAAGACCATTGTGATACTTCTTTGTGGGACTTCGTGAGAGTTAGAGTATTGACCAGTAGCTCGGGGAGCATATCCTTCTAGTGACGAGTGAGTAGAGTGCAGAGATCTAGTAGCTGGCTAAGACCTGACGACTGCAGAACATTTGACTCAGAGAGACTCTACTAGCCTAGTGGAGAGCACCTATTTGTGGTGGCAAACCCAAGGTGGAGGAGTACAGTTGGTGATGTGGCAGACCCATGGTACTTGACAGGAGGAGTACCTCAGCAGGCTAAGAGGGGGAGCGCCTGGGTGTAGCGGCAGACCCACGGTGGGGAGTGCCTCTGTGTGATGTAGCAGACCCATGGTACTCGACATGAGGAGTACCTCAGCTATCCAAGGTTAGTGGGAAGTGCCTCTCTGTGATGTGACATGCCCAATTAACTCGATAGAGGAGGAGTTCTCCAGTAGCTGAGGTTTCTATAATGTGTTGGGGATGTTACTTGATTCTATGCCTAGAATAAAAATCCTGTTTTGAACTGAGTCAGTACTTTTTTATTTTCCTCATGATTGAGACAGATTAGTTAATAACTTAGGTATATGTATGATCATATACCTAAGTAAGGTTATCTGTTGATTCCTTACTTTGTGGTTTATAATTGGTGGATTTGTGAGACCTTGAGGGTCTTGGGGACCCTACTGAGTATCGATATAGTCACCCCTACTTGGGATATGCCCGCACCTTGTTGTGTTGGACGCATATTTTGGACAACGCTGATTGAGGTTGAGAGTACCAGGACTGGATGGTACCCGGAGGTGGACCTTACGAGGAGTCGGTACATGGAGGAGACTGATGGATGTGGAGTGCTGAGGAGGCTATCTGTACCTACCCATCAGGTAGGAATCCCGGAGGTTGACCCAACATCTGTTTTTCCTTTCTTCAGTTGTACTTGTACTTCCTGTTCCTTATACCTTACATTTGGGCTTGTATTTCCAGCCCCTTTTACTTTTCAGCACTCTTTTGTTATACAGTTTAGCTAGTGTTTTGTATGCAGCTGTGTGCTCTATTTTCTGTGTTTACAGGTTATAAAGGCAATGCCTTCACAGTTTTAGGGAATTATGCCTTTGGTGCTAGTCACCAGCCCCTGGCCTATGGAAGGCGGGCTTGGGGTAGTCACGGAATGGGCCCCGGGGGACGGGTCGTGACAAATTGGTATTAGAGGGGTCATTTATACCTCATAATATTGGACCCTAATCTATCTTTTCTATGAAGAAATAGTGTGGAGTGTAGTGAGTGTGGTTTTTAGTTCAGGGAGTCTAGTGTTGGTGCGGCAGCCTACGTATCTATACACCAGGATCCTGACTTCTGATTTCTGACTTAGTGCACGAAAACATTGATTGCGTGTGTGTTTTAAAAAGTTTTATTTAAGTCATCTCCACTAGGTCAGCTCACTAGGTATACCATGTAACCGTAGCGCACCTGTTTCTTTTCAGGATGCCTCCACACAGACAGCCGGATAGAGTTCTGAGAGTTGTACCCACTGATAGCCCACCGAGCGACGAGGCCTCGGTGTAGGGCCCTTTTCCAGCGAAGGCACCAGCGGTACCACTCCCCATTGGGCCACCGATGCCACCAGCCATAGAAGAAGATGTTGCACGCCGTTTGACCGCATTTCACAAGTTCCAGTGCTAGAGGCTACCCAGGTTCAAGGGAGAGACGGACCCACAAGCGACTGAGGATTGGATGGAGGCTATGGTGAGAGTCTTCTGACTGGTAGGGACACCAACCGACCTCATGGTGATATTTACTGCCGGCTTTCTATAGGAAGCAACAAGAAGTTGGTGGAGCTTGAGGTTCCTGGTCCACAATGAGGTGACAGTTCTCTGGGAAGACTTCGAGAGCCTGTTTCGGGCAGAGTTTGTCCCAGTGACCCTTCTATTAGTGCGCATTCAGGAGCTACTTCATCTGCAGCAGGGAAACATGACTATAGCTCAGTACTCAGCGAGGTTCATAGAACTCCCATGATACTCCACCGATATGGTACGGGACCCATTATTCTACGCCGAAACCTTCGATCAGGGACTCAGGCGGGAGATCAGGGCTTCGGTAATGTCACTTAGCATCCCGATGCAGGCGGGGGTGTTAGAGAGAGCCCTCATAGGGGATAGTTTCCGTGCCGAGCAGTCTCCAGCAGATAGATCCACCACCAGTCGATACATAGAAAAGTCTTCTGTTGCTAGAAGTAGACAAATGTCATATAGGTATAAGAGGACCAGACCTAGTGGTGGATGACTGCATGACTCAAGATCTGTTGTGCAGGGCACCCAAAGTGGAGACAGACATGCCAGGAATGGGTTGTGTTACACATGCGGTGGGTAGGGTCACATGGCTCGTGACTGTCCAACCCTCCATTCGGATCATCAAAATACAGTTGAAGGACCTCCGAGGAAAAGAAAGATATTTGAACGAGGCGGTCCACGGGGAGCAGGCAGACGTGGTAGAGGAGGTGTCCGTGTAGCTGGTGGTGGATGACAATTCGAGGTGTTACCGCCACCACCCCTAGGAGGTCCACCCCGACCATAGGGAGTAGGTGGACAGGGGAGATCTCACCTACAGGAAGCTGAGGCATACTATCATGGTGCTCTGGAGATGATTTGAGGTATGATCTGTGTCTACTCCACCACAGCTATAGTAATTATAGACACATGTGCCATTCACTCTTTCATTGCCACTGCCATCGTTTAGAGCTCAGAGATTCCGATGGAGCCGTTGGATTGATACTTATGACTAGAGACTCCTACGGGAGAGTATTCTATGATTACGCACTGGTTCCAGTAGTTTTAACTTACTCTAGGTGGTGAGAGCTTTGGCTGGGATCTCCTAGTAGTGGCGTCGAGGCCTTACGACGTCATCTTGGGTATGAAACCATTATCTACAGTCCATGCTCAGATTGACTGTATTAGGCGCAAAGTGAGGTGTGTCTACATGGATGGGACCAAGTTTACCTTCACTAGGGAGAAGGGAGCCTTTGCAGCAAAGGATGGACTTGCTTGGAGGAGAGTGCAACCGATCAATCATCAATTGGCTAGCCTTACCCTCAAAGCTGTGGATGTGGAGAGTCCGACTTATCCTGTAGTGGTGGACCAGTACATGGATGTTTTCCCTGATGATGTCCCAGGTTGACCTCCTCACAGAGAGGTGTACTATTATATTGAATTGTACCCCCAAGATGACACCAATATCTACACCAGTATATCGGCTGGCTCCCACTGAGCTTCATGAGCTGCGGGTACAGCTAGAGGACTTGTAGGGGAAGGGATTCATCCGGCCCAGTGTTTCTCCCTAGGTAGCCTCGATTCTATTCGCCAAGAAGGCAGATGGGAGCTTGAGACTTTGTGTTGACTATCAGCACATGGACTAGGTGACTGTGAAGAACAAGTACCCACTCTCAAGGATTGACAACCTCTTTGATAAGCTGAAGGGAGCACGATGGTTCTCGAAGATAGAACTCAGATCAGGCTATCACCAGCTCAGAGTACGAGATGAGGATGTGCATAAGACGACCTTCAAATGTCAGTATGGCCATTATGAGTTCTTGGTTATGCCATTCAGTGTAACCAATGCTCCAGTGGTGTTGATGGGGCTCATGAATAGGATTTTTCAACCATACCTTGATTTCTTTTTAGTAGTCTTCATTGACGATATTCTGATCTACTCGAATACTGAGGAGGAGCATGCCTATCATTTCTGGGTATTACTGGACACACTCTGAGAGAACTAGCTTTATGGTAAGCTCTTGAAGTTCCAGTTCTGGATCGGATAGGTTCCCTTTCTAGGACATGTCATCTCGAATGATGGAGTTGCAGTGGATCCAGTGAAGATTGAGGTGGTACATGCTTGGGAGCCACCCATGAGTGTGACAGAGGTACGAAGTTTCCTGGGTTTGGCTGGTTATTACCGGAGGTTTGTACCAGACTTCTCTAGAGTTGCAGCACCACTATCATCCTTGACGAAGAATGGTAAACCCTTCGTGTGGTCGAAGATATGCCAGGAGGGATTTCTGGAGCAGAGGCTGAGGCTGACTAGTGCCCCCATCTTGAGGCTTCTAGAGGAAGGCGTATAGTACGTAGTCTATTGCGACGCATCAGGGACCAGGCTTGTATGTGTCCTAATGTAAGAGTGAGCAGTGATTGCATATGGTTCATGAAAGCTGAGGTAACATGAGAAGAACTACGCAAACCATGATCTGGAGTTATCAGTAGTGGTCTTTACCTTGAAGATGTGGCGACACTCTCTGATGGGTGAGCGTTTTACCGTGTACTCTGATCACAATATTCTCAGGTATATTTTCTCCCAGAAGGACCTAAAACTGAGACAATGATGTTGGCTTGAGTCCCTACATAACCATAACTTCGAGATAGTCTATACTCTTGGGAAGGGGAACATTTATGCAGATGCACTCAGCTGGAGATCTGGTATACAACTGCTAGGAAAGGCGACGAAGTAGCTGGCCACTTTGCAAATATCCTTTATTGATATAGATAGAGTATCTTTCCTACAATCTCTTACAGTCACATCCCCACATCTTCAGTGAGTCAGGGAGGTGCAATATGGGGACGTTGACTGCGAGACACGACGTGCTCAGATATCCACAGGATAGGAACCTGATGGATTTTATGAATGTGGGGAGCACGTCATCCTCTTCAGAAAACGTATCATTGTGCCAGTGTCAATTCAGGAGGAAGTGTTGAGGGAGTTCCACTCATCCCCTCTAGCGGTACATCCAGGAGTGGAAAAGATGTACTAGGATCTCCGAAGACAACACTGGTGGCTGGGAATGTAGAAGGTAGTTGAAAAGTTTGTCTCTCGGTGCCTCACTTGTCAGCAAGTGAAGCCGGAGCCCCATGTGCCAGTAGACATGGTTCAGCCTTTAGAGATCCTAGACTAGAAATGGGATTGGATATCCATGGACTTCGTGACAGGACTTCCACGTACATCCAGAGGTCATGAATCGATTTGGGTGATCATTGACCGAATCACCAAGTCGGACTAATTCTTACTGATCAAAGAACATGGTTCAGTAGAGAGCTTAGGATGACTCTATATGCAGGATATTGTGCGACTACATGGAGTACCCTCAACCATTATCTCTGACCGTGATGCAAGTTTCACATCCTGGCTATGGAAGGGGTTGTAGGAGGCTTTCAGGATGCAGCTTCGTTTGAGCACCATCTTCCACCCTCAGATGGATGGTTAGACTGAGTGGACCATTCAGACCATCGAGGAAATGTTGCGCACTTGGGTCCTCAACTTTGGTCGCAGCTAGTAGGATCATTTACCTTTGGTGGAGTTTGCATAAAACAGTATCTATCACTCAACCATTGGGATGACACCTTTTGAGGCGTTATACGGGAAACCTTGTAGATCACCATTGTGCTAGACAGACCCAAGGGAGTCAGCACTAGTGGGACCATAGATGGTATGGGCTACAACAGAGAAGGTGAAGATTATCCAGGAGAGGATGAAGACTGTACAGAGCAGGAAGAAGTTGTATGATGACAGGAGACAGAGACCTCTAGAGTTCGAGGATGGAAACCACGTCTTTCTACCGATCTCACCTCGATGAGGTTTGAGGAGATTTAGCCTAGGTGGAAAGTTATCTACGAGGTTTCTTGGACGTTTTCATGTCCTTAGTAGAGTTGTTGAGGTGGAATACCTCTTATCTCTTCCACCTCAGTTGCACCGGGTGCATGACATCTTCCACGTATCCCAACTGAGGAGATATGTGCATGACCCTTCTCACGTCATCGACCATGGCGAGTTGGACGTCGACAATGGGGCGTCTTTTATGAAGGTTCTAGTAGAGATTGAGGATCGATAAGAGCAGGTCCTTCGTAGATGGTCGAATCCTATGGTGCACATTCGTTGGAAGCATGGGAACATCTAGGAGAGAAAATGGGAGCAGAATGATCAGATGCGTTCTTAGTACCGTCACTTGTTCCCTTAGTTTGAATTATAGATTACGGGGACGTAAATTCCTGAGGTGGGGAGAATGTAAAGACCCGGAACTTCCATATAAATTCTTTTTCTAAATAAATGGGAATTTTACGAATCCGTAAAAATTGACGGCGTGTGATTCCAACGCCCAGTGTGCCCAAAATCAATTTCTAAAGTTTTGTTTGGGTACGTTCAGTGAAAGTTTGAGCAGGTTTTATAACTTTTAAATCGGTGCTTGGAATTGAAATCCGAAGTCACTGTTGAACATATAGAACCGATATTCGCTTAAGCAGACTTCCACCTCGACAACAGTAGGTCGGGGGTGAAAGATAGTTTTTGGGTTTTTCGTGTAAATAATAAAATAAAATAAACACATGTCCTATTTTATTTTATCTACTGTAACTACACATGTAGAAGTTGGAGGTGGGGAACACCACACCTTAACCTACCATGAGAGGTTATGGTGGTGGAGACCACCCAAGGCCTAGACCTCCTCTTCATGTTTAATTGTGGTGGGGACCACTTGAGAATTCAAAAACTCCCAATTTGAATTTGGGAGCGGGGACCACCCAACCCCCCTAATATTGGTGGGAGAGGAATACCTCTCAACTCCCTCATAAATGAGGGAGAGCCTCTTGACCTCCTCTACCATTTATGGTGCCACCACCTCCCTTAATTTAATCCTTCCAATCCACCCTAATTAATCTTGCCAACCTAGGTGTTTAATTACGCTAATTTGAAATTGGTTCCAACGACTTAATAAGATATATTTATCTATTATCTTTGTATACCATTTCATTTGGTTGGAAAAGGAGGATTGGGGAGAGGAGGAACTTGGGAGAAAGCTCCCAACGAAGAACGCTCGACCGATGAAGAACACCGATGAGGAACGCCTTCGACTATGAAGAACGACCACGACTGCTTGTTTCTTCCTCAGAACCTCCTTCGACGTAGGACGTGTTCATCTACAATGAGTCGATTTCCATCTCCTCTCACCAACGTCGATGAAAAATTAACAATGTAGGGGTTTATTCATTATTTGATTAACACATCCCATGTTCTCCCCTCTTTTTCCTTTGCGGGGTTGGGAATATAAATTAATGAGGGATTATGTGAATTGAAAATTTCTTCCGTGATTGTTCTTGTTTATGTTCTTGGTAAACCTCATGCTACCGCTCTAATGTGGAGAGTGCGGGCCAAACATACATGGCCCTTCCTCTCCGTAACCCTTGTGTTTATTTACGGTGTTATTTGAAACAGAGGAAGGTGACAACGACGTTGAAGGCGACGATGGAAACGACCGCGCTCCCCGCGTCCTTCGAAACCCTCGCCGCCCTCACGACGCTCTGACGCTCTGGCCAAACCGGCTATGCCACCCTGGGCCGAACCGCGCCGCCCGCTGGCCTCGCGCCACCACCGGCCGAACCGGCTCGTGCTGCGCCGCACCCTAGCCGTGCCGCACCCTGGCACGCCAGCCTCCCAAGCTGCCCTGATCGCACCGGCCCTCTGGATCTACGTCGCGCCCCGGTTATGCCAGCATGGTCCGCCGGTTTTCTAAGCCCCCAACCAAACCGGCCCCGACCGCGCCACCCCGGCCCCAGGCCATGCCGCCCCTAGCTGCGCCCTGCAACCCTCTGGGCCAAACCGGCATCGCAGCACCCTCCCGAGCCGCCCCGGCTGAACCGACCCATGCCCTCACAGAGCCCCGACCGAAACAACCCCTCGCGGCGCCCTCCGGGCCATGCTTCCCTCGCGTTGACTCACAACCGGTCCTCGCCCTCACAACCGGTCTGCTCCCTCGCGGCCCTCCACGACCCCTTGCGGCCTACTGGGCTAGGCCCAGCAGGCCGAGCCGAACCCTATGGGCTGGCCCACCCGAAGGGCTGGGCCTGAGCCAATGGGTCTGGCTGGGTCGACCCGAACCTGGTCGGCCCATGCTGGGTCGGGCCGGGTCAGTCCGACCGGATCAGACCGGACCCAAGCCCTCTATGAACTTTTTTCCCTTCCTTTGGCCATATCTTGGGCACCAGACATCCGTTTGACAAACCGTCAGTGGCCTTGGTAATCTTGGATCATGAAGATCCCTTTGAGTATACCCCACTTGATTTTGGGGTATAGTTGAGATACGGTCATGTTGGATCGGTCACAAATCCAACTGGGACCTCGGGATTAAAAGACTAATAACTCATAGACCGTGCATCTGATTGTCGCGCCGTCTATTGCTTTGAGACTCCTATGATGTGGTGGACCTTTGAGATAATTCTTTGTGAGAATTTGTGATATTTAGAATATCAACTAGTAGCTCATGAATAAAATCCTACTAATGATGCACAGGCATAGTGTGGAGACCTAATATCTGTCTGAGACCTGGCGACTGCTGACCGTTTGACTCAGAGAGACTCTACTAGCCTAGTGGGGAGCACCTGGTTGTGGAAGCAAACCCACGGTGGAGGAGGGCGCTTGGTGATGCGGTAGACCCACGATACTCATCATGAGGAGTACCTCAACAAGCTATAACGGGGATCACCTGGGTGTGTCGGCAGACCCGTGCTAGGGAGTGCCTCTATGTGATGCAGCAGACCCATGGTACTCGACATGAGGAGTACCTCAACAGTCCAATGTTAGTGGGAAGCACCTCTATGTGACCCGACAGGCCCACTATACTCGATAGAGGAGGAGTTCTCCAGCAGCTGAGGTTTCGATATTGTGTTAGGGAAGTTACTTGATACTACCCCTAGAATATAGATCCTAGTTTGAGTTGAGTCAATAATTTTGTGTTTTCCTCTTGATTGAGAAGGATTACTTAATAACTTAGGTATATGTATGACATATAACTAAGTAAGGTTATTTGTTGATTCTTTACATTGTGGTTTATCCTTGGTGGATTTGCGAGACCTTGAGGGTCTCGGGGTCCCTACTGAGTATCGTTATACTCACCCATGAACGAGCTATGCCCGTACCTTATTTTGTTGGATGCAGACGACGGACAGATAACTTTACTTAGGTATGAAGGCAATGCCTTCCAATTTTAGGGAATTACGTCATTGGTGCTAGTCGCTATCCCCTAGCCTATAAAAGGTGGGTTTGGTGTAGTTACGGCGTGGGCCCCGGGGGACAGGTCGTGACAATTGATTCTCTTAAGAATGGATGGTTGTGTATTTATTTTTTCATTGTATGATGAATATACTTTTATTATTTCAATATCTATCCTTTCCATGTCCAAGAATATTATATCCCTTTAAATCCCCATCATGGTTAGTGTTGTGGGATCCTTTCTAATCAGAGCATCCACCACTTTGTTCCCCTTCTGAGGATGGTAATGGATTAAACCATCATTATACTTGATCAGATCTAACCACATTCACTGGAATATATTGATCTTTATTTTTTTGAATATATACTTAAGGATTTTATGATGCATATATTTATAGGTGAGTGTGCCACACTTCTCCCCTAGAGATAATTACAAAAATATTTAATGAAAAGCTCACTACAACCAATTATAGATCATGCATTTGGTAGTTCTTATCATGGATATTTAATTTCTGGGAGGAATAGTCTCACTTTTACATCATGCATGAGTACACAACTCATGATATTCTTATAAAAATAACTATAGATTATAAATCCTTCCCTACTAGAGGGTAATATGAAAACAAGTTCAATTATTATCTTCTTATTTAACTCTCTAAAGACCTATTAAAATTCATTAGATAAGAAAAAATTCACTCTCTTATGAGTTATCTTGGTTAGTGGGATCGAAAATAATGAGGTGTTTTGTAAAAAGTGACGATATTATCCAACCAATCCAAGGAAACTGTGGATCTCTATCATAGATATTAGTCTGGGCCATACACGAATTTTCTCTAATTTTAATAGATCCATATATATCATTTTTTTATTGTTAAAAATCCCCATGAATGCTACTTGATCCATCCAAAACTCACATTTTATGTACTTTTCATGTATTTTTTCCTTTAATAAAGTCTTCAATAAAACATCCAAATACTCCCCATGTACCTATATGATTTTAGAGAAAATAATAATATCATCTATAAACACAAATAAAAAACTATTGTTGTAATATATAATGAATCTATTCATTATGTACGTGATGATTATCCAATCATTAGTGAGTCCAAATGGAATCACTATAAACTTGTATTGCATGTACCTTGTATAAGAAGAAGCATTAGAGATATAATCCTTCTACACATTTACTGGATAATTTCCTGACTGAAAACCCAAATTAGGGAAGTACTGGGATCTATGTAGCTGATCTAATAATTCAACAATCCATAGTAGTGGATACATTTTATTTATCGTTATTTTTTTGATCTCATGATAGTAAATAAAAAAGTTAATTGGCCCATCATTCTTCTTGATAAAAGGACTAGAGGGCCCATGGTGAAGCACATGGGTATATAAACCCCTCATCCAGATTCACATGCAGTTTAGTCTTCAACTATTCATGTTGTATAGTGGATATTATATATAGAGTCTTGGATATTTTAAAAAATATGGGTATAAGAATAGTCTATAACTCCTCCATTTGACAATAAGGATGACTAAGCAATTTTTCAAGAAATACACCACCGTATTCCCTCATAATGGGTATGTTATAAGGATGATATTTTCCTTGGTATCAACTATTTGTGATTGATATGATTTATCATGAAGAAATAATTCCCATTATTGATATGATGATTTCAAATGAGATTCATTACCCTACTTTAAATTTTATAGAATTATAAGATGGTTTGTTATATTCTTGGTGATTTACTTCTCTTATAAATTTAGTTGGATCTGTACAAGTAACTATAATCAATACCTAGAAATTCATCGAATTATGAATAGGGGTGTATCACATGTTTCACTTGAAAATTAAATACAAAGACATTGATTTGTGATATGTTAAATACTTGGGATGAAATAATTTTCCCATATATAATTTCCATTGATAACTTATGTTCCTTATTTTAAGGTGATTTTGGATAAGTTATACTAAACTTGTGTAATAATAAATAAATTATAGAACTATAATCCAATATAATCTTAAATATAATTTAATAAATAAATAGCATAACTATTACCACGTCATTTTCAAGATCCACCACAATAGTTGTGAGGATATACGATCACCATTTCTCTTTAGGCCTTGGAGGTTTTTTGCATCAGTTATTGTCAACAACCCTTGGATTATTGCGTTGATTTTTTATAAGGCCCCAACCTTAAACATGGAATAATCATGAGTTCAGTCAAGAGTTTACATTTAGGATCATTTTCGGTTTATATTTTTAGATAATTAGGCCATAAATATTACATAATAGACCCATACATTATATGTGGAAAATTACACATAGTATCCATTTTTTCCACCAAAGGAAACACTTTTAAAATAAAACATGATTTTATTTATTGGTAAAAACCTCATTGACTTCTTCCTTTCTATTACCAATACTTAAAACCTATGGAAAACATTTAAAAAACTTTTGATGAGAAAAATAATCTTAGTAAGGGATATTAAATAAGGAATGAAACCATTAGTCCATGAAAACATTTCCACAAAATCATACTTTAAACTAATAAAACATAAACTCTTACACTTACCTCATGAAATAATAAGATTATTGAAAAAAATATTAGAAATAATAAATAATAAGGGTAACTTGGGGAATCCATAACATACTAACATTTTATCTTTTACAACTATATAGGGAACAATATTCACGGTTACATTTGGAATACCCATCATAGTTATTCCCTAAATCTCTTATAAGAAAACCTTCCGTTTAACTTCATGTCATTACCCAATGAATTAGAGTGTTATCACTGGCTCACCCGCCCTTGATTTACCATGGAACCACCTATATACATAATCAATTACCAAGAACCATAACATAATCAAAACATATAAACAAGCATAAAGAAAAAAATTATATTTCCACTTTAAAATCACATTTCATTTTTACAAAGCCAAGATGTCATAAATGAAAACACATTATTTCAAAATAAATGCGTGAACATTTAAGGTGAACATTAAAACATTAAATCAACATAAAATTTAGAAAATACATTCATGATGAATATGTTAAAAAATACAATCAAAGCTAGTGAAATAATTAATCCATTTTTAAAACACATTAAAATCATCTTAAAAGAATATTTTTGAATCAAAGTGTCCATTAAAACTTTGAAACATTTGAATGAAATTTTCATTTTAAAAAATTAATGTACATATAAATAAATCATTAAAACCATTTTTTAATACATTTACATGAAATAGAAGGATTTATAATATTAATTCTTTAAAATATTTAGAATGATGTTTTAGTTAAAGAGCCCCTTATAGAGATCATTTAAAAAAATAGATCCGTTATCTGTTTTAACTATAAATGAAAAAAAAAATTATAAATACAATTTAAGATATAAAAAATTTATTTCTCACAAAATCATAGGACGACATAATAAAGAAGTATAAGTTTAACCCAAAGAATGGAAACTGGGTTAAGAAATTCCCTTACCACATGTAATCTATTGAATTGTATGACCAATAAAAGTAATAACAATTTAATGAAACAATTAATACCATGAATATAAATATATTCATGATATTTCATATCAATGGTCATTATATACATAACACAAAAAAGAAATTGGTTGTGAATAATGCATATATCTCACAGAGGTAAAAAGTGAGACGAGTAAATCCTTACAACGTTCATATCATTAAGGTGGAAATTAATCAATGGGAAGATTATGTGTAGAAAACGTATATCCACACATATATAATTTTAAATTACATCATAATAAAATAAAAATTTATTCCACACATAATATTGGCATAATAAAATAAAAAATGTAGACATATAACCCAATAAATGAAAATTGACTTAGAAAATCCCTTACCTCATCCATCTAATGTCCCTAAGGCCTTCATTTTTTATTTATTTTGATAATCCACCTTTCAAGGGGTGAGTTTTAACCCTTACAAGGCCCAGAGGCCTAAGTATTACATGGCCTATAGGCCTTAGAGGAATTCATTGCCCGTAGGCTTGAAACATTACATACAACCCAAAATAAATACTTGGAACTGCTCCTCCCCGACATCTTCATCGTGAAATCAGTTCTCCACCTTCGCATAGCTGTTCAGCTGGGCTATCACGTGCATGCATAGAATTTTCCAAATGGAGGGTGCCATACCCTATCATTCTTGAAATCTGTGTAGCTTCTGCTATGGTGAAATCTCCTTGCTCATCCTCCTATTGATCTTGTTCCTTGTAGGATGTTTGGTTTTCATCTGAACTTAAGGTGGCCTAAATGCTTGGGTGGCCCGAAGGCCTTAAAGGACTCGGAGACCAAATTAGTGGTCCGAAGGCCCAAACAGGGGAAAATTCCTGGCTGCTACAGTGCCAAACAGTGCCTGCTATGGTACTGGAAATTATGAATCTACCTGGATTTGATCTCGGGTTGCCTGTATTCAATTAAGAGTCCTCACAAACTAGGATGAGGCTCATGTCCTAGAAAATCCCTTACTTCGAGGACCACTTATTTCATACAATCATTGTATTCCTAAATAATAGACTTATATGAATTTCTACTTGCATGATAAACTTTTTTAGGTTTACTATTCAATTTATATCACTTATTATCATGTAATAAATATTTCATAATTATTTATGTTCATATCAGATGTTCCGTTGATATTTGGTAATTAAGTCAAAAATGAAATTCTTAATGATGTAAATTGTCAATGTCATAATGAGTCCAAAATCTAAAGAATATAAAAAATGAGATAAATATAATATATATTAATAATATAAGTATTTATAATAATCATTTATGACAAACTGAAAACACTGTTCATGGAAACTGTAGGCTGTTTGTATGCATGACTGCTATTTTCGTTATTCATTTCATACTGAAAGAGTGAAATTAAATGAAATGTATATAAATCTGTTTAAATATAAAATATAATTATAGTATAATTAATATCTAATTAATATAATATATTATTACTAAAACAATATTTAATACATTCTATGTGATGTGTGAAAGAATCACATCATTTTAAGGAGGTTGTAGTCCATAGGTCCCCAAATGAAGTTATCATATAACAATAATATGGAAAGCACTAAGGTATGTTCAATATAATATTTACAGAATTTTAAATATGTTATAATATAAATATTTATGTATTATTTAACTGGGAAAATAGTTTTAAGGTCATCCATGAAGGCAGTAATGGAAAAAGAACAAACACATTATTCATAGAGGCGATTAACCAGCATAACTTGGACAACAATTTCATTTCTTTGAATACAAGGAGGTGAGAAATGAAATGGATATTAGAAACTCCCTTATAAAAACATCACTACAATATATACATGATTCTTTAGTAATCATGAATTTATATAAGAATTATGTGGGGATAATGTAGAAAAAGAGAATAAATTAAGAGAGGTACTTTGAGAAAATAACCTCTTGAATATCCCCTCCTTGAAAGACCCTAGAGGGCCATGGATTTGGTATTTTTGTCATACAAGAAGAAAATGAAAATGGGGATAGTAAAGAAGAGAGGTTTTCTTAGATATTTTATGATCTAAAAGGTTTTTTTGATCAAAAATGGGTGTTGGAGTATTGGCATTTATACTCGAGGAGAGGTGAGTTCATGTGATTAGTTTATTGATTATCTTATATTAAAGGCCAATAATATAAAGGTGGAATTAAATTACACGAATTTGGATTGTAATTAATTTTTTATAGGCCATTTAAGGTCTAGCATCACCTTAAACACCCTTTAATTGTTTATGTTTTTAGGCAGGTTAATATTTTACCTTTTAATTTTAACCATTGTCGAAATTTTACTTTTACTACAGTAAATAATTTTTTTTACCATGGTAAATTTTTATTACCAAAAAATTAAATTTACCTTAAAAACTAATTTTTAACTTATAATTAATAATATGGGATCTATTTTCAAAATTAAATTCACATATTTGGGAAAATTATATATAAAATTAATTTTGCACGCAAGCCTAAAAAGCAGGTTTTTAAAGTGACACATTCAAAAGTTTGAAATGTTTTTATATCTATTTTCAACTGGTAATTGATTAAAAAGACCAAATTAGGATTAAATGTTAAGAAAATAATCAAAATATAATTTAAAACTAATTATAATGACATTCTAACAATATAAATAAATTACATAAATAAGTAGTTTTGAATTAAAATGCAGCGTCTTTCATTAATCATTAAAATATAAATATTATCATAAAACTATAAAAACGTTATCCAAAAGTAAAATTATATTTTTTACTCAAAATTAGATATTAATTTTTTCAAATAGAACATATAAATGTCTCAAAAACTAGATTTAAAATGGGTTCACTTTAAAAATGTGGTAAAAATTCATTTTTTTAAAATATTTCTTTTATCTGAAAAATTGAATTTGTTCTTATTTTCTATCCATGAAACATATAAAATGAATCTTAAACATCAAATTTAACATATTAAATATATATTTAATTAAAAAAATACTTTAGGTGTTATTTTATTATTTAATAAATTAACTTATTTTCATTTAAATTGTTTTTTTCTAAAAAATATATCCTTTATATTCAATTAATTTTTAGTTTCATTTCTAAATAATTTAGTATCCAATGGATCCTTATATAAACATGTGTAAAAATTATTTCCATAATCCAATTAATACTATTCATTATCACCATTATGACATCTAGGTTATAATTGTAACATTTAAATAATAATATTTAGTTTTTCATTTAAGGTCAATGTAGCGTATCATGTACACAATTGAACACTGTATTTGTTTCTTAAAACTCAGCATGTTACATACTCCCCCTTTAATAAATTTAATCCTCTCAATTTGAATTTTGTGTTTGTAACTAAGGCATTAATTTTCCAAATACCTCTTCTAAAATCCCACACTGGAAAGGGTTTATTAAAACATCCACTTAAAAATACATAAAGAGAAGTATGGAGATCACCTGAGAGAAAAAAATACTAGGGATCCATGTAAAAAACATGGATATGGAAGTGAAAACTAACAATCATGTTCTGATGGAAAGTGATAGAAAACATTGTTAGGATAAAGTTAAAAATAAAAAAACCCTGAATTTGTGATGGGTTAAACAGTCTTTGAGTTCGTGTTAGAAAATTAAATAGAGAATTTTTTTGTTTTAATATTCTTTTCATAAAGTTGTGGAATTCATTTATGAGCTTAACTAAGAACATAATGGAACCTAATTATATGTCAACTAGAGTTTCATCCTTTAATAAAATTCCACCACAAACTAATCTTCTCTCCAAATGATGAGTATTCAAGATGAATCAATTTCTATAGAATCACCAAATCTACAAAAGGTTGACTATATACTTATCCTATATTGAATCATTAACCAAAGATGATATTGCTAGGATAAGATAGAACATTTCTCCAGAAATCATAAACCATTGGATGAAGAAAAAAATACTTTTAGTCTCTAAAATTCAACTGTAATACCAAAATTTTAACAAAGACCATTGGATAAATAATTGTCCTTAAAATTCCTCAAAATAATCCAAACTATGATTGAATCCCAAAACACAGTATAGATTGATAAAATAATCTTCCATGATAAATTTTCACACTTATCTCCAAATAACATCAATCACTCTTAATGTGTCATACCAAAAATGTAATTTCCAAAATCACATATTCTCAATGATAGGTCAATTATTTTTATAAATAACTCAAATCTATATAAGTCCTCAATAAAAATATAGATTCTCCCAAAATAAAAATCAACCATTACTCCTCAAATAAAATCCCATTGTATTATATTTTCTATAGGAATATAGGGTTTCCAAAATAGTGATAAGCTTCCAAAATAACATTTATCCCTTAATTCTCAAACCAGTTTCTAATTACAAAGAGATTCATTTGATAAAACCCAAGTTCCCAAAATCAAATTCTTCTTATTCCATCAAATCATTTAACTAAAAAGAAATATTCATACTAACTAGGGACTTCACATAGGCCAGTGGTAGGTGAGCCACTATTATTACCCTTCATTTGTGGGTTTGATCCCTGTGGACCTGCTGGATGCTATGGGTTGTCACACATTTTTGAGGTTGTCATTTTTATAAACGTAAAAAATAACCATAACATGTTTTAACCTCAAATATTTCCTTATACCTCTCATTTTAATCCAAAATAATTTTGACATAAAAATTTTAATTCATGAAGTTTGATATTTCACCTCCATTTTATTTTAAAAAAATATTCCCAAAAGAAAGAACATTGTACCTTGATCATGGGTTACACCAGGTTTCATAACCAATTTGTTCATCAATATAGAAGATCCATGAGTTAAAAAAATGATATATAAATTCGTCCAAATAACTTGCTTCCTTTATCTAAATACACATTGTACAACTAGGATTGTATAGGTGTTCAGAAAAAAATAGTTTTAGAAAATAATCGTGTATGACATATAATTTCAAAACATCTGATAAATGGTTATTTTTATAAACCATTAGGGATGATTTTGACTTGAAATTTTAAATCAATGGTCCTTTTAAAATATCGTAAGTATGTTATAAAATATTATATTTTAAAATCAAGTATAATTAGGATATACAAGTGTCTCCTTCTTCAATATATTTTTCGAAATCATAGTATGGTTAAAAATCTTGTGATAAGGTAAAATATATAAAATATCCTTGATAATATTTAACAATTTTAAAAAAATGAGAATATTTAGAAAATAATATTTTATTAAAAACAACCCATGACCCACGATGTCATTGAGATATTGAGAAGGTGTTTTATATCTCATACAACTATTTTCAGGAGTGTTGTATGTTAGAAAAAGTTTTTGAATCATTTGAACATGACCATGTAATAATTATTGGAATAATGTCATTGGGAAGATATATGAATGTTGTTTTAGATTCTAATCATTCCATTTGTAACCAAATTTGCTTAATATGAAAATTTTATAGACTAAGTATTTAACAAAAAACAATAGATATCTAAACTTAGTATATTTTTAATGAAAACTCTTGATCCCAAAAGTTATCTAAACCTCTATATGATACAAACTATAAGGCCCCAAACATAAATATTAGATAATCATTATTTATGTAAATAATTCACGTATATAATCTTTTTAGGTCTATATTTTTAGATAATTAGGCCATAACTATTACATAATACATTACATGTGAACAATTACACTCAATATACACTTTTTCCACCAAAGGAAACCCTTTTAAAATAACAAATTATTTCCATTCTTGACAAAAAAAATTCTTAACTTATTTTTTTCTCTTACCCATAATTCACACATGTCGAAAACATTTCAAAAAATTGGGATGGGAAAACAAATCTTAGTAAGGGATATGAGATAATGAATAAAACTATTCATCCGTGAAAACATTTTCACAAAATCAAGCATTTCACCAATAAAACATAAACTCTTTAAGATACCTCAAGAAATCGTAAGATTCATAAAAAATATCTTACAAATTATAAATTATAAAGGTAGATTTTGGAATAAATAGAAAACTTGCATTTTATCTTTTACAACTATATAGGGAGAAAACTTCACGGTTACATTTGGAATACCCATCATTGTATATTCCTTAAATCTATTTGGAGAAACCCTTCCGGTTAACTTCATCTCATTACCACATTCATTAGAGAGATATCATTGGATCACCTTCCATTGGTTAATCATGTAACCAACCATATGAAAAAGCAATTACTAAGAACCATAACACAATCGTATAAAATAAATCAAGTATAAAGGAAAAAAATAATATTTCCACTTTGAAATGACATTTATTTTTTACAAATCCATGCACTCATAAATGAAAAAACTATATTTGAAAATAAAATTATAAAAATTTAAAGTAAACATCAAAAAATAAAAGTGATCTAAGTGTGAGAAATTCCATTCATGGAGAATTTGAAAAAAATACATTCAAATATATTGAAATAATCAATCAATTTTTAAAACACATTTAAATTATTTTAAAAGAATATTTTTGAATCAATGTCTCTCATAACACCATGAATTTTTTTAAAGTAAATAACATTTTAAAAAATTCATTTCTTAGTAAATAATTGTTTAATTTTTTTTTCAAAAACATGGACTTGAAAGGGAAGGATTTAGAATTTTAAATATTTTAAATATTTAAAACTATGGTTTAGTTAAAGAGACCCTTAAAAAGTTAATTTATTTAATAAAATAGATTTATTATATGTTTTTACTATAAATCCACAAAAAAGTAAAAATAAAAGATAAAATATCCAAAAAAAAATTCTCACACAATCATAGAACGACATAATCAAGAAGAATAAGTTTAACATAATGAATAGAAATTAGGTTAAGAAATTACCTTACCACTTTTTATCTCTCGAATTGTATGACCAATAAAAGTAATAATAATAAAATGAAACATTTAGTACCGTGAATATAATTAGATAATTTATATATAAAATAAAATTTTATTATATATAAACCACATAAAATAACTTATTGGTGAATAATGAATAAATCTCATAAAGGTAAAAAGTGAGAGGAGTAAATCATTGACAAGTTATTATCAATGAGATGGGAATTAATCAATGGCTATATTTTATGTATAAAAATTATTTCAAAACATAGAGAAGTTTAAATAAAAAATAAAAAATAAAAAATAATTCCATACATAATATTGGTAAAATAAAATCAACAAAGTAGACGTATAACCCAATGAATGGAAATAGAGTTACAAAATCTCTTACCTTGAGTCCCACTAATCTTGTACAACCATTGTATTCATGAATAATAAAAATAGGTTAGTTTATACTTTATATAGAACCTTATTCAGATTTATTATTCATTTTATATCACTTATTACCATGTTATAAAACTACATAATTTTTTAAGTTCATATTAGGCGTTTTGTCGATATTCAGTAATTGAGTCAAAAATGAATATGTAAACTATCCGTGTGGTCAAAAGTTTAAAATATCAAGAATAAAAAACATGAGATAAATATCTTATATATTCCTTATATAAGTATTTATAATATTATTTTAGGATAAAATAAAAACCCGATCCATAGAGACGGTAGGTCGTACATATAGGTAAACACTATTTTTGTTCTTCCTATCGTATTTAAGGAGTGAAATAAAATGAAATGTATATAAATATTTATAAATATATAATATAATTAGAGTATAATTAATATTTAATTTAAAAAATATATGTTTACTAAAAAATCCTTAATACATTCTATGTGATTTGTTAATGAATGACATCATTTTGAGGAGGCGGTTTTCCACACGTCCCCAAACGAAGTTATCGTATAACCACAATATGAAAATAATGAAGGTACTATTAATATAACATTTATAGAATTATAAATATGTTATAATGTAAATATTTAAATATTATTATACCCGAAAAATAGTTTTAATACCATCAATGAATGAGGTAATGGAAAAAAGAAAAAATACATTATTCACAGAGGCGATTAATAGGCATAAAATGGACAACAATTTCATTTATTTGATTAAGATGAGGTGAGAAATGAAATCTATATGAGATATAAGATTAGAAAAATAACAATATAATATATACATGGTTATGGATTAATCATGCATTGATATATTAAGGAGGTAGGGATGAAGTAGAAGATGAAAAGAAATTAAGATAGGTACTTATATAAAATTACCTCTTGAATATCCCCTCCTTAAAAGACCCTTCAGATCCTTGGATTTGGTATTTTAGTAGGACCAGTAGAACTTGGTTATTGGTAGAGTGAGTAGAAGAGTGTTTGGAATATATTTGTGGAGATAAAAGGATTTTTTGGTTTGAAAATTGGAGATGGAGTTGTGGTATTTATACTTGAGGAGAGGTGGGCTCAAGGGATTAGTTTGTTGATTATCATATATTAAAAGACAACCATATAGAGGCGGCATAAACTTCACCAGATTTTGATTATAATTAATATTTTATATGAATCTTATGGTTTAGAAACACCTCAACCACCCTTTAAATTTTGTATTTTTTAGGTAGGTTAATATTAAAACTTTAAAATTTAACCCATGTCAAAATTTTACTTTCACTCTGGTAAATAATTTTTTTACCATGGTAATTTTTTTATACCAATAAATTAAATTGACCTTAAATAATAATTTTAAAATTATTATTTAAAAAATGGGATCTATTTTACCTAATTAAATTCACAAAATTGGTAAAATTTTATTTACAAGTAACTATGCTGGCAAGACTAAAAAGTGGGTATTTAAGTTTAAACATTCAAAGTATTGAAATATTTCTTTATATAATTTCAACGTTAAATTGATTAAAATATCCCAAATTGGATTAAATGATAATAAAATAATCTAAATATACTTTAAAACTTATTATAATGATAATCAATCAATAAAAAATAGATGAAAAAGTAGTTTTGAATTAAAATACAGTGTGTTTCATTATTCATTAAAATAAGACATATTATCAGAAAATACCCAAAATAATTCCAATGTAATATTTTATGTCCTGCATCAAAAGAATAAGTTTATTTTGCTAAATAAAACTTATAAAAGTGTCAAAATGTGATTTAAAAATGGTTCTCTATCAAAAGGTGACAAAACTTAATTTTTTCGAAAAATAATTATTTTATTAGAAAAAATTGAATTTATTTTTATGTCAGGTCTAGAAAACCATTAAGATGATTTCTAAACATTAAATTGAATTTATTACATATATATTCAATTAATAAAATTCGTGAAGACGGATTTTATTATTTCATAAATTCACATATTTTTATTTAAATAGTTTTTTTCAGAAAACATATCCTTTATATTCAATTGGTTTTAGTTTAATTTCTAATTAATTTTTTATCCAATGAATCATTATATAAATATGTGTAAAAACTATTTTCATAATCCAATTAATAATATTCATTATCGGCATTCCAATAGTTAGGTTATAATGGTAACATTTAAAAAATAATATTATGTTTTTCGTTTAAGCTCGATGTAGAGTATCATGTACACTATCGAACATAGTATTTATTTTTGAAGACTTAGGATATTACATATTTATTGTTTAATTATTACATATATTTGAAAAATTTCAAAATAGGTTGAGGTTTTACTAGAGAATTAAAATCTTCCTTCATATTGGTAGGTTTATCCGGTTAGCATTCCCTAACTAGCTTCCCTTCTATCCCACACTCAAATAATTTCCTCTTCAGTTCATAAAATTACTATGATACTTCATTCCAAAAATTTAGCAAGTGGGATTTGGGAAATAATCTTGAATATGATATTTTTCCATTTCTCCACAAAAATTAAAATCTATTTTCTTCTTCTAGTTTATTGACCCATGATAATCATGCGACTCACTGATATTCATTTCAAATTTGAGGGAACATCATATAATATCATCATAGATATCAATTTCATGAATCGTCAAATATTTATATAGACTCAACATTATCCCACTAAATAAGAGATCAACATTACTTTTAAGGTCAATAAAAAAAGATGGAGGTGTATCATACAAGTCTTGTAAAGTTGACCATGTATACCCTAATGGTTTTATCACCATTTTTCTTATGTCCATGAAAATACCACTCCATTTTATGTCATAGAGTGAGAGGAAAATATTTATTGAAAAAAATAACTAGAATTCTTTCCACTCTATAGTTTTAATCTCATACTCTAGATTCATATTTTTTTTATAAAAATACCCCATTTATTAGATACTCTCTTAGTATGATAAGAAAATAATGAAATTATATTCCTTATAGGATTATAGGTTGAAAAAGAAATTTTAAATAGAGTTGATCTTTTATTCCCTAATTAAAGTATAAGGATATCCACTTAAATTCATAGGCCTTTATCACACAAAGGTATCAATTAAAACATTATTTTTATTAGGGGGAAATGGGTTTTCCCCTCGATTTAGGTTTTTTTCAATAGTTGAGATAATTGATTATGTTTTTCTATAATGTTCTAAACTCCTACTCCTATAAATTTGGGAATATCATCACATTTCCCTTCAAATTGATTTTAGAATCAGTTACTCTTATTTCTATCCATTGATTAAAATATAGGGAATATTATGGATTATAATTTTAAAACGTATTACACACCTAAGAGTGGAATGTATTAACAATGAAGGTATAACTTATAAATGACATACATTCCTTATCCTTTGATTTTGTAGGTTTGAATCTATGTCTTCAATGGTCTATTTTCTAACATATGTTTTCTGTGAGTTTTTTAGCTTTATAATAGTTCATAGGAATATTTTGAATTTAGAAAATAATATCCCCAGCCAGTGTCAAACATGGTGTGGAACAAGGCTACTTTTTCATGCAATAGGTGATGATCGAGTAAATACCAAACACACCCTTTTAGGGGTTATATCCCCTAGGTAAAAATATTCCATAGTTGCATCCCCATATACTATCCATAAAGAGATTTTTATTCTTGGTAACCACTTACTCTATACTTTACTAATATTTAGGGATGTTTTCTTATGTTTAATCATATTGAAAAGGCTTTCACTGAGGTGTTCAAATCTTAATCCCAAAAAATTACTATACCATGTTTCGAAACCACCTATGACAACCCATATCTTCAATATAAAATATTTCTTGATTTATTTTGTAAATAAACATATTTGAAAAAAATAAAAGATCATTTTTACATTGTTTTTAGGTAATTAGATACACAGAAAAATAACAAGAAACTTGAATACAACAACATTATTTAAAGCTACATAACATTCCCTCAAAATCCATTCGTCTTCTAAGACTACATGGGATATCTATGGGTTTTTTATATTAGAAAGGGGTGAGATATAATGCTCCATAAGGGAATAATCAAAGAATAAAATGATGTAAGAAATACATGTTTGTCAATAAGAATATCAAGGGCACATAAAAGTGGTGAGAATCATAAAAATGAACATCGATGTATGATATAAGATGATAATATCAAGGAAACATAGTAATGTGGAGACACCATAAAACATGAAATCGTAAGAATAAGTCAATTATAAACACCAAGACATCATGAAATAGTTTAACCTCAAATGAACCATACATGGTATATCATGAGATAATAATATTATCTAACTCATTTTAGGGATATATTATTATGATCCCACCTATCACATTCATATAATGTTCTTGTATTTTTGTGCCACATATATCATATGATAGAAGAAAATATTTTATAAATATTAATCCCAAGTCTAAGTAATGTTTGATACATATATGTAAATCCATAATAAATGATTTATAGTTCTATTTAGGTTAATTACCTTGAGTTATATTGGGTATGGGTATTGACAATACAAAAGTATGACATGGAAAATCATGGAAAAACTTCTATAGCATAATATCTATACGAAAAGATTCATGGAAGGGATTAATAGGAGTGAAATGTGTTCATTAATTAAATAGTAATCATCAGTATGATAAAAAGGATCTATAAAAAAACATTAAAACATGAACAATTGGATGTCAAAATGGTCATGTACAATCAATTTAATTGAAACAATAGACATGGAGAGAGTCTCTTATCTTGAGAGGGAGCTTCTAAAAGCACTACAGAGATCCTTAAGAGAATAATAACAAATTGGAAGGGATTTAGAGAGGGATAAAGAAATATAATTCATGATCAATGGGATTTTATTAAATAAGAGTTGTAGGTTGGTTGGGTGTTTATAGAAAAAATAGAGGAGAATTATTTAATATTTTATAAACACTAGTTTTGGACTCTATATGATACAATAATAAAAATAAAAAACCTTATCACTGTTTTTGACCTTTTTACCAAATAGAAGTGGTTTTATATATTTTATATGTAAAAGGAAATAAAATATAAATAATACCATTAATGATGTGGAAGTTAGTACTGTTCATAAATAACTGATATCAAAATCATAAAATATAATATAGGTTTTAGAGGATTCATTAAGGGTTTATGAAATTAATCAAAATAACATAAAAATACATTATTTGAAAGATTAAATGTATTTTAGGTCATATAATCCATTTATAATATTTATTACAACACTTTTGGCGATTTTGTTGTCACAATACATAATGTATATTCATATCCTACTTAATTTTATCCCAAACAATAAAGTATCTTAGAAAATTATGAAAATTTTACCATTGGATAATTTAAACATGATGATTTAAGAAATAATATTTATTTTATCAAAATAATTTTATAAATATTTTATTTTCCACTTTAAATAAAAATCTATATTTATTGAAAAATATTAGTTTTTAAGAAAATAATTATTTTGGACCCTTATAAATATAATATTGGAAATAAATAATTATGGTATATTTTTAATATAAATAAATATTATTTAAATGTAATATTATATGAACATAAAATTTCTATCAAAATTCTTGAATTTACCAAAAATTCAATTAATATAATGACCCATCCTAAAAATTACATAATCTAGTGTGTATAGAATATAATTTACTTTCTTTCATACCCAAATAACATTTAGGTGTAGAGTTTTATGGAATTAGGTCATCAATATTACATAAAAAATTATATTAAACAATGTGGACACATATAATTAGTATATATTTTGCCATAACATTAATCTTTTAAGATGAAACATGCTTTATTTTATTGAAAAATCATCCGGGCTTTCAACATGAATTCATCTTTGTTCATACATATCCTTAACCCCAGTGAAAGTATTTAAAAAACGGTGATGAGAAAAAAAATCTAAGTGTGAGAAATAAAATTAAGAAATCCATTAGTCTAGTGAAAATTTTAAAACCCCTAAAATGATTAACATTCCCACATTATTCATTCATCATATTAAATAAATCATATCCACATAAAAAACACATTTTCTCTGTGCGAAAACCTTTAAAATGCATAAGAAGGAAATAGAAACTCATATATGTAACTTAGAGCATCATATTAATAAACCTATGTTTACTCATGATAGAAATAAATAGAGACCAATAAAATATATCGTAGAAGTCTCCCTAGTTAACTCCCTCCTTTATTTTGAATAAAATGAACATTTCTGAATGCATTAGATATCTCTATTTGGAACATTCCTTCAAATAAGTAGTATCAAACTCACCCATTTCTATAGGATGTATCTGGATCAGTCATTCACATAAGATATATTTTTGTCACCCATTATAATTTATAATGTTCAAGTACCATATCATTAAATAAAATTAATATTTCACCTTTCTATCATGAAACCCTTAAGGAACTCATATGAACCCATATGAAAACAACATTTAGGTATCGAAGTATGATTTCCTTTTAAAAACCCATTTTCAGCAATAAAATACCCAAAAAAGAGAAGAATGGTTTTTATTTGAAGAAATCATAGAATATTTTAAATGAATCAAAACATCAAATAACGTTTATGCTAGTGGGAAAAGCCATTGACCTTATATAAGTTAAAATAGATCATTCCTTTTTAATTTATTAAAGAAATACAAAAAGTTTTGTATAAAATACTTGAAATGATTATTTTAATTTTTAATAAAATTCAAAGGAGACATAAATTTTCCATTTCAATTAATTTATGTCCATATAAATACATCCAATAAGTCAATTTAAGATTATATAAATCGATAAAAAATATTTATAAAATAATTCTTTAAAAAATTTAAAAAAAGTTTCAATTTCTTTTTCCCTTACCCTGAGTCTGAATGGTCACATAATGTATTTATATTTCTAAATATCAGATCAAGATGATGGAGTGGCAAGGGGGAGCTTCATGCGAGCACGGATTCCATGTGCATCCTAGATCTGAAGATATATAAAGAACTCTAGGAAAGGGATAGATGTTGCCCATCTTAACCTTGTGGGGCACAAGGAACTTTTCCATCTCTTTGCTTCAGGTAAAGGTCCGGTGCGTAATGGTTGGATTCGCCCAGAATCCATTGGACTGAAGTGAAAATTTTCAGATTTTTTCAAATTAGCCGCAAATACCTCCCTTGAATTTGGTATTCCCTCTCTGGTAAGGATCATAAGGAAGGGTAGGATCACTCATGTCTCTTCCAACTAGGGAGCGATTGAGGAACGAATCAATATATATAAATTCTCTATCATTGCATGAGTCTTGTCTCCGAATGGGGAAAAGTATTGTAGGTTTAATGATCTTTTTGGCAGAATCGCTGTAGTATGGGGCTTTGGGGACTAGTGAATGACTGGAATGGGAAGAAGATACTTCCACATTAGTTTCCCTTCTGATGAGTTGAACAGGTGTTCTTGTAGCTTTGGTTCCATCAACTTAAAACCTGTAGTACTTAGGATATAGGAGTGCGATAAAAATTTTGATCCACTAAATGTGAGAAACACTCACATGCAGATTTTGATCCATATTTGTATGCTTAATTGGCTATATTGGCACCCTAGAATTATATGGGACATCGCTTCATTAATTGGAAATCCCATTATAATTGATAACAAAATAGAAAATCCTATATTTGGACATTATTCTCGTGTAATAGTGGACGTTTATATAAACAACATGTTAGTGGAGGTGTTTGTTCTCTCCACCAATGATGATAGTTTCAAACTAGATATCCATTATGAAAGGAAACCAAAGTTTTGTAAGGATTGTAGTGTTTTTGGTTATGTGGATCTTGAATGTAATAGGTCCAAGATTTGTAAGATATGAAATATCAAAGGGCATGATAGTAAATCAATGCAGGGGTCTAATAATAAAGGCAAGGGGAAGATGAAAATAATGTGATTGTTGGCTTCTCCACTAGAGAGGACCTTCAATCCATGGAAGATGCTGACCCATCTCTTTATTTTTATGAAGCCCTTGCGCTGGAACTAGATGTGGCAGAAATTGTGGGCATGGTTGAAATTGAGGAGGTTGCAAAAGTTTTCAATGTTCATCTCATTGATACACAGCTAAAGATGGTGCATATGGATGTTTTTTTCTAGATAGAGTGTGTAGAAAGGGATACTAGTGGTGTCCCTACTCCCTCTATACTGGACATTATTGTGTGTTTAGGTAATGCAGGTGCTGACTTGGACATGTGCTCTATGGATGTGAAATTTGGCCAGTGCCTTGTTCAAGATTCACTTAAAGGTAATGTAGGGGATCAACCTGTCCATAGCCCCGTTCAAGACTCACCCAACGTCCCTCACATCAAGAAGATTATGGGGGATGTGGAGGAAGGGGTTGTTCTTGAAGATGGTATTGCTTATAGTATGAGTGATCCTATGACTTATTAGGACACTCCAACTCTTCCACAGGAGCAGTGGCCCTGCCACTATGTGCCTATGATGGTGGATAAGCATGTTCCTGGAGACACCCAAACTAAGGCATGAATCAGGCCACTCCAACTCTTCCACAAGAACAGTTTTCTATTTCAGGGGCCTTTACTTAGGGGCCCTGCCACTATGTACCTATGCTCGTGGAGAAGCAGGTGTTGGGAGACACCCAGACTGCTGGCATGAATCATGTTGCGGCACAAAGAGATGAGGATGGTTCTTGTTGATGTGTTGCATCATGGGATAAATGATTAATTCTAGTAGTTCGCTTCTGGGAAAACTTCTAGGAGGAGAACAAGTCTGGGCTCCCCCATGGGAATTAATCAATCTCATAATAAATTTACTCCAACTAGAGGACAACTATGGTCTGATGTTAATGAAGACTACGAAATATCTGAGACTCCCTCTGGGGATGAGAAATCAGGAAAGGGGAAGGAAAGGGAAAGGGTAAAAAGACTAAAGTAGAGCCATTACATAAAGAAGGGCCTCAAACGAGGGGAAAATCTTCCATCAAATGAATATTTTCTTTTGGAACTATTAGTGGATTGGGAACTCTCCCATGTTCAAGGCCCTGAGACATTTTATTAGGACCAATAAACCTTTGATGGTTGAAATTACCAAACCCAAAATGATGCTTGAAAACTAGAAGGTCTTTAAATGGGACTCCCTTGGTTACTCTTTTGTATCTAAAAATTCAAATGATAGCAGGGTTGAGTCACTTTTGGTATTCAAACACAACAACATTTTCATTCACTCGATGACCAAGATGCAACATGTTGTTTTAGTGGATATTGGAATTCAGAGATCTATCATCTCTATCTCGTTTGTTTATGCCTCAAATTTCTATATTAAAATAAGGGATCTTTGGAAGGATCTTGAGTCTATTTCTGACCGGTTGGCTAAGAGCTGGGTGGTTTTAGGTGACTTTAAATCTATCATCAGGCCTGATGAAATGACTGGTTCTCATTTTAATAGACCGGATGCAACTGATTTTTGGTGTGTATTGATAAATGTAATCTATCTGAAATCCCAATTATTGGAGCAGATTGCACATGTTGCCGGTACACATTAAATGGGATCCAATCTAGTAAATTGTACAGGTGCTTTGTACAAATCACAAACAGGAATGTTTCTATCACCACTTCTGGTCTCACCTTGACCAAATGTCATTTTGATCATAATCCGATCCTTGTGGATATTTGTACTGGTAGGACGTGGTCATCTCCTCTTCCTTTCATGTTCACTAATGCATGGATTGTAGTACCTCAATGCAGGGAGGTCATATTAAAGGCTTGAGTGACTGATTAAATTTGCAGCCCTCTTAAATAATGACCAGCAAGATGAAAGACACCAAAAAAATGCTCAAATACTGATGAAAAGCATCTTTCTCCAACCCGATGCATGAAATTCAGGCTGCTAAATAGTAGATTCTACTTTATAAGAATGCCTTTCAAAATCACTATGTCCCTTCAAGGGACGAAATCTAGGCCCTTGATCATCTTGATGACCTTCTTTTACTGTAGGAAAACATTGTTAGGATCCAACACAATGTAAAATGGATACTTGAAGGAGACAAGAACTCAAGGTTTTTTCACTACTTACATAGAGAAAATAAGTCCGGGAGAGGTGTCTATGCGATTTAAGTAAATGGGTCTCTTTATACATCATTGCCGGAAATTTCAAATGTAGTGGTGAAATAATTTGAAGATATTTACTCAGATAAGGGAATTGATGACACTTCTCACTTGATGGACAATATTCAACCCACAATCAGTACACATCAGAACAAGATACTTGTGGAAACCCTGACATAGAGGGAAATCAAATATTCTCTTTTATCATTAAACATTGATAGTATGGCTGGTCCAGATGGGTTTACCAATAAATTCGTCATGTTTTACTAGGATATTGTGCGACATGAGGTCATTAATGTTGTATGAGTGTTTTTCAACCATGCATCCATGCCTTATGGTGCCCATACCTGCTTTATTGCTCTACTTCTAAAGAAAAAAATTCCTTAAACATCAAGGACTTTAGGCCTGCGGATATTGGAAACACCACCCCCAAAATTATATGCAAGATCATTGCCTTAAGGATTTGACACATTATCAACACAAGGGTTACTCCAAATTAGTTTAGATTTTCCCTAGAAGACATATTCAAAATTGACTTCTCAGTGCCTTAGAATGTGTCAATTCCATGAGGAAAAATTACAAGAATTGAAGCTTTTCCCTCAAGATGGAAATTTCTAAGGCCTTTGATACCTTGAAATGGAGATTTATTTTTGTGGTTCTCAGAAAACATGTCTTCTAGGAAATTTTCATCAGACTTTTCAAGACAATTCTCAATAGTGTGAGACTTTAGATTATTATCAATGGATTTCCCAGGGGTTACTTCCAGTGCTCTAGGGGAGTCAGAGAGGGGGACCCATTATATAGACTCCTATTTTCTCTAGATTAAGATTATTTGAGTGTTTTATTGAATGATATCGTGTAGGTTGGAAATTATAAGAAAATTAATGTTGGAAGGTATCTCTTCACGCCCTTACACTTTCGGTATGCTGACAATATTCTTCTATTTGGAGAGGCCAATAGAAGTACAATTTCTTGCATCCATAAAATCTTTTCTCACTATGAGGATGTTTCTAGGTAGATAGTAATCTGGAAAAATCCTCTATTGTGAATGGGAATGGAATGATTGTCTCTAAGAAAAACAGAATTGCCAAGCAACATGGAGTCAGGAGAAGTGCCCTTCCTTTTATGTACCTAGGAGTACCACTTTTTTGGGTCAGGGTGAAAAGATTCTATCGTGAATCCGTATACTCAAGAATTATTAATCAGCCATCCACCAATAAAGGGAAATAGATCTCTCAAGCAAGAAGAATTTTTCTAGTGAACTTGGTTATCACTTCAATGTTTGTCTATGCTTTCTCAGTTTATCGGTGGACTCATTCCCTTGTCAAATAACATAAAAGTTTAATTAGGTACTTCATATGGACTGGGTGCATAAATGAAAAGAAACACATCACTGTTGCCTAGAAAGATTGCATCAAACCCAATGAAATAGGGGGTATGGGTGTTAAGGATCTAAAAGGCTTCAACGATGCTCCCATAATTAATTTCACTTGGAACTTGTTGAATTCTAATGATTATTCCATGGACTTTATTGCACATAGATTCATATCAAAGTTGGATAATGGGTAATAAGAATATGTTTCCTCCTCTATATGTCTTTCCATTAAAAATGATTATATTGGAATAATGCATTCCTCATCATGGCTATTTTCTAGCTCATCCAATCTCAATTTCTTGACAACAAAGTGGCTGGAAAGGCCCATCACGGAATGCATGGATATACCTCCATAGCTAAAGAATATCTCAATTGATGACATGAACGATGACATGGATCTGTAGAATTGTCTGCCAGATCATATTAATCTGGCTATGTAGCACTATTACTTCATGGATGTTGATACCTTGATTTGGACACCCAGCACATGTGGCAAGTTCACTACAAGGGAGTATTACAGACACTTATGTGGAAACAATGCGGGTTATTATTTATGGCTATAGAATTTTAGAAAACCTTTCATTCTCCCTTCCAATTACCTAATTATATGGTCGATTTGGAATGGTAGGATACCTGTGCAACACCTCCTGCAGCGAACAAGCATACATTTTTCCTCTTGCTGCTATTTGTGCACACAAGCTGAGGAAACAATTCATCATCTTTTCATTGCCTGCAACTTCTCTTGCAGATTCTGGGAATATATTCAAGAGGTCTTTGGGACTCCTTTATCAATTAACATTCTAGATTACTTGATGACATCGGCCACTATAGCTGATCAAAGTGAGCAGATCTTATAACTTCTTCTCACCGCTATTGCGGCGGTATTTGCTCACCTTTGGAGGGGGTGAAATCATGTTATTTTTGACAACTACAAGCCCTCTTTAAAGGATGGTCTAACTATTGTTTACAGGGAAGTGCAAGCTACTTCCAAGACACAAACAGGTCCAATGAATAATAATTTTTCCAATCGTATAATGCTGAAAACACTTGGGGTATCTGGCAGGGTCAAGAAACCTTTGATGTTGAAATCAATTAGATGGATTCCTCCCATCTCATCAAGGTTGAAAGTGAATGTTAATGGTGCGTAATCTGGTACACCAGAACCATTGGGGTGTGGTGGGGTGTTCCGTAACCATCAGGTCTTCGTTAAGGGATGCTTATATCATTATAACAGAATTGGTTATGTGCTTGATGCTGAATTATGGGCTATGATTAAAGCTATCAAATATGTTTTCCACCATGTTTGGAGGCACATATGGGTGGAATATGACTCAAGTAAAGTAGTGCACATCCTGTGGAAGAGGTGTAGGTATGTTCCTTAGAGGATTCTTCAATTGTGGATTGCATAATCACATCTCCTTGAGCGTCTTCAACTGGAGGTCAGTCATGTTTATAGAGAGGCAAACAAGGTTGCTGATGCTCTATCCAAGAGGGTTGTTATGGAGGTCTCTTCACGGTGGTCCTTTTTCATCCTGGAATTCTGCTCATATCTTGTTGACCTGGACACACATGGAATTATCTATTATTGCCTTTGTAAACCTCCTTGTGCTACCACTTTTTTAGATTTTTAATCTTTTTGTAAGGAGCAGGCTTTGTCCGGATCCTAGAACCACTTTTATCTATTTATATTTCTAAATAATATAATTATATTAATTATTTAAATTCTTAATAAACATTTTCATGTTTATTTTTCATTTTATTTTATTCAATACCATGTTATTACTTAATCCATTATGTTTATGTTAGATGTTTTGGTGATTTTCGGCTCATATATCCAAAATCAATATGGTTAGTTGACTATGGTTAATGGGGTCATTACTAAATAATATCTACAATAATAATCATGTAATAATTATAATTTTTTATACAATAATTATAATTTTAAAACTGGACATTAAACATGATTATCAAAAATGAATTATGTTACAATCATGTAGAAGAAAAGCCATATGTACACTTGAGTATCATTTCAATTTGGCGATGATATTGACGAAAAAAATATAATTATTATTTTACCTTTTAATAATGAAAATAATATAAAAAATATTATATTATTTTTGAAAATAAAAAATATATATCATCCATTTAACGTGGTGATGGAAAATGAATCACATCATTTCATGGTTATAGTATACATGTACACAAGAATGACATTATCATTTTCAATGGATGGAAAGGTAAAAATTTAGATGATATAATATGTTTATATAATTATAAATATGTCATGAATATAAAATATATACATTAAATATTTCATTATAACCATCCATGAGAGGCTTTGATTGGAAAATATTATGTCAGTTTGTGAGGCAGTATTCCACCGTACACACGAATGATGGTTTTACATTCCATTTGAAGGACGAAGGAGATAGATATGGTTTATTCCGTTAACATAATAAAATATAATTATATGGAATATGATTATGATATTATATAATATTTTTAAGAAAATTTCAATGCGGTAGAAGAAAAAATAAAACTAAATCATTTGGTTAAAAGCTATACTACTTCTTCAGACAACCTCATTTTCTTTACACCTTAATCCCTATAAAGTTAGTATTCTGAGAAAAATTCATCTAGGATGTGTGTAGTGAATATTCAGTGATTTTTGTAGTTATTTTCTAAACTAAATTAATAAAATGGTGTGAGAAAGATAGAAGAGGAGGTTACCATTTATAAGTGTGGGTAGGTGCACCATTATCTCTTTTTGACCCCTATTAACACATTTGACAATTATATTGATATCAATGTTTTTGACTCTTTATATTCCAGGACAGTTACTATAAATGGAAAAGTGACCCATAAATGGATAATGATTAATATTTTAAACTATAACTCATTCAATTTGATGAAGATACTCTTTTTATAAATTCTATATCATTTAATAAAATATTAATTATTATAAAATATCATTAAAATAATTTTTTGGAATATATGAAATAATATAAAATAATATTTTTCTAACACATTCAAAACGGTTATAAAATAAATTGAATTAAAATATAAGGTGGTTATTTTCTTAATACAGTCTTACAATCAATTTTTTATAGTTTTATATTTTATTTTAAAACTTATCATTTGGTTTAACCCATTAGTTTACAAATTTGAACATTAATCACGGTATTGAGTTTTTCAATATTATAGAGTAATGATTTAAATTATAATGTGAAATTTTGGTAATAAATGGGAAAGTTATGAAATATAACTCTATTTATTATCCAAATTTTCCTCTATGTATTCTTTTTTATTTCATTCAATATGTATATTTACTCACATCAATTTCATGAAAACCTTTTCAATAGGTTATTTTTACTTTTCTTGCATTGTGCAAGCATTGGAAAATCATTTGGATACACCACATGTTATAAAAATTCAATATTATAATATTTAAATTAAAAGAATAAAAATAAGTTAATATTTATTATAAATTTTTTAAAAGTATTACCACTTCTAAAATATTCTATTCAGGGTAAAAAAGTTTATTTTTCTAGTTCTGGATAAGCATTACATTAACATTGAAAATGATTTCCATATTTAGCATGAAATAAATTCTAATTTATATATTTTGAATTATATTTGTATTACACAACCCAAAATAATTCCTTAAATAATTCTAATAACTTTTTATATGATATTTATGTTAGGTCATTATTATAAAAGAAATTGTATTTTATAAAAACCCAATTTGTTTACTATTCAAAAAATGTTTAAATTCTTTAGAAAAATATCAAAAATTAATTCGGGAAAAAAATTCAATTATGAAACTAAAAATTATATCCAATTAATTATAATAAATTCAAATAATATTTATTAATTTATTCTATTATTAATGTGTAAAACACAACGGAAAACATGTTTTTAGAAAAATTCATTTTAAGCCCAAAAATTAATGTGTACCAAAATAACGTACAAATTTGATTACTATGTAATTAATTAGAATATTTTTTAAAAATGGATTTTTATAATAATTAATCTTAAAATTTAAATCATAACGGGAATTTTCAACGAAAATAAACTAGAGGTTTACAAATATCTTTTCTTTTCACTATTCAATGACAAGTCAATCATTTCAGAAAAATCCAAAAAATTGAAACCTAAGATAATTTGAATATTATGATTTCAAAAATGAAATAATTTTTAAAAATAAAATGTATAAAATGTTTATAAATTAATCATTATATTCACTAAAAATGAAATAAAATAATTTTTTTATAAAACATAATGTTTTGAATCCTAAAATGTCTACATTGAAAATTTAGTGATTATTTAATAAGAATTAATCAAAGAAAATTATTTGGTAGAATATATATATATATATATATCATAATTTTAAAATTCCAATTCTTATCATCTAATTTAATATCTAGGTTATAATGTTAATATTTAAATAAATATATTTCATTGTTCTTTTAATATAAATTATTAATGTCTAGTATGCTATAAAACACACAATTCATTTAAATTTTTGTGTGTTACATTCATCCAATCATTAATTAATTGTATTCCCACAATTTTATCATAATCTTGGAAATAAAGGATATGAATTTTGAAAAGACCTTTGTTAAAATTTTACAACGTAGTAAGTGTTAATAAAACATCATCTTGAAAGGATGGAAGGGGAATAAATAAGGTTGTTTATAATAACACATAATTGGGTTTCAAAATAGGAGAAAACTAGTTGAAGGGAAAATATCAACATAGAGGATAATTTAATGTCCAAATAATTAGGGATAGTGGAATTAAACATTAATCTTAAGAATGTGAGTTATCTTGGGAATGTTAATGACCACAAAAACATAAATCAATGAGATGTGAGAAAATACCATCAATTCACAAGAATTAATGGTAATAAGATAATGCTTTTTATTTTAGGATCCTTTTCTAAGATTTGAGGAATTACTTTTTCATTTAGAGTAGGAAAATAAGGGAATACTGTAGAATTTTATGCTTTAATAAATTTCCACCACAATCTCATCTTTTTCTCCAAACTAAGAGTATTCAAGATAATATTTTCATGCCTAACGCACAAAAACCAGCTTCTAATAGATCAAATAATCCTAAAAAGGATAAAACGTAATTCATCATATTATTATACATTGAAAAAAACCAAAATAGTTACCTTATGGTTTAAAAATTCCCAAAAATAATGCAACTTAATAGGAATAAATAATGAATTTATATTCAAAATTAAATAGCAAAACCAAAAGACTAAACAAAATCATTCCATAAATAATTATCCGTAAAATTTTCCAAAACATTCATACATACGATTAAAATCCAAATATTTGAATTATTCGATCACATACAATTCCAATAAAAAAAATATTTATATCAAAATAATTTAAATATCTCTAAAAGTTTCATGTTAAAAATATATATGTCATGGCCATATATTGCACTACAAATATAATAATCATTTACAAAAATAAAGTATTTATAAAATCATATATGCTTCCAAAAGAAAAAGAATCCTACATTCCACAAAAAAATCCCATCTTAGCCAAATGTATTTCTATTTACCCTGTTATTATAATGTCCCCAAATCAGTGAACTTATTCAAAAATTACATTAGTCACATAGTCACCAAATCACTTTTAAATCCCATGGTTCTCTATACTTTAAAACATATGTTCCCAAAATGTAATAACCCTTTACCTTAATTAAATATAATTACCCCAACATCAAACACGATATAAACCCTAATATTTATCAAAAACTTTAAACGTATATCCCCAAATTATATAATAATTATTAATAAATTGTTTTTTTACTAAAACACATTCTGTAACACCCTAAGATTTTATAGTGTGTTATTTCTTCAAAATAATTCAATAAATTGCACTACACACAACACCGAGTTCAAGCACACCATGACTTACCAAACAAGCTGTTCAATAGAGGTTATGAATAGTATTAACTAAAATTTAAACTTTATATAATCCTTATAATTTTAGAATCAATATTATGAGTTTCTTAGACATAATGTAAGAACAAATTTATTTTTTTGCACTTTTACCAATTTTAATAGTGAACCCTTTTTAAATCCAATATTTTAAACTTTTATATATTAAATTTGACTAAATAAATTTACTTTTTGGAATGGGGACATCAAATATTTACAATTAAACATCCCAAGCTTCCACGGTATGCTTTCCTTTGAATAATACAGTAGTGCGTGTTGTACGCAACTTCGAGTTCTAACACACACCACAACCAATCAAACTAGCCGTTATGAATAGTAATACCTAATTTTTAAAATTTTAGAAATTTTATCTCTCAAAATGGACTTCATTTTTGGATTTGGAGTATCGAATTTATCCCAAGGTGAAATTTTGGTACTTTTCAGATAACTTTAATATTTTGATGAATAGTGAAAATTACTAAATTTTTAATTAAAAACAACTTTTTTAATAAAAATAATTAATAGTGATAAATTATGAATTTGAGTGGTTTTAAAGTATATTTAGAACATATTTTTACCATTTAATACAATTTTGGTAATTAGACATAATTTCACAATTAAACCGAATATAAACAAGTATCAATCTTTTAATAGTTATTATATCTTAAAAACACGCTTTTTGTTTTGACAGCGGGAATTAATTTTAAATTAATTTCTGCCACTTCTGTGTTTTGAATTTGGAAAAATTGATTCCATATTTAGAATCAGGATTTACAAATTGTGTAAATAGGCAACTTTTATTTTTAGACATTTTGAATAATTACTTCGGTAAATATTTTAGTTACCATGGTTAAAGGGTAAATCCGTTAAATAAGGGTTAAAAATAATATTATAATAATACTAAATTACCCTAAAACGTGTCCTAACCTTATTGGTGGATACATTTCCAACCATGGTCATATTTGGGTCGATTTTGGGACCCCATGGAGCCACTTGTTGGTGATAGGGACACTTTATTTTAATTAAGTTAAAATAAATACAAAAATGACACAAGCATATATCGTTTAGAAACACAATTTTTACATAGAGTTATATATGTTGTATTTTCGACTATAAATAGTCATTAGAAATCTAAAAGGATTTACTACATAATGGTATTTTATTTATAATTTTTAGACATTATATAATTTAATTTATTTATGACACAATGGTGATGTAGTAATTACCTAATTAATGAAAAATTAGAATAATTGATATTATAAATAGCCAAATAAATGTAATTTGAGACTTTTTATAAATACCAATGATTTTATAGGTTACTAAGACATGTTATTATTGATTTAATTATCTTTTTTCGAAGTAATCATTCTGTTATAAGTTTTACAAAAATCAATTATTGAATAGTGTCAAAATTGACATAAAAGAGTTTTTAAAACAAATATTATATTATTAATTGATATTAAATTCCTAGAAATGTAAGGATCAGCCAAGAGACTTATATAATGATAGTTATATCATTAATGGACCACTTTGTGGCCGTGTGGATGTATATAGTAAGTTTCTTAACCATATAATATAAAAATACAAAGAGACATTGTAAAAGTGATACTAATTAACTAAGAGTTAATACTTAAAGATAAGGTAAATATAATAACTCAAACCTGTCTAAATTCTACTGGTTGAGTGGTTTTCTAACCATCCCCAACATAACCTTTAAATAATCCACTTTTGATCCATTAGAAACCGAATATGAATTTATTATAAATTAATACATTAAATTTTTCCTAAAGAGCCCCTCCTCCCCCTTATAAAAGGACCCAAATTCTAATCAATTATTCACACCTTCAAAGCCTTTTAGATCGGCCAACCCCTGACAAAAAACTCTCTCAACTTCCCTCAATTCAACATAGAGGCCTTAGTTTGATCCGAAAGCTAACCTAAGGAGCCCTTTTGATCAAATCAAAAGGAAGAACCTGAAGAAGAGGTAATGTTTTCACCACCCTCTTTCAAGTTCCTTTCTTCTTCAAATTCTTCTTTCTTTGTTATTTATATTATAAAATAATAACTCCAGTATCTACTATATAATGTGATGTTATTATAAATATGGTACAACCATATTCAGTATTCTATCCATCCTTCGAATGACATGTCACCATACGTGCGTACGTACGACTTACCGTCTCCACGCCGTGGTGTAATTTTTATTCAATACATTATTATTTGGATGGGTATAATAATGATGTGTATTTGATGTAAATAATAAATATAACAATATAATTATTGTGTATATATGATATACCATCCAATTATATATTATTTTAATATCAAAAAAATGATATTTTCGCTCTTGCGTACGTATGGATTACCATCTCCACGACGCGATGAGATTCATTTCCAAGTTCACCATTCATCGATGATTATAAAAATATATATTACTAATAAGTATGTAATATATGACATAATAATGCTAGTGGAGATATATATATATTTATATATATAAGTATTTATGTACTTACATATATCTTATTCACTTACATTCGTTCAATACTATATGAAAACAGAAACAACGTTTATGCGTACGTACGGACTACCATCTCCATAAACGGTGTTTTACATTTCATATATATGTCTATTATACATATTTATATTCTAAATATATATGATATATTTATCATGTTTTATATTCTGGAAGTATTTAAATCATTATCTAAGTGATACAACAAAGAGTAACAATTTAAAACACGTACGATAAAGAAAGTGATTATTAACCGAAATGTTAACTTAACATGGAAATTATTATTAAATGGGTAATATAAAGTCATAAATGAATCATGTATGATATCATAAATATTAATATGGTTCTGGTATAATTTAATAACATACTACGATCTTCGTAGAGGAGGTTAAATGTACCCTCGACTAAAGGAAAGTGCAAGGTAAGGGGTTTCCATCTCACTCCTTATTCCCGTGAGATTCATGCCATACTGCCACTATAACCTTTTGTGTGGTGTATGTACTGCCCATAATTGTATTATTTGTGTAATACACTTTAATTTATTTGTATTTACATATTCATTGTATGATACCTCTTTCATGGGTTGTATGTTTCGTAAGTTACCAAATTGGTAAGGGTTAATTCCTCAATCTCATCATTATCCAAGATTGTTTATGGGTAAGTATTTACTAGGAAATTTTTATCATCCATGTCCATTTTTCATAAAAAAGATTTTAAAATGAATATTTTAAGGATTTTGAAAGGTACACTTTATCAGGATCCGAATTTCAAATGTTTTAATGATTTATCTTTCTAAATATTTTTAATTAATCTCCATGTTTTCAAAATGATTTTAAGGATTTATTTATATGGACATGAATGTTTTGAAATGATAATTATTTTCAAAAGTTTCAAAGTGGTATGAGACACTTTGATTAAAAAATATATTTTAAAATTACTTCCTTTATAAATGTGTGACTTTTAAATGATTTTACAAAAAGGATATTTCTCTCAAAAATTTTAACTCATCATTTTCATCTATGTCAACATCCTTTGATGGATTTTAAGCTCATTTGAAGATGATTTATTATACAAAACTTCCATTGAAGGTTTTGTGATATGTTTGACTGTGAATGTGTTATTTTTATACCATTCATGGTTTATGGAGAAAGTATTGACATTTCGTATGCTAGTTTTAATACGAATGTTTATGTTATGTTTAAACCTATTCATATGAGGAATGCATTGGACTTAGTAAGTGACAGGTGGAGCCCGCTATAACTCCTCGATGCATCGGTAGGTCTCATGAGACAAACTAGTGTCTTAGCACGAGGCCTTGACAAAATCTTATTTGTAGTCTTGGCACGAGGCCTTGGCTACGTGGTTATGATAGTCTGGCATTATGCATTCCATCATTATGAAAGTAGTTAGTGATATTGCATGTGATTATTTGATTAGTAGAATATCCATGTGAATAGGTAAATGACATTATTTCATTTTATTTCTGCCATATTATGCTGATGTTCAAGTTTAAAAGGCTTTTGTTTTAGTTTTATACATTGCCTTAAATGTTTATGCTTATTTTTGAAAGTTTCCGCTGTATTTCTTACCCTTACTTAGCATTTGAGCTCACCCCTTTCTATGTTTTATTTTCTCCAGGATTCCAAGAAGTGTAATGTGATTGATATAAAGGGTTAAGCCAAGGGAATAATGGCGTTCATAAAGATTATTTATGTTGTTTTTTACGTCTTAAATTGAAAATGTAACATTCATGTATGTGATCTATTTTTCCAAGACTGCTAAACTGATCGGTCCTTCGGGACATGATTCCTTGTAATCATGACAATGTATTAAAAGAATGCACCGACTCTGGGTAACTGGGGTAGGGGCATTATAGTTGGTATTAGAGGAAGTTTAGAAATGAACTTGGAAACAAGATTTAGATAAACTTTGATTAGAGCACATAGCCCTAAGATAGACTTTGAGGATTAGTATAGAAGAACTTACTAGAATTTTGGTATTATAGAGATTTTGTTAGTTTTCCGAGCAATACATCCCTGTCTAGATACAAGCAGGTAGAGGCGGCTCTGGCACAGATATACCTAGGGGTAAAACCCGAAAACACCGTTTTGAGCTAGAATCGAACAGGAACTAGTGAATGACAACGAGCCTCACTGCACTCTTGGTTACGACACTTCCAGGGGATATGCTTAGGATAATTCGCATTTTCTTTACAAACCATTATGAAGGGCTCATGAGTATCTACTTACTCAAATAATTTTTTTATGATTATGGATTATATCCCTAAACTGTTCAATTTGTGTTAGGTATTTTACAAGTTTGGTAATTATTCATTACAATTCATAAACTGAACTAGTTTATGCTATTTTATAGAAATGGCGCCCAGTAGAAGGAATGCGAACTCCCATAATACGTATGATCCAAAAAGTAAAAATGATCATATATTTCATAGTACTAAGCCATAATTTAGAATGGAAATAGTATCCCAAGAATTATCATCATATGAAGAAATAGTATCATATGTTGATAAGATGAGTAAAGAATTCTCGAAGTCCTATGGATGTGAAGGGAATCCAGAGAAGAAAAGGATGGTAGAGAGAAGGACAGATAAAGGGAAGAAGGTAATGAAGGGTTTTTCCCATATGTGATAACTATGGAAAGAATCACCTTGTAAAATTCTTGAATGGAATGGGATAATGTTATACGTGTGGAAAAAAAGGACACCAAGTACGTGACTGCAAGTGTAAGAAAAAGGTTTCAAATGTACAATGCTTCAACTGCAAGGAGTTTGGACACTACGCGAACTAATGTCCTAGTCATCAGACTATGCCATAAATGATGCTATTGGATAATAATCAAGTTATGATACTACCAAAAATGAAGAGGAATGACTAGTGTTCTTATGTTGTTATTTTAGAATTATTTCATTTAAGTGTTGTATCAATGATGTTCTGGAAATAAATAAGGATTGTACTGCAGTACTATTTAATTAAGGATTTGAGATTTTATGGTACTAAGAAAAGTGACTCTACATCGAGTTAAATTTTTTGGAAATTACATGGTTGAAGGAAATATAAACCTTAATATGGTCCTATTATTGAGGTAGTGATTTTGGAATAAGAGATGGTTGATTTTGGTAATTTAGGATGTTGCGGTGTTGTAAAAGAATATATGGGGAAGGCGTTCACATGTTATTACCTAGAAAAAAGGATCCTTATTATGTTTAACTTCCTTGTAAATTTTGGACTGTGAGTTTGGATAATAGTATTTTCGATAAGTCTAATGGTTGGAATGGATTATGTTTGAAAGGTTATTTTTTTTGATTTTTATAAAATGAAAACACGCAGACCGTGTGACGACCCGTCGTGTCGGACAAAGCTGTAGGAATCGAACCCACAACCATAGTGCAATTGAGATTTATCGCCTACCATTGTGCTACATGAAGTTCCTGGATGGTATAATGTAGTTTCTTTACATAAAGGGTCTGATATGTGAATTATAAATTCATTATATTTGGAACCCTATACGATTAGGATAAATAGAGTATTTTTGAGTTGTATTATGTTTTGGGGTGAAAGATGAGTTTGTGGTGGAAATTTATTAATGGATAATACTCTAATTATAAAGTAAGTATATCTCCTTATGATCTTATCCAATCCCATAAATAAATTCCTCAACATTAAGAAAAGGAACTTAGAACAAAAATGTTGTCCTAGATGGTACCTTAGATCATCACTAATTTATGGCTTTGGGATTGTTGGCCTTTTCATATCCATGTTCTCTACCACTCTCCATCAGATAATTGATGGTTAGATTTCTCTTCCATATCCATATTTTCGTACATGGAACCCTTGTATGTGTTATTTTCGGCAATATTTATACTTTCCACTCTTTATATTAAATATAGGCCTCATTAATTCATTTTTCAATGTGGGATTTCAACAATGATATTTTGAAACGTCAAAAATGTGTTATCCTAATACCTTACGTTTTTTTGAACCGATGGTATTTTAAATCATCATAGATTGATGAATTTAAGGCCCTCAATTTTACACTTGTTTGTGATTGATGACCTCAATCACTACCTATAAATATTTACAATTTTCCTCCAAGTATATGTCTCTAATTTCCACCAATGTTCTCCGAATAGAGATCATAATTTGGTGGTGACCCCTTTAATTTCTCTTTTCCTCTTATTAAGACAAAATTTTATTAACCCAATTTCCGATGTGGGTTTTCCCACAAAGATATTTTCTATATTCAACCTTTTATTTTCGAAGAACAATTTCAAATTGCGAGGATGAAATTTATTGAAGGAGGGGAGAATGTAACACCCCAAGATTTCATAGTGTGTTATTTCTTCAAAATAATTCAATAACTTGCAGTACACGCAACACCGAGTTCAAGCACCCCATGACTTACCAAACAAGCCGTTCAAAAGAGGTTATGAATAGTATTCACTAAAATTTAAAATTTATATAATCCTTATAATTTTAGAATCCATATTATGAGTTTCTTAGACATAATGTAATAACAAATTCATTTTTTTTCACTTTTACAAATTTTATTAGTGAACCCCTTTTAAATCCAATATTTTAAACTTTTAGATATTAAATTTGACTAAATAAATTTACTTTTTAGAATGGGGACATCAAAAATTTACAATGAAACATACCAAGATTCCACAACACGCTTTCCTTTGAATAATACAGTAGTGTGTGTTGTATGAAACTTCGAGTTCTAACACACACCACAACCAATCAAACTAGCCATTATGAATAGTAATACCTACTATTTAAAATTGTAGAAATTTTATCTCTCAAAATGGACTTCATTTTTGGATTCGTAGTATCGAATTTAGCCTAAGGTGAAATTTTTGTACTTTTCGGATAACTTTAATATTTTGATGAATAGGGAAAATTACTAAATTTTTAATTAAAAACAAATTTTTTAATCAAAATAATTAATAGTGATAAATTATGAATTTGAGTGGTTTTAAAGTATATTTAGAATAAATTTTTACCATTTAATACAATTTTGATCATTGTACATAATTTCACAGTTAAACCAGACATAAAAAAGTATCAATCTTTTGATAGTTATTATATCTTAAAAACACGCTTTTTGTTTTGACAGCGGGAATTAATTTTAAATTAATTTCTGCCACTTTTGTGATTTGAATTTGGAAAAATGGATTCCATATTTGGAATCAGGATTTCCAAATTGTATAAATAGGTAACTTTTATTTTTAGACATTTTGAATAATTACTTCGGTAAATATTTTATTTACCATGGTTAAAGGGTAAATCCGGTAAATAAGGGTTAATAAATAATATTATAATAATACTAGATTACCCTAAAACGTGTCCTAAAATTATTGGTGGATAAATGTCCAATCATGGACATATTTGGGTCGATTTTGGGACCCAATGGAGCCACTTGTAGGTGATAGGGACACTTTATTTTAATTAAGTTAAAATAAATACAAAAATGAAATAAGCATATATCTTTTAAAATTTTTTTTACATAGGGTTATATATGGTTTATTTTTGACTATAAATATTAATTAGAAATATAAAAATATTTACTACATAATGGTATTTTATTTATAATTTTTAGACATTATATAATTTAATTTAGATATGAAACAATGGTGATTTAGTAATTACCTAATTAATGAAAAGTTAGAATAATTGATATTATAAATACCTAAATAAATGTAATTTGAGAATTTTTATAAATACCAATAATTTTATAGGTTAATATGACATGTTAGAATTGATATAATTAACTTTTTTTTGATGTAATCATTCTGTTATAATTTTTTAAAAAATCAATTATTGAATAGTGTCAAAATTGACATAAAAGAGTTTTTAAAAAACATATTATATTATTAATTGATATTAAATTCCTAAAAATCTATGGTTTGGACAAGAGACTTATATCATGATAGGTATATCATTAATGGACTACTTTGGGGTTGCTTGGATGTATATAGTAAGTTTATTAACCATATAATATAAAAATACAAAGAGACATTGTAAAAGTGAAACTAATTAACTAAGAGTTAATACTTAATGATAAGGTTAATATAATAAACCAAACCTGTCTAAATTCTACTAGTTGAAAGGTTTTCGACCCATCCCTTACATAAAATTTAAATAATCCACTTTGGAGCCATTAGAAACCGAACATTAATTTTGTATAAATTAATACTTTAAGTTTTTCCTAAAGAGCCCCTCCTCACCCTTATAAAAGGACCCAACTTCTAACCAATTCTTCACAACTTCAAAGCCTTTTTGTTCGGCCAACCCCTGCCAAAATACTCTCTCAACTTCCCTAACTTCAACATAGAGCCCTTAGTTTGATCCGAAATCCAACCTAAGGAGCCCTTTTTATCAAATCAAAAGGAAGAACCCGAAGAAGAGGTAATGTTTTCACCACCCTCTTTCAAGTTCCTTTCTTATTCAAATTATTATTTCTTTGTTATTTCTATTATAAAATAATAACTCCAATATCTCCTATATACTGTGATGTTATTATAAATATGGTACAACCATATTCAGTATTATATCCATCCTTTGAATGACATGTCACCATACATTCGTACGTATGGCTTACCGTCTCCACGTCGTGGTGTAATTGTTATTCAATACATTATTATTTGAATGGGTATAATATTGATGTGTATTTGATGTAAATAATAAATATAACATTATAAGGATTCTGTATATATGATATAACATCCAATTATATATTATTTTAATATCAAAATAATGATATTTTCTCTTGTGCGTACGTATGGATTACCGTCTCCACGACGTGCTGAGATTCATTTCCAAGTTCACCATTCATCGACGATTATAAAAATATATATTTCTAATAATTATGTAATATATGACATAATAGTGATACTGGAGATATATATATTTATATATATAAGGATTTATGTACTTATATATATCTTATTCACTTACTTCCGTTCAATACTATATGAAAACAGAAACAATGTTAATGCGTACGTACGGACTACCGTCTCCATAAACGGTGTTTTCCATTTCATATATATGTCTATTATACATATTTATATTCTAAATATATATGATATATTTATCATGTTTTATATTCTGGAAGTATTTAAATCATGATCTAAGTGATACAACCAAGAGTAACAAGTTAAAACACGTATGATAAAGAAAGTGATTATTACCCGAAATGTTAACTTAACATAGAAATTATTATTAAATGGGTAATATAAAGTCATAAATGAATAATGTGTGATATAATAAATATTAATATGGTTCTGGTATAATTTAATAACATAATACGATCTTTTTACAGGAGGTTAAACGTACCCTTGTCTAAAGGAAAGTGCAAGGTAAGGGGTTTTCATCTCACTCCTTATTCCCGTGAGATTCATGCCATATTGCCACTATTACCTAATGTGTGGTGTATGTAATGCCCCTAATTTTATTCTCTGTGTAATAAACTTTAATTTATGTGTATTTACATATTCATTGTATGATACCTCTTTCATGGGTTGTATGTTTCGTAAGTTACCAAATTGGTAAGGGTTAATTCCTCAATCTCAACATTATCCGAGATTGTTTATGTGTAAGTATTTACTAGGAAATTTTTATCATCCATGTCAATTTTTCATAAAAATGATTTCAAAATGAATATTTTAATGATTTTGAAAGGTAATCTTTATCAAGATCAGAATTTCAAATGTTTTAAATATTTATCTTTCTAAATCTTTTTAATTAATGTCCATGTTTTCAAAATGATTTTAAAGATTTTATTATATGGACATGAATGTTTTGAAATGATAATTCTTTTCAAAAGTTTCAAAGTGGTATGGGACACTTTGATTAAAAAATATATTTTAAAATTACTTCCTTTATAAATGTGTGACTTTTAAATGATTTTACAAAAAGGATATTTCTCTCAAAAAATTTTACTCATAATTTTCATCTATGTCAACATCCTTTGATGGATTTTAAGCTCATTTGAGGTTTATTTATTATAAAAAACTTACATTGAATGTTTTGTGATATGTTTGAATGTGGATGTGTTATTTTTATACCATTCATGGTTTATGGAAAAGTATTGACATTTCGTATGCTAGTTTTAATACGAATGTTTATGTTATGTTTAAACCTATTCATATGAGGAATGCATTGGGCTTAGTAAGTGACGGGTGGAGCCCGCTATAGCTCCTCGATGCATCGGTAGGTCTCATGAGACAAACTAGTGTCTTGGCACAAGGCTTTGACAAAATATTATTTTTAGTCTTGGCACGAGGCCTTGGATACGTGGTTATGATAGTCTGGAATTATGAATTCCATCATAATGAATGTGGTTAGTGATATTGCATGTGATTATTTGATTAGTAAACTATCCATGTGAATAGGTAAATGGAATTATTTCATTTTATTTCTGACATATTATGCTGAATTTCAAGATTAAAAGGCTTTTGTTTTAGTTTTATACATTGCCTTAAATGCTTATGCTTATTTTTGAAAGTTTCCGCTGTATTGCTTACCCTTACTGAGCATTTGAGCTCACCCCTTTCTATGTCTTATTTTTCCCAGGATTCCAGGAAGTGTAATGTGATTGATATACAGGGTTAAGACAAGGGAATAATGCCGTTCATAAAGATTATTTATGTTGTTTTTTACGTCTTAAAGTGCAAATGTAACATTAATGTATGTGATCTATTTTTTCAAGACTGCTAAACTGATCGGTCCTTCGGGACTTGATTCCTTGTAATCATTCCAATGTGTTAAAATAATGCCCTGACTCTAGGTAACTGGGGTCAGGGAATTACACATTCAAAACCAAAAGAATATATTACCATAAATGTCCCCAAAAATACTCTTAATCTTTTCATATATCCATCATTTAAAACAACAAATGGGACTATCTATGAATTTGAACATATGATCAGCTATAAAATTATAGACCCACAATGGCATCCATAATTCTTAAGTCAACCTCACATTAAACATCCTAATATTTAATGTTATCTAGTCCTTTTCTATAATTACAACTGTAATCACCAAGCATACAAAAAATACATAATCTAGTGTCTTTAGACTATAATTCACCTTCTTTCATACCCAAAGATGATTTAGCTTTATTGTTTTAGAGTATTAGGTCATAACTCTTACATAAAAATCTCATATATTACAATGTGGACACATCTACTCAGTATTTATTTTCACCACAATTTAGTTTTTTTAAATGAAACATGTTTTATTTTAGTGACAAAATTTTAAAGAAATTTATATTTATTTTTACTTTGTTCATAAAAATCCTTAAACAACATGGAAAACATTTAAAAACGTTTTATGAGTAAAATAAGCTTAGTATGGTTCAAAAATGTAAGAAATCCATTTTCCCACAAATAATCATGAAAAATAATAAAAAGATTACATATTCCATGTTATTCTTTGAACATAAAAAATAAATTGTATCCACATGGAAAAAACATTTATCTCTCAAATAAAACCATTAAAACCAACAAAAAGAAAATAAGAACCCCTGTAGGAATATTATAGAATCATATTCATAACACATGTTTACTTATGTCAGAAATAACTAGAGAGTAGCTAAATACATAGGGGAAATGAGGTTGGTTAAGTCCCTCCTTATAGACTTTTACGATATAGAACATTATCCAATTCATTTGTGATCTATATCTTGATCACCCATTCATATAAGTTGTATTAGGATCAACCATTAGTATAATTTGTATTAGGATAACCTATAACTATATGTAATTATAATGTACCATATAATGAATACTTTGTTTTATTTTGTCACCTTTGTTATCATCATACCTTTAAAAAACTCCTTTGAACCAAAATGAAAAACACTTTTCCCTAAATATCCTTACTTTTTAAAACCCATTTTGAAAACTAAATACCTAGGACACAAGGAATAATGGGTTTTCATGGAATAATACATGGATTATTTTAATGTAATAATAAAATAAAATAATTATTTTGGTATCAGGATAATATATTTATTCAATATACATTACAATAGAAGATTCCTTTTTTTTCATTTGTAAATAAAGTCAAATATTTCCATATAAAATATATAAAACATTACCTTTTAAAAACATTTAAAAGAAATTAAAAATGGGCACAAAATATCTTTTATAATTACATAATGTAAATATAAATACATCTATAAAATAATTCTAGGAATATGGACAAGGATGAAAAATAGTTTGAAAATAATTCATTAAAACATTTAAAACAGGGTTTTAAATTAAATTATAACTTACCTTGAGTTCAAATTATCAAATATGTTTTCATGTTCATGAAAAATAATCATATGTTAATTATTAAATTTATTAATAATTTTTTTTCATGTTAATTTTTAATTTTATTTTATTTATTACCATAATTTATTAAATTATATAATCATTTAAGTACTCTTCAGACGTTTTGATGAGTTTCGACTCATATGTCCAAAATGAATTTGGTAGTTTAATTATGTTAAAAAAGGTCATTATACCATCATCTCCAGATCAATAATAAACCCATAATAATCATATTTATATTCCAATTATACTCTGAAAACCAATAATTAAAGATGGTTATGAAAAATGTAATATATTACGATAATGGAGATGGTAGGTCGGATGTACACATGAGTAATTCATCAATTTTTCAATGATCTAGTTGGAAGGAATTTAATTATTATTATTTAATTAAATAATGATTATTATATCATAAATTTGATATTAATTAATTAAATAAACATATTTATATCATCAATATGATGTGGTAATGAAAAATGAATCACATCGATCTGTAGAGGTGGTAGTCCAAATGTACACACTCATAAAATTATCATTTAAAATTGAATGGATTTGAAAGAAAGTATAAGACATATTATCATTATATAATTTTAAATACTTTGTTAATATCATATATAAATTTAATCTATCCTTAAAAAATTAAACATTTTTTGGTGATGTTTCCACACTAATATCTTTGTTTTGACCCCCATTAACCCTTCTGACAATTACTACGATATTAATATGTTTTACTATTTATGGGTAAAGAAAGTTACAATAAAAGGAAATGTTACATATAAATGAATTATTGTTGAAACTTTCAAACAAATATAATTTAAATGGATGAATATATGTTTTTTATAAATTTTATGTCATTTAATAAAATATAGTTTATTTTAAAATATCATTAATGGAATTATTGGAAATACATGAAATATTAAAAAATTATTTTTGTCTAATCTTGAAATTTTTTCCCAAATTAAATTAATTTGAATATAGGGATGATATTGTAGTTACATGTGTAAAATAAAATGTTTATAGGCATAGATATTATTTTAGACCACATATATTGGTTTAACCCCTTGGTTAACAAATTTTATCCTTAACCATGGTAATGTCTTCATCAATATTAAAGAGTTATAATGTTAAATATATTGTGAAAATTGTCTCATAAATGGAAAATGGATAAAATATTTGACCAATAATCATCATAATTATCTGATTTTAAGATTTTAATTATTTTTATATAATATTATAAAATGTTATCTAAAATTAAATAACATTAATGTCATTTTTGACTCTATTCATTTAGTTTGTCTTCAAAGAGAAGAAGATAGAAATGGATTTACAATGTTAAACTTTAAAAAAAACATAATATGTTATATTGATCTAAAAAATTCATGTTACACTATAAATATTCTAAAAATATTAATTTCGGTGTTTTTAAATTCTTTTACATGATTTTTCTACTACATGGAGAATCACATTGTCCACATTGCATAAGAATTTAAAGTAATTATATAATCACTAAAAATAAAAAATAATTTAACACAATAAAGAAAATTAAATATGTTCAATATAAAAATTTATATTCATTCAATATGTATGTTTACTCACATCATTGTCACAGATGCTTATTTATTGTGTTATATTTACTTTTATAGCCTTGCAAAAGTGTTGCAAAATCATCAGGAAAAGTCAATTGTTATGTAACTAAAAAATTATAATATATCAATAAAAATCATATATATTACTTAATATTTTTTGATAAGTTATATAAATGACTTATACCACTCCAAAGATAATATTTAGGTAACAAAATGTTACTTTTCCTGTGCTATACATGCATTGTGTCAGCACTGATAATGATTTTCATATTTATCATGAAATAAAATTCTATTTATATGTTTTGAATTATTTTGGTACAATGTTAGAATTATATTATCAGACATAATTATTTCCAAAATTTTAATAAATTTTTATATCATAATTATGTATTGGAGATGTGATAAAATATATCATACTTCAAAACAATTATATGTTTCACTACTTATGAAATATATAACTTCATCAGAAAAAAGATAAAAAATTTAACCTTGTATAAATTAGAAATGAAGAAAAAAATTAATTCAATTTCATAAAATTAAATTAAATAAGTTAAATAGAATAATTTTAATAGAAATTTTTAATACTCAATGGAAAAAATATATAGAAAAATGAATTTTCAATCCTGAAAATGACAATATTCCAAAATAAAATAAAAATAAAAATAAAAAGTAATAATTAAATTATTTATAAATAAATGTTTTTTAACATAATTTAAGATAAAATTAAAATCATAAATGTATTTTTAAATGAACATATATCACAGTTTCACCAAATTTAGTGTTTTTCACAATTCACTACAAAATTAATGTTTCCAAAATATATCAAGATTTCACAAAAAGATATTTTTAAATTACAATTTAAAAAAATATTTCCTTTTTATAAAATATATTTTCAAATTTTTTTTGGAAAATAATTATTTTATTTTCTCACAAAAGGAAATACAAACCATTTTTGAAGAAATTTTATTTTTTAAAGCTTAATTTGACTATTCTATGTTGAGTGATTATTTACTAACAATTAATCAAGAAATTTTTATTAAGTAAGAAATTTGTATATATATTTCAAAGTATGGATAATCCTATTCATACCCTCTAATTTAACAGATAGGTTTTAAATTTAATATTTAAATTATAATATTTTATGGATTATTGATGCTTGGTGTTTCCTATATTGTATGTTATCAAACACAATATTATTTTAATATATCAGGGGTGTTATAGTTTAAACATCATATTTTTCGAAAATAAAATATCCGTATCTTCATATAAAAATATAATTTTGATTTACACAAATTTAATTTAATATATAAGTATATAGTATAAGGGGATAAATATAATCATTATTTTCTAAAAAATGACTATATAAAAATTTATTCTACTATGGTCTATATAACACCTTATTACAATAGAATACACTCTAATGGTAAAGTTTGTGATGTTGGTGATTTCAAGTGGTGTTTTAGTGAACTTCATTTGGGCTGTAACATCCTGCCCCTTCAAATTGTATTAAAAAGTTTATATTGTGTGTTACTAGATTTTTGTTACATCCCATAGACACCAAAGGTTAGAAATAAATTCCAAAGGATTCAAATAACATTGGGAGGTTATTTTTCCTTTGAAAATAAAACAACCAATCTCATAATACCATAACCAAAAAACCCTTATATAAAGCATGAGTACAGAATAAAACTCAAATAAATTAAATCCAAACCAAACCAAACTATATTAGAGTAAAATATAGAAACTAATACCACCAAGACTCAAAGGCATGATGGAAATCAACTCAAAAACTCCCAACTAGCTCCAAGATGAAACTCCACATACCCAATATAGGGTACCAAGAAGCATCACTAAACAACTCGTATAACTTTCCTTTACATGTGTATCTATATATCAAATTTGAAAACACACCAAAGTTCCCATGGAGGGGTTGAGTATAAAACTCACTTGGTTTTCCCCAATGAATTCCTAACTCACGCCATCAGGATATAACATGTTAGCACATCTATATAAAACAGTTCAAAACAATTAAAATTAGTTTTTACCAAAGCTAAAATTGTTTTCCCAACCTAAAAAGTATCCAAACAAAAAAACTTCCCATGGAAGGAAACCAATCGAGTTTCTAAAAAAAATTCTCAAATTCTATTTTTTCATTCCTATCCACACATCCACACATCCACACATGCATTATCAATTGAAAGTTTTAAACTCATGAGAGGAATCTCTTTGATCTACCAAGTCATGAAAAGGAAACAAATACTCAATTACCCCAATAAAACATGCCCCTTATATAGGTCTAGGTCATTGTACCCCAATGGTACACACCCTTTATCCAGGGGAATTCCAACAATATGTACTCACAACAACCAAGTATTCCAATATCCCATTATACTCCATTTTAATAAAAGATTTATTTTAATGAAAAAAATTAAACAAACATTTTCAATGAATCAAAACCCAACCATAAATTTGAATTAATCATTTTAAAATTTTAAACCAAATTCCATTTCCAAAAAAACCCAATTTCCACAATTTCACAAACACATCACTAAAATGGTTTTCCATAATGAATTACACATCCATTTCACAATTCCATTAAATAACATAAATAAATTTGAAATCAATCCTTCAATTTTTAAATAATATTTGTTAAGGGTGAGGCCACCTACCTCTCAAACATATGAGAAAATGAAGAACGACACAACAACCTAAAAATAACAACTTAGATCTTCAAGATTTTACCTTATATTTGGTTCCCATCAACCAGAAAACTGATATATCCCCGATGAATTATATTTATGATTCAAATATAGGGAATGAAATGAATTATAAGGAGAATTATGAAAAACAATTACTTAAAAAAATAAATCAGGCATCCAATGCACTTTTATTGACCTGGGAATCAATCCATAATCGAAAGGAATGATCTCAAGAATCTTGGGAGGGAGATGAATTTGAGATATGACTTATTTAGGGGAAAATGATTAGATAGGTTAACTAAGTGAGATTCACAATTTTTGGATCTTATTTTGCATAATGTATGGTTGGTGAACACGGGTAGGAAAACTATATTCTAACCATGAACATGTCAATGCCTCCAAAAACCCCTCGCATAGTTGGCACCCAGAGTTTGGAAAACCATGTGCCAATCATGATATTCCCCTCTGTCCAACATTTCATGAATTCTCATAGGTGGACACCGAGTCTATCCAAACCATGGGCCTTACCCTATGCCCACCCAATTCCCACTATTTTACTTTCTCGATTTCCTAGAGAATTTTCATGGTTTTTTATAACTGTGATCAAACTATGAACCTTCCTAAAATCCTAAAAAACATTCCAGTGATCCTATAAAACTCTCAAAAAATAACCTAAATGTTAGATAAAGTTTAAATTCATAAATAATCAATCAAGTACTAGAAATTGGGGTGATACATTCTTCCCACCACTATTCTTTCTATCCTAATTATGTTGAAAACCATTGTTTTCCTTCGATCATTCTTTCAATTGTTCCACTACTTCCATCTCACACTATAATGTTTCTTCTAGATTCTGAACATGATTATATAAAAACCACACTAGACTTATTATTTTCCCAAGATATACATTCTCTTGATTATCCACAATCTTCACTCACATATGAACAAACATATAATCCATATATAGGTTAGAATTACCCATTAAAATCAAATTGTCATGATTATGATGATATTAAATCAATTAAGATATATGAAACACATTTTTCACTGAACTTAACATTGGTGGAAAATTGAACCGATATTCCACCTAACTAAACCATTAATGTTCCTTAAAAGGAACTATGTATCGAGGAGATAATAATAACTAATTTCCAAAATGATGATTCCAAATCCATTAAGAGATTATCAATAACACATGATCACTCACCATGATAGAAAATGGCCATTGATGATGATCCATATATAATTTTTGATTGATATGAGTCATATATATATATATATATCCTATTTTTGATTAATTGAATCTTTTCCATTGTATCTTTTATAAGGCTTGGTCTAACCAATACATTATAACATGTTTCCACCCAAAAAAGTAGAGATCAACAAGGATGACCATACAATGCTTCAGAAGGAGTTGTTTGTATCATGTCTTGATAACTATTGTTACGCAAGAGGTCAACTAGAAGTAAGTGTTCCCCCATCAGCCAATAAAATCCATTACAGAAGCCTTAATAATTTCATCCAACATTTGAATCATTAATTTTGAATTTATATAGTTTTTAGGATGATATACCAAGCTTATTGTTAGTAATTTCCAGAGGGAATATTGTAAGGATTTCAAAAAATGAGATGTAATCCTCAGATCTTGATCAGATACAATTGGAACTGGGTTTCCATGACTTTTTACCACTTCACATATATATATTTTTTACAATCCCTAATACATATTGGATTCAAGAATTGGGATGAAATGGTCCCACTTCATGAGTCGATCCACCATCACCCATATAAAATCATCTTTTTAAACTATTGTTGGTAGACTTATTACACAATCCACATCCATCTTATTCCATTAACATATGGAAATTCATAAAGACTAGAGTATACCCACTAGAATTTTATGTTCATACATAACATTCATATAGGCGAGGTATCTCATAAAAAACTCAGACAACATTCTTTTATTAATAACTTGCCAAATTTATTCTTTTAGTGTCTTACACATCATTTTTATTCTAGGATGAACTGAGCATCTTGAGTTGATGTAAGTATGAAAGAATTTGTTTTGACAATCCATAGGTAGGAACCTACTATCTCAAAACCATAAAACTAATATTCCATAGTGTTTCCATCCCATAATGGTCCCCACCACTGTGTTTTGACCTTATAACAACTCACTCAAAATCAGATGTATGGGCCTCTTTAAAATTCACCACCAAATTATGAACAAGATAAATCATGAAGAAAACTTCCATACAACCATGGTCTTCATAATCCAAGTGTATTCAAATAATGACCAACATTGGATACCACTGATCAGAATCCTCTTTCACCAAATGACCATATAACTTTTAGTTTAATGCATCCAACACTAAATTTTCTTTAACCAAGGTATAAATCATGGAATAGGCAAACATTTGAAGATAATACATCGATATTAATTCTCTTAGATTGAAATATAATTGTGAGAGAATGTGTTTCAAACTCTTATGATCTATAAACATTGTAAATTTCTCACAATGTAGGTAATGACACCATGTCATCAAATCATGGACTAAAATAACTAGTTACAAATCATATATTTGGTAGTTATTCTGATTAAACCATAAATTCCATGAAAAAAACCAATACCATGGTCTCCCTACATGATATCACATCTAAAACTAAATCTCATAGCATCACAATACACCAAAAAACCTTTCCTTGATTCTATAGATTTAAATATTGGTGCTAATGTAAGGAGAAAATTAAACTCTTAGAATGAATTTTCAAATTAATCAGTCCATTAGAATGAAACATTTTTCCATTTTAGAGTTATCACATACAAATCTAGTCATGAAAATTCACCAAAAAATATCTATAATAACCATAAATTCCTAGTAAAATATATATATCAAACAAATTATTTGGTGGTTTATATGAGATCAAAGCCCCTATCGTTTCAAGATCCATAGAAACACATTTTTCATGGATAACGTGGACAATGTAACATACCTATTTTATCTAAAACACACTCTTTTAATGTTTTTCATATAGAATATTATATCACAAGATACCAAAATATATCTCCATGTGTTTATCATGCTCAATCATTGTCCTAGTCTTTTATAGTATGTAATCCATAAACACCACCCCAGTAGAATCCATATAACATTGAAATATTTTATTCATCAATTCTATAAATATAACTGGTGCATTTATAGGACATAAATGCATAACCAAATAATTGTAATTGTCATATCTACTCTTGAGTGTTGTTTTTTTAATATCCTCCAATCGAACTCGCACCTGATGATATCCCAAATAAAACTATATTTTAGAGAACATCTGGGTTACCCTCAAATGATCGAATAGATAATTAGTGTGTGAAATTTGAAAATTATTATTTATTGAAACATGATTAATCATATTATTGTCCACACAAATCCAAAGAGTTACATCCACCTTTTCCAAAAACAAAATAGGAGTTGTCCATGAAGACATACTAGGCCGAATGAGTACTTTTCATTTTAACTCTTCTATCTGAAACCACAATCCCTTAATTATATTGGTGAAATATGACAATATGGGAGTGACATATGAATTTCACTTTTAATTTATTAGTCTTAAAATCCACTTCTCTTGTGGGTGGTAACCCTTTGAAATTTTTAGGGAAACATTAGGAAAATGATTTTTTTGAAAGCTACTTTTCTCGATCTCATCTATAGATTCCTAGGTAATATATACCTATTGTTATGAGATAGTTCCAAACGATAGTGCAAAAAATCTTGTTTCACTTTCTTTTACATTTTTATATCCACTAAATAGGATCTCAACTCTATCATCAGTTGTTAGACTAACCCTTCAGGAATAAATTGTCAATGTGATATTTTATAATTGTCAATAAATCCATTCCAAATATTATTTCAATGTAATAAATATCATGTACATAGAAATAAAAAATCAATTTATACCCATTTATAGTTATAAATAATTACTCTCACATAATGAATTGATATTATATTCTAACCAAAAATGTTTGATGTATCAAAATTAATGGTATCATCTCAAAATGGAAACCTAAAATATCATCAACATGAGAAGATATAAATTAATGGGATTCACACATATCATTTTTTTATAATGGTATAATTTAAAATAATAATTCCTTTCAATATTGAAGGTCCATATTGATACTCCATGATCATTTTATAATCTCTATACAATTTCTTCATCATATGAATTATCATTTTGTTACCCTATTGAAATTTCACTGGTTGATGATCCATAGTCTTCCGTGAGTCATCAGAGCCAGATCAGTTCTACTGAAAAGATAAATTTGGTTTCCCATGCCCCATTAAAACATTCGGTGTTTATGAAGCATTAGATGTGTCACTAGAACTAGACCTTGGAGTATTGTGACAATAACATTGAAGAGGCCTTATCTAGTTTTAATTTTGACAAGCTCTAGGTTTTTATATACAATCCAATTTAATATTATCAAAATAACCACACTAGAATCACCCATGATTAATCATTGGTTTAGGAAGAATATTCATTGATCTTTTCATATGATTCTGAGTCATAACAACACTTTTGTAATATATTTCCCTCTTCCACTTATTCCCATAATTAGAGTTCCCACAAGTTCCCATAGGAATCAACATCCCTCCCCCAACCATATTTATTATTGTATCTCTTTATACCATGGTATCTCTATTAAAAATCTATGTATAATCGATTATACAAATAGTGGAAATATTTTATGGAATCTATGGTTTCAATAATGATTAAAATACAGGTTCCTTTAAGGAAGTACATGAAGCATCTTCCAGTGAAAAGTAGCGTAAATTCATAAATTTTGAAGTACACTCTGTCACTGTGTGGTTCTATTGCTTCAACCTAAATAAGGTTATTGTTCTTGTAATTCAAAAAGTACTAGGACAGAATTTTTTTGTAAAAAAAGTCTTCAAAATCCTCCAATTCCATACCTTGGTCTAATTTATCCTGATCATCTAAATACCCTTGTTGTATATTATCATAACCCTTAATATAAAAATATTCATATTCACTATAAAATGTGTACATTAATAATGGTTGTGATGATTAGAGATATATAAAATATGACATGATATATTTCATAACTATCCAAAATAACCAATCCTATTCATGAGTTTTCAATAACAAAAATTATTAACAAGGAATGTATTTATTAAAAAAGGAATTTCATTTATAAATTTTTGGGTCAATACATTCTTTCCCTCTATATTAATTTCACCCTAGAAGATTCATTTCATAAAATAAATCATATAATTGAACTTTGGTTTTATTACCACTTCTGGTTTCAATGTTTATTCCTAAAACATGTGGTTCCACCACTACAATTTCACTTGGCGTGTTTTATTATTTTGTATAAATTTGTATCCACAATGAAAGATCATCTCCGAATTCTTGTCATATGAAAGCCAGTTCTCCAATTTTACCACATAAATATTTAGTGCATGTGAGGGGTCTGGTATGTACTTCCTCAAGATGGATACATGGAACACATCATATACTTTAGATAGGTTAAATGTGATTGTTACACAATGTGATCAAGGATATAAAATGGGAATATGTATTTAGGAATATGCTTCCCCTTCTTCCTAAAACACATGAATTTATTCGACATTGATATACAAATGAACAATTTATCTCAAACCAAAAATTCTAGGCCACATTGAAAATTATCTATATTGATTTTATGTCATCTTTTAATATATTTCATGTGATGTTGAATAGATTGAACATTCCATGTCATTTCATGGATAAGATCTGGTCCTGTAATCTTCCTCTACCAAACATCATCCCATCATGTTGGAGTTCAACAAATCTTCCCATGTAGATCCTCATAAGGTGAAATTTGAATAATATAACAGAAAATGTTTTTTGAAAATTCAAAAAGGTTATTGTTTTTATCACAAAATCCTTGAAAATTAAATGAAAATTATATTAACACTTTCTATAGAGTTTGAATAGTTCTATAAGACTGACCATCCGTCTGAGGATGATAGGATGTTTTGAAACTCATCTCTTTATCCATTTCTTATCGAAGGCTTCTCCATATCCATATAGTCATCCTTAGATCCTAATCAGATGACATGGATATTGGAATTCCATTTAGTGTTAATACTACCTTTATGTATATATTGGTGTGTTTTTCAAGGGAGGAATATTCATTGATACCGATGAAATTCACTTTCTTTGTAAATAAATTTACAACACCCAAATGAGGTCATTTCCTTTATCTATACTAGGGAGTTATTCGTCTAAATCCATGGTCACGTGTTCTAATTTACATATTGGTTTTGGAAATGTTAGAATAAATACATTATAATTCTTCCATTATACTTTGAATTATTGGAATACCAAGCAGAACAAAAACAAATATGAAATCTCCCTCTTCATGTTTCCCCACATGAATTGTTTCTTCATATCTCTATACATCTTAGTGATTTCAGGATGAATAGGGAAGTATGATCTCCATAAATCATCTAAAATTTCTCTATTCCTTTATGTTTTTATGGGAAATATATCCAGGATCCAAATCTTATGACTCTATCTTTAGAAAAGATAATCTCTAGAATATTTTCTATATTTTTTGTATCTTCTCCTCATATATTTTGGCCTCCTTGATCCTATAATGAATGAATGGTTGATCATATATCTAGGAAAGGTAGGATGGGGATCCTATAATTATTCCCATGTAAAACCATTTCAGGTACATGATGATTATATCCCTTTCAATCTTCATCAGGGATAGGGTTTCAGGTTCCTTTCCTCTTAGAGGATCTTCCACTTTGTTGAACTTCCCAAGATTGTAGTGGATTAAAAAATAGTAATACATGATCATATGTAACCACCTTTATTGTTTCATATTTACAACCTTTTGTTTGAATATATACTTAATTCTTTCAATATTTTATATTTATCACACTTATCCCTATAAATATAATTCAGCAATATCATTAATGTGAAGATCACTATAGCCAATTATATATCATTTTTGGGGTAGTTCTTCTCATGGATAATTAGTCATTAGGAGAAATAGGCTATTAAATTATCATTATACATGAGTATTCAATAAAATTCATTATTTTATGCATTACTATAGATCAAAATTCATTCCCCATTGGTAGGTAATGTGAGAGAATGTGTAATTATTTTTCCATTATTTTAAAATCTCTAATCATGTTCATGAGCCTCGACAACATTTGAACCCTTATGAATTATCTAGGAAAATTGGATTGAAAACTGTGAGGATTGTTTCAAAAATAAATCATAGTACCCAGTTAATTTAAGGATTTTATGGATCTCCATTATAGATATTGCTTTGGGTTATACTTTAGTTTCCTTTTTTTGAAAGATCTATTGATATCCCTTTACTGGTGATGACATTCCCTATGAATTTTACTTGGTCCATCCAATACACATATTTTTTTTACTCTTCATAACATTTTTACTTTCTAAAGTTCTTTTATACAACATCCTAATTCTCCTCATGTTCCTTCTTGATTTTAAAGCAGATAAGAATATCATATACAAATACTACCTGAACTGAGTTGTGGATATCCATAAAGAATCTACTAATTATGTTTATGAAGATATCCTGAACATTAGAGAGTCTAAATGGAATCATTATGATTTCATAGTGCATGTACCTTGTATAAAAAAGTAGTCTTGGAGATTTTTACATTTTTTACTACTATATGATAATATCCATAATTAAGACCCACTATAGAGAATCAATAGAATCCACATAGGTGATGGAACAATTAATCAATCCATAATTGTGGATACTAGTTCTCTATCTTGATTTTATTGAGTTCTTGATAATCAATACAAAAGAACATTATCCCATCATTATTATTTTAAAAGGATTGGAACACCATATTGAGAAGAACATGGATGTATAAACCCATTTTCCATATTATCCTGTAGTTTTTTATTTAGAACTTAATGTTTAACAATGGCCATATAATATGGAGTCTCAGATAGTTTAAAAGATATGACTATAATTTTTATTAATAATTTATACATTAATGAATTCAAGAAATACATTAATTCATTCCCTTATAATAGTAATTTAATCAACGACTATATTTTCCATAGCCTCAACCATTTTTTCAATATATTTTTTCTCATAAGGTAATACTATCCTTGATTGAGATGATGATTCCAAATTAGTTACATCCTCTTTCCTTGAAATTAAATAGAACCCTAGGGTGATTTATTATATAGAGGGTAATTTTATTTTTGAAAAAATTATTTTTCTCTATAGATGTAAATCCAACCCAAACATAACATTACATAGAATTATAGTAAATAATGTATTATAAGGTTCATTGAGAAATTAATCTCACAGATATTTATAGGGGATATGGTAAATATTTAGGATTAAATAATATCCCCATTTTCCTTTTTATTGATATCTCCACATCCATGTTTTGATGTGGAGATTTAATAGTTCCACTAAAGATACATGATAAGAATTAATGAAGATAAAAAGAATAAAATAGCAAATTCTCTATCATTGAATGAATAACTTGCATACCAGTCTCCACATCATTTACAATATCCACCTCAATAGTTGTGATTGCATAATCTCACCCTTTCTCTCTAGGCCTCAGAGTTTGTTGGAATACGTTATCGTCAAAAACCCTTGGCATAGTGCATTGATTTGTATAGTTTACTAGTACCTTATAGTTGAAAAATTAGATAATATGGCAAGGGTTTAATGGATAAATCTTTTATTTCATTATATAGTTGGGTTTCTATAGTAATAATTTGTTATCTAGGTTCTTTTCCATCCCACACTTAAAGAATATCCACATCCCCTTATAGAAATTTCTAGGATATATCTTCCTCTACATTTGACAAGTGGGATGTTGGAATTTATTTCCACTATAAGTTTTTTTCATTTCTCACCCAAAATTAAAATACATTATCCACTTATTATATCTAAAACCATGATACCCATGATATTCACCAATATCCATTTTGAATTTAAGGGAACATAAGACAATTTTCTCGATCCTATCAAAGTCTTGTATCCCTAAATATTTTTGAATAATTGACTTGAAAGGACCAAAGAAGTAGTTAACTATACTTTAGAGGTCAATGATAATGCCATAGGTGTATCATGCATGTTTTGTGAAGTTTCCCTCACACACCTGATGGATTCTTCATCTTTTTTCTTGAGGCCAATGAAATATATCTACATTTTAAGTTAAATAGTTTAAGGAAAATTTTTATCAATCTTTTTTTGGAATTTTCTCCAATATATCGCATTGATATCATCTTCAAGATTCATATTTTTTTATTAATTTCAACCATTTATTAGTTTCACCATCCTTATAATAAATAGACATGACAAAATTCTCTTTATCAGAGCATCAAATGAATGAGAATATATTTTTAATAGAGTTTATCCATTTTTACGTGATTAAAGGATTAGAAGTTCCACTAAAACATAGTGGTAATTGCACAGAAAGGTATCAATTTCAACTTTCTCTTTCTTAGGGTGATGTGGGTTTTCTCGTTAATTCATGTTTCTATTAAAAATTTGAGTTAATTGAGTATTTAGTTCCATAAAGCTCTTAACTAATACTTCCATCAGGATATGATCTCATTACATTTAACATCACATCAATTTTTGACTTGGTTCATTATAAATCTATCAAATTACTAAAATAAAGTAATATTTATTGATGAGAATTTTCAAACTATGACACACATAAAAGGGAAACTTATTATTAAATTAAATCTGATATCCACTATATGGTTCCCTGAGACGTTGGGCCACATGAAATCATGCATTCCTCCCCATATGCTAGAGGATACCGACTAGTAGTGAGAACCTAAGATGTGTTTGTGGGGAGACTACATCATCATGTATTAGTGTAGTATAGTGGACGTAATCATAATAAAAAATAGTAGAATCATAAAATCAACGAGACATAAGATAAAAATCCAATAGTATTGTAAATAAAAAATAATAAAGGAACTCTCATATAAAAAATATCTAGTTGGGTCTCTTCAAAGAAAAAAAATTTGGTACACCATAATCCATAACAATACATATAACATTAGTACAAAAACTTAAAAATAACTATCTCTATATATCATCACGAGCAACGATCAACCTAATTGTGTAATCAAGTGTAAATATCCACAACATCTTCTGTCGTGTAACCTAGTGTCAATCCATGAATGGATGGATCCACGCTATAGAAGACCAAGGAATCCTTATTGATTATTAGGAGTATCTGGACAGAAACTCGGTAAAGACTTGGGTGGAGTCCAAGGAGCATGTTAATAGGGCACATCCAAAGTGATTCCAAGAAAGGTAGAATGAAGGTGTATAAATTTCATTAGAATACTTTAGAATCAAGTTATGAGGAGCATTTACAAGGAATCCACTACCATAATCAAGACCCATGGAGTAGAAATGTTCATGGAGACCTATGAATTCTAGATCCAAGGAGAACGTATAATAAATACACTACCTTAATCAATTAATCATCTAATTTCATTAATTAATTAGAAACCATGATTTCTGGAAACCAACTCAACATTTTCTTTATAAATAATTAAACCATTTAAATCAAATAGAGTAACATGAAAATGTAAAAAACCTTCTCTTATCAATTAATCCCTATTAATCACTTTCATTTACAAATGATCATGTTAAACTAGCTACCCACAACATTAATCAATTTATTAAATTATCATTAAGGATCCCACTAAAATTGAAAAACTCACATGCACTAAACATGTGGTTTAATTTTTGTAAAGTACAATAGAACTCTACATAAGTGTCCTAGGTTGAGGATAACTCCGTCTAACAACAAAATAGTACTTAAGGGAAACCTAATAGGTTCTAGAATTCTTTATCAAGATGTTCATTTAATTTTTGGAGAAACACCGAAAGGATTAATGTGTAGAAAACCAATGAAAATATATATAACAATGAAACCATAAGGGAAGAATTATAGAAAACATACCTTAGGTTTGTAAGAGAACACTCATCTAATATCAAAATCGGATTTGATCCAAATTAGAAGAAAAATTAAGAATGGATGAAAACCCTTGAAATAAGCTAGATTTGATTGAACATGAATAAATACTTCCACAAAAATAAAAATTAAAAATGATACGAGAGTAATGAATAACATACTGGTTTTGATCCATTGAGATTAAAATTGTTCAAATCCGGGTTTGGAAAGAAAATAGAGAGAAAATTTAGGATATGAGCTTTAAAAGAGATCCCACGGTTCAAGGAATTCCATTGCGAGGAGGAGAGAAATATATTTTAGTTCATAATAGTTTTTAATGTAAATTTTTCATTTTATACCAAAATAATGGGTCACATGGTTTTCCCATAAGGTTGGATAGACAAGAGATAATCATGTACCCCTCTCTGCCATAATAGTGACCTTGCATGGTTAAATTAATGGGTTGTAATACATTTCACAAAATGTAGAAAATTCCTCTACTAAAAATTGTTGGTGGATTACATGGGAATGTACCCCTATATACACGGTTTCTTCAAAATGTGAAGCCTCATGTCCCCTTTATTAGGCCCAAAACGGTTACTCATAACCAAGCATATTGGGATGCATGAGTTATAATAACCTTGAGGATGAGTTTTTTTTCTCAAAAAGTGATGTTACAAGATCTGAACCAGACCCAGAGACTAAAGAAACTCTTATAAACCCATTATGAACCCACATTAGGTTAAAACTGATAATTGTACTGAAAAAATATTCATCCACCTAGGAAAAACTAGGATCTTAAAATATTACCCCTTAACAAAATTCAACCATGGATTTACCTTCCAAGGGTGGTCAAGAATCCTCTATGAATAACTTGGGACAATGAGCAGATACTTCGGCCTCCAACTCTCTAGTCTCATCCAATAAATGGTCATGATTCCATAGAAAATGTACTATAGGAACATGATATCCTCAAAGTGAGTTATTGGTAATGTAAATGATATGAATATGATTCTTCTCAAGGGATAGATCTTCCTTTAACCCAACCTCGTCTGGATAAGGAGTATGAGATGAGTCTGAGTAATAATGGCACAACTGATATTTGTGGAAGAAGTTGTGCTTGGATAGGTACCTATAAGGTAAGTATAAATAATAGGCTTCCATCCTAAATCATTCCATAATCTAAAATTTCCCAAAATATCATAGTGAAAGCTTATCCTATCTCTTAATCCTCCTATGTCAAAGCATCGATGGGATACGTAAAAAGACCGGATCTCGGACCTCAAAATCTAATGGTCCTCAATAACGATTGTCATAAGATTTATATTTATATTGTATAATATCCATTAATTTAATAATAAACTGGACCTAATTCATATTAACCTTCATGATACATGTTAGGAGTAATGATTCCTCTCCACCCTCTAACAATCACAAAAGTGAATAGCATAGCATATTGTAAAAAGCATTATATGGTTACATCTTTATATTTTCGAATACCCGTTTTTTGGAAAATTCAATAAGGATAATATTCCTATCCATAGATCTATTGAAATATTGGATAAATTCTCTAGGAATTTCCCCTAGAACCTCTATTGTGTGCTATAAATGGGCATCAATCTAAGGTGGTATTTTTTCCCAGAAGTACCTCGGTACCCAACACCATCTACAAACTCTACAGGAATCAAGATGGAAAATAGGTTTTCATATTTGTTACAATGGTATGAGGAAACCTATTAATATGCACTATCTCATAGTTGTACAATACCCCAATATCATCTACTATGATTTACTCCTTGATCCGTAGGTATTAAGTGACCTCTGTGAGCATGTCCACAACAACCCATACACCATCACTAACTCGAGGCGACCCTGAAAAACCAGTCATGAAAACCATTGTAACATCATAACATTTCAAATTAGAAACAGATAACTACTATAAATGAAAGGCTGACCAACATTATTTCTCTTTCACCTACTATCTAGTGGAACACCTCGGGAAAAAACAAACTACCTGTCATTTCTTCCCCCGCCACCAGCAATGACAACTCAAGTAATGACACATCTGGTTAACATTAGTAGATACTACCCAAACTGAGGCATGAAAATCCTACATCATCTTCCCATATATACCTTCTTTAACCCAAACATTACCATTTATAATTATAATTTTATCCTATACCAAAGTAAGACTAGGAGGTGGGTCCTCACAATTCACACTCTCCCACATGACTAAGCCCTCTACATCAAATAATTACCTCATCCTCACTATATCTTGAAGAGTGTATGTCACTACTAAGGTTGATATAAAATTATACCCTTGGTCCTCATACATCTCTATATGAATCTTTAAAAATAAGGCCATGAGATACCACTCGCTATTGGACTCATAAACTTCATATATTTGATTCGTCCTACTCAGTACTTCAACAGCTTCATTTCCCTTTCTAGGTGTATAGGCCAGATAAAAGTTAAAATACTATAGTTATTCACCCCACCTTTACTACATCAGATTTAGGTCATGATTTGTAAATATTTACTTGTGTATTTTTTGGTTCGTGTACACCAAAAAACACTCTCTCCGAAAATAATTCCTCGTACAACACAATACATATAAAACAATTGATAACTTGATATCATGCCATGGGTAATTCCTCATGTGTGGCCTCAGCTGATTAGATCAATATGCCAAAAATCTATCCCCTTCCATCATAAATACTAATAGATTGATAATAGATGCATCACAATACACTATATATTTTCTACCTAGATATGGAAATATTTGGACCATCACTAATATCAGTCTCCCTTTCATCTCCTAAAATCTTATCTGGCTAGTATCCAACCATACAAACTTTACACCCTTATTAGTCAAGACCAAAAGAGGTGTTTCTAATTGTGGGAAGTTCTTCATGAAACACAAATAATATCTATCTAGTCCTAAGTAACTCCATATGTCAAATTTTATTATGGTATAATAGTAACACCCTGAGATTTTGTGAATTATTATTTTTTGAATTAATTTAACCTTGTTGATATTTTTCATTTCATGCAATAATGAAAAGAGTTTATTTTATATTAAAGTGATATATTTGGATTTCATTACACAAAAAAGTTAATTGTGCACTATATGAAAAATAAAATTTATCTTTCTCTACATGGAACACCGATGTTAGCTTACATTACATGAAATACTAGCTTTCTTAAATGGCTTGCATAACACGCAACACCAAGTGTTACCAGATAATAAATAATTTTTGAAATATTATTATTTTATAGGATTTATCATGGAACATAATTTTATGATTATAAGATTAATTATATTATGAATATATATATTTGAATTCATTGGTTACCTATTAATTAGAAAGAATATATAAATGAAATGAATATAAATGGACTGATTATTTAAAAGTATATTTTTATGTGAAAAAGAAAATTTATATTAATAAGTTAAATTTATTAGTTATAGTGAACTATATTTAAAAAATTATATGTTATATATTTAATCAAAATACTTTTCATACTCATCCAATAGATTTGATTGATATTAGAAAAGAACAAACCCAATTTTATGCTTAAAACCCTATATTTTTATAAAGGTAGTTTTATAACCATTAAATTGAGTGCCCATTTTGAATTAAATTTTGAAACTTTTATAGATTAAATACATAAAAATAAACTTATAATTTAAATGATATGGATAAAAATTCGGTTAGGATAATTTTTTAATTAATCTATAAGGTTTCTTTTTAATGAATATATAATAATACTGAATGTTAATTCCAAAAAACTTTTTAATATATTTCATTTATAAGGTTAAATTATATTTTAAATTGTTTGTAAAGTTTAATTAGATAATAATTTTATAAAATAATCAAATTTAGGTCATTGGAAAATATTTTACATTGAAATTGGTTATAAAAACATAGAAAACTTATGGATGTTTTTACTTTAAATATACGTAGTTTCGTCCTGTCAGCGAGATTATTTTTAAATTAATTTCTGAAACTTTTTGGGTTATAATTTGGAAAAAAGGATTCCATATTTTTAATAATAAAAATTTATACTTTATAATAAGTTAAAAATTGTTTTTGACCGACAAAATAAGTGAAATTGATTAAAATTAAATATAATAATTAAGTGAAAAATTAGGTTAACAAAGTACTATACCTAATAATTAAAACACAAAAAGTCCTAGAAACTTTCCCAAACCATATTATATGGCCATGAATCAGCGATGAATCTAAAATTATTGATTTTGGTTTGTCTTTTATGACTTTGTTTTAGGTAAAAATGTTGGTACACCTAACTTGTTTTAAAACATGCCAATTGTGTCCTTTCTATTCCTTATAAAAGGCCACCACCTCCCCCTCTTCCTCAAACCTTTCAAACCACATAGGTTCAGGAAAAATATACCTAATAAAATTACTGAACTTTCTCAAATTCACCTTTATTCTCCCCTTGTTTATAAATAATTTCATGGAATCATTTGAGCACAAACCAAAATGAGTTACCCAATTAAGAGGTAACGTCTTCTCTCAAAGTCTTTTCATTATTTCTCTTTTTACACCACTCAACTCTCTTTAGTCCATGATTTTATAAAAATTGCTATATCTCAAATATAATAGTATGTGTTTATGATATGGTTTCAACCTAAAATTACACACACTTATATCTAACGGGTAACTGACATACTATTTACGTGTACGATGAACTACCACCACACAAAATGATGATTGTTCATTTTACTTTACCACCTCTCATGGTAGAAATTATAATGGAAAATATAATTATATAAGAAATATATTATATTTATAATTTCATAATTGTAATTAATTTTTATTAATAACACACCATTATGCTTTCCATCTTTTTTAAAATATGATAATTTTGTTTGAGGAAGTGTAGACTACCGCCCCCTCAAAGTGATGTGATTCATTCACACACTAAATGTAATGAATTAAGGACATGTTTATTGATCTTATATAATATATATGACATAATAATATTAATTTAATGATATTTTAAACATATATAAATATACATATTTTTCATTTACTTTCTTTTATTCAATATTTCAATAAAATAGAGGAAGCGTTCATATGTACATACGGCTTACTGTCTCTATGAATGGTGTATTCCATTTCATACTTTTATATTATATAAACTATTATAATAAAAATATAATGAATATTAATGATAATTATATCATTTTTTACATTCTATAAATCATGATATAAGTATAAGGACCAATGATCTAAAAACAACACACATGAGAAAAACAAAGTGAATAAAACTCGAAGCGAAACCTTAACATTGAATTTCTAAAAAGCAGGTAACATAATGTAATAATAAAATCATATAATAAATTAGATATAAGAATATGGTTCTGTAAAATAGGTATAATAAACTTATATTTATTATACATGAGGTTCTTATTAGAACGAAGAGAGTTAAGACACAAGGTAAGGAGATTTCATATCACTTTTTATTTCTTTGAGATAGATGCCATGTTCACCACTATTTCCATTTGCGTGGTGCATAAAATACCCCTGAATTTAGTAAATGATTATTATTATTAATGTTATTGGTAATTAAATATCAATTCTATGATATTTTTTTTCACGAGGTCCATGTTTCAAATGTTACTAGATCAGTAAAGTAATTTTTTCTCAATTTTCTTTCTTTGAGTCACAACCAATGTAATACATCAATATATTTACATACGGTGTATATACTTCCATTGAAATTTTATATCATTAATATCCTTATTTTAATGATATTTTATGATTGAGTTTCTTAAATTGGTACTACAGTTCAATGTTACAAAGTGGTAATGGTTTATTGAAACAACCTCATCAATTTTCGAGATTATTTATGATTTTTCTTCCATTGATGAAATATTATGACACGTCTCTCAATAAAACTCCGGAATTTTATTCTCCCATGTTTATTCATGATATATTCAGGTTTTGGTATCATTTTTACACTATTGTTTACATAAGATATTTCAGAAAGTGTATTTAAGAAATCCCTACTTTACCAACTATTCGATCAGAAATATGTGCTCCTTCAAAACCATGTTTTTCTAAAAAAGTTTTCAAAAATAGTCTACTATTATATTATGATATTTAAAATAAGTTTTTACCCATGTTTTACATTTATATAAAAGGGTTATTAAAAATGAATCTTCTTGTTTTTTTCAGTGGATGTACTTTTACAAAAATTTTACGATAAAAATAGAATGTTAATCATGTACATATTTACCGACTATCATGATCATAATCCCCTTGAATATTACTTTACTATATTGAAAAGTTCTTTTTTTAACGAAAATGTTTTCGTAATATTATGTAAGTTTGTTTTTTTAATATTATTTTCAATTAAAAATGTTTTCGAAAATATTTTATTGTTTTAAATTATTTTCAAAGATTGTTTTTTATATTTTCAATGTATTTCCAAAGAATTGTTTTTTAAAACATTTTAATGTTTTATTTAATAGTTTTCAATGTATTTTCAGAGAAATGGTTTTCAAAATTTTTTGAATCTTTATTTATAAGGTTCATAGTTTTTTCAAATAAAAAGTTTTTAAAATTGTTTTGATGCTTATTTTATATGTTGTCAAGGAAAAAGGGTCTTAAAAATGCTTTAAAGACTTATTTCTATATTCTCAATGAATTTTTAAAGAAAGAGGTTTTGTAAAGTTTTTTATGTTTTAAAAATCATTTTCAAATTATGAAGGATATTTTCCTCAAGTAATGTTTTAAAAATATCTTCCCAAGTTATTTTCCCTCTAAGATAACATCCATTGATGTTAATCACGCCCTTCTAGGAAATAAACCAAAAGTTACATTCATAATATTTCATTAATGGTTTATATTTTTATATAATGATTCTTATGGAATAGATTTATCTTCCATGAGTTATATGTTTTTGAAAACCAATTCCTTTCTTGGGTTATTCTAGGATGAAATGAATATGAACCCTATATATTTCCTATATTTTATGATATGATTAAATGTTTATTATACCCATTTTCCTTCATCGGTTTTGATATGATCTCTATAAATGGGTCATGATATTATAAAAGTTTTATTATCTTTTGGAACATGTATGTGTGAGGTTATATATGTGATAGGTGGGACTAATATCTCCCTCCAATGCATTTGGTAATGATGGATGAATCATGAGTATAAATGTTACGTGTGATCCTGATTATATATTGACAATGTTATTTATAGACTTGGTTTCTTTGTCCGTAATTTTATGTGTGAACCTTATTACATATTCACAATATTACAAGTGAAACTTATTATGTATTCATAATGTTATGCATAAACCTGATTACATGTTCGTAATGTTATTCATGGAGTTGGTTTCATGTCTATAGGTTTATGCTTGAACTTGATTAGATGTTGAAAATGTTATGAGTGAACCATATTATGTGTCCATATATGATATGAATGAACATAATTACATGTTCATAATGTTATTCATGGACCTGGTTTCATGTCTACAAGTTTATGCGTGAAATTGATTAAGTGTTCACAATGTTATGCATTAACCTGATCGTATGTTCACAACAATATGCATGGAATTGATTTCACATCCATCAGTCTATTAGATGGAAACATTTCATGTCCTTAACTTAATGTTTGAACATTTTTCTACTTATACATGTTCATGATGTTATACATTATTGTGTATTCCACAATTCGATGCCGTATCTGTAAGTTACTCTTTCATATCTTCTGCTCTTTATTTCCTTATGATTAATTTCTTATGAACTAAAAATATTTATTTTATGTCTCATTATTATGATATTTAATATGAATGGTATGATATTTAAATTTTATACTCATGTTCTCATACCTTTATGTTCTTATTATGTTTAAACATTTCCCTTATTTACCCATATTGGGTATTTGAGATCACCCCTTTCTTATGATTGCGTCCCCCAGGTTATGAAAGAATGTTTTTAGAAGAATTAATATAGGAGAAGATCTTTACTGGTGACATTTAATATATTTCCCCAAGTTATAATATTTTGTTCTAAGTTTCCAAATACACTAATCCATTAAAGTTGTCTGACATGTACTTTTATAATATGCTAAATATACACCATAAATAATTTAATATCCATGTATGTTAAGTCTGGGTAAATATAGTTTGAATCAAAGGAAAGGTTTAGTCATCCATTGGAAATAAGAATTAGAAACCTTTAGGGAGATACCTGGGAATATTTCTATGTATATGACTTGGGATGTCTCTAAGGATAAGTATAAGGATGAATTAGCCTTTAAAAAAATGTACGAGAATGGTGGTAATGGATAGAGTCAGTGGTATCTTAAAAATACATTATTTTCTCAATAATAAAAGTGGATGAGGCTCTATAAACAATTTACCTATGTGTAGAAACTCTCACAAGATGACCCAAGTTAGACTCGAGGTAATCTAGTACCCAACAAAAAGCCTTACTACAAACCTGGTTTGAGACTCTTGGAGGATATGCTTCGGAAATACATGATCATTTCATTAAACATATAGAGTATTTCAATGAATATTGACATTGAATAACCAAGGATAAACCTACAGTGTCATATATTAAGGAATATTTTATGATTGAGACATCTTATAAGTACTTTTTCATGATGAAGTAGTTGTCTTCTATGATATTTTTTTTTCACCTTATAATTTCTAGTTTAAGTCAATGTAGGGAACTATAAGGAGCATGGTTGAAATTGAATGTTTCATATGTGGAATTTATGGGCATTAGAAACATAGATTTTATGACAACCTTGCTTTTAATACAAACTTATTACATAAAACTTCACTTGTTACAACAAAGATGATCGAGAGGTTTAGTGTCTTTGGGGCTTAGAATCAATACATAAAATCTTAAAACATGAAATACAAAATCTTTATTGAAAACTTCCTTTACATGACCACTACATTCCCTCATACTTATCATTGCATGGGATAACATGAGGACATGCATAAAAAAGGGTGAGCTATAAAGCCCAGTAAGGGAGTACACATGGAATAACATGAGGAGTACAATACATGTTAGACAATAGGCATATCAATAGAGCATAAAAGAAACATGAAAATAAAGTCATGATAAAGCATGATAATCATAACATGGAAATGTGGAAACAACACTTATCATAGAATTAGCTTGAGCCAAGTCTCATTGCACATGGAGCATGAGTAAATCCTCATTGCACATAAATCACGAGTAAACCCTCGTTGCACTTGAAGTATCATTATTCAACACTCATTGAAGATGATGTATCATGATACTATACTTTACCCAATGCATTGGAGCGCTATAAGGGTGCACCCTTCTTAAGCATTTCATTTCATGCATAAGTGTGCCACATGGATCATAAAATATGGATTCATAAAACATAATCATTTATTCCATGATAAAGGAATGTGGAATTCAAACATGAAACTTTATAATCAATAAGTAAATGTGCATAATGTTGAATACCCTTGATGGAGAAATGGACATGGTATCCACTACACAATGGCATTGACTTAGAAAATCGGTGCGATTTCGGCAGCGTAACAGCGTGACAAAAGAATTCATAAAAATGGTTGATTAGAGAGAAAGGGGTTACTCATCATATTTACATGTAATAGACAGTAAGGAGGTCATATATATACATGTCCCAACAATTGTAATGGAATTTAGATTCATGATACAAAATTATTTCTTGAATCTAGAAGAGAGAGAAGTTCCTTTCGGAATTTTGGCATAGTAATGGGTGTACATGGGAGGCATTTAATGAGAGAGAAATGGGTCTCCCATCATTAAAACAATAAGAGGGCAGTATAGAATAGGTGCGAAACCAAACCCCAACATTCATAATTAAAATTAAAAGGGAAAAACTACTTAAAGAAAATTGGACAAAAATGAGAAAGGAAGAAAAACCCTTACTTGGAAGTGTGCTTCCAAAGGATTGAGAGAGGCTTGAGAGAGGCTTCTTCGGAGCTTGGGGAACCTTGGGAGGATTCTAGAGAGATTAGGTAAGAGTTTTGACGAACTCCAAATGCTTTTAGTGAGGAGGAAGTGGGAGCATAGGTGGGTTTATATAGGAAAGACGAGGGAATTCTTTATTATTTAGGTTTGGGTCCCCTTACATTAAATTAATCCAAACCACAAACCAGCCCATGGTTTTTTCCCATGGTTTTTGGAAAAGGGAAGAGGAAAAAAATATTTTATAAGGAAAAAGTCAGAACTTCTTAAAATAATAAGGTTGCTTATGTGGAGGTGAGTCACACTCTCATGGAAATTAATTTAAAAATACAAGGTGTTTAATAAGTCTTGAGGGGTCCATTAATGCTCTGAAAAGTAATTCAAAAAAACCAAAAATCACATTATTTTAATGGTAAAACATATATTGGCCGAACATAAAGCTTATAGTATTTTATTACATCACTATTGGGTCATTATGATTTCAAAAAACACATTATATATTTAAACGGTATTTAATTTTTACCTAAAAATTTGACTATATCAGAAAATTATGAAAAATTAACCGTTGGATAATTTTGACGTCCTAATTCCACAAATAACATTTATTTTATCTAAATAATTTTCTAAATAAGTTAATTTTTACTTTTAAAATAAAAACTGACATTTATCGAAAATTCTCGGGGTTTGACAGAAATGGATTTCAAACTTTAATAAAAATTATAATTGCATTCATAAAATTATAAGATCATTTATAATTAATAAAAATTAATTTAATAATAATATTTTATTAAAATATTATTTAATTCCAAAAACCCCTTAATTTAATAAAATAGAATTCCTAATAACTAAAAACACTATTTTTACTTTAAAAACTAATTACAATGTATTAAAAATGACAAGGAGGTATTTTAATTATTATATAAAAAAATAATATACATGAACATAGTACTAGCGATTTGTTACATAACCCCTTAAAACAGCCGCATAAGACCTAATGGTAAGGTGTGCGATGGTGACAGACTCTTGGGGTGGCTCAGCTAACATTGCTCGAGTGGTAATTTCTATCAACTTCCACTTTTCCCGTAGACGGTCCTGTTTGAGCTTAACATGGTGAAGCTCAGCTTGTTCTTGGTCAAGAGCGAAGCCAAAGGATGCCACCTCTTTTCCGAGCTCCGACAAATGGGCTTCGTATGGAGAAATTCTACTAGATGATGCCATCACTTCTTTTGTCTCAGTAAATTGGATTTGTTAAAGTCCTATATTTATACAAATCATGTGATCACTGTTCAAGGACTATATTAGCAACGGTCAAAATTCTTATCATGAAACCAAAGAAGTTGACAATTTATATAAACATAAAGAGACATTTAATTAGATCAAGAGGGATTTCCATTAATGAAACTTTGGGTCGTTACAATTTTCCCCCCTTAAGAAATTTCACCCTCGAAATTTTCCTTTTCCCACACTAAAACAGATGTGGGTAACTCAGCTTCTTCATTTCCTCCGATTCCCAAGTCGCTTCTTCAAACTTGTGGTTTCTCCACAACACCTTGACGAGGGGCATTGTCTTATTTTGTATAATGTTTTCTCTACAATCTGAGATCTTCACTGGTTGCTCCTCATAAGAGAGATCATATTCAAATTGCACCACCTCAGAAGAGAGTACATGTGAAGGGTCCGGTATGTACTTCCTTAAGAGGGATACATGAAAGACATTATGCGCTTTGGACATGGTAGGTGGAAGTGCTAGTCGATAGGCCACAGCCCCGACACGATCAAGAATCTAGAAGGGGCCGATGTTTGGATAGTCCGCTCGGATTGGCCATCAGTTTGAGGGTGATAGGCTGTATTGAAGTTCAGTTCAGTATTCAGAGCATGTTGAAGACTTTTCCAAAACATATAGGTGAATCTTGGATCTTGGTCAGATACAATAGATAGTGGTACTCCATACAGCCTTACAACTTCCCTGATATATATCTGTGCCAGTTGATCCAAAGAGAAATCCTCCCGTATAGCAATGAAGTGTGCAGTCTTTGTAAGACGATCCACAACAACCCATATTGCATTGTTGCCTTTGGATGCCCTTGGAAGTCCAGTGACAAAGTCCGTGGTGATGTTATCCCATTTCTATTATGGTATGGGCAATGTTTTTATCATCCCCTTAGACTTTTTTCTCTCTACCTTCACTTGATGACACACCAGGCACTTTGATGTATATTCAGCGATCTCTTTCTTCATGTTATCCCACCAAAAGTTTTCTCGGAGATCTCGATACATCTTTATGCTCCCTAGGTGAATAGAGAAATTTGAAATATGTGCATCATCCAAAAGTTCTTTTTCAGCTCTGGATGTGGTGGAAGACATAGTCTTTTCCCAAACCGCCCAATTCCTTCTTCATTAACATTAAACTCCGATGATTTACCTTTTTTGATAGCTTCTGATTTTTCCTGAATTCCCACATCATCCTTTTGAGCATACTTTAACCTTTCCAAAAGAGATGGTTGAGCAATTATTTGTGAAAGGATTGATGATGTTCCCTTCTCTATGATTCCCATGTCCATATTCATCATGTCTATGAAGATTGGATCCTTCTTAATTCTCATCATTGATAGAATCGCTGGGTCCTTTCTACTTAGGGAATCTGCCACCATGTTCGCTTTCCCAGGGTGGTAATGTATTGAGCAGTCATAATCCTTGATGAGCTCTATCCATCTTTTCTGGTGCATATTAAGCTCTTTCTGTGTTAATATATATTTAAGACTCTTGTAGTCAGTATATATCTCACATTTCTCCCCATAGAGATAATGCCGCTAGATTTTCAAGGCAAAGATCACCGCCACCAAATACAGATCATGAGTTGGATAGTTTCGCTCATGGATTTTCAACTACCTTGAGGAATAAGATATAACTTTATCATTCTGCATTAGCACACTACCTAATCCCTTCTTTGAATCATCACTTAATACCACAAAAAGTTCCCCACTTGTGGGTAAAGTGAGCACGAGCGCAGTGATAAGCCTCATTTTTAACTCCTTGAAGCTCTCTTCGCATTCATCACTCCAAGAAAAATTTACTCCTTTTTGAGTTAGCTTGGTAAGAAGGTTGGAAAATCATGAGAAATTTCTCACAAATCATTGATAATATCCAGCTAACCCCAAGAAGCTACGTATATCCGTTACCGATGTTTGCCTCGTCCATCCCTCAATTGCATTTGTTTTGGAGGGATCCACAGATATCCCATTGCATGTGATGATATGGAAAAATAATGAGACTTCCTTCAACCAGAACTCATAGTTATTGTACTTTGCATAGAGATTCTCCTTGTGAAAAGTCTCCAGTAGAGTTCTTAAATGCTCCTCATGATCCTCCTTGATTTTGGAGTATATTAGAATGTCATCTATAAAGACTACCACAAATTTGTCGAGGTAATCACTAAAGACACTATTCATCAAGTACATGAAGATTGATGGAGCATTAATGAGTCCGAAAGGCATTACTATGAATTAATAGTGCCCATATCTTGTGCGAAAAGTAGTCTTGGGGATATATTCCTTCTTCACCCTTACTTGATAATATCCCGACAGCAAGTCCACCTTGGAGAAGTATTGTGCTCCACACAACTGATCAAACAAGTCATCAATTCATGGGAGAGGATACTTGTTCTTTATCGTGATTTTGTTAAGTTCATGACAATCGTTGCAAAGCCGCATTGACCCATCCTTCTTCTTGACGAAGAGGACTGGTGCACCCCATGGTGAAGAACATGGGCGTATAAAACCTTTATCCAGATTATCCTGTAGTTGTTTCTTCAGCTCTTCAAGCTCAACAACAACCATTCTATATGGAGTCATGGATATTGGTAATTACCCGGTTATAATTTCAATTGAGAACTCAACATCTCTTCTAGGAGGAAGACTAGGCAGTTCCTCGAGAAACACTTTCGTGAATTCCCTCACAATAGACATTTCTTCAAGGATGGTTTCTTCCTTGGACTCAATCATCTGATCCAGATACACGTGCTCATAGGGCAGTAATATCCATGCTTGAGATGATGGAGCTAAAGGAGATTCATCTTCCTCCTGACACTTGTAAATAATCGGGGGTCGATTCTCCATATGGAGTGTGATTTCTCTCTCCCGACAATTTATGTTGGCTCTATATAAGGAAAGCCAATCCATGCCAAGAATTGCGTCAAATTCCACCAGAGGTAGTATGATGAGGTTCGTTGAGAAATTCAATCCACAAATTATAACAGGGGAGGACTTATACTCATGGGATGCAATGATTTCCCCCTTTTCCGTACTCACTGACATCTTCACTTCCATGATTTGTGGTGGTGCTGGGATTGTTCTACTAAACATTCGAGATATAAAAGAATGCGTAGAACATGAATCAAAAAGTACGTTTGCTATTCTTGAATGAATAACAAGAGTACATGTCACCACCTCGTTTTCGGGGTTCACTTCAGCAGAAGTGATGGCAAAAGCTCTTCCTTGCTGCCTTGGAGGTTGTTGGTTGCCTCCGAAAACCCTTGGATTAGGGTGCTGATATGAAAAATGACCCGGTTCTTTGCATTTGTAGCATTGAACAACACGTTGAGGTTCGAACAACACATTCCTCTCCTCTGTCGTAGCCGTGGGTCTTTCTTGCCAATAATTAATAGCTAGGTGCCCTTCTCTTCTACACCTGAAGCATTTCCTCATCCCCTTATGGAAATTTCCAGGGTTCTTCTTCCCGCACTTTTGGCAAGTGGGGTGCTAGATCTTCTTAGCACTGCTGGATTTATCCATCGGACCGCCAGCATTGAATTACACCTTACACTTCTTGCCCCAATGACACCCATGTGATTCCCCAATCTCCATTTCAACCTTGAGGGCACATCAGACAATTTCCTCATAGCTGTCGAAGTCACGGATCACTAATTCTTTCCGCAGGCTAGGATTCAGGCCACCAAGGAAGCGGTCAACTTTGCATTCGGGGGTAACAACAAATCCGGAAGCGTAATGCGGAAGCCTTGTGATGTTTTCCTCGTACGATCCAATAGATTATTCATCTTTTTGCTTGATGGAAAGGAAGTCCCTTTCCATCTTAAGCCGGAGGGTGCGCGGAAAATATTTATCGAAAAACATCTTCCGGAAATCCTTCCATTCCAACGCCTCAATCTCCTCCTTAGGCTTCGTATTTTTGATCAACGTCCACCATTGATCAGCTTCCCCCTCCATATCATATGCCGCCAGGAGAACCTTCTCTTGTTCAGAACATTGAAGGATGGAGAAGATCTTTTCAATGGAGTTGATCCATTGTTCAGCAATTGCAGGATCAAATGATCCACTAAAAGTAGGAGGGCTTTGTCTCATGAAGCTCTTGATAGCGACTTGTTATTTTTTAGGGGGGGGGGGTTGAACGTTCCTCTTGACCTGTGTTTCTATTCAAACCTTGAGTTAGCCGAGAGATAAGCGTGACAAAGTTCGCGATTCCCGCTCCCATTGGATTGGGCATCTCATTAGTACAGTCATCACACTAATCTTCACAACGGTTGTTAGCCCGAGTCCTCCTATTACAAGCCATTGGCTGGAATAAAAGTAAAGTTAGGTGTAACACATAAAGGGTAATCCAATGACAAAAGTTGATGACTTATAAATAAACTTTTATTTCCTTAACTCATGAGTCTATAGGCTTCAATCTAGGCTTTTCATGATCTACTTTCTAACATATATTCTTGGGGGAATTTTTTTAATTCCCTTAATAAGGGTTCATACTAAGCTTGTGAATTTATCAAAACATATCCCCCGGGAGTGTCGTAACCAAGAGTGCAACAAGGCCCATTTTCGTGCACCACTTCCCATTCGAGTCTAGCTCAAAGCGGTGTTTTTGGGTTTTACCCCTAGGATACATCTGTGCTAGAGCCGCCTCTACCTGCTCGTATCCAGATAGGGATGTATTTGTTTTATAAACCACTTAGTCAGTACTTACCAAAACCTAGGGATGTTTTTATTATACTTATTCTTGTATCTAAGGCTTTACTAGGGTTTCCAAATCCCAAAAATAACTAAACCTATCCTCTGATACCAATTATGAAAACCCTACTTTTAATACAAACTTATTACATAAAACTTCACTTGTTACAACAAATAAGATCAAGAGGTTTAGTGTCTTTGGGGCTTAGGATCATTACATAAAATCTTAAAACATGAAATACAACATCTTTATTGAAAACATCCTTTACATGACGACTACATTCCCTCGTACTTAGCATTGAATGGGATAACCTGAGGACATGCATAAGAAAAGGGTGATCTATAAAGCCCAGTAAGGGAGTACACATGGAATAACATGAGGAGTACAATACATGTTAGACAATAGGCATATCAATAGAGCATAAAAGAAACATGAACATAAAGGCATGATAAAACATGATAATCATAACATGGAAATGTGGAAACAAAACTTATCATGGAATTAGCATGAGCCAAGGCTCATTGCACATGGAGCATGAGTAAATCCTCATTGCACAAAAAGTATGAGGAAACCCTCGTTGCACTTGAATTATAATTAGTCAACACTCATTGCACATGACGTATCATGATACTATACTTTACCCAATGCATTGGAGTGCTATAAGGGCGCACCCTTCTTATACATTTCATTTCATGCATAAGTGTGGCACATGGATCATAAAACATGGATTCATAAAACATAATCATTTATTCCATGATAAAGGAATGTGGAATTCATAAATAAAACTTTATAATCAATATGTAAATGTGAACAAAGGTGAATACCCTTGATGGAGAAATGGGCATGGTATCCACTACACAATGACATTGGCTTAGAAAATCGGTGCGATTTCGGCAGCGTAACGACGTGACATAAGAATTCATAAAAATGGTTTATGAGAGAGAAAAGGGTTCCTCATCATATTTACATTTAATGGACAGTAAGGAGGTCATATAGATATATGTACCAACAATTCTAATGGAATTTATATTCATGATACAAAATTATTGCTTGAATGTAGAAGAGAGAGAAGTTCCTTTCGGAATTTCAGCATAGTAACGGGTGTACATGGGAGGCATTTAATGAGGGAGAAAGGGGTCTCCCATCATTAAAACAATAAGAGGGCAGTGTGGAGGAGGTGTGAAACCATACCCCAACATTCATAATTGAAATTAAAAGGGCAAAACAACTTAAAGAAAACTGGACAAAAATGAGAAAGGAAGAAAAACCCTTACATGGAAGTGTGCATCCAAAGGCTTGAGAGAGGCTTCTTGGGAGCTTGGGGAACCTCGGGAGAAGTCTAGAGAGATTAGGGAAGAGGTTGGACGAACACTAAAGGCTTTGAGTAAGGAGGAAGTTGGAGTTTGGGTGGGTTTATATAGGAAAGGTGAGGGAATTCTTTATTATTTAGGTTTGGGTCCCCTTACATTAAATTAATCCAAACCACAAACCAGAACATGGTTGTTGCCAATTGTTTTTGGAAAAGGGAAGAGGAGAACAATATTAAATAAGGCCAAAGTCCGAACTTCTTAAAATAATAAGGTTTCTTATGTAGAGGTGAGTCACACTCCCAGGGAAATTAATTTAAAAAGACAAGGTGTTTAATAAGTCTTGAGGGGTCCATTAATGCTTTGAAAAGTAAGTCAAACAAACAAAAAATTACATTATTTTAAAGGTAAAACATATATTGGACGAATATAAAGCTTATAGTATTTTATTACATCACTATTGGGTCATTATGATGTCATAAAACACATTATATATTTAAACAGTATTTAATTTATATCCAAAAATTTGACTGTCTCAGAAAATTATGAAAAATTCACCATTGGATAATTTCAAAGTCCTGATTCTAGAAATATCATTTATTTTATCTAAATAATTTTCTAAATATGTTAATTTTTACTTTTAAAATAAAAACTGACATTTATTGAAAATTCACAGGTTTTGGTAGAAATGGCTTTCAAATCGTAATAAAAATTATAATTTCATTCATAAAATTATAAGATCATTTATATTTAATAAAAATTAATTTAATAATAATATTTTATTAAAATATTATTTAATTCGAAAAAATCCCTTAATTTAATAAAATAGAATTCTTAATAACTAAAAACACTATTTTTTACTTTAAAAACTATTTACAATGTATCAAAAATGACAAGGAGGTATTTTCATTATTATATACAAAAATAATATACATGAACATAGTACTAGAGATTTGTTACATAAACCCTTAAAAAAGCTGCATAAGACCTAAGGGTAAGGTGTGCGATGGTGACAGACTCTTGGGGTGGCTCAGCTAACATTGCTCGAGTGGTAATTTCTATCAACTTCCACTTTTCCTGTAGCCGGTCCCGTTCAAGCTTAACATGGTGAAGCTTAGCTTGGGCTTGGTCAAGAGCGAAGCCCAAGGATTCCACCTCTTTTCCGAGCTCCAAAAAATGGGCTTCGTATGGAGAAATTCTACTGGATGATGCCATCGCTTTTTTTTTCTGAGTAAATTGGATTTGTTAAAGTCCTATATTTATACTAATCATGTGATGACTGTTCAACGACTATATTAGCAGTGGTTAAAATTATTATCACGATACCAAAGAAGTTGAAAATTTATATAAACATAAAGAGACATTTAATTAGATCAAAAGGGATTTCCATTAATTAAACTTTGGGTTGTTACAGATTTCCCTAGTGTAAATCTCATAAAGAGAATCAGGAAAGTTGTATGAGTTTTGGTCATAATTTTGAAGATAAGGAGACCGCAAATGATATGTGGAAAGTATGTGATGTTCTTCCATTATTTTTTACATTAAACATTAGAAGAATGAATAGATTTAGGTTGAAGAACCTTAATAAATGATTCATATTTTATATTTATGGAAATAAGTGTTAAGGAATAAGTTTATGAAGCTTGGGTAAATGTTAAAGAATGAAGTTTGACAAATGAAGCATTTGTGTTTTGGAATTAAAAGATTATGTTATATGAATCATGAAATATATAAGTATTTTTAAAAAAAATTCCCATCAAGTATTGAAAAGGATATGTTGAATGGTGATGAGGACATAGAAGATTTATATTTTGAATAAGGGAAGGTAACAATTAATGTGATTAAGATGTTGTGAAAATTGTGTTTAGATCTGATAAAGATATGACTGATTTAGATAATGTAAACTGTACAAAAATGATTAAACTGGATCTCATTATTTATTTATTAAAAAATTGGACTATATAATCATGGATGAAGTTTAAATCTTATTAGATTCAAGGAATATATCAATTAACCTTTAGGATAAAGAAGAATTCATCTCTTCTATAACAATTTGTGGTAATTCGGGTTATTACAATGTTTCAAGAGGATTTACGATGAGTCTATTAACATGTTTGGAATGTAACACCCAAGAGATACTTTTTGATATATGGGGGATCAATGTTAACATGATTTAGTATCATTATTTCTAATGTCTTGGTCATTAAAAAGGGCTATAAGGTTTACTATTCATGAAAAATTGATGTTAAGGTTTGGAGGATGTATTTGTGTATTGAGATTGTATTGAAAACCTTTGATAAAAGGATATTTAGCGATTAACATTATTTCTAGGATATACGTAATATATTCTAAATTATAATAGTATGGTTTCAGAAAATGACATCATGTATGTCATGTGAAAACTAATCTTTTCGGTCAAGGACACGGTTCTTGAACCCATGATTGATTGCCGATAACGGTTTCACTTCTATCACTAGCCTACATGATTTCCTAGAAAATGTGTAATTATTTTTGATGAATAAATATCAATTATGAACCAGTAGTGTAACTTTTAATGGTTATATGTTAATTTATATTTTTTAGGAGTAGTTAGAAACAAATATTTAGATTTTTCATTCCTTTATGGGCCTTTAGATTTATTAAAAGTGTATTTTTAATTTAGGCATCAATGTTAGTTTTTGGAAATACATTTTATGAAGTAATAAATTAAAAGAAATTGATCAAAACCCAATAGATTAATGGAATTATGTTTATAGAAATATAAAAATTTAATATATTTCCTTATATTCTTGGACAATAAAATAATTGCTCAACATTATGGAAATGATACAAAATATTGACCTGATACCTTAATATTTTTTGAATAATTTGCATTTAGATCATCACAGATTTAAGAATATGAGTCCATCAGTATTTCAATGAATATTAAATTGTTTTTTATTGATGACCTCAATCACTACCTATAAATTTTTATATTTTCCCTCCATAAACAATTATCACTTTAAGCCTATGTTCTCATATTTGGAAACCTAGTTATATGTAACTTTGGTTAATCATTATGGTTTCAACATTCCTTTTTTAAGGGAATTTTTTTATTCATTTTTATGATGTGGGTTTATATGAATGAAACATTCATGTATTAAACCTTTGATAACCCAAATTATTTTTTAGGGATAAATTAATTCAAACGGGGGTAGAATTTAACACCTCGAGATTTTCTGATTTTTTTTCAAATTAATTTAACCTTTTTCATATTTTTCAATTTACAAAACATTGAAAATAGTTTATTTTATACTAAATCACTATTTTTGTCTTATTTTATATGAAACACCAAGTTAATCATTAACTAAATACAAAATAAATTTTAGTTCTCTCTACACAGAACACCGAGGTTAGTTTATGTTACACGAAAGACTAACTTCCCTTGATGGATTTTATAACACACCAGACCAAGTGTTACCAGACAATAAATCATTATTGAAATATTATTATTTAATAGGATATAACATATCCATTAAATTTAATATTATATTATCAACTATATTATGAATATATATATATATATATATTTGAATTCATTGGTTTCCTATTAATTATAAAAGAATATAGAAACCAAATGAATATAAAGGGACTGATTTTATAAAAGTCATTTTTATTTGAAAAATATGATTTATATTAATAAGTTAAATTCATTACTAAAAGAGATTATATTAATAAAATATATATGTAATATATTCAAACATTTTTTTTCTGATAATCATCTTATAGATTTGATAGATATAAGAAAAGAACAAACCCAATTTTATGATTAAAAATTTATATTTTTATAAAGGTAGTTTTTCCACATTTTAATGGATAAACCATTTTAAATCAAATTTTTCAAAATTTTATAGAGTTAATTTTTAAAAATAAACTTAATATTTTAAAATGATAAATAAAATTCAGGTCAGTATAAAATTTTGAGATTTTTCTTTAAGGTTTCATTTTTTAATGAATAGTTAAAAATACTGAATTTTAATTCAAAATTATTTTTTCATCTAATTAAACAATAAGGATAAAGTATATTTTAATTTTTTTAATGTTTAATTATATATTATTTTTATAATATAATCCAATTTAGGTCATTGGAATCAATTTCACATTGAAATTATTTATAGAAACATAGAAAACTTTTGGACGTTTTTACTTTATATACACACAACGTTGTCCCATCAAGGGGATTATTTTGACATTAATGTCTACCAATTATTGGATTATAATTTAGAAAAATGAATTCCATATTTGGATTAATTATAATTTATAATTTAGAATAAGGTATTTTTTTGACAAAAAATATTAGTGAATGTGATTAAAATTAATTACAACGAAAAAGAGAGAAATTGGGTTAATAAAGTATTAACTATCAAATTTAAGACCAAAAATGAAATAGAAACTTATAAAAAACCCATTTTATAGAAATTATTCAGACATTAACCTTCCATTATTGTGTTTTGTATGTTTTTAAGACTTATGTTATATAAAAATGTGGGTACTCCTAACTTGTTTTAAAAAATTCCATGTGTGAGCTTTGGCTTCCCTATAAAAGGGCACCACCTATCCCTCTTAAACACTCCTCTAAAACCACTTTGGTTCAAAAAATATATTACCAATACATTTAAAACAATCCATTAATTACTCTAATAATACTTTCCTTTAAAATAGAGCAATCCAAGGAAGCATTTTGGCACAAACCAAAAGGAGTAACCCGATTAAGAGGTAACATCCTATTTTGAGTTATTTTATTTTATTTTTTTATCCACCCCTATAATATATTTATACCATGACTATATGAAAAAAATTTATTTTAAATATACTAGTTTTTTTTCTATGATTTTGACCTATAATTTTACACACTTTTATATAAGGGTTAACAAACATATTTTTTATGTGTACGGTGAACTACCACCTCATGAAATGAGGATTGTTCATTTTTTGTTTACTGACTCTCATGGTGTAAATTATGATAGAAAAATTATTTATATATGAAATATATTATATTAATAATAAATTTATGCTTCTGTAATATTTATTTATAATATACCCTTATGCTTTCGATCTTCTATAAATAAGATAATTTTGTTTGGGGAAGTGTGGACTGACTGACTAAAAATTAAATTTTAATAATCAATCACTTTTAAGGAAAAAGTGAGAAACCCATAGGTCAACCAAAAATCAAGATATTAGTACCATTAAAGTACATATTAAGACTACCATATTTAGTCCCTCTAAATTTTTTCCAAGAAATGTTAATTACTTGGGTGTTTGGTTAATCCATTAAGATATATTCAGACTGAAACTCTAGCTTTTCCCAAACCGGGATGTACTCCTCAAGGCTGAGATTCCCATTATTAAAAACCCCTATAAGAATCAGATCTTGTCCATCTATCCTGTAGTACTTCCTCTCATTGAGAGTCATCCTAAGAGGTCTCCCCATCATTTTGGTAGCTTCTTCTTCCATAGTGTTGAGTGAAAGCACCTGTTAAAGCGGTTCCTCATCAGAAATCATAAGAAATTAATGGGAATAGTCCAGCAAATCACCTTTAATATCCTTGAGAGGAGGTTGATTTCCATTTTATATCTTCTTCTCTTTTAGTTTCTTTTCCTAACGTGTCTCCCTAGGAGGAGAAAAAATTTAATATTCCTTTTTCTCCATTAAAATTGATTTCTAGAATATGCTAATCCTCATACTAGAAATCATGTCACCCAAATAAAACTCTATTTCCCCTAAATAATGGTCATCGCTTGATTATTTCCTAGTAACCATCTACCTTTATATGGAGCTTCTAATTTGTTCAACCTCAGACTCCTAAACTGTATGCTCATTAATCAGACTTTGAAAGAGACTTCCCAACACCATGGTTACCAACCCCCTTCTTGGACTTTTCATGAGGCCTAAAATGTCCCTCCCTAATCACACCACCTCATCATACGAAGCACCTAGGTTAACTATGGGACCTCCATCAACCACCATTTAGGAAACCATTTTGTGCCTAATGCTACCCTGATGACCATCCATTTAAGTGACCATATGTGCAACCCATGCATCCTCAGGAGTATAAAAAGATCCTACCTGATCATCACCTACCACAATAACTATTCCCTTATTCACAACCTTTAAGGCTCATATCATCCTTTCAAAAATCTCCTTCACCTTCGGCTGGGGAGGTAACACCAATTCTTATTTCATAGCATCTCCCAAGCACACTAACCCAATATCCTTTCCATCAGTAGAGCCACCTCAGCCCAAGATAGCTTTTGTGATTGTGGACACACCATGACTATCAACATCATTTAACGCATGTTCCTTTCCCTCACCACCAACTAAAATCGACCCAGCCGATTCTTGGACAACTTCCTGATGAGAAGTTTTACAATCCATAACAATGCAATCTGGTTGGCCGACTAAGAAATCTGCAGAAGGAACAACTTTCACACCATTTCGGCATTTGGAGGATTCATGGCACAACCACCTATAAGAGTAATAGAAGCCAACCCATGATTCATAGTAGACCTTCTACTTTTAGCGGAGGTCACCATCTATCTTGATGAAAATGAGTTCCAATGGAAACTTTGAGACATCCACATCAACACAAATCCGTGGATAGATGGGTTGACACAGAGTGCTAGTGCTGGTATCCGAACATTGGTATCTTCTCAAAATGTTTCCAATCATCCTTATAATCATTGTATTATAGAATAAAAGAGGATGTCGAGGTAGTATAATACAAATTGTAGTTCCAGGGGGTTCTTATTCAGATGAAAGTCGAAAGACCAGTGAAACATGAAGAAAAAAAAGCAAGAATAGGATCTTTGAGCATTATCCTAGGCTGAGATGAGATCAGATTCAGAAAAAAACCAAATTAAGAAATATCATCGATCCAGAAGGCCTATAGCCACTCGATAAAGAAAACCCCATGATTCAAAGACGTACCTGTCGAAGTCATCAAATGAAGGATGATGCTTGACGAAACGAATCACCAACATGAAATCCAATTGTAATGAATCATGTGAGAACTCCTAGAAATAAATTGGGAGAGAAGGAAATCCATTAATTCATGAATGAAATCTAGGGTACACATCACACTCAGGGAATATGGGGAGAAAATGAAGGTCGGTGATAGGGGAAAAGGAGTGCTGATAGGTGTGAGGGGCCAGAGAAGAACCTTCCCCCCTCCTGGTAGGAAAGGGGGGAGTGGATGATCATTTATACTGCCACATAATCCATCGATGAAGGAGTGTAAACCATACCGCCACCAACCACTATCTGGTTATTGAGTAAGACACCAGTTTCCCTTGAGGAAGCATGGACTGTCGTCCCCCAAAACGATGTGATTCATTAACACACTACATGGAATGAATTAAGGATATTTTTAGCTTATTTATATGATATATATGAAATAATAATTCTAATTTAATGATATTATAAAAATATATAAAAATTAATATATTTCATTTACTTTAATTCATTCAAAGCATCTAAGAAAAAGAGTCATTGTTCATGCGTACGTATAACCTACCATTTCTATGAACGATGTATTCCATTTCAGACTTATATATTATATAGATTATTATAATAACAATATACAATATACTAAATATAAATGATATTTATATCATATTTTAAAATTTTTATATCATTATATAAGTATAAGTAACTATGTTATATCAAATCCATACACATGCGAAAAACAAAGCGAATATTACCTAAAGTGTAACCTTAACATTGAATTGTAAAGAAGAGGGTAATATAAGGATATAATAAAACCATATATAAAGATATATATAAGAATATGGATCTGTAAAATATGTATAATAGAGTTATATTTTTCATACAAGAGGCTCTTAAGAGCACGAAGAGAGTAAAGACACAAGGTAAGTGGATTACATGTCACTTTTGATTTCTGTGAGATATATTCCATGTTCACCACTCATTAATTTAATGTGGTGTATATAATTCCCATGAATTCATGGAATTATTATTATTCTTAAATTTATGGGTAATTAAATATCATTTCTACGATCTTTCTTTCACAGGATTTATGTTTCAAAAGTTACCAGATCAATAATGTAATTTTGTCTCAATTTTCTTCTTTGGGAGACATGTCATGTAATATAAAAATATATTTATATGAGGTGTATATACTGACTTTGAAATATTATATCATGAATTTACTTCTTTTCATAACATTTAAAGCTTCATTTTTTTAATTGTGGAGTATGGTTCAATGTCATCAAGTGGTAAGAGTTTATTAAAACAATCTCATTGCTTTTCAAGATTGTTTATGATCATACTTCTTTTGAAGAAATATTATGACCTATATCTCAATAACACTCATTAAATTTATTATCCCATCGTTATTCATGATATATTAGTTTATTGGTACCATTTGTTTCACTATTTGGTACATTAGATAGTTAAGAAAGTGTTTTTATAAAAGAATGACTTTTCCCTCTCTTCGGTCATAAATCTATGTTCCTTCAAAACAATGTATTATAAAAAGGTTTCTAAAAATACTATACCATTATTATATGATATTTAAAAGATATGTTTACCCATTTATTACTTTAATAAACAAAAGGGTTCCTAAGAAGTAATCTTTTTTTCTTTTTTTTGGTTGATTCAATTTTCAAAACTTTTAACTAGGAAAATGGAATGTTCAGTATGTACAAATCTAACCACCATTATGACCATAATTCCCTTGAATATTCCTTTAAAAGATTAAAATGTTATTTTTTAAAAGAAAATGTTTTCTTAATATTCTGTAAATTCATTTTTTTAATTTATTTTCAATATAAACAATTTTCAAATATATTTTATTGTTTTAGAATATTTTCAATGATTATTTTATAAGTTTTCAAATTATTTTCAAAGAAATGGATTTCAAAGCATTTAATATATTTATATAAAATACTAAAATTTATTTTCAAAGAAATGGTTTTCATAACAATTTCAAGCTTTATTAATATTTTTTCAAAATGTCTTCAACAAAACAAGTTTTTAAAATGTTTTGAAGCTCATTTTATAGGTTTTTATGGAAAAATGATTTTCAAAATGAATTTGAATCCTTACATATATGATTTCAATGAATTTTATATGAAAATATTTTTATAAAGGTTTCATGTTTTGAAAATCATGTTTAAATAAGAAAGTATATTTTCTTCAAGAATTAGTTTCAAAATATCTTTCAAAGTTATTTTCCATCTAAGATGACACATGTTGATTTTACTATTTCCCTTATAGGAAAGGAACCAAGAGTTACATTCATAATATTTCTTGGATGGTTTATGTTTCGATATAATGATTCTTATGAAACCTGTTTATCTTGAACATGTTATTTGATTTTAATACTAACTTCCTTTCACATGTTATTATATGATTAAATGAATATGGAAACTATATATTTTTCATTTTTTATGATATGATTAAATGGTTATGATAAACATTTCATTTCCCAGATTGTGATATGATCTCTTTTTATGGGACATGATAATATGCATGTTTTATTCTCTTGTGGAACATGCATGTGTGAATTTAATTATGTGACTAGTGGGGCCTATATCTCCTTCCATTGCATTGGGTAATGATGGATGAATCATGGTTATAAATGTTATGAATAAACCTGATTACATATTCATAATTCTATGCATAGACCTGGCTTCATGTCCATAAGTTTTTGCGTGAACTGGATTACATGTTTAAAATGTTATGAGTGAACCTTGTTATGTTTTCATGATGTTATGTGAAAACCTTATTACATGTTCAAAATTTTATGCATGGACCTGGATTCTTGTATATAAGTTTATGTGTGATCCTGTCTACATGTCCAGAATGTTATGAGTGAACATTATAAGGTGTTTATAATGTTATGTGTGAAACAGGTTTCACATTCACAATGTCATGAATGGATATGGTTTTATGTCAATATCTCTATACGTGAACCTTACTAAATGTTCACAATGTTATGTGTGAACCAGATTGCATGTTCACAACATTATGCATAGACCATGTTTCATGTCCATAAGCCTAGGAAAGTGCTCGATTTCACATCCTTAACTTAATGTGTGAACCTTTTTCTACTTATACATTTTCATGATGTTATACGTTGATGTGTATTCCATAATTCCATGCCTTACTCATATGTTACACTTTTATGTATTCTTCTCTTAATTTCCACATGATTCGTGTCTTATAAACTACCAATATTCATGTGACGTCTATGATTATTATATTCGATATGAAGGGTTGGATCTTAAAATGTTATGCTCACTTTATCATACCCATATGTTCATGTTATGATTATGTTTTTCTCTTATTTACCATTAATGAGCATTTGAGCTTTCCCATTTTTTATATTTCCATTCCCTAGTGTATGACAGAATTTCTTAAGAAATAGTACTAGAGGAGAAGATCATTAAAAGAGACAATGAAGATCATTCACCACATTAGATGATTTTGTTCTATGATCAAAAGACACTCTAATATTATGGTTCTTAGGCATGTACTTTTTTAATATGTTGAATATCCATCATAAATGATGTAATATACATGTATGTTAAGCCTCAGTTACTATAATGTTCATTGGAAACAATAGCTCTCACCTTCTTTGGGTTAAATGATACTCTTGTATATAAGATAATATGACACAGGAAGTGAATTGTGTCTATACAAAAGGGTTAATTTGATAGAATATAATATAAATGATTCTCTCTCATTGTATCAAAAAAAATCTAAAGATGTTTTTCATGGTCATGTCAATTGTGTGAGTACACCAAGATATATTCCATTAATACCACCAAAAATGAATCTATATAAGGATTGAATATCTAATTCATCAGTTTTAATAAAACTTCTAGTATAATATTCATACCAAACAACATAACTAGATACTTGTATAGACTATACATTCTAGGAAAATATATATGAGGTATGTCTATAGGTTGAACATGCACCATATGATAAGCTGATCTCAATTCAATTTTCCAGAAAACTCATATTCCCCAGAGACAGTAGAAGAGATCATATTGCATAGTAAGGGATAAAAGTTATTAACTATCAACCAGTTTAATTTTCGGTAATCCAAACATATCCTAAGGGTCTTTTCCATCTTTTTCGAAAAAATGATATGTAAACTCCCATGGAGAAGTACAAGTTTGAATAAACCCCTTTAACTCATTATCCTCTAGTTGCCTCTTATGATCATGCATCTCGTTAGTTTCCATTATATAAGGAGGAATTGATATGGGTGTAGTTCCTAACACTAGCTTGATAGAGAACTCCTCCTCTCTCTCTCAATAATTAATACAAAAAATTATTTTGGGAAAATTTCCCTAAAATGATAAGACAATATAGGAATGTTTTCCTGATGTGATCTTTGGCCATCCAAATATAATCTAGCTATCTGGGTTATCATCCCTCCCATACCACTATGCTCTGGTCCAGCTAGGATTTTTTCAACATCATATTCACCCTTGTGAAAAAAACACTACCCTGTGGTGATATTAAATTCACCTGATGAATATTTCAATCAACATACTCTCAGTAAAAAACTAGAAAGGCTATCCCAAGTATGACTTCAAACATGGTTATCTCTAAAAAAAGATCCCATACGTGGTGACACCCACCTATATCATGGGGTAACTCTCTATACTTGAATACACCATCCAATCATGTTCTTAATGTAGTATGAAGAATTATAAGTCCATTAGAAAACTTAACAAGGAGATCAAGGATCTATACAATAGGTACATACCTGAAATAATGTGATCTACATGTATGGAAAAGGGTAGTTACCGCATTTGAGGATACTATTATCATACATATCATTGTAGATATCTTAACATACTTCTCCTTTGGTGTATGATATAAAGAATATTTCTGGCTTGTACCATGGACCTGTGAAACATTATCACTAACCAGAGCATGACCACTCTGTTGTCTAGGTACTACTGGTGTATGGATGCCTCGACCACAACCATCACCCCAGCCTGAATAACCGACAATACTCTAAATCCATGCTTGAGGTAGAGCTATGAATCCTACTATGGAACCTAGATTTAGAGTTGATCCCATTACACTAATCGATATAGGGAATTTCTTGTAGAAACGTTATACATGGACCATCCCTCTGAAATATCGGCTCACAATTGGGCCTTTAAAAAATTGATTTCTCATTTGACCCCATATCCCACATTGGTGATAGAAGAAAAAACTACAAGTACTAAAATCCTATCTAGTATTCCCATCACTATAAGCCTCAAAATGGAACTTCCTACCACTAGAGGATAAAACTCTATGTCGATATGCTGAGCTACCCAGCTCAGTTCTCCTAGCTTCTCATAGTTACCACTCAGTAATAAGTCCCTTATTCACAATATCTATGCTAGTATTCAACGGAAAATATTTATCTATGATAAATTTCTTGTCTTGAGACCTTACTTAAATCATATCTCCCTATGTAGTTCATTAGAAAGTTAAATAGGTGAAAAATGACAAATATTTTTTAAGCATGTTAAATACTCCCTAAGGGTTTTCACTCCCAATTCCAGACACATAAATTTATAGTCCATTTCATATCTTAGAATCATAGGAAATAAGTACCCATTAAAAATAGATTGTAAATTCCTCCAAACCATATCTTAGAGTGTTCTACCCTAGTTCAAAACAAACAATCACCAATTAGCTTAATCTCAATGAATATTTGTAGCGAGATTCACTCTCCTATCAGGAGACGTTCTCTAAATGATTAAAAATAGAAAAGATGGTCTTAATACATACCTTTGCAGCCTATGGACCACTATCCCCCGAAAATGTGGGTGGATTATAATGCTATAACACACACGTCAGCTTTTCCATATTCATGTCAGGCTACGGGGTTCCGTGAAAGATCTATATAATGTGCAGGAACCCCTTATTGAACTAGGAATTTTCACCCATATCTAGAACAACCAAAGTTGATGAAACATACTCTAAAGGAGGATCTACTATTATCTCAGGGCGCACCACCTATAGGACATGGCCTTCACCACCCTCCTAGTGCATGACTAGAGGTATTTGTAGTGTCATGTCTCTATAATTCCAAAAAATACCTCCCAAAAGTATTAGATAACAACCATAAGAATAGGAAATGTCGAAGCCTTTCTATAAACAAGTCAAACCCCTTAACATGCTCCAAAATCTAGGATCGGGCAACAAAAACTACCATAAAATAGCACTAGATACACAGCCTTCTTCCCACTCTAATGTGGGGTCAAGGTCATGTTATTTGTTTCCCAATTTTAAGTCATTTTAAATTTATTTTTATATCAAATATATATTTAAATGGTTGAAAAAAATGGGTCACCACTTATGATTCCTAAGGTACTAGATAAATTAGGAACTAAATTATGGTGCCCAATTAATCCAAACCATAATATGTTCCAATCAATGAAACTAATGGTTAATTACTCAAAGTTCCACAATTTAATTCTTAGGATGTCTACAATGGCCTATTCTTGAAAAACAAAAATTTAGGTTATGACTATCAAAAAATTACGAATCATGTTTCTTAATTTCCTTCACAAATCATTAACGATATATCACCTTTTATGTGGAAAGGAATACATAACAATGTCATACAGTTAAGTAATTCATCCTATATGGAATGGCATAATGCTTGGAATGTGAACTCTAATAGGTTCCTATAATGATTCTTGATATGGAATTACCTCATATCATCAAGCCATGGTAAAATAAAATTATCACTCGTATCAATAATAACATTACATATCAAGTTCTTCACCCAGTGGTTGAATAAAATGAACTACAATAGGAAAATTATAGAACATAAAATCCTCATTCCAAGAAATTTAGATTTTTTCTATACGTGGGTGAGCTACTCCCCAATACACCTCTTTACGAAATTCTAATATGTTTCTAAATTAGAATCAATTGTCTCAAAATAATAATAAATAAAAGTAACATCCTATGATACCACATTGTAAAGTGTTGAACTAGAGCCACTATCTGGTTCCCTGAGTCAGTGGGTCATATTGCCTCAAGTTCACCACCTCATATGACAGAGGCTGAAAAATAGTAGTGAGGACCTAGGGTGTTTTTTGTGGGGAGACTATTCCCTCTTGTCAGAGTGTAGTACAATGGTAGTAATCATAACAATCAGTGTCAGAAGAAGTAAATTAACCAAAAATAAGACAAATATCCAAGTAAATAATAAATAAAAAATGAAAAAGGTAATCTCAAATACAAAATGATGATTCATGACTCTAAACATTTGGGGAAAATGTATATAATAATCCAATACAATACATGTATCCAAAGAAAAAAAGGCCAAAAAATCTCTTAATATAACATCAAAAGTGATTCTCATTTCGGTAATCCCATACTATGAATCATATAATAATAAAGAATCATATAGTATGTGCTTCCGTGGTCCCCACCAACATCCATGAAGTTTATGCAAGTACCCAATGAAGGCCCAGACATGGTGTGAGATAACACTTTGTAGGCCACAATCAATAATTTCTATAACTAGTCCGGTCTGGGTAATATAAAAATAAGTGTCAAGTATATGACATATATAAAAATAATTAAAGTAACATATGATCTAATCCACTTAAACATGGATCCCTATAAATAAAATCAACATCCAGAAACGATAGATAACAATAAATCATAATAAACATGTGGGATACTGTCCTGTCTATCAAATGACATCAAACACCCATACATGGGATATATATAATGAATAGAAAAAATATCCCCAATCGACTCTTTGGGTAATCAATCGTCAACATCCATAATGTCCTCTGCCATATAATCAAGTTTCATAATAAAAATGGATGGATCTAAGTGATAAAAGACCAAGGAATCCCCATCTAGTCACAATATCATCTCGATAGAAATTCATTGGAGACTTTGTTGGACTCCAATGAGTTTTTCACCATAGAATGTCCAAAGTGAGGCCAATAAAGATGGATCCATGTGGTAGAAATGTACTTGGAATCATATAGAATCAAGATTCTAGGAGTATGTCCAAGGCATATACTTCCATAATCATGACCCATGGAGTATAAATGTCCATGGAGTCTTATGGAGTCATGATCCCTGGAGCTCATCCAAGGAATCCACTATAATAATCAATTAATAATAAAATTCCATTAATCATTCAAAAACCATGAGTTCTTCAAACCCATTCAACATTTTCCATATAAACTGTTTAACCATTTTAATAAAATGAAATAAAAGGAAATGGAGGAAACAACCATATCTCATCAATTCAATTCAATTAATCCCTTTCCTTTTCAAATGAATAGGTATAAAAAGGTGATAAAAACATTAAAAAATTAATTAAATTCTTATTAAGGATCCTACTAAAATTTGAAAGATCACACTCACCCAACATGTGGTATAATAGAGGAATAAAACAAGGGCACACCCCATTAGTGGAATAGGTTGAGGCTAAAACCCTCAAAAAATAAAATGGTATTAATTGAAAACCTAATAAGTTCTAAACAAGTTTATCAAGATATTAATTTAATTTTAGGGGCAACTCCAGATGGTCCGGCTTATGGTAAAATTCTGAAAATCTATAAGAAAATAAAACCATAAGATAAAATGTATAAGCCACTTACTATAGGTTTTTATTAGAACAATCATCTAGTATCGAACTCTGATTACTTATTTGTTGGAATAGAAACTAATAATGGATGAAAACCCTATAAATAAGTAATATTAGTTTTCTCATAATTAAATCTATCGATATAAAGGAAAAAAAGAATGAAATAAGAGGATCACAAAAATTATTGTTATGGATCCAATTAGACAAATGGTGTTTGAATCCATGTCTATATAGTTAATCAGGAATAGAAAATAAGAATTTATGATCAAATGACTCTTAAGATTTATGAATCACTTCGAGGAGGAGGATAGAAATGTATTTTTTTATAAACCATTATAATGGAATTTTGGTCATTTTACCCAAAAACACTATGTCACATGGTTGAAAAACTATTCACTAACTGTGAAACCCTCACTAACCTAACAAGGAAATTGCATAGTTTGGTAAACTATGCTAAACCATTATAAATTCCTCTTCTAAAAATTAAAAGTGGTTGTCATGGGAATGCACCACATGTGGAAATGTTTCTTCAAACCCTGCAGACTCCTTCAACCCTCTTTCTAACCCTGCACAGTTACTCCTAACAATGTGACTTGGGTTTCATGGTTTCTAATTACCATGAAGCCTGACTTTTTTTCTCCAAAATTCGGGTTCTGAGTTCTATACATGTCCCGTAAACTCCCTGAAACTACCGTGACCTCAATAGGAACTAATATTTGTAAAAAATCAATAATTTAAAATGAAAAAAGTATCATTACCTTATAAGAAAACCCATGATATTGCACATATGGACATTGAAGGTATATATTATAAATTACACACATTATTTGACATAATAATTTATAGCATTCAATCTATGTTACCTATTTTCAATTTCCAAAAATAAAATGTGTGGGGAATTTCCACTTCTTAATGGGTCATAGAGAGATTTAGAATATACTAAAGAATATCCCCCAAGTCTGTAAAACTTGGTGTGTTGCATGTTTGTATTCCATACACTAGTTTTGACACACTTAATACTTAATTCACCCTTTTCAAGGCTATTATACATAGGTAAAACTGTGCTAGATCCATATCAACATATTGTATCCAAACATTTATTTTATTACTTGGAAACTACACACCCTTTACTCTACCAATTTTTTTGGATGTTTTTCTTTCACGAACTGAATCTGGTCGCCTTCAAACCGGCACTAAACCCGACTCATGGAAAGACCCGAATGACGTTCCCCATACCCACGGGCTGGTACAAGTGCCTGGGTATCATAAAAATTCATTTGGGAACGATTTACCCGAGTTTGGGTTCATAAAATAACCAAAAACAAACAGCAAACCAAATCTGAAAAATTATGACAAACAAGACTTGATAAAAATTAAGAACTGAGTATATGGGTTTAAACAAGACACAAGAGGTCCAAAGGTACATAAAAGTAGCATCAAACTTCCCATGAGACTCCACACGACAAGGGGTCATCACCCACAAGTCGTCTCCACAACACCGCACCATCGAGAGAAACTAGCAACCCGAACAGGCATCGCCCAAGGCCTTGCCTTTTCCAGTGTCAAACATGATCAAGTATACTTACACCCAAAGGTGTAAGTATGGTGTGAGACAAATCCCAATAGGATATCACCCAAGGATTCCAAGTGATATTCATTATAAATAAAAGGCTTGCAAGAGTTATAAATAGATAATTGTAGCATTTATTTCTAAAAGTGCAACTTTGAAAAGAAAATAACTTTCAACGGGGATAACGTTAAAGAATGAGTAAATTTGAATAAAACATTCAAGATACTGGTTTTCACATACCAAAATACCATAAAGAAAGTATAAATTCCAAAAAGGCCATGAGAACCAAGTATAGGAACACCCCTAGGTACTAGTTTGTTGTGAGCCCCAAGTACCTCGTACCTCGGTGAAAGTAACCATAATGAAATTTGTAATCGTGCAAGAGCCACTAGTAGGGAGAATACCCATAACCTAGTGGTCTACAATCATCTCCATTATAGTTTTTTAGTGTTATACATGTCTGACTTGAAAATTGAACCACGGTCAAAACCCCTCCGTTCACTAGCGTACTAGTACACGTTAGCCTTCCTAGTTACCCGGGTTTCCCGTATTGTGATCAAATAGTCACCACATTCTACCAAAATCGATTTTCATATATAAATATCAGTTCTGGTCACACACATTCAAAAAAGTAGCTACACCTTCATTGCACCTTTCGTATAACTCAACAAACCACTTATAATTTCCATGAAACAATTTCAAGAAAAGTAATCTAATTTTGCACATTAAATTCTTCTAAAATCCCACATTTAAAACCAAGTGGAGACCAATATTATAACAAACCATAAATTTCAGCATCAAAAAATTTTTATAAATCCAATCCCTGAATTATAAAACAACCCCAAGAGGCACAACATGGGTTGCACATGTAAAACACCCATTTTCACACAAAATTGGCACTTAAAAATAAACCGCTTTTAAAATGCTACAAAAATCAAATTTTGCAATAAAAATACTGAATGAGGAACATAATGGAAACATAAATACAGAAATCTAACTCATTCTACAATACGTACATATAAAATCACCTACCAAAAGTGTCAAAACCCCCAAATCCTTGTGCGTCACTTCAACCGCACCTCCGCCGCACCACAAGGGAGTAAGATTGAACCTAAATCCAGAGTATTGGACCAAGAAACTCAAAACTAAAACCCTAGGTACTAATCCCCATATTCTGGACATTTGGGGATTCAATAAAAAAGAAGAAACCCTAAGAATAAGGGAGGCATAAGAAAGAGAACCAACTTACTTGAGAAATCTGGACGTTTTTTTTGGAGCCTCAGAAGTTGGGCCCTATATCACGATGAATATGAGCTCCAAAGATGCAATAACGAATATGGGGGGGCGGCTGGGTTCATTGGGAACGTGTGAGAGGTGGAATCACCGAAAAAGGATAACAAATAAATATTTTATGAAAGAATTACAAAACACTTCTTAAACTGGAAATGAGCCTTCGGGTTGGCCCAATACCTAATTTTATCACCCAAATCCATGATGCTAATGAATTTTTAAGGGGCCCAAAATTCTTTTTTGGTTTTAATATTTAAATTAAGGTCATTTTTGAAGTTAAATGGGTGAAAAATGTTGAAAAACTAAGGAGTTATTAAAGAAGAAAAATTTACTTTCAAAACTGGAAATGGGCTCTCAGGTTGGCCCAAATTTTGGAAACCCACTATTTCCTTAAAAAATGCATGGAAAACCACCAAAACAAATAAAGGATGTAAATTAAATGAAAAGCACCTTTGAAATATGTCATGTATGTGACAATTCTCCCCACCATGATGGACTTTCCACCCCGGAAAGTCAACATGAGGCTTGATTGGAAAACAAGAATGTGTACTCTTCCTCAACCCACGACTTTTGCGCTCATGTCTCATGTGTATCATTTCCATGATGCCATAGAACCCGGACTAATGGAATAGAATTCCCTATAAGTATCTTCTCTTGGGAGTCCACTATTTTCACTGGCCTCTCAACAATAGACAAGTCAGGCTCTATGTCTAGTTCTTCCCAACTCAACACATGGGACGGATCCAGGTAGTATTTCTTCAACTGAGAAACATGGAAGACATCATGGATAGACGTCAACTGAGAAGGTAAGGGTAACCTGTATTCCACCTTGCCAATACGCTCGATGATCTCAAATGGCCCGACATACCGCGGTGTTATCTTACCTTGCTTCCCCAATCAACGATGGCCTAGACGAGGGGCCACCTTCAAGAATACTCTGTCACCCACAGAAAACTCTAGGTCTCGACGCCTCCGGTAAGCATATGATTTATGAAGACTATGAGCTGTCAATAAATGTCACCTGATTAATTTTACCTTCTCAGATGTCTCCTGCACCATACTCGGCCCCAGTAGTGAGGTCTCACCTACCTCAGCCCAACACAGGGGGGGCCGACAAGGCCGACCATAGAGCGCCTCAAAAGGAGCCATTCGAATCGAGGATTGGTAACTGTTATTATAAGAAAACTCAACCAATCCCAAATGGGTATCCCAAGAACCTCCAAAGTCTAGGACACATGCACGAAGTATGTCCTCCAAAATCTGATTCGCCCGCTCTATCTGACCATCCTTCTGCGGATGGTATGTTGTGCTCATCTTAATCTGGGACCCCAAGGCCTTCTAAAGGCCTTCCCAGAACCGAGATGTGAAACGAGGGTCTCTATCTAAGACAAATGATGATGGCACACCATGGATTCTCACCACCTCTTGAAGATACAAACGGCCCAACTCATCCTCTTTAGATGTATCTCTGATCGTAATGAAGTGGGATGATTTGGTTAGATGATCAATCACCACCCAAATGGCATTCTTACCTCGAGGTGTACAAGGTAATCCAACAATGAAGTCCATGGAAACCTCGTCCCACTTCCAGGTAGGAATAGGTAGTGGTTGGAGCAAACCGGAGGGCCTTTGGTGCTCTGCTTTCACCTGCTGGCATGTGTAGCATCTCGAAACAATGTCCGCTATGTTCCGTCTCATACCAGGCCACCAAAACTGCCGATGGACATCATAATACATCTTAGTGGCACCCAGATGGACATCCCACTGAGACTGGTGGCTATCCTGCATCACCACCTTCCGTAGAGATAACGACACTACTGAACGGCCCTTGAAGCACAAGATGCCCTCGGGAGACGATGACCAATCAGAGGATGTCTCCCCACCATGAAGAAACTACTTCGACCACTGACAAAGATCATCACTAGGCTGTTCCCGCTGAATCAAATCCAAAAGGGAAGGATTCAACTGGACGCTCTCCAAGAATGCCCCTCCACCGTGTTCCTTGGTCTCCACATGCATCTGAGAAAAGATCCCCATCAATGTCCACTCATCACTAGACTTCCTCAAAGCCTGCACTGGAACCCTTCTGCTCAAGGCATCAGCCACTACATTACCCTTACCTGGGATATAGACAATGTTAAAGTCAAACCCCTGCAATTACTCGATCCAGCGACACTGCCTCAAGTTGAGGTCCTTCTATGAGAAGATATCAGACAAGCTTTTGTGATCAGAATAGACCAAAAACTTCCCCCCAAAGAGGTAGTGACGCCATGTCTTCAAAGCATGCATCACTGTTGCCAACTCCAAGTCATGGGTTGGGTAGTTATTTTCATGTGGCCGGAGTTGGCGAGAGCCATACGCCACCACGTGATCATCCTGCATAAGCATGCACCCAAGACCCATACCTAAAGCATCACAATAAACCACATATCCCTTTCCAGCCTCTGGAAAAATCAGCACGGGGGGCAATAGTCAATCTCCTCTTCAGCTCCTCGAATGATGCCTGACATTCTGGACTCCATACAAACATCACCCCTTTCTGGGTGAGGGCAGTCATCGGTGAAGCAAGCCGAGAGAAATCCCGAACGAATCGCCTATAATAACCAGCTAGGCCAAGGAAACTTCTGATCTCGAACACATTCTTCGGCTGCTCCCATGACATAACCGCACTAATCTTCTCAAGGTCCACTGAAACTCCATGCTCTGAGATCACATGCCCGAGAAATCTCACCTCCCAGAATCAGAATGTGCACTTTGACAACTTTTCATAGAGGCGGTGATCCCATAATGTACCCAAAACGACCCTCAAGTGATGTTCGTGTTCTTCCTCAGAGCTAGAGTATACCAAAATGCCATCCACGAACACCACAACAAAGGAATCGAGGTATTGATGGAACACCCTATACATAAGATCCATAAATACTGCAGGAGCATTTGTCAATCCAAAAGGCATGACCAAATACTCAAAGTGGCCGTACCTACTTCAGAAGGCTGTCTTTGGGATATCTGACTCCTTCACCCTGAGTTGATGATACCCTAAATGCAGGTCTATCTTTGAGAACCACTTTTCCCCCTTCAACTAATCAAAAAAATCATCTATTCTGGGCAAAGGGAATTTTTTTAATTGTTACCTTATCCAGCTTTCGGTAGTCAATGCACAACCAGAGGGATCCATCAGCCTTTTTCGCGAACAACACAAGAGCAGCCCAAGGAGGGATGCTTGGGCGAATGAATACGTTGGATTCTAAGTCATACAGCTGTATCTTTAATTCCCTCAGCTCACTGGGGGCCATGCGATAAGAGGGATGGATATTGGCTGTGTTCCCGGCGCCAGATCAATCGAAAACTCCACATCCCGCTCCGGGGGAAAGCCTAAAAAATCATCTGGGAATACCTCCGGAAACTCATTCACTACATGAGGTGGTGAAACTTCAGGGGAAAGACCATCCTCTAGAATGAGATAAGATAACTGGAAGATAACACTTCCCAACTCTGGGAGTGGAGGCCATACGTGACCTGACCGAGGATCCCATTCTCCATGAAAAACCTGACGACTCCCATCAGGTGCCGTGTAACTCACATGCCGTCTGTAGCAATCGATGTGTTCCTGGAAGTGTACTAGCCAATATATCCCAAGTATGACATCAAAAAGGGTCATATCTAATACAAAGAGGTCCCACTCCATCTCGACCCCTAACATAGAAAGCGCACATGATGTGCCCCTTAGACCCTACTCCTTCTTTTTTCCCAGCGGTGTCACCAACTCCATTGCGAATGACATCAAATCAGTTGGAAAATTTATAATTTCCACAAAACAGGATGAAATGAATGAAACAGAGGCACCAGTATCAAAAAGAGAAGCAGCTATAGAAGATGAAATCAAAACGGTACCTCGAACAGTCGACAATCCCGCCTCTGATTCTGCTGGTGCCTGATCCACCACATGGAGATGTCATGTCTATGCCTGAAGACGACCGCTAGTCTATGGATGTGGCCTGAATAGGATCTACCCAAAATATGACCCAACCCCAGCACCACGGCTGCCAAATCGAGATCCCCCATTCCTCGACGGCTTAGACTGTGCTGGCACTCATCTGGGATCCATGGGTCCTGCCCCACTTTGAAGTGGACGCGCTATCCCGCAAAAGCATTGCACGTGTCCCATACCTCCACACTGAAAACATGTATTTGGAAGATGAGGGCATGCTAGACGGATGTGCCCGGGCTTCCCACACTGGTGGCACACGACCGATCTCGCATCAGAAGCCGCTGATGAAAACTACCTGGAAGAGTTCCCTGAACTGCCTCCTCCTTTATTCACATGATCCCCCCGCTTCATTTTCTTCTATGAGGAGCTTCCACTTCCCACTTCTGATACAGAACCATAGAAATCAGCCCTTCCTTTTCTATCAATCTCCACCCTGCACGCCCGATCAACGACCTCAACATAAGTCCTCATCTTAAACAAGAACACCTGGGAGTATATTTCTGGTCTCAAGCCTTTCCCAAACCTCTGGGCCTTCGCTTTCTCATTAGAGACAATTTCTGGAGCATATCGAACCAACTCAGTGAAACGGTTGGCATACTATATCACAGATAGATTTCCCTGAACACGTTCCATGAACTCTCTAGACCTGGCATAAGTCAACACCTCAGGGCAGTACTGTTTATTGAAGACAGCCTTGAAATCTCCCCAGCGCATCTGCTCATTCTTCCCAGCCTGAAGCACTGACTCCCACCATTTATGGCTGGGACCCTCAAACAGAAAGAGGCACACTTCACCCTGATCTCCTTGGGTGTTTCCCGGAACTCAAACATATTCTCAATCTTCTCGAGCGATTCCCCTGCTTCCTGGGGTTCTGAGCTGCCTCAGAAAGTTGGAGGCTTATTTTTCATGAACTCCTAGGCCTTATCCTTTCTAGGACCAGTCTCATCCTTTCTAACAGAAGCTATAACTAGAGCTGGTCCATATCCTAGAGCCTGGACAGCCCGGACCACGACCTCGACTAGCCTCTGATCAATTGGTGTGGGAGAACTCTCTCCGGATTCCTCCCGTGGGTGCGTGAGAGCTTTCCGGGGAGGCATGTTGCTACAAAATGAAACAGTCACAAAATAATAATCAATACCACAATTCTAAAATTTTTAATCAAATACATCAAATATAAATAATCTAAACACATTTCAGTAATAAAATAAAAAACTACTCCACATCCACCTGATGTCCACATGTGGTCTGCAGCCCACACATCTCACCTGGAAGTGAAGTCAATATGTAAATTCCAACATCCCCTGGTGTCTTAGAGTCTTCCATGAGAGGTGCGGGCTAGACACCCTACTCACAACCAAAACCCCGAGCCCCGACAGTCCTATCTCCTATCTATCCTGACTCATCCCAAAATAACAATATAACCCAAAAACTTTAACCTCCTCTGATACCATTTTGTCACAAACTGAATCTGGTCTCCATCAAACTGGAACCAAACCCGGCTCATGAAAAGACCCGAAGGGCGTTCCCCATCCCCACGGGCTGGCACAAGTTCCTGGGTATCATAAAAATTCATTTGGTAACGATTTACCCGAGTTTGGGTTCATAAAATAACCAAAAACAAACAAAAAACCAAATCTGAAAAATTATGCCAAACAAGACTTAATAAAAACTCAGAACTGAGTATATGGGTTTAAACAAGACACAAGAGGTCCAAAGGTACATAAAAGTATCAGCAAAAAGCCCATGAGACTCCACACGACAAGGGGTCATCACCCACAATCCGTCTCCACAACACCGCACCATCGAGAGAAACTAGCAACCCGAACCACCATCGCCCAGGGCCTTGCCTTTGCCTGTGTCAAACATGATCAAGTCTACTTACACCCAAAGGTGTAAGTAGGGTGTGAGACTAAGCCCAATAGGATATCACCCAAGGATTCCAAGTGATAGACATTATAAAATAAAAGGCTTGCAAGAGTTATAAATAGATAATGGTATCATTTATTTCTAAAAGTGCAACTTTGAAAAGAAAATAACTTTCAATGGGGATAACTTTAAGAATGAGTGAATTTGAATAAAACATTCAAGCTACTGGTTTTCACATCCCAAAATACCATAAGAAAAATATAAATTCCAAAAAGGCCACGAGCACCAAGCATAGGAACACCCATAGGTACTAGTTTATTGTGAGCACCAAGTACCTCGTACCTCGGTGAAAGTAACCATAATGAAATTCGTTCTCGTGCACGAGCCACTAGTAGGGAGAATACCCATAACATAGTGGTCTCCAATCATCTCCTTTATAGTTTTGTTAGTGTTATCCATGTCAGACTTGCTAAGTGAACCATGGTCAAAACACCTCCGTTCACTAGCGTACTAGTGCACGTTAGCCCACCTAGTTACCCGGGTTTCCCGTATTGTGCTCAAATAGTCACCACATTCTACCAAAATCAATTTTCACATATAAATATCAGTTCTGGTCACAAACATTCAAAATAGTAGCTACACCTTTTTTTCACCTTTCGTATAACTCAATAAACCACTTATAATTTCCATAAAACAATTTCAAGAAAAGTAATCAAATTTTGCACATTAAATTCATCTAAAATCCCATATTTAAAACAAAATGGAGACCAATATTATACCAAACCATAAATTTCAGCATCAAAACATTTTTATAAATCCAATCCCTGAATTATAAAACAACACCAAAAGGCACAACAGGGGTTGCACTTGTAAAACACCCATTTTCACACAAAATTGGCACTTAAAAAAAAACCGCTTTTAAAATGATACCCAAATCAATTTTTTTCAATCAAAATACTGAATGAGAAACATAATGGAAACATAAATACAGCAAGACAACTCATTCTACAATACCTACATATAAAATCACCTACCAAAAGAGTCAAAACCCCCAAATCCTTGTGCCTCACTTCAACCGCACCTCCACCGCACCACAAGGGAGTAAGATTGAACCTAAAACCTGAGTATTAGACCAAGAAAATCAAAACTAAAACCCTAGGTACGAAGCCCCATATTCTGTACATTTGTGGATTCAATAAAAAAGAAGAAACCCTAATATGAAGGGAGGAATAAGGAAGAGAACCAACTTACTTGAGAAATCTTGACGTTTTTTTGGAGCTTCAGGAGTTCTGCACTAAATCGCGATGAATCTGAGCTCCAAAGAGGCAAAAACGAATACGAGGTTGCGGCTGGGTTCAGTGGGAACATGTGAGAGGTGGAATTACCTAAAAAGGATAAACAATAAATATTTTATGAAAGAATTAAAAAACAATTTAAAAATTGGAAATGGGTCTTCGGGTTGGCCCAATACCTAATTTGATCACCCAAATCCAAGATGCTAATGACTTTTTAAGGGGCCCAAAATTCTTTTTTTGTTATAATATTTAAATTAAGGTCATTTTTGAAGTTAAATGGGTGATTTTTTTTGAAAAACGAAGGAGTTATTAAAGAAACAAAATTTAATTTCAAAACTAGAAATGGGCTCTCATGTTGGCCCAAATTTTAGAAACCCACTATTTCCTTCAAAAATGCATGGAAAACCACCAAAACAAAGCAAGGATGTAAATTAAATGAAAAATACCTTTGAAATATGTCATGTATGTGACATTTCCTATGTTTAATATTATACCAAATGCTTTTGATGTGGTTTTCTAATCCCAATCCCAAAAAATAACTATACATTTCTTCGATACCAATAATGAAAACCCATAACTACAGTACACCTTATTTCAGAATTAATACAAAAAGATAAATTCATTAATATCCTGAAATATTTTTTGGTGTTTCATCTATGGGTAATTAGATTAATTGAAAAATAACTTGAAACATGAATACAATGACATTATTTAATGATCCATAGTAATCCCTTAAATTCCATTGATATTCCAATATTGCATGGGATAACTTGGGAACATATATAAGAAATGGGTGATCTATAAATCCCGGTAAGTTAATAATAAACACATATCATGATTAAAGAAATACATTATAGTTAATAGGTATATCAATGTGTCATAAAAGGTTTGATACTCATTTACATGAACATCGATGCATGATATAAAATGATAATATGAAGGTAACATAAGAATGCAGTAACAACATAAAACACAATGCCATAAGAATAAGTCAAGGATAACTATCTATACATGACATAATAGTGGTCTTAGGATAACATACTATACAAAATTTATTGTATCAAAAGATTTAAGAACACTACCTAATATATTATAGGGCCATGTTATTCTAGGCTCACCCGTCACATTCATATCATGTCCATTCATTTGTCTGCCTCATGGAGAATACATCATAAAAAACATTTCATCATGTAAAATATTTTACTTATGATATGTGGTTTACCAAAAGGGAAGTAACTAATGAAGTAAGTATAGGTTCTTCTAGTTAAATACCCTTTAGGGGAAATGGTTATGGGTCTTCACAATACAAAATCATGACATGGAAAATCAGGGGATAATTTTTGTAGAATAATGGGTGTACAAAAAATTTCATGGAATGTAACACCCCAAGAATCCACGGTACATTTCCCTTTGAATAATTCAATAGCTTGCATTGTACCCAACTTCGAGATTCTAACACACCACGACCAATCAAAGTAGCCGTTATGAATAGTAGTACCAAAATTTTGAAATTTTATAAAATTTTTCTCTCAAAATGGACTTTATTTTTGGATTCGGAATATCGAAATTAGCTTAGGGTGAAATTTTAGTATTTTTCTGAAAACTTTCAATTTTTGATGAATAGTGAAAATACTAAGTTATTAGTTAAAATTGACTTTTTATTTAAATAATTATTTATTTTATTTAAATTTATTTTAGGTCAAAATTGATACATAATACCTATATATGTTCAATTTAATTCATTGGAGTCAATTTAAATTAATTTTACATATAAAAAAATTTTATTGAACTTTTTACCGTCTTTTACCTAGCTCCTAGGAGAATTTGCAAATTCACATAAAACATAATTTTACCGCTTTTATGAGTGGAATTTAGAATATCTGAGAGACACGATTAATATCAAGGATTAAAATGTGTTTCAATAAGATGAAAATAATATTTGGTGAATAGTTACTTTTTACTTTTATTTACCACGGTTAAAAGTAAATAGGGTAATTAAGGGTAAAAATGATATTAATATTACCCTAAAACATGTCCTAATTCTATTGGACAAGTGTATCTCGACCAAAAACAATCTTAGGAATAAAATATTATCATTTAGGTCCACTTGGATTAGATGAGGACATTTATTATTATTTAATTCAAAGAAGAGTTAAAAGAGTTAAAATCAAAGTTTAATAACTAAAAAAATTTTAATATAGGGTTATACATAAGATAAATTAGATTATAAATATTCATTAGAAAGATAAGAATATTTCATACATAATGGTATTTTATTTATATTTTTTAGACATTAAATAATTTAATTAATTTATGACACAATGGTGATGCACTAATTACCTAATTAATGAAATATTAAAATAATTGATAATATAAAAACCCAAATAAATGTAATTTGAGACTTTTTATGAATTAAACTAATTTTATAGGTTTATATGACATGTCAGTATTGATTTAATTAGGTTTTTTAGAAGTAATCATGCTGTTATGATTTTCACAAAAATCAAATTCCAAATAGTGTCAAAATTGACATAAAAGAGTTTTTAAAACAAATATTATATTATTAATTGATATTCTACTCCTAAAAATATAAGGTTCGGCCAAAGGATTTATATCATGATTGGTGTATAATTAATGGACCACTTGGGGGTCTCTTGGATGTATATAGTAAGTTTATTAACTATATAATATAAAAATACAAAGTGACATGGTAAGTGTCAAACTAATTTACTAAGAGTTAAAACTAAAAGATAAGGTTAATATAATGACACAAAACTGTCTAAAATCTATTGGTTGAAAGGATTTCGACCCATTCCTACCTTAGACTTTGAATAATCCACTTTGGATCCATTAGAAACTGAATATGAATTTATTATAAAATAATAATTTATGTTATTCCAAAAGAGCCCCTCCCCCCTTATAAAAGGACACGACTTCTAAAAATCAATTTTGATCAAATCAAAATGAATAACCCGAAGAAGAGGTAATATTTTCACCACCCTCTTTCAAGTTATTTCTTCTTCAACTTCTTCGTTCCTTGTTATTACCATTCTAAAATAATAACTCTAGTATCTTCTATATACTGGGGTGTTATTATAAATATGGTACAACCATATTCAGTATTCTACCCATCCTTTGAATGACATGTCACCATACATGCGTACGTACGGGTTACCGTCTCCACGTCATCGTGTAATTGTTATTCAATAAATTATTATTTGGATGGGTATAATAATGATGTGTAATTCAGGTAAATAATAAATATAACATGATAATGATTCTGTATATATGATATACCATCCAATTATATATTATTTTAATATCAAAAGAATGATATTGTCGCTCATGCGTACGTACGGACTACCCTCTCCACGAACGTGATGAGATTCATTCCCCATTGTATCAATTCAAGACTAAATATAATTTTATGATTACAAATAATGTTCAAAGACTAAATATCATTCTGGAAATGAATAAGATACAACCTATCCATAACAAACATAGCTTATGTAACAAAACATATAAAAGAAAACGAGTAAGTTATCACCCAAAACGACGATAATCCTAAGATATTATTAACAAAGCAATGTTTAAAGATCATATATGATTTCATATTAATGTATATGATTCTTTAATAATTTAAGAACAATTATTTCACCATTATACAGGAGGTTAACCTACCCTCAAGCAAGGAAAAGTACAAGGTAAGGGTTTATTTCACAATATCTTTATTATCCGAGGTTGTTTATACGTAATTATCTACTAGGACCTCTTTATCATCCACATCCATGTTTCTTAAAAATATTTTTCAAAAAAATTCATAATATATTACAGAATATGGATTAAAGTCATTTATACCCTTGTTTGACTTTTTATAAGAAGTTTATAAAGGAATATTTCCATCATTTTCCAAACAAGGTCCTTTTTAACCTTTTCGACAGAATTAAGGTAAGAATATATTTTTAACTTATACGGCGGGTGCGGCTATATTCCGCCGTTATAAAATCTTAAAAGCTTCCCTTACAATCTTATAAGAATATTTTGAAATTATATGTTTTATTTTATTATTATGTGACCTTTAAATGATTTTAAAATGAATATTTTAGGAATTTGTGAAAGGTACTCTTTATCATGATCAGAATTTTAAATGTTTTAAAGATTTATCTTTCTAAATATTTTTAATTAATTTCCATGTTTTCAAAATGATTTTATGGATATATTTATATGTACATGAATGTTTTGTAATGATATTTATTTTCATAAGTTTCAAAGTGGTATGGGAAACTTTGATTAAAAAATCTCTTTTAAATTACTTCCATGATAAATGTGTGACTTTTAATGATTTCAAAAAAGAGATATTTCACTCAAATAGTTTTGATTTAATCTATGTCAACATCCTTTGATGGATTTTAAGTTTATTCGAAGTTGATTTATTATGATACAAAACTTCCATATTATATTGAAGGTTTTGGGATATGTTTGACTGTGGATGTGTTATTTTTATACCATTCATGATTTATGGAGAAAGTATTGACATTTCGTATGCTAGTTTTATTATGAATGTTTATGTTATGTTTAAACTTGTTCATATGAGGAATTCATTGGACTTAATAAGTGATGGGTGGATCCCGATATAGATCCTCGATACATCAGTAGGTCTCATAAGACAAACTAGTGTCTTGGCACGAGGCCTTGACAAAATCTTATTTGTAGTCTTGGCACGAGGCCTTGACTATGTGGTTATGATAGTCTAGAATTATGAATTCCATCATTATGAACGTGGTTATTGATATTGCATGTGATTATTCGACTAGTAGAATATCCATGTGAATAAGTAAATGACATTATTTCAATTTATTTTTTCCATGTTATGCTGAAGTTTAAGTTTAAAAGGATTTTGTTTTAGTTATGCATTGCCTTAAATGTTTATGTTTATTTAAGAAAGTTTATGCTATATTGTTATCCTTACTGAGCATTTGAGCTCACCCCTTTCAATGTTTTATTTTTTCCCAGGATGTGAAGAAGTATTTTATGAATGACCTACCGGGATAGTATGAGGGAATATGAAGATAAGATTTTGTTTTAGTTTTTCACTTTATTATGTAATGTAAGACTTATGAATGTATCTAGTCTTTCCAAGGCTACTAAACAAATCGGTCTTTTGAGACTTGATATTTTGTGATCATGCCAATGTTAAGTAATAAAGCATCGAATCTGGGTAACTGGTGTCGGGGCATTACAGTTGGTATCAGAGGAAGTTTAGTACAAACCTTGGAAGCTAGATTTAGATAAACTCTGATTAGAACACATAGACCTAAGATGGACTTTGAGGATTAGTATAGAATAACTTCCTAGAATTTTGGTATTGTAGTGATTTTGTGAGTTTTCCGAGCAATACATCCCTGTCTGGATATGAGAAGGTAGAGGTGTCTCTAGCACAGATGTACCTAGTGGTAAAACCCGAAAAAACCACTTTGAGCTAGACTCGAACGGGAACTAGTGCACGATAATGGGACTTGCTGCACTCTTGGTTACGACACTCCCGGGGGATATGCTTAGGATAATTCTCATTTTCTTTACCAACCATTATGAAGGGTATATGAGTATATAATTCCTCAAAGAACACATTTTTATGATTATGGATTATATCCATAAACCATTCAATTTATGATAAGTGTTTTATATGTTTGGATTTATGTATTGCGATTCATAAACTAATCTAGCGTATGGAATTGTTTAGAAATGGCGCCGAGTGAAAGAAATGGAAACTGTATCAGTGAACGCACTCCATGTAGGTATTTGCCTCTTGATCAAGATAATTATAGTGGTGCTGGTGATGCAACTGGTGCTGATCAGCTAATCACCATACCTGGAGAACTGAATCAGGTTATGAATAATAACCTTACCCGTATGGAGCACTCATATCTGCTACGTGGAGGATCAATGTTACATCACTTCATGAGGAAAAAACCACCAATGTTCAATGGGGGTACAAATCCACTAGTATCTGAGTAATGGATAAGTTCCCTAGAGAAAATATTTCAGGCATTGGGGAGTAGTGAAACGAAAAAGGTTATAATGGCAGTTTACCGCCTCACTAGATATGCTGATCAATGGTGGTCATTAATTAAAAACCGAAAGGATGATGAAGAAGTATCAAGTATGGAATGGAGGGAGTTTAAAGATATTTACATAGAAAAATAATTTCCTCATGACCATCAAGAAGATATGGAAAGGAAATTTCTCAGTTTGAGGTAAAAACAGGATGAGAATGTCTCAAAGTATGAAGCTAACTTTACAAGGTTATTGAGGCATGTAGAAGACTATATACGTAACCTGAGGAGTAATATTGATCATTTCTTTGATGGGTTAAAACCATTTCTCTATTGATCATTAGTCTCATAATCCTTCTCGTCATACGAAGACATTGTCTCATGTGCTATAAATACAGAAAAGGAATCCTCTAAATATTATGACAATAAAGTAATGCAAGAGAAGAAGAGAATGGTGGAACAAGAGACAGATAAAGGGAAAAAGGGAAAGAAGGATTTTCCATTATGTGATAATTGTGGGAAGAAACACCCCGGTACTTGCCTAAAAAGAATGGGAGTTTGTTACAAATGATGAGAAAAAGGACACCAGGCTCGTGATTGCAAGGGAAAGAAAGATGCTGTCAATGTTGAATGCTACAATTGTAGAGAAATGTCGAATTATGCGAATGAATTCCGTAAGCACCAAGGAAACTTACCTCAGAAAAGGCCAAGGGATCAAGGCCAATCATATGCTGTTACTACAGTTGAAGTGGAATAATTAATGTATTTGTGTTTTTGGACAGAAGGATTATATTCTGGTTATAATAATAATGTGATATATATAAGGGTTGTATTGCAGTACTTGTTGTTTTAATTAAGGGTTTAATATGACTAAGGTAATCATATCTTCATTATGTTACAATAAGATAAACTATACTTTGTCTGGGGAATCTGATGTGACAGTTGATTTTGGAATTTAGATACCTTTTACATAGAGTCTGGACAGAGGTACTTTGGATAACTATAATGTTTGGAGTGGATTAAGTTGAACATTGGATAGTATTGTTTAAGGTTAAAACAAATCTTATGATTAATTTTTGGAATATTATAGTTTTAGGAAAAGGAAAACCTGCAGGTCAGGCGATAACCCATCACGTCAGACAAAGCAGCAGGAATCGAACCTACAACCATAGTGCGACATGCCTTTATTACCTACAACTAGCTTTCAGGAAGTCCCTGGTCATTACAAAGTATTTTTCTTCATTTTAATGATATATGATAATGTTTGGATCCTTATATGATTAAGATAAATATAATATTTTTTAGTTCTATTATCTTTTGATGTGAAAGATGAGTTTGTGGTAGAAATTAGTTGAAAGATGAAACTCTACTTGTCAAGTATATATATATTTATATATATATGTATATATATTTCTCTTATTCTATGAAGAAATTAATTCAAAAACATTAGGTAAGGGATCCTAAAACCAAAAATGTGTTATCCTAATACCTTTTGTTTTGTTGATACAATGATAATTTAAATCATCATAGATTGATGGCTTTGAGGCCCTCAATTCTACATTTTTTTGTGACTAATGACCTCAATCACTCCCTATGAATATTTACATTTTTACTCGAATTATGTGTCTCTAATTTCCACCAATGTTCTCCAAATCGAGATCAGAATTTGGTGGTGACCCTTTCATTTCTCTTTTCCTCTTATTAAGACTAAATTTTATTAACCCAATTTCCGATGTGGGTTTTCCCACAAAGATATTTTCTATTTTCAACCTTGTATTTTCGAAGAACAATTTCAAATTACGAGGACTCAATTTATTGAAGGAGGAGAGAATGTAACACCCCAGGCTTCCACGGTACGTTTCCCTTTTAATAATGCAATAGCTTGCATTGTACCGAACTTTGAGATTCTAACACACCGCGACCAATCAAAGTAGCCATTATGAATAGTAATACCAACTTTTTGAAAATTTATAAATTTTATCTCCCAAAATTGACTTTATTTTTGGATTCATAATATCGAAATTATCTTGGATGAATTTTTGGTATTTTTCTGAAGACTTTCAATATTTGATTAATAGTGAAAAACACAGAGTTATTAGTTAAAACCGACTTTTTATTTAAATAATTAATTATTTTATTTAAATTTATTTTAGGTCAAAATTGATACATAATACCTATATATTTTCAATGTAATTCATTGGAGTCAATTTATATTAATTTTAGATATATAAAAATTTTATTGAACTGTTCACCATCTTTTACCCAGCTCCTAGGAGAATTTTCAAATTCACATAAAACATAATTTTACCGGTTCTGTGAGTGAAATTTCTAAAATTCGAGAAACACGGATAATATCAAGGAGTAAAATTTGGTCCAATAAGATGAAAATAATTTTTGGTGAATAGTAACTTTTTAGTTTTATTTACCACGGTTAAAAGTAAATAGGCTAATTAAGGGTAAAAATGATATTAATATTACCCTAAAACATGTCCTAATTCTATTGGACAAGTGTATCTACACCAAAAACAATCTTAGGAATAAAATATTATCATTTAGGTCCACTTGGATTAGATTAGGACATTTATTATTATTTAATTCAAAGAAGAGTTAATAGAGTTAAAATCAAAGTTTAATAACTAAATTTATTTTAATATAGGGAAATACATAAGATAAATTCGATTATAAATATTCAGTAGAAAGCTACAAATATTTCCTACATAATGGTATTTTATTTATAATTTTTATAGATTAAATTATTTAATTAATTTATGACACAATGGTGATGAAATAATTACCTAATTAATGAAATATTAAAATAATTGATAGTATAAATACCCAAATAAATGTAATTTGAGACTTTTTATAAATTACAGTAATTATATAGGTTAATATAACATTTTAGTATTGATTTAATTAAGTTTTTTTAATTAATCATGCTGTTATGATTTTCAAAAAAATCTAATTCCAAATAGTGTCAAAATTGACATAAAATATTTTTTAAAACAAATATTATATTATTAATTGATATTCTATTCTTAAAAATATAAGGTCCAGCAAAAGGATTTATATCATGATAGTTTTATCATTAATGGACCACTTGGGGATCTCTTGGATGTATATTGTAAGTTTATTAACTATATAATATAAAAATACAAAGTGACATGGTAAGTGTCAAACTAATTAACTAAGAGATAAATCTAAAAGACAAGGTTAATATAATGACCTAAACCTGTCTAAAATCTACTAGATGAAATGTTTTAGACCAATCCATACCTTAGAATTTGAATAATCCAACTTTTAAGCCATTAGAAACCAAATATGAATTTATTATAAAATAATACTTTAAGTTTTTCCAAAAGAGCCCCTCCTCCCCCTTATAAAAGGACACCACTTCTAACCAATTCTTCACACCTTCAAAGCCTTTTGGGTTGGCCAACCCCTGCCCAAATATTCTATAAAAATTCCTTAAATTCAACCTAAAGGCCTTAGTTTGATCATAAAGCCAACCTAAGTAGCGCTTTTGATCAAATCAAAAGGAATAACCTGAAGAAGAGGTAATATTTTCACCACCCTCTTTCAAGTTAATTTCTTCTTCAACTTATTCTTTCCTTGTTATTCCCATTATAAAATAATAAATCCAGTATCTTCTATATACTGTGATGTTATTATAAATATGGTACATCCATATTTAGTTTTCTACCCATCCTTTGAATGACATGTCACCATACGTGCGTATGTACGACTTACTGTCTCCACCTCATGGTGTAATTGTTATTCAATAAATTATTTTTTGGATGGGTATAATAATGTTGTGTAATTCATGTAAATAATAAATATAACATGATAATTATTCTGTATATATGATATACCATCCAATTATATATTATTTTAATATCAAAATAATGATATTGTCGCTCGTGCGTACGTACGGACTACCGTCTCCACGAACGCGATGAGATTCATTCCCCATCATATCCATTCAAGACTAAATTTCATTTGATGATAAAAAATAATGATTAAATACTTAATATCATTCTATAAATGAATAGGATACAACCTATCCATAATAAACACGTCTTATGTTACAAAACATATAAAAGAAAACGAGTAAGTTAATACCCGAAACGACGATAATATTAAGATATTATTAACAAAGCAATGTTAAAAGATCATATATGATATCATATTAATGTATATGATTATTTTATGATTTAATAACAATTATTTCACCATTATACAAGAGGTTAAACTACCCTCAACCCAGGAAAAGTACAAGGTAAGGGTTTATTTAACAATCTCTTCATTATCCGAGGTTGTTTATACGTAATTATCTATTAGGACCACTTTATCATCCACATCCATGTTTCTTAAAAATGTTTTTCAAAACATTTTTTACAATTTTACAGAATATGGGTTAAAGTCATTTATACCCTTTTTTGAATTTTTATAAGAAGTTTATAAAGGAATCTTTCTGTCATTTTCCAAACAAGGTCCTTTTTAACCTTTTCGACAGAATTTAGGTAAGAATGTTTTTTTAAACTTATATGGCGTGTGTGGCTATTTTCCACCGTTATAAAATCGTCAAAGCTTCCCTTACAAGCTTATAAGAATATTTTGAAATTAAATGTTTTATTTTATTATTACATGACCTTTAAATTATTTCAAAATGAATATTTTATGAATTTGTGATAGGTACTCTTTATCAAGATCAGAATTTTAAATGTTTTAAAGATTTATCTTTCTAAATCTTTTTAATCAATATACATGTTTTCAAAATGATTTTAAGGATTTATTTATATGGACATGAATGTTTTGAAATGATATTTATTTTTGAAAATTTTAACAGTGTTATGGGACAATTTGATTCAAAAATATATTTTATATTACTTCATTTATAAATGTGTGACTTTTAAATGATTTCAAAAATGATATATTTCTCTCAAATAGTTTGGATTTTATCTATGTCAACATCCTTTGATGGATTTTAAGTTTTTTCTTAAGTTGATTTATTATGATACAAAAATTCCATATTGTATTGGTGGTTTTGTGATATGTTTGATTGTGGATGTTTTATTTTTATACCATTCATTGTTTATGGAGAAAGTATTGACATTTAGTATGCTAGTTGTAATACGAATGTTTATGTTATGTTTAAACCTGTTCATATGAGGAATGAATTGGACTTAATAAGTGACAGGTGGAGCCCGCTATAGCTCCTCGATGCATCGGTAGGTCTCATGAGACATACTAGTGTCTTGGCATAAGGCCTTGACAAAATATTATTTGTAGTCTTGGAACGAGGCCTTGGCTACGTGGTTATGATAGTCTGCTTTATGCATTCCATCATTATGAAAGTGGTTATTGATATTACATGTGATTATTCGACTAGTATAATATCTATGTGAATAAGTAAATGGAATTATTTCAATTTATTTTTGCCATGTTATGCTGAAGTTCAAGTTTAAAAGGCTTTTGTTTTAGTTATGAATTGACTTAAATATTTATGTTTTTTAAGAAAGTTTCCGCTATATTGTTATCCTTACTGAGCATCTGAGCTCACCCCTTTCAATGTTTTATTTTTCCCAGGATGGGAAGAAGTATTTTTTGAATGACCTACAGGGATAGTATGAGGGAATATCAAGACAAGATTTTGTTGTAGTTTTTCACTTTATTATGTAATGTAAGACTTATGAATGTATCTAGTGTTTCCAAGGCTACTAAACTAATCGGTCTTCTGAGACATGATCATTTGTGATCATGCTAATGTTAGGTAATAATGCACCGACTCTGGGTAATTGGGGTTGGGGCGTTACATGGTAGGAATCAATGAGAGTGAAAGGTGTTATATCATTACAAGTGAATCATATGGAAAAGTAAAAGGGACATATAAAAATACATTACAATATGAGTAATTTGTAATAAAAAGGCTTAGTGAAAAGAATGTGCTTGAAATAAAGGAAGAGGAGAGTGTCTCTTAACTTGAGAGGGTGATTGTTAAATATTAGGAGGATCTATATAAGATCATTAAAACACTTTGGTATGGATTTATAGAGGAATGAGGAGGAAAAATTCATTATAAATAGGTTTAGAGTGAAGAGGAGTTGGAGTTTGGGTGGGTATTCATAGAAAAAGAGAGGAAAATTCTTTATTAATTTCAATACAATGGTTTTGGATTCTTTATGATAAAATATTAAAAACTATAAAACATTTAATGGGTTTTCCCATGGTTTCTACCAAATAAGACTGATTTTAAATATTTTATAAGAAATAGAACTAAAAATATTAATATAATACCATTGGTGTTATGGATGTGAGTCATGTTCTTAAATAATTGATTTTAAAGCCTTGAAAAATATAATATAGGTTTTGTAGGAATTAATAATGGTTTATAATAGTAATAAAATTACCTAAAAAATACAATATTTTAATTTTTATAAATACTTTTGTTTGTAGATTCCATTTATAGAATTTCTTATATCACTTCTGTAATATTATGATGCACTAATACATATAGTATATTTATACCATAGTTATTTTTCACCAAAAAATACAAATGTCCTCGAAAATTATGAAACATTCACAATCATATAATTTTGAAATTATGATTTCAAAAATAATATTTATTGTATCAAAATAATTTTCATAATATTATAATCGACACTTTTAAATAAATTCTCACTTATTAAAAATACTTGTTTTTATGATAAAAAGGTTTTATTACCCTTATAAAGAATATATTGGATTTAATTAATTATATAATAATTTTTATACAAATAAATATCATTTTATAAAAATATTATAATAAAATATAATTTTTTTAATTTTTTTTAATTTATCAAAAATGACATTAAAATCATATATTTTGCAAAAATACTATTTGGGTTTCTTCGTATCAAAATCAAATTCTGATTAACTAAAATATATTTGTATATATAATGTAATAATCAAAAGAGATAAATATCAATTTTTTTTTAAAAACACTACAATAAAAAAATTCATTATTCTAGGGTCTTGATATATAATCCCATATTACATTAGTGTATGCTAATAAGATAAGGTGTGTTATGGTGGTTCTTTCATGGGGTGGTTCAATGAACATGGTTTGTGCCGTGATTTTGATAAGATTTAACCTCTCCCATAAATAGTTTCATTTAAGCCTTAGTTATTGAATCTAATATTGTTCTACATAAAGGGAAAATTCTATTTATTCCATCACCCTAAAAATCCCCAATAAATGGTATTTATAGGATATGATCCTTCAGGTCGAGGCCATCACTTATTCCTTCAATATTAATTGGAATTTATCATAACCCTCTATATACAAATATAAATGGTTACTATTAAATGACTACATTATCAATAGTTATTATTTATAATCTTATTATAAATTTGAATGGATACATTATATGACACACTAAAATAACCAAAGTAGTGCATGTGTTTTCTATAACAACATTAATAAATAAAGAATTTTTTTATTCAAAAAAATGGATTTTATTTTATAAAACTTTGGGTCATTACAATTAGGACACAAGTTTGCAAGGATATATTCACAATCTCCCATGACATTGATAATTGAGATGATTTTATTTCCAAATATTAGTAGAGGAGGATTCAAATACACCCACTCGGGGTACATTTTCTTCTTGGGATGTAATCGTGCTTTATGACCATCCATAGCATCCATCCATGTAATATTATAAATGAGAAACACATGAGGTAATATTACTTGATTTTGTGTTTGAGTGGGAAAATTCACTAGAGATTTATATTTTTTTCTTGGATGTAATTGTGGATAAAAACCTACCTAATTTAGCCTATAATGATATAGGTGATATGGTGGTGATGGTTTCCCCAATGTGTGAAATTTCTAATAATATATTGGTTATATAATTAAATAAACATTCTTATTTGACATTAACATTAGTATATTCCCCAATAATTTAATTTTTATTCAAAAATATATTCATACTTTATATGGTATACTGAGTGAGGAATGTGTGTTCTAGATAAGTTATTACAATCAATATGTATATTTTCTCTATGTAGATTGGAATTATGTTGTCTAAATTTGATTATTTAAACTTTAGGTTAAGTATTTTTTTATTAGTAGAATGAAACTAAACTTATATTATTGTTTTTTGGTTTGGAATATAGTTATACCTTTTCACATTATCGCAGTGATAGTTCATAGAAAGGGTAATAATTGGATATTTAGAGGAGCTCTAGGATCTTGGGAATACCATTGAGATCATGTATGTACCCTATTATCTAAAACGTTAGTGTAGATGAAATTATGATTTTTTTTCTCATATAGATAATCTTTAACATAAATGTTATACTCTATAATATCAATGAGGTTTGTATCTAAAAAATTCAATATTGTGAATCATGTGGTAGGAACCCAATCATTATCCACAATAGAGTAATATAGAGATCCATTATCCCAATAATAATTTGTGAGGGATGGATAATCATCCTTATCCATTTTTTCCATTCTGTAATATTTTATGGGATTTTTATCCTTTTGAGGATTTATATCTCCTTTATATACTCCCATTGCGATAAAGTGGGATGTTATTCTTGGATGGTCATCCTAAATGAATCTCCTCTAACATATATTAAATGTGATCTTGATGGAGGGGTTTAGTCATGAACATCTAGTAGTTTATACCATGGGGGAACATTTTATGGGGACACCCTGGGATTATAGAACACTAACCACTTTGGAGGTGTTAAAAATTAAAATATACTTATGGGACAGGGTTTCTCCCACACTATAGAAAATATATCTATTTCCAAATGCATAATTGATGGTTCCTAAGATGCTGATAAGGATAAAAATTCACTAGTACCCTTGCGGATGTATGTAATTTTTTTCGTAGAATTATTTTCTTATCCCTTTTATACTTTTGGGATCTATCCTAGAATTATAATAGTGCATAATATTCTCTAGCTACTCTTGATGAGTGATATATAAAATTAGGAATTGATACATTATCATGAAAATTTCTTAACATACATTGGTTGAATTTTTGTAATAGCCTATTATTTTTTAGAATGAATCCTTTTTATGCCTTATTAATATCCATCAATTAGTTTTAAAAGAATTATATTTATTATAAAAATTGTTGAGAATTTTCCAGCGAAAATGAAAAGATTTATTTCTAACCAAATTGGACTTTCATGCATTATATGGTTTTATTTAATAGGATGATTTCAAAAGTATATAATTTTATTATAACAAAAGGAAAATTATTTTTTGATTATTATGTAAAAATTATCTTAGTAATTTTTTTACCATGGGAAAGGGTAAATATGGTAATTATGTTTAAAAATAAAATGATAAGGATTACAAAAATGACCATAACACTTGAATTAATTTTATTGGATTAACGTATCTGATATATAATCATAAAAAGCTGATTATATATCTTTTTCTTAATTTGGACATGATTTGACATTTATAATATTTTATTTAATATAATTCCAAAAATTACATACAATTTATTTTAATAAATATACTATTTTAACATTGAGGTAAACATAGTATATAACCTATTAAAAATTTCATCTGAAATATAAATGATATTTTTTTATCAGGGTAAATGTTTTTTATAAAATTTAGAGGTGATATAATAACCTTAAAATATTACACAACACAGATTCAGTAATTATTAAATTAATAGAAAAAATAAAATAAATGATATTGAGGATATTAAAAATATTATAATTTGAGTGATTTTTTAGGTTATATGATTTGTTTTTTAAAATTAAAAATACATATTAAATATTTTTTATGAATTTTATTCCAATTCCAATTTTTATTGTAGTTTTAAAATTCAAATTAAATGAGTAGTTCAAAAATTGATATTAATGTTATTTTATAATAAATAATATTTTTTAAATTATTTAAAATTACTAAATTTTTTATATTTATCCAAGTCATTCTTATAAGGATTAAATTTTCATCCATGTCCTATTTAATGTATAATTTTCCATTTTTTGTAATTATATTGACCCATAGTGATTAAAAACATTTTTATCACAGTAATCATGAAAATGGGTTAATGAAGTGTTTAAAAAATGATGAGTGTAAAAATGAGATCCAAACTTGTCCAAAATTTTATTTAATTATATTATTTAAACTCCTCCTTCTCATAAATTCTAATTTTATCAATTTTTGATCCATTTAGACATCAGAATTAAAATATATTATTTTAATATTTTAAGAAATTCAGAGAGTTCCCCACCCATATCTTGTAAAAGGGAACCTATTATTCTCATTTCTTCAATATTAAAAATATTTTTTTATCAGAAAATCCCTACCCAAATAGATTCCTTTTAACTAAACCAAATTCTGAGTGGCATTGGTTTGATCATAAAATCATCATAGGAAATTGTTTTGTGAAAACCGCAAAAGAGTGTCTGAATAAGAGGTATACTTCTTAATACAATGTTTTAATTTGGTTTTTTAAGAATTCATTAATTACTCTTGAACCCTGATGAAATAATAAAAACATTATCATAAATATACTTAAATTTTATTTGGTTAATAGCATAACCTTTATCCACCTCTAATATCCATAAAATGGTAAACGAATACATCGTTCATGTGTACGACAAACTATCGCCTTGCGACTGATTTAATTCATTTTCCATCACCATAAATTATGATTAGTGGTGATTATATATTTAATGTATTTATATGAAATAAATTCTCTATATATTATTATTTAAAGAGTTACTTAATTTCATACCCTTCTATTCACTGAAAAATGATAGCATCATTTGTGCGTATGTGTAGACTACCACCTCTATGAAGCGATGTGATCCATTTTTCATCACCACATAAAATTTATTATATATATATATTTAATTTTTTTGTAATTTATGGTATAATTATAATTATTTAATTAATAATATTACACTTAACTTATTTATATAATTATTATTGAAAAATTTAAATGTTACTCATATGCACCAACAACCCACTGTCTCTATGATTGTAATGTAGGTAATATTTCCTAATCGAATTGTATAGATAGTTTTAAAAGTATAATTGATGGATAATAATGATAATTAGTTCATTATTATTTTTTACTGATAAGGGAATACTGAACACTTTGACTTTAATTAACCTATCATAGTCATTTTGGACATAGGATATAAATATAGTTAGAACATTCGACATGAAATTACTTGATAAAGTAATTGATTATATCATAGAAAAAGATAAAATATACGTAATTTTTAACATAAAAAAATTATGTATGTAAATAATTATAAATTTTTTATTATCGATGAATTTAAAGAACATATGTGACTGGTCAGACTCAAGGTATGGGACATTCTTTTAAAAATAATCTTTTAAAAATTCCCTTAAAAATATTTTTATTCTTCCATGTAAATATTTTGGAAATTATTTGACGGATTTCTATATATGGAAAGATATAATAAATTTCCATTTATATCTATTTTTAATTTTCTTTAATGGTTTTAAAAAGTATACATTTTATAAATTTTTTTGACATTTACACAAAAACAAAAAAGGATTGTTCTATTTTTATCATCTATGAGGACAATAAATTTTTATTCCACCATAACCATTAATTGTAATATAAATTCCTTTATAATATTAAATTTTATTTTTCAATGATAACATCTCATAAAATACGTTTTTTAAAATAATTTTTACAATGGAATGTAAATTTCAATATTTGGAACTGTTTTCTTATGGTTGTATGGAATATTTAAATTAGTGTGGTATTTGAAATTCAATGATTTTATGTTTAGGATTATGTTATGGTTATCAGGAATAACTATGATTATGGGTAATTCTTTTTAAACCATTGATGGGTGGTTCCATTATAAAACAAGGACGGGGGGTTCCATTATAAACTTTGGATGGGTGGGTCTGTGGTAACTCTCCAATGCACTGGGTATGGAAGTCGACCCTTTAGTTATTCTATTTGTAAGAGTGATATTGAAGTGATTACCCAAGTTACCTTCATGGTTTTATCTATTATATCTCAAGTTTTTATAGAAATATTTTTATTTATCAAGGTAATATAATGATCTTAGGTCTAAAAAAATTCATATGAAACTTTAAATTAGTGGAATGTATAACTTTTTGAAAATATTATTATAATTTTTTTCACAATTAAAAATAATACATTAGGTATTATATTTTCCTTGTATTTTTTATGAACTATTTTACAAAAATATTTAGGCAAATGAGTTGATTTATTTGGTAATAAATTTTTTTCTTTGAACCCTCAGGCTTATTTTTAAAAGGAAATTGTTTTATATATTGATGGACTAACCCGTTTCTTTATTTCATTCATTTTATGTTATTTTTGTCTCATACCACATTTAAAAAAAAATATAATTCATATTTATTGATGAATAGGTATTATAAATGTGGAAAGATTAAAATTTAAAATTTTTGACATGAAAATAAAAGTTGTTATATTATAAAAATTTTTAATGGAAAAAATATTATTATATTTGGTAGTGCCGACATTGTAATGTAATATTTATTTGTGTAAGGGTGATGAACTAATTCAATATAAAACTAAAACTATATGTTTTTTGGTATTTAAATAAAATGAATTCTTATCTAAAAAAAAACTAAAAATGTAATTTTTAAATTTTGGTTCATAGAGTTTGAATCATAGTAAAGGTTTAGATAAATTTTTTGTATAATAATGTTTTTTGAATACACGTAAAATATTCTAATTTTCAGATAATATGAAATTAAATATCATTTAAATATTACCATATTTCTTCATCAAACATATATCAATTCAGAAGTATTACCACAGAAGAAATTGGGAAGATAATGTAAGAAGGAACTAAAAAGAAATTACCCATCCAAATCAGTATATCGAAAATATTGGAATTAGAACAAAAAATATATTTTTAGTAATGGATAAGTTGTAAAAGGCTATAATGGGTAGTAGCACATTAGCCTTCGCCCAGTTGGTGAGGTATCCTTAAGTGCATCCACAAGACCCAGGTTCAAAACCAGGTAGAGGCATATTTCTAGGGTACTATAGCAGTACAGTAGCAGTACTGTAGCAGGTACTGTAGAAGAACAGTACACTGTGTGAGTAATGTAGCAGGGTTGTACAGTGCATGGGTATTGTAGCAAAATTGTATATTGTGCAGGTACTGTAGAAGGCACTATAGCCTGTACTGTTTGGTACTGTAGCAGCTGGAACTATTCACCTTGGGCTACTAGTTTGGGGTTGGAGTCCTTAAGGCTTTCAGGCCACCCAGGGCTTTGGTTTAGTAGTGCTTTGGGGCCACCTTTATGGCATTTGGGCCAAATTATGGCCTTCGGGCCACATGTAGTATCCCGAGACAAACTACAAAAAAGGAGCAGCCCTAGAAGAGGATTCAGAGTAGGTGCACTCACCAGAGCAGAACCAAATAGATTTGTCCGAATGAGGGGGTATGGATATGCCATCGGGACCAGCCTCTACTTGCACGAGAAGCCTAGCCAGATGACCATGTGGAGGTGGAGAGCTACTATCATGATGCAGATGCTGGGAATGGGCAGTTCTTTGTAGATAGTCTGGTTGAATATCCTAAGACCTTCAGGTCTTGTAATGTCTTAAGCCTATGGGCCATGTAATATCTAAGCCTACGGGCCTCGTAAGGGTTCCCCCTCATCCCTTGAAAGGGGGTTATCAAAAATCAATAAAAAATGAAGGCCTTTAGGCCTTTTAGGATATAAAGGGTGGTAGAGTCCATTTTATAGAGTAATTTGATTTTACATAGGGGAACCTATTGATTATTAAAAATTTAATGAAAAAACCCTTTGATGCTTAGTTTAAATTCAGATATAATGGTAGATGAATGATGGATAAATTACATGGAATTTTTTTTTGAATTCACGGGTTGTTTGGAACATCGAAAAGTAACCATTTTGGTTTATCATTTTGATGGTGAAGATGATTAATAGTGGTATTTTGTTAAAAATAACATGGAATTTTATAAGCATGACTCTATAAAATGAGAAAAATTTAAGAATCCATTCCTTGAGAAATGTGTCACTAATTTCATTTGACTGAGGATAGAGTAACAATTATTGGAATTTATGAGAAAAGATGAAAATTTTTTAGGTGTGTATGAATCCAATTTTACAATATTGTCAATGTATATACTATATTTTATCCGAGATCATAATTGTAAGATTAATAGATTTCTATCTAGATTGAAGATAATGTACAGAATAGTGTTGGAATCCCAAAAATATTAATTTAATTATAAAATTATTTTAATAGAAAAAAAGTTGGAAAATAAATTTGATGAAGATATGATGATCTATAAAAATAAAAATAAAAAGAGATCTAGGTGGATAGAAAATTGGAAGAATGGATTGATGTAATATGATGATAAGAGAATAATGTTTTCAATTTTCAATAGGCATGGTAACAAGTACATTAGGGAATGCCTTATGAAATATTTTAAGTGATAATGATGTAATAAATTTGGGAATATAGATCATGACTGCAAATAAAAATATATTGGTAGTGGTATGAGTAATCTAGTTAAAAGAAAGTAAGGTTTTTTAAATGTGATAAATTGGGCCACTATATAGATTCATGTGTGAGGAAGATCAAGAATTATGGGAAGTAACCAGTCTAGAAATAAAAGGGTTTGATGAAATCCTTTTCAACTACTATGGATGATGATGATCCATCAAATTAAGTGGTGATAGGTATGTTATAGTTAATTCCAATTATAAAAATATACATTTTGACTATTTATCTTCAAATTATTTCATTCGTAATAAATTTTAATGTTAATTGGTAATATACCCTCATGAAAGTTATATATTACATTCAATGAAAACTCTAAGTAGTAATATTAAATAATACTAGGTTTATTGGAACATTCCTATTATTATCAGTGGAATAGTATTTCTTAGAAATCATGTTTAACATACTATGGTATTTTTGGTTATTAATTTTGGTATGGATTAGCTCTCATTATATAATTTTGAGATAGATTGTATACCAAAGAACATATTATTAAATTATTTCAAATCATTGATAACCAACCACGAAGAAGAGGACTTTATTAGAGTTGAAAGTGAAATCTACATAGAAAATGTTTTTTAAAAGAAGAAATTTTTTTTGATTAGTTATATCCCCATAGTAAGTGAATACATTGAAATTTTTCTTGATATTTTATCTTTGGTTATTCCTGATCAAGTGGTTGAGTTCACTATTAATTTATTATGTGATTCTAATCCTTTTTAAAAACCCTTTATCGATTGGATCAAGGAAAAGATTTTGAAATGAAAAAGATATCACTTAAGTTTTTAGATAAAGGTTTCATTCATCCTATAATATCCCCATGGGGTGATCCTATATTTTATTTTTAAAAACATAGATTGTTCCATGAGTATTTTCATTGATTATAGATCTTTTAATAACATCACTATTGATAATAATTACCCTTTTCCTCATATTAATGATTTATTTGATTAGCTCGATGAAGAAAAATATTTTCTAGAGATTTATCAAATTTTATAGTATCATTAGTTTAAAGTGAAGGAGTATTATGTTCCAAATATGGTGTTTTTTAAAATATAAGGGCATTATAGGTTTTTTGGTATTCCCGGAAGGTGGTCTAATTAACCGGATGTATTTACGGTCATTATGAATACCATTTTTCATGAATATTTAGAAAATTCATTGGTTGTGTTTATTAATGAGTTATTTTTATATTCTAAAAGTAATTAGGATCATGAAAGAGACCTAATAATTGTCTTAAAATCGTTTATATAAATAAATATGAATGAAAATTTAGTAAGCATGTATCTTAGTCGCAAAAAAATATTTTAATGGTTATATTGTTTTAGAATATTTAATAACTGTTGAGCCTCTTAAAAATATAATTTGTGAAGAGTGTAAAATACCAAGAAATTATATATATATATATATATTCATAGATTTATTTAATTAGATGGAACATATCAGAGTATTGTTGAATTAATTTCTCAGTTTTCTAGCACACTGACTATGTTAACTAAAAAAGGAGTCAATTTTATCTGGATAGAATATTGTAGTGATTATTTCTAGGAACTAAAAAGAAGATTTCTAAATACTCATGTTTATAAATCCTCTCAATAATGGGTGAATTTTTTATGTAAATTAATTTTTATTTAAAGGGTCATGGTTTTGTCATTATGTAGAATTACCGGTTAATTGATTGTTCTTTATGGAAACTGAACCTTGTTAGTTAAATTATACTAAACTTTATTTGGAATTTTCTTCTGTGATGTTTCTTAAAAAATTTATAGGAATCACTTATATGGATAAAAATTTGTAATATATACTGTCCATAAAATATTGAAGTATATATTCACTGAGAAAGAGTTGAACAGGAGACATAGAACATGGATAGAATTAATGAAATATTATTATAAAATAATTCATTACCATTCTTAATAATAAAAAAATGTATATGATGAATTTAGTTGAAAATATTAGGCATAATTAGGCATATTATGTTATAAATAAAACCCGTTGGTTAAAGATTTGATGAATTTTTTACTAGAAATTATATAAGAAATAAATTACTCTATTTTGTTTAATATTTTAGTATAATATTTTCTATAAAGAAGAAATAACCAACCTAAGAAAGAGAATCCAAAGTTACCAAAAATTGTATAATTGGTAATGAAAGGATAATTGATTAAATTTAACATTGGAAAAAGGTGTTTTGATATTTTGAAAGAGATTATTTATGACTATTGATTCCTAGAAAAGGATAGAATAGTTGAGTGAAGCTTACAGTTCCCGATTTTATATTTATCCATATAACACTAAGATGTACAGAGACCTTCAATAGTATTAATGGGTGGATAGAATAAATAGATGTATTGTTGAATTTACCATGACATTTTTGACTTGTCAATAGGTTAAATAAAAATTAATGTTATGGAATGGGTTGATTGAGCCTTATTAATTACTATAGTGGAAATAGGAAAATATATCCATGGATTTCATTATTGGATATTCATAGATATATCTAGGTAAAAATTCAATTTGGTGTTTTTGATTGATTAATTAAATTTTTGAATTTCCTTCACATTCAAGATATATTGTATTTGGATTACAATTATTAACTATATATCAAAGGAGATAGTGAGGTATCATGGAAGTTCTCTCTCCATAATATTTTCTATGATTATAGGTTTGCATATAAGTTTTGGAAATTTATTTAAATTTAGTTGGGTGATGAAATTAAATCTAACTATAGAATATCATTCTCATTCTGATGGATTTTCTGAGAAATGTTTCAGACCATTAAAGACATGTATTAGGATTTTTCAACAAATTAAAAAGGAATTTGGGATCAACATATCTCATTAGTTTTTTTATTAAAATAATTATTTTCATTCAAGTATACAGAAGAAATATTTCGAGGCATTATATGGAAAGAAGTTTCAGACTCCAGCTTTTTTGGAAAATGTTAGAGAAAGAATATTGATGAGTCTATAGTTTGTGGGGGAAATGGTTAAGAAGGTGAAGATGATTTTGAAATATATGACAATAAATTATAAAATTCATAAAAGATATATAGAAAACCTGAGGGATGATATTTCTTTTGAGATAAGTTATCATATTGTTTAAAGTATATCTATAGAAAATTGTTATGTGTTTTGGTAAAAAGGAAATGTTAACTCAATAATTCATTACACCAATTTAAATCATATATAAATTGGGATCCATTTCATACTAAGTATCATTTCCTATGAGTTTATACTAGTTACATAATGTTTTTCATGTTTTTAGAGTATGAAACTATGTGATAGATTTATCACACGTTTTGATCTCTCAGGTAGTTCAATTGAAAGATACGCTTTTCTTGTGAGGATAAAATATTTAGGAATAGTGAAGAATTATTGATGAATAGGTTATTTCATTAGGTTACATTTTTTTGGATAAACCCTACAATTAAAAAAGAGATATGAGATTCTAAAAATACTATGTGGGATAGATATCCTCACTTGTATAATAAGTGAATAAAATTCACAAGATAAATTTCCCAAAAGGGGAAAAATTTAACAACACGTGTATTTTGAGAATAATTTTTTTCATGACATAAAAATACTATTTATTAGATTTTATAGAGTCATATTCATTATAAAAATATTAGGTAATATTATAGTAAAGTAGGAAATATATTTATTTCCAACCAAATTGGATTTTCATGTATTATATGGTTTTATTTAAAATATTGATTTCAAAATTATTGAATTTTAATTTAAAAAAATGAAATTTATTTTTTTAATTCATCATGTAAAAAATATATTTGGATTATTTTTAGAATTTTCTGAAAGAAATGTTTTTTAAATGAATATTGAAAAATAATTTTTTATGGGAAACTATATTTTATTTAAAGTATTGATAAAGTAAAATTTTAGTGTGGATTAGTTTTAAAATTTAATTAGTTCCATTAAAATTAAAATAATTTAATTGTGATTTTTCAAAATAAATTTATACATAAATTTTGTATAGAAACATTTTATACATAAAAACGAAATTTTTCGGAAAAACCGTTTTTCATCACGTTTTGCAGGACTAATTTTAAATTAAATCATTCCACATTTTTATTATAAATAATTTAAAATGTATTCTATATTTTTAATCATGGGGTTTAAATTTTTAAATAGAACATAAATGTGTTTTTAATGAAGATGTATTCTTCTTAATCAATCATGTTTATTTTTCTTCTTTTATAAATTCATAAAACATTAATAAACCATGATGAAATAATAAATCGAAAATATTTTAGATAACATAATTTTATTATGTTAATGAAATAACGTATATCCATTTCCAACATCCATCCAAATTAAATGGAATCCGTGGTTTGTGGGTACGAAGACTACCACCTCAAAAAATGAAATAATTCATGTTCCATAACATCCTATTAAATATGGTTGTAATGATAGATTATATATATATATATATATTATTCATGAAATAATTATCATTATTAAATGAGAATATATCATTTACTTTCTTACTTTTCCATTCATGGAAAAATTAAAACATAGTTTCTGAGTACGTGGGGACTACGACCTCCACGAAGTGATGTGATTAATTTTTCATAATAAAAAAATTATGATATATATAAATATATTTAATGAAATAATATGGTAATAATGGTATAATTATAATAATTTAAAGTTAAATAAACCTACATTCTTTACCGAATCATCTTTGAAAAATGGAAACATTACTCACGTGTATGTACGACATACCGTCTCTACAATTGTAGCATAATTCAATTTTCATAACTATATTTTATAGATGGTATTATAATTATAATTTATATGTAAAATTTTTATTATTTAATTATTTTTTTATTTATATGTTTATATAATTACCACTTTGACAATTTTCAACCTACAAAAGTAATTTTGGACTTGTGAGCCGAATACTGTCAAAATTTCTAACATGAAATTAAATGATTAAGTAATTTATTATATTTTTAAAAGATATAAAATAAATGAAATAGTATACAAAATATGGATATTAAGAAATTAAATAATTAAAATAATTTTATTATACCGGATAATAGAAAATGTATGCGATGATTCGGGCTTAAGGTAAGGGAGTTTCCTTAAAAATAGTCTTTTAATGTTTTCCTTAAAGAATTTTTTTTCTTCCATGTCCATATTTTTTGAAATTATTTTATATACATATTTATATAGACATAAAATAATTTTTAATATAATTTAATGTCTCTTTTCATATTATTTAAAATGTTTTCAAAAGAAAATATTTTATGAAATGATATGAATTTCTTTAAAAAGATATAAAAGAAATATTATATGATAATGTATACTATGACAATGAATTTTCCCACCAACATAACCATTTATTGATATTTTAATTCCTTATAATATTCCATGTTTTATTCAATGAAAAACCCCCCGTCACAGTATTTTGGTCATTTTCAAAAATATTTTTAAAATTATATAAATATTTCAATATTTGAAAATGTTTTCATGTGGGTGTAAGGAATATTTTTATGATTGTGATGTTGGAAATTACATGATTTTATATGTAATGATATAGTTTTTGTACTAGGTATTTGTGCTGATTTCATGTGATTATTTTATAAATCATGGATGGATGGTTCTATTCTAAACCAAGGTTGGGTGGTTCCATTATAAAATAATGATGTGTTGGTCTATGATAGCCCCCAAATGCGTTGGGTATAGAATTTGACCATATGGTTACTCCATTTTTAGGATTTTTTTAGAGTGATGTGGAAATTATGAATCAGTTTATATACATGTTTTATGTATGATTTCTATGGGTTATTATATGAATCTTAAGATTTCTCAAGGTATGATAATGGTCATATGTTTAAGGGATAATATATAATACTTATTATTGGTGAAAAATATAACTTTACGAAAAAGTATTTAGGATATTTCCATGAATGATATGAAGCCATTAAAAGTTTTTTCCCTTAACATTCCTTATGAAATGTTTTCATGAAATGATTTGGGAATAAAATTTTATTTATTGGGTAAGAAAATGATTACTTTGAACCAATTTTTTTTAAAAGTAATTTCTTTATACGTATTCATGGACTAATGTGTCTCTTTAGTTCTTTCTTTTTAACTCGTTTATGAAACCGGTTTTCTCTTCCAAAATTTTAAAATGACTTTGATAGCTTTTTTAATGATGATCAGGTATATGGATGAGGTCAATATAAAAAATTTTAAGATATTACATGAAACAAAAACATGTTATATCATAAATGTGTTGTTTAATGGAAAAACAGATAACAAATTGAAGTGTCCACTTTGTAATGTAATGATTTCTTATGTAAGGGAGATGACCTAATTCCCTAAAAATCTATAACTAGTGATTGTTATGATTTCATGACAATTAATTCTTGTCTAAATATTCTATAATATGTAATGTTTATGGTCAGGTCCTTATAATATTTCACCTTTCTGGAATCATTGTACAAAATCATATCAATTAATTGTTACCATTGTGTAAATATATTCTATACTCTTCGAATAGTGGGGTTTCACTGGACTAATCCACTTTTATGATCAAATATTTGAGTCAATGAATATCCTGAGGTAATGAGATCATAAATTTCCTTACTTGAGGAACTATGTTGAACAAAATGTGAAGAAAAGTGAAAATATTTGAATTCAAATAGACATGGACATGTATATAAAAGAAAAAAATTCAATAAATATTTGTTAAAACATAATATTGTTGTTCAGGTCTACTTTTATAGGTGTTCATTTTTTTTGTATATTAATGACTAAAAGCTACCATGAGGTAAACCAAATAAAACAAGAGACATTTTTGATCTAATTTCTTGATATGATCATCAAACCCTTCACATGGTAGGATATTACATATAAGGTGGTTAAAAACCACCATTAAAATATTATAGATATGTATTATTTGTAACACTTGAATAATTATAAGAATTTCATATTGGGAGGTAATATTAAGATAGAACATAACTGATTTTTTTTTCTCAGTTAATTTACTCCATATGTTGTATAGTTTTAGTCATTTTACAGTTCATTATTTTTTTTACCATAGATGTTATTTTTTTACTGATTTACAGATAAGATCATATTTTATTATATTTTATCACATTCATTAAATCATTCAATATTTATTGGACGTGTTAATTATTATCTCTTTTTCAATTCCTCATTTTTCTAAAAAAAAATAATTTATGTTGGTGGTGGAGTTTTTAGTTTATAATGCTCTTTCTTATCAGAGTGTGGATTTTGGATAACATTTTCATGAGGAGGAGTTTCACTCTAAATATAAATTTTATTATATGATGTACTAATATGGTAGGAACCATGGTATAAACCGCAAATGGAATGTGATTTCTTATTTATAGATATGAGGAGGTACATTTTTTCTATTATCTTATTTTATCATGGTGATGTCCTCCATATTTGTGTTCAATGATACTAGAGGGAGAAAATTTGGAACGATTATCCTATGGGATTCCTTTATTATATAATTTTTTTAAAGGAATTATATATACCTTCATACAAGAATTCATGGGGTGGACATATATGGTTTAAATTTTTAATGACCACTCTCATGGGGAGGACTTCCACCCTCGTTAATTTTCCAATCATGGGGAATAACTCCATCAAAAGTGATTTCTAGAAGACATATATAATGATTAATTTTTACGTAACCATGGGAATAACCCATATGGATAACATATAAATATCTACAAAGAGGAATCTAAAAAAATGATCCTTGTAGGACCTCTATAGATTCATGATATCTCACTTACGAGAGGAACTCAATAATAATATTTTATTACATTATCTAATTGGTGATTAGTTTGATTAATCCCTATTTATTAGATTAATGTAATCTAAGCCTTATTGTTTATGTTGATCCATAATTGTTCTCCAGAAAACATTAGGATATATCAATGGCCCTCAGAGTTGAATATATCACCTAGGGTTTAAAAATAATATTGAGATATGATAATTATCTACCCTATATGTTATATCCTTATAATATTTCTAATCCGAGTGACTGGGTCTATAGATTTAGTAACCATTCCTAGAGATACTGGGTCCATGATGTCTCATTAGTTTTCTTGGTTTCTGAAATCAATTCTAGATGGATAAATTTTTATAGTTTATGTTTAAGTGAAATATTTTTAGACACTTCCCGGTAAAAAAGGGAAAAAAATTAAACTCTAGATAAATAAATAAAAATTACATTGAGGTAGTGATGGGGGTCTCCTACACCCTACTAGCTAGTTGGGGGAATACAACAAGTGCGACCTTGGCTTATCAATGATTTTATGATATATTTATATAATTATGATTATTTTATTATTTATGTGGTGATGTACCATGATATTCAAAACATGGTATTTAAGGTGTTGGTTACTGATTATATTAACCAAGGTTATAGATCAGATTTAGGCATGACCATGAAAACAAATTTTTCAGGTGATTTTCATTAGTGATTCATTAATGATCATATATTAATAAAGTTTATCCTAGGTTAGTTGGAGAATTTTATGTGTTATAGTATATTCACTAATTATTCAATCTCCTTTTACAAATATTAAGGGAAAACAATTAAAACAATTCAATTAATGTAATATTATAAGGGAGAAATAAACGTCAATTAATATATTTCCCAAGTAAATAATTTCATGTCGGGTTCACCATTTGATTTCCTGAAATTTTAATTTATTAAGAAACTTTTGGTTATTTAGATCTTATATTTTTATTCAAATTTATTTTGGTTCTTAACCTCTCAACACCTTGGGTTATCATGATGGAACATTTTTTAAGAAGAGATAATTTGAGGGAAACTTATTTCACTACGGAGCTTGTTTCTTATTCAGGGAATATCATACCTTTTTAAGAGATGTTCATGAAATCCTTCACAGTATCAATAAAATTTACCCTGATCCATAATGTAATTAATTTAAATGACAAATTATGTGAGGAAACTATATGTATAAGATATTATCCGTCTGTTTTTAAGGGATGTTTTATATCTATATTTATAAGAGTTTATTTATCTCTTCCATCATTGAGTTGTTACTATATAGTTCTAAGAATTATAGTTTTCACTCATGAATGTTTCTCAAACAATGGGATAGATATTTGTGGTATAATTGGGATTGGGCCCATGATTGAGCCTTCCTACATTTCCTTATGATGAGAATAAGAACCCTATATAGTTAGCTTAAATTTAATGAGGCATAAAAATAAATTTAAAGTTGTGTGATAAAGAAAAATGTGGTTCCTTTTAAGGTTATATGCCCACAAACAACGTGGTTCATTTTATGTTAACGTGTGAAGAACTAATGGATAACCTTTTAAGGTCATGAATCTATGACCAATGGTGGATTATAGTTTATGGTCATTCAAGTAGGAAATATTATGAGATGTATAATTTCATGTCAAATTTTTTTTTTGGGTCTTGAAATTTAAGGTCATACTACTAAGAACTCAAAGGGATGATGTATATACGTATTTTTGTGGGGGATTACATATGTGTATGCCTTTATAGTTGGGTTTATAGTAGTTCAGAGTCCCATTTAAACCTCTATCTCATTGGAAGGATCCTAGGAGGCTAATAAGATGATCATTATCTATTGAAACTAGTTTAGAGTATTTATGATTATTTAATTTGTGTTAGGAGAAGATCAATATGATTCTTAAGAGAAAATATATTAATTATCAATTTGATAAATTCATAACTATACCTTGATGACTCATTTAGTTATGCTCACAAACTAGTGGGAGACCTATTATCAGGTGAATATATGATAAAAAAGGATCATATATTCATGTATAATGATTCAACCATGCATTTCAGGAGGCTATGGTTGAGGATTCCAAGAAAAAATAATATTTTAGATGTTTTCCATGGGTGATAGGGTTATAGAATTGTCCATTATTCCACTAGGGTGAATGAGATAATGGTATTTCAAGTAGCTGGATATGGTGAATAGGGGCCCATGTAAATCCCTAAAGGTTGGGTGTGACTCCATTTTTAAGAGTCCTATAAACCATTAATGGATACCCTAGGGAAAACATAAATTTTGAGGAATTGGGCATGATAAAACTATAATGAACCCTTATGAGGGTTAATTGGTTCTGTATTAGGGAACCCATGGGAGTTGGGAACTTAGTCACACTTATTTATTTAGGTGATTATTGAAGGGTCCCTTTACCTTAGTCTTAATGAGACATGGGAAATTGGAATTTCATGATGGTTTGGTGCGTCAAAACTAATAAATGTCCTAAATATTACTCAATCCCATTTCATTTAAGAAAGGAGTCAAAAAATCAAAAGATAGAGTGTTTATGGGGATAAGGTGTGTTACTATACACTCTTCTTGTTATAGTGAAATCTTGGGAGGCTATTATCAACAGGGTGAATCTGTGTCTTAAAATGATAATTTAGGGGACATTTTTATTAGAAAATAGAAAACATTCAGTCCACATAGCATGAAAACTGTCTGTAACAACTTACAATACCTAGTGGTCATATATGGGGTGGAATGGATAGGGAATGTGAGTGTTGGATGGTGTAAGAATATGGAATGTGGGGGAATTACAGTGGTTTTAGTAGAGTGTTAGTATAATAGGTTCTATATGAGGATGGTGTGGGGTACATGGTTTTGAATTTGTATCTTCATTGGGTTTCTCGGTGCGCATGCACTAGATGAGTTCGGAACAAGGTGTCCTTTGCACACAAGTGCAAAAAATTTAGGGTGCGAGGTGTGTGAGGATTGATGATGTAGAATAGGTAAGTACTAGGTATGTGTATTTTTTATGGAACCAAACACAAAGATGATGTAGGGCCTTAAAACTAGGGTATTTCATATGATAATTACAAAATTGTTACTAAAGATTCATTTTTGACTGAATTTTAATGTAATAATGATTAAATAAACAAACCAAATTTTATATGAAAAATGATAAACTACATCAAAATTTGGATGATTCAATATTGTTTTTTATTATTTATAATTTTATATTTTTAGTCACATGAGAGGATAATGATGAAGACTTGGAAATTTTCCTAAGATATCGTGATATAAAAAATTATTTAAAATAAAATAATTTTGTTATTTAAAAATTACTATATCACATTATCTATATATGAAGTGTCATAAGATAGAATATAAATTTACCATTCAATGGTTTAATTGATTTATAATTTGTATTTAAGTAGAATAGTTCATGATACCAGAGGTTTCCTAGTCCTAAAAAGCTAACATGAACTATTTATAGAATTTTCACCAAAATGAATCATGTAAAAGATGATTAATATAGTATAGGTGAAGGAATAGAGTTTTGTATAACATATTTACAATGATATTCATCATGTAAAACTGTAGAACAATATTTTTTATAGTATGAGTTTATACATAGAGATGATTATAGTTTAATTTTGTTCTATGGTGGTTTTTAAATACAATTTTAGTCACAAAGGCACATAAATAATTATATATATAGGATAAATCTATTAGCTATAATTTAACGGTGTTGTGTACATGATTCTTTATTTAGTTTGATTATGAATAATTATATATGAACTATAATTCAATGGTGCATCCAACAAAGCATAAATTTTTACATGAACTTTTTATGGAATAAATAACGATATAGTTAAAGAAAAATAAATATTTTTCATTTGGAGGAATTAGATCATCAATGAATATTTTTTCCATATATAGTTTGAACATGTAGTCCATTGTGATTGAATGTGACTATTATTTACAATTCAATCATTATAAATTAATAAAAGAAAATCATTGGACATTCTATGAGAATATTTAATGGAAGGATATAGAGATATTATATACTTTTATAATGGGCTAAATTAATGTGAATTTTTTTATATGTATTTCTTTTGATTTAGTAAAATTTCCTTTAAAGGAAAGAGAGCTAAATGGTCTTGTAGAATATAGAATCATATTAAAAGAAATTAAATGTATTATTATTTTTGGATATCTTAACTGATATATATTTAATGTAAATAAAATGAGGGATATTATATTAAACCATCAAACTATATAAAGAAAACAAAAAGGAATTGGGGTTGTTTTGAACTTTGTTTACTATCTGGGACGAGAATGGTTTTGGAGAATCAAGAATAATGTTATGATTTTTTATAAAGTATTGAAGAACTTGAAGAATAATGTTTTTGTAAATAATAATGTGTTTATTCATTCATATATATATGAGAATAGTGTATCACTATTATTATTTATATTTGTAAATATTTTTCTTTATGAATGTGAGCCGTAAAGAGTGAGACTTTTGAACCAGGTAGTGTAATTTGGGAGATTGTGTTATCCCAAAAATATTTACACTATATGTGATTTATTTTAATATGTGTTTAGGAAAATTGAACTCACCACATAATGGATTATCTTGTATAATATTGGAGAACCTAGTCAATAATTAATTTAGTTAAACTTTTGAGAGAGGTTATTGATCATTCTGAGGTTGTTATTATTGTGAAAATAATAACGAGGATATTTTCAACCCATAATAATCATAAATAGGCAATTATTAAATAAATAGACATTATAGATAAATATTTTAAAGAAAATAGTCAAAATAAAACTAATAGGAATGAATAACAAGGTATATTTAATAAAAAATCAATGAGTTTCAAAAGAATAAATATTATATTAATGGAAGTAAAAAATTTAAAGGTTAGAATATTAAATGGAAAGATATATGTTGACATAATAATAGAGACACACATATGGCTATGATAAATAAAAAACGTGTTAGTGAAACTAATTTTTATAGTGAATAACATGTTTTACGATGATCGTAACTTCAAAAATATTATTCTATAAATCAATTTTATAATCTTTCTAGTTTAAATTTATTTGGGTAATGGTATCAAATTTAAGTTTTATTACTAATTTGAGTTTAGTTGATCAAATGGAATAATGTTGGAATTTTAAATATTTTAATGTCATATGAGTACTTCAATCATAGCTTATTTTACACTAATCAAAAATGATTTTTTATATTTACATGATTTCTGGGATACATTTCATCGAATAGGATGAGGGGTTGAATCCACCATTATAAGGTGTTAATAGAGATAACAAATTCGGCATTGAAATCTATGCCTAAATCTAGAGAATTATGATAATGGGACCATAGGTTAAAACGTACCAACCAAAATGATCTTAAATTTCACATGGATATATGCAATATGATAGTAAATAACTTCATTAACTAATTATAGATAAATTATTTACTCCGTCATGGTCAAAAATAAATGGGAATTCATATCATTGGAATATGAACAGAATTCAAGGAAGGGAGTGTTTTTATTAATGATTCATCCCTAATTACATCATTATGTGGCCAATAGATCTAACATTATTTGGGAGATTATTGGATATATGTAATAACAACTTCAAAGAAGAATACAGTTTTAAATTAAACCACTAATTTTTCCAAAAATGATTACTAATTTTATAGGATAGTTTTAGAGGGAAATGTATCCACACTATTTCCTATAAATTTACACACCACCCCTCTACAATGGATTGGAATATTTATTAGAACTTTTGATTAGATATTGGGTTTCTGATTCTATAATAGTGTTTTAAATGAATAATTTATTTTATGTCATATGTATCTATTCTCTTATAGTTTTTCATTATTTTCCCACCCCGTTATCCTTTTATTATCTAAAAAATGGAAAATATAAAGTCATTATTATTTGAGTGTGGGGAAGGTCCTGATTTTTTTTTGTTATTTAATGTTTTGAATTAATTTTATTCAGAAAATTCTAGGATTGGTGAAACAAGTTTTTGTGTAGGGTTCACCGTGGTTTCTCTACTATTGAGTTATTATTCACTTTTAGTTTATATTTCTATCCTTCATCATCAAAATCATACATACAAGATGGAGTATCATTTTGGTTATATTGTGAGAGAGTATTTTCCCACATTTATAGGGCCATTTTTTGATAATTACAACTCAATGGGAGGGTTTTTAGTTATAGCAAGGGTCATAACATTTGGTAAAATATTGCAAATTAATATTTCAATGAACAATGATAACATCACATTAAACTCTAAAAAACAAAAAATTATTTCTTCTTCACTTACTTCTTTGTGGTTTCAATTCCATTTTTTTATATTTTCATTTTAATTTTATTATTTATATTTCATTTTAATTTTTAATATTCTCTAAAATAGTAATATTTTATAATAATTTTATATTATAGTTTTAAATAGTGACAATAGAAAATTTTTGTGTGTGAGCTACTGGATCAATAGATTGAACCTACGGTTCACATTATGATGTATTAATAGGAAAATAAGAATTTATTAGTAAGGAAATCTCAAAAATACCTCTCATAAATTGTGTTCCATTTATGGGGATTCCACGAGCTTGGAGATGCTATTTTTTTAAATCCCAAAAAATGTATATTTTTAGAAATTAGTAGTCCATTGAACATTAGTATTTTATTATGGAATTTCATTGTTATTTTAATATTATTATCCAATAACATATAGTGATGATTATAATAGGTATGAATCATAGAGTATTAAAATTTATAAAATTTAAAAATTGATTTATGATTGATGAATCCAATGAAAATTATTTCATCTTTCCTGAAAAAAATTAAATGCTCTGAAACCGGTTAAAAAAAGGATGAATCAATGCTTGTTCTTCAAAAAAATTCAACTGATGAACCCTTTGAGGAAGAAATTTTGTAATAAATAGCCACAAACATTTATATACCATTTATATAGGAGGTTAATGAAGAATACTTTCAACTAAATTTCATGTGGGTGATTAATAAGATTTTTAGGAATGTTGACTAGAATTTATAGAATCTAAAAAGGCATGTGATTTCCCGTATTTGAAAATACCAAATTATCACCTCTCTAAATATATCTATATTTAGAGTATGAAACCACCCATATGGTATAATTCAAAGAAAACATAGAGGATATTGGAAACATAAATCTAAACAAATAACCTAGTTAAATATGATTTGAGAAAGGAAGAAGAATTAAAATTTGACCTTACATAGGGATATAATATTTTCATGGACTCTTGTTTTTTAAATTTTAGTTAAAATAAATTATGTATTACCTCCCACTGATTTAATATTTCAGAATCAACTAATAAATGGATGTAATTTGTGGATGAAGAATAATATGATACAATTGTTGAGATCAAGTCACAATCAAACTTATCAAAATAAATAATGTTCCATGATGACCTAGGTAAATGGGGAGACTTATTTATTGATTTTTTATTTTTTAATGATAATAAAGTTGAATTATTTTCTCACTTCCCCTATACTAAATTGTATGATACAACACAACAAAAAGATACCTGGATGTTGAAGTGGAAGAGTCCATATAAGTAATATAATCAAACTAAGTGGACAAATTAGTTTTCTTTCCCCCACCATGCAAGTTATATAATTTTTATTTGGGGTCGTAATTATTTTACTCAATCCATAAATACATTTATTACCTATTTTAATAAGTTTACATTGGAAAGAAACAAAGGTGTTGGTAAAAATCACCCTATCCATACCCACCATTACACTTAGGGTGAACATTGAAATTTTCAATTAGAATTAATAAAAAACTAGTACCCACTAGGGGGGGGGGTTCAAAACATGTTATATCTCTATTATTTTCCCTTACCACTTATTATTAATAATTTTCATTATCTTATAAGTTCCTAATATATATGTATATGTTGTTATATTTAGAAGATTTAACTCAAGGCTTCAATTGGAAAATAAATTCAGGATGTATAATTACTTCTCTTTGGTTTTTTTGATCTTATATTTATTGTTGAAAATAATTATTATGTAGTAAAATTTTATGTATTTGGGAGTGTTAGACTATTTACGAGTTTTCTTGTTTTTTAGGAAATTTAATCTTCAATAAATATCTATTTTCATTTTCTCACTTGAATAGATTTTGAGAGAGTTTTATTGATTTTAGATAAAACATATTTTAAAATATTATTAATATGGAAATATTTTAATAGATTTTAATTTTCAATATTTTTTAATATATAGACCAATTTCTAAAATACATTTCCATGAAACACTAAATGAATTTATATTTTCCCATACTAGGTGGTATTATGAATAGTTTTGGCATATTATTTCAAATACACACTCTTTCTTGAGAGAAACATATAATTTTTATGCAATCTATAACATGAAATTATTATCCGTCAAATATTAGGATTTTACAAAATGATTTTATGTGATTGAGATATTTTTTTAGATAGACTTATTTTAACTTGATACCCACCAAAACATGTACCCTAGTTAAGACAATAGAATTAAAAAACTTTTTATAGGTTTATGATATATCTCAAGAAAACGTTTCCTTAACCACCTTCACAATTAATATTTGTTCATTAATATTTCATGTTTGAGTGTATAGGAAGTTATTTTAATGTGTGTTCATTGGGATAGAGTTTATTATTAGGATTTTAAGGTTCATTTAAATTTTATTGGAATTTCATTAATGGGCATAAGTCGCTTTCATTCATTGTGCTTTATTCCCATCATCAAGTTCTTCCAAAAAAGGAAAAAAGAAGAAAAAGGGGAAAAAATAGAAAAATAAAATGAAATGGGGATGAGATTAAATTATTCATTGTTATTAAATTTATGAATCATGCCCCCCCCCAAAACAAATATTCCATGAATTTCCTTTCATTAATTATTTCTGAATTTCATCTCACCCACTATGAAAAAAACGTAAAACAATTAAAAAGAAAAAAAGAAATAGGGAGAATTATGATGAAATAATTTATTATATTAAATTTTGAACTCATAATCCATGTAAATATGGGTTTTTTTTTGTTTTTCATGAAAGGGGAATTGAGTGAGGTATCTTTTAGCTATTTTAACATGAATATTATTATGATTATATTTAATATTACACCCTCCTATTTTTAATATTTAATTTTTAAATATCTTACCCACCAACCCATAAACCCATAATTTTAATTTTAAAATTATTCTTCATTTAAAATATTTTTTCTACCTTATGGTGTGGGGAGTTGAGAATTTTAACAAGCATAAGGTGAAAAAATACAATTTCCATGTATGAGTATAACTGGAGATTCAGTTTCTATTGAGTGAAGAGTGACATGAAATTCAATGTGAGGTATGTTGTTATTGGGATATGGAGATATTTTTTGTTGATTAATATTTAATATGATAATTAAAGATTTAATATAATAAATTTTCATAGATTATAGGTGATTAGATTCCATTTTGGAAAATATCATTTAAATTTTCTCAGTTTTTATTTTGGTGGGGATTTTGATTCAGATATTTAATGATTTCCTGTTTGTGAAATGATTAAGTGTGAGGGATTGATGATTATCATAATTTAAAATATATTCTTCTATAATTTTTTTTAATCCTACAAATTTCATATTTTATGGGTAATTTTGTAATTTTCAGGTTTTGTTCATAATTTGATATTCATTATGAAAATGACGCAATTTTTAAATTTAATTTTTTTCATTAGGTTGGTATTTTACCTATAAATTATTTTAAACTAATAAAAATGAAACAAAATCCATTTTTCATGAATCCAATATTTATGGGATACATTCTATCAATCATGAGAAAGAGATGTATCCACCATTATAAGGCCCAAATAAATCTCATGAATCGACCCCTAAAATCTATGACCAGATCTTGATAATATTAAAGGTAGTTTGATATTGGAAACTTTAAACACCCAAATTAGATTACATTTAACTTAGAGATAGATAATAGTCCATTTAACCACATCATTAACTCTTAAAATGTTTATTTTTCTCTCCCTCATGCTTATAAATTCATCAGATGTTGTATCATAGGAATATGAACAAATATCCAATACGGACAAGTTTTAATTAATGATTCTGACAAAAAAACATTATTACATGGTAAATAGATCTAAAATATTGTTTGTAGAGAGTGTCTATAAAAAATAAAAAATTCAATAAATACAAAAATTCTAGATTTATCTATTAATTTGGAAGAAAAAAGACAAGTTTCAAAGGAGAGTTTTTGAGGGAAATATGGCTAATCTTTTTCCTATAAATTCTCACCACCACTCTTTTCTAAAAGTATGGATATTTTTTTATAAATTTTTAGAATAATTAGAGTTTATTTTACTATAATATTTTTTATAAGATTATTATATTTTATTTCATATTTATATTTTCCCATTAATTGTATTATTCTCCCCCATCGTTCTTCTTTTAATCTCCATCAAAACGGATAAGTTAACCACATTAATGTTTGAGGTGGAGGGTTATTGGTGATGTATTGAATTCATTTTGCATTATTGTATTATCATTTTTATTATAATTATTATAGTAGTGTTGAAACTAGTTTTGGTGAAGGGTTCACCTTTCTTTATCTACTATTGAGTTCTTCATCCAGTTTAATATTTATTCATCTCGTTCATCATTATAATGCTACTTATGGGGTGGAGTAACATTATGGTTATTATGTGAGGGATAATTTCCCCACATGTGGAGTGTCTTAATGGGGTAATTAGAATTCAATGGGATCACATTGAGTGATAGGGTTGACCCCAACATTTAGTATAATATTAAGAATTAACATTTTAAAGAACAATGATAGTATCCCTATGAACTCATGAGAAAAATTAATTATTTATTATTCACTAACATATTTGTGATTTCACTTCCTTGTAAAAGTTATTTTTTCAATTTTAATTTATATATTTATATATGAAATGAATTATTTAAAACTCCCATTATTGTATTAGTTTATTAAAGTAGTATATTCATGTTTGGAATAGGGATAAGAGAAAAAACGTATGTGTGAGTGGCCTTCTCAAGATATTTTCCCTAGGGTGTGCACTATGAAATAATCTTAGGAAAATAAGAATTTTTTGGAGAGGGATTCCAGAAAAACCCCTCTCATTAATGTTCAAGGTGTTTTTGATCTTGATCAATAAATAGTGTGTTAGAGTGTTATTTCATTGGATGTTGGGGTTTTATATTTTTGTACAATAATCAATGATGTCACTATGAATTGATATGAGAATATTGTTTAAATTTTATAATTGAAGTATCATTCAAAAAGATGTCAATAGGAGATGACAAAAGTAATTATTTAATAATTGAGATACTACTTAGAGTTAATATTTACTATCTATATTTCTATGTTTTCATTGGTTTTCCTAAAATAAAACCATTAATTACATGGAAATTGACAATTATTCATGAAAATGAGTTTTTTCCATGGTATATGACGAGGAAGGTTAATGGGTTGTTAATATTATGATGGATTGATACACATATTCATAGAGAAATCCTAAATTTATGATAACATATTTGATAATATATTTAATTAATGATAGGTGGAACTATATCTAGTTGATTATAAAAACACTATCAACAATAGTTTCTTAAGGAGGTCGAGTAGAATATGATAAATTTTATTTTTTCAAATGATTCCAATAATTTGTATTTTATGAAATTTTTTCTTCTATTGTAGATTTCCAATGATGGATGAAGTTATATATTATTTTTTAAGTGAAAACTTAGTGTAATATTATGAGTATGATGAGGATTATATGATTTGAAAAGAGAATCGAAATTAACAGGTGTTAGGATATCTATATGAAAATGGGAAGATGGATTTGCATATGAAAGAGAAAAGCTCACTATGTTTTTTGGTGAGAAGTTTTCCTAATGTTATTAATTTTTGTATGAAATATAATTAATTCTTAGATGATGATAAATATTTAATAATAGGAGTTGATAAAGATTAGAATTTTTTTTCAAAATGACAAAATAATTATTAATAATAATTTGAATAATGTTCTAAATGTTTTGGGGAAATTTTGAGTTAATTTTAAAATGATTAAGGTAATTATTGATGAATGTGATTTGTAAATTATTTTTATTAATTTCATAGATTCTTGATATTTTTTAATATTATTTGAGCTATTTTGAGATTAATATAAGTGGATGAGGTGTTTAAATATTATTTAATAAGGATGGAGTTGAGTTGTTGACATTTTTATATAATGTCTTTTAATATTGAAAAAAATAATTTTTAAGTAATAATAACATGGTGTAATGTAAGAGTAAAGTTATCTCTCAAAAGATTAAATTAGTATCGAGTCTCAAGGTTCTATGTCAGATTATATTACAAATAGATTATTATTTGATGTTTGGAGTTTTAATACCAAACGAATAATGAGGTGTAAAAATTATGTAGATGTGTCAATTAAAATTTAAAAATCAACCACTTTTTTGACTCTAAAAAGTAGATAAAATAAAGATATTATATAATTAAAGAAGTTATCTAATGTGATAAAAGAGGAAGAAACTGAATCATCTAAAAGATAATATCTTATAAAAATCTAACCCTTCATGGATAAAGTAGAATTAGAGGGAAATTATATTAGTGAGAATGTGGAAAATAATAACACATTATAATTTTGAAAACATTTATAAAAATTTGATGTAACTAAACTTTTGAACCAGTATTTTTTTATAGATGTACCATGTATAAGTTGAGAAGATCATGATTTAAAGGAATGATATCTATTAATCTTTATTTTTTAAAGAAATATTCAGAATTTTCATTATAAAAAATTATTTTTATTTGTTTCTCACTCAATTAATTTTAGTTTTAGATCACCAAACATGATGAATATACAAAAAATGGAGTAAATACTAGAAAAAAGGGGTTTTGTGTGTAAATATTAGTAAATAAGTTGATGTTGGAAGTGAAAAAATATGGATCCCGAAGAGAATTTATTTATAATTGATAACGGTTTTCTAAATTAAATCCACAAAATGGATATATAGAGGAATCTTCTTAGAGGTAATATCCATGCATTGGATGAAAAATAAAAATCTACCCATGATTACAAGAATGATAATATATAAATTAATGAATGAATGATAAAAATATTCAAAACTCTTTTTAAGAGAAAAATGTGATTTATAAATAACATGAGATGAATATTGAGATTAATAAGGAATTTAATGATGGTTTAAGTCTATTAAAGATAAAAGTGACACTATAAAACTAATGTGTCTTATGCTATAACTCGAATTGGAATATATAGAAGTCAAGATAGATGAGTCTTAATTTTTTTAAGAGAATAGTTTTTGTTATACATAATATTAAAGAGGATCATTACACTAACTTTCCTCTATCTAATAGATAGGAGGGTATAAAATTACCTAGGGATAAATCTACTATACAATGAATGAGAAATGAACTAGTTTCTCAAAAAAATAATTTTTTTTGTAAAAATTGTTTCATCAATGGTGTGATATAAAATTAATTTTAGAAAAATATGGGTTCATAGAACATATTAGAGACACACTATTACATCAAAGGATGATACAAGTATCAATATACAAAATTGTGTCCCAAAAATATGATCGATATAATGGTGTTTTCAAAATAAAAGTAGAAAAAGATGGACACATTCTATTGAAATGGAAGTGATTATGATTCATTGTCTACTATTAGGGGTGTAAATGATTTGGTCATAGTGTTATGGACTATTGGAACAACATTTTAGTTCATAGAAGATAAATAAAGATAACATCAAGGGTGAATTGAAGAAATGAACCCATAATTTTTTAAAAGAATATATCAAATTGAAATAGATTTAAAAGATTATATAATATCTATAAAAATTATAACAAATATATTCATTATAATGATGAATGATTTTTATACCTACCAAACAATATTCAAACCTTACTTAAGTGAAAATACCATAAAAATTGAGATTTATGTAAAGAAAAAAATAAGGTGAGTTTACCATGGGTTATAATCAAAAGATTCATGTTGAACCAAAGGAACCCAAGAAGTCCATTTTTTATCTTACAACATGGACATGGTGTTTCTTATATTGCAGACTAAGAGTTTACACCATATACTATTCTAATAAAGCTATGAGTGTCAATGTTGATAGAGGAAAGAGAGAAAATAAAATAAGTGAATCAATTCTTGAAATACACAAATGGCTTGGTTTAGTGGAAGTAATATATGTGAATTATGAATAATTAAAATTCCATGAGAGGTTTCCAATAAAAGGTGACAAGTATATTTCTGATAATATGTGTGTAAGGTATATAAACAATAGACATAACTCAAAAGAATGCATGATTATAATTCCAATATAAGCATATATAATGATGAGAATTAAGTAATTACAAAGAAATTCATATACTATTCTTTCATAATTAAAGAATAAAATATCATATATGTTGAAATATAAAAGGTAAAATAAATCAGGGTTCCCTAGGAGAATATTTCTCTGATAATCTATGGAGCATGAATAATGTGTTCCCTGAATATTGAAGAAGAAAATAAAGGAGTATATTATGTGATAAGTTAATATCAACCTTATTTCTCTAACTAAGGTGAAATAGAGATACCACTTTATTCTCATATCAAATGTGATAATTTTTTTTATATTTAGTTAATTGAAGTCGATGCATATTATTAGGGAGAGAATTAAATAGATAATCAGGCTATGTAAGTAATAAAAATGTAGATAGTATATATCTCGATTTGCATATGTTGTTGAGGGATTCTAATGAAAATGATTCATAGAGTTTATTTAATGAAGCGATTGAACTTGATGAAGAGGGTATTAATTTTTTCCATTGAGAAGCGTAATATTTATGAAATATGTTAGAAACAAATTATTTCTTGGTTAAATTGGAATTATAGAATGTTCTTGGAAAATATAATTGTTGAAGTATTCTTTCAACATTTCTCACATAGTCATGTTAATTGAATTAACTTTAAAAATAGTTGAGGGAAATTTATTAGTCAATATTTTTTCCTTACTAATAAATTTTAAAGTATAAATATTTTAGTTTAATTTATATCTCACATATTATTTTTTATTATTTATCTATTTTTAATAAGGACAAGATAATGAATAAAATTATTTAAGACAAAATTAAATTAATTTTATTTACTATTATTGCTAAAAATATGATGGTAGATATTGTTGGTCCTTTGTATAATATGGTTTTGTATTTTTCTTCATGGATAATGATGAAAATAGGTCTTGAGATAATAATATTTTGTGATGGTGAATATTGATGCTTCAATCCACATGATGTCAATATGAGATGTTGAAGGTAAAGAATTATGAACTAAAATTCATCTTTATGTTCATACATATTATATATATATATATATTAAAATTTAATTAATATTATATATACATTCATTTTTTGGAAAATGGTATTGTGTTAGGAGACTAATTTTATGTTATCAAATAGTGAAAAGGAATATGAATGAGTTTTTGTTATTCTAATAGTGTGATATGTAGATCCATGGTAGAAAATATAGTACGATAATTATACTACTAATAGAATGTTGAATAAAATAGAGGTGCTAATATTACTAATGGTTGATAAAAATACAATATACTATGGTTTATTGACGAGTTTGAGCAGAACCTAATATGTTTAAGGTTATGAGATATTGCTAATAATAATGTTGTTAATATTATTATTAAATTATTGTATATTTGAAATGATTTTTCAACATAATGTATAGTATTTCTTGATATTTTATATGAAAAATATGTGTTACATGATAATTAATATGAATATTAAAAGAGTTTTGTAGAGAAAGAAGATAGATATATGTCATGATATCTCTATGAAAATGAGAAGTACCTATTCATGATAAATCATAAAATCCAGTTTTTTATGTTGATCAGAATCCATCCTAGTGTACTTCATATATGCATAAAATAGAAGTAATACATGGATATTGATGAATCTTGAAGAAAATAATTTGAGATATATGGAAAATCTTTTAACAAATGACAAAATAATAATTTATTAAGCTCTAGTAAATATTTCATATGTTCGGATTTGTTTTTTGAGATAAATCAAAAAGGATGAAGCTCATTCATGATAAAAGTTCTTGGGAAAGAGTATTGATGAATTTTGTGGAATATTAATTTTATAAGAAGTTATTTGAAGTGTTTTTTGATTAATTTTAGTGGATTATGGTGTTTATAAATAATTAATGAAGGGTCTATTTGAATAATAAATTTTTTGAGTTGCATATTTTTGAATATTTGGGAATGGATTTGTTGTGTATGTATAAATCGACAATATATACCATTAAAATAATCCCATTTATGAGTAAACTGTCACTATGTAATAGTATCCTTCACTTTAATAATATGATATTATCCAGTAAAGTCACAACATACGAGTAACCATAAATATATTAGTGAAATAGAGAGTTTTCCAAGAGAATGTAAGATTAAATGGATCAAACAATATGTTAACTCTGATATAAATAATATTAAATGGGAGAGTTTCATTAATAAATTTTAATAACATGGATATATATAAGTTTAATTAGGTTTTTTTGTAATAATAACACTATATTTATAACGTGTATATAAAAAACAGGAAGTTATGTAATAGTAACATGTGTCTAAATTGTGCCTTATATGATTAACTAGGAACAATATTAGAGTAGTTTGAGGCTATATAAGAATAATTAAATGGATCCATATGATTTGATGTTTAAATTGTGAATATTTAAAAAAAATATTTTTTTTAAGATTTATCTATGATTTTGAAAGGCTGTGTGAGATACATCTAAGTTCCATATAAGAGTAAAAGATGTTTCCAGGGGAATCATAAGACATATAATAGATTATTTTTGATATTTTTTTGGATGAAATACTCCAATTATTAATGATTGATCTATGATTTTGTATGAGATATTTTCATGCTTGGTGAAGGAAAGTGGCATGAGGATAGTGACATGCTTGTAATCATTCATACATAGAGAAGATAATTTGGGTTTTTTAAATAAGAAAAGGAGCGTTAATCTAATTATATTAAATTATTAAATGTGAAAAAATTCACGAGGGTTTAAATTTAAGATTTCATAATATCTTTTATGTGATAATTATATATATTGAAAATGATGTCTTAACTCCATTTATAAAGATTGATTATTTGAGGGCATCAATATTATCAGTTGACAATTTTTAATAATGGATATCATAATGTTGGGACTGAGGATAATTCCCATATTTAAATTATGAAAATTAACCTAATGAATATTGTTCATTTTTATATTATATTGAAGGTTAGGTAGTCTATGAAAATTGAAGAGAGTATGAGATAATCATGACCTAATTATAAAAAAGAGAAAATAAAAGACACCATTGAATTGATGTGACTGAATAATTTTTTTCAAGGATCGTAGATAACTAAAACTACTATAAATTAATATCATGATGGTTTAATGGGAACAGGATGAAAATAATTTTATAATACTGAAATTCATTCTATCTTCTGAGGAATATTCAATCCATCTAATTTCATAGAAGAAGAAGAAAAAGTGAGATAATCATGAGGATATTTCTATATAAAAAAGGAGGATTGGAAGACATATAAGACTACTAAAAGAGTTTAAGATGATTTTATATACTGAAGGTTGTTTATTATAATGTAATTCTTACTTCAAGGTGGCTTTGGATGATCTTATCATTGAATAAAAAAATGGTTAGTCCTAGTGTCTAAATAATAGCATGTTGGTTCTAGGTAATCCAGTTAGGGTTATTAATGAAACACTATTAGTTCTAGGTTTAGGGTTCTAGGGTCATCCTATTTATGTTGTTTTATTTGTGAAAATAAAATATCAACCATGTTTGTGTGGGATAAAACCACCATGCACCGAGGACCAGCTCACACATTTTTCATGAACATCAAAAAATTATGTGTACATTTTTTTCATATTGTTCTTGTATTTATTAGGAACACTCACTCAATTTTATTGTATATTTAAGGTTTTAGATCCATTAAATCATACAACATTAAAGGTAATAAAATAATGAGTTTATATTTGTAATATATGACTTCATTTATTAACTTCTTAGTGTCATTGTACTGATCATATGAGAACAATATATAGTAAGCTAAAAAATATATGGAATGAGTGAAAAAGATAAGTATTATAATAGATAGTATATAATAAAAATGTTAGAAATATTTTAAGTGATAAATAAACTATAAAAATAATTGAAATTTGAAAAAATGGAATAAATATTAACAGTGTAGGGAACTTGAAGTTAGAGATTAAATATCAAGATAAAATTATAAATTTTATAAATAAAAACAATTAATAAAGATTATATATTATTATTATTACAGGAGATGAATTGGTGGATACAAATAGAATGATAAACTTTTATGTTAAAAAATTAAATGATTAATTTTCTTTGAAACTGGGTAGTGTTTCTAATGGAACAAATAAATATACGTTACTCAAGGAATTTATAAAGATGAATATCTATCTTCATAGTAAAATAATAGATGTTTATGTAAATAATTGATTCATATTTTATCCATTAATTGATCAACAAAATAGACCATTTATTATATGAAATAATGAAGTCAAGTTCATGAATGAATAGAATGTGTAGTTTTTTTGAAAAACCACCCTAGAGAAGGTAAAATATAGTATATTTCCGCAATATTAATTCACATTGAATTAGAAAAAAATTTAATACTATTTTTCTATGGAGTCCAATATATCAAAATAAATTCATTTTTAATAGTTATAGATTTATATAATCATCTTATGGAATTCTGACATATCATTTCACAAGAAGATATAATAAACTATCATTAAAAAAATTTAAAACTAAAACTAAAATATATTTTGAAGAACGGATATAAAAACCATGTACTGGTAAAAAATAATTTTATTCGATTATTCTATGAAAATGATTATTCATTTAAAACCAAACCAAGATGTCATATATATATTTTATAATAAATAATAAAAATATAGTGTAAAAAATGAGGAAGAGGGAGATATCAAATTTAGTTAGTTTAATTTTAAAATATCACAATGAAGAAAAATTGATTAAAATAAAATATTTGTTTGTCCCACATGATTAGAAATTTTAATTTACCAATGAATAAAAAATTGAAGTTGGACATTACAATTATATTTTAAAATGGTGTAATAATTCAAATCAAAGGAAGTGAAAGGGATAACTTTGAGGAAACGATATAACAACTAAAAATATCTTTTTTGTGTAATGTATCAAGAAAAACCTTATAAGAATATTAAAATTATATAATTATATAAATATAATCAGATTTTAAAAATGATATACACAAAAAATCTTTATATGGGGATGTTATTATGAAAGGACATCTAACATGTGGAAAATTATACATAAATAAATGGGAATAAAGTATTTATTTTCTAATAAAATAAGATGATAATTGTACATGGAATAAACATAATTTTTGTTACAAATAAGTGAAAATTGAAACATAGGAAAGATATTTCTCAACATTATATTTTCCTAATTTAAATAAATATAGTGATCATATTTGAAAATATTTTCAGTAGTGCATGGTCAATAGAAATTCTTACAAAACAAAGTGGAATAGGTGAACTAAAGTTCTTGAGAAGGATCACACAAATGTATAGGGACATATTAATGGAAAAAGTATCGTATTATTTATTTTCTATTTTATACTATTTGTATATGATTTTAGTATAATAATATTTATCATTCCAATATGACATGTAACAAAAGTTCTTAGAAATAATAATAGAAATATAAAAATGGTGGGAAACTAATTTTTTTTAAAAATTAACCATTTTAGATTATATAATGATACAATGTATACCCATAATAAAGTAGGAATGTATTTTGAGAAAAAGTATTTTTTATCAAGTATATATAAAGGGAACACCAAAAAATAGGAAATTTGATAGGAGAAATAGTACTAAAAAAATATGAATAAAGAAATATTAATTTCATGTGGAATTATAAGAAATTATCTAAAAGAGGTAGTATATACTGTTGCCCAAAATTATAGTATAACTCTAATTTTTCTAAGAGAGGCATAAAATCCCAAAGATATTCTATTCAAGAAGATGATAACTCTAAAATAGTTTTGATCTTTGGAAAGAGAATTTCTATATTGAAAAAATAATGAAACCAAGTAAAATATAAAAATAAATGAGATAAAAATAATTTCCATGGTTATCCATTCAAACTAAAATCCAAATATTTCCCTAAAAAGATACCGATACACTTAATTCACATATATATATATATATTTGAATCATTTTATTTCACATCAGACATGTTTTATACCTTGTTACTTGGTGTTTTTGATGGTTTTTATTTGAATACTTCTTCAAGTAATTGAAAAGTGGGTTGTTGATTTTTTTTAAAATTTCAAACAATTTACATTTGGAAAACATTTTTACGGCATAAATTTATCAAGACATGAAAAATAGAAAAAAATATGTAAAATTATTTCAAATCATAAAAATTTCTAGATGAAAAAGAATTATGATGTAATACCTATAATTATTCCTTAAAACCCTTCAAATACATGATGAATTCCATTAAATCTATAAATATTGGTGATAAAAAATCACAGGAGACAATGAAACTGTCCTTTACGGTGTTAAACCAACACTTATGGAATAAAAATATTTATCATGGAGAAATGAATGGAGAAAAATGATGTAGAACCCGTATACGCTATAATGTGTTTTTCCAATATATTTTCTGGGAACCAGAATAATTTATAGTGTTTAATATTTTCTTTATTATCATGTTATTTCATTAATTCTTTATTTTTCTTTATCTTGGAGTGTTGATACTTTGATTCTATTCAAAGAAGATTAAATTTTGTTTTTTATTAGACTTGATGGTTCTATTATTAATCAAATAATCATATAATATTTCATTTCTCTAGTTTTCATGGTTTGTTTTATATATTCCTATAAATAAATTTCTATATTCTACAATTTTATGTTTTATAATTCCACTTCCATGAATCTTGATTCAACTACATTAATTATTTTCATGTTTTCCCCTCATTTTCAATGTGTAGATAAACCTAACAGGGATAGGGATGTAAATTAAGGTAATAAATTCTTTAATGGATTTATAACTCAAAAAACTATGTATTTTATTGGATAATTTCAATAGTCCAAACTAGGATGAATATTTCTATTTGTTTTCTTCATTTATAGTTGCATCTAATGCATCTGTATTAGAAACCCCATCTAACAAAAGATTTATTTGATATCTATTTAGATCCAATTTAATGTATTAAGGGTAAGTTTGTAACTTTTTAACAACAATATAGTCTTTGAAAATAGAACACCCATTGTTAGATTTAAGGTTATCTTATGTGTAGGCTCCATAAAATTGATCCCAAATGCTTTATTTCATTAAATGATTTCAATAAAATTCAATATCTTAAATCCCAGATCTTTAAATCACATAGGGAATCGACTACAAGGTTCCAATTACCAGGGCATCGACCATTGATTGCGTTTCCCAATGCGTTCGACCCCATACATTCAATATTATATGTACCGATGTAGTAGTTGTAGCTTTGTTTAATATAAATTTCTTATCTGATAAAACCCACACAAAATTAATAACACTATATGGGCCTAAAAAGGTTTTACACCATTTTTTGGGGAATTTAGATATTTTATTAAGCTTAGTGACCTTCGGTATAAGCCTAATATTTCATCACACTTCTTCCATTCCTCATTTCTATTTTACAATATCACACATGGAGTAGATCCTTCTTCTGTTCTAGTCAAGTAGTTCTTTATCTAGGCCCATCAAAATCCTTTGAGGATCCTGGACACTCAAGAAGTATTTTACTTTGATACTAAGATCAAAATACACATTTCTACACCCCGAGGTTCAAAGATGGTTGATCATAACAATCTATCACAATATGTACCACCTAAATAGAAAGGCGAGTGACCTTTACTACCTGGGCGTACCATTTTGGATTACATCTTTCCATCCAATAATGGTGTTGATCCCAAAATAATTCACCCTATAATTCAATAACATACCATTATAATTAATCATGGACTCATTCATATGATCAAGAATATGTTCTAGTTTAGTTGACTTCATATTGATTACCCAAAAAAACTTATCTTGAATTTCCTTGGCATTTAAAAAACCCTCTAAAACCAAGGACACTCTTCTAATACAAATTATCTTATGTTATTTCCATTATATTTTTTCGAAAGATCTAAGCATTATTTGAAGATTAATGCTATTGATATATTACAACATTTGTTGAATTGTCTAAAAAATTCTTAGATAAATATTTCACACCCATACGTACATGGAATCCCAAGAATGAAATATTTTTTTTGCTAAGGTGGATGGTGAACCAGTATGGGCGGCTTTGAACCATTTTAAATAATTGACTTGGAATTTACCACATCATGGACTTGATGTGTGGTTATAGCTTCACAAATTCTATTAGGATATACAATTCACTATAGGGACTATGGTAGATGACACCATTGATAGAATAATTTTTCCAAACACATCACATGTTATTAGAATTATTCTTTATGAGGTCTCACACAATGGTAGTATATGGAAGAGTTATTGAGGACCTCCTCAATATTGAATTCTCTATAACATTTCCTACAAAACAATTCCCCCACTAGGATTATAAATTTCCTCATAATCATCTATAATAGTTTCAATAATCTCTACCCAGATAGTAACAAGACTCATCTCACAAGTGAAAAATTGAAAATATTCTCACTATGTTAATTCAAAATTGTAACATAGATTGACTACTCTAGATATGGAGATACAAAATCAAAGGGTTTATCTCCGTAACCTCTAGCACCAAGTTGGAAAAATAAATAAGACTCTTTCACACCAATAACTGGGTATGATGCTCAATAATATTGAGACACATCCAAGATAGGAGAGTAAACCTTTATTAATTTGTAGAGTAAAAGAAATAATCTTGAAATAGCTATTAAAATTCACAGAAAAGAGGATATAAAAAACTAGATCTCGTTCTACAATCATCAGCAAATACAATAATTAGAGAACACATGAATATGATAAAGAAATGAATCTGGAAGATTCCCCAAGTCAAACTTCTCAAGTACAAGATAAGATAATAAAAGAAGATATATTTTTGGGCCACCATCATACAAGCCACCTCTTCAATTATTAGAAATAATTGGACTAGCAATGATAGGGGATGATTTTTTAGAAATTATCAAGAAACTCTATATAAATATCCACTTTCCTGGACCTACTTCTCATATGCCCACAAATGCTAAATTATTTTGGAGGCACTCTCAAATAAGAGTATTATGGACAAATTTCATGCTATATACTTGAATGAAGAATTTTATGTGGTAGTTCAGTAGAAAATTCCTCCCAATATGACAGAACCTATAAGCTTCTCAATCCCATGCACTATTATCTCATGAAATTTTGAAAATGATTTATTTGATCTTTGAATAATTATAAATCTCACTCTAATTAGTTTTTTTTCATAGATTATAACACAAATAAATAAAGATCCGGATAATGGAACTTCAACTTATAGACCGATCTGTCAAGTATTCTTGTAGAATTATTGATGTTTTTTAATTCAAAGATAATAAATCCATGTTTCCTACAAAATTTATTATCTAAAATACGGTACAATAAGGGGATATACACATAATTATCTGATGAAAATTTCAAGATAATTGAAATTCCTTGATAGATGTTAACCAAGATACACTGATTTTCATAGTCAGTGAATAACAAGTAGTGTTCAATATAGTGAATGATTCCAAGAAATGTGGAAGCTCATTTGACAGTAAAACCATTTTTTACTGCTGAAAAGTGGATTTTGTGGACATTTGGGTGGATAAAGATACTATATATCATGATGAAGAAGTGTGTAGTAAATTTGAGGAGGTAGGTGACATCAAACCTATGATGGGAGACACTATTACGTATAATATACATTCATTCATTAAGCAAAGGATATTGGAATTAAACACTCAATTGAGATTATTGAAGTACTCATACATATAAACTAAATATGAACTACCAATTATCATAATATCCAAGATAAATGAATAATAAGAAGTGAAACTGATATATAACCATAAGATGCAAAAAATTATATACCCTGATGCTGGCTGAGATCAAGGTGATCAACACTTGAATTTACACCCATGTGATTATACTGGTAAAATTTGAAAGAAAATGAAAAATCCAATGTTGAATCCCCCCAAAATGAAAGAACTCATTAAATAGGAATTTATAAAGATTATAGCTGATATGATTATATATTCCATCTATGAAAGTGGGTGGGTTATCCTTCTGTATGTTGGGGTAAATAAAGGTGTCTTAACTGTGATAGAAAATGAAAATGGATTAATCCCAACTCAATTCATTTTTGGACAGTTAGTATGTTTCATCTAATGAATTATCAATAAAGAAACTAATAATATAACACATTAGAGTCCCATTCATGGATCAAATTATTGATAGATTTTATATGTATGAATTGTATTTTATTAGATCGATATTCTAGATACAATCAAATGAATATCGATCCAATTGATTACTCAACGAAAACATTCACATTTCCATTCAAAACCATATCATTTCAATGAATATCATTTTGAACGTGTAATTCACTTGAAATTTTACAATGGTGTATGACCGATATAATCCATGATATGGTAGATGAGTTTCTATAAATCTCCGTGGATGTTTATCTTCATTTATGGATGACCCTTTTAGTTCTCTTTGAGAAATTAGGACTTGGTTTTACAATGTTGTGAAGGGAAATTCCTAGTGTTGAAACTGAAAAATTTCCATTTCAGGGTCTAAGAAGGCATCTTCCTTGAGAAAAAATTACAAACCATGACATTAAATTCAACCCAATGAAAACAATGACTTATCAAAGCCCACAATTATGAAAGAAATACAGTGTTTTTTGGGCCACAAAAGATGTTATCACTACTTCATTAAATAATTTGAAAAAATATCCTAACCACTATCACACCTACATTCTAATGAAATTACACATGATTTTAGTAAATAGTTCCGATGGGAATTTAATACATGGAAAAATATTTGGGCGGCTTCTCCTGTCATTATATTACTTGGTTGCGACACATACTTTAAAATGATGTGAATTACTAGTGAATTTATTTTGGGTTCTATTTTATAAAATAGAGTTCGAAATATATTTTTCACTCATTTATTATGACATCCATATTCTATGTGATGCTTAGATAAATTATAGGTCCATAAAGAATGATATGTTAGAATTTTTCTTCTAATTTGATAAATTTTGGCCATATCTAGTTATCACAAGAGGTGTAGTTTAAAATGTTCATATAACAGTAAAATACCTTCTGAACAACAATAATCTCAAATATAGGATGATTAGGTGGATTTTATTACTACAGGTATTTGATATCATCATCAAAGACACAAAATTGATTGAAAATTTCTTTGATAAACATTTTTCTAGACTTATGCATCATAATATTTAGAATGATGAAGAGATGGGTGTTGAAGAATATTTCCCTAATGGGACAATATTTCATATGGATTTGTATGCATGACCCTATTTTGATGGAATTTAAAAATACTTAGGAACTAAAACCCTATACCGCCATTTCTCCAATAAAAAATGTAAGAAGTTCATTACTATGGTTTCACACTAATATTGGGATGAGTTGAATTTTCTTAAGTGTTTTTATGATAGATTAATGAAATTATACATTTCAAAGGAGGGAATTCAATGTGACCACAATTTATTTCATATTTATCTAACTACAGGAAATCATGAGCCTGAGCACATCGACAGTAGAACAATGTTGCTACTGTGATTCCACTCAAAGAAGATTCAATTCGATTTTCATATTAGACATGATATTTCTATTTATATTAAAATCATTCTACAATATTTATTTCCTCTATCTTTCATGGTTTTGTTATATTCATTCGAATAAAAAACTATTTTATTCATTAATTACAAGTATGATTGTTTCACTATCATGATGCCTATTTTGACTACGGTAATTATTTTCATGGTTTATCCTTCTTTTTACAAGCATGGATAAACCACCTAGCTCTAGGGATGGAATTTTAGGATTTAAAAGATTTAATTAATTTACAAAAAAAAAATGGTTAATTGATTAGATAAGGGTTTAGGTTTTTTATAAAAAAATTTCAAATTCCCTTATATGAACAAGAACTAGATATTGTAAGAGAATGACCCCGAGCTAATATGAATAAACCAAACCAAGAACAATAGTTTGAAATTTTTTCCTACATTTTTTGTTGAATCTAATGTGTCTTGATTAAAAAACAAATGTAGATATAAGATTGTTTTACAATCTTCGTCGGTCTAATTTTTTTGACTAAGGCTAAATTGGGGGCTTTGGAACAACTATGCAGAGTAAGACAACAAACTTTACCTTTTCATGTTTAGGGTTATCATTGATATAGTCTCCAAATAACTGATCCTAATCCCCTTATATAATAATTTTTTTCAACATAATTAATTATCCTTGGACCCAACTCGTAAATTTTTTTAGGGACCCACTTCTAGGTATAAATTTCAAGGCAAGCATCCATTTACATTGTTTCCCTATAAGCTTAACCATAGAATTCCAGTATTCTAAGTACCCATGTAGAAGTGGTATTTGGGTTTAATATAATTTTTTGATCTAAGAAAATCCAAACAAAATAAATGATGATGCGTGGGATGGAAAAATTATAGTGAGGTATCTATGTAATAACACATTCCAATGGAACAAGTCTGGATTTGCAGCCTCTTACAGCCAAATGCATGGTTGAGAACCTTGCCCACTGCCTTGTTCTTTAGATCTTCCCCATCCATAAATAGATCCCAAATCACTACACTCTCCATCTATTTTGGGTTTCAGTTCTGAATCCCATCACTCAAAGGCTGTAACTCTTCCTTCCCATATTCATGTTTGCCTTTACTTAGACACCAGTCATTAGGTCCTCTTGGCTCACTTGTAGGATAATATGATGTCCACAAAAAATGTTGAAACTGACCATGATCTATAAAATCATGGTGGACTAGGGTGTCATGGTAGATATAATAAGGATACTCTAATCACATATTGTCTTGGTGTGTGAGGAGACATTAAAAGAGTTGTTTCTAGAGTTCCCAAACATGTTTGACTTGGACATCATCCACATAATCTTCCAACTGGGTGGTTGGGATTTGGAGTTTTCTATGGATGAGTTTGGTGTCATCCTAGGGGATTATTCTTCTAAATTCACTACCTCTAAAACCTATGAAACATTATGTATTTATACAAACAATGTATACACTCAATATACATGAGTGTGAATATCCTGTGACCACATCAGTATACACAACTCACCAACTCCCATGAGCCTTAAGATGAAGGGTTCATGTCTGTAGATTATTGACTATTATTTAGGTTACACCTGGCTAGTAGGGGGAATCAAATGGTTCCATCAATTAATATAAGGTTTCCATCCTATCCACATCCATGTGATCCCCTATTCTAAACATGACATTCTTATTTTCCATATACTATGAGATTCAGGCGAAGAGGTGACATGACCTTATGTTGGGTGGATCATTCACCACCCTACAAGAAAAACAATTGGGAGTATTTGATAGCTCCCATCCTCTATCATCCTTAGGGATGACGTTGTATATGGATCATCCCATTCACCATAATATGGGGCTACTACAAAATGTAGATGACCACTATGATTAGGAACCTTAGTTTTCTGAGTCCACAATGGAGGTCCTGAATCCTAATGCATCTTCCACCCCTTCCATTCCCACAGAACAATGAAAAAACCCCAGACATGACAAATCAGAATCTTCTCACCCTCACTGTACTACTTAAGATATTTAAGAGGTGGTATTTATACATTATTTCTATATCAAGTGTATTCTAGAGAACTATAGGAATATCTTACACCATTTCGTCATTCAATTTTTTAAACCATACTCTTCTCCATGATAGACACTACATATATCCACCCTCATCATACAAACGATAATTCTTCTAAGTATTTCCCCACCCCATCCAACTTAACACCTTCTTCCACACTGGTTTAGGTTTCTATTATGATCACAGAATATGCTTCCTAGCTAAACGTTTTATGGGATAAAACTAGATTGGGAAAGTCCCTTGTTCTTCCATCTACTTCTAAGGTACCATTTTTTTATCCCACTTATAAAGACTTGACCTTAATTTGAATCATTACCTCCCCTCCACTGGTAATTATCAGGTCCCCTAAGTGCCCCATGAATGCTTCTACGATGGTCGAGTTACCTATCCCTACCACTATCACTTCTATTGAAACATCAAGGTAGATCCAAAACCCAATTGTTCTTGAGGGGCCACTTATTCTTATTCCACAGATTCCTCCCACTATAAATAGTTTTCTCTATGTATACCCCTTTCATGTTTTAAACTTTTTGGGTGTATTACTATTCTATCTATATTCTATTTTACTCTATGCATCATTTATTTTATCTGATGTAAAGGATAAAATATTTTTTCTAAAAAATTATTATATTACATTATTCTTGTTTCTTATACATTATGTGATATATGTCACGATTATCCTCCCACACTATTACTTTTGATACACATGTTAGGTATCCTATATGCCTTTTAAAAGAGGTATTCTCTCATACAAAATCTTTATAATGACCCCCCAATGAGATGCATATATTCTCCTTCTACCTCTCAAGTGGTATAGTCAACCCATTTTTTAGTAGGTAAACCCTACCAAGATACCATTAGAGATCAATGAAAAAACCTCCAGTTCCTGTAATATACTGAAGACAACTAAGATGAAAAAATTCTCTAATTGATCTATTTCCAATTTTTTGGATAACAATTTCAATGTTAGTTATGTATGGTAGAAAACGTAGGTTTTGATCATTTTATTTTTTTAATGCATTTGTTAGGTATTTTATCTTCTTCATCTAGGTCTGTATGTTTGATAATTCTTTTAAGAGCTTAGTTTCTTTTTATTTTCTCTATGAATGTATATCTATGTTATTACCAATTATTATTTACTATGTGCCACTACCCATTTTTCCACATATGTATTTGTTATATTCAATGAAATGATTTTTTCTATAGTACATGTATTTTTTTGTTTTGGAAATTATTTTAGCTGGAGTATTTTCACATCAAAATCCAGTATTTCCCCTATCTTGAAATTTATTATTGGGAGATCTTGATTCCTTACTATGCTTTCATTCATTCCATTCATAATTAGTTTATTCTTTTATTTATATATTTTCTAGATTAATATAAAAATAGTGAAAACACTATTTAATCTTATGTGGGTGATATTATTGAGCTATATTTCATTTAAAAAAGGATTGTTTCCTAAACTAATTAGTATAGGATAATTTTTTCTTTTTATGAATGATTTTACTTTAAATATTATTTCTTCCATATAAATAATTGACAAATATTGGATCGAAAATGATAAAATATAACATTTTTTATTTTTATAAATTTAGCATGATTGAGGATTTGAATAATTTAATTTTGATTATAGATTTCTATAATTTTTTAGATTAAATTATTACTAGTTACTATGACCTGAGTGATTTTTTCGGTGTTCCATTTCCCAAGATGATTTTGTATGTAAATTTCCCCATTATTTTCCAAGAATTTTCCTTAAGAGATATATGGGATTCTAAACCTATAAAAACATCATGTAAAATTATATCGAATATTTCATTAAAAGTAAACTTTTTAAAGGATTGAGTCATTTTTAATCAATTTTTGAGAACCAACATGGTATTTATACTTATTAATCATATAGAATCCACATATGAACTTGATAGGGTTGAGCCATGTTACAGGCCCATTTTATCCCTTCCTACCCTACTCTTAGTGTTATTACATGATTATCACATGAATAAGTGTTGGGTAATGATCATTAATATTAGACATAAGATTTTTGTTACTGAGGATTTTTGTGATGTTTTGTTTTTTAAATTAAATGTGGCATGTGGTATTCCAATATAACAGTCATGATTATCAATTTTCTAATATATATATATATATATACTATTTGTGTATTTGGAAGGTCTAAAATCACCATTAACATATTTATTAATCTTTTAGGAGACCATATACGATAATATTTTGGATGTGAGATCTACCATAAAAATGAATTTCTAAAACGATAAATGACATGCATGAGAAAAAAAGAAGAAACATGATTCCTTCCTTACTCATTATTATAACATCTATATATCTTCCATGATATTTTAGGTATATGTAAATGATAATTTTTGGAGAAGGGTTTTCATTAAATTATTTCTGATTATCATGCACTATACCTGAGAGTTTATCCTCCTATTTGAGCTTTAATTTTATCATCAACCCACCTTACCTCAGCCTCAGAGTCATTTGAAATTTATTTTGAATCTATAAGAATTAATTTTTTTATTTCTCTTCATATTATAGAGATGTTATAACCAATTAACGACTACAGTTAGGAACATGAATTCAAGGAATGATCAAAACTCTAGTTTCATCATACCTTGAGCGATGAGAGAAAATTAATTGTGAGGTTAATTGAGAAATGTGTATAGTTATCATTAGAATAGAAGAAAATGGTAATTAAATGAAAATTCAATTTTATTAAAGAACATGATTATGTGTCATGAATGATTTTCTCTACAGGGGTGATTTTGGAGGAATAAAATCATCTGATAACATTTTTTTTATTTTCATAGATGCAATGGATATTTTCTATTTAAAATTATTCCATTTAGAATCATTGTTGAGATTATGTTTTCTTGAGGATAAGAAACTATTCATGTGAGGATGAATTTGATAAGAATAATTCATCCATATATGTGTATTACAATAGTTTTTCTACACTTAATACATATTTTATACATTTTTACTCTGGTTTATGATGGTTTCTATAGGAAGCATGAACCAAGGTTCAAAAAAGAGATTTTTTTGAAAAATTAAAAAATTTCAAAATATCTGTATAATAAAAATAGCAAAACAACATAAATTATTTGAGACAATCCAACTAATGAACAAGATGTAATATTCATATAAGCTAAAAAGCTTCTAGATGAATAAGTCTTATGGAATAAGAAACATACTTATGTTGTAAACCCCTCAGCGATTGAATACCCCATGAATTTCATTCAATCCATAAATCTCAAATATATAAAATAATGAGAGTCCTAAAATCTATCATTTATGGCCTAAAAATAATACTTACAACATAAAACTATCAGGTGGAGAGAAATTAAATAAGACTTCAGACAAAAAAACCCTTTTACATGGTAAGTTATTTTACGTATATATTTTATATCCACCAAATGAATTTTTTGGGCACACAATTTTCTTTATTTTCATATATTTTTTTTTGTTCATTAATATCTTTCACACCATATCATTTCTATTTGTATTCCATTAGATGAAGATCTATTTCTTTTTCACCATTAGATATGTCATTTCCATTCATCTTCAAATCACCATACATGGTATCTACACTCTAAATATTGATGTTTTTTTCATTACTCCAATCAATAAACTTACATATTATTAAATTTCATGTTTGATTAATATAATTCCATGATTTCTCTTTCAACAAAATAAATTAATTTCATGTTTTATCATAATTTTTCCATAAGTGACTAAAACACATAGGGATAGGGATGAAATGTCAGTGTATAATTGATTTAATTAATTCTTATTTACAAACCTAGATAATTTATTTTTTAATAAATTAGGTTGTTTACAAAAACATATATCCTTCCTTTAACTGAGTCATGAAAATAAATTGAAATGGAATCATCCCATCCTAATTGGAAATTCCAAACCAAGACCAATAATTTGATATGTTTTCTTCGATTTCAGTTGCATCTAATGCATCTGTATTAGCAACCACATCTAGAAAAAAGAGTGTTTTCAAATTAAGGTAGATTCGATTTGTTGTACTGATGCTAAATTGGTGAATTTTGAAAAACTATATAGTCTAATACAATATATCTGATCTTGTTTGATGTTGGGTTATTCTATGTGTAGGCTCCAAAAAGTTGATCTTTACCCCTTTATTTTATTATCCGAGTAAAACCCATTTCATTATCATAAATAACTCTTAGAAATAGATGAGGAATCCAATGCTAGGTTACAGTTTCTAGGTTAGTAAATTTTTCCATTATTTCCAGAAGGGTTTAACCCCAAACCTCTAACGTTTTGCATACCTAAATAGTACATCTAGTTGGGTTTAAAATAAATTTATAATATATTAATCCCACATGGAATCAATTATGATGTGTGGGATAGTCAAATACATTAAATAAATATATATATATATAATAATTTAATATAATATCAATAATAAAAATAGTTATGATAGATAAATTTTTTATGAATATGACGATAAGTAACTAATAAACCATCACGAGGAAACTCAAAGTGATCTGAATTAGTTTACAATTGAGTCAAAAGATTATAATTATGGCTATGTATCTCATATATTTATTAATTCTAAACCAAAAAATGGTTGGAATCTAGTTAATGAAAAAATATCACATGAGATTATCCTACTATTATTTATTCATAAAGAATAAAATTATTGTGTTGAACAATTATTGTATCACTTGTGGAACAAAAGAATCCAACCAAAGCATCCAATGAAGAAAATTAGGTGGAGGATATGTATGATGATATTGACATGGTTAAAAAGAAAAATTCAAGGGAAGTAGTACCAAGAAGTAAATATAGTATTAATATAATCAATTAATGGGTATATAAAAATAAGTTAAATTAATATGGAAAACCTATTATGAAAAAAATTCATAATAAAATTTGAGGGTTAAATAAATGTTCATGGAATTTATGTTACTGTGATTATTCATTGATATTTTTGTTAAGAAGAGGTTACAAATTTATTATATGGATCTCAATTAAAACTCTTAGAATAGTGTTTTATAGTAATAATTATATAGTAATTATCAATTTTAATTAAAAATTGGTGATGATGATGAAAACTGGGCATTGTAATGAAATCTCTTTAGGGATTGAAATGCACACCCAAAGACATGTATTGAAGACTTGATTATATTTTAAAAAAACTAAATGGGTGGATTTGATAAAAATTTGTATATGAGATTATATTTTGAAAATAAAATGACACTGCTGGTTTTCAAGAATGGTATTTTATTTAGATGATCTTGAAAAAATATTATGAAACTTTTCCCAACATAATGAAAACTGAATTTTAAATCTCTCTTATTTTACAATTCAAATTTTAATTTGTTTTTATTGTATAATTAAAGGTAATTGGATATTTATATCCCAATAAACATATATACTTGATTTTTTGAAGAGGTTTCATATAGAGGATAACTAATTAGTCAATAATTTTATTTTTGAAGAAAAAATCATATAAGTGGGTGAACATGGAATGTCATTAAATATCATTGAAAAAAAGTGTATCATTGGGATATTATTATATATAAAAACCTTTAGGAAAAAATTAATGTTTTGAACATCTCTAAAAATAATATTTCAGGATAAGTATACATATAGTTATATAGCAACAATGAAGGGGATCCTTAATACAAACAAGGGAATTTTGGGTTTCCAATTCTTTTATAAAAACACGTAAAAAATAAAATCTAAATGAATTTTAAAATTTTAAATAGTCTAGGTCAGTTGATTTCATAAAATATACCCCTGGAGGATTTTTTTCAACTTGTATGAAAATATATTTTTTATAAAATTATGGAATAAGAAAAAATATCACTAATCACTAAAGATATTGAATACATAGTTTCCAAATATTCTTGCACTCAACTATAATGGATGAAACAACATATCACATACTTAGTAAAGAAGGTGGAATTTTCTATATTGATATTTTATGTTAAAAATATTATGAAATTTCCTTCATTTTGGGAAATATGATGGAAATGATCAAATGTAGTACAATATTTACATGGAAAAGTATTTTATATCATTCAGATAACATAAAGGATAAATAAAATTAATACTGGTAGGTGTGATTTTTTTTGTATTCATCATCATTATTTAAACCCATATAATATATGCTTCAGTTTTAGGTGTAAAGACCCATGAGGTTTACCAAAGGTCTTACAATGAAATTAATAATGTAGGTTATGTTTTTGGGAATTTTTTTCATATTATGAATGTGTTAAATAAATTTCCCATTGATACACCATGCTTAGTGATTCACTATATGAGAAAAATTATTTGGAATTTTAATTAATGAATTTTGAATGGGATGTGAATTAATTTATTTTTTAAGTGAAAATGTATTATTTTTGATTTATTGTTGATGAAAGATAATTATTTTATTTAGAAAATGGTTGTTTTTTTATATATCTAAAATAGTTAGTTATTTTATATATAATTTTTGGATACAAGTTTTTATGGAATGTATCGATCATTATATTATATTTCATTGATATATGTTTAATTTTTAATGATGATTGATAAATGCTAAATCATGAATGTATGTTGATATTTGATAGATTTTGATATATATATATATATAAATATATGATCCATTGATATTTGATTTACATGAAATAAATTCTTCATTGAAGTAATAAAAAATTAAATATTACTTATTGATGTTCCATACCTTGAATGATTACCATGATTTTGAATGTTTGTATAATATTTTATAAACACATATGATGTATGTATGAGAGCGATTGTAGATGTTAATATCATCAACTAGATATTGGCATATTCACTTAGAGAAATATGTTCTTCTGTCTCCTCTACATCATATTTGGTAAACTATAATTTTTAACTAGTTCCACCTATACCTTTGATTTATTTTCAACATTAATCAAATGAATTCAGATTCTATATAAGTGTATTTAAAATTATTTTAGTATTCAAAAATATCTCCCAGAATTTCTGTTATGACTTCATTGATAATTTGACTTATGTTAGATGTCTTCCCATGAACATTTTTTCCATTTGGACATGATTTTTTCAATAAAACATCCTCAAGTTATAATTAATCAATATTATATCCAATTAAATCTTAAAAAATAAATTAAAAATAAATATACAATAATATAGCTATGATATTTCCAAAATTATGCTTTTAGGAGAAGATAAAACATTTTCACTTATAATAAGATTGTATGAAAGTAGTTTATTTTTAAAAACCATTCTACATAGAGGTTTTGATGTGTTTTAATTAAGGTGAAGTTAATTGTTTTGAATAGTTTATTAAAATATTTAGTATATAAGGATGAAATGAAGGGATACCATATTGACATGGATGAAATCATAATCTATAAACTAATGAAAAGAATGTATGAAGAAAATTAGAAACCCAAAACATGTTACTCTTAAATGAATTAATTTTTGAAAAAAATAATGTTTATAAAAGTTAGTGTTCATCTAGACTAGAGTGAATCATGAAGTTCCCAATAGTATCAAACTACATGAAATAATGTTGTTTAAAAAATTTGTGTATTTTGAATTGTTTCTTAAATTAGGCCATATCAAAATTGATTTTCTTCACCAAATACATCCATTATAGTCAACCAAAGTGAGTTGATGTGAAATGAAAATATTAATGGATAAAATTCTAGGATGACCCAAAAGTAGTTTTTGTAGATGATAAATTTGAATTCAGGATTAAAATTTGAAGAAAAATTGATAGTGTGAGGTTATTATAAATCATGTTCTTATGTTTTATGAAAAACAATATGGGTGATATTCAGATAAATTTTGAATGATTTAAGAATAATAAGACTAAAATGTTGAGAGATAATTCAAATGTACATCCACTTAACTTCAATTTAATTAATACTAGTTTTTTAATGGATGAAGACAAATTATTAGATTTATCTTGTTTTCTTGAAGATGTAATATAAAAAACATTTCATTTATTACATTATGAGTTAAGATCATGTATTACCATTTGAATGTAAAATTTGAAAATGAATAAACATATTATAATGAACGGAAAATGGAATATCTATTATTCAAGAATAACTATTCATTCATATTGTTCTTTATTAAATATAATTTATTAGACCAATAAAATATTTTTCCTATAATGGATACTTGCTGACCACCAATTAATCCCCCAATCCTTAGAGCCTATAATGAGGGTAAATATAAATTATTAGGGTATTTAATTACCATGATAAACCATGTCAAAAAATATAGGTTCCAAATTATATTATATTTATGACATTAATATTCAATAAATTGTACATACTAGGACTTATAAAAAACATAAGGTTTCATTTAGAACCCCACAATTTTTAATTTGTAAAATAAAAAACTAACTATATTAGAATTAACATGTTGACTTGAATTATTTATTCATAAATAAATACCTCAACCATAAGTTCATATAAATTATATATAAACCAAAATAAAAGGATATGTACTAATTCATAAAGTGAAGGATATTATATTCATATGATAACCTCCTCGAATTTGCTGAAAAAACATGTTTCCATCAAGGATTCCTCACTAGAACAAATAAGCTGTTAGTCGGAGTGGATACTCAAGAGGGGGGTGAATTGAGTTCCAATTAAAATTTCTGTTAAAATATTGTCTATTTAAAATCCCTCGATTTATAAAATAAGTTAAACTGTAGTGAATTTATACAGATTGTAAATGTTCACTTAGCTTCTCAAATATTGATCAGGTCTCAGTTAATTTAACCACAAGATCAAACTAACTTTTGAAACTAACCTAATGATTTATAATAATTGTAAAGACTTTCTTATTTAACTATCAAAGTAGCTTTGAAATAGATTTGTATTTCAAAGTAATAGTAGAGGAATAAATAAGATATATGTAGTATAAATTGAAATTAAACTAAAGATGCACATCAGATATAACAAGAGGTTCAGTCTCAAGCCAAGACTTAGTCCTCTCAAATTTATATAAATTTGATCCACACACTAGATCAGGGTTAGAAACAGTTTACAAAAATGTCTAGGCCACATAGGGACCTCTACCACTTCTTCGTGGGAAACAAAACAAGGACCAGGCCACACAAGGACCTCTTCCATAGTTGACATGGGTAAACAAGAGTTAAGAGATTTGGAGTGAGGATTTTGATATCCTCAAGTTCAGTACAGGATATAGTGTGTGTATAAGATATACAGAGTACACCACACTTCTCTAAAGTTAATAACTAAATCACTTAGAGAGAACAGATATGATTTTAGGAAGCTCTAGTGATTATCAATGCAGCCCTGGACTCGTTGGATTCCGCAGGAATGCTTCTGTGTCCTTCTCTGGTTTTTCTGTTGAAAAACAGAGTGTAGTAGTTACGCTTGTGTTCTAAAGGAGTGAGAATTATCTCTTGATTCATCGTGTGTTCTTCAGTAATGTTGGATTTCATTCATAAGAGTTCTTTGAAAGTCTTGCAATCTTCTTATTGTTCGGGATTTTTCTTCCTGTTCAGCACAATGCTCTCGGGTTTATGTAAGATCTTCTTGTTGTATCATCACACTTTTCTCACTTCATTGCTTGCACGTGTACTGCATCTCAATCTTTCTTATATTCCTCAAATTCTGGCAGTAGGAATTATTCCCTCTTCATAGGTATGAGATACAGTTTCCTGACATGCCAACAACTATCATTAAATAACATGAATTGCATTAAAAACATCAAATATGACCGTTAGAATTATTTAAATAATATTGAAAAAAAGTTAAGAAACGGTGTCACAGTGATTATGTAAACGGTTTCTTCTTCACAGTATATGGTTCACGGTATGAGCTTCACGGTATTAACTTCATGGTATGTCCATGTCACGGTGTCTGGTTCATGGTGTTTAGGTCACGGTGAGTCCTTCACAGTGTCTAGTTCATGGTGTCTGGGTCACGGTGTCTGGGTCACGGTGAGTCCTTCACGGTGTCTGGTTCACGGTGTCTGGGTCACGGTGTCTGGGTCACGGTGAGTCCTTCACGGGGTCTCCATACGTAGACAAATATCTGTATTTAGACTTAGACAGTAATATTCATAATATGGATTAAGGTTAATCATTAGAGAGTTAGAGAACTTGAATCATAAATATAAAGGCGTGATAATATATGTGAGATTTGTGATCATGCATAAGACTTGTAAATAATAAAGAGAGTAATTAACATCCATAAGATTTGTTATCATTAAAACATGATGTGTAGTTATTATTGAGATTGAAGAGCATTAGAAATATGTGCAATGAAGATTGAGATTAATTAATAGTAATAGGATTTGTGATCATTAAAACATGATTAACACATGAGGAGTCCAACAGTCTCCCCCTTTTTGATGATCAAAAATCATATATAGTCAAAATATAAATGAAATGTAACATTAAAGAAACTAGCATATTATAATAGCAAAAAGTAGAGAAAAATAGATTCGATAATAACATATCTCATTATAGTACTGATACTTGTAGTTTTTCTCCCCCTTTTATACTTGTAATTTTTCTCCCCTTTTGGGATTATCAAAAAGTAGAGAAAATGAAATGAAACACTGCATTTTTCATTAAAAATGGTTCAGAAGAGAACATACAGGAGAAGTACAAATAGTAAACAAGAAATGAAATCCCATAAAAAACAGTCCCTGGAATCTTCAGGGAGCCATCTTTTCCTTGCCTTTATCACCAGCAGGAGCTGGTGCTGAAGTAGAAGAAGGCATAAATGTGGTTGAAAAAGTGGGTATGGGTAGACCTTCAAAAATAGATGGAGCCAAAGTGGGAATAGAAGATGATCTAGGCAGTGGTTGGTCAAGAATGGTTGGCAGGATCTGAGAAAGAGCTTGGAAAACTGTCATGGAAGTTGAGGCTAAGGTAGGTAGACCAGGTCTAAGGTGTGCAGCAGCTGGAGCAACTATAGCAGTAATATTCACATGAAGACATGACTACAAAAGATTTATGAAATCAGTAATGATTTCACCACCATATTGCATAGCCTTTTCAAAATCATCCTTATTCTCCATAAATTTGTCCAACAATCTGGTGAACTCTGTATGTTTCTGAACTTGAGTTTTAAAAGCTTGAGTCACCAGAGGGATTCTCAAATTTTCCACAAGATATCTAAAGTGATATGTAATATCACTTTTAGAGAAAAGCCGGGTGAGATAAAAATATATTTTCTTGGTGATCTCTTATTGAGCATCATGGGCTATCTTAGAATGAATCCTAACCAAGTCCAATGCTCTATCATTGTTCTTAAACACTTCTGACAAAGAAGACAGATCCAAGCCACTGAAGGCACTCTGAATTTCTTCCTTGATTATGGATCCCAGAATAGAATCATCCAAAGAAGATGTGGAGGTCTAACCAGAATCAGGAGAAGCCTTGACAGCTTCGGTTAGAACTTTGAACTGTTTCAACACTTGTTTCAGTCATCCAGTGTATTCATATGTAATCTTATTCAGATTTTCTAAAATCTCCCTCATGCATTCCATCATATTAGTGCATCTTCTTCCAATATTTTCATCAAAAGAAAGTAGATATGGATGAACTTGAGACACAATATCCCTAGTAAGGAGGGAATCAGATGGCTCAGGAGAAGGAGCAACAAGTGCAGGGGCAAAAACAAGAGCAGGCTCTGATCTCAAAGACAACTCATTCTTCAAATTTGCTACAATATTTTTCAGATTTGCAACATCAGCACTCAGAAGCTTATTTTCTACTCTGACTTCTTGAATTTCTCGGATCATACTTGGTTGAATATGCAATATAATATTTTCTAAGAGAATTGATGCATCTTCTTGACTTAACTGAGTTACTGGACGAGGTTGAGTGGAGACAATTTTCTCAACTCCAACTAACAAAGTTTCTCCAAAAATTTTCAGATCATCTTTGGTCACAAGGGAGTGTAGCTCAGGTAAGGGTGAAGTTAAAGATAGAGGAGCATGTTCTGGTTGAGGTTTAGAGTTATATTCAGACTCAGATTCTGATTCATATTGAGGTTGGGGCACTGGTTCTGGTTCTGTATGAGCTACAAACTTCAGTTGAAATAGAGAAGAAAGATCCATTCTAGTTGTAGACACTTGCTCTGACTCATTCACATCATAAAAGCTTGGGAAAACATATCCGTTGTGGACAGAGTATGAGACAGAAGGTTGAGAAGCTTCAGCAGATCTAGCTTCTATAATCTCAAGGTTTTGAGGATCCTCCCCCTCAAATTGTACTTCCCATTTAGATTCTTGAGGCTCAGGAACATAGTCAAGATCCACAGGATCATCTCTAATCTCATCAGCAAACTCTTGCCTTGCCATCTAAAAAGAAATTTCCATCCTCTCTTTAGCAGAGGGAATAATCTCAGGAACCGATTGTTCCACTGCTTGAGCTTCCAGACTTGCTTCTTTCTCAACAGAAAGATCCTCTTCAACAGGATCTGCCTCTAAGGTTTCTTGTTGTTCTGAATCAGGAAAAAACAACTTTCATACAGCCATAGGATGAGTTTCTGGATTTAAATCCTCATTAGAATTAGGAGCTTCCTCTTCTCTCAAACCAACAACAACTTCCTCTCCTTGAGGTAATTCAGCAGGGATAACAGCAGGGACAACAGTCCTTTCTTTTTCAACAGGATTTGTTTCCATTTGTGGTATTTCAACCTCTTCTCTAGGTGGTACTTCAGCTGTTACTTCCTCTTCTTCTTCTTCTAAAAACTCATCCACTTCATCTGGTTCCAAACCAGGATCAGATAGATTCTTAGGCCTTTGTGGATAGTCAACATGATTAAACTTTTTATAGAGTTGATCATTATCCTCAACCCACTGATTCTTCCAGGGGTTCCAATTAATCTTTATCATCTTGATGATAGGCATGGATAGGTAGAAATCAAAGTCCTCTAACTTTTCTTCATTTTTTCCAACCATCCCTTTGGCAACTAACATAGCTTAAATCATCCTTGAGTAAAACAAGGAGGTGGATTTGGAAGTGACTTTAATCAGCTCACAGATATGGTTAATAACATACTTACATAGGTTGATCTTATGTCCATTCTTCAACAGGTGAATCAGGAACACATCCTGATACTTCATTCTATTAAAATCTCCTTTTCTCGGACTAATCAAATTTTGAAAAAATTTGAACAGAATAATAGATTCTCCATCTAGCTCTGAAGCTATGGCCCTTCGCTTGGTTCCATTTCCAGTCAGGATTTCCAAAGCATTCTCCAGGTTGAAGATATCGGTTTTTGGAGGATGCTCTCTCTGGTAATCTTCAAAAACTCCTTCATGTGGAATTCTTAGGCATGCAGCCCACAACCTCGAAGAGAAAGAGAACTTCTGACCATTTATCCAGCTTGTCACCATAAAGATTTCTCCAAACTTAAAAGAAAAATTTACATACTGATAGAATTGAGATACCAGCCTCGGGTAAATCGGTCTATTCTATCTAGAGAACCATTCAATCCATACCTGTTCCTTTAAAACTTTCAAAACTAAAGACTTGCTAGACAACAACCATTCAGGGTAAACTTATTTTTTAGGTACAACAGTACGGATTACCAGGTTTGGGTTTAGAGGACCTTCGGGAGCTATCCTCGGTATCCTCTTCTGTTTCTTAGAGCGGTGCTTCTCAGACGAGGGAGAAGATGGATGCTTCATCATTGGCATGCACTGAAGGTTCAGGCGAGAGGGAAGAGAAGGTTGAAGAGATATTTCCAGTAAGTAATCGAATTAAACCCTTATGTTTTATCATTTGGGAATGTCAAACGTCATAAAAACAAAAACGCGGTAAATCAAATAGCGGTGAAATAAAAATTATAGCGATACGGGTTAAAAATAAGAATATAACTAATCTTCACGGTGAGACCATGAGTAGGCATTACGGTGTGATGAAAACTAGTCATCACAGTGAGACAGTTGGTAGTCGTGACGGTGAGACAGTGAGTAGACACACCGTGAGCATAAAGTCTTAACAGTGAGACCGTGAGCCTGAAACAGTAACTATAACACAGTGAGTATGAAACCATAAAGTAAAATACATTAAAGTATCAAACATTAAGATCAGTAAGATATTTACTTATGATTAATCATACCACGATTATGTATGATGTAGTATAATCTTTCAGAATTTAATGTTTTAGTGAATATGTCAGCAAATTGATATTCTGTACCAATGAATTCCAAAGTGATACCACCTTTTTGATAATGATCCCTCAAAAAGTGATGTCTTACATCAATATTTTTTGTCCTAGAATGAGAAACATGATTCTTAGAAATATTAATAGCACTTGTGTTGTCACAATTTATTGGGACATGTCTCAATTGATATCCATAGTCTAGTAATGTGTGTTTAATACACAAAATTTTTGCACAACAACTACCTGCAGCTATGTATTCAGCCTCTGCAGTAGATAATGCAACAAAATTTTTTTTCTTACTAAACCATGATACTAGTGACTTTCCTAAAAGGTGACATGTTCTAGAGGTGCTTTTTCTATCGGACATACATCCAGAAAAATCAGCATCAGAATAACTAACTAAATCAAATGATTGTACTTTGGTATAGAACAGTCTTAAATTGGTAGTATGCTCGAGGTATTTGAAAATTCTCTTCACAACATTTAAATGTGACTCTTTAGGATTTGCTTGAAAACGAGAACACATACACACACTAAACATAATATCAGGACGACTAGCAATAATGTAGAGTAGACTTCCAATCATTCCACTATAAGTGGTTTGATCAATAGATTTACCATCTTCATCAAGATCCAAGTTATAGGTGGTACTCATGGGAGTGTCACTACTTTTTGTGCTATCCAATCCAAAATGTTTTAAATAATATCTAGTATATTTACATTGAGTTAAGATAATTCCATCATTATTTTGAAAGATTTGAAATCCAAGAAAGAATTTGAGTTCTCCCATTAAACTCATTTCAAATTCATTTTGCATCATTTTAGAAAAATTAGTACATAATAGAGTTTTTGAAGATCCAAAAATAATATCATCTACATAAATTTGTACAACTAAAACATCTTTAGAAATTAATTTTATAAACAGTGTAGGGTCAGCTATACCTTTTGTAAAACCTTTGGAAATTAGAAAAGTACTTAATCTATCATACCAAGATCTTGGAGCTTTCTTTAAACCATATAAAGATTTTGATAATTTGAAAATATGATATGGAAAATGAGGGTTTGAAAATCCAAGTGGTTGTTCAACAAGAACATCTTCAGCAATATATCCATTCAAGAATGCACTCTTGACATCCATTTGATATAGTTTGAAATTTAGATGTGTAGCATAAGCATGTAAAATCCTAATGGCTTCTAATCTGTATACTGGAGAAAAATTCTCCTCATAGTCAATACCTTCTTCTTGACTATAGCCTTGTGAAACTAGCCTAGCTTTATTTCTAACTATGTTTCCAGATTTATCTACTTTATTTCTAAACACCCATTTAGTGCCTATGGAGAAAGTGTCCTTAGGTCTTTCAAAAAGATTCCAAACTTTAATTATTTCAAATTTATTGAGTTTTTCTTGCATAGAAATTACCCAAAATTCATCATTAATAGCATCATCAATTTTTTAGGTTCATGATGTGACAAGAAGGCTTGATGTTCAACCTGATTTCAAAGAGAAGCTCTAGTCTCTGTCCCTCTATCAAGATTTCCTATAACAGCATCTAAAGGATGATTCTTTAGAATTCTAGTTGATCTAGTAAAGGTAGGACTAGAAATATCAGGCAATTCTCTAGGTTCGGGTTTATTAGGAGCAGATTTTGGGATAAGACCAAAACTAGTTGTCTTTATAGCAGGTTCTTTAGATTTTTCATTAAGGTCCAGAACAGATAAATCTTCTTCAAGATTTTCAAGAGAGTTTTTGGGCTCATGTGGATCAGTTTCATCAAATTTTATGTGAACATATTCATCCACACACTTGGTTCTTTTATTGAAAACTCCATAATATTTTCTGGTTAAGGAATATCCAAAAAAGATTCCTTCATCACTCTTAGAAGAAAACTTATCAAGATTAACTTTTGTATTGAGAATAAAAACATTGCAGCGAAAGACTCTAAAGTAACTGACTTTAGGTTTTCTATTGTTCCACAACTCATATGGGGTCTTCTTAAGAACAGGTCTAATTAAGACTCTATTAATAATATAACAAGCTGTATTCATAGCTTCAGCCCAAAAGTAAATAGGCAGGTCATATTCATTAAGCATAGTTCTAGCAATTTCTTGCAGGGTTTTATTTCTTCTTTCTACTACACCATTTTGCTGAGGTGTTCTAGGAGCAGAAAAGTTATGACTATAGCCCTTGTGTGAGAAATAGGATTCAAATTCATGATTTTCAAACTCACGACCATGATCACTTCTTAGAGTCTTAATCTTAACTCCACTATGATTTTCTATAGATTTGGAGTATTTAACAATGTAATAACAAGCTTCACTTTTGTGAGCTAAGAAGTATACCCAAGTATATCTAGAAAAATCATATACTAGGACATAGACATAGTGCTTCCCATTTAAACTATAAACTCTAGATGGTCCAAACAAATCCATGTGAACCAACTTGAGAGGTTGAGAAGTTGAAACTTCTTTCTTTGATTTAAATTAAACTTTATGTTGCTTTCCCTTTTGACAGAGATTATAAACTTTGTCATTTGGAAACTAAAGTTTAGGTAGGTCAGTAACTAAGTTCTTCCTATTTAGTTTTCTAAGTGAATGTATGTTGCAATGTCCTAATCTTCTATGCCATAACCAGGACTCTTTATGAAAATCATTTAAATAGTTAACATTTTGCTTAGCTAAAGAATTTAAATCAATAGCATAAACATTTTCATTTCTTAAAACAGAAAATACTAAAACATTTTTAGAATTAAAAACATTACAAGATTCATTTTAAAATTTTACATTAAAACCATCATCACATAATTGAGAAATACTTAATAGATTATATTTAAGTCCATCAACAAAAAAAACATTAAAAATTAAAACTGAATTAGTGTTACCAATTTGGCCTAGGCCGATGATATTCCCTTTTAAATTATCACCAAAGGTGACATGACCTCCATCAACATTTATTCAACTCTTGAAGCATAAGTAATCCCCAGAAATATGTCTTGAACATCCACTATCCAAATACAATGTCTTCTTGTGGGAACTCTTCAAGAAGGTTTCCTACAAAACAGATTTAGATAGGAAATGATTTTGGTACCCAAATCTTCTTGGGTCCATAAAGGTTAGCAATCAAAGATTTTGGTACCCAAATTTGTCTTATGGGTCTCATATAATTTACCGAATCAAAAGATTTTGATAGATAAAATCTATTTGATTTATAACTATGTGAATAACTAGTTGAAGCATATAAATGTCAAGAACTAGAACTAATAGTATTCTGTCCATATTTAGGAATAAATCTATTCTTGGTAATCTGTCTCTGTCCAGGTTTGTAACCTATTCCAGTAGTGTATTTTGGTGCAACCTACTTTCCTAGCATTTGAGTTAGTGTATCTTTTCTATTTGTGAACTTCTCTAAGTCCTTTCTATGTTTCTCATTTGACATTTTCAGTTCAGTTTTCTCCTTTAATAGTTGATCATTTTTATTTTTTTCAATAGTATGTTCAGTTTTAACAGTTGAAGTGAGAGCATGATATTTCTTTAATGATTTGAATTTTTCCTTAAGTTCATTGCATGTCTCTTCCAACATATTACAGTATTCAAATAGTTCCTCACTAGTCATGTTTTCAGAATCAGAATCAGATTCTGCATCATCTCCAGAATAATAAGAATTTAAAACAAGAGTATCTAAGGTTACCTCGGATGTGTTAGTCATAAAACACACGTTGGCATTATTTCTTTTAGAATCAGACATTTCAGATTCACTTGTGCTATCTTCAGAAGCACTCTACATTGCTTTCATTGCGTTTTTGTACTTACTGTACATGTAATCATATTTCTTCTTGAATTTTTACTTTGGGCAGTCTGCTTTAATGTGTCCTTTTCTTTTGCACTCATAGCAAACAACTTCATCACTTTTATCTAGATTTTTCCAGTCCTTCTTCCAATGTCCCTTAATGTCAAATTTTCCTTTTTAATTTGATTTTCTGATAAATTTCTTCTTCCTATAAAATTTCTTAAACCTTCTGGATATCTAATCCATTTCAACATCACTATTAGAGTCTTAATTTTCACTGGTTGAACTATCAGTTTGTATTTGAGCTTTTTCTTTGTCCTTACTCATTGATGTAGTAGTCTTGAAAGCCACAGGTTTTCTCTTTGGTTCATCATCTTCCTCTGTATTCACCTTGAGTTCTTCCTCGTACATCATAAGCTTACCAATGAGTTCTTTGACAGGTTGAGAAGTAATGTCACATGAATCTCTAATTGAAATAGATGTGCCTCTCCATCGGTCTGGTAAACATCTCAATATTCTCATAATTTGTTCCTTTTCTGGAACAACTTTACCAAGTGAATTCATTGTATTGACTATCTCATTAAACCTGAGATACATATAAGAAATAGGTTCATCAGTATTCATTTTAAAATTATCATATTTAATAGTATAAGTATTTAATCTCATTTCTTTAACATTGGTTGTTCCTGCATGAGAAACACCCAAAGTATCCCAAATTTCAAAAGCAGTTTTACAAGAAGAAATTCTATTAAACTCTTCATCTCCTAGAGCACAGTACATGGCATTCATGGCTTTACAATTATTATTGTAGGCAGTCTTTGTAGGTTCATCTTAAGTTGTTCTTTTAGTTTCTGGAATTTTATATTGTGACTCTATAGCAGTCCAGATATCAAAACCCATGCTTTCTAAATGAATTTAAATTTTATGTTTCCACTGAGCGTAGTTTGTACCATTGAAGAAAGGTGGCCTATTAGTAGCATCACCCTCTAGTATATTATCCATAACTATATTTTAGAAAGATAATTTAATGAGATAAAATTTAGAACTAACAGAAATTTTAAGATCTTTAAAGATGAAACTAAAATCAAAGTTGAAAAAAAGAATATTTCAAAAATCTTTAAACAAAAATAAAGCCTTTGATACCAAATGTTGGTCAGAGTGGATACTCAAGAGGGGGGTGAATTGACTTCCAATTAAAATTTCTGTTAAAATATTGTCTATTTAAAATCCCCTGATTTATAAAATAAGTTACACTGTAGTGAATTTATACAGATTGTAAATGTTCACGTAGCTTCTCAAAGATTGATTAGGTCTCAGTTAATTTAACCACAAGATCAAACTAACTTTTCAAACTAACCTACTGATTTACAGTAAGTGTAAACACTTGATAATTTAACTATCAATGTATATTTCAAATAGTTTTGTATTTCAAAGTAATAGCAATGAAATTAATAAGATATATGTAGTATACTTTGAACTTAAACTAAATATTCACAACAGATATAAGAAAAGGTCCAGTCTCAAGCCGAGACTTAGTCCTCTCAAATTTATATAAATTTGATCCACACCCTGGATCGGGGTTAACAATAGTTTACAAAACTGTCCAGGCCACACAGGGACCTCTAGCACTGTTCTTCGTGGGAAACAAAACAAGGACCAGGCCACACAAGGACGTCTTCCACAGTTGACGTGGGTAAACAAGAGTTAAGTGATTTGGAGTGAGGATTTTGATATCCTCTAGTTCAGTGCAGGAGACAGTGTGTGTATATGATATACAGAGTACACCACAATGCACAAAAGTTAATAAATAAATCACTTAGAGAGAACATATAAGAGTTTAGAAAGCTCTAGTGATTATCAATGCAGCTCTGGACTCGTTGGATTCACTAGGAATGCTTCTGAGTCCTTCTCTGGTTTTTCTGTTGAAAAACCGAGTGTCGTAGTTAAGCTTGTGTTCTACAGGAGTGAGAATGATCTCTTGATTCGTCGTGTGTTCTTCAGTGGTGTTGGATTGCATTCATAAGAGTTCTTTGAAAGTCTTTCAATCTCTTTCTTATTCGGGATTGTTCTTCTTGTTCAGCACAGTGCTCTTGGGTGTATGTAAGTTCTTCTTGTTGTATCGTCACACTTTTCTTGCGTCACTACTTGCACGTGTACTGCATCTCAATCTTTCTTATATTCCTCAAATTCTGGCAGTAGGAATGATTCCCTCTTCATAGGTATGAGATACCGTTTCCTGACATGCCAACAACTATCAATAAATAACATTAATTGCATTAAAAACATCAAATATGACCGTTAGCATTATTTAAATAATATTGACAAAAAGTTAAGAAACAATGTCACAATGATTATGTAAACAGTTTCTTCTTCACGGTATATGGTTCACAGTATGAGCTTCACGGTATGAACTTCACGGTATGTCCATGTCATGGTGTTTAGTTCACGATGTCTAGGTCACGGTGAGTCCTACATGGTTTCTGGTTCATGGTGTCTGGGTCACGGTGTCTGGGTCACAGTGAGTCCTTCACGGTGTCTCCATACTTAGACAAATATCTGTATTTAGACTTAGACAGTAATATGCAGAATATGGATTAAGTTTAATCATTAGAGAGTAAGAGAACTTGAATCATAAATATAATGGCGTGATAATATAAGTGAGATTTGTGATCATGCATAAGACTTGTAAATAATAAAGAGATTAATTGACATCCATAGGATTTGTTATCATTAAAACATGATGTGTAGTTATTATTGAGATTGAAGAGCATTAGCCAGATGTGCAATGAAGATTGAGTTTAATTAACAGTAATAGGAATTGTTATCATTAAAACTTGATTAACACATGAGGATTCCAACATAAACAAAAAAAATCCAAACATATACATAAAAAACCACATCATGTGCATGGGAAAAACATATTATTGAATAAATCAAAATAAAAATACATTAGAATAAAACACCCCATTACGAGCATGATAAATATTAATAGATGTGAATGTGTGTATGGAAAATGGTTCTCAAACCTATAATTAAAATATATATACATATATAATAATATAAAATTTCATTTATAAAATAGAGAATGAGACAAATGAAACAACCAATAACTCAATTACAACCTCCTATTTTTACACTAACAATATCCCTATCATGATGACACATAAACCAAAAAAAATAATAGTATATCACACAATTCAAGATTAAGGTCACAACATATACAAATTCACTCTAATCAAAGGTTATCTCTTCTATTTATTTTAGTAAAATGTCACAACCCCCTAATAATCATAAAAATTAAGATCCCAATGATGAAGAATTACAGAAAATCAATGATGGAAAAATATTTTTAAAAGAATAGTCCCAAAAAAATATAAAATATGAAATACATCATCAAATAGGGTGAAAATATCAAAATTAAGAAATAATTATATTTTTTCCATCACAATCCATGTTCATACTATGAAAAATGTAAAAAAATTAAATCTAATATCCAAGATCACCCTCTATCGTCAATGTGGTATCAATGGATACTTTTGGGTTTGATTCAAAACAAATTCATTGTATGATCTATAACACCATAATAATAATAGAACTAAATTTCCATAGATATGGTATTTAATCAATGAACCCTATAAAAGAAAAAACCATTCATATGATCAGAAAAAATAAAGTCCTCTTAGGAGTCATGAACTCCTCTATCGAAGTGTAATAAATTAATCACTATTAATTTTTGTTGGATCCATTGGTCAGTCGTGAGACACTATTTGGGAATAAGTATACTTTGAATAAAAATCCATTTACAGAACCCAAATTAAAAAGTATCCACTACTAAACCATGCACTCCTCAAAAAACACAAAACTATAATGGAAATAAATTACTTAAATCTATGCCCAATATAAAAATTATATTACTCAAACTCCCATGTCAATACACAATTTTATGAAAATAAATGTATTGTTTCAATATTAAAAAACATGGATAACGAATCATGAAAATAAAAAAAATGCACAGTAAAAAATAATGATTCAACCCACTCACATTATAATAACCTGACCCGAGAAGCCCAGAGCTAGTGCATTATTTTAATACATTGGTATTATTACATGAAATCAATTCCCGAATGACTGATCAGTTTATCTGTCTTGGAAAATAGATTACATACATAAACATTACATTACACATTACAAAAACAAAACAAAACAAAAATGATCCTTTGATAACACCATTAATACCCTATATTAACCCTTCTTACCAATCATAATACACTACTTGGAATCCTAGGAAAATAAATCATGAGAAAGGGGTGACCTCTAATGCTCAATAAGGGCAAGCAATACAGCGGAAGATAACATAAACATTAGTCATGGTGAGTAATTGAAAACACATTCCTTTACAAATAATAAACATGTACACTTTATGGAAGGAATATAAGGTGAGTAAATAATTCCATAATAAAACAAGTCATGGGTATTCTACTAGTCGACTAACCACATAAATCATCAATATTATTTTTGTAATGAGGTAATGTATAATTCCAGACATTATGAAACATTTTGTCAGGGCCTTTGCCAAGATATCTAAAACTGATTAAGGCATCAACCAAATCCATATATAAAATTGGGAAAGGCCTCAGCCAATTCCATGCCTAATTGTATCATGAGACCTATCAATGCATCGAGAATCTGTAGTGGGCTCCACCCGTTACATTCTAAGTCCAATACATTTACCATACAAAAAGGTTGAAACATAACATAAACATTCGTATTAAAACCAGCATACAAAATGTCAATACTTTAATCCTAAACCATCAATGGTATAAAAATAAAATATCCATAGTAAAATATATCACAAAACCTTCAATACTATATGGAAGATTTTTATCATAATAAATCAACCTCGATCAATAATAATATCCCGTAAAGGATGTTGACATAGTTGAAAATGATATGTAAAAATCATTGAGAGAAATATCCCTTTTTCATGAAATCATTTAAAAGTAACATAATGTATTAAGGAAGTCATTTAAAATATAGTTCTGAATCCAAGTGTACCATACCACTTTGAAACTTTTGAGAGTAATTAACATTTTAAAACATTCATGTCCATATAAATTAATCCTTAAAACCATTTTGAAAACATGGACATTAATGAAAACGGTATAGAAGAATAAATATTGAAAACATTTAAAAGGATGTTTTAATAAAAATTACCTTATAAATAATTCCTTTGAAAAAACATTTATGAAACATGGATATGGATGATAAATATTTCCCAATAGATACTTACGTAAAAACAACCTTGGATAATAAACAGATTCTGAAATTAACCCTTACCATGTACTTTCTTTTGATCGAGGGTATGTTTAACCTTTCTTATAATGACCATACTATGTTATTAAATTATACCAGAACCATATTAATATTTATTATATCATACATCATTTATTTATGACTTTATACTACCCACTAAATAATATTTTCCATGTTAAATTAACATTTCGGGTAATAATCGCTTTCTTTATCGTACATGTTTTAACTTGTTATTCTTGATCGTATCATTTAGATCATGATTTACATACTTCTATAATATAAAACATGATTTATTTATCATATATATTTAAAATATAAATATGTATAGTAGATAGATATATGAAATAGAAAACACCGTTTATGCAGACGGTAGGTTATACGTACGCATAAACGATGTTGCCGTTTTCATATCATATTGAATGGATGTGAATAAGATATATGTAAGTAAATACACACACAGACATATATATCTACTAAGTAGCATTTTTATTTCATATATTACATACTTATTAATAATATATATTTTTATAATCATCGTTAAATGGTGAATGTGGAAATGAATCTCATCGCGTCGTGGAGACGGTAATCCGTACGTACACTAGAGAAGAAATATCATTATATTGATGGTGAAATCATATGTAATTTGATGGTATATCATATATTCAGAATCATTAACATTTTATATTTATTATTTACATCAGTTATAATCATTATTATACCCATCCAAATAATGAAGTGTATGAATAACAAACTACACCACGACGTGCGGCGGTAAGCCATACATACGCACGTATGGAGACTTTGTCATTTATAGGATGGATAGAAAAATGAATATGGTTTTAACATATTTATAATAACATAACAGTATTTTGGAGGTACTGGAGTTATTATTTTGTTATGTAAACAATAAAGAAAGAGGAATTTGAAGAAGAAAAGAACTTGAAAGAGGGTGGTGAAATTATTACCTCTTCTTCGGGTGTTTCCATTTGAGTTGATCTAAAAGGATCCTTAGGTTGCCTTTATGATAAAATTAAGGAATCTAGGTTTATTTTAGGGAATTTTTGATGATATTTAGGTAATTTTTGGCCTAGAAAAATGGCTTTAGGGGTGTTATTTTGAGATAAGGGGAAGTACCATTATATAAGAGTGGTGAGGGTCACTTTTAGAAAATCTTGAAATATTATTTTACAATAAAATAATTTTCAATTTATAATGGCTAAAAAATTATTTATTTCTATTATAAGATGGGGATGGGTCGAACACCACTCAATCAATAGGTTTTATACAGGTTTAGGTTACCATATTAATGTTATCTTTTAGATTTAACTCTTAGTTAAATAGTTTAACTTTTACTGTGTCTTCTTGTATTCTTACACTACATGGTTAATAAACTTACTCTAAACTTCCTAGAGAAACTCAAGTGATTAATTAATGACATATATAATATTATTTATGCACTTTGGAAGAACCCTAGTTTTTTAGGAAAATTATATACTTTTGTAATATAATATTTTTTTAAACAAACTTATTTATGTCAATTTTGACGCTATTTAGTATTTGGTTTTTGTAAAATTCAAAACGACTTGATTAATTAAAAAAGGATACATTTAATATATTACAACATCTCATATTCTCCTAGAAAATTCTTTGATGTCACAAAAACTTTGAAATTATATTTATTTTAACATTTATAATACCATTTATTTGATTCTTTTATTAATAAGGTAATTACTGCATCATCATTGTGTCATAAATAAATTTCATTATTTAATGTATAAAAATTATAAATAAAATACCATTACATAGGAAATACATTTAGATTTATTATTAATATTTATAATCTAAAATATAACTTATATAGAACATTATAAATATTTTTTTACAAAAAGATATATGTTTATGTCATTTTTGTCTTTACTTTAAATTATTTAATATAAAGTGTCATTATCACTATCATGTGGTTCAAAGTGGTCCACAAATAGACCCAAGTATGACCATGGTCACAAAGTTATCAAAAAATAGGAACATGACATATGTTAGGGTAATTTAATATTATTATAATAATATTTTTTTACTCTTATTTACCATATTTACCCTTTAACTAGGGTAAATAAAATATTTACTAAAGTAAATATTCATAATGTCTAAAAATAAAAGTTACATATTTACACAATTTGACCCTATTGATTCCAAATATGGAATCTATTTTTAGAAATTCCAAACACATAAGTGGAAGAAATTAATTTAAAATTAATTCCTCTTGTCAAAACAAAAAAGCGTGTTTTTATGAAATAATAACTATCAAAATATTAACACTTGTTTATATTCGGTTTAAATGTGAAAATAAATCCAATGACCTAAATTATATTACATGATAAAAATATAATCTAATGAAACTTTAAAACCACTCAAATGTTTAATTTAACACTATACATTAGTTAGATTAAAAAATATGTTTTTAATTATAATTTAGTATTTTTACTATTCATCAAAATATGAATGTTATCAGAAATGTACCAAAATTTTATCCAAACTAAATTTTTATGTCCCGATTCTAAAGAATAATTTAATTTTATGAAATTTAATATATAAAAGTGAAAAATATTTTTATTAAAATAAAGTTTTACCATTAAAAGGTGGTAAAATTTCATTTTTTGAAAAATACTTCTTTTATATGAAAAAATGAATTTGTTCATTTATTATGTCTAATAGACACATCATATGGATTCTAAAATTACATGGAGTATATAAAATTCAATATTCAGTTAAAAGAATTTATAACGTATTTTTGAATGACTAGTTCGGTATGTCGTGGTGCGCTCGAACTCAGTGTTGCGTGTAATGCAATTATTGAATTTCTTTGAAGAGATAACGTACTATGAAATCCTAGGGTGTTAAATTATCCCCTAAAATAAATTTTTTCCTTGCAATTTGAAATCATTATTCAAAAATAAATGGTTAAAAATAGTAAAATACCTTTGTGGAAAACCCACATCAGAAATTGGGTTAATAAAATTTAGTCTTAATAAGAGGGAAAGGGAAATGAAAAAGTCACCACCAAATTATTATCTCGATTCGGAGAACATTGGTGGAAATTAGAGACACATAATTGGAAGAAAAATATAAATATTTATAGGGATTTATTGAGGTCATCAATCACAAACAAGTGTAAAATTTAGGGCCTCAAAGCCATCAATCTATGATGAATTAAAGTATCATTAGTTCAACAAAACATAAGGTATTAGGATAACTCATTTTTGGTTTTAAGATCCCTTAGCTAAAGTTTTAGAATTAATTTATTCATATAATAAGAGGAAAAAAATATACTTGACAATTACAGTATCATCCTTCATCTACTTCTTACCACAAACTCAACTTTCACTTTAAAAGATAATATAAAAAAATACTCTATTTATCCTAATCATATAGGGTTCCAAAAATAGTGAATTTATAATTCATATGTCAGGCTATTTAAAAAAAATACATTATAAAAACAAGGACATCACGTAGTCCGGTGGTAGGTGATGCACACTTGTCGCCCTTCGGTTGCTGGTTCAAGTCTCACGGCCTTGCCGAACACGACGGGTTGTCGCCCGAACTCCTGGTTGTTCTTCTTATAATTATCCAAAAATAATCTTAAGAAATGCATTAACCTTAACAATAGTATCTAATTTCAATCTTAATCCACTATAACCTTTAGGCTTATCCAAAATACTTCTGTCCAAACTCACCGTCCAAAATTTTTATGGAAGGTAAACACAATGAAGATCTCTTTTTTCCACATAATAACATGTGAATACCTTCATCATGTATTCTTTTAAAACACGGTAACACCCTTAATTACTATAAAACATTATTGATTCATGCTCCCTTATTCCTTATAGAATACTAGATATATTATTTATAACAAAAAATTTAAAATACTCCAACAATGATGGAACAAACAAACCATTAATCTGTTCCAAGGTAGTCAAGAATATCCAATATAATTTATCCAAATCAACCATCTCTTATTAAAAAATCACTACCTCGGTATCAGGACCATATTTAGGTATATTTTTCCTTAAACCATGTGTTTTCCAAAAAGTTTAACTTGTTGTTGCGTCAATTTTAGTAGTACCATATAATCTCAAATCCTCAATGAAATAGTATTGTAGTACAATCATTATTTATTTCCAAAATTCATATAACCAGTACGTCATTGATATAACACTCAAATGACATAACTCTTTAATATCAACATAAGAAAACTAGTCATTACTTATCATCTATGGTAATATTATAACTTGATTATTATCTAACCACATCATTTATGGTATACTCTAATGATTTAGACATTGATTCACATAGTGTCCCATCTCCTTGAGGATGAAGCATTGTACATTTGAAACATTTTTCTTACCCTTGCAATCACGTACTCGATATCCTTTTTCTTCACACTTACAACAAACTCCTATTCCCTTCAAGAATTTACCATTGTGATTCTTTCTATAGTTATCACATATGGTAAAATCCTTCTTTCCCTTATTCCATTTATCCATATTTCTCTCTATCATCCCTTTCTTCTTTGGCTTCCCTACAAATCCACAAGACTAAGAAAATTCATTACATATCTTATTAACACAAGATAGTATTTCTTCATATGATGTTAATAAATGGAAGACTATTTCCTTTCTAAATGTTGTCTTAATTCCATGAATGATATGATCCTTCTTACTCTTTGGATCATGCGTATTTCCGGATTTCTCATTCCTTTTACTAGGTGCCATTTCTAAACAATGGCATACACTAGGTTAGTTTATGAATCGCAAGGCATAATTAAAAACATGTAAAATACCTAATGTAAATTGAAAAGATTATGCATATAATCTATAATCATAAAATGTTTTCCTTGAGGAAGTATTTCTCCTAAATAATTCAAAATGGTTTGTAAATAAAATGCAAATTATCCTAAGCATATCCCATGGTAGTGTCGTAACTAAGAGTGAAGCATGGCTCATTATCATGTACCAGGATACCCTAAGTCAAGCGGGGAACTACTAATCAATGTTTTCACTCCTAGGTACATCTGTTCTAGAGCCACCTCAACCTGTTCGTACGTAGGCAGGGATGTATTGCTTGGAAAATTTTCAAAATATATACATTACCAAAATTCTAAGAAGTTATTCTATACTAAATCTCAAAGTATATCATAGGGTAATGTTCTCTAATTAGAGTTTTTCAAAATATAGTTTCCAAAGTATGTACTAAACTTCTTCGGATCCAACTATAATTCCCCGACCCTATAAGACCGGAGCCTGTGCATGATTTTCATACATTGGCATGATTACAATGAATCATGTCCCGAAGGACCGATCAGTTTAATAGTCTGGGAAAATATATTACATACATGAACATGAAACTACACATTAGAAAAATAAAACACAACATGAATGATCCTTTGAGAATTCCATTAATCCCCTAGCTTAACCTGAATTATTAATCATAATACACTTCTTGGAATCCTAGGAAAATAAAACATAAGAAATGGGTGAGATGAAATTATCAGTAAGGGTAAGAAATACAGTAGAAGATAACATAATCACTAATCATGGTGAATAATTGAAAACAAATTCCTTTACCAATAATAAAAATGTACACTATATGGAAGGAATATAAGCTGAGTAAATAATGCCATAATAAAACATAGTCATGGGTATTCTATTAGTCGAATAAACACGTGAACCATCATTATAATTTTTATAATGAGGGAATGTATATTGTCGGACATTATGAAACATTTTTTCAAGGCCTCGACCATGACACCTAAAAATGATTAAGGCCTCGGTCAAAACCATATATCAAATTGGGAAAGGCCTCGACAAATTCCACGTCTAATTGTATCATGAGACCTACTGATTAATCGAGTAGTTATAACGGGCTCTACCCATCACATACTAAGTCCAATACATTCCACATATGAAATGGTTGAAACATAACATAAATATTCGTATTAAAACTAGCAAATGAAATGTAAACACTTTAACCCTAAAACATGAATGGTATAAAAATAACACATCCACATTCAAATATATCACAAAACCTTCAATAAAATATGGAATATTTGTATCATAATAAATCATCCTCGAGCAATAATAATATCCCGTAAAGGATGTTGACATAGTTAAAAATGATCAGTAAAAATATTTCAAAGAAATATCCCTTTTTCATGAAATCATTTAAAGTAACATAATTTATAAAGGAAGTAATTTAAAATATAGTATTGAATAAAATTGTCCCATAACACTTTGAAACTTATTCAAGTAATTAACATTTTTAAACATTCATGTCCATATAAATTAATCCTTAAAACCATTTTGAAAACATGGACATTAAAGAGAATGATTTAGAAGAAGAAATCTATAAAACATTTAAAATGATGTTTTACTAAAAATTCCCATAAAAATAATCCCTTTTAAAACACTTTTATAAAACATGGATATCGATATTAAATATTTCCCAGTAGATACATACGTAAGAATAGCCTCAGATAATAAACAGATTGTGAAATTAACCCTTACCTTGCACTTTCCTTTGGTCGAGGGTACGTTTAACCTCCTTTATAATTACCGTAGTATGTTATTAAATTATACCAGAACCATATTCATATTTATTATATCATACTTGATTCATTTATGACTTTATAGTACCCAATTAATAAATACTTCCATGGTAAATTAACATTTCATGTACACATTGCTTTCTTTATAGTACGTGTTTTAAATTTTATTCTTGATCGTATCATTTAGATCATGATTTACATACTTCCAAAATATAACAGATGATTTATATATCAGATATATTTAGAATGTAAATATGTATAATAGATAGATATATGAAATGGAAAACACTATTTATGGAGACAGTAGGTCTTACGTATGAATAAATGCTGCTTCCATTTTCATATCGTATTGAATGGAAGTAAGTGAATAAGATATATGTAAGTACATAAATAAATATATATATATATCTATTAAGTACCATTATTATTTCATATATTATATATGTATTAATAATATATATATTTAAAATCATCATTGAATCGTGAATGTGAAAATGAATCTCATCGCGTCGAGGAGACAGTAATCCGTACGTACGCATGAACGACAATATCATTATATTGATGGTGAAATCGTATGTAATTGGATGTTATATCATATATAAAGAAGCATTAACATGTTATATTTATAATTTACATCATTTATACTCATTATTATACCCATCCAAATAATTAAGTGTTTGAATAACAAATTGCACCACGACTGGGAAACGGTAAGATGTACGTACGCACGTATGGTGACTTTGTCATTTATATGAAGAATAGAATAAAAAATATGGTTGTACCATATTTATAATAACATAAATTTATATATGAGTTACTGGATTTATTATTTTGTAATGGAAACAAAAAAAAGAAAGAGGATCTGGAAGAAGAAAATAACTTGAATGACGGTGGTGAAATTATTACCTCTTCTTCAGGTATTTCCTTTTGAGTTGATCAAAAGGGCTCCATAGGTTGAATTTATGATCAATGTAAGGACTATGGGTTGTTTTTAGGGAGGGTTTTAGTATATTTGGGGAAATTTTGGTCGAGACCAATGACTTTGGAGGTGTTATTTTGAGAGAAGCATAAGTACCCTTTTATAAGAGAGGGGTGATGGTCACTTTAGGAAAATATTGAAATATTATTTTATAATAAATTCATTTTTTCATTCTAATGGATCCAAAAAGGATTTATTTCTAAGATAAGGTGGGAATGGGTCTAAAATAAATTATAAAATAGGTTTTATACAGGTTTACGTCACCATAATAACCTTATCTTTTATATTTAACTCTTAGTTAAATAGTTTAACTTTTACCAGGTCTTCTTGAATTATTAAAGAACATGGTTAATAAAATTACTCTAAAATTCTAAGATATCCTCAAGTGGTTAATTAATGACATATATAATATTAATTAATCCCTTTGTATGAACCTTATATTTTTAGGAATATTATATAATTTAATAATATAATATTTTGTTTTAAAATCTCATTTATGTCAATTTTGACACTATTTAGTATTTTGTTTTTGTGAAAGTCAACAAAACTTGATTAAATCTAAAACTATACATTTAATAAATTTTAACATGTCATATTCACCTATAAAATTCATGTATGTCATAAAAACTTTGAAATTATACTTATTTTAATATTTATAATACCATTTATTTTCTTCATTCATTAATAAGGTAATTATTGCATCACCATTGTGTCATAAATACATTTAATTATATAATTTCTAAAAACTATAGATAAAATACCATTATATAGGAAATATTTTTATATTTCTAATAAATATGTATAGTTTAAAATATAACTTATATAACACCTTGTAAAAATTGTTTTACTAAAAGATATATGTTTATGTCATTTTTGTGTTTACTATAAATCAATTAATATAAAGTGTTGTTATCACTCTCATGTGGCTCCAAATGGTCACAAAATAGACCCAAGGATAACCATGTTCGGATATATATAAAACAATAGGAATATGACACATGTTAGGGTAATTTAATATTATTATTATAATATTTGTTTTCCCTTATTTACCGGATTTACCATTTAACCATGGTAAATAAAATATTTATCGAAGAAAATATTCATGATGTCTAAAAATAAAAGATACATATTTAAAAAATTTGGACCTCTTGATCCCAAATATGGAATCCCTTTTTCGAAATTCAAAACACAGAAGTGGCAGAAATTAATTTAAAATTAATTCTTGTTGTTAAAACAAAAAGCGTTTTTTAAGAAATAATAACTATCAAAAGATTAACACTTGTTTATGTTTAGTTTAAAAGTAAAATTAAATCCAATTATCTAAATTATATTAAATGATAAATATATAATCTAATGTCCTTTTAAAACCACTCAAATGTATAATTTAACACTATAAATTATTTCAATTAAAAAAGTTGTTTTTAATTAAAATTTAGTATTTTTCACTATTCCTCAAAATATGAAAGTTATAAGAAAAGTACCAAAAATTTATCCAACTAAATTTTTATGTCCTGATTCTAAATAATAATTTAATTTCATTAAATTTAAAATATAAAGGTGTCAAATATTGGTTTAAAAAATGGTTCTCTATTAAATGGCGGTAAAATTGCATTTTTGGAAAAATACTTCTTTTATATGAAAATAATGAATTTGTTCTTATTTTATGTATAATAAAAACATAATATGGATTATAAAATTATATGGAGTATATGAAATTCCAAATTTAGTTAATACTATTCATAACTTCATTTTGAACGACTAGTTTGGTAAATCGTGGTGTGTTCGAACTTAATGTTGCGTGTAATACAAGTTATTGAATTTATTTGAAGAGATAACATACAATGAAATCATGGGGTGTTACAAACATCACCAGTCTAACCAATAAATAATCCCAAACAACCAATTTCACCTATGGTACAACTATATGACACTAATAATTATTTAGGAAAACCCGATTTTTAGGTCAAGGGATTGAACAAAACTTTACCCTTAAATTTGATGAAATCCCACAATCTATCTCTAAGTGGTCTTATATCAAATGAAATAACTAACATAAAAATTATTTAATTTATCATTTCATAATCTCGAAACAAAGCATGGTGATCTACTAAAACACCATGTGTAGTTTTTATAATATAAACCAAAAAATGCACTATTTATTATATTGGTGTTCATAGTTAGCTAATTATTCTATATAACAATGCAATGTGGTGCCCTATATGCCACTGCTTTTTTGAAATTCCTCTCATTAAACAAATTTATCAAAAAATTTCCATTTGAAACATTGTAAAAAAATTTATTATATTCATATAACTATATTAAAAATATATTCATACTTCAAAATAAATAAAAAATTACTTTAAATAATATTGTTTCTGATAGAAGGTTGTTCAAACCAGATGATTGATTACAAGGGGTTAAATTGTGTGAAATCATTCACATTAGGTACAATGTATTTTAATAGTCTCCAAATGGTTTTTTTGTGAAGACGAAACTTCTCAATGACTCTCATATCCCTGATTACTCTTGGACATACTATCAAAATGGAGTAGTTCACTAGGGACCTTTGCCAATGACACTTAAGAACTCACATTGTTTGTGAGGATGTGAATTAGGGATCAACATACCCTTTGGGGGGGATATATATCCAATTCATGGACTCCCTTATATATTTAAGATATATTCTTCAATCCTTCATTCCTTCCAATGAATGTATATGTGAATCACAGTGAGATAGCTATCAAATCTGACCACGTATGGGTTCAGAACCATTTTTATGTATATGAGGTTCTCCTTCGATGGGAATATCAATATGTATCTAATTTTCTCCTTAAATGGTAGAATTATTATGAATGAATTAGATATTATTTTATCATTCATTAGGATGCTTCTAGTTTTAATCCATGTGTTGGTGTACTCTGTAGTTTTTTGTCATCTAGAGAGACAAAAGTTTTTTAGGTCGAGATCAAACCCAAATGATTGGATTCCTCTGTATCCTCATGAAAGTAATTATAACCCACACAGTTTTTTCCACTTAACATAGAAAAACACTTTTTAAGGTCATGTGACAAGGACCCAACCATGCACTTTGACATTATACGATAAGGACATCCAGAAAAAATGTTCCTGGTCAAGGAGGGTGTAGGAACGACACTATGAAAGAATAAGGGACCTGGTAGAGATTTGGTATCCCTGGAGGACATTACCCTACCATTAATGTGGCCCTGAGAACTTTATAGTAGATTTGGATATTGGGGTTAGACCTTAGGGAGGCTATATATGTGTCCCACTTTGTTCAGAATCAAATACCATGTCGTTCGGTATGTGTTGGGGATTGTACCATTGAGGATACCCAATAAGTTTTGATTCATCGGTAATATGGACCACTATTGTTTGAGGTATGGTTTTGGGGTATACACTGTACATGGGGCCTTAATGAATAGATTTTGGGGAATACATCTAAAGATATGTACCATTTGAAGCGTCTAACGATGTAATTATAGAAACTAACTTCTAATCCCATGTGATTCGTGCTCATTTTGAGAAACAATAGGAATCATTGGATATAGATCATAGGACCCCATCATTACACTGATCAATGAGGTGTTGAATGCGAAAGTGAGAGAAATAGAGGTCTTTGAGTGTTCCGATCACCTATTATATTTTGAAAACTCATATAGTCACATTTGGTGATCTATCAGGCTACTACCTAAGCTAAGGAAAATAGGAGAAAGAGTGGCACCTCTCGCATGAAAGGCTAGGGTATTATTCCAGGGTGGTAAAATAAAATTAGTTATGGGGGTGGTATATCATTCCATATTGAAGGGAAAGGCATGTATAATCCTCACCCTCCCCACCAGGATCTGGGAGGGTGACAAGGTCCCCCCACGGTCGGAACCCTAATTACCATGGGAATTTATACATGAAAATATTCATTAGGTCCATCTTGTTATGGGGGTTACACATGTGACTCTTCTTACTATTGGAATGTAGAGTCCAGGGGACCTGCTGATGTGCCCAATGATATGATCAAACAAGTTTGGTGTCTTTGGAAGATGTATTGGCCTAATGTCATTATAATGGGTTGTGAAGATGGAAATATGTGGCTTGATGATATGATATAAGAGAGTGGTAGATTGTGGATAGAACACCCTAGGATTCCCCATTCAATAAATTAGGTTCTTAGGTGAGATGGGGTTCCCTTAGTGTACCATTTTTCTATGTAGTTGAGGGTACCGGCTGCGTAGCGTTGTGCTACATGGACCTGGGTTTTTCATGCATACCATGTTCCTATATGGGGCCAACTTCCATATGCAAAGTGTGATGCTATGCATGATTGAGTTCCTCCCAGTTATTATTTTTCAATACGGGGCACAGTTCTGCCTATATAGAATTCTCCTATGTGGGGTGCTTTTCTTCAAAGGAAAATCCAATTATACCTCATAAAATGGTGTCAGAAAAGGGGTTTTGAGTTTTTTGATGGATAGATGATTTATTATTTCCTCCTTGGTACTATGCAATGGATTTTTACCTATTATGAATTTATAAGTCCCTCCTAATTCATATCAGAGTCTCTGATTTTATAATATATTCATTGCTTATCTCTTTTAGCTCTCATTGGTTTTGTTCCCCTTTCGGCCCCCCTCGGGGTATTTTTTATAGAAGATAGGTGGAACCAAATACCATCATGGATGATTATCCACGGTGGGCTATGTGGCTTTTATTGAAGGATCCAGTATAGGGTTCCCTGACATGTGAAGTACTTATTTAGTTGGAGTGGGAATTCAAGGGGATGAAAATATATTTACATTCTCATTAAAAAATTGGTTTTGATTGCGAGGGATGATCATAAAACCTCATTCGAAGAATGATTTAGTTCACATGGGATGGACATTCATGTTGATAGAAATCATCAACTATCCCAAAAAATGTATGTGGTTTCATCCACAGGTACCATAAATCCATCTCATCCTATGAGTTATTATGTTTTCGAGGGTTATTTGCGAAGCGGAATGACACCATGTGGAGAGATGGTCTAAGAAGTTATTTGTACTTCATGATATCCACTCATCCTTTTTGGATTCAAACCCTTTGAACCTTTGAATTTGAATTCTTCATAATTATTACATTCCTTTTCCAGGTTCAAGGAATTATTCTATTCCTGTTTTTTGATTTTTCTGGACCCAAAAAATTCCTCCCATCAGAATGGGTACCAATTGGGATGCAGAGGAGGTTGTTCTGATATATAAGGTGATCCTGTTTAGAACTAGATTGTGGTACATAGGTGGAACCACAATAGAGGATCATGCATATAAATAGGCGGCCTCAATCATTTTTCTTTTACCAGATTTCTCAGCAAATTGATTGCTCTGTAGACTCTTTGATCACGTAAGGCTTCCATAAAACATTTCCTTTATTGAAACCCTTTTCAGAAACTGAAATCAGACATATGTAAATGATAATTTTGTTCTCCACATAATTAGTATAAGTTTCATAGATCAATCTACCAATGGAATTAATTCTTTATTGGCCACTCATTCTTGGGACAGTGCTTTACAAGCTAGAACATCGTAGGAGAATTCCTTCATGAACTAATGGCATGTGGTTCAGTGCTTTCACAGATGAATACCTTCATGAACTAATGGACCACAAGCTAGCTCTTTCACAAGATAATGGTTCATGGGCTTATTCCTTCATGGTTAGGTAGTTCATAACACTTTATACTTTTTCACTTTTATAAAAAATATTTATTTTATATATGTATTTTAATGAAGACAATAGGATATACTATTCACAAGCTTCTTGTACTACTGCTGCTACTACTCTATCTACTGCTAATGTAAGGGGGAAGGATATGACCGATTATGTAGACAATAAAATAAAAATCAAACCACTTCATCAACTATTGGAGGGACTTGAAACTACTAGTAAATGGGGGTATCTGTTCTTGAATAGGCTACCCCTTTATGGATTTGGGTTACCGTCCGATTTAATGATTCCATCACTGTGAAAAATATCAACTTGAAGACTGGATAATTGAAAATAGAAAATTTTCCCAAGATAACATTTGATAAAGGATTTAATTCATATAGGATACCCATGATAACATGTCTTTTTTCGACTACACTCCATGATCACTAGTGGAAAATATGTCGTCACCAGATAAGAAAATCCACTATTATCATTGAATTGTGAGGAAGGCCATAGAAAATAACAAACTGGGGAAGTTTTCTAAAAATTAAATTAAACCTGGGGGCTCATTCATCTTGAACTGGGGGTGGACTTTTGTTTTTTCCCAACATGTGATAATCTTAAGGACGAGCTTAAAGACATGGGTATTAATGAGGTTTTCTGGGTATCACTGACCTACTCCCATCGAAACCAATAACTTATACAACAATTTCTTAATTGGTGGAGCCTAGACACCAACACTTTACATTTTGTGCATTGGGTGGATGTTAATAGTCTCTGGGATTTCTGGTTAATTTATTGGGTGCCCATCATAGATGATATGTATGATGATTGTTTGCCACCCCCTTCGGCCAAGGATGATGTTGAGATGACTTCTCATCTCTCTTGGAATCTTATTGACAAGGAAAATGATCTATGGAAGGGTTAACCTCACCCAATGTAGGAAATTCCATTTTTTAATTTAATTTACACATTCTCTATATTAAATATAGAGGATTCTTATATATGTAGGTTGAGGAGATGGCCAACTATTGAGACCTGACGGTATCTTTGTCCTACTGGACCACTCTTGAGGATGATCGTTTCAATGACTGGGGATATAAAATCCTTCCTAATGATGACAAAATTTTACAACTAGAATCCATTCATTCCAAGTTTCTTGAGTGGATGGATTTTTCTAGTGTGTGATTCAGGATAGGGGTTAGAGTTGCGACTTTTATGATGGTTTCTCAATTGGTCACCAGTAGTTGTATTAACCTCTCACTCTCAATGATGGAGAATATTTACCATTTTTTGGGATAGATCAGTGGGGGTTGTTCAGAATAATAGATGGTGGGTACCTTTTGGTTTTTTCAGTATGGTTATCATCCTATATATAAGGGTATAGATATATCAAAACTCAGTAGATCCCAAAAGATATGATCTGACTATTCATTCGAAGAAAAAGTGGGGTCATGCCATCAGACAAGGGTGAGATTAAAATGATGGATCAAATCAACTATCATGATTGTTAACTATGATTATTATGTTCCCCCTTCTACTACTTTGGTAAATTACAGATCTATGGACCTCTCTTGATGAGGATATCATATATATTTGAGATAAGAAATTTTGGTTTCTAGGATTGAAGGGGGTATTATATTTGATGGGTATGCACCTTGAAAATTATTTCATTAATTCAACTGTGTCAAGATGAGATGTCCTCCAAACCTCAATAATTAATTCCAAGATAAAAACATAACAATATATTGATAACACTAGATTATGTTCATTTGGGAGGACACACGATGAATGATTGGGCTTTTGTATTCCATGTGTGTTGAGCCTAACCTTACCAAATCAAATGATATAGTCTGGAACTGATCATATCTTTAAAATCAACTGGAAGACCCAGTTCCTATTTTCCAATCCCCAAAACTACTTTAGATCAGAGTGGAATAAAGGAAAAAATGTGAGAATTCAAGGATCAGGAAGAAGTGAAGAAATTATCTTGTTTTGGATCCCCCACTAATGATATTTAGTGTATGGGGTTCAACCTCCCACATTGCGAGGACTATCCTCAAACTTAATCTTTCAACCATCCTGATGTTTCCATTCCGATGGCCTAGAGACAAGAATATTCTTTAAGGGGTCATCATTCGGCTCATGATCTATGGTGCGTTCTATAAGAGAAGAAGGTCACATTTACCAGATACAACTATGTGTCTAAACATACCACTGTCTATTATAATAAAGACCCAGGGATCTTTGACACCTATATTCGATAAAATTATGAATTAGTCCATTTCTGATAGAACTGAAATAAATATTCTAAGCGATTTCTTTCCATGGTGAGTTTTGAGGTTAATTAAGATGATTAGAATGATTTCCATGACTTAGGTGGTGCTGATGAAGTTGACCCCATACCAAAAATGGGATTGGGTAAATTCATCATTCTCATTTTTGATCTCATAGAAGCCTATCCCCAAAGGGTTCTAGGGTGGGTGAGGGACCCAAAAATTAATTATTGTGGCTGTAACCTACCGCAGTTCCTAGGGAGGATCTCATAAAATTATCCATTATTATTATTTCAGCCTTCATAGAGGCTTGAAGATAATTATATATATTGAGAGGAGGCACATCTACTAAAGATATCTAAGAGATTCTTCAGGAAGATCCCCTTGAGTTTTCATGATTTGGATTGATCACTGCAACTATTTGGATCTTCACTCACAAAGATTCCCATGAGGTGGATATATATATAAATGAAATGGATACCTATATATACTCTTATAGGGGTGTACCATACTAGTCTAATTGTGTAATGAATATGGGGTAGATTATGACATGAAAAGAAAGAAACAACTAAGGGGTAATATAGTTGTTTGTACCAACTCTTCTTCTTCTTTATATCAAGACCTTAATCCCATACTACTAGTACTTGAATGATCTTGCGGAGATTCAAGGGTTGATTTCCTCCCTAGAATACACCACAAGTGGCACCACTCATGGGAAAAATAACCTTTCGATCATGGGAGTTTCTAGAGAGTGCCCCCTCTATAAAATGAAGCATATAGAGGTGGTCCTTGCGGATCCTGTTGGATCATTACCACCTCTAGCCTCACCCAATTTTCCTTCCAGGAGATCATCCATGTGGCACACCATGAGGAGTAATCAGATATTATATCAAAAGATACGTCTGAAGTCATAGATAATAGATGAATGTTGCATTTAATTAGTTAGTTGTCATGTTAAGTGTCTTCACTCACTGAGTAATCATCCTACACACAAATATTTACATGTATGGTGAGTAATTATGTAGAAATCACCCAATGGATTCTATCCCCTAATTATTTGGAGAGAAATGTGATAACTCTAGTGGAGGTACCTGAACATGATAGGGAACACATGAAAATTGAGGCCATTGGGGGGGGGGGGGGTCCCAATCACTAAGGGTAGTCTCATCAGGATAAAATTACCTTTTTCCTAGTAGTGGGAGAGACTTTAGTAGTTGAACCTTAAACTAATCATATTAACCCCACCACATTGGGAAGTAAAACCACCAAAGAGGGAGCGATTCAAACTTGAGTGGAATAAGAATCAGCTCTCGTCCCTAGTTTAATGATTATTATTACAATGAGTATAGTATCCATGAGATACCTTCTGCTGATCGATGTCCCAATAGATAATTAGTCTAAATAATGGGTCTATCTAGAATAACCCAAAGTCAATGTGAAAACATAGGACACAACATCCATTCTATTGGGTGATGATGAAACAATGGTGGCCAGGGTTGTCAATGTACTAGTGAGTGGATGTGAGTTCTCCACCCCTCTAACCATTCCCTTTTCTCATGGGGTTTATGTGTTGATAGTTTCAATATTTTCATTCTAGAATTATAGCCACAAGTTTCTATGTCTGCAACTAATGCTCGGATCTTTCCACTTGCTAATACTACAAGGGAGGAAGCTTTCACCGGATCAGGCCACACCGAGGTTGTCGAATCAAGACCCTATCTATGGTGCTTATTCCTGAATGTGTACATCCATCAAAGAGTGATTCTAAGGCCTTGTATGAGGCTCTATATGACCTTCAAGCATCCAGTTACAAAATATAGAATGATATCTGGATGCTTATTTCTCAAACCCCCCTTGTAATCATGTTGAAAAAATTTCCTAAATTACAAAATCATTTTGCATTTTAGGGGTATGGTGGTTTGAAACTCATGTATTCCATGACATAGTGAAATATGTTATTTTTTATAGGGACAGAAGTAATATAATCCAACTATCCTTTTGACTACAGATTCCATGAACCACCTTACTGTATCTAGGAAGATCCTCCCTAATGAAGCATCTGATCATGTTGGGATAACTGCAAGGCAATAAGGAAAAATTATATAGAAGAGTACCTCAGTGGAGTGTCTTCATCAAGCGGTGGATCATATTATCTATGAAATAGATCAACTCAATAAATAATTTTATCTCGCATAGTTTTCTGTTGAAAAAGGGAAATGGTGAGTTTAGGAGGAGGAAAAGGCTGGATTAGATGCAGCTAAGAGGGAAGAGGCATTGCGAGCCAATGCTAATGTAGAGACTGCGACCTTATCTCAGCTCTACCAATCCATAGTGGTCTTGGAACAAGAACTTATGTAAATTTATAAATATATTGATAAGGCTCTATAATCATAATTTCATGCTCATATGGAGAGAATCCAGGATATAGATATTCATCCATTCTAATTCAATAAAATGAAAACATTTTTCCCTCTTATTCTTATCATTTATCTATTCACGTGACACTAATAAATCATAACATGTTATATTTTGAAAAATAATTTCCACTGAATGTGAATTGTGATCAAAATTTGGGATAATAAATTTGACATGATAATGTAACTCTATAATTTTCTCTGGAGAGAAGGGTCTCAATGATTATAGTTTTCAAATGTTACTAGGGTCACTTCAAAAACTTATAAAATTTGGGACGTTTCAATTATCACCTTAATTTTTCATTATTCCTCTGTGTTGAGATCTTGGTAGGAATAACTTGAATTTTACTTAGGCCACCTACTGTGGGTTTTAGATCTAACATGTTTTGTGCATTTATTTTGTTTTTAATTTATAAATTGTTACCCAAATCATACAATGCATAGGTTTAGCTATCTAGAACTTTAATTTTTGTATAGGGTTCCCTTTTTGGTTTTTCTAAATAGAATGTTTCGTGTCAATTTTTGTGATATGTTTAGAGTCATTCAAATTAGAATAATATGACTATTTTTTAGGTCATATATCATTGACCATGAATTATTGGGTAAGGACCCCACTGGGTCATACCTACATAGAATGTCCCAATATTTTTTAGGCATGAATGAGGAATTTCTAGACCCTAGTTTTTTGATTTCTAGATCTGATACATGACACTAAGAATTTATGTGAGGAGTAAGCATAAGAACTATTTCCAAATCGATGTTTTTATGATGTTTGGAGGTAATAAAAGCCTCTCATGAAGGAGAATTATAATTTTGTTAATAGTTCCCTTTTTTGTGGAAAAATTATGCAAAGCCAATGGGGGAATATTATACATCGTAAAATAATGGTTTCCCTAGTACATTGATGATCTATTTATAATAGCCTTGAAATTTTAAAAAATTTGGATTTCTCAAGACCACGAAGAGTGTCTTTTCAAGGGAATGATATCTGAAAATGTTGAGAGTATTTTTGTTGGCATTGGCCATGAATAAGAAACCAATCCTACATGGATTTTTCTTATGTAATTTAGGGATGGTGCATGCTACATTTTAATATTGTGAACCCAATAAATGGAAAATATAGTTTAATGTCTTATGGAGAGGAAATTTTAGGCCCATGTTTTAAGGTTGTTTAGCATTGGGAAAGGGATAATTTTTTTCCTTTTCATGATAATCTTTCCAAGAATTTCATACCATCATTAAGAATTAATGGGGAATGTTGTAAGATATAATATGGGGGCTTTTGAATAAGAGGAGTGATGTGGTATGTGAATGTTATAGGGGCGTACAGAGATAGGAAAATCATATCCTGAGGAAGAATTTTCCTTTCATTTACATTCATTTTTTGATCAACTTATTCATATACAACTTGGGTATATTATGCATATTCAAAAAAATTTGTCCTTAGTACATTGGCCCTCCAATTATGATGGATGAGGAGGTTTATTAGGATATGGACCCTAAAAAAATTGTATGGTTTGTGAAAGTAGAGCTCCTGAACATGAAAGAGTGACTTCATGTCCAAATTTTCCAGGAATGGTTATAAACATTTTCCTTACATACGTATAACCCATATGTAGGAAGGGTATTTTTTAATATAACTGGGTAAACAATGTGAGAATCGGACATCACTAAATATATTTTTAGAATGAGAATCAATCTACATATAGTTCTCAGATGGTTTCCCCACACACCGATCAAAATATTATATGGGAAAGTTACATTGTGTTTCAAATACGAGATCACAAATGGGGTGAGGGACATATTGGACCCTCCAGTGTAGACTTAACCCATGTATATAAGATAAAGGGATAACATTTGTTGTGGAAAGATGGGAATATGAGATCCATGTGTTTCTACATATCTTTTCAAAATGAGAAACAATCCAACTATAATTATTATAGGGTTCTATGTATATGTCTAAACCATGCACATGGAAAGTACATTTTTCAGTTTTTTTCTTGATGGAACTAGTATTTGTTTTTTTGTCATGGTTTACCCTATAGTGGTTGGGATCAATCAACACATATTTATGGGAATTATGTAGTTTTGTTGTCAAAATCCTCATGTGCAGGTCTAACCCATACCCAAGAAAATGGATACATTTTTATATCATGTTTATACCCAACATTAAAGATTTAGGCTTCACAACATATCTTGTTGGAATGAGAAACAATCCAAATATAGTTCTGGAGAATCACAAAATTTAGTGTCTTGCGACTAAGATATCATCCATGAATTTTAAAGTCATGCAGTGAGGATGGCATGGGGTCTTAAAGATTTAGGTCATATGGATAAGACCATATGTCATGTAAATGATGAGTAAATGGAATCCTATTGGGTTTGGATGTTCCAACATACCTAAAATATGATAAGGGAAATAATTTGTAAACGATGATTCAAGGGGTTTTCGGGTCAAGAGAAATGAGATGGGGGAACAAACACCATTGGGGAGTATAGATATTGAAGAAAATTCTCATATGGGAGAATTTTCCTTTGGATTAATGATGTTATTAATATTTTCATGACTTATTATATACTCCCTTTACTGATTTTATATGAAATGTGCATAATGTGTGTGAAATATTAATATTTTAATACTAAGTATAATTTTAGAGAATTTTTAGAAGTAGTCCAATTGAGTCAGTTTACTATTTTATTTATAAATATCACCCTACTGATCTAAAGTGAGTGGTTATAGATTTTTAAGATTCCTCATTCAATATAAAACATTTTATTAAAAGGGATCATGGGCTAATTCTTCCATTTGAAGGCTCATATGAACCACACAAGAGGGCGTACAGAATCTGTGAATAAACTGGACCAGTCAAGAAGATTGAATTACTAGGCTCAATCTAGAAGTTAAAATTCTCTCATTATCATCAAAGGTTAGGGGGAAAATTTAAGGAGTCTTTCATAAAAATTTCAAGGCCCAACTCCAAAACAAGGGGCCCACATATGCTTTGAAGTCCAGCCCACCATTCTGGCCGAGAAATAAAATCAGTATAGTATGAATGACATATATCAAGATATAAGAATCTAATAAAAATGATCTTTTGCAGTGTGAAAGAGGAGATATATTCGGAAGACGTTGTTGAAGAAAACATTCGGTTTTGAAGGCATCTTCCTATTCAAAAACCCTTTCCATTTTGAACTTCAAAAATACTTGATTGAAATGGACTGATTAAAATTGATTAATCAAACAACCATAACTTTGGCTCCATAGATCCATATTACTCCAAATTTTTATAAAAGTAGAAGAACTTTATTATCTACAACTTTGAAGAAGGATATATTTCGATATTCTGTTGTATGAATGTCCAAATCGCCATGCCAAGTGGAAGGTCAGATTGGGAATGCAAACAGTCCACTTCCTTGGGCTTTAAATACACCCCTCCTCTCCATCAAAGGGGTTGGAAGTTCAGAAGAGAGGAGCATCAATTGGCAGGACCAAAGCCTTTCTAATGTCTTGGGATGACCTTCTATACTCATTTTTTTAATTGAGATACCCTTCCTCCTCTCTTTGTTTCCTTTCACTTTTGTGTTGTTCTTCATTTATAATCTTGTAAGTTTGTGTTTTGTAATTCTATTTTAATGCAAGTTTCTTCTTAAAATTCTATTATTCTCATACACCTTCTGTAGATTAATATTAATGTTCTTAAAATAGATTAAATACATTTGAATCTTATTCCCTTCTTTTTCTTCCTCATCCAATCGAAAGTCCATTTTTTTAATTATCATCATTATTCGTGTGTGTGTGTTCGACGCACCACTCTTTTTTTATCCCTTTCTTTTTCTTCTCTTCTTAAATTATAATCATAATCATTATAACCAGATTATTAAAAATCAAAATGTATGAGTAAATATTTCATTGGGGTGAGTTATAATTTAGGTATGTTAAGTGATTGAGAGCTTTTGCTCGATGAATATTCTTGGAATTAACATTGTGTATGTTGGACTTAACATGTCATGGATTAATGGCTTGTTTTGTTTAACATGTGGTTTCCATGGATTATTGGAATCATAAATACACCACCATCAATAAGCTCTGATTGATACTAGAACCTTAAGTTAAGTTAAGTCTTGGATTAAAGCCTTAACACTTAGGAATTCTAATCAACGTCATCTTGTGACATGGGTGTTAATTTAGTGCAATATAAAGTAAAGCTCAAGGATATCACAAGCTTAAATACCTAATGATGAACTCACCAAAGTATTTATAAAATTGTTAAATCAAACACCAATAATTAATCACTTCATTTAAGATCTGCAAACAAACCCCCCCCCATCAGAATGCAATCAACTAAAAACAAAAGACTATTACAAAGTATCATCACCGAGGATTCGACCCGAGTGCTGCTATACACATTAGCAGAGCACCGGAACCTTGACTGGTCGATAGGAGACAATCGGTCATGCATTTCAAATGGTTCCATTTCAGGGGATGGTGCTTTAAGTATTCATTAGTTTCACGTTATTGTAAAAAAACAAAAAAAAAACAAAATTTAAAAAAAATTGAAAAAAAAACTCAAAGAAAAACCCGTCTTCCTCTTTCTTTAAAAATCTCTATGAATTCCCCATAGCCTTCCAAACAATCCCTCAGATTTTTTTGACCCTGAAATTGAGTGAACACTTCGCCAACATAGAAGGAACATATGAGATAATCAAATAATTAAAGAACCAGTCCTTGTCCAACCAATTGAATTAGATATGTCCAATCCTAGGGAAAAAACACTTAAAGAACTTGCTGCCCCTGATATGAATTACCAACATCTTGGTATTCAATATCCAAACATAGAAGCTGACTTCAAACTCAAATCATGTTTGATTCATCTTCTCCCTCATTTCCACGGGCTAGCCGGTGGGGATCCACCTCTCCACTATAAAGAGTTCCATGTGGTGTGCTCTACCATGAAGCCTCAAGGGATTTATGAAGAACAAATTAAACGTCGAGAATTCCCTTTCTCCCTAGATGACACTACTATGTCATGGATTTACTACCTACCTCTTGGTTCCATAACAACATGTAATGACATGAAGTAAATCTTCTTAGGGAAATTCTTTCCTTCTTCTCATACTGCTTCTATCCGAAATGAAATAAGTGGTATCCGTTAGTTCCAAAGTGACACACTCCCTGAATACTGGGAGAGGTTAAAAAAGCTTGTTGCAACATGCCCACACAACCAAATCATTGACCAACTATTGATCCAATAATTCTATGAGGGGTTATTGGATATGGAGATAACTCTCAATGATGCCGCAAGTGGTGGTGATCTTGTTGATAAATCTCTTGAAACTGCAAGAGATCTCATAAGTAACATGGCTGGAAACACACAATAATTCCATACTCGAGCACAAGATCAAGTCAAACAAGCCCACGATAATCAATCAATTGAGCCGAACAAGATGACTGAGTGGATGAGTGAAATTACAGGTCTTTTGCGACAACTAGTTGTGGCTACCAAATCCCCAACCTCATCTTCTCTACAATCAATGTTTCCTGGACCTGTCAAAAATTGTGCAATCATCAACTCTCCATCTCATCCAACTGACACATGTCCACAACTTCAAGAGGATCAATCCGATTTATCTGGAACAATGGAGCTCAATGCAGCATAAGCTCAGCGGAACACCAACCCTCAACTATCAGGTCAGTTTGTTAGAAACTTCAACCAATTTCACTCTGAGCCCTTCTCTTCTTACTATAACCAAGGCCTTAGGTATGGTAATCCCATATCTCATCCTCCTAAATTCCCTCCTCAAAACCCAAACCAATTCCAATATGTTCAAGGTGTTGGTAACTTCCAACAACCTTATCCTTTTCTTCCTCAACCTCAAAGGAACATTCCTCCTCCTGGATTCTATTATTCTAGTGAGCCTTCCCAATTCCAAAACCAATAAAAGCACTTTTCCAAGAACCAGAATCAAGGTAATCCAAATTCAAGACAAGAATCTCATTTTAAGCAACCATGGGAAAGTGTAGTAGAAGATCTCACCTCTTTCACCCGTTCTAGCCTCCAGAACGTTGAAACCCAAATTGGTCAACTGGCATCCCACTTAGTCAGCAACAACCATCTAATTCTTCCCAACATCCAGCTCAACCATTACCCAACCCCAAGGGTAATGTAAGTGCAATTGCACTTAGATCGGGAAATAAAATTACTATTCCTCAAGAGAAGTACTCCAACCCTCCTTTGAATTTTGACCTAGAAAATGAAAAGAAAACGAAACATAAAAAGGAACCTGAAACTATTCCGTCATCTCCTTCAATTCCACGTAGGAACCCAATTACTTTTCCTCAAGCAGTTTTTAAGCTAAAGAAGTCCTTTGATCCCGATCTTGAAATGCTCGACATGTTTAGACGTGTTAAAGTCAACATTCCCTATTAGATTCCATAAAAAAATTCCTAAGTATGTCATGTTTCTCAATGAGTTGTGTACCCACAAGAGGCAACTTAGGACCTTCAAAAATATTTCCACCCAGCAGTCTATTCCCATAAATTTCAAGGATCTAGGGACCTTTACGGTCCCATGCCAAATTGGAAGTTCCAACTTTGATGATGCACTCATAGACCTAAGAACCTCAATTAATGTCATGCCCAAATACATCTTCTCCAACCTTGGTCTAGGTCCCTTACATCCAATAGCTTTTGTCATTCAATTATCCAATCGAAGAACAGCTAGTACTGAGGGAATAATTGAGGATGTCCTTGTCCGAGTCAATGATCTTATCTTCCCTACTAATTTCTATGTCCTTGACATGGAATGCGAGATGAACTCTTCTTGGTCTCCCCTAATTCTAGGAAGACCCTTCCTCATGACTGTGCGAACTAAGATTTTTTTCCATTCCGACATCATATCCATGGAATTCGGTGACCAACTGGTCAAGTTCAACATTTTCCAAGCCATGTGATACCCATCTAAGGATCACTCTGCATTCTTAATCCATGCTTCTGAGGAAACTTCTAAGAGTCAATAGAACCATAATCCACCATGTTCTTCAGGTTATAATGAAAAAAGTTCTTGTGAAATATGTACCATGATTAAAAAATTCATAAATGGTGAAGTTGATGTGGACCTCTCATTCATAGACTCCATAAATATAGAGGAACTTGAAAACTCTCTAGAATCCCACATCAACTCTGATCTCTACTTATCTACCTTGGAAAGTATTAAGGAGAATGCATCTGAAGAAACGAAAGTCCCTTCCTCCATTCCTGAGTTTTCTAACCCACAAATAAAAGATGAGACTAATCTGAAACCTCTTCCTGAACACCTGAAATATGCATTCCTTTTCTATGATCACTCTTATCCTGTCATTATCTCTTATTCACTTGCCGAAACTTAGGAGTCCAAACTTGTTCAAGTTTTAGAGGAAAACAAAAAGGCCCGATGTTGGACCCTATATGACATACTAGGAGTCAACCCTAATATTTTCATGCATCACATCCATCTTCAGGAATCATCCAAACCAATTAGATTACCAAAAAGAATACTCAATCCACACATCCTTGACATAGTTAGGGAAGAGATCACCAAGCTTCTTTGAGATGGTATTATCTACCCAATTTCTGAGAGTTAATGGGTTAGTCCAATTCAATTTGTACCTAATAAGGGTGGGATAAGAGTTCTCACAAATGAACATGGAGAGGTTGTCACAACTCGAGTGAAAAAAATGGCATGTGTGCATCGACAATAGGAAATTGAATGTCGAAACAAGAAGAGATCACAACCCTCTTCCATTCCTTGATCAAATGCTAGAACGATTAGCTGGAAAGTCACACTATTGCTTTCTTGATGGATACAACAGCTACTTCCAAATCCCAATCGCACCTCAGGACCAAGAAAAGACTATTTTCACATGTCCCTTTTGAACATATGCATATAAAAGAATGCCTTTTGGACTTTGCAATGCTCCTATAACATTCCATAGGTGTATGATGGGTATATTTTCCGAATTTATTGAACACTACATGGAATTCTTCATGGATGACTTCACCATTTATGGTGAGTCATTTGAATCCAGTTTGAATTCACTCTCTCTAGTCCTCCAAAAGTGTGTCAAGTGTAACCTTGTGTTAAATTTTTAAAAATGTCACTTCATGGTTGAAAATGGGATTGTTCTAGGGCACATAGTTTCAAAAGATGGTATTGAAGTCGATCTAACAAAAATTGAAGTGATCCAATCACTTCCTCATCCCAAATCTGTTCGAGACATCCATTCATTTCTTGGTCATGCTAGTTTCTATCAGAGATTCATCCATAACTTCAGTAAAATTTCCTTCCCACTCACTCGATTACTCAAAAATGATGTCACTTTCCATTTAGATGAGGTTTTTAATAGAGACATTATTGAACTCAAAAAATATCTTACATATTCCCCGATAATCCAACCCCCAGATTGGTCCTTACCCTTTGAGTTGATGTGTGATGCTTCCGATAGAGCTGTTGGGGATGATCTTGGTAAAAGAAGAGAAAAAACCTCCTCATGTCATCTATTATTCCTAAAAAAATGTTGAATGAAACTCAATCTCACTACACTATCACTGAAAAAAGAACTTTTATCAGTTGTTTTTGCATTAGATAAATTCCATCCCTATTTCATAGGTTCCAAAAATCATCATCTTCACAGACCATTCTTCTATAAAGTTCTTACTCAAGAAAATTGATTCCAAAATGAGGCTAATAAGATGGATATTAATGCTCCAAGAGTTTGACCTTGAAATAAATGATAGAAAAGGAAAATAAAACCTTGTGGATGATCACTTGAGTATAATTTCTAATTATTCTCATTCTGAAATCATCGATCCTGAATTCCCACCTGAGCACATTTCATCTCTCACTCCAAAAATACCATGGTATGCCCCAATTGTAAATTACTTGGTTTCTGGTATTTTTTCCTGAATATTTTTTAAAAGAACAAAAATTGAAGTTCAAAAGTGATTCAACATAATATTTTTGGGAAGAAAATAAACTATGGAAAACTGGGGATGACATGGTAATAAAGAGATGTGTCTATGAAAATGAACATTCTTCTAACTTAGAATTTTGTCACTAAATTCCTGGTGATGGACACTTTAGACCACAAAGGGCCTCCCAAAAGGTTCTAGAATCTGGATTCTTTTGTCCTTCACTCTTCAAGGACTCACATGAGTTCTCTCAATCATGACCCACTTTCTAAAAGTTTGGCACAATTTTGAAGAGAAATGAAATTCCCCAAAAACCATTAATTTTCTGTGAGATCTTCGATGTTTGGGGCATCGATTTCATGGGACCATTTCCCCCTTTGCAATGGATTCTCATACATTCTTCTTGCATATCATTATGTTTATAGGTGGTTCGAGTCCAAACCCACTAGAAAGGATGATTCACATACTGTTAGTGATTTCCTAAAGACACACATCTTCTACAGATTTGGCATGCCTCATGTCGTGGTCAGTGACTTAGGAACCCATTTTTGCAATAGAACCATGGAATCACTTTTAAAAAAGGCTGGGGTTGTACATAAAACTTCAACTGCATATCACCCCCAAACAAATGGCATGGATGAACTTTCCAATAGAGAAGTGAAAAGAGTGCTTGAGAGAATTGTAAAACCCACCAGACAAGACTGGCCTAAAAGGCTTGGTGAAACACTTTGGGCTTATCGAACAGACTATAAAACACCCATTGGGATATCTCCTTTTAGGGTAGTTTTTGGTAAAGCATGTCACTTGCCTATTGAAATCCAACATAAGAATTTTGGGCAGTGAAAACTTGTAATTTTGATCATGAAAACTCTAGTGAAGAAAGATTGTTACAATTGGATGAAATGGAGGAGCTTCGACTTGATTCTTATGAGAATTCTAATCTCTATAAAGAAAAATCCAAGGCACTCCAAGACAAACACATCCTGAGAAAGGTATTCCAAGAAGGTGATAAGGTAATGCTCTTTAATTATTGATTTTAGCTTCACCCATGTAAGCTTAATTCTCTTTGGGAAGGTCCTTTTGTTATTACTAATGTTTACCCATTTGGTGTAGTGTAAGTCCAAGACCCCTCTTCCAAAAGGACATTCACGGTTAATGGACATCAGTTAAAGCATCCCCATGAGAGGACACATAATACTGGATCAACATTGACTACCACTGGATAACCAAATTCTCCAGTCGACCTAACACTAGATGGAGATGGTGACCCGCCAAATCCAAACAAGGGGAACCTCTTTCCCTTTAACTCTCTCTCTCTCTCTTCCTCCCTCCACCTCTTTCTTCTTATTCCTATGTCTTTTATTTTTTTACCACTTTCTTTTTCAAACCCTTTATTTCCCTCTTTCTCTTTTGTGTGAGTGTGTCTTTATTAAAAAATAAATAAATAAAAAAGAATCATAACAAAAAAAATACAAAAAAATTAAGATTCATGCTTACTCACCATTGAGTATTGAAATTTTGTCCAACCTTTTTGGGGAGTCTACAGGAATTTTTTTATTTCAAAATATTTTTATTTTCATCATTACTATGGATAATGAATTTTGTGTCAAAACCAACACATTTTGAATGATCAATTTTTGATTTGGAAAATGATTTCCCCCACCCATGAGGAACAAAATTTGATTTCATGCCAAGGCCACCTATGGAAATCTTTTCAAAATGTGTGTTTTCACCCCCATTTGTGAGTCTTGAGTTTGTGGACCTTCAAGATGAATTTCCTACTTTAGTGTGCATTAATATGATATAGGCATTTTATGAACCCCATGAGAATTATAATAGCCTAATATACTCCCATTAACCATACATTAATCCTCTTTTTTAAACCCCCTTCAAGCCTATGAATACCTTTTCTTTGATTGCCACATTACAAGCCCAATTCCTTATCCCACCCAATATCAACATGGATTTTCATTGCATAATTTGTTTTTGAAATTTAAGTGTGGGGGGAATGGATTTCATTTTGGGTACCCTTCTTTGATGTCGCTATATTATCTTATGCTTGAGGGAAAGAATAATTTTATGTGTGGGGGAGATGTTGTCCTTAAGTGGGGGTTTTGGAATGTATATATGTTTATCCTATACAATTGAAAATTGTTTAAAAAAACAAAAACAATCAAAAAAATTAAAAAAATGGAAATAAGAATGGTTTGTGTCTTAAGTAGGTCAAAAATCATTATTTATCATCCTTTGATCATGTTATAACTATTAAAATTAGTGTCGATAGGAGATCAATCATGGGTTGGGATATGAGTGTGAGATCATTCCCAAGATCAACTTTCGAAAAAAGAAAAAAAAAGAACACTGACATTATATTATTATGTCATTGGGAGACGTTTTATGGTTTGTAAATATCTCATCTTCTCATCCCATTAAAATTTTCTTCATCTATTGTGTCTTTCTTCGCACAATCATTCTGTTGTAAATATGTGTTTTCATTTCCTTCCATGTTTTATATCAAAAAAATGTTCATTGCTTTTTCTATGTTGTTGTTTTAACCCTCTTCTTCTATCTCTCTTGTACATTATATTCCTACCATCCCATAGCCATATAAAAACCCCTTAAAAGACCTCTTGATTCTTGTGCACTTTGGATAGGTATTGGAAGATGATATCTCTTTCAAACTGTAATATTTTCACTTTTGGTTGGTGAAAGAGTGAACCTCCACAAATGAATTTTATCATCTTTAGAGGTGTGAGTTTTGAGTGTCCACATTTTCCATTTCTAAATTTGAGGATGAAAAAATGAATTAGTTTTGGAATATTATTTTTGTAAATACTTGTGGTGGAATTCAAAATGTATGAGTGAAATAGTATAAACCTCCCCTTATTGGAGAAAACAAAATTTTAAATATTTTTTGGTGAGTGAAAATGATTTTGTCATGTTTTTATATTTATTTCACATGAGGACATGCAAAAAACTAGGTGTGTGTGAGTTGATGTTATTAATATTTTCATGAATTATTATACACTCCCTTTACTGATTTTATATGAAATGTGCATAATGTGTGTGAAATATTAATATTTCAATACTAAGTATAATTTTTTAGCATTTTTAGAAGTAGTCCAATTGAGTCAGTTTAATTTTTTATTTATAAATCTCACCCTAATGATCTAAATTTTGAGTTTCATGATTTTTAGGATTCCGAATTTAATATAAAACATTTCATTAGAAGGGATCATGGGAAAATTCTTCCATTTTAAGGCTCATATGGACCACACAAGAGGGCCTACAGAATCTGTGAAGAAACTTGACTAGTCATGAAGATTGAATTACTGGGATCAATCTAGAATTTAAAATTCCCTAATTATCCTCAAAGGTTTGGGGGAAAATATAAGGAGTCTTTTATAAAAATTTCAAGGCCCAAATCTAAAAACAAGGGGCCCAACATATGCTTTGAAGTATAGCCCACCATTCTGGATGAGAAATAAAATCAGTATAGTATTCATGACATATCTCATTATTTAAGAATCCAATAAATATGATATTTTTCAATGTGACAGAGGATCTATATGCGGCCGACTTTGTTGAAGAAAGTATTCGGTTTTGAAGGCATATTCATAATCAAAAAGCCTTTCACATTTAAGACATAAAAAAGACTGGATTGAAATGGACAGATTAAAATTGATTAATCAACCGGCCATAACATTGGCTCCATAGGTCCAAATGACTCAAACACTTGAGAGAGGTCAGCCAAATTTATTATATAAAACTTTTAATAAGAAGATATTTATAGATTCTGCTGTCCGGATGTCCAAATCGTCGAGCCAAGTGGAGGGATAGATTGGGAATGCAAATAGTCCACTTCCTTGGGCTTCAAATACTCCCCCCTAATCTCCTTAAAAGGGGATGAAATTTAAGAAGAGAGGATCATATATTGGCATGACCAAATACTTTCAAAAGGATTGGGAGGATCTTCTATAGTCAAGTTTTCACTTGAGACAGCCTTCCTCTTCTCTTTGTTTCCTTTCACTTTTGTGCTGTTCTTCGTTTATAATCTTGTAAGTTTGTGTTTTGTAATTTTGTTTTAATGAAAGTTTATTCTTCAATTTCTCTTATTCTCACAAACCTTATGTAGATTAATATTAATTTTCTTAAAATATTTTAAACATAGTTGAATCCTCTTCCCTTATTTTTCTTCCTCATTCAGTCTCACATCCGTTTTTTTAATTATCATCATTGTTCGTGTGTATGTGTTCGACGCACCACTCTTTTCTTATCCCTTTCTTTTTCTTCTCTTATTAAATTGTAATCATAATCATTATAACCAGATTATTAAACACCCAAATGTCTGAGTAAATATTTCATTGGGGTGATTTATAATTTAGTTATGTTAAGTGATTGAGATCTTTTGCTCGATGAATATTCTTTGAATTAACATTGTGTATGTTGGACTTAACATGTCATGGATTAATGGCTTGTTTTGTTTAACATTTGGTTCCCATGGATTATTAGAACCATAAATACACCACCATAAATATGCTCATATTGATATTAGAACCTTAAGTTATGTTATGGTTTGGATTAAATCCTTAACACATAGGAATTATAATCAACGTCATCTTGTGACATGGGTGTTAATTTAATGCAATATAAAGCAAAGCTCAAGGATATCACAAGATTAACTACCTAATGATGAACTCATGCCAATATTTATCAATTTGTTAAATCAAACACCAATAAATAATAACTTCATTTAAGATCTTCAAACAAACCCCCCAATCAGAATACAATTAACTAAAAACAAAAGACTATTACAATGTATCATCACCGAGGATTCGACCCGAGTGCTGCTATGCACATTAACAGAGCACCGGAACCTTGACTGGTCGATAGGAGACAATAATCCCTGCATTTCATTGACATTATTTTTTAGGGAACTTATGTATGTGCATCTAGGTCATATTTTTAATTTTCAAATAATGGTGTCCGTAGGACATTGACCCATAATTTATGTTAGCTAGGGAAGATTATAGAGATCCTAAATTACTGGAGGAATAGAGTAATATGAATGGAAGGAACGTGTATGGGTATGTAAGGAACATTTAGATCGTTATAATCCATGGAGTGTAAAATAACCTACATATATTTGACTCATATGTAGGATGTAATTACTTTTTCCTTGATAGATCCATGAATGAGGAACCAAAACATGATACTTCTACATAGATCTTTGTTTTTATACAAGACATGCAGAATTTTTTTTACCCCATGGTTGGGACTAGGACATAGGGCCTAGGCATCACTACATATCTATTTCAAATAAGAACCATTATTCCCATAGTTTTTTTAGTTCCATGCATTTTAATTTCATCTAAAAAGTAATTTCTCCATGTAGATTAACATCATGTTGTAAGGAAATTTTATTTTAAGTTTTACATCATGAATTAATGATAATTGGTGCCCCTTTTAAGGGCTTATTACCAAGAAAATGGAAACCAATATTTATATGGATACACATTGGTCCTGTAGGGAAACCCCTTACAAAAATCCAAATACCATGTGATCTTTTCTCAATGAGATAAAAAAGGGGAAACCAAGTATTATTCTACCACATAGAGTTGAAAAAAAGGATATGGGAATTCTGATTTTTTAGTGTCTAGACCATGGTATAGGATCTGTGTGTCACATTATATCTCATTATAGTGAGACAAAAGCCACATGTAGTTCTGAGAATACTCCATGTGCAGGTATGACCCATAAAAAAGGAGGGGTATTTTATATCCTTCATTTTGGATATAACTGGGATTAGAAATTCAGTCATCACTATATATCCTTGGATGATATGAATCAATCTGAAAGTAGTTATAGGACCCCGTGCAGTTTAACGTAATGTGGTTACGATAAAAGTGACCCAACATGAAAGAGGGGGAATGTGGTGAATGGACCCAAAATTAAAGATATAGGCTTCACTAAATATCCTTTGTGGACATGAATCAAGACACATATAGTTCTAAATTTTCTTCCAAGAACATATCTCACTCACATGTAGGGAGGGGTTCTTTTCTTGAAATGAACTTATAGATAGGACCCGCTTTGGAGTCCCCTGTATTGATTTTGTTTGTATGTAGAGTGGGGACATTTTTTGTATTTCATATCTAGGACTGGGACATGCGGTATCAGCATTGGTACATATCTAATAAAATGAGAATCATGTAACACATAGTTCTTGATGATTGATACAATTTAATGTCTTGTTGTAAGGATGGGGTTACTCAATGTGAAAGAAGTATCATCATGGATGGGCCCATAAATAAGGTTTTTAGAATCACTACATATCCTGTAATGAAAGGATTAAATCTACACATAGTTCTCCATGGAAGGATCCTTGTGTATCTTTATCTCATGAATATGGAGGGGGTATTTTTCTTTCTTTTTTTCTTAATTTTGGGGTGGCCGGACTAGGATGTGAAATCCAAGTGTCGATGCGTATCCTATAAAAACAAGAATCAAGTCATACATTGATCTTGAATACAACATGGTAGATAAATGATGTCATAGAAAAAGTCCTTTGGGGTGATAAATTTATTTTGGTGTGTATTTTAATGTAATACAATGAGGGAATTAGTGTCATGTGGTTTGCTGCCTTGTGACATGGATTATTGAGCATGCAATTTAACGTCATGTGGTCAGGATGATGTACCCTGTACTTTAATATCCTATGATGAGGATGTTAACTACCATATTAAGTTCATAGAGTCTGGAACAATAGGTTAGAACTTCCAAAAGGAAATGTGTATAATGTAGTGTTATAATAACCTTGACATGGATGGGGGCCATGGAGGCCCACAACAAATATAATTTCTTGAGGAGGCTTGAATAATGTTTTAAGTCATGATTCATGGAAGTGGGTTTCCAATTTTAGGTCATGTAGTTCAAAATAATGGTTGATAACTTCTAAAAGGGGGCTGTGTAATGCGGTGGAATAACAATCCCATTGTGGATGGGGTCCAGGGAGACACACACACCACCTAATAATTCTTTATGTGGCTTTCCCATAGTTTTGAGTCATGATTCTTGGACTTGGGTTTAAAATTTATGTTCTTGTAATTTGGACCAAGGTGTGAGGACATCCAAAAGGGTGTGTGTGTAATGAGGTGGTATAACAAACATAGAATGGATGGAAGACAAGAAATACCAAACACCACAAATTCATTCTTGAGGTGGATTGCCTATAGTTTTGAGTTTTGATTCATGGAAGTGGGTTTCCAATTTAATTTCATGTAGTACAGACCAATTGAAAATTTATCATCATGTGTTTATGACACATACATGATTTAACATCATATGGTGGGTACGATGATGGGTGTCTAGTTTAGCATCATGAAACCTTGATTACTGTGTCTTGTAGTTATGGAAAAATGATTTTTGGGGACTATTGAGAAACACAATCCTATCATGTAAAGAGGCCTTGTGGGAAAAGAATAGTAAAAAAATAATTTTATGGGGGGGTATTTTTTGAAAGGGACTAACACATGAGGTATATAAATAACTATATATATTGTGATGATAGGAATGAATCCGCACATAGTTCTTGATTGGTAATTTGTCTACAGAAGTATGACCCACATGTAGGGGGGGGGGATTTCCCCTTTTTTGTGGATGGGGCCATGACACATGTTCTGGGTGTCACTACATATCCTATATTGATTGGAATCAATCAACATGTTTCTCTTGAGAAATATACTCTTTACCATGATCTAATACTCCCTTGGGAATAGGGTAAATTAATCTTTTTCCCATAATGATTTAACTTGTGTACAGTGAATCATCAACTGAAATGATTATTTTTGTATAGTTTAATATCATGTGGTGAGGATATTGATATCCTATAGTTTATTGTCTTGTGACATGTAGAACAACATCATTATTTTTTTAATGTCTTTTGACATAGTCTAACCACACCTTTTAACATCATGAACTGGTACAATCTACCATGAAATTTAATATCACACAGTTAGTACATTCTACCATGCAGTTTATGGTCATGCGATTAGGAAAAATATGTTGTGTGATTACATGAAATAATTTTTCATGAACCTGGGATTTTTGGATCCATGATAAGATTACTATCAAATGAAATCATAGAATAACCCCCATTGCAGTATACCTTATGTATGTCATAAGGTCCTTCCCATTTTAGTTCCAACTTCAAAGGATTAATTTTGAGTATCATCGGAGTTCTATGAACCAACACAATATCTCCTTCAAGGAAAGATCATAGGTGAATTTTTTGTTAAAGGATTTCATGATTTGGTTTTGGTGGACATACAAATGATGAAATGTATTAAATGTTTTCTCATCCATTTTATCCAATTAATCTATCCATTTTTGAGATTTCTAATATGTGGATAACTGATCACATATGGCCATATGGAGCCGGGGAAATTAAACCGATACGGGCAGGACCGCCTATTTCCCATACACTAATGTGTATGGGGTTTCCTATTGGGATATTCAGATGATGTTATGGTAATACCACAAGGCATATAGGAGCTTGTCCAACTAGGAATTTTAATCAATATCTACCATCTTCTAGAGTATATTTTCTAGGGTCTTATTGAAGGAATTTAACTATCAGTTATCTATTGTATGGTATCAGGATGAATGATAGGACTTGATTCCATACTATTTATATATCTACTCCCATTCAAAAAAATAGAAATTAGAGCCATTTTGTGAAAATGTTGTATGCGGGACACCAAATCTGGTGATGATGTTCGATTTAATGTTGCTAAAATGTACCTTTCCTTTCCTTCTTTGAGGGGTATAACTTTGGCCCACATTGAGAATAGGTCATTCATAGTTAGGATAACATTATACTACTAGGAAATGGAAGAAGGATATGAACCTATAACTTCCATTACCCATATATAAAATGTTCAAGAGTACTTAACTGCATACAAAAACTCTAGGGGTTGGTGAATGACATTGGCGTGAACCTATCAGGAATTAAAAATTTTGTGAATTTAGTTTAGTCCTATGTTAGAGTGGGATGGTAGTACCGAAACCTACATATTCTGTCAGAAAGATTTAGTCATAACTAGTGAGCGCCACTGGGTCAAGTGTGAAAATCCACCATTAGAGTAGTGGCCTATTCTCCATCAATGTAATTGAGAAGGGCCCCATCAAGGTTTCACTTATAAAGTACCTTATGATAATTTGTTCCATCATATAGAATAATGAAAATTACTTATCTTGGGATTTTATCACTCCTGGATCAATACTGTAGGAGTTATCCATTTTTAAGGTAGTCCAAAATGGGTGTCATCCAGTTGATGGGTGGACCGTACAGTTTAGGTATGCATCTAATATCATTGATCTATTCCATGTTACCTTATATGAAAGGCAATAACATCTGGAAATGTGTAATACTAATTATTTTTTCCATACAGTATGGATCAACTCGATTTATGTCTAATTTATCCAGTGCATCCATTTGGGGCTTTTATGACTGTACATGCGATTCAATGTCAATTCCAAAGTTAATTATACAATTATTATTAAACCATTGAATAGAATGAGGATAATAACTTCTTTTTTTTGTTAGAATAATCTCCATTAACCTACTTAATGACTGGTTTTGAATCACCTTTTACCTTCAAGTGATTGAATTGAACCTAAAGTTATAGCTCCATCCATACCATGATAATATGATATTCCTCTTCATTTTTGATTCATCGATCTATCATAAATAATGAGAAAGACAAGACTTCCATTGATGGATATAAGATAATGAATCCCAAACAAACTTTTCTAAGCCTAGGGTATTCTATCATATTCCATGTTAGGTATATTAATGCACTATTGAATGAAATATAAAATAATTGGGGGCTCCCTTGAATAGAGAAAACCTCTTTCTCAGGTAGTTCAATGTTCAATAAAATAATTTCTAACGAGGGGTGATCTACCATAATATTTTCTAATGCTAGCATTTTATCACTTTTTGAGGCATGGAATAAATGTTAAACTATAATAGAATGAATTCCCATTGTGAAAAATTCCCATCCAACATTGGACATCTAAGGATTAATTTGAGTGGGTTTATAAAAGAAACTAAATGGACCTCATGATGTTCTAGGTAGTGCCGTAGTTTTTGGACTACAAATATTAGCACCAGACTACTCTTCTCGATATATGAATAATGTTTCTCCACATCAATCATGGTTAGAAAGATATACTAATAGCAGTTTTCTCAGCCGTCGTCATTCTTATGTGTGAGGAAGACACCCAATGATTTCTCTAAGGCTGGAAAAAACAAATTGTCATTCCATCAACATGATGCATCTGCACTAGTGGGGTTAAGATATATATCTTAATGTTATGAAAAAAATCATGATAATCATCATTAATTAGATATGTAACCCCATTATTCATTAACCTATAGAAGGGAAAGCATTTTCCAAAAAGGTTGGCTATGCCATGAAGAGGTAAATATAGGATAATTTTTCTTGATGTCACCTAAACTCTATGAGGTTTCAAGGAGGTAACATGATAATGATAGACTTGGTAATCTTAGGGTCGACATTGATTCCATGATTTCATGTGACTAAGTGAAGAAATTTCTTCGAGGTAAAGCCTAAAGATTATTTTAAAGGGTTCATTTTCAGGCAATGCTTCCTCAATTTATTGAAGAAGGCTTCATGGTCCCCCATCTATTCATATATTTTTCTCAATTTAACTACTAGGTAATTGATATATAATTAGATGAAAATTGTCAGGAAGGATTTGAAGATGTGATGCATGGCACGTTGGTACATGGTACTAGAATTATTTAAGCCAAAGGGAATAATACGGTAGAAAAATAAACCCTAGGGTCCCTATAGGTGAGGGATTTATTATATTAATGGGACATAGATATTTTAATGTATCCTAAATAGCCATACATCAAAGAGATGGCCTGATATTTTTCCATGGAATCAATCGGTAGTTCTATGATCAGGAAAAAGAAATTATCTTTTGGGAAATGCCTATGGAGATCCCTGATGTTGAGGTATAATCTAATTTTCCCCCTTTTGATAGGGATGATGTTGACCATCCGTGTAACAACCCAGGATTTTATGAGAAGTATTATTTTTAATTTATTTAATGTCTTGTGTTGTATGGTACACCAATATTATCTTGCGCTATACGCAACACCATATTATCTTTCAGTATACGCAACACAATTCTTGAATCGTATTACACACAATTTCAAGTTCATTTTATAGAAGTTATTCTATACAACATTGAGTGTGTATATATATATATATTCAATGTATAAATTAAATATGGTTGGATTCTATTATACGCAACAACAAAGGATTCTTGCACTACACACAACCCTGACTTGGCTTTCATTACACGCAATCACGACCTTCCTCGATAGCTTGCATCGTATGCAATACCAAGTTTTGCTAAAAAACGATATGCTATTAAAATATTATTAAAAATAGCCGTTATGAATAGTAATAACAACTTTTTGAAATTTTTCAAATTTTATTTTTCCGAATGGACATCATTTTTGGATTCAGAATATCAAAATTATCCTAGGGTGAAATTTTGGTATTTTTCTGAAAACTTTCAATTTTTGATGAATAGTGAAAACACCGGGTTACTATTTAAAAACTGACTTTCTATTTAAATAATTATTTATATTATTTAAATTTATTTTAGGTCAAAATTGATACATAATACCTATATAAGTTTAATGAAATTCATTGAAGTCATTTTCTAATAATTTTAGATATATAAAAATTTTATTGAACTTTTCACCGTCTTTTACCCACCTCATAGGAGAATTTCCAAATTCACATAAAACATAATTTTACCACTTCTGTGAGTGGAATTTAGAAAATCTGAGAGACACGGTTAATATCAAGGACTAAAATGTGGTTCAATGAGATGAAAATAATTTTTTTTGAATAGTAACTTTTTACTTTTGTTTACCGCGGTTAAAATTAAATACAGTAATTAAGGGTAAAAATGATATTATTATTACCCTAATACATGTCCTAATTCTATTAGAAAAGTGTAATTCGACCAAAAACAACCTTAGGAATAAAATATGACCATTTAGGCCTACTTGGATTAGATTAGGACATTTATTATTAATTTATTTAAAGAATGGTTAAAATAGTTAAAATCAAAGTTTAATAACTAAATCAATTTTAATATAGGATTATACATAAGAAAAATTAGATTATAAATTTTCATTATACAGATAATCATATTTCCTACATAATGGTATTTTATTTGTAATTTTTAGACTTAAATAAATTTAATTTATTTATGACACAATGATGATGGAGTAATTATCTTATTAATTAAATATTGACATAATTGATGTTATAAATATCCAAATAAATTTAATTTGATACTTTTTAAGAATTAAAATTATATTATATATTAATATGACATGTTAGTATTGATTTAATTAACTTTTTTTGAACTAATAATTCTGTTATGATTTTCACAAAAATCAATTACCAAATAGTGTCAAAATTGACATAAAATAGTTTTTAAAACAAATATTATATTATTAATTGTTATTACATTCCTAAAAATCTATGTTTTAGTGAAGATACTTATATCATGATAGTTGTATCATTAATGGACCACTTGGGGGTCTCTTGGATGTATACGGTAAGTTTATTAACTATATAATATAAAAATACAAAGTGACATGGTAAATGTGATTCTAATTAACTAAGAGTTAAAACTAAAATATAAGGTTAAAATAGAAACCTAAACTTGTCTAAATTCTATTGGATGAGAGGCTTTCAACCCATCCCCACATTAGCTTCGAATTAAATCAATTTGGAGCTATTAAAAACCGAATATGACTTCATAATAAAATAATATTTTTAGTTTTTCCAAAGGTGCCCCTCTTCTCCGTTATAAAAGGGCACCTCCTCCCTCTCTTCCTCACACCACTTTGAGCCTTCAAGCTCGGCCAAAACCTACCAAATTCTCTTCTCCACTTCCCTAGATACATCCTATAGGTCCTGGTCTTCTTCAAAGACTAATAGTAGTGCCCTAAGAGGAGGTCTCAAAGAGGCGCTTCAAAGAAGAGGTAATGTCCGCTACCGATTCTTTCAACTTTATTTCTTCTTCCAATTCTTCTTATTTAGTTGTTTCATTATGAAGTAATAACATCAGTATCACTCATATAATGATATGTGATTATAAGTATTAAACAACCCTATTTCAGCATCTATTCATCCTACGGAAAACGAAATCACCGCGCGTGCGTACGTACGGAATACCGTCTCCACGCCATGGTGTAATCTGTTTTCGAACACCACCTTACTTTGATGGTTATACTGGTGTAAATAGATAACTATATATGATTATTGTAAATTGATATTGATTCTGAAATATTATACATACACTTAAATACAATTCCACGATCATGGGAATGATATCATCGCTCGTGCGTACATACGGACTACCGTCTCCACGACGTGATGAGATTCATTCTCCATGTTAACCATTCATTAATGATTATAAAATATATATAATAAGTAATCATGAAATATATGAAATAATAATGATACTGGATTTATGTATATATATATATATATTTATGTCATCTACTTAATTCCATTCAATTCAATAAGGAAACGAAAACAGCGTTCATGCGTACGTACGGCCTACCGTCTCCATGAACGGTGTATTTCATTCCATTTATCGATATATCATATATATATATGTATATGATGAATATATATTACATATAAATCATGTTTTACATTTTTTAATTAAGTAAATCAGGTTATAAGTAATAATATCAAGAACAATAAGTCCAAACATGTACGATAAATAAAACGATTTTACCCAAAACACTACTTTATCATGGAACTTACAAAAGAAAGGGTAATATAAAGTCATAAGTGAACAATATATGATATCATAACAATGAATATAATTCTGTAATAAGTCAATGACATTATTTAAATCATTATACAGGAGTTTTGGATACGTACGAAGCATATCGAACATATGGTAAGGGATTATTTTGAAAATCTCATTTTTATCCGAGATTGGTTATTCGTAAGTATTTACTGGGGTTATTTCTATCATCCATGTCCATGTTTTATAAAAGTGTTTTCATGTATGTTTAAATTTCTTATTACCCATTTTTGACTTTTATTACATCGTATGTAAGGAATCTTTCTTTTGTTTACGTTACGAGGTACTTTTTTGACTTTTCCGGCAAAAGTACGAGAAGAATGTTTTTTAACTTATACGGCATGAAAGGATTTTTACGGTTTTATAAATCCTTATTTTCATGAAGCTTCCTCCAAAATATTTCATTACTATTTCCAACAAAATCCTTTTCTTTTAAAATTGCATGACATTTTTTGGAAAAAGAATGATTTTGAAGAAGAAAGGATATTTTCTTCAAGAATTCATTTTAAGTGTTTTATCAAAACCATTCTTCATCTAAGATGTCATTATTTCATATTTGTATGTTTTAAGTATCATGTCTCTATGATTTACATGGTTTCACTTTTCATATTATGAAATTATACCCATTTCTTTTATATGGATTAAGTGATGATGGGATGATGTTTATGAAACCCATTTTATTTATTGGGTTATTATGAATGATGTATGTTTATTTTCTGGCACAAGTAAGAATGATTTCATTATGAGATGGGTGGGACCTATATCTACCTCAAATGCATTGGGTAAAGATTTATATCTCATGAGATAGACATGGCTGGAATGGTATGTTAATCTGGTTCAGTGTTACAGGACTGAAACGAGGAGTGAAATCGATTTAGAAAGGGACTTTATCCACTAAGATGGTCTTGGAAGCAATACCTTGGCTACTATGGAAATCATGACATGTGATGAATGGTTGCCAAAATTACATGTTTTATTCCCATTATATATTATCATGGTTGATGTTCCATTATGATATATTCCTTACGTACTTCCACGATTTATGTCTTTGCTCAAGATTTTGATGTTTAAATTTCATGTTCATGTTTTTGCTTCCAAATGTTTATGGAATGTTTTATGTTCTCTATGTTTTCCCTTACTGAGCATTTGAGCTCACCCTTTTTATGTTTTATTTTCCCCAAGAAATAAATAAAGGTTTTAGGTAAGGAAACAAAAAGGGGAAGATCTTTGTGGGAGATGTTGAAGATCTTTCACCACGATTAGAATATTATTTTCCGAGTTTCCAAAGACACTAAACTATTACTGTCCTTGTGTGTCTGTTTTTGTTATGTATTATGTATTCCGCAAAATTAATGTAATGTCCATGTATGTAAAGCTTCAGGTCTTTACAGTTGGTATCAGAGGAATGGTTTAGTCAACCTTTGGAAACTAGGATGTGAGAACTTTAGTGAGACCCTTAGAGATATTTATAAGGTATGTCTAGGGATGTCCCTAAGGTTAAGTATAAGTATAGGTTATAGTCCTAGAATTACGGTAACAATATTAGAATTAAACCTAAGATGTTAGATATTGAAGTTACTCCCCCTTTATTATGTTGTTTTCCTTAGCATGATTTTTTCCTCTCACACTATTCTTTTTGGGCTTTAGACGATGGATGGAACCCAAAGGAACCGTGTTGATCAATGAAATTATTGTCCTCCTGAACAAACAAATGTTATGGGGGATGGAGTGCAAAATATTATTGCTATACTTACACAAGCTATGAATCTTTCTGGACTTCCAAATGAGAAGAGCAGGGAACAATATTCTATTGAGTCCTTCATGAGGCAACATCCACCTTCTTTCAGTGGGTCTTCTGATCTACTTGTTGCTGAACAATGGATCAGTACCACTGAAAAGATATTTTCAGTTCTTCAATGTTCTGAACATGATAAAGTCATCTTAGTAGTATATCGTTTGGAAGGTGAAGCTGAACAATGGTGGAATCTTATCAAGAATACGAGGCCAAGAGATGAAATTGAGTCCATGGAATGGGACGAGTTCAAGAACTTATTTTTTAATAAGTACTTCCCTCGTATTCTTCGAAAAAGGATGGAGAAGGAGTTTCTTGAACAAAAGCAAAAGGATGATGAATCTGTTGGTGTATACGAAGTGAATTTTACAAGGCTTTCAAGGTATGCATCTGGATTTATCATGTAACCTGAAAGTAAAGTCGATCGATTCTTCAGTGGCTTAAAACAAAATCTTCGAAGGGCATTACCTATAAGATACTTCAGTAGCTATGAAGAAATTGTACGTTGTGCTATCAAGGTAGAAATGGAAGTTGGTGTTACTTATCCATCTCATGGTTTTGACAAGAAATGAATGATGGAGTTGAAGGAGAAATCTCAGAATAATGGTGAAAAGAAGATGAATTTTTCTTTATGCTCTATGTGTGGAAAGAAGCATGGTGGATATTTTCTTAAAGGGACTAGAAAATTTTTTAATTGTGGAAAAGAAGGTCATCGAGCAGTTGAGTATCGAAGTAATGGAAAAAGGGTTTCTAATGATGTGAATAAAGAAAATACTGCAGAGAACGCACCACCAACACTTCAATGCTTCAAGTGAAAGAAAATGGGGCATTATGATAATAAATGCCCTAATCCAAGGGTTAGTGATGATCGACATGAGCAACCACTTAAGGAAAAGGACAAAGGGAAGTCACATGTGATCACTATTAGCGATGTAGAATATGACAACGATGTGGTGGAATGATTAAGTGTTTATGTAATGGGATTCCAAAATAATGTTGTATATAGTATCATGGAATATTGGAATATTTATGTATTAGTCTATTGTAGTTTTCAATAATTATATGGTATCGGTAACCATGGAAAGTGATTGAGATATTTTTGGAAAAAAGATTATATGCGCATAATGAAGGGATAAGGAGAAAATGAAATGTTTGACAGTATTCATGAGCTCATGATTGATATAAGGAAATAGTTATATCATGGTTTGAGTATATAGAATTTTGGGGGTTCGGTATGTGGAAAGAGTTAACTTTTGACAGCACTCATGTTTTCACTAAGATTCAATGGGTATTCATTTTTCAAGAGAATACATGATTAAGGCCTTAGAATGTTTGGAATGTGACCAACAATACATATCTTATGATATATGGGGATCAAGGATGGTATTAACATGCTTGTTATATGAAATATCTGGTAATAGTTTTCACTATAATATGAGAGTGGACTGTAGTATTATGGATAAGCCTAAAGATTTGAATGGATTATGTTGGACATAAGTTAGTATTGTTTAAGGACAAAATTTTTTTTGATATTATTGATGGGATGTTATAGTAATGTAGTTTTAGAAAAAGGACAACCTGCAGGATAGGCGACAACCCATCGCGTCAGACAAGGCTGTGGGAATCGAACCCACAACCGAAGTGCGACTGGCCTTTATCACCTTCCACTGGCCTACAGGAAGTCCCTGTTTAGTAGAAACTGGTTTTATTATATTAAACAATATGATATATGAAGTATAAGTCCGTTTTAGGAACCATATATGATTAATCTCACTATAGATCGACTTATGTATATTTAATATCTTTTGCTAACCTTTTGTTTGAGACAGATGGAATGACCCATCATTCTATCACATGATCTGCTAACACTTCACGAATAACACATTCAACTTCATTTCTTTAAGAGATGAAGTGGAAATTGTTCAAGGCACGAACAATAGTGGGATTGAAAAAAAAGTAAGTATTTATTCTAATTCAAATTCTTTAACTTTAGGGAAATGATCTTGAAAACCAAATTTTTTTTCCTAGTGCCCTTATATCCGATGAATCAGATGGTACCCTAGATCGTCACAAATTTATGGCTTTGTGATTGTTGGATTTTTCATAGCCATGTTCTCTACCACTCTCCATCAGAACATGATGGTTAGATTTTTCTTCCATATCAAAATTTTCACCTATGTTCTCCTATGTGGAAACCCAGTGATTAGTTAATTTGGGTAACCGTTACATTTCATACTTTAGTATTTAAAGTAAAGTTTTGGTATTCCTTTTTACGATTTGGGTTTCCATTAAAAAAAACTTTCAAGTAGAAAACCATTTATAATCCCGACGAATTTTGAGGAAGAAATTCATTTTAAGGGTGGTAGAATGGAAAAACCCAAGATTTTATGAGAAGTAATATTTTTAATTTATTTAATGTCATGTGTTGTATGCTACACCAAGATTATCTTGCACTATACGCAGCACCGTATTAGCTTTCAGTATACGCAACACAATTCCTGGATCGTGTTATACACAATTTCAAATTTATTTGATAGAAGTTATTCTACGCAACATTGAGTGTATATATATATATATAATCAATGTATAAATGAAATATGGTTGGATTCTATTATACAAAATAACAAAGGAGTCTTGCACTACATGCAACCCTGACTTGGCTTTCATTACACGCAATCACGACCTTCCTCAATAGCTTGCGTAGTACGCAATATCGAGTTTCACTAAACAACAATATGCTATTGAAATATTATTAAAACTAGCCGTTATGAATAGTAATACCCACTTTCTGAAATTTTGGAAATTTTATTTTTCAAAATAGACTTCATTTTTGGATTCAGAACATTGAAATTAGCCTAGGGTGAAATTTTGGTATTTTTCTGAAAACTTTCAATTTTGGATGAATAGTGAAAACACCGGGTTACTATTTAAAAACCGACTTTTTATTTAAATAATTATTTATTTTATTTAAATTTATTTTAGGTATAAATTGATACATAATACTTATATAAGTTCAATATAATTTATTGGAGTCATTTTATAATAATTTTAGATATATAAAAATTTTATTGAACTTTTCACCATCTTTTACCCACCTCCTAGGAGAATTTCCAAATTCCCATAAAACTTGATTTTACTGCTTCTGTGAGTGGAATTTCAAAAATCAGAGAGACACGGTTAATATCAAGAACTAATATGTGGTTCAATGATATGAAAATAATTTTTGGTGAATAGCAACTTTTTACTTTTTTTTACCACGGTTAAAAGTAAATACGGTAATTAAGGGTAAAAATGATATTATTATTACCCTAACACATGTCCTAATTCTATTGTATAAGTGTAATTAGACCAAAAAAACCTTAGGAATAAAATATGACCATTTAGGCCCACTTGGATTAGATTAGGACATTTATTATTAATTTATTTAAAGAAGGGTTAAAATAGTTAAAATCAATGTTTAATAACTAAATCATTTATAATATATGGTTATACATTAGATAAATTCTACTATGAATATTCATTAGAAAGATAAAAATATTTCCTACATAATGGTATTTTATTTGTATTTTTTACACTTAAAATAATTTAATTTATTTATGACACAATGATGATGCAGTAATTATCTTATTAATGAAATATTGACATAAATGATGTTATAAATACCAAAATAAATGTAATTTGAGACTTTTTATGAATTAAAATAATTTTCTATGATAATATGATAGGTTATTATTGATTTAATTGACTTTTTTTGAACAAATAATTCTGTTATGATTTACAAAAAAATCAATTACCAAATAGTGTCAGAATTGACATAAAATAGTTTTGAAAACAAATATTATATTATTAATTGTTATTATATTCCTAAAAACCTAAGATTCAGACAAGATACTTATATAATGATATCTGTGTCATTAATGGAACACTTGGGGGGGTATCTCGTATGTATATGGTATGTTTATTAACTATATAAAATAAAAATACAAATTGACATGGTAAATGTCAATCTAATTAACTAAGAGTTAAAACTAAAAGATAAGGTTAAAATAGAAACCTATACTTTTCTAAATTATATTGTATGAGAGTATTGCGACCCATACCCACATTAGCTTCGAAATAAATCAATTTGTATCTATTAAAAACCGAATAAGACTTTATAATAAAATAATTTTTTTAGTTTTTCCAAAGGTGCCCCTCTCCTCCCTTATAAAAGGGCACCTCCTCCCTCTCTTCCTCACACCAATTTGAGCATTCAAGCTAGGACAAAACCTTCCAAATTATCTTCTACACTTCCCTAGAGACTTCCAAGAGGTCCCAGTCTTCTTCAAAGACCAATTTTAGTTCCCTAAGAGGAGGTCTCAAAGAGGAGCTTCAAAGAAGAGGTAATGTCCGTTACCGATTCGTTCAACATTATTTATTCTTCCACTTCTTCTTATTTAGTTATTTCATTATGATGTAATAACATCGGTATCACTCATATACTAATATGTTATTATAAGTATTAAACACCCCTATTTCATCATCTATCCATCCTATGGAAAACGAAATCACCGCGCGTGCGTACGTATGGAATACCGTCTCAAAGCCGTTGTGTAATCTGTGTTCAACCACCACCATACTTGGATGGGTATAATGGAATAAATAGATAAAAATATATGATTATTGTATAGTTATATTGATTCTAAAATATTATACATACACTTCAATACAATTCCACGATCATGAGAATGATATCACTGCTCGTGCGTGCGTACGGACTACCGTCTCCACGACGCGATGAGATTCATTCTCCATGTTAACCATTCATTAATGATTATAAAGTATATATAATAAATAATATTTAAATATATGAAATAATAATGATACTGGAATTATGTATATATATATATTTATGTCATTAAATTAATTCCATTCAATTCAATAAGGAAATGAAAACAGCGTTCATGCATACGTACGGCCTACCGTCTCCATGAATGGTGTATTTCATTCCATTTATCGATCTATCATATATATATATATATGTATATACTGAATATATATTACATATAAATCATTTTTTACATTATTGAATTCAGTAAATCAGGTTATAAGTAATAATATGAAGAACAACAAGTCCAAACATATACGATAAATAAAACGATTTTACCCAAAACGCTAATTTAACATGGAACTTACAAAAGAACGGGTTGTATAAAGTTATAAGTGAACCATATATGATATCATAACAATGAATATGATTCTGTAATAAGTCAATGACATTATTTAAATCATTATACAGGTGGTTCAGATTCGTATGAAGCATATCGAACATAAGGTAAGGGATTATTTTGTAAATCTCATTTTTATCCGAGATTGCTTATTCGTAAGTATTTAATGGGGTTATTTCTATCAACCATGTGCATGTTTTATAAAAGTGCTTTCATTTATGTTTAAAGTCCGTTTTACCCATTTTTGACTTTTACTACATGGTATGTAAGGAATATTTCTTTTGTTTACGTTACGAGGTACTTTTTTGACTTTTCCAGCAAAAGTACGAGAAGAATGTTTTCTTGAACTTATACGGCATGAAAGGATTTTTAGGGTTTTATAAAGCCTTATTTTCATGAAGCTTCCTCCAAAAGTTTCATGACTATTTTCAACAAAATCCCTTTCTTTTAAAATTTCATGACATTTTGTGGAAAGAGAATGATTTTGAAGAAGAAAAGATATTTTTCCTCAAGAATTCATTTCAAGTGTTTTATCAAAACCATTTTTCATCTAAGATGACATTATTTCATATGTGTATGTTTCAAGTATCATGTATTTATGATTTAAATGGTTTTACTTTTCTTATTATGAAATGATCTCAATTTATTTTATATGGATTATGTGATGATGGGATGATGTTTATGAAACCCATTTTATTTATTGGGTTATTATGAATGATGTATGTTTATTTTGTGGCACAAGTAAGAATGATTTCATTATGATATGGGTGGGACCTATATCTCTCTCCAATGCATTGGTTAAAGATTTATATCTCATGAGATAGACATGGCTGGAATGGTAAGTTAATCTGGTTCAGTGTTACAGGACTGAAACGAGGAGTGAACTCGATTCAGAAAGGGACTTTATCCACTAAGATGGTCTTGGCAGAAATGCGTTGGCTACTATGGAAATCATGACATGTGCTGAATGGTTTCCACAATTACATGTTTTATTACCATTATATTTTATCATAGTTGATGTTTCATTATGATATATGCCTTATGTACTTCCACGATTTATGTCTTTCCTCAATATTTTGATGTTTAAATTTCATGTTCAAGTTTTTTGCTTCCAAATGTTTATGGAATGTTTTATGTTCACTATGTTTTCCCTTACTGAGAATTTGAGCTCACCCTTTTTATGTTTTATTTTCCCCAGGAAATAAATAAAGGATTTAGGTAAGGAAACAAAAAGGGGAAGATCTTAATGGGATATGTTGAAGATCTTTCACCACGATTAGAAGATTATTTTCTGAGTTTCCAAAGACACTAAATTATTATGGTCCTTCTGTGTATGTTTTTGTTATGTGTTAAGTATTTCGCAAAAGTAATGTAATGTTCATGTATGTAAAGCTTCAGGTCTCTACAATCCACTTTGGATATTGGACCTCTTGAATAATGTTGGATCATTTGATTTTTTCAACCTCTATCCTATTTTTGGCCACATGCATCAGGTTTATCATTCTGGTTGCTTGTATATATCCCCAGGGGTCCTCTGAAAGGCTCAAGTGGTGAGTGGACACATTGAGATTAAGGCTTGTAATTTATATATAGTTATATGAGAATACATCTCGATGCTACGTTAGGTAGGAGGTATATACCTTTTATTCTTCAAAATACATTATCTCACTTATCACGGGGGATCGTGGGTCTTCCTATAAACCTTGATTTATTTCTATGATCTCATCAATTGTGGAAGAAACATCCTCCTAAAATGATGGAGGGACATCCCTAAGGTCCATAATATCATCTTATTCCCCCTCTTATACTTTTCATGTTACTTTAGAGAAGCATGTAATGGGATAAGTTCTTTGGAGTTGGGGGAAGAGCTAATATCTTGGAATTCCAAGGATAAAGTGACTTCTTTTGACCTATCAGATAATGTGGTGTTACCTTGAAACTATAGAGAGGATTGAGTGAGATATAGATATGGAGTGTATTTTTTCTCTTGGGTTGGTGAGACATCCTCTTCTACCTTTTTTGTTGAGGTAGGGTCCTCTTAGAGCATCGAGAATGGAGTGAGGTCAATTTCATCTGAGATTTCATCAATATATAAGGAGATAGAAAACTTTTCAACACCGTTAGAACCGGTGGTCAACAATGAAATCATAAATATTTATGAATATGAAATTGTTTATGGGATTATATACTTAAAATATTGATGGAAAAGTCATATTTATTAGCTAGATATTTTAGAGGGTTAGCCCAGATCATTTCCAAACTGTTTGGGGAAGCGACAAAAGAAGTACCATAAAATAGGGGTTGTTTCTCATTCCCATGATAGAATTCTACATCAATTTTGTGAGACTCCTAGGATTATAATGAGGCCTTATTGGCGTTAAATGTTTTGATTTGTCCATTAATTCAGGATTTGATGCATTTCTTGTTCTATGAGGGTATTTCCACATGTTGATGTTACTAGGGACTTCCATGAAAGCCATTGAAGGTCTTGCTCTGCCAACAAACATGAAATTCTATGTGAGATATAGGGCCTTCAAATTGATTCTTGAGTTTTATTAGGCACAATTAAATTTTCTCACTTTATTTATAACCTTTATGTTTTATGGTCGAAGGTGTTAGGACATCTTCATCGATTCCCAAATGATGACGTGTTCATACTATAATGAGCATAACTCTAGAGACATTGTTAATGAAAACCATTTAGAAATAGACATGATTTATCTTTATGGGCACATATAGTGGTCTGATGTGCCCCGGTATATTGGTGTGTTCATCTTGATTTGTGAATGAAATGACTACGTGGAATTATATATAATTTTTATCTTTCAGATAGACCTCAGTAGAAACCACATTATATTTAAACTACATGACACTTAGAAACACCTATATGAGTTCTTTCGTAATGTATTTTGAAAAATGCATGGAATCCAGGATTGATAGTTTGGACAGTACCAAGGATAAATATTAAAAGTTGTCATACTTCTAGTCTAATGGCCTATAATTTCATAGAAGGGGATTCTCATTCATCAACACTTTAGGGGATTTAGTATTTGAAGTAGATGGATCATCCCTCAGTCAATGATCTAGTGGTTCTCGTTTCCTTAGTGGGTTGGGTCGGGCAGTTCTAGCAGCTCACCAAGGCAGATGTGACATTTTTTCCTCTCCGGATTGATATTATAGAGTAATGGGGTCAGGTTGGATTGTGGCCAATGTAGGATAATTTTCTTATTCCTGTTAAAGTTACTGATGGCTTCTTCCCCAAGTTAATATTATATTTATAGTCTAAGAAGGGGTGTGGCTGGATGTTTTCATTCTACCACGGCTACACCTTCCCCAATATCCATGGATTCATCACCTTCTTCTATTGGATTCCGATTTGGATGTGGGGAACCCGAGATCAGATTAGAAATCATTTTTTAAGAATGGATCCATTAAATAATTGGAATTCATGGAACCAAATATCAACCCCTATTTTGATGAGGGCTCTGTTCGACTAACAATTTTCTAGTGTTGTAGTTTAGTGGGGAGGTTCCTGTTGTTTCTGATTCATGGGAATAAAATGTGAAAGGTTCAAATCAAAATTTTTCCATGATGTAGGTTCATCTTTATATACTTCCTCCATTCCTTTTTATTCAGGTCTTTTTTTTGAATGTTGGCATATAATGGTTTGTGGAGCCAATGATGTCAGCTGTGTTGCATTGGTAGTAGTTGGGGAAATAGCTGGTTTATTCAAAAATGAATAAAGAATAGACTGAGTTTGGTTGATTATATTTTGATTTATCTAGATACCAAACATCTATTCTCTACTGCTAATAACTTATTTATACTAACCACCTTCCTATGGGGTACTGTTGGAAACACAACCTACTGGTAATGGTGAACTTCCTTGCATTACATTCCATGAATCTACCATTTTTTATAGGTGATAATGAAGATGAAGCAATACATGATGGTGTGTCCTAGTATTGGGTGAAGAGTAAATAATCCAACCTGTCATCAAGACCTACTTGATCAGTCCCCTTGGGTTATGGTTGGTAGAGTAAATCATTTTTCATAGCAGCTATAAAATAGTCATAGACTTTATCAACATGGAATGAGTAAATTTTATTTCCTTTCTCCTCAAATAGGTTATTCTTGGGTAACCACCCCTCATCATGGAGAGTTTGGGATTTCTGTTGATTCCCATGGGGTGTTTCCTGATATGGTGTAGGCTTTATAGATGAATTAGGGGCATAGGTTGGCTTAAGCGTGACTGATGCTACCCCTATATTTCCTTCTCTTTTCCCCTGAATTGGTGGGGTTATCCAGGACTTGATCTTAGTCAATTGTATAGTGCCTTTCATTCTTGGGGAAATGTAATATAAATCATGAAACCCAATTTTTTTTCAATGGGATGGGAAGAATTCAATTTTCATCATAAAGGTTATCAATGCCAAGAGTGAGAATATCCTCCTAGTGAAGTAGTCAGTTTAGGGAGTAGATCAACCATTTACACATAGAAATAAAATCTGGGACTCTCCCATTTCTTTTAGTTTGGTATTCAAGAGTTCACAGATTACTTTATTTTTTAGTGTTATGTTGAACTAGAATAGGAACTATAGATAGAGGTATTTCTATCCCTTGATCAGCCGAGATGGAAAACTGGTGTACAATATAAAGGTTGTCCCTTGTAGGGTTTAAATAAATCATTTGTGTTTCACTGCTTTGTTGATCATGAGTTCCCTTTATGAGATTACAATGGGACCCTTAGTGTTTCATATGTGTTTCTTTTTCACATGATCCATTGGATATCAGAAACAAAGGACCATGTAGTTAGGTGTTGGTAGGTTTTCACTCACCTAGTCATGGTAAGGTTTCTGTTTCAGCTATACTGGTGAATGAAGCTCCTCTATAACTTGTAATTGAGCTTCCAATAACTCTATAGTGTTGATAATACCTTAAAGAATGTTATGATGAACCTTAGAATCAATTGGTGAAACACTGGGAAGGATCTGATGTGATGGTTCTGCCATTATTTGACGTGGATATCTTGTCGATGACTTTTCTAAAGGTTCAATTAAACCTGATCCATTTTTCTTTTTAATGGAGGGAAATCTTGATCTCTATCCAAGATCAAATATCGATAAATGTAGGGTATAGGTTCCATGCTGGGTGGATGTTATGACCCAAATTCAACTTCCAGGATGAATCCTTGTGACTAAGGTACACCTGCTGGTTGTGTGTGTTGAGGCTCTGCCTAAGGAGCATATTCGATAGGAATGCTACCTCAGAGTAACACATCATTCAGTCCCATGAACTCTTTCATCTCATCATCCTATTAAGAAAATAATTATTCATGCATAGGGAGATCCTCCTCATCGAGAGGGGGATTCAGGTCAAATATGACCTTGAATCTATTCTTATTAGAGATTCACTAAGAAGGATTTGTAGGATTGACTGAGGGAGAACCCAAATTCAAGGAAATTATTCGATTCGAGGTACAAAAAACCTTCATTTTCAGTGTGAACCACATCCTAGATTGAACCATCAACTCCATTCTCTTTCACATTATTCTAATTTAGAGTTCCATTTGTAGGATTGAAATCCATGATGTTCACGGATGTGTAAAGCACTTTGGGAATCCTATCAGCTTCTAAATGCTAGGAGGGTTGTTTTCTCGACTTTCAAAAAATCACACTTCCCTTCTAGGTTCCTCTTCAAGATTCTTGATGAAGGGTGATGTAGAGGGATATTTGATGTAGCTTGGTTAGACACTTCCGTTTTAGTGAAATGGGTCACATGATGGGGTGAACTGGGAGACCTTACCGCTTTCCATACTCCATAAATGGGAAACGATTTATTTTCATTGAGGTGGTGGTTGATGTAAAAATTCCCTCATCCTTGCAGGATAGGGTTTATCCAATTCTCTTACTATTATACCTCAGTCAAGTTTAAATAGTCTTATAGGAGAATTATATGATAAAAATCCCCCCAAACTAGTGGGTTGAGGCTAATCTTATACTATGTTGGCTTCTTCTTCAATCACCTCCCGGTTAATCTCGTGCATTCCTGCTCGATCTTGTAATGGATATGATACCAGATATACATGGGAATGTTTTTTTCATTTGACGACATAATCAGTGATCAATGATTGTGCTACCTTAATCATGAATCAACTGAATGTTCCCACCTTCTTGTTTCAAGAGTTATTTATGTATTTCTATGATGGAGCTTGACACTTTTTAGACTTATTCACGGGCGATTCTGGTTGAGCATGTTGCCTTTTCTCAACAAGGGTTCTGTATGATTCCTTATGTTTAATAATAAAATTATAGGATTTTATTTCCAGTGGATTCTGCTTAATGGGGTGTGAGGTGAAATGTAAATATCCATTTTCCCCCCACCCCTGGATGTGAACACCATGTGATGTATCGACAATTAGATGACACATTTTTCACAACACATTGATACATGTTAATTAAATATATTTTCATCACTTCTATGATCATGGGATACAATAAGATGGAAAGTGTTTCAATTAAATTTTATGAAGAATCTCCCTAAATATTTTGACATGGTCCTCCTACCCATCATAAGGAAATAATCTTTCTTTTAGGTGGAAGAGGGTTGTCCAAAGATTTAAAGAGATATTGTGTATTTATTATTATTAAAATGACTTTACAATTTTAACCTGAGAAGTGAATGATGGCCAAAAAATGTTGTGTATGTTATCTATGGACAATTTTCTTATCACAATAAACAAATAAGTTTTCTCATATACAAGAATATTCAACTTGATCTGCCCAACATTGATTCTTCTTGATGGTTTTGTCTCAAGTAGCAGGGCTGGTGGAGGTCTCATTGGCATGTGAATGGTTCTAGGGTGGCTCAGAGAATGATAATTTTCCTAAGTAGTCTCCTAGTTTAGAAATGATATATCTTGTTATTGATTGGTTATCTGACATTTCTAGACCCATATTTCCAAGAACCTCAGAGTATGATTGATTTATTATATTTGAATTAGCAAGGGGAGGAACTTCTTGCTCAGATGAAATATTACTTTGTGGAGGTCCCTCGTAGTTGGTTCTATCATGGTAATGACTACCATCATAGCTCGATGTCCAACTATAGGGAGATTTTATATTGTGTATACCTTAGGGATCACCTTCAGGGAAGATGACAGAAAGGGGAGTACTTTATTTCGAAAATTAGATGTTACTATTTGGAGGACGTTCATAGTGCATGCCATCATGGAGGGGAATAGAATCATAGTTCAATATCTACCTAATGGGAGAATTTATGCAGTGTATACCACGGGGAGGACCTTTTTGGTGGATGAAATTAAGGGCAGGACCTTCATGATGAAATATGTTTTCACTATAGGACGGACCTTCACAGTTTATGACATAATGGTAAGGACTACAATCACATATTGATGTATGACTACACAGAGAATTTATACTTCATATACCCTATGAAGGACATTTTGGGATGATGATATAAAAGGGAGGACCTATTTCAATTTGATCTTTTGTCTATGAGGAGTGTTACCATGATGATCATCAAGAGATAGGATCTCATGATTGATAAGTTTGTTCCTATGAGGGAACCCTTCATGGTAGATGATATGAGGAGGGCCTAAAGATCTACTGGTAACTATATTGTGGGGAGTACATTCCAAAATGATATAACCACTTCTGTAATATGCTAATAGACCAACAATATCCATATCCACAATTTATAGGTGTTTTTTGGCATCAATAACTCTATCTTCTCATAGACTGGGGTCATGAATCTTCTCTATATTTTCCTTCTCCCTTTGGTGTAATTTATTTCAATTTCCTATATAATAGGAAACTGGGGCTTCTTTCTATTAATGTTAACATTTATAAATGGGTTCCTATTCAAATGGATCCCATTTTTCTATCAGGATTAACCAATAATCTTTTAGAATTTAGGAAGGGATATATACCTACCCTAGAGCAGACATCAATGTGGACCACTGGTACCCTGTTGGAATAGGTAGTTTTACCTAATATTATTTTCCATTTAACACATGATATTATGAATGACCCTCTAGGATAGGAGGAGGGATACATTTATTCTCCTGAGTGACCAACCCATTATGTGGATGACCCACCCCACTTGAGGGGGTGGGGTTGTGTTCCCACCTCCAAACCATTTCCACAAAAGTGATTAAATAGTTGAAAATCTATAGGATATGGTTAGGGATTGATTTTTGAACCTCAGTCATTACTAAGATGTGTAGATAGGCATTCTTGGTGGGAATGGGAATATATTCCCATTCTGATGTTGGGGTAAAAATTTAAGTCTTCCCTTGAATTTTATATAATATATGTTGACAATGTTCTCTAATTTCTATTATATTTTCATAGTGGGTCTCATATTTTCAAGTAGGGATTTACATATTCTCATTTAATTTTTTTACTGATGGGAATGGTATGAATCCAAAATAATTTTCATCTTATAGTACATTTCCACCATATTTTACTAGAGAGCTTCATAAGAATGAGTAGGAATTTGCAGCTTCTCATTGCTATTTTTAATCATATTTCAATGATGTGCTATATATTTACAGGTTGGGATTTTAATCTTATTATAGTTGGGTTTTTATATATTTGATTAATTGGATATCTGTGAATTATTAGGGATATATTCCTACCTATAACATTCCTCCCTATTTTCAAAGAGTTCTTGGAGGTATTAGTATAAATTTACATCATTTCATATTTGGTTGTCGTCATAATTGACTGATAGGATTCATGGGGATGAGAAGGAATATCCATATTACCATAGTATTCTACCATATATACATGGTGTGTTTATTCATAAGGAATAAGGAACATGGCCTATTCCTAATTTTCTGATCATTGACCTTTATGTGTTTTCCTTGGGACCTGGGTCTTTTTGGATTATTCTGGATCCCATGAAGTGTTATCCTCTTCATAGAAAGAATGATAAGGCTTGTGGTATTGGCAGTGATTATTTCTAGCATGGGCCAATGGGTAGGACCCCTATACTATTGGGATGAAGTCGTTGGAAAAGAAATTATCATCATCCATATGAAAAAAGAGTAACTCATTATCATGTTCCAATGAAAGGCTCCTAAAATGGTTTGATATGGCTGGTGGATCATTCTGGTTCTGTACCACTAAACCTTGGTGGGTGGATGGCTGGTGGGGCTTCATGGATTATAGGACCTACCTAGAAACCTACAGGGTGGGAAGATTACTATTTTTGTGATACTGCCTAACCAGTCCATTCAAACCCCATCATTGAAGACACTGGGTGGGTGAGGGAGTCCTTAGTTTGGTTGAGGACCAGGCCTATGCAGTGGATGATGCGTGTGTTCGAAAAATATGTTGAGACTCCATTAAAATGATGAGAGTTATGGTGAAAAGTGACTATAACATATATTACAAATATAGACAACAAAACCTCATCAAAGTATCATCTTAATATCACATGAATAATGGGTAGTATCTATTTTCCCCCTCCCATTTTGGATGTGAAATGGGGTTGACGTGGGGTAACACAACCACCATGGTTAAGGATTCACATTCGTTTCACCATTTTGTTTTTTATGGAAGGTTAGTTTCTACTATTGATTGATTGAAAGGGGTTGAATTATGTGTAATTACTGATGTTGTTTACAATGTTTTCAAATGATCTACAATGTGTTTTGGCCATAGATATGAAAGCACCTAATGACTACAATATCCATGATTACTCATGGACATACATTCAAAAGGAATGTATTCATTGTGGAACTTATTCAATGACACATAAGAACTCCCATTGGTCAATATGAAGGAAATTCTATCTCATTTCATCCTTTTGGGTAAACTATTTCCTATTTTGGGACTCTCTTATATTTTTAAGATATTTTCATCAGTTATTTTTTCATTTTTAAGAATTTATATGCAGATCATCCTGAGTTAGTGAACAATTATGAACATGCATGGTTTTAGAATCATCTATATGTATTTGAGGTTTTACATCAATGGGGATATCTCTATGTATATGAGGTTATCCAAAAATCATACCCTTTTTATGAACAAATTATAGATTATATGATCATTTGTTTGGAAGATGCTATTTTTAAGACTTGTGGTGAAGCACTATAGAGTTTTATATCATCCAGAGATGTGAATGTTTTTGATGTTGAGATCGAACCCAAAATACAGGCTTCCAACATATCCTCACAAATTGAATCATAACCCACATAGTTCGGTTCCACTTAATAGTGCATATTACCATTTAAGGGCATGTGACAAAGATCCATCCATGAAGTTTAACATCGTTTGACAATGACTTTTGAGTGAAATGTGTGTGGTCATGTATGGTGTAATACTTAGGCCGACCTAGCCCAAAGGACCCGGTAGAGATGAGGTCTCCCAGGTGGTCATCACTCTTCCATGAATGTGGTTGGAAGAACATTAGGCTGGATTTGGATGTTAGGTTTGGACCTTAGGAACCATTCCAACATTTCCCAATTAGTTGGGAATCAAATCCCACATATTTCAGTATGTGTTGGCTCTTATACATATGATGATTCCCAAATGGTGCATCTTCATTGGGAATATGGATTTTTTAATGTTGAGGTATGGTTTCAGGGCATACACAGTATAGGAGGCCCACATGAATAGTGGTTGGGGTTATATCTATGGAGAAGTCCCATTGGGGGACCATGAATATTTCATGATCACTAATAACCTCTAATCCCACATGCTTCAGGCTCGGTGTGAGAAACAAGATAAATTATTCGATATGAAGATCACCCGATCCTCTCTATCCACTGATGGATGAGGTTCTGATGATTAAAGAGAGAGATATAGGGCTTTGAGTCGGTCTATATCCTCTTTTATTTTTATAACTAGGATAGTTACATCTTTTTATCTATTTGGATACAACTTGAGCTGAGCTGAAGTGGATAAAAAGTGTTTCATCTCATATGATAGGATAGGGGATTATTCTAGGAGGTATTACCCAAAATTGGTTCTAGGGGAAGATCTCATTCCGAGTCAAAGGGAATGGCTATTGTGATCCTCACAATACTCATCTAGAACCAAGAGGTTCACGTGATCACCCCAAGGTTAAAAACCACATTACCATTGTAATGTATACCTGAAAACATTCCAAGGGTCCACTTTGTTGTGGGAGTTACACATGTGACTCTAATTACCATGTGTGTGTAGACTTAATAAGACACACTGATGTCCCTGATGATATGATTATACATGTCATGCGTCTTTGTAATAGTGTTTTGCTTAATGTTATTGGACTAGTTCATGGAGGGGCCAATTTGGGCCTAATGATATGATATAAGGGATTGATAAAAGATGGAGAGAATAAAACCCTAGTATAACCCACTCCATGAATTAGGTTCTTAGGAGGGATGGGGTTCCCTCTGAGTATCATGTTGATATGTGGGTGAAGGTACCATCTAGGTAGGATTTTTCTATGTGGACCTGGGTTCTGCATGTATATCATGTTGCAATGTTGGGTTAGGTACCATCAATGTAGCATGTTTCTATGTAGGGCTGAGTTCCTCTCACGTAACATTATTGTATATGGGAGGGGCTCCCCCCATATAGCATTTTTCTATGAGGGTTCCATGTCCTAAAAGGGGCTATCCATTCATGCCTCATGGAATGAATCCTGTAAAGGGGTTTTGAGTACATAGATGGATTGATGATTTATTATATCTTCCTTAATGATATGTGGTATATTTTTACCTTCTTGGAATCAATGGATCTCTCTCGCTTCATCTTAGAGCCATTTCTTTTTTTCCTATCCTCGTCGCTCATTTCCTTTAGCTGTTTTCAGTTTTTGTCCCCTTTTGGTACCCCTTGGATTTATTTTGTTGAAGAGTGGAGGGACCAGATAGCGACATGGATGATCTTCTATGTTGGGATGAAAGGATTCTTTAATGGGAGTCCAAGGGGGGGTTCCCCTACCTGAAAATGAGTTATTTTGTGGGAGTGGTAGTTCGAAGGTATAGAAATCATCATATGACCACAAGAATGATTTGTTTTCATTTTCAAGGGCCGGTGGTACCAAATTTCCCCATGTATAATTTTGTTTATGAGGGATGATCATTAATGGGGGAATAAATCCATGTCTATACCCACAAATTAATGTCGTTTCAATCATGAGCAATGGTGGTCTATCTCATCCCATGAGTTATTTCTTTTTTGGGTTACTTTTCTAATTGGAATAACTCTATGTGGATCGATGGTCCACAAATCAATTCACAATTTTTGGTATCAAGCCATCCTCCATGGTTTCGACACTTTGAACCTTTGTCTTCCAATTCTTCTTCAGATTTATTCTTTTACTTTTCCATGTTCATGTAATTATCCTCTTCTCATATGTGGAATTCTCAAGACATGTCAATAACCATCCATATATAGAACTCATGATTCATTTTTAATAATCAATCCCATCACTCATTCAAAATTCTCAATGACTCTTCTAATAAATGAATCCCAATATAAATACCACCCAAATACATTATAAAAATACAACCCCCTATAATAAGAAATATATTACACAAATATCATGTTAACTCATATCTATGACAAAAACATACAATATATATAACCACCCCGACATAGGCCAAACCCATACATTTTTTAATTTTTTTAAAAAAAAATCAATAACCAATAAATAAAAATACAATATTTCTTTTTTTAATCTAAAATATTAAAAAACCAACAATCCTATTTTAAATTACCAATTCTGAGAAAATTTAAAATCTAAAATCAAAACAACAAGTATAAATTTTCTTTAAAAAAAATTAAACCCGAAATAATGACCTAATTTCAAATTCAATAAAAGAGTTTATAAAAATAATCAATAAAACCAATTTATATAATTAATTAAAAGGGAAATTGATAAACCCTTCTTATAAACCCATTATTAAATTCCACTTAAAAAATTCATAAAAATAAATAAAAAACTCATTTACAAAGCCTAAAAATAAAAATTCTAAATTAAATCTTGGACTTCCCTTATTGATAAAAATAAACATGAAAAGTTTATAATAATAATAATTTATGTAATACAAAATATTAATATAATATAAACATTAAAAACCAATCCCATTTACCATTCATAACCTCAATGCAATATGTATCCTCACAATTAATAATTTATCCAATGTCATGAAGTCACTTGAGTGAGATATAATTGATTTTGGATCCTTTCACAAAACAAGATCCTACTACCTCATACATGAATTTATTTAACATTATTAATAAGACATAAAATTCACAATAAAAACAAATTCTACATAGTTGATCAAAAAAATATGGATAAGTAAAGTGAATTTACCACTATTTAGATTTTAAATCTATCCCACGGTTTCATATGTATAATGTCATTAACTAAAACCCCTTTATGTGAAGAATGAAATTATACATTAATAATATTCAAACCCAAAAAATAGATTAATCTTAAAAAATATTCATAAAAATCATCCAATGTTTCAAATCATGGAGGAAATAATTGTTCCCATAAAATCTTCCCCATGGAACTATAATCCAAATACTTATGATTCAATAGGGTTTCACCATTCTTTAACAATCATATTCTTATAAAATCCATATAAATCAAAACTAATTACATCCAATGTGATTATAAATAAGTGATACATGAAAGAAATAAATATGAGATAAATTTACATCATACCTTTACAATAAATCACTAAATATCTTGTTTTCGTGGTGATAGAGATAATTTATAATATGGGTAGAGGGTTGTGGGTCATTTTGGGATGTATAGAAGAAGAATTAAGGTGAGAGGGAGAGACAATGAAAAATAAATTTTGGGTTTTAATAATTATAATTTTATATCTTTCTGGTAAATCTTATAGTATATTAGACTTAACAAAACTATTATCCACCTATATAAAAATTATAGGTCTTTCAAACTGTTTGAAATTGTGATACTGAACCATATTTCTCACAAAGCCTCAATTAATTTTTATATTTACCTTAAAACAAAAATGTTTACTCTTGAAGTTTCTAAAACCCCATCCTTTAAACGAATTAACTTCTATATACACCCTTAACAACATTTCAAAAATAATAATTCCAAAAAAAAATCATCTAAATTCCCCCATTTATATTTAGTATTTAAAATATTAAAGTAAAAAATAAAAATAAAATAAAAGAAAATTTATTACATTAAAACCTCCCTATTATATAAATTATTTTCACCCTTTAAAAAATTTAAAATTATTTCACCACCATCTTTGACAACTCCAGGTCACTCGAAATTTAAAAAATTGAATCAATTTATAATTTAAGAATGAAACTTCCATTTAGACACTATTTATCTATTTATGAATTCCCCCATGATAAATTAATTATTCTAATTGATGTTATAAAACTCATGTTATCAAAACTAATAAACTATATACACATTATTCCCAAGAAACACTCTTACTAAACCATCCAATAAAATCACCAATGCACTATATATATCATTATTTTAATTATAAAGTAGAAATTAAATGACATACATGGTTTATATACCATAGTAGATTAACCCAGTTTGATCCACCTATATAGTGCCTCAATTTATGGTCTAACAAATGAATTTATAAATATATTGATTAAGCTTATTATAGTAAAATTTTTAAAAACAATTATTTATCACATTCCTTTTCATTAAAATAATGTATAATGATTTAAAATCCACTATTTATAAAATTTTATAACTAAAAAAATATTACACACCCCAAATAAAATCATGGCGTATTTCTAAAATACATTTTTATCCTATTGTTTTTTTATATATGACATCCCATTATGATTTTTAAAAAAATTACACTCATATAAAATTTCTATTTATAATTTAAAAATAAAAAATAATCATTTTTACCTAGTTTTATATAAAATATTTAAATTTAAAGTCCAAAGTTTCAAATAAATCAACAAATAAATTTCCATTATTTATATTCCATATAAAAATATCATTTTTATTTTAAACCCCAAATTAAATAAGAAAATTTTAAATACAATTTTCCTTTTTTATTTTAAAAAAACCCTAAAAACATTATACATATATTTATTTCAAAATGTATCAATGACAAATCCTCCATGTCTCAATATGATTTTCCCACAAAAAAAATGTTATGAAAAATGTTAAAATATAAAGACAAATTCTTTTTATTGGGATAATAATCACAATAAAACTATATACAATCCACATGTCATAGTTTTTTCTGAAAAGACATGTTGATTAATGTAGGAAAAAGACCACCTAAATCCCCAAAACCCATCCATAATCTTTATCAATCCTATAATATGTATTTATAATCAATAAATCACTCATAGATAAATATTTTAATAATATTAACAAAAATACCATTGTAATTTAATTTTAAATCTTGATCATGTTATGAATATATGCATGTCATTTTCCATAAATGTTTTAATGACCTATATTCACATCCGACATAGTCAAATTCCTAAACCCAGAAAACTTTTTGATACCATTTTGAAATGATATTTTACAAGATACAATGATCTTAGACAAGATCACTGTCGACTTTCATCATGTTACACAATCCTTTCATGCTAATGAAAAGCGATGAGGGTTAAATTTAATCATTGGGTATTGATTTTCCATAATTACCCAACTCAATATATCTATGCATTGTTTTACTAGATGTTTAAAATTTCATGTCTCCAGATCGAGGATATTATAATTTCAAAATTACATGTTTGAAAAATTACATTTCTATAGGTGAGAAGACAAATGACATTGACATGGAATAGTACTATTACCGACATTCTAACGAAACACGTGACAAATGCACTAGAATTAGTTTCACTAATATTGTGGAATCTTGGACTTAGATGGATTTGGCATAGTACATAATGGAAATACGATGTTTTGGTGAAAATATAACAAAATTGGGAACTACAACACTGTGTTTCCTTATTAGGTTATTCAAGAAAGGTTTTCTGGGAGTGGGGAGATATGATATTTTCCATATAATTGTACTCTAAAATAGAGTGAAATTTTTTCTTCTTTATGGATATAGTGATTATTTTATAAATCACATAAATTTACGTATTATCCAAATTAATCTTATTATTTTGTCATTTTTTACTTTTATTCTTCTTCTATGAATCAACAATCATTTCTTCCTCCATGTGTTTCCCCAATAATTGGGTGGGTAGGGATATAATTAGATTTGATAATTAGATTACTCCATAGATCGGTGTTGGGGAAATTGTCACCATGGAGAAGATATAAGGGCATCATGTTCCAATAAAAAGGTTGGTGATGTTGTGTTGTATGATTTGGGATAGGTTATCACATATCTCGTACATGACATCCAATAAGTGAAAGAAATAATATAGGAGAGGGAAAATGAGTGTTAACCAGTAGGTTTTCTTTGATATATGCCCAGATGATATCAATGAATAATAAAGTACATCACTAAAAAGTATTCATGACTAAAACATTAATTAAACTACAAAGATATGGACTTTGAACTAAATTAAAAGATCACATACTAGAAAACAAAATTCATGTCATTCTTTAATTAAAAAAATATCTCAATCTAAGTGTATTTTACTATAACATTACACCAAACATGGTTAGGGTAGGTTTTATGACATGCAATGGATCCAACCATCCAGACTAACCCTTATTTGGAGACCAGAACACCATAAAATTCCCACTGATGATTGTTTATAAGTAGAGGCATTGTGTTATTTTCAAGATATTGGTTATGAAACCAACACCGAGAGGACGTCACACATCTCTTTCTATTATGTTCCACGACTTCTGCCTTATGGAATGTTGTAGATACCCGAAGCTTGACGTACATGGACATTACATTACTTTTATGGAATACTTAATACATAAGAAAAATAGACACACAAGGACCGTAATAGTTTAGTGTCTTTGGAAACTCGGAATAAAATCTTCTAATCGTGGTGAAAGATCTTCAACATCTCCCAATAAATATCTTCCCTTTTTTTCTTACCTAAAACCTTTCTTTATATCCTGGGGAAAAGAAAACATCAAAGGGGTGAGCTCAAATTCCTAGTAAGGGTAAACATAGAGAACATAAAACAATCCATAAACATTTGAATGCAAAAACTTGAACATAAAATCTAAACATCAAAATCTTGAGCAAAGAAATGAATCTTGGATGTACGTAAGGCATATATCATAAGGGAACAAAAATCATGATAAAATAGCATGGGAATAAAACATGTAATTGTGGCATCCATTAAACACATGTAATGATTTCCATAGTATCCAAGGCATTACTGCCAAGACCATCTTAGTGGACAAAGTCCCTTTGTGAATCGAGTTCACTCCTCGTTCCAGTCCTGTAATACTGAACCGGATTAACTTACCGTTCCAGCCATGTCTATCTCATGAGATATAAATCTTTACCCAATGCATTAGAGGGAGATATAGGTCCCACCCATCTCTTAATGAAATCATTATTACTTGTGCCACAAAATAAACATACATCATTCATAATAACCCATTAAATAAAAAGGGTTTCATAAACATCATCCCATTATCATATAATCCATATAAAAGATATATATATCATTTCATAATAAGAAAAGTGAAACCATGTAAATCTTAGAGACCTGATAATTGAAACATACACATATGAAATAATGTCATCTTAGATGAAAAATAGTTTTGATATAACACTTGAAATGAATTGTTGAGGAAAATATCCTTTCTTATTCAAACTCATTGTATTTTCACAAAATGTCATTCAATTTTAAAAGAAAATTATTTTGTTGAAAATAGTCATGAAATATTTTTGAGTATGCTTCATGAAAATAAGGCTTTATAAAACTGTAAAAATCCGTTCGTGTCGTATAAGTTAAAAAAACATTCTTCTCATACTTTTGCCGGAAAAGTCAAAAAAGTACCTCATAACGTAAACAAAAGAAAGATTACTTACATACCATGTAGTAAAAGTCAAAAATGGTTAAAAAGGACATTAAACATACATAAAAACACTTTTAGAAAACATGGACATGGATGATAACAATAACCCCAGTAAATACTTACGTATAAGCAATCTCAGATAAAAAAAATGAGATTTGCAAAATTATCCCTTACCTTAGGTCCGATTTGCTTCGTAAGTGTCCAAACCACCTGTATAATGATTTAAATAATGTTATTGAATTATTACAGAATCATATTCATTGTTATGATATCATATATGGTTCACTTATGACTTTATATTACCCGTTCTTTTGTAAATTCCATGTTAAAGAGCGTTTTGGGTAAAATCGTTTCATTTGTCGTCCGTGTTTTGACTTGTAATTATTCATATGATTACTTAGATCATGATTACGTAATTCCAGAATATAAAACATGATTTTTATATAATATATATTCATAATATAATTATATATAATAGATCAATAAATGGAAAGAAATACACCATTCATGGAGACGGTAGGCCGTACGTACGCATGAACGCTGTTTTCGTTTCCCTTTTGAATTGAATGGAATTAAGTAAATGAAATATATATGTATACATAAATCCAGTATAATTATTATGTCATATATTTCATTATTATTCATTATATATACTTTATAATCATTCATGAATGGTTAACATGGAGAGTGAATCTCATCGCGTCGTGGAGACGGTAGTCCGTACGTACGCACGAGCGATGATATCATTCCCAAGATCATGAAATTGTATTAGAGTGTATGTATACTATTTCAGAATCAATATCACCTTAAAATAATCATATATAGTAATTTATTTGAACCATTATACCCATCCAAGTAAGGTGATTATGGAAAATAGATTACACCACGGCGTGGAGACGGTATTCCGTACGTACGCACGCGTGGTGATTTCATTTTCCGTAGGATGGATAGATGGTGAAATTGGGTTGTTTTATACTTATAATAACATATCAGTATATGAGTGATACTGATTTTATTACTTCATAATGAAACAACCTAAGAAGAATAAGTGGAAGAAGAAATAAAGTTTAAAGAATCGGTAACGGACATTACCTCTTCTTTGAAGCGCCTCTTTGAGTCCTCCTCTTAGGGCACTAAAATTGGTCTTTGAAGAAGACCAAGACCTCTAGGATGTTTCTAGGGAAGGGGAGAAGAGAATTTGGCAGGGGTTGGCCGAGCTTGAAGGCTCAAAGTGGTGTGAGGAAGAGACGGAGGAGGTTCCCTTTTATAAGGGAGGAGAGGGGAACCTTTGGAAAAACAAAAAATATTATTTTATTATAAAGCCAAATTCGGTTTTAAATAGTTCCAAATTGATTTATTTCGAAGCTAAATTGGGGATGGGTCGAAATCCTCTCATCCAATATAATTTAGACAAGTTTAGGTTCTTATTTTAACCTTTCATTTAGATTTAACATTAAGTTAGATAATTTTACTTTTACCGTGTCTTTTTGTGTTCTTACATTATAAGGTTAATAAACTTACTATAAAAAGCCAAAGGAACCCCACGTTGTTTATTATTAATATATATAATCTTATCTAAGTCATTTGGTGTAACCTTAGATTTTTAGGAATAAAATAACAATTAATAATATAATATTTTTTTAAAAACTATTTTATGTCAATTTTGACACTATTTAGTAATTGATTTTTCTGAAAATCATAACAGAATGATTAGTTCGAAAAAAGTTACTTAAATCAATACTAACATGTCATATTAACCTAGAAAAGTAGTGTAATTCATAAAAAGTCTCAAATTACATTTATTTGGGTATTTATAACATCAATTATGTCAATATTTCATTAATAAGATAATTACTGCATCATCGTTGTGTCATAAAAAAAATTAGATTATTTAATGTCAAAAAATTACAAATAAAATACCATTATGTAGGAAATATTTTTATCTTTCTAATGAATATTTATAGTTGAATTTATCTTATGCATAACCCTATATTAAAAATTATCTACTTATTAAACATCGATTTTTACTATTTTAACCCTTCTTTAAATAAATTAATAATAAATGTCCTAATCTAATTCAAGTGGGACTAAATGGTCATATATTATTTCTAAGGTTGTTTTTGGTCGAATTACACTTTTCCAGTAGAATTAGGACATGTGTTAGGGTAATAATAATGTCATTTTTACCCTTAATTATCCTATTTACTTTTAACACTGGTAAATAAAAGTAAAAAGTTACTATTCACCAAAAATTATTTTCATCTCATTGAACCACATTTTAGTCCTTGATATTAACCGTGTCTCTCGGATTTTCGAAATTCCACTCAGAGAAGCTATAAAATTAAGTTTCATGAAAAATTCAATTTTATAACTACCACTTAGTGGTTTCACTATTTATCAAAAAATGAAAGTTTCCAGAAAAATACCAAAAATTAGGCCTAAGATATATTTGATATTATGAACTCAAAAATGATTTATATTTTACCAAATTCAAAACATATCAGCTGAATTAATTAATTTAAAAATTAATTCCCGTCGTCTAAACAAATAGCGTGTTCTTAAGAGATAATAACTATCAAAAGATTGACACTTCTTTATGTCTGGTTTAAATGTGAAATTACACCCAATGAACAAAATTTTATTAAATTGTAAAAATATACTCTAAATATACTTTAAAACCACTCAAATTAATAATTTATCACTATTAATTATTTCGATTAAAAGGTTGTTTTTAATTAAAATTTAGTAATTCTCACTATTCATCAGAAAATGAAAGTTATCTGAAAAGTACCAAAATTTCACCCTAATTTAATTTCGATATTCCGAATCCAAAAATGAAGTCCATTTTGAAAAATAAAATTTTAGAAAATTTCAAAAAGTGGTTATTACTATTAATAACAGCTAGTTTTAATAATATTTTAATAGGATATTGTTGTTTAGTGAAACTCGGTATTGCGTACTACACATGCTATCGAGGAAGGTCGCGATTGCGTGTAATGCAAGGTAAGTCAAGGATGCATTTTGTGCAAGATCCTTTTGGTGTAGCATAAAACACAAGACATTAATGAAATTAAAAAGAATATTTTTCATAAAATCTCGGGGTGTTACATTCTACCCCCTTAAAATGAATTTCGCCCTCGAAATTCGTCGGGGTTATAAATGGTTTACTACTCGAAAGATTCTTTAATAGAAACCCACATCGTAAAAATGAATACCAAAAACAATCTTTAAAAACAAAAGTATGAAACATAACGGTTACCCAAATAAACTAATCACTGGGTTTCCACATAGGTGAAAATATGGATATGGAAGAGAAATCTAACCATCATGTTCTGATGGAGAGTGGTAGAGAACATGGATATAGAAAAGCCAGCAATCACAAAGCCATAAATTTGTGACGATCTAAGGTACCATCTGATTCATTAGATATAAGAGCACTATGACAACGTTTTTGGTTTTCAAGATCATTTCCCTAAAGTTGATGAAATTGGAATTAGAAGAAATACTTTCGTGATCTTGGTATAGTCTCACCGTTGGTCGTTCTTTGGAAAATTTCCACTTCATCTCTTAAAGAAATGATGTTGAATTTGTCATTCGCGATGTGTTAGCAGATCATGTGATAGAATGATGGGACATTCCATTTGTCTCAAACAAAAGGTTAGAAAAGTTATCAAAAATACATAAGTCCATCTATAGTGAGATTAATCATATATGTTTCCTAAAATGGACTTATATATCATACTGCTTAATATAATAAAACTAGATTCTACTAAACAGGGACTTCCTTTAGGCCATTGGTAGGTGATAAAGGCCAATCGCACTTAGGTTGTGGGTTCGATTCCCACAGCCTTGTCCGACGCGATGGGTTGTCGCCCGTCCTGCAGGTTGTCCTTTTTATGAAACTACATTACTATAACATCCCATAAATAATATCGGAAAAACTTATATCCTTAAACAATACTAACTTATGTACAACATAATCCATTCCAATCTTTAGGCTTATCCAAAATAATACTGTCTAATCTCATATTATAGTGAAAACGATTACCAAAGAGTTCATACAACTAGCATGTTAATACCATTGTTGATCCCCATATATCATGAGATATGTCTTTTTTGTCACATTCCAAACATTCGAAGGCCTTAATCATGTATTCTCTTGAAAAAAAATGAATACCCATTGAACCTTATTGAAAACATGAGTGTTGTTAAAAGTTAACTCTTTCCACATACCAAAATCTTCAAAATTCTATATACTCAAACCATGATATCACTTAGTCCTTATATCAATCATGAGCTCATGAATACTGTCAAACATTTCATTTTTTCGTTTTCCCTTCATTATGCGCATATCATCTTTTTTTCCAAAAATATCTCAATCACATTCCATGGTTACCGGTACCATTGAAAACCACAATAGTCCAATACATAAATATTCCAATATTCCACAATACTCTATACAACATTATTTTGGAATCCCATTACATAAACACTTAATCATTCCACCACATCGTTGTCATATTCAACATCTCCAATAGTGATCGCATGTGACTTCCCTTTGTCCTTTGCCTTAAGTGGTTGCTTATGTTGATCGTCACTAACCCTTGGATTAGGGCATTTATTAGCATAATGCCCCATTTCCTTGCACTTGAAGCATTGAAGTGTTGGTGGTGCGTTCTCTGCAGTCTTTTCCTTATTCACATCATTAGAAACCCTTTTTCCATTACTTCGACACTCAGCTGCTCGATGACCTTCTTTTCCACACTTAAAACATTTTCTAGTCTCTTTAAGACAATCTCCACCATGCTTCTTTCCACACTTTGAGCATAAGGAAACATTCATCTTTTTTTCACCATTATTCTGAGATTTCTCCTTGAACTCCATCTTTCATTTCTTGTCAAAACTATGAGATGGATAAGTAACACCAACTTCCATTTCTACCTTGATAGCACAACACACAATTTCTTCATAGCTACCGAAGTCTCTTATAGCTAATGCCCTTCGAAGATTTGGTTTTAAGCCACTGAAGTATCGATCATCTTTACTTTCGGGTTGGATGATAAATCCAGATGCATACCTTGCAAGCCTTGTAAAATTCGCTTCAAATATACCAACAGATTCATCATCCTTTTGATTTAGTTCAAGAAACTATTTATCCATCTTTGTTCGAAGAATACGAGGGAAGTACTTATTGAAAAATAAGTTCTTGAACTCATCCCATTCCATGGACTCAATTTCATCTCTTGGCCTCGTATTCTTGATAAGATTCCACCATTGATCAGCATCACCTTCCAAAGGATACACTGCTAAGATGACATTATCATGTTCAGAACATTGAAGAACTGAAAATATCTTTTCAGTAGTACTGATCCATTGTTCAGCAGCAAGTGGCTTGGAAGACCCACTGAAAGAAGGTGGACGTTGCCTCATGAAGGACTCAATAGAATATTGTTCCCTTCTCTGCTCATTTGGAAGTCCAGAATGATTCATAGCTTGTGTAAGTATAGCAATAAGATTTTTCACTCCATCTCCCATAACATTTGTTTGTTCAGGAGGACAATCATTTCATTGTCCATTACATTGATCAACACGGTTCCTTCGGGTTCCAGTCATCGTCTAAAACCCAAAAAGAATAGTGTGAGAGGCAAAAATCATGCTAGGGAAAACCACATAATAAAGGGGGAGTACCTTCAAAATGTAACATCTTAGGTATAATTCTAAGATCGTTAGCACAATTCCAGGACTGTAACCTATACTTATAGTTAACCTTAGGGACATCCCTAGACATACCTTAGAAATATTTCTAGGGATCTCACTATAGTTCTCGAATCCTAGTTTCCAAAGGTTGACTAAACCTTTCCTCTGATACCAACTGTAGAGACCCGAATCTTGACGAACATGGACATTACATTACTTTTTCGGAATACTTAATACATAATAAAAACAGACACACAAGGACCGTAATAGTTTAGTGTCTTTGGAAACTTGGAATAAAATCTTCTTATCGTGGTGAAAGATCTTCAACATCTCCCAATAAAGATCTTCCCTTTTTTTCTTACCTAAAACCTTTATTTATATCCTAGGGAAAAGAAAACATCAATGGGGTGAGCTCAAATGCCAAGTAAGTGTAAACATAGAGAACATAAAACAATCCATAAACAATTGAATGCAAAAACTTGAACATAAAATCTAAACATCAAAATCTTGAGCAAAGACATGAATCTTGGAAGTACGTAAGGCATATATCATAAGGGAACATCAATCATGATAAAATATCATGTGAATAAAACATGTAATTGTGGCATCCATTATGCACATGTAATGATTTCCATAGTAGCCAAGGCATTACTGCCAAGACCATCTTAGTGGACAAAGTCCCTTTCTGAATCGAGTTCACTCCTCGTTCCAGTCCTGTAATACTAAACCGAATTAACTTACCGTTCCAGCCATGTATATCTCATGAGATATAAATCTTTACGCAATGCATTGGAGGGAGATATAGGTCCCACCCATCTCTTAATGAAATCATTCTTACTTGTGCCACAAAATAAACATACATCATTCATAATAACCCATTAAATAAAAAGGGTTTCATAAACATCATCCCATTAACATATAATCCATATAAAAGAAATGGATATCATTTCATAATAAGAAATGTGAAACCATGTAAATCTTAGAGACATGATACTTGAAACATACATATATGAAATAATGTAATCTTAGATGAAAAATAGTTTTGATAAAACACTTGAAATGAATTCTTGAGGAAAATATCCTTTCTTCTTCAAAATCATACTCTTTTCACAAAATGTCATGCAATTTTAAAAGAAAAGGATTTTTTTGAAAATATTCATGAAATATTTTTGATTAAGCTTCATGAAAATAAGGCTTTATAAAACTGTAAAAATTTGTTCGTGCCGTATAAGTAAAAAAAACATTCTTCTCGTACTTTTTCCGGAAAAGTCAAAAAAGTACCTCGTAAAGTAAACAAAAGAAAGATTCTTTACATACCATGTAGTAAAAGTTAAAAATGGGTAAAAAAGACATTAAAAATACATAAAAACACTTTTATAAAACATGGACATGGATGATAACAATAACCCCAGTAAATACTTATGTATAAGCAATCTCAGATAAAAAAAATGAGATTTGCAAAATTATCCCTTACCTTAGGACCGATTTGCTTCGTAAGTGTCTGAACCTCCTGTATAATGATTTAAATAATGTTATTTAATTATTACAGAATCATATTCATTGTTATGATATCATATATGGTTCACTTATGACTTTATATTACCTGTTCTTTTGTAAATTCCATGTTAAAGAGCGTTTTGGGTAAAATCGTTTCATTTGTCGTCTGTGTTTTGACTTGTAATTATTCATATGATTACTTAGATCATGATTACTTAATTAAAGAATATAAAACATGATGTATATATAATATATATTCATAATATACATATATATAATAGATCGATAAATGGAATGAAATACACCGTTCATGGAGACGGTAGGCCGTACGTACGCATGACCGCTGTTTTCGTTTCCCTTTTGAATTGCATGGAATTAAGTAAATGACATACATATATATATATATATACATAAATCCAGTATCATTATTATGTCATATATTTCATTATTATTCATTGTATATACTTTATAATCATTCATGAATGGTTAACATGGAGAGTGAATCTCATCGCGTCGTGGAGACGGTAGTCCGTACGTACGCACGAGCGATGATATCGTTCCCAAGATCGTGGAATTGTATTGGAGTGTATGTATACTATTTCAGAATCAATATCAATTTACAATAATCATATATAGTTATTTATTTGAACCATTATACCCCTCCAAGTAAGGTGGTGATGGAAAATATATTTCTCCACGGCGTGGAGATGGTATTCCGTACGTACGCACGCGTGGTGATTTCATTTTCCGTAGGATGGATATATGGTGAAATAGGGTTGTTTCATACTTATTATAACATATCAGTATATGAGTGATACTTATGTTATTACTTCATAATGAAACAACCTAAGAAGAAGAAGTGGAAGAAGAAATAAAGTTGAAAGAATCGGTAAGAGACATTACCTCTTCTTTGAAGCGCCTCTTTGATTCCTCCTCTTAGGGCACTAAAATTGGTCTTTGAAAAAGACCAGGACCTCTAGGATGTTTCTAGGGAATGGGAGAAGATAATTGGGCAGGGGTTGGCCGAGATTGAAGGCTCAAAGTGGTGTTAGGAAGAGAGGGAGGAGGTTCCCTTTTATAAGGGAGGAGATTGGCACATTTGGAAAAACTAAAACTATTATTTTATTATAAAGCCAAATTCGGTTTTAAATAGCTCCAAATTGATTTATTTAGAAGCTAAGGTGGGTATGGGTCGAAATAATCTAATCCAATATAATTTAGAGAAGTTTAGGTTCCTATGTTAACCTTATCATTTAGATTTAACATTAAGTTAGATAATTTTACTTTTACCATGTCTTTTTGTGTTCTTACACTGTATGGTTAATAAACATACTATAAAAAGACAAAGGAACCACAAGTTGTTTATTATTAATATATATAACCTTATCTAAGTCATTTGGACGAACCTTAGATTTTTAGGAATAAAATAACAATTAATAATATAATATTTTTTTAAAAACTATTTTATGTCAATTTTGACGCTATTTAGTAATTGATTTTTGTGAAACTCATAACAGAATTATTAGTTCAAAAAAAGTTACTTAAATCAATACTAACATGTCATATTAACCTAGAAAATTAGTGGAATTCATAAAAAGTCTCAAATTACATTTATTTCGGTATTTGTAACATCAATTATGTCAATAATTCATTAATAAGATAATTACTGCATCATCGTTGTGTCATAAATAAATTAAATTATTTAATGTCTAAAAATTAAAAATAAAATACCATTATGTAGAAAATATATTTAGCTTTATAATGAATATTTATAGTCGAATTTATCTTATGTATAACCCTATATTAAAAATTATCTACTTATTAAACATTGATTTTAACTATTTTAACCCTTCTTTAAATAAATTAATAATAAATGTCCTAATCTAATCCAAGTGGGCCTAAATGGTCATGTTTTATTCCTATGGTTGTTTTTGGTCGAATTAAACTTATCCAATAGAATTAGGACATGTGTTAGGGTAATAATAATATCAATTTTACCCTTAATTATCCTATTTACTTTTAGCCGTGGTAAATAAAAGTAAAAAGTTACTATTCACCAAAAATTATTTTCATCTCATTGAACCACATTTTAGTCCTTGATATTAACCGTGTCTCTTGGATTTTAGAAATTCCAATCACAGAAGCGGTAAAATTATGTTTTATGAAAAATTCAATTTTTTAACTATCACTTAGTGGTTTCACTATTCATCAAAAAATGAAAGTTTCCAGAAAAATACCAAAAAATAGGCCTAAGATATATTTGATATTATGAACTCAAAAATGATGTCTATTTTACCAAATTCAAAACATATCAGTTGAATTAATTAATTTAAAAATTAATTCCCGTCGTCAAAACAAATAGCGTGTTCTTAAGAGATAACAACTATCAAAAGATTGACACTTCTTTATGTCTGGTTTAAATGTGAAATTACATCCAATGACCAACATTGTATTAAATTGTAAAAATATATTCTAAATATACTTTAAAACCAATCAAATTATTAATTTATCACTATTAATTATTTTGATTGAAAAGGTTGTTTTTAAATAGAATTTAGTAATTTTCACTATTCATCAGAAAATGAAAGTTATCCGAAAAGTACCAAAATTTCACCCTAATTTAATTTCGATATTCCGAATCCAAAAATGAAGTCCATTTTGAAAAATAAAATTTTACAAAATTTCAAAAAGTGGTTATTACTATTCATAACGGCTAGTTTTAATAATATTTTAATTGGATATCGTTGTTTAGTGAAACTCTCTATTGCGTACTACACACACTATCGAGGAAGGTCGCGATTGCGTGTAATGCAAGGCAAGTCAAAGATGCGTGTTGTGCAAGATCCTTTTGGTGTAGCGTACAAAACAAGAAATTAATGAAATTAAAAAGAATATTTTTCATAAAATCTCGAGGTGTTACAAATGCTCTTTAAGAAATCTTCTAGGTACAACGTCCTACTACTATTGATATTATTGCACAATACAGCTCTTTACACAACTTCAACTATCCCCTCAACTCAAGATGATCCTCCTTACAGCTGTAGCAAAGCTAGTACATCTCTTCAGGTAAGGCCGTAATGGCTATATGCATAGGCCATCTTATTTCTCCCTCTAAGAAGCTCTCACAAGTCTCTTCACTACCACCAAAGAAGATAACACCCTCCAACTATATCACTATGAAGTGTATAGAAGATTAAAATTACAGAAGAGACTTTTGTGGTTTTTAGGCAGCTACCCCTTCCCAACTAGATAAAAATAAATGCTGATGGTGCTTCAAAAGGAAACCCAGGTCTGGAAGGATGTATAGATATTTATGAAGATTATAATGGTTATGTCATTGGTTGCTTATTTGGAACATGTGATATTTCTTCCCCACTCAAGGCTGAAATGTTAAGTATCATTCTGGATGTCTACGTTTCTCTCCTTAAATATATCGATAAAATCTAGCTTGAAAGTGATTCCACCATTGTGGTACAAGCAATACAAAATGGGGAGATACAATTATCTTGGATACTCACTAAAAAATGGATGAACTATATTTATTCCCCCTAGAGTAGAAAAGTTATCATCACACATGCATACTGGGAAGCTAAATTGGTGGAAGATGGGTTTTCCAACAAGGGAAACAACAATGAGCTTACTTAGTGTGACAAGAATTCTGCTGAATTGGTATCTCTTAATGATAAAGATTATAATAAAATCCCTTCTTTTAGACTCATGTAATCCTAATTTACATTAATTTAATAAATTTATATTGGACACTGAACATAGAAATCATAAACAAATGTTTTATCAATGTCCTTATATTCAATTACATCAATAATAAAAAATGTTATTAACTTGAGGTTAATATGTTTATTTATATAAAGAAACTATTTATGAATTTTTTTTATAATGATCACACTTATTATAAAAAATGGTTAGGTATTTCATTGAAATTTCAACTGTGGATGAATGAAAAACCAATTTACCATGACAACAGACTTTACATATAGAGACCCTCAATTTTCATTCATTAATATTACATCACTTTTTTAGAATACTGAATATATTATATAAATAGGATCCCAAAGACCGTATTATTTTAGTGCCTCTAGAAACATGGAATCGTAAATATTGGTACATGAGTGAGCTAAATATTCTCCCACTAGGTTCTCCAATACTAGAACCCCTATTATACATATCATACCTAAAATATTTCTTCATATCTTGGGGAATAAAACATAAACAATCGGAGAGCTTAAATGCTCAGTAATCGTAAGAAAGGTAGATATGTAAGCATAAACATGAGAGTAGGGGTATGAGAACATGATCATAAAATTATAAGATCATACCCTGCATATAAAATATCATAAAAATAATCCATGTCATAGATATTGGATGTTCATGAGACATTAATCATAAGGTAATCAAGATAATAATATATAAATGAAAAACATAGGAATAAGACATGTATTTGTGGAATACACCTTAACATGTAATATCATTCCCTATAAGTCAACAAACATTACTAGAACTTATTAGGGAACATTATGGGGACTACACATACTTGGCATGACACACCACTATCCCGTGTCATATTCCATTCTTTGTAAGGGAACGAGTTTACCCATCATCCCATATTGGATTGGGTTTCCCCATATTCCCATAGTTGATCGGGTTTCCCCATCTTCCCATAGTGGATCAGGTTTCCCCATATTCCCATAGTGGATTAGGTTTACCCATATTCCCATACACATGGTGACTACACCAACTATGTGTGACACACCACCATCCCTATTCATAGTATTTTCCTTACGAGGCACCTTATTTCCCCATATTCTCACAGTGTATCAGGCCTGTTTACTTGATTCCCATATTTATCTCAAGACATATAAATATTTATCCAATTCATTGGAGGGAGATATAGGTCCCACCAAAATCATAATGAAATAATATATAAATGTTCAACAAAATCATAAATAATCATATCATAACCCATAAAATGAAATGGGTGTCATAAAAATGTAATCATATCTTAACCTATAGAAAAAATGATGGTTCATAATAAATGCATCAATGCATAAACCATGAAGATAAGTGTGTTTCAAAAGAATATAACCCTTGAAAGAGGAACATGTGTTAAAAAAATCATTCAATCTAAACATACACCATTCGAGAAAGAATATGATTGATATTCATGGATTATATCCCTAGAAGAGAATAAACTATGACAAAGTATGTTATTGAAGATGGAAGACAAATTGGAAAGATATTTTGAAAAAATTTATCGTGGAAAAAATCCTTTATTATTTGTAAAATTATTTTTAAATCATAAAAACTTTATAAAACACTTTTATTGAAAATAATGTTGACAACATATAAAGGGAATCATTAAAAATCATTTAAAACATTTTTTAATAATTTTTTTTGAAAACCCAATTTCATTTAAAATTATTTTAAAATAAGAAAAGTTCCAAAATTTTAGGGAATTTTTTTAAAAAACCTTGTAAACATACTATAGAATCATCAAGTAAAAGATGATAATGATGGAAGGTAGGTTCATACATGTCGAATATTCCTTTTGCACCCTAAAAGTTCAAAAAAGTTACTTGATCAGAAAATGGAAAGATGATTCCTCTTAGAAAATATAAAAGGTAATATAGGGGTAAAATTTTCCTTTAAACATAATAAGATAATTATAAATCATTTTTGAAAGCATTTTTAGAAAACAAAACATTGAAAGAATAGTGATTTTTGACAGAAAGAAGAAATAATGTAGGATTTTTGTAAAATAATTTTCATAATTATTTTAATTAAAAAACAGTGTAAAATGGTACCATTAATAGGATATAACCTTAAAATACATTGGTTAATAATATTCAGGATATTTATTGAGAGATTTATCACATGAGTTCATCAATGGAATCATAATCACAACTAATATAGACAAATGATGAGATTGTAGCAATAAACTGTTACAATTTTTGTAAATTTATTTAATGATACCCATAGGATAATAAAATTAAATATATCTTATTATATCATGAAAATAATAAAACTCGTGGTATAACATGTCAATGGTTGTATATACACCTACTAGAAAAACATTGGTTCATAACATGGTAGGTGTCTCAAAGAAAATAATTGAGACAAAACTACTTTATTGATTTGGTAACCTTTGAAACATAAAACCAATGAAAGAGATATCATAAAATCGATATTTAAATTTCTAAAGATGTTATTATAAGAATTATATAATACATCCATGGTTATTATACACACCACATATAAGCAATATGATGTAAACATGGATTTTTCCTCACAGAAAATAAAACTAAGACAAGAAAACCCTTACTACATGAGTAACTTTTGAATCATGATCCCCTTGAAATAATAACATCATTTAAATATTTTAATATCATTAAATATAGTATATTAATTATATGACATTTCAAAGGTAATTATATACACCACACAAAATAAGAGAGTGGTGAATATGGAATATATCTCACAAAAATTCATCGTGAGATGAAACCCCCTTACCTTAAGTCTTGAAATTCTTCAGAGATGTTAAAACAAAATGTATAATAAATATAAGTTTATTAAAAATATAATAGAGAACCATGTTATTATATCCAATATTATATACTTTTTAATTACTTTATATTACCAATTTATTAACAACTCAATGTTAATGTCACGTTTCAGGTAATATCGACTTTATTTTTCATATAAGAATTGTTATTCTTGATACTCTTACATAGATCATGATTTACTTATTTACATAATCAAAAAAAATTACAAATATAATATATATTCACTATATTTGTTTTACAAAAATCTATAAAATATACAACTGTGAGAAGGAATACACTATTTATAGAGACGGTAGGTCGTATGTACGCATGAACTCTATTTCTATTTTATTATCGCATTGAAAAAAGGAAGTAAATAAAATATATGTATATATTTATATAATAATTATAGTTGATATATTATATCATATATATCATATAAATTTATTAAACCCATCTTTAATACATTTTATTTAGAGTGTGAATGAATCACATCACTTTGGGGATGCGGTAGTCCACACTTCCACAAAAAAGTTATCATATTTACAAAAAATAAAAAGAATTAATGTATGTTTTATATAATAAGTACATATTTATAAATACATAATATATAAGACATAAAAATTGGATTTCCACCATAATCCACAACCTTGATAGGTGGTAAAAGAAAAACTAACATCATCATTTTGTGATGTCGTAGTTCATCATACACAATAATGGTAAGTTCAGTAACCATTATATGGAAGTGTTTTATAGTGTATATATTAAACTTATAATAAAAAAAATTCATTATATTGAGGATAATTATGATATTATATTATCATTTAATAATAAACTTTTAGTCGGTGTATAATTAAAATAATACAATGGTGCTTGAGGAAGGGTGTTACCTCTTCTTTGGGTAACTCCTTTTGGTTTTCAACAAAGGGATTCCTTTGATGGATTTATGTCAATGATGAGGTCTCTAGGATTACTTTAGGGTTGTTGAGAATAAAATTTATTAGATATTTTTTGAGCCAAATTTTATTGATAGGTGTTAATTATTTGTAGGGGTGAGTTTCTTTTTATATTGGAGGGAGGGGACACACTTGGCATTTTTTAAATCAAGTTAGGTGTACCAAGGATTTTACATAAAAAATTCATAAAAAACCAACCAAAATAAATATTTAATGTTTTATTTCCTAAATATGTCCACCTTGTTGGTTTTGTACAATTGTATAGGTCATTTGGACCTCATGTTTAAGGTTTAGTACCTTGTTAAGCATAATTTTACCCCAATTGATGTAATTAAATTTAATGACTTTAAATAATGTTTTTATCCAAAATTAAGTTGATATTATTAGACAAAAATTATTATACTGATTAAAACCTTTTATGTCCTTTTTTTTAATTCAATTCACAAAAGTGGAAATATTAATTTTAATTCCAATCTCACAGATATGGCAAGAAACCGAGTTTTTAATGTGAGAATATTCAAAAGTTCAATAGATTTTTATATCTAAATTCTACATCAAAATAATTAAAATGAAATAAATTAGATTAATTTATGTATAATTTATATATTTTTACAATAAGATAAATTTAAAATTAAATTTAACAATATAAATAAATTAGATGAAAAACACGTTTTTAATTAAAAATTATTTTTATCACTATTAATCCTAAATTGATGTTTCTCATAATAATCCAAAAAATTCACCCTAAGCTAATATATAAATTATGTATTCTAAAATGAAGTTTATTTTACCAAATTTAATTTCTTTTAGTGTGTAAAATTAATTTTATTATTGTTTAGATATGGTCATAAAAAGATGCTGCATTAAGAAAATAGTATTTTTAAGCTTATAAAGACATTACCAAGAATTATGTATTTGGTTACAAATATTCTTTATTTATATAAAACCATTATAATAAAAATTAAAAATTAGTTATAATTATTGATATTACCATGTTTAATATCTAGGTTATAACTATCTTATTTAAAAATTATAATAATACTGTTTTGTTTTTTAGAAATTCGGTGTTGTGTGTAATAAAAGCCAAGTCGGTTGTGCATATAGCGAAAGATTACCTTGGTGTAGCATTTCAAAATATTCTTACTCAGTGTATTAATATGATAAAAATTTTTATTGTTGTGTTAAATTCTAAGTGTAAAAAATATTAAATAAATTAAAAAAAGTTACAAAATTTCAAGGTGTTACATTTTACTACCCTTAAAATGAATTTCACCCTCAAAATTCACCTAGGTTATTAAATGGTTAACACTTTACTGAATGGCCCAAAGGCCTAAATATTTATTTCTTTTTGGATAAACCCCCCTTTTAAGGGTATAGGGGGAAACCTCACATGAATTCTAAGACATAATGACATTAAAAAAACTAAATATTAAAGTGTCACAATCATCCCAGAATAAGACTATATAGAAATACCTCCTCCTGACATCAATGTTGTTATGGAATGCCTCCACCTTTGCTTGACTTCTCATCAATCTATTCCATGTAGAAATACACAGGACTGATACCGATGGTTGTGCCATACCATTTCAATCATCCAAATCTGAGTTTCCATGCAGGGTGAAGGAAGCTTGATCTAAAACCACACCTGAAGAAATAGTTGTAGTTAGTCTGGGACAAGAAAACACCATACAAAAAACAAACCAACTGAGACATTACTCCATTCTACATACTACCAAGTGATCCTTCAATCAAACCAAAATAATCATCTACTGAGACAGATAAAGACAATAATTATGCACTAGAAAAGTAACATGAATAATTCCATCTAGTTGCCATTCTAGCTGAAATATTCTAAAATATGTAGATTGGTATTGCATAATCAGGTGGGAAAACTAAAATCCATAAGAATCATCCAATACCACTATCAGATTAGTGGTGACAAAAAGAACATGTATCTGCAAAATTTCTTCTTCAATAAAATAGAACCTTAGGGCCAAAAAACAAATGTGGTAAAATCCTTGATGAAACCGGGAAATCAGAATCAAAACCAAATCACCAAAAGAACAAAAAATATCAAATCCTCAAACCTCATCCACCAAGAAATCATTGCACAAATACCAGAATCAAAAACCAGATCAGTAGATGTAGTCAAAACCAGAAGCAGATCGACCGAAATATATCAGGACCAAAAAATCAACACATGAGTAAAGACTGAAATCAAAAAAGAGGGCATGAATCAGAGTTCAAGAAACCATCACTGAAAGCCGGCCACCCAAATGCCAAGCTCACCGGACCCCATAGAAAATCAGATCCCATAACCAGTCGCCACCATCCCTACACACAGAGACCACAATGGACCACCCAACACATACCAGGAGATGAGGCAACAACGCTCAGAAGTGAAAGCTAGATATCGACCTATGGGCCATCATCGTGCCTCCATTGGAATCCCAATCCAGTGAAGGTGGAGTGAGGCATGAAGCAGACTAGAAATGATGAGATTTCGGCACGGACGATTCCATCGCTGAAGGAGAATCTATCGCCAAAAACCCACAGAGCAAGCAACGATGAGGGGAGCCAGATCGACTCGAGGCAGAAGGAGGCGGCAATGAGGAACCCTAGTGGAGGAGTGCCCTTTATAGTTACCCAAGGTAACATATAACTATGTTTCCGAATTAGAGGGAATATGTGGGAAGTTAAAATATGTAATTGGAAGAGAAATCTAACAATTATGTTTTGATAGAGATTGACAGAGAATATTGGTTATGAAAAATTGGGTGATCACAAAACCATAAATCTTGGATGATATAAGGGCCCATCCAATTCATCAGAAATAATGGTTTTAGGATAAATATTTTTTGATATCCTTTTCCCATATTTGAGGAATTATTTTAATGTATATTAACATAAGGAAGTATACTTACTTGATTTCAATCCTTTTCATATGTATAATCTCACCCTTTGGTTTTTCCTTGATCAATTCCCACTTTATCTCTTACTCTAGGGAATGATGATGAATTTTTTATTCTCGATGGACTAATATATTATGAGATCCATAAATTGAATTATATGAAATTCCATATTCCTTAACATATCATCACAGAAACATGATTAACACAGGTTATCCATCTTGATGAAATCCTCATATAGTGAGGTATTTCTTTAATCTTATTCCCTCCCATAAATGGTTGATCTTGTAACTCTTCCAGAAGAAAAAAATACAAAACATTATAAACAAGGTCATCAAAATAGATTAACCTTGATCTCTCATATATTATAAAGTAGATCTAGGTTGTCACATTCCAAACATGAGAATCTCCTCCTTGTATGTTCTCTTAAAACATAGTTATAACCTCAATTACCATAAATTATTTTGGATGACATGATTAATTTCTAATAAAAAAAGGAAAATTAATTTAATACCTAAATCCATGATTTTTTAAACCTCATCAATAATGATATATACAACTTTATGTAGAAATAAATAATTAGTTTCTTGGTAATCTGTATTATCCAACTTACTTTATCTAAATCATTATCCGCTTTAACAAAGTTAAACAAAATTTTCACAAAATGTTGATCACATTAAGTGTTACCTTCCATTAATTAAAATATCACTTTTCTAAATCTTCATCACCATTCAAAATATCATTTTCAATCCTTGATGAAAAACCTATTCTGAAATACTTATGAATTTCATGATGGTTTTAACATATTCTTTAAATTAAAAAACATATAACTTCAGTCATCCAACATTATTATTAAACCATTACTTAGGCCTCATCATCTTATTCCTTAATACCAATTTACTATAATATGAAATATTAATCATCAACTAATATTTCTCAACCACAATCCAATCATTATTTTTACATTTAATGTAAACAATACTGGAAGAACATCTCATACCTTTCACATGTCATTCACAATATCTTTATCTTTAGAAGTATAACCAATACTCATAAAACCTTTTTAATTCTCATTATGAGATCTCAACTTCAGAAATCAATTTTCACAATTCTCATACTATCGAAATCTTAAACATTCAATTTTAACCATGTTCCATTGACTAAAAATATAAATCATATCACGAAAAACATTTCTCTTAATAAAAAATCACATAATCATGAAAAAACACTAATAGGAATTCTAAATCATGGATACTACTTATTTGATATATCAAAAGTAAGGTTTATACTTGTTTATTCAAGTCATAGTAAAGATAAATCCTTCATGATGATTTATAAATAGTTTTTTAATTTCCAAAGAATATCCATTTGGGGTGTCAAAATAGGTGCATAGTAAGGCTTTTATTCTAGTACCAGGTTATGCTCGAGTCAGGATCGACGTAGCTTGTTAGGCATGTTACTCCTATGTACATATGTTCTAGAAATACATCCACATGTAATTAATTGAATGTGATATATTTATAGAAAAACACTAATTATATCCTTTACCAAAGTTCCAATACATTTGTGAATACTTGAAGTCATCTTTAGACTTATCCATAGGTATTCCCTTAAGGTTCTCACTAGGTTTTTATCATCCTAGATTCCAAAGGATAACTAATAAATTTCTTTGATCCCAAATATAGTGACCCTAGATTTTCATCCATCTACATTAAATCTTTTTAAAAAAATACATAATTCATTACATAAACTGATTCCCAATGACTATATTAGTTTAGTGCCTTTAGAAACATGGAAATATAAACTATGGTACATAAGAGGGCGTCATTGTCTCCCAATAGGTTATCCAAGACTAGAACCCCTCTTATATATATCATATATAAAATATATCTTCACACACTATTGAAGGAAACATAAAAAGGGGTGAGCCCAAATTCATAGTAAGGGTAAACAAGGGAGATATGTAAGAATAAACATGATCAAAAAGGTATGATAATGTTATCATAACATTATAATATCATACACTGTATATCAAAGATCATTAAAAAATCATGTCATAGAGATTTGTAGTTCATAAGACATGAATCATAAGGGAATCCAGTGTATAATCCATGAAATAAAAACATAGGAATATGAAATTTATTTGTGGAATACACATGAACATGAAATAGTATTGCCTTTAAGTAAATTTTCATTTCTATAATTTATCACAACACTTTATGGGGAATAAAATTACTAGGAGGGAAACACCACCATCCCCAGTCGTAGTACATTCCTTGTAAGGGTTCATGTTTCCCCATTTTCCCATAGTTGATTAGGTTTTCCCACCATTCCATCTTCATGGTGACTATTCCTACTGGGCATGACCCAACACGATCCCCAACCGCAGTCCTTACCCTGTAAGGAATTTTCCCCCTATATTCCAATAGTGGATCATTCCAGTTGACCTAATTCCCATCATTATCTCTTGAGATATAAATTTTGACCCAATGCATTTGAGGGGGATATAGGTCCCACCCATTTCATAATTAAATAATATATATATATTCCATAAAATCATAAACAATCGCATCATAACCCATGAAATGAAATGGGTGTCATAAACTTGTAATAATATTTAAATCCGTGAAGAAATATAGGTTCATAATCATTTCATAAAATCATAACCCATGAAAATCTGAATGTTTAAAAATAATATGACACGTGGAAGAGGAATCGATGGCATAAAAATAATTCCATCTAAACATAAACCATTAATTAAATAATATTAATGGTATTCTTAGATCATATCCCATGTAGATCATAAGATATAAAAAAGTATGTTATCTAAAATAGAAAACAACTTAGGAATGTATATTGAAAACATTTGTTGTGTAAAATATCCTTTCTAATTTGGAAAATTATTTTTATATAATAAAAACTTTTTAAAAAACTTTTCTTGAAAATAAACATTAAAACCTACCAATAGAATCTTTTAGAATCATTCAAAACATTTTTTAACATACAATAATTTTTGGAATCCCTTTTTCATTGAAAGCCATTTTTAAAACAAAAAAATTTCTAGAATATTAGGAAAACTCATTATTTAATAAAAATATCTTTGAAAAAATATAATGGAATCATCATGGAAATGACAGTCATTATGGTTGGTATGTCTCAATATACCAAACATTCATTTTGCACCTTAAAAGTTCAGAAAAGTTTCTTGATCAGAAAATAACAATAATTTCCCGTTTAATATTCCATTTTCTAAAAAGGTAAAACATGTGTAAAAATTCCCTTTATACATACTATTATAATTTTATAACTTTTTTGAAAACGTTTTTTTGAAAACACGGTTTTGAAATAACACATATTTCTGACTGAAAAAAGAAAAAAAATTAGATTTTATTAAAATCTTTTTATTAAATATATAAAGTACTAAAGAGTTTAAAAATGGCACCATTACATGTATTTTTTATTAATATATATATTATAATAAAAATTATAATATTTATTGAGAGATGGATCATAATATTTCATCAATGAAAGCATATTAATAAATAATCTCAATAAATGATGAGATTGTTGTAATAACTTGGTACCATTTTTGCAACTTTAATACATGATACCAATAGGGGAAGAAATTTATATGAATTATATAATATCATGGAAATAATAATATTCATGATATAACATTTCAATTTTAGTATATATACCTTATAAAAAATTATAGGTGCATAACACGACATGTGTCTCAAAGAAGGAAAATTGAGACAAAACTACATTACAGATTTGTTATATTTTGAAAAATAAATCCCCTGAAAAAGATATCAAAAAATGGATATGTGAATTACCATAAATTTATATGAAATAATCATAGATTACATACATGGAAAATATACACACAAAAATTAAGGAATAGGAGGTAAACATGGATTGTATCTCACATAAACTAAAATTCAAGATGAAATCACCTTACCTTAAGTATCGACTTTATTCATACACATTCATAACTATTCTATAATAAATATAATTATATTATATATCTAATGAAAAACCATATTATTATATCTAATACCATATATGAATTGGTTATGACTTTATGTTACCATTTGCTAGAAACTCCATGTTCATGATACGTTTCGGTTAATATCCACATTATTTCACGTATATGTTTTGATTTTTTATTCTTGATCCCTTTATGTATATCATGATATAATTATTTAAAAAATTTATAATATGGTATAAATATAATAAATATTCATTATATATGTATTTATTATAATATATATAATATATAAGTATGAAATGGAATACATATTTCATGGAGAAGGTAGGTCGTATGTACGCATGAACGCTGTTTCCATTTTAATGTCATACTGAATTAATGAATGTAAATGTTATATATGTATAAATGTATGTAATATTTATTGTATAATTATTATATCATATATATCATATAAATTTAATAAACCCAACCTTAATAGATTCCACATAGAGTGTGAATGAATCACATCACTTTGAGGAGGTGGTATTCCACATTTCCAAAAACGAAGTTGTCATATTTACAAAAAATGGAGAGCAAGAAGGTATGTTTTATATAATAGTTATATAATAATGAATAAATAATATAAATAATATATATCATATAAAAATTTAGTTTTCTTAATAATTCCCAACAATGAGAGGTTGGAAAGAAACAAACGAACAACATCGTTTTGAGAGGCAATACTTCATTGTACAGAAGAATAATAAGTTTGTTCCCCATTAGATTGAAGTATGAGTAAGTGTAGGTAGAAAAATTAGAATAAAAAATATAATTATATTTAGGATACTTGGTTTATTATATTATCATGTAATTATATAATTTTAGGTGGTGGATAATAAAAATAAAACTATGGAGCTTGAGGAACGGTGTTACCTCTTCTTCAGGTTACTCATTTTGGTTTGCACTAAAGGGATTCATGGATGACATTATATAAAAAGTGAGGCCTATAAGTTGAGGTTAGGTATTTTTAAAAAATATATAAGAATATATTGGTTGGTAAAATGTTTTTTGAGATGTTTTGAGATGTGTGAGGGGTGAGTGCCTTTTTATAGTGGATAGAGGGGATACACATGGAATTTTTTTAAAAACAAGTTTGGCATACCCAGGTTGTTAATTAAAAAAAAGTATTCCAAAACCAAAAAAACGCAACAATGTAAGGTTTATGGAATAAATATTTCCATAAAATGGGTTTTTGAGAAATGTATAGAAAATTTTGGTCCTTTTGTTTATAGTTTAGTCCTATATTAAGCATGAATTTACATTACTCGTAATAATTAATTTTAATCAATATCACTAATTTTTTTAAAAAATGTATGATTATATAATTACACAATAAAAATCATACATATTAAGAAAAATATTTTTCTATTTTTATAAACTCAATTCATAGAACTGGAAAAATTATGTTTAATACTAATCCCTCGTATGGGGAAATAAAATAGGTTTTTAAGTTAGAATGATAAAATGTTCATTAAGGTTTTATATCTAAATTCAATATAAAATGATTCCAATGACTTAAAATGGATTAATATATTTATAATATTTATAATATTTATTTAAAAAAACATAAAATTTTATTTAACTATATAAAAAAATTAGTTGAAAAAAGCAGTTTTGAATTAAAATATAGTATTTTTCATAATTCATCCGAATATGATATTTCACAGAAAAATACCAAAAATTCTCCGTAATATAATTTCAAAATTATGAATTAAAAAAATTAAGTTTATTTTATCAAATTAAATTTATGTGTGTGTCTAAAATTAATTTTATTATTTTCTGTAGAAGGAAAAAAAGAAGTTCCTTTAAGAAAAAAGAATCTTTAAAGATAAAAATACTTTTCCAAGAATTATATATTTCACTATAATTTTTTTAATTTATATAAAATATATATAAATAAAATTATAAAATTCATTATTTCTATTAATAGTTTAATGTTTAAGGATTGTATAAAATTATCTTGTTTAAATAATTATAATAATAATGTGTTGTTTCACAGAAACTTATTGTTATGTGTAACGCAAGCCTAGTCGGTATTGCGTGTAGCATAATATTACCTTGGTGTAGAATATTAAAAATTTATTATTTAGTTTCTTAATATAAAAAAACATTGTTATCCTTTATTGAAAAAATAAATGTAAAAAAGATTCATTTAATTAAAAAAATTAATCAAAACATCTTAGGGTGTTACATTAATTATTCATGAATATTTAGAACCACTATAATATAAGGACCAATTGACTATGATTTTCACCTTTTAATTTCACAAATTATTCTATATATTATTCAAACAACCATGTTTGAATATAAAACCAACTATGAATACCTATGTAACATTTTACATATATTTTTATGGGAAATATATTATAAACAATTATATCCATATAAGCGAGGCATCAATCATTAGTAGGACATGTATGATTAAAATATATCTCTATAAGTGTGTTATAATGTTTCAAAGGCCATGAAAGATTGAATTTAATTTTCAAATGGCTATAAAAGTGATGCTTGGTGTTTCAAAGATATGATTTTAAAAAATTATTTTATAACTACATCTACCAGCTATGAAAAAAATGATTAGGTTATTATGACTAAATATATAAGAAATAATAATTAAATATTAAAATGAGCTATACCAACTTTATTTATTGAGTTTGTTACAATAATATAGATATAGTATTAAGGAAACCTACATTATCATTTCTAGGAAAATAATAATAATAAAATTGGTAAATTTATTCAAAGGAAAAGGCATAGATATGAGGTGGAAAATTTTTGTGAATAGAACTAAACATCTAAAAAAGTTTAATTGAAAATAAAATTTTAGACTCTATATTATGTGAAAAAGTTAAAATAGAATCCTAAACCATTAAATGAATGGTAAATTTTATCTCATGTTAAAAAATTATATATATGATGAATTAAACATAATCAAACATATGTTTTTTACTAAAGACTATACAGATACTTCAAAATAAACTAATAATTTATTGATACATTTTTTCGTAAAAATTAAATTTTTTATTTCTTATGATGTTGAAGAGAAAATTACCATGAAGAAACGATAATTCCCATTCCCCCAGACAACAAAATCTCATCTTTAAATCAAAATAAAGACAAAAAAATGAAAAAAAAATATAATGTTATATTGTAAAGATGATGTATTCACAGGAAAAGAAGTATGTTTATGTGAGAAAAATATTTGGGACAAAGACCCAAGAAAATATAAGAACTTTTTACAAATAAATAGAATAAAATTTTATAGACCCTAAAATTCTAAAAAACCAACCAAAAACTAGAATAACAATGTTAAAAAAGCATCAAATGATTGTGAAGGCCTCAATACACACACAGATAGCCATCACATCCCCTTACATGTTCTATATAATTTTCCATGGAAAATGTCTCTTTGTCATCCTGAACTACTCTCTGTCTTTACCATAAAATCCTAAATAATGAATATTAAATAGGATGATGAACACACTTGATTCTAGTAAAAAAATGAATAAAAGTAACTTCAATACAATTAAAAGTAAAAAAATAGAAAAAACTAAAATAGAAAAAGTATGTTATCATTATCATCATCCCAACCAGGGCATTATTCCTTAAAACTCATTATTACACTTCTCTTGTAAAAATGATATTTGTATTGGAATCCCAACAATAATAAAATTTCCAAATAAAAATATTTATATAGGAAAGGTAAATGAATAATAATTAAAAGATAGATCCATATATTTTATATTAAAAAATCAAACAATAAACCAGATTCATCCTCAAACATTGAAAAATACATATGCAATAACATCCCAGATCGGAATCATGAAAAATTATAGTAGGGCCCCAAAATCAATCACACCAACTCTAGACAACTACTTTACAAGATATCAATTACAATTAATCATTCATGACTAAAATTATGAAACTTATTGGTTGAGGAAACTATAATAAATTCTTTGGGGGAGGGAGAAAAAATAATAATACCATAAATAAAAAACAAAAAAAGCATAAAACCTACCTAGGATCAACTATATTAATATTCAACATCTAATGTTCCAAGATGATAATTACCTTCTAAAATGATGCCATGGAAACATATAAATCATACTTTAAAGGGGTTTATCAGCAAACAATGATAAAAAAACTATTATTTAATAATCTTGGACATAATGGGGAGGATCCATCCATAGAACAAAATAGAACAACCCAAAATAAAATCAATAAGAAAAAAAATCTTCATTCCAAAGTCCCCTAATACAATAACATCTCGAAACTACCCCTATATAGAAGCAAACTGATCAACGGGATATGCGTAAAACACCCTAACCACCCTGTTGAGGGGTTATAATGAGAATTTTATAATGTTTATAAACTTCTTCATTGTCATATGGATGGAACCTCAAAGATGATGCATTGTACCACAAACTGATCATCATGAATAACCATGAAAAAAACACCTTATCACGATAAATACTTTATAATGAGGGGTGTGGGGGATGAAACCACGGATACATAACTTCCCTAAATTAAAGTAGGAGACTACCGTTGTGTCCATCAGTGTAAATGGACAAGAAGAAACCCATCGAAAAAAACTATATTGATAAGTGTGAAAATAGAAATGTTATCGTATAAAGCACCCAAAGAACCCTAAAAATAGTGGTCGTGGAGTGAAATGATTCATGACACAGTAGTCGCTGGATCACCATCACCCAATATATTAAGATTATGATAGATTCTCTAATTTTATAACTATATTTTTTCCAACATTTTTTTTCAGTTCCACTATACTAAAAATAAGAGTTTTGAAAAACCTATTAACCCATTTTCATATATATATATATATATTACCACTATTTTATGGAATACAAATCTTGGAGTATAATTTAGTAACCCAAATATGGGTTATGGGATCAACTATTTGGTTTAAAACATTGATTTATAATAGTTCATGTTTGGTTGGGATTTCAACAAAGTTGAGGGGATTTGGGATTACCTTATAATTGAACCCCTTGTCTTATCCATTATATAATTTACTAGTTTATCTTTTCCTATTAAATTTACTTATTATGTGTTTTAGTTATATCTTTGAAACCAAAATTATTATTATTCCTATTTATATATTAATTTTTTTTAAATAATGATTATTTTATAAAGTGTTTTTATTTTTGAAAATGATAATCATTCACTAATTTTTAAATTTTACAACTTATATTTTGAATTTAATTTTGGTTTGAGTCAAAATAATTCTATGTTTATAATATCCATTAATGTATTTTTACTATGTAATGATATTTTCATTGAGAGGATATTATAAATTTTGTTAAATGTGTTTATGCTATTTTTAAAATTGATGTTGATAAATTCACTTTACTCTTGAGAATGTTCCGAAGAGAATTTTCTATCAGATAACTTCAACTATTTTATTTTAGTTTCTTTTTAAATTTTTTAAATCGTGGAAATTTTTAAAAGGGTCTTTTATTTTATGTTACATCACACCATGAAATTAAAATGACACATAATCCTACATATCTTAAAGTTCCCTCCATGATCACCAGAGGTGGTCAGTTAACACATATAATATAATGATATTGTTGGGGATGAGATTTACCCTCAAATGTTACATCACATTGATATTACCCTAACTAAATATCTCAAAAATAATAAGAATAATGTGGATCAAAAAATGAATATACACTATAATATTAATATAATATCCCTAAATTAATTTAAGAGTCATATATATATAAAAATATTAAACTAAAACTCAAATACTATGAATAATAAAACCAATGTATTAAATAGAAAGAAGTACATAAATCTGATCAATGTAACTTTAATGGAAAATGAGTATTGATCCAAGGTGTCTACTACTATTGTATTCTTACTATCATGGCCTATTAACTTTAACTATAATATAATTCATATAATCAATAGAGAAAATAGGTGTATGTAAAAATAACATAAATGTTGTTATAGTTAAATTCATGTGGCCTTAGTTGTAAGTAGATGATGTTAGGAGACATCTTATAGGTGAGTACATTTTCAGTTACAATCATGTTGAAGAGTTAAATAAATTATTTTTTATATCAGTTGTACATGTTATACATTATCACTTGAATTTTTCATCAATTATTTATTTGGATTTATGAAAATGATGTGCATTGGGGAATATTTCATAAATATTATCAAAATTTTTATTATTGATTTTTAATAACAATTATTATTATTGTATTTATATATAATATTTTTAATATATTATATCATTAGATGGAATATAAATATCAAAATTATATCCTTATCTCTGGGGAACTAGTCTTCAACCTTAGGTGGTTGAGGTGCACACATGGGGCCCCATAACATTTAACATAAGTTAAATAGTTGTGTCAGGGTGGAATAATCATACTAGGGTGAGATGTTACCAATATAGTTTCTTTTCCAAGGTATTTATATATGAGTGTTGGTATATTGAAGATTATAATCCTATATATAAAAACAAATCAATGTGTTTTATCATGGAGAATAAAACTGTAGCAGAAGTACATGTTACTTAAGGAATATTGATTGTATATTTTTAATTAATAAATGATATTTTTGGACATAATTCTTACCTATTCGCTGATGAGTACTGGGGTTCTCATGCATCATTTTGGCATATAAATAAATTAAATATTTCTCTGAATTATTTTTTAATCGACCAATTATTTAAATATTTGTTATATAATTTAATTAGTAATAATGTAATCGATGTTTTTTGGAATAGTATTTTAAAAATTGATCAATTTAAAAAAAATTATGGAATTAATTTGGTGATATAATGAGATTAATTTTATTGACTAATTATCTAATGACCATATGTTAGATGTGATGCATGATGTTCCTGTTGAAAATTTTATTTTTAATTTATAATTTCTGTGATTATTTTTATAGAGTTATGAAACCAAAGAAGTGAATTGATGTGTCTCATGGGGAGGAGAATGAGAAAGATCATTATAATAAGAGAAATATGGAATGAGAAGTTAACAATTATCCATTATTGTGTGATATTGATACTTCATTATATTACAAGAAGGCTAAATATATGTTGAAAATTACTGAGATATAGAAGTATGATAACATTAGAAAGACTTTGTAGCCTTTGAAGTGGTTTGAGATTTTTAGTAATAGAGTGATTCTATATTTCCAAGATATGCTTCAACATATGGATCCTAGTATTTACTAGATGGGATTTATAGTAGGTTTAAGCTATTTGATAACACTAAGGAGAAGAAAGAAAAGATTTCAATTTCTAGGCTTGAGGGACTAGCTCAACACGGATGATATATCTTTGTTTAGGAAAAGAGCAATGGGGGGTTATAATGAAAATATTTTTATGCCCTATCCGTTGAGTAGTTCTACCCACATATGTGGAGTATGGATAGAGGTCAATATTTTATATAGGTGAAGTATTTTAATATATTTTTTCTCAATAATTCCTTTAGATTTAAATATATGCTCTATTTTTTCACTTACCATTAGAGGGTATGTGGCTACTACGACTCATCAGTTCAAGTATTGGATGAATATTGATATGTGATTAAAGGTATAACAATTTTTAACTAATTACATTGAAGTTATAAAGAGGTCTCTAATAATAGGGAAATATATTGGGGAAGAGAATGTGGAATTTGTAAAAGTTGGTGGATCTAGAAGTGAAAAAGAGAGAAACAGAGACGAATATTATAGGGATAATGAGTGATCATGTGGCATTGAGATGACATCTTCTTCTATGTTTTCTAAATCACAGACACCATTATGGTGTTATTATAATAGCTATAGAGGCTATAACATATCTATTTTTCTAAATGATCATAAAGAGTTTCACTCTTATGAGAAATGGGATATATTTATATGTTTTCCATGATGAGATCTCATAGGGTTGGGTGTTATGTTTTTTCTTCAACATAGGTACCAATTACATTGGACGGTGTACCAAATTAGAGAATCAAATGTATATTTTCTATGAGTTTTTATCAAAAGGGTATAAGTGATTCTCAGAGAAAACATCAAAGACGATATTCTATAAAGGGAAATTAGAAGACCTAGGGGAAGGGTGGAGGTGGAGGGTCTTTCCAGTTATTCTGCATTGATAATATACCAATAGATCATGGAAAGGCTCCTTATATAGTTACAGGTAAAATTAAATTTAAATATACCTTTGTCAATGGTTTACATGACTTTAGTTCTTATCATTCTTTTATATCTACTAATTTAGTATCTAAAATGTGTTTGTTTTTTTAGTTTATATCTAGAGATATATATGTTAATAATATTTTGGGAATGAGGGTAGAGTTCATCAAAAGATTATAATCTTGTTCCTTTAATTTAAATTTATATAGATATCATTTTATTTTTTTCATAGAGATAAATGGATTTAATATTATTATTTAGATGGATAAATTATCACATTTTCAAGTGTATATTGATTTTAACCTAAGGAACATGATATAATTTTTGGCACCTTATGGACCATATATTTTCTATGGGAGTATGATACATTCATGACTTTATAACTAACTATAATTTATGTCAATAAAATAGGATTATATCTTAAATAAATGGGATGGTTCTAGAATCAACTGAGGGTATTGTCAGTGTTGTTCTTCATAATTTGGTTAATAATTAACATGATATCTTTCCTATAGATTTTATAATATTACCTCTATATAAGGAGCTAGAGTTTGTGATTGACTTCGTTCCAAGAAATGGTTTTATCAATATACCTCAATCTCATATGTCTAGAAATAAGATCATAGAGATAAAGAACCAATTATAAGATCATTATATTAATGGATTCATTAGGAAACATATGTCTCCATAGGGTTCTCTAGTTTTATTAAATGATGAATGTGGTTATATTGTTATTGTTTTTTTCTTATCATTGATTAAATCAAAATATCATGATGAATCAATATTATTTTTCTCAAATTCAGGATATATAAAATAAATTTATAGGATCTTAATAGTTTTAGAATATTGATTTGTAATTGAGTTAATATATGCTGATAGTGGGAGATGAAGACATGATAAAGATAAACATTCAAACATGATATGACCATTATGAATTCACCGTGATGTTGTTCAGGGTGAAAAAAATGCACTGTATGTGTTTAAAGACTTATTGAACCATATTTTACATATTTATTTGGATGCATTCAGGATTATATTTGTATCATATATATAAATATATTCACAAAACTATAAGGTCTATGAAGAGTGTTTGGATATTGTCTTAGATACCATGAGAGCACATTGTTTTTATACTAAGATGTTGAAGTGTCATTTATTGAATCAATATGATAAATTTCATATGAATTTTATTATTTAATATGGAAATAAAAAAATCATGAGAAATTGGTACAAATGTAGTCTTGATAGATATGTAATAATATGTTTGAGATCCAGAGCTTCTTCAGCCTTACAGATTATTATCACTGATTCATCAAAAAACCATCTCACTCAAATAAATTAATTATGATGCTAATTATAATGGTATTAGAGTTTTAGAAAGAAGATAAATGTAAAGTTTTAATTAATGAGATAAATAAGAGGTGGGCATCAATACATATAATCATTTTATTAGATAAATGAAAGATATATGAGGTATATTGTGATTCCCTCAAAGTGTGATTATGATGGTTTTTAAGGTAATAAGAGATGGTAGAGGAAAATAGTTCTATGAAGTATATGATGAAAAATAATAATTACCATTTTCATTATAATAATTTTGATATGGTTTTTCTTGCACTCAAATTTTCCTAGAATTATCTCTACGGTGAAATGTTTTTAGTATGCACTGTCCATAATAGTGTGAAGTATATATATTCAAAATGAAATTTCAATTTACGGAAATGGAAATATGTTAAATATATACAATTAATATATTTTTAGATCATATATAATCCTAGGAAATGGAATTTCATAGTAAATTATTTATGAAAATTTTTGGTGGTTGAATAAGTTTGGTAGTGTGATGAATAGTGAAAATATACATCTCATTTCTCATGGATGTATCGTGATGTGTCTAAAGAGATGGGTTGAATTATCCTATCACCTTTGACCATACACTAATCATTGATGGAGTTGGTGAACTATGTTGAGTGATTAGATTTCGAGTTCTAACTTCATTGTTAATGATTATACGGTGGGGAGTAGATACGCAGATGGGCACTTGGTGAGGATTATCTATTATATTTTCATAGATATCTCTTTGTTATTATTGACCTATGAGAAGAAATAATGGAATAGTTTCATATTTATTTATGGGTTTTTCATATTGGTTTTACTAATAAGTTCCATGGTGTTGGATGGCATTTTTTTCAAGTATAAATTAGGGAATGCTTGGTTTTTTTGAGATGCTTCACTTATCATTTGGTTAAAGATAAAAATAATTTCCAATAAGTAATATTTAGTAATTAAACATTTAAAAAGGGAAATGGGATGATGTTATCATAAATTTCATGATATTATTTCTAATTTAATAGAAATTATTGGACGAAATTTGAGTTATTATTAATTTTTTGACCAAATAATCACACTTTATTTAAATGAGATAGACTTGGAATAATGGAAGGAAATGGAAAAACTATTATATAAAAATAATAACGCTTCATAGGATAACCAATAAAATTTTATCTAATTTGGATATAATATTCACATCTTATTTCTTGAAAATATTGTAAAACAATTTTGATTATCAAGTGAATATGAGAATATCTTATCATCTATTGATGGATGTCTAGTATGATTATACTATTAATATTCTTGATTATATTATTCATGATTGTATACATGATTTTTTGAGGTATATGGAAATATATTATTCAATTTTATAAGTTTTTTTTGTAATAAGATATATTAAACATCAATTCTTAGGGAGCCATTCAAGTATTTTTTAAATAAGGAATTATCTGCCACCTCTATATTATATGGGAGCTAGAAGGGAATATTTTATTTTTCCTAGCATGTTGAAAGTGAATTTTTATCACATGAAAGTTATTATGATGATTATTTTTATATAAAAATGTATAGAAAATTCTTATAGTAATCATACAATTTTTCCTATAATGTTTTAGGTTAGGGATTGTGTTTTTTTTCATGTGTCGCAGTGATTGGGTCATCATAGAGTAGGTATAAAAAGGAAGTTTCCTAAATAAATTTTTAGACAATTTGAGATTTTGTAGGGCATTGGTGAGATTTATTATACTTCGTAATTTCCTCCAAAGTATAGTTAGGTGATATCTTTTTTTATCTCAATTGAGGATATAAAGACTAGATCCATCACATTTTCATCTATGTGATGGAGTAGAATTAGGGCCAGATACATCACTCATTGAGAGACCGGTGTGTGCTTTTAATTTCAATAAAAAGAACTTTTTATGAAATTTAATGCCATCAGAGTATGTTCTTTGGTAGAATGTTTGTGTAGTAGACAACACTTGGGTATAAAAATATAAAATGATATTCCAATGGCTAGAGTTTGGTGATGCTCAAAAATGCTTCCATGGTTTGATACACCCTATAATGGGGATTTTATAATTTGAAATTTTTTTAGTTATGTTGTTGAGTTAATTAAGTTGTTTAAAAAATTATTTTATGATTAATATAAATTATATTATAGCTTTGGAGAAAACGGAGGATAAGAGAGGGTAATGAATCTGTTGACCATGATGGAAGTAAACAAAGAGGTACCACATGGTACCGGGTTTGAGGGAACTAATATATGGAGGAGGAGACATGGGAGGAGGTTTTTGGGTAGGGAATTGAGTAATGGATGGCTATCTAACATATACCATATGGTTTATTGTTATATTTTTTTTTAAATTTAGGATATTTTATATATTTTATATATTTTATTTTTTTTTAAATATGATATTTCCATTCTAGGGAATTATTTTATAAATGTCTCTAACCATGATCTCTAACTTCTATCCCAAAAATTAGTTGAAGATTTCCCCATTGTTTCAAGTTAGATCAATAATCCATTGGTGGTGTTAGTTTCATCTTAATAAGATATTTAATAACACTATACTTTTTCATAATGGAAATTAGGGGTTTCTTCTTTCACATTACGATTCTCTCTTAATTATTCAAGTTTAGTGATTTTTGGATATAGTTGTGATCAATGAAAAATCAAGTCTTCATTCATAGTAGAAAATATTAATTGATTGTTCTTTAGGGGACCACTAGAACTATTTTATGTTTGTCCTATGATTTTATAAAAATTTTAAAATTTATTTTCAATTTCATAGATTATAATAGTTAACTATAATTGAAAATTATTTCTAAAAGTGGATAATAATTTTTTTCAAGAATTGTTATTTGATTTTTATATTTTATTTTGACATTAAAAATTTTTATTCTTGTAATTGAATTTGTAATATAATAGAAGAGTTATGAAATGGTGAATTAATAATTTAATTTGATATAATTATTACTATTATAATTAATTTTAAGGGTATAGGGGATTGAAATGGTATTTTTATTCTAAGGTACCCTACAAAAGTATAATTCACTAATATTTTATTTTTTATTAATAAGATATGAATTCTAATAGAATGTTATGGATTTTTTCTTAATGTTTACCATTTTTCTCCTTGATGTATATATTGTGATAAAATTTATTTTACATGAACACAGTTGAGAAAAAATGTCGAAACACTTATAAATAAATTTGAGTGGCTAGTGTACTGTTTTTGATATTTTCTAATGGAAGTATTTAAATTCAATTTCCTTTAATATTGATGTAATTATAACTGTGGATGTAATATAATGACAATGAATAAGGGATATGTCTGTTCAATGATAGGTTTTGTTATGAATGTTTTTATATGGTTTTAAATAGAGATTTTGATTTGGAATGTTATTGATAGAAATCATGTTTATATATGATGATTTATTAGGAACTAAATTTTTAGTCATGTGAATTTGATAAGTGATTGTGTTATTTGTGATATATAACATGGGGATGTTTTTTATTATGATGGGAGGAAAATAAATATTTGTTTGGGACTTTTTACACCAACAATTTTTGTTGTTAAAAGTATGATGAAGTAATCATTTGTATGGACCATTGCGTTTGGTTTAGACTTGCGATATTAATGTGAGATCTATGTGATTTTATTTTCCTTATGATATACTTGAGAAATTATATGATTCCATGTGTTTTTAATATGAGATGATAATGATCCAGGTCTTTGGCTAGTTTCTTCTACGTTTGGTATCAATGGATATATCGATACTTATAGAAGAGGGTATGGGATGAATTGGGTGATTTATTTATCATATTTATTTTTATTGTATATTGAAAATTATGTTATTAAATCTTTTAATGATTTAAACTGTAAATATATAATCATATTAAAATCTCATATATTCTAGTGGTTTCATTATATTATAATAAAACTTTATTATTTCTCCATTAATAAACACCTCTTGTGTGAAAAATTATATGAATGAATCCATTGGAAATTTCATGGGGCCTCATATACAATGAAATAATCATAGAATACATCTTGGAGTTGGGAATGTTTTCATTTTTAGTGACATGGAAGGGAGTTCAGATTTTTTTTATTTCTTATTTGCGTTTTGTTTTTCATAGTTTGGTACTTGAGTTTTTCTGTTATGTATTGTTTTGAGGTAGGAATCATATAAGTAGTGATGATTATTGTATGCACATTACTATGTTTTTTATTATTAGGTTCTACCAATAAATATCTTGGTGATTTTTATTTAGGGCAATTCTTATGCGATGTACCATTAGAGGGTAAATAACTCCCAAAGAAATATCCTTAGACGATAGGTTGTATATGTTAGCCTATGGTGAATGCGGAGCATAAATGAGGCCTTATATTGTTTTTCCTTGAAAAAAATGTCTATAAATGGTGGTGTATTAATTTATATTGGTAATCGTGGATTCCCCTTAATATGAGTGTCATGATAACAATATACCAATCAATTTCAATGGAAAAAAATACTCCCAATAGAAGATAAAAAAATCTAAATCCTTGGCATTCTTATTTGGGGTATAATTGATGATGTATATATGTCAAACCTGAGTTCCTAGGAGGGACAATTTTTATTTTATTATACTTCATTATGATCGTAAATATAATGATATGAATTAAATAATTTTTTTTCTTATGTTAGAGATGAATTTTCTATGTGTCAACTTATAAAACCACATATGACATATATTCCACCGTTAATGTTTCTCATGAATGAAAAAAATAATATCATAGTTATGAGTTTATATATAGACACAACCTAATATAAAACTTCTAAAAATAAAGTGATGAATTGTGATTATAAGTTTACTATATGTTTAAGGAGATCATTAAAACCATGTCACCTATTAAAATGAATAAAAAAATCATTAGGTGATTAAATTTATGATGAGTTTACCTTGGAAATTAAGATATTCAACTATAATAATAAGAGAATATTTTGACCTTAAGAATCCCAAAATGAATGTATTTATTGGGAAATTGGTGATTTATGAGGTAGAAATCAAGTCAAAATATGATGATAAAGAATAAAATAGAAGAAAAACATTTCCATTATATCATTTTAAAAAAGGTATAATATTTCCTTGCAGTTATGTAATATTGAATGTGGTGATGACAATAAAGACGATGATAAAGAGATCCAACTTAATAGGATATTAAATAAATTATATAATAATTTTTTTTCATAAGGTTGTATAATTTTGAAGTAAATTATGATATAAATAGTGAATTAATGAAAAAATACTTCAAACAATGTCGAATATAATGAGTGTAAGAAGAAGGGATGTATTTAATATGACTATTGATAGAAGAAGTTAAAACAAATGTGAGAATAGAAAATATCCAATGGAATCCATCAATTCACCAATATAGGGTGATACAAAAGATATATCCAGAAACTCATTTCAAAGTGGTTTATGATGAACAATAATAGGAAACCAGCATTTATTTTATAACATGACACTATGAGCTACCTTGATTTTTTTCTCTTTGTAAAATGTAAATGTTGATAAATAGGATATAAAATTATTAAATTAGAATATTAATCTACTATGTTGAATGATATAATCAATAAAATTAAAAATAATTACTTGTGTCTTAAAATTACCAAAGCACTGCTAGAAAAATAAAGATATCTTTGGGATGAAATTTCACTTTAAAATTCATTCAAAAAGTATAATAAAAATATTATGTCTAAATAAAAATATATTTTAAATGATTTATAATGAATTAGTAAAAGTATAGATATTTTAGACAAATTATAATGAATCAAAAAATATTATAACAAAATTTGAATTAGATTATCTGTAGAAAATAATATAGATATTGTTTTCCTGATTGAAATTTTTCTCATATAAATGATTTTAGCCTATAATTCATGTATTTTTATAGAAAGTGGATCGATATAGTTTCTGAAGAAAAGAACACCCACTGTAATTATCCCAGAAATATGTTTCTTTACAGATGATCTATGTATATAGATATGATAAACTTGTGCGAAAATCATAGTTCCAAAATGAATTGCTAACCATTTGTTGGATTGTAAGAGTTTCAGTTACCCAAAAATCATTAACATGCATATTTTGTTGGTTATAATCATAAAGATATCCAATAAGAATACTTAGAACTTGGGAATTTTTTTTGAATATATATCACTAGTTAAAACTCTAGCTTTAAAAACCAAGTCAAAGTTGATGAATGTAAATTTAAACATGAAGAAAATGAAAAATGAAAAACTATTGTCCATTTACAAGTGGTATTTCATATTATATACATATGTGAAATATTATATTTCAGTGTCCAAAATAAAAAATTTATAGTATTAAAGATCTTTTAGATGGTGTTTATTATGTTATGTTTGAAAATAAGATATAAAAAAAATTTATTTCAAGAATGACCTTGATTGTATTACAAAGTGAAATGATAATAATTTTAAATTATATTTTAATTCTCTACTATCCTAGTATGATTCTTTCAATATAATATTTTATTGATACTCTCATCATTAGAATAAGATACTTGGACACCGTAATGTGAACTCATATATAAAATTACTATAATAAGGTTAATTAGGGATCTTCCAAAGCTTTAATTCTGAATGAATAAAGTTTGTATCGTATATATGCATGTTAAGAAAGGTAAAAATTATTTCCATCCAACACAATACGTGTCCACCTCCCAACCACAATATTTTGGTCATATTGATTTAATTGGACCTTCTAGAGTTTCGAGCCATAGTGGAAAGCATAATTCAAATGTTATTTTTATTGAAAATAATAGATTCTAATGGGATTAAATAATATATAAAAACTTGATTCTTATTCAAAATTTTAAAAATATTCAAAAAAATCGAAAACAGTAATGGAATTTCAAAAACAAATATTTTGATAAATGATGATGGACAAGAGTTTCAAAACCTAGAATTTACATATTTATTCTAACCATATGGTTGTAAAAATAACTTCTAATCCCATATAAAATCATAATAAAATGTGGTTATTGAAAGGAGAAACTAAAATATCTAAGTAATACGCTAGATCATACTCAATGAGTATTATTTCCTACTTTTTTGGGTGAGTCTATACACTATGTTTGTTATGTAATTAATAGGTTTATGATAGGAAAATTTCTAAGGAATAATACTCATTAATTATGGCATGGTCCAAATCCAAAGTTAGGATACCTCAATATATTTAGATAAAAAAAAATATTCTAATCACCAAAGATAGCTTTGAGAAATTTACAAATAAATTTGATGATGGAGTTTTACTTGGTTATTCAACCATAAGGAATGTATATAATGTTTTTAATAAAATATCCATTTTTATGGAAGAATATATTCTTGTATCATTTAATGAGACTAATAGAAATATGACTAAAAAACTATTGGATACCTCAAGGATTTTTTATCAAATTTAAATATAAATATTTCATCTATGAATAATGTCAAACATACTATTTTAGTTTATAAATATCAAGAAAATGGATATGATTTTCTATACCAAAAATATAACATTGAACCACCATGTATTTTTTTACCTTGAAACTATAGAAACCTAAAAACCCATCATTTATATGTTTTCATAAGTAATATTGAAAATGGAACTCTAGCAAGATCTTATTTTAGAAAAAAAATTATAAGATATTGCATACATGTCACAGCCTTAACCAAAGTAAATTATTAAGGTTATTAGTGAGGAAAACTATGAAATAACCATATAATAAAAAATTAATTAGTTTAAAATAATAGTCATTATCAAATTATTAGAAATACCCAAACTCAATCTCAGTATTATTATTAATTTTTATTTATATATAATGTGGTGGTGTAACACTTTATGATTTTAGAATACATTTTTATTTAATATATTTGATGTCTTTAATATATTTTGATTCATGAAAATCAAAAAATAAGTGAATAATGGATGATTAAAAATAAAAAATTAATGTCATTAATATATATTAAAATAAAATTAATAAAATAATTTATTTTCTATTAAAAAAATTCAAATTAATATAATGAAATTCCATTGATACCATAAAATACTATTCTAAAATATTTTATTGAATATTGGATTTTAGTTAAATTTAATAATTTATAGGAATTGTATAAATAAAAATTATTTAAAAGAATCAAGTAATAAAATAAAATAATAACATCAGTGAAATTATTGAGAAATGATATGTAATTTTAGTTTAGAAATTCTTAACTAAATATAAATGTTTTTTCCAAACATAATTTTTTATCATATATGTATTATTTAATAGATAATTTATATTATCTGGAGTATTAAAATTTTACGATGTTTATTATTACACAAGATTAAATAATGGAAATTATTCATAATTTTTTTATCAAATTTATATAAATAAATATAGAACAATTTTAAGCTAAAAGGGGATTAATTTAATTATAAAAATGTTGTTATGCACATAAAGAGTTTTATCTTAATAAATTAAATATTTTAGTACTGAAGGATTATTTTGATTAAATGTGTGAATAATATTTTGAGTAATGTATTTTAACATAATTATAGTTTTTTAGCTTTAATTTAATGAAAATAAGTTTAATTTTATTCTTAAAAACAAAATTTTCTAACAAAATTTTTGATTATGTTTTGTATAGTTATTATAAAAATTATTTTTACAGCCTATAAAAATTTAATTTTATTAAATTATTTTTTAATTTAAAATAATAATATAAATTTTTTCTTTTCAAGATAATTTTATTTTTTTATAATAAATATTTTCCATAATTAAAATTAACCCCCATAATAATGGTTAAAATGGCTAATAATGGAGTTAATCTAAGAGATAAGGCTTAAAATATCTCTAAAACATATAAAAATTGGATTATATGATGTTTTCTATACCCTAAAAAATCTTATTCTGGAAATATTTTCTATTTTTTCCAAATCTCACTGAAAAGGAATTTATATTATTTTAAAATGTTGAATATTTACAAGGGTACTACTCCCACAACATTTAAAAGATGAACTTATCTCCTTAGTTCATCACACATTTTGATAACTCTATCTCAACTAATACATAATCAATTGTCTTCCAAAATTACCTCCCCACATACTAGAGGTCATGGTGTCACCAAAGTACATCCAAAAATGGATTTAGTTGTAAGCCAAAGGAAGATACTCAAAGAAGAGTCAGTCATCCTAATCGAGTTCCTTCTGGATTACTTCTTCTTCCACCACCTTCAAATATATTGTATCCATCCTAAATTTAACACCCCAATCTTCTATGGTATGCTTGTCTTTGAATAATGCAATAGCGTGTGTTGTACGCAACATCGAGTTCTAACACACCACAACCAATCAAACTAGTCGTTATGAATAGTAATACCAAATTTTTAAAATATTATAAATCTTGTCTCTCAAAATGGACTTCATTTTTGGATTCGGAGTATCGAATTTAGCCTAAGGAGAAATTTTGGTACTTTTAAGATAACTTTAATATTATGATGAATAGTGAAAATTACTAAATTTTAATTAAAAACAACTTTTTAATCCAAATAATTAATAGTGATAAATTATGAATTTGAGTGGTTTTAAAGTATATTTATAATATACTTTTACCATTTTATACAATTTTGGTCATTAGACATAATTTCACAATTAAACAAGACATAAACAAGTATCAATCTTTTGATAGTTATTATATCTTAAAAACATGCTTTTTGTTTTGACAGCGGGAATTAATTTTAAATTAATTTCTGCCACTTATGTGTTTTGAATTTGGAAAAATGGATTCCATATTTGGAATCAGGATTTCCAAATTGTGTAAATCGTTAACTTTTATTTTTAGGCATTTTGAATAATTACTTCGGTAGATATATCATTTACCATGGTTAAAGGGCAAATCCGGTAAATAAGGGTTAAAAAATAATATTATAATAATACTAATTTACCATAAAACGTGTCCTAACCTTATTGGGGGATACATGTCCGACCATGGACATATTTGTGTCGATTTTGGGACCCCATGGAGCCACTTGTAGGTGATAGAGACACTTTATTTTAATTAAGTTAAAATAAATACAAAAATGACATAAGCAAATATCTTTTAGAAAAACAATTTTACATAGGGTTATATATTTTGGATTTTATATTATAAATATTAATTAGAAAGATAGAAATATTTCCTACATAAGGGTATTTTATTTATAATTTTTAGACATTATATAATTTAATTTATTTAGGACACAATGGTGATGCAATAATTACCTAATTAATGAAAAATTAAAATAATTGATATTATAAATAACCAAATTAATGTATTTTGAGACTTTTTATAAATACCAATAATTTTCTAGGATAATATGACATATTAGTATTGATTTAATTAACTTAGTTAGAATTAATCATTCTGTTATGATTTTTACAAAAATCAATTATTGAATTGTGTCAAAATTGACATAAAAGAGTTTTAAAAACAAATATTATATTATTAATTGATATTAAATTCCTAAAAATCTAAGGATAGGCCAAGAGACTTATATCATGATATGTGTATCATTAATGGACCACTTGGGGGTCTCTTGGATGTATATAGTAAGTTTATTAACCATATAATATAAAAATACAAAGAGACATTGTAAAAGTGAAACTAATTAACTAAGAGTTAATACTTAATGATAATGTTAATATAGTAACCCAAACCTATCTAAATCCTATTTGTTGAGTGGTTTTCGACCTATCCCCACCTTAAACTATAAATAATCCCCTTTGGAGCCATTAGAAGCCGAATATGAATTTATTATAAAATAATATTTCTAGCTTTTCCAAAGGTGCCCCTCAACCCCTCTTATAAAAGGGCACTCACCCTTCTCATTAATTCACACCTTAAATGCCTTTTGGTTCGGGAAAACCATGCCCAAATACTCTCTCAACTTCCCTCACTTAATCCTAGAGGCATTTTTTTAGTCAGAAATCTATCCTAAGGAGCCCTTTTGATCAAATCAAAATGAAGAACCCGAAGAAGAGGTAATGATTTCACCACCCATTTTCAAGTTCCTTTCTTCCCCCACTTCTTCTATCTTTGTTATTACCATCCTAAAATAATGAATCCAGTATCTCCTATATAATTTAATATTATTATAAATATTGTACAACCATATTCAATATTCTATCCATCCTTTGAATGACAGGTCACCATACGTGCGTACGTACGGCTTACCGTCTCCACGTCATGGTGTAATTGTTATTCAATATATTATTATTTGGATGGGTATAATAATGATTTGTAATTCATGTAAATAATAAATATAACATGATAATTATTCTGTATATATGATATACCATCCAATTATATATTATTTTAATATCAAAATAATGATATTGTCGCTCGTGCGTACGTACGGACTACCGTCTGCACGAACGCGATGAGATTCATTCTCCATCGTATCCATTCAAGTATAATTATCATTTGATGATTTAAAAATAATATTTAAGGACTTGATATAATTCTTGAAATGAATAAGATACAACCTATCCATAACAAACATGGCTTACATAATAAAACATATACAAGAAAACGAGTAAGTTAACACCTGAAGCAACGATAATACTAAGATATTATTAACAAAGCAATGTTAAAAGACCATATATGATAACATAATAATGTATATGATTCTTGTATAATTTATTAACAATTATTTCACCATTATACAGGAGGTTAACCTACCCCCAACAAAGGAAAAGTACAAGGTAAGGGTTTATTTCGCAATCTCTTCATTATCTGAGGTTGTTTATATGTAATAATCTGCTGTGACTTCTTTATCATCCACATCCATGTTTCTTAAAAATCGATTTCAAATTTTTTTTACTATTTACTATAATATGGGTTAAAGTCATTTATACCCTTGTTTACTTTTATAAGTGGTTTATAAAGGAATCTTTCCATTGTTTTCCAAACAATGTCATTTTTAACCTTTTCGACAGAATTAAGGTAAGAATGTTTTTTTAACTTATACAGCGGGTGCCGCTATTTTCCACCATTATAAAATTGTCGAAGCTTCCCATACAAGAATATAAGAATATTTTCAGAAATTTTTTTTTATTTGATAAATATATGACTCCTAAATTATTTCAAAATAGAAAGTGATATTTCTCTAAAAAGAGTTTTGATTTCATCTATGTCAACATCCTTTAATGGATTTTACGCTTATTTGAAGTTGATTTATTATGATACAAAACTTCTATATTGTATTGAGGGTTTTGTGATATGTTTGACTGTGGATGTGTTATTTTTATACCATTCATGGTTTATGGATGAAGTATTTACATTTCGTATGCTATTTTTATTACGAATGTTTATGTAATGTTTAAACATTTTCATATGGGAATGCATTGGACTTAATATGTGACGGGTGGAGCTCTCTATAGCTCCTCGATGCATCAGTTGGTATCATGAGACAAACTTGTGTCTTGACAGAAGGCCTTGACAAAATCTTATTTGTAGTCTTGGCATGAGGCCTTGGATATGTGGTTATGATAGTCTGGCATTATGCATTCCATCATTATGAAAGTGGTTATTGATATTTCATGTGATTATTTGATTAGTAGAATATCCATGTGAATAAGTAAATGGCATTATTTCATTTTATTTTTGTCATACTATGTTGAAGTTCAAGTTTAAAAGGATTTTGTTTTAGTTATACATTGCCTTAAATGTTTATTGTTATTTATGAATGTTTCCACTATATTGTTATGCTTACTGGGAATTTGAGATCACCCCTTTTCTATGTTTTATTTTTCCCAGGATGAGAAGAATTAATTTATGAATGACCTATAGGGATAGTATGAGGGGATAAGAGTGTGGACTATGGAGGCTATATTTTTTTAGTTTTCATTTTATGATGTAATGTAAACATTATTAATGTATCTAGTAATTCCAAGGCTACTAAACTAATCGGTCCTTCGAGACTTGATCTTTCTTGTGATCATGCCAATGTTATGTAATAATGCACCGACTCTGGGTAACTGGGGTCGGGGCGTTATAGTTGGTATCAAAGGAAGTTTAGTATGACCCTTAGAAGCTATATTTAGATAAACTCTGATTAGAGCACATAGATTTAAGATGGACTTTGAGGATTAGTATAGAAGAACTTCCTAGAATGTTGGTATTGTAGAGATTTTGTGAGTTTTCTGAGCAATACATCCCTGTCTAGATACGAGCAGGTAGAGGTGGCTCTGGCACAGATGTACCAAGGGGTAAAACCCAAAAACACCGCTTTGAGCTACACTCGAACGGGAACTGGTGCACGACAACGGGCCTTGCTGCACTCTTGGTTACGACACTCCCGAGGGATACACTTAGGATAACTCTCATTTTCTTTACAAATCATTATTAAGGGTTTATGAGTATATACCTCCTCAAAGAAATTTTTTTTATGATTATGGATTATATCCATAAATAGTTCAATTTATGTTAACTGTTTTATAAGTATGAAATTATGTTTTTAATTCATAAACAGATCTAGTTTGTGCCATTGTTTAGAAATGGCGCCTAGTGGATGAAATGGAAACCGTATCAATGCACGCACTCCATGTAGAGATTTCCCTCTTACTCAAGATAATTATAGTGGAGCTGGTGATGTAACTGGTTCCGATCAACTAATCACCATACTAGGACAACTCACTCAGGTTATGAATAATAACCTTACCCGTATAGAGCACCATGATCCACAGCATGGAGGATCAATGATAGATCGCTTCATGAGGCAGCAAACACCAAAATTCAATGGGAGTAGAAATCCATTAGTAGCTGAGAAATGGATAAGTTCCCTAGAGAAAATATTTCAGGCTTTGGGAAGTAGTGAAAGGGAAAAAGTTATCATTGCAGTTTACCGTCTCACTGGAGATTCTGATCAATGGTTGTCATTGATTCAAAACACGAAGGAAGATGATTAAGTATCAAATATAGAATGAAGGGATTTCAAAGATCTGTTTTTAGAAAAATAATTTCCTCGTGACCATCGAGCAGATATGGAAAGGCAATTTCTGAGTCTGAGACAAAGGAGGATGAGAATGTCGCAAAGTATGAGGCTAACTTTACACGGTTAGAAAGGTATGCTATAGATTATATACATAACCCAAGAAGTAAGATTGATTGTTTCTTTGACGGGTTAAAACCATTTCTCCGTCGAGCATTAGTCTCACAATCCTTTTCATCGTACGAAGACATTGTCTCATGTTCTATCAAGACATAAAAATGAATTCTCTATGTCTTATGACTTTAAAGCAAAGCAAGAGAAGAAGAGATCTGCTGATCAATCTAGGAATGGAAATAAGGGGAAGAAGGGAAAGGTTGAATATCCATCTTATGGTAAATTTGGGAAGAAACACCCCGGTACTTGCTTGAAGGGAATGGGTGTCTGTTACAAGTGTGGTGAAAAAGGCCACCAATCCCATGATTGTAAAGGGAAGAAGGAAGCTACCGATGTTCAGTGCTACAATTGCAGGGAGATGGGACATTATGCAAATTAATTTCCTAAGCGTCAGGGGAACTTACCTCAGAAAAGGGCAAGGGATCAAGGCCAAGATTATGCTATCACTACTGCTGAGGTAGAAACTCCGAAAGACATGGTGGCGGGTAATTTAATGGTTTCCCCAAGTTTAGCAAATGCATTATTTGATTCTGGATCATCACATTGTTTCATATCTTCCCAGTTCGCTATGAAAATAAGATATTTCCAATTTGATTTAATAATGTAGTTGTCAGTTAAAACTCTTAAGGGAAGTATCATTGCAACAAAGTTTTGTGAATCAGTCCCTATTAGAGCACATAAATGTTCTTTATTCGCTGATCTCATTGTCATACCTATGATTGAGTTTGATATAATCCTCGGTATGTATTGGCTTTCAGACCATGATGTGAAGATTTATTGTAAGAATAAGGAGGTTATGATTTTTGATGATGATGATAAGGAGCACCTTCTCTTTAGAGCAGAATCATCACCACCTAATTCTTATCTAGATCCACCCCCAGTAGCTCAACTAAATTAAATTATTAGGGTGGAAGAGGATGAAATTACAGTGGGTGTGGAAAGGAATGTTCAAATAGAGGATGTACCTATTGTGAAAGAATATGTAGATGTGTTTCTGGATGATTTACCTGGACATCCTCTAGAACAAGAAGTTGAGTTTTCCATTGATTTAATTCCTGGATCAAGGCCTATATCAGAGACACCTTATAGAATGTCCACTGTGGAATTAGTCTAACTAAATAAACAACTAGAGGAATTGAGTAATAAGGGATTTATTCAACCTAGTTTTTCTTTATGGGGAGCCCCTGTCCTTTTTGTTAAGAAGAAAGATGGATCTATGAGGTTATGTATCGACTACAGGGAAATCAATGCTATAAAAATAAAGAACAAGTATCCCCTACCTCGCACTGATGATTTATTTGACCAACTGCATGGGGCTCAATACTTTTCAAAGATTGACCTTCGATCTGGATACCATCAGTTTTGTGTGAATAAGGAAGACATTCTGAAGACTGCATTTCAAACCAGGTACGGGCATTACGAGTTTACAGTAATGCCTTTTGGATTGACTAATTCACCCTCTGTATTCATGGATCTGATGAATAGAGTTTTCAAGGAATATCTCGATGAATTTGTGGTGGTATTTATTGATGATATGTTGGTATACTCCAAAAGCTATGAAGATCATGAAAATCACTAGCACATTATCCTGAAGACTCTTAGAAGACATGAATTATATGGGAAGTTTAGCATGTGTGAATTCTAGCTTCAGGAGATTTCTTTTCTTGGACATATTGTCTCTAAATATGGAATCTCTGTTTATACTTCTAAGGAAAAGGAAATCCACGAGTGGCCAGCACCTACAATTATAACTGAGGTACGCAGTTTTATTGGTTTGGTCAGTTATTATCGATGTTTCGTCCAGAATTTTTCCTGATTGGATAACCCATTAACAAAGCTCACACGTAAAGGGGATACATTTTTTGGACAAAAGAGTGTGAAGAATGTTTCGAATAACTGAAGATAAAATTAGTCAATGCTCCTATATTGACTCTACCATTGTGGAATGATGGGTTCGTTATTTATAGTGATGCATCGAAGAAAGGACTTGGTTGTGTCCTTATGCAGAATGATAGGGTTATTGCCTATGCATCACGACAGTTGAAAATTCATGAGAAAAACTATCCTACTCATGATCTTGAGTTAATAGTTGTGATCTTTGCTTTGAACATATGGAGGCACTACCTCTATGGTGAAAAATGTGAGATTTATACTGATCACAAGTGTTTGAAGTATATTTTCTCACAAAAAGAACTCAACATGAGGAAAAGGAGATGGCTTGAATTACTCAAGGATTATGATTGCACGATACACTACCACCCGGGGAAGGAAAACAAGTTTGCAGATGCTTTGAGCAGAAAAGATCATGGAGTTTTGAAAAATATAATAATTGAAAGGGATCTAATTTTCTTGGATCTAGTGAAGATGGACATGGGAATAACCTGGGAAGGTGAAACATCAATGCCTTTTCAAATGGTTTCCAAACCATCTTTACTAGAAAGGATTAAGAGTTCTTAGACGGATGATGAAGAATATCAAAAGAAGATTAAAGCTGTGAATGATGGGAGATTGAGAGACTTTTTTTATGAAGATGGAATTTTGAAATTCAGGAAGAGACATTGTGTTCCCGATATACCTGATCTAAAAAGAGAATTTCTGGATGATGCTCATAGTTCCAATTTCTCTATAAACCATGGGAGAACCAAAATGTATAGAGATTTGAAGGATCATTTTTGGTGGGACAACATGATGAGGTAGATTGCTGATTTTGTGTCATGATGTATGGTTTGTCAACAAGTGAAAGTTGGAAGGCAACAACCTGGAGGAGTCATGAAACCTCTTCCCATACCGGAGTGTAAATGGGACAATATTACGATGGACTTTGTCACGGGACTACCAAAGACTCCTAGAAGGAACGATGCAATATGGGTCATTATTGATCGTCTTACCAAGTCAGCACATTTTCTTGCTATAAGGGAAGATTTACCACTTGAACGGCTAGCACGATTATATATTAATGAAATTTTTAGACATCATGGAGTACCCCTATAGATTGTTTCTGATCGTGATCCCCATTTTACGTCAAGATTCTAGAAAAGTCTTCAGAAATCCTTGGATACTGAACTTCATTTGTGTGCTGCCTACCACCCTCAAACAGATGGACAATCAGAATGAACTATTCAAACCTTAGAAGACTTGTTGAGATCCTGCTCACTTGACATTCTGGGTATGTGGGATCAATATTTACCTCTGGTAGAATTTTCCTATAACAATATCTTCCATTTGAGTATTCATATGGCACCATATGAAGCGTTCTACGGAAAGAGATGTCACACGCCAACCTGTTGGGATGATGTTGGTGAAAGAAAACTTGTAGACCCAGAACTGGTGGAGGAAACGATGGAAAAGGTGAAGGTAATCCAAAACCATATCAAAGAAGCTCAAAGTAGGCAAAAGAGCTATGCCGATAATCGAAGGAAGGATGTGGAATTTCAAGTCAGTGATCATATTTTCCTGAAGGTATCTCCATGGAAGTGAGGCATACATTTTGGTAAGAACGGTATATTGAGTCCCAGGTACATCGGACCTTTCCAAATTCTAGAACGAATTGGGGCTGTAGCTTACTGATTGGCAATGCCGCCAAGTCTCTCCAAAGTTCACGATGTGTTCCACATATCTCTGTTGAGGAAATACATGCCTGACCCAACGCATGTACTCACCTATAAGGAATTATAACTAGAACCCGATCTGTCTTATTGCGAAGAGCCCGTCAATATTCTCGATACGAGAGAACAAGTACTGAGAAACCAGATGACTCGTCTGGTAAACATCTTGTGGAGAAACCATAAGATGGAAGAGGCAATGTGGGAACCCGAGGAACTTTTGACGAAGAACCACCCAAGTATTTTCATGCGGTATTATTCTAGAAATTTCAAGGATGAAATTATTTGAAGTTGGGGAGAATGTAATACCCCAATCTTCTACGGTACTCTTCTCTTTGAATAATGCAATAGTGTGTGTTGTACATAACATTGAGTTCTAACACACCACAACCAATCAAACTAGCCGTTATGAATAGTAATACCTACTTTTTAAATTTTTTGAAATTTTATCTCTCAAAATGGACTTCATTTTTGGATTCGGAGGATCGAATTTATCCTAAGGTGAAATTTTGGTACTTTTCGGATAACTTTAATATTTTGATGAATAGTGAAAATTACTAAATTTTAATTTAAAAAATCTTTTTTAATCTAAATAATTAATAGTCATAAATTATGAATTTGAGTGGTTTAAAGGTATTTTTAGAATATATTTTTACCATTTAATACCATGCTGGTCATTGGACCTAATTTTACAATTAAACCAGACATAAACAAGTATCAATCTTTGGATATTTATTATATCTTAAAAACATTCTTTTTGTTTTGACAGTGGGAATTAATTTTAAATTAATTTCTTCCACTTATGAGTTTTGAATTTGGAAAATTGGATTACATATTTGGAGTCAGGATGTCCAAATTTTGTAAATTGGTAACTTTTATTTTTAGATATTTTGAATAATTATTTCGGTAAATATTTTATTTACCATGGTTAAAGGGTAAATCCGGTAAATAAGGGTTAAAAAATAATATTATAATAATAATAAATTACCCTAAACGTGTCCTAACCTTATTGGTGGATACATGTCTGACTATGGAAATCTTTGGTTCGATTTTGGGACCCCATGGAGCCACTTGTAGGTGACAGGGACACTTTATTTTAATTAATTTAAAATAAATACAAAAATGACATAAGCATATATCTTTTAGAAAAACAATTTTTACATAGGGTTATATATGTTGGATTTTCGACTATAAATATTAATTAAAAATCTAAAAAGATTTCCTACATAATGGTATTTTATTTATAATTTTTAGACATTATATAATTTAATTTATTTATGACACAATGGTGATGTAGTAATTACCTAATTAATGAAAAATTAGAATAATTGATATTATAAATACCCAAATAAATGTAATTTGAGACTTTTTGTAAATAACAATAATTTTCTAGGATAATATGATATGTTAGGATTGATTTAATTAACGTTTATCGATGTAATAATTTTGTTACTATTTTTACAGAAATCAATTATTGAATAGTGTCAAAATTGACATAAAAGAGTTTTTAAAACAAATATTATATTATTAATTGATATTAAATTCCTAAAAATCTAAGGTTCGTCCAAGAGACTTATATCATGATATGGGTATCATTAATGGACCACTTGGGGGTATCGTGGATGTATATAGTAAGTTAATTTACCATATAATATAAAAATACAAAGAGACATTGTAAAAGTGAAACTAATTAACTAAGAGTTAATATTTAATGATAAGGTTGATATAGTAACCCAAACCTGTCTAAATCATATTGTTTTAGTGGTTTGAGGCCTATACCCACCTTAACCTTTAAATAATCCACTTTTGAGCCTTTATAAACCGAATATGAATTTATTATAAAATAATATTTCTAACTTTTCCAAAGGTTCCCCTCACCCCTCTTATAAAAGGGAACTCCCCCTTCTCATTAATTCACACCTTCAAAGCCTTTTGGTTCGGCTAAAACCTACCCAAATACTCTCTCAACTTCCCTCACTTCATACTAGAGGACTTCCTTTAGTCAAAAATCCATCCTAAGGAGCCCTTTTGATCAACTCAAAAGGAAGAGCCCGAAGAAGAGGTAATGATTTCACCACCCATTTTCAAGTTCCTTTCTTCTTCCACTTCATCTATCATTGTTATTACCATTCTAAAATAATGAATCCATTATCTAATATATATTGTAATATTATTATAAATATGGTAAAACCATATTCATTATTCTATCCATCCTTTGAATGACACGTCACCATACGTGCGTACGTACAGCTTACCGTCTCCACGTCGTGGTGTAATTGTTATTCAATATATTATTATTTGGATGGGTATAATAATTATTTTTAATTCATGTAAATAATAAATATAACAAGATAATGATTTTGTATATATGATATAACATCCAATTATATATTATTTTAATATCAAAATAATGATATTGTCGCTCGTGCGTATGTACGGACTACCGTCTCCATGAACGCGATGAGATTCATTCTACATCGTATCCATTCAAGTATAATTATCATTTGATGATTTAAAAATAATGTTTAAGGACTTGATATCCTTTTGGATATGAATAATATAAAACCTATCCATAACAAACACGGATTACGTAACAAAACATATAAAAGAAAATGAGTAAGTTAGCACCCGAAACAACGATAATACTAAGATATTATTAACAAAGCAATGTTAAAAGATCATATATGATAACATAATAAAGTATATGATTCTTGAATAATTTAATAACAATTATTTTCACCATTATACAGGAGGTTAACCTACCCCCAACCAAGGAAAAGTAAAAGGTAAGGGTTTATTTCGCAATCTCTTCATTATCCGAGGTTGTTTATACGTAATAATCTACTGGGACTTCTTTATCATCCACATCCATGTTTCTTAAAAATGTATTTCAAAACATTTTTACTATTTACTAGAATATGGGTTAAAGTCATTTATTCCATTTTTTACTTTTATAAGTGGTTTATAAAGGAATATTTCCATCGTTTTCCAAACAAGGTCCTTTTTAACCTTTTCGACAGAATTAAGGTAAGAATGTTTTTTTAATTTATACGGCAGGTGCGGCTATTTTCCGCCATTATAAAATCCTCGAAGCTTCCCTTACAAGCTTTTAAGAATATTTTAAAAGAAAATGTTTTATTTTATAAATATATGACTCTTAAATGATTTCAAAATAGAAAGAGATATTTCTCTAAAAAGAGTTTTGATTTCACCTTTGTCAACATCCTTTGATGGATTTTACGCTTATTTGAAGTTGATTTATTATGATACAAAACTTCTATATTTTATTGAAGGTTTTTTGATATGTTTGACTATGGATGTGTTATTTTTATACCATTCATGGTTTATGGATGAAGTATTTACATTTCAAATGCTAGTTTTATTATGAATGTTTATGTTATGTTTAAACCTTTTCATATGGGAATGCATTGGACTTAATATGTGATGGGTGGAGCCCGCTATAGCTCCTCGATGCATCGGTAGATCTCATGAGACAAACTAGTGTCTTGGCACAAGGACTTGACAAAATCTTATTTGTAGTCTTGGCACGAGGCTTTGGCTATGTGGTTATGATAGTGTGGCATTATTCATTCCATTATTATGAAAGTGGTTATTGATATTGCATGTGATTATTTGATTAGTAGAATATCCATGTGAATAAGTAAAGGGAATTATTTCATTTTATTTTTTCCATACTCTGTTGAAGTTCAAGTTTAAAAGGCTTTTGTTTTAGTTATACATTGCCTTAAATGTTTATTCTTATTTATGAATGTTCCCACTATATTGTTATCCTTACTAGGAATTTGAGCTCACCCCTCTTGTATGTTTTATTTTTCCAAGGATGTGAAGAAGTAATTTATGAATTACCTTCAGGGATAGTATGAGGGGATAAGAGTGTGGACTATGGAGACTATATTGTTGTAGTTTTCATTTTATGATGTAATTTAAACTTTATTAAGGTATCTAGTTATTCCAAGGCTACTAAACTAATCGGTCTTTCGAGACTTAATCTTTCTTGTGATCATGCTAATGTTATGTAACAATGCATCGACTCTGGGTAATTGAGGTCGGGGAGTTACACTAAAATTATTACAAATGTATAAAAAATATAATGAAATTTTATTATTCTAATAGAATAAAAATAATTTATTTATCTCCCATCCAATGGACACTGATAGCATCGCTAATGCATATATACAAACTACCATCTACATGAAGCGACATGTTCCATTTTCTATCACCAACTAAAATTTATGGTTATATTGGTGGAATGAATTAAAAAATATTATATTTTTGACATAATTATTATTATACAAAGTTAAATTATTTTTTACCTTCCATTATTTCAATTCATTGACAAATGAATTTATTACTAGCGCGTACCCACAAAATACCTCCGTCACAAAGTGATGTAATTCAATTTTCATTACTAGCTTATATGGATTTTTTTAAAGTTTATATAATAAACAATTATTTTATTTATTAATTGATTAATATTATATATATGATGAAACCATGAACAATTTTCAAGGAATATAATCTATTAACATAAACATGCATGAAAAATGAAATTGTTCTCACCCAAAATATTGATTTTGTAGAGATGTTTTAATAAATGGGTGATTGGAAATTATAAACAAATAAAATCAAGTATTATAATTATTAATATAGTTAAAATATATATTTATAATAAATAAAAAATATTATATAATAGGGCATAGTATGAATGTAGTAAGCCATGGATTGAGGTAAGAGTTTTTGTAACAATATCATTTTTAATTGGGATTATTCATGTTTAAATATAGATTTGGGAAATTGCATGATTTCTCTCTCTATATTTCTCAATATCCATAGTATACCACATATAGTTTCGAATACCTTTAATATTTTTGAGGATTTCCTTTATTCTTTCCGTTTCCCCCTCATTGTTACTCAAAATTCCCATAGAGTGTTGTTATGGTGACATGTTTTTATTTTATCTTTTAGGTCAATAATATATTTCTTCCATGTCCATATGCTTCATTGTGTATCAAAAATATTATTATTCATATTTCCAAAAAAAATTAAGGGCCATTTTAAACTATTTGTTTTAATTTATTTACAAATATTTTAATAGGAATCTTTTTAATGTTGTCCACTAAGGTCGCTTTTGATTAAATTTAGAATAGTGAAGAATGAATTTTTTATCATTTACCAAATGACTATGTTTTCTTACCATAATTATAATTAGTCATTATAATTATTATTTTATAAGTTTCCATGGTTTTGAAAAGAATAAATAATTACCAATTTTGAATTTCATTTAAAGTTACTGAATGAAGAGGGTGTTTCCTCTTATTTTTTAAAGCATATATTAAACTATTTTACAAAATAATTTTCATCTATGTCAACAAACAATAATAAGTAGTATATTTCATTAAGAAAATGATCTAATGATACTGTGAAGGATATTTTTGGATGGATTCTTATTACCATATGATTTAATATTTATGAAACCTATTTATTTCCCTTGGGTTATGTTATGATCAAGTTTTGAATGACTTTATGAGATTGCGTCACAAAAAAGAATGGTTGTTACTATGTATTGGGTAAGATATGAATTATATATCCCTCCAAAGAATTGGGTAAATATTTATAGATCTTCAGATAAAATGAAAAAGAATAGGGAGTGAACCCAATCAAATATTAGACTCTATCCAACATGATTAAAAAGGGGATGGGTGTGAACCCAATACATAGTGGGACTATATCCACTATGTTATGATGGTTTTGGATGTGAAACTTTAGTAATGAAATGATTTTATATTCTTATAATTGTGTTGTGAACTCCTATTAAATATTCTTATTATTATGATATTATTTTAAATCCCATAATTTATTTTTTATTAGTCCACACTCTTATTACTAACGTCTTATTTTATGACTATTTTTTATACTATGAATCATGATTCATGATATATGACTAATTGGGTAAAAATTATATATGTTATGAACATTATTTCTTACTCTTATGTTAATATTATACCCACATATGTTATTAGATTAACGAATCTCATTTTTACCCTTACTGAGTTTCTAATATCACCATTTTTTTCATTTTCTCTTTTATGAAGAAGGGTAATGATTTTGAAATGTTTAAGAGGGATACAATGTTAGTGGAAATTTTTAGGATATGTTGAATATCTTTTATGATGTATGTTTGTAACGTATCTAGTTGTAAAATAAAAAATGTTTATGGTTATAGGGTATAAAATATTGTTCAATATAATAAGTTTATAATGATATATTTATATATATGTTATTATCAATATTCCTCACTTAGTATCATAGTAGGGTTTAGTTATTTAGGAAGATTAGATTGTGGTGAATATATGGAATATACATAATAAGTTCATTATAAGGTGTTATAATTTAAGATATTTGGGAAATTATATTCAAGATTATATTTTTACATACTCATATTATTTATTCATGAATCTTTCACTCTTTTTTTTGGTTTTATTATAGGCTTAGACCTAAAAAGAATCATGTTAATTATGAATGTGGAGAGAAATTTAATGATTCTCCTCATTTAAAAACTAAATGGGGGTTTGAATACAAAATCTAGTTTCTATTCTTATGAAAATATCTCATGATATGAATAAAAATTAGCTTTCAAATGATCATAGGAAGGAAACAAATTCCATTAGATAATTCATGATGAAATATATAGCTTCCTTTAGTGGGATCTATGATCCATTATTTTTTTTACTAATGGATCAATACTACTAAGATTGTATTTTCATTTCAAAATTCCTCTAAGAATGAAAACTGATTCATGGATTTTTTTAACTAAATGATAAAACATATCAATGGTGGAATCTTACTAAGAATATGATGAATGATGATGAAATTGATCCATTAAAGGGGAGGATTTTAATAGGATATTTATTAATAAGAACATTCCCCAAACTCTTTTTATGGAAATGGAAAGGTAATTCTATGTTCAAAATTAGACAGATGATGAATTCATTATTATCATAGAGAGAAATTTTATAATTCTTTTATTGTACACTTATGGTTTTATCATTTAACTGAAATGAATAATTGAATTATTATTTTGTGGATTAAAATGGAGTCTCATAAATGAGTATTCATTATGTGACTTTAGTAGCTATAAAGAAATAATTAATTGTTCTCTCAATGTAGAAATGGATATTAGAGACTCTAATTATTATTGTGGATTTGGGTAAATGAATAAAAAGATGGATTTTTAAAGAAATTCTAATAACAGCTCCATGGAGGAAAGAAAATTTATCTTCTTTCACGTCATGTGAGAAAATAATCATGGTGTAAAATTACATAACAAAATTGGTAAATGTTTTATATGTGGAAAATATTGTCTTTAAGAAAAACCATGTTGAAGGGATATACGAGGCCATTCAGTGAAATGAATATGGATAAGTCACAACTCAATGGAATACCCATAGAATAATTCTTTAATTTCAAAGTTTATGTGTATTAAACTAAATAGTGAACATATGTGAGGGTTAATGAAGAAAATCAGCATCAACAATCTCTTATGACAAAATAAAAATGGAAATACCATATGATCCCAACTACCAATAGGGGTCATGAGATTTTAGTAGTGAAAGGCACATATACTATCCACTATAGAACTATGTTTTTCAATTGACTTTGGATATAACTTCTCCATTACATATTAAGACTTTTCAATGAGTTTCATATCTCTATCTAAATGATTATATGTTGAATTATCATTGAAAACACATAATATTATAATAATTTGATCACATATCTATAACTCCTACATAATTAATTTGTGAATAATTTTGCATCATATAAATCTTATAATTATCACTCAAATTGAATTTGATTTTTTATTTTGGCATGGTTTGGGTATCTATATATAGAATATATAAAACACCAATGAAGGGAAGTCAAGTTTGACATTCTAAACAAACCCATGATCATCCATTAATATAAAGATGAAAATGAACATATAATGAAAATTACCTCCATTATAGTAGTTTTAATAATTATTCACAATGTGTATTTATATAAAATGATTATGGGAAAATCAGAATTAATGATATGTCTATTAGGTGTTAATATAGAGATATCGTTATTGATGAGTTTTCTAGTATTCATCTAAATTATTATGATGTGTTTTCAACAAAAATCATACATAGTGATACACTTATTTCAAAGTACCCTTCTAAAATGACCTTGATTTCATTTATATAATTGGAGAAGAAAATCCAAGAGAATCTGGAAAAGGGATTGATTCATCCATGTTCTTCTCCATGTAATCTTCCTATTCATTTTATTGAAAATAAATATGGTTTAATGCATATCTAGATTGATTTTCATGAACTTATTAAGATCACAATCACTATTAAGTGTCATCTAAATAGTATTTTTGATTTTATCAACTATGTGGAGATTAATATTTTTGAATAATTGAATTTAGATTTGTATATCATCAATTAAGGTTCAAAATAGAAGAAATAAATAATAAAACCTTTCATTAGAGGTATAAATACTTTTAATTTATAGTGATATTATTTGGATATACCAATTCTAATTCTATGTTTAAAGATTTAATAAAAATAATCATTAGAGATTTACTTGATTTGTTTGTGGAAATTTTATGGATTATAATCTCATATATTCCAAGGGAAATGAAGAGTATATCTAACATTTATGTATTTTGTTGAATACCTTTGGAAAGAATAAGTTGTATGAAAAATTCTGATACTGTGAATTATGGATATTGAAATTATAGTTATTAGACTATATAATTATAAGAGAGGAAATATTTATTGATCTATCAAATAGAAATGTTTTTAAGCATTGGAATGGACTATCCATAGTGACTATATTTATAAGGTTTTTGGTTGAACTAGATACTATCGATGATTTTTGGGAAAATTGTAACAAATATCAAATCTATTAACAACATTGACATGAAATGTAGTCTTTTTCGTTACAACAAATGGGTCTGAATAGAATTTAAACTAACTAAATAAAAGATAGGCTAGTGCATCTGTTCTCACACTACACTATAATGGATAAGGGTATGTGGTATATAGTGATACATCAAAGAAACAAAAATATGTTTTTTATCTTGGAGAATGAAATTTATTTCATGTATATCAATCCCTTTGCTGTTTTGTAAGAAACATTACCTGAAACATTGTTTTGAGTTGAAAATGGAATTTTTTGAATTGAAAATATAGAGGCATTATCAATATGGTAAAAGGTATGACATATATATAATAATAATAATAATAATATCATGAATTAGTATATGGGGGGATCCTACGTTGTAAAAAACATAATACTATATCTAAAATATTAGGGTTGGAATCCTAGAAAGTCTACTGGAGGATTTAGGATGATGGAAGTGATGATGGCATACTGCAGGCTATATATTGTTGGCATGTCACTACACTGGGACTTTGGGCTATTAAATGTTACATTAATACATATAGTGGGATTAATTCCCACATACAATTGTTCCATTCATATAAAATAACTAAGGATTGATGTGTGGGCTATCCCATAATGGGGTTATGACCTATCTTTCTGACCTGTGTGTGTGGTGCTTGTGTGTTTGATATAACTTTACCCCCTAAGCACTAAATATATAAATATACATTTAAGTATATATTCACTATAGAATGTTTTGAATATGAATAAAAGTAAAATATTTAATTTGATTAACTTTTTTGGTTCCTTGATACTGTACAACCATGGGAATGAAAAAAAAGGTGGCTGATGCTTCGAAATTAAAGAGAAATGCTTTCTTTTCTATGATACATATTAAAATAGATACAATACTATTGATCTGTGGAGGATGGAAATGTAGTTAATAATGGAAGATATGAAAATATCTTTCTTCTAGTTTAATTATCTTTCATCCATTTATGTAAAGAACAAAGAGGCAAAGAAAGATGAAGTCGAGTTAGAGAAGAAAGTAAGTAATGCTCCGAAGTTAAACTTAGATACTTATGGAAACATAAAGTTCAAGAGTCAAGAATTTATCCTATAAATACCAAAATTTAATGAATATATGTTTAATGATTTACATAGATCATAATTCTATATTAATCATGGGAGTAAAAGGATGTATAGTGATATAAGTAATAATTTCTTTTGGGACAACATACAGAGGGATATTATAGATTAATTATCTTGATGCCTAGTATATCAGCATGTTAAATATAAATGTCATAAGTCAAAATGATTATGAACCCTTTACCCATAAATTTATGGAAATGGGGAAAGGAAACCATGGATTTCATTACAGGATTCCCCAAGACATCTAATTTCTATAACACTATTTTGGTCGTAGTCAATGACCTTACAAAGTCAACGATTTTTTTTACTATTAGAGAATATTTATTAAACGATAAAATTTCCATGATATATACAATGTATGTGGTAAATGTTTCATAGGGTATAACTCTCAATAATTTATAATCGAGATATAATGATTACCTCATTATTTGAAAAAATTATTCAGAAATAATTGATTCTTGAGTTGAACATTAGCACTAAATTTCATCCTTATATATATGGTTAGTTTGAAAGAACTAGTAAATCCATATAAGATAATTTTAAATATTTCCTTATGTATTTCAAAGTTGGTTAAAATCAACTCTTTCCCCTAGTTGAATTTTATTAATATAATATATTTGAATTGAAAATAATGAAGCCTAATTATGAATCCCTCTTTGGAAAGAAGGGAATATCATCAATATATGGGGATGAATTTGGAAAATGAAAGCTATTGGGACCTGATGTAGCTATGAAAATGGTAGAGAAAGTTTGTTTTATTCAATTCATATCAAGTTAGGTTAGATTTTATTGGAGTTTTATGCCAATTACCATCAATGGTATCTATATTTTTATGTTTAAGGGATGAAATTTCTATATATTTCATATTGGAATAAGGTTACATGATTTGGGAGGATGGGGAAGTTAATTCCCATACACATTAGTACCTTGTATATTCTTTATCGAGTACGCATTGTAGCTTAATTTTGGACCCTTAACCTGATCCTAACCAATGTTTATGATATATTCCACGAGTCAATTTAGAGGAATTATAAACTTGATACATCATATTCACTTAACTCAGAGGGCGTACCACTAGAGAATGATCATTTATTTGTGGAACAACCTACAGAAATATTAGATCATAGATATAAATTGTTACATAACCATGCCCCAGACCGGGATAAGGTTCTCTATAGAAACAATAAATTTTGGGAGACTATGTTTAAATCATATGAGGTAATGAGCAAGAAGTATTTTCCATTTTTTCATTGGAGTAACAGAATTTATAGGGTGAACGTTTTATAAGGGGTAGGCTGTAAAACAAGAAGATTCTAAAATATATCATTCGTTAATAAATTCTACATTTTTGATAGCTTGTGATTCAAATAAAAAAAACATTAATTGAAAATTTTATTATTAATAATATAATATTAAATTCGATAATAAATGGTGAAATGAAATAGATAAAATTAATTATTTTGTAAGAAAGGGTAAAAGTAACTTTTGAAATTCAATTGATCCTAGAAAAAAAAATTGATTTGTTTTTCAATTAATCATTTTTTATTAAATTTATTACATTTAAATAAGGATATAAATAAATTTTTTCCAAAAATTATATTAATAAAATAATTTAATTTCATTGATGAAATCTTTTAGAAATGATATGGAATGGTAGTTTATCAATTCCATACTGAACGTAAGTGTTCAGATTGTAAACATTGCTTTTATGATATATATTTTATCAAAAATATTATTTAATTTATTTAGAGTACTAAAATTATAAGAATTTATTTTTTACATATTTCTATATATAAATTATTATTCATACCTTTTTTTATCAATTATATGGAAATAAAGATAAAATAATTTAAATGAAAAAATATATTTTTTTTACACAAAATTGTTTTTATATTTGAAATGAGTTTTTATCTTAATAAAATAACTTTATAATTATTTATATATATTTTTAATATAATATATACACTAAAAATGTTTAAAATTATTATATTAGTTTTTACATTGAAATGAATGTGAATGGAATTATTTTTATTCTTCAAATGAAATATTCTAAAATACTGTTTTCTTTATATTTTGTAATCTTGTTTTATTATTAATATTTAGCACCTATAGAAATTGTATTTGAACTCATTATTTATATTTTTAGAATCATCATATTCCAATTTTTTTATAAGAATAATTTTATTTTTGGTAAAAATGAAAAGTAATGGTAAGATTTAATCACTATGTTAAGGAATAAAAATATTAATGAGAAGTAAATGTAAGATATATAGATTCTAATATCTATAAAAATTTCCTAAATATGATTGTATGAGTGTAATTGGACCCTTAAATATGATAAATTTATAAAATTATCAAATTTTTTCCACTTTCCAAAGAATATTAATTCATATTGTTTTAAGTCTTTAAATATTTATAAGAGTTCCATTCCTCTCACTTATAAAAGGGAACCACCTCTCCCTACTTATTCACATGATTTTAGCATTATAGATTAGAAAATATATGATATTGTCTCTTAAAAATATTCATTCCCTAGTTATATAAGTCTTTTTGTCACTAGTTGGCCATCTTAATAAGGAATGAGATGTGATCCAGAGGAAGATACTCAATGAAGAGGTAATCATCACAACCATGATATTTCAAGTTTATATCTTCCTACTCCTAAATAAAATATAGTGCACCATAATAATATAATTAAGTAGATATATTATATACACTATAATTTTATTATTCTTATTTAACAACTATTATATATTAATTATCCATCCAATGGAAAAAGAAAGTGTCACTAATGTGTACGTATGAACTACCATCTCCATGAAGCGAGATGCTTCATTTTTCATCACAACATAATATAGATTTTTATATTTATTTATATAATGAATATTAATAATATACGTGTTATAATTATTATTAATTAAATTTAAAATATTATTTACCTTAATTTATTTGTATTCATTAGAAAATGGTAGTATCACCTATGTGGGTGAGTAAAGTACTTCCACCACAGAGTGAGGAAATTCATATTTCATCATCACCTTACACGGACTATTATAATTTTGTGTATAAAAAACATATATTCTATTTATTAAATGATTAATATTAAATAGAAAAAAAAGAAAATGGGACATGGACCAGAATCTCTAAATAGAAACATGAATGAAAAAAAATATTTAACACCCAGGCTATTGATTTTAGTTGAGAATTATTAATAAATGAGTTATTAGAAATTATTAATGAATAATATATAGTTTTATAAGTGTTAATGTGGATCCTATATAAATTTATAATAAATATACTTTTTATATATCTGGTTAGAGCATGCATGAAGTAATTTTGGACTTGAGGTAAGGGATTATATAACAATCTCATTTTTAGTTGGGAATGTTCATTTTTAAATATAAATTGCGGAATATTTACTCACAATATCTATATCTTATACACTATATATTTTTTTCTACTATGGTCATTTATGTTTTTTACAACTATCCATTTCGTTTTCTCTTATTTGGTACTCCAAATTCTAAAATATTTTTTTATTTAAAGCCATTATTATTTATTATATTAGTTTATGAATATTTTTTTATGTTCCCATATTATTTAATTGTTTCAATAATTTTTTTATATATAATTAGAATATTTTTTGTTCTTTTTAAATAAATTTTAGCTTCTTTAAAAATAATAAAAAAATAGAACATTTAAATTTTCTGTATATAGGTCACTTTTTACTATTTTTATGAAATGAGAAAAGTGACATTTCATAAAATTTAACACATTAATTACATTTCCCACTTTTATGATTATTATTTATATATAATATTAAATTAAAATTTTCCATGGTTTAAATAAAAAAATATTATTCCCATTTTTTGGGAAATTTTTATTTTTTTAGACGTTACCTATAAAATAAGATGTTTTATCTTGTTTTTTAGTGAATTTTTCAAATGTTTATAAAATCTTCTTTTCAGAAATGAAAATATACATTGTAGAATTTTATTATTTTTTTCTAAATATTATCTAATGAACCATCTATGCTATTTATTTGGATGTATTTTGGTTAGATGATGAATAAATCTTTATGTAACTCATTTTGTTATAATAAGTTATGCAATGATTAAAATAAAGAATGATTTTATGACCTTGTGGCACACATATATCATTTTCATTATGTAATGTGTATGAAAAAAATTTATATATCTCAAATTCATTGGGTCAATATTGATATATATTGAGAAAATTTGAAAGGGAATGGTTAATAAACCTAATCCCATGTGAGTCTCTATCCACCATGAATTAATAGGGAATGTGTAGTGAACTCAATCCCCTATAGGACTCTATAAACTGTGTCATGATGGTAATGGTAGAGATACATAAATACTGATTTTTTCCATACTTATGATTGTGACATAGAATCGTATGATATTTTCTTATTCTTATTATATCCTCCCATGTATCGAAATTTATTATTGATAATTATATACCCATATTAATCATGTATTTTATTATGTTAATGATTTATACCATGGCTCATGATTTATTCTCTATGGCTAATTTGGTATGAATTTCATAAGCTATGATATTAATCTCACACCCTCATTCATATCTTATACTCACTTTTGATATTGGATTGATGTCTTCTCTGTTTACCCTTACAGAGCATCTAATCCCACCCTTCTTTCTGTTTCCTTTCCCCCTAGGTTATGAATATAGTTATTATGTATGATAAGGCCATAAGGGGAACAATATGAGAAGAAATTTTTTGGAGGTATTGAATATCTTTTATGAAATAAGTTTATTATGTATCTTATATTTAAAGACATTAACACACTACGGTTCTTGGGAGTTAATTCTTATGTAATATATTAAATTTTCATCTAAATGATGATACCTGTATATAAATTATGCTTGGGTTAAAGTGATTTCTCATGGTTTTATCCAATAATAGTGTATTTATTATGATGAAACCTTGGAAGACGTATATAGGGTTGATACCATAAGAATAAATCTTACATATAAAACATATCTATAATTAAAATTGTATCAAATTTATTTCAAAAGTGACATTTTAAAATCATTTATTCTTAAAGATTATTTTTTTGAGAAACCCATTGGTTTAAAAATATTTCTTTTAAAAATTCATTTTTAAAATTTTCTAAATTTTGTTAAAGTTTCAAGAATTATTTGAGATCTTGTAATGATATGGTCAATTCATTTATTTAAAAATGTATTTTTAAAAGGTAAATTTTATCCTGCTCTATTTTCCATAGATTCGATGGATATCATAATGACTAAAATATATATTAATGATATAATTTTTGGTGGAATAAATACCTCTTTTTGTAACAAAATTTAATAGGTTATATAAGATATGTTTCAAATAAGTCCAATAGAGGGATTAAAATTATACCTTGTCATATAATATTATAAAAAAGTGATGTAACTGTTCTTACTCCTAGTAAATTCAAAAAAGATATTTTATAATAATTTACTATGCATTATGTTAAGTAAAATAACACTATTATAAGTACTAATTATAAATAAAGATTAATTAAATTATTAAAATATTGAGAATTTACTTTATAATTTTATAATTGGATGTTTATTATACTATAATGTTATCCTACTTGATATTATGATTTTAATTTAGATATTTGATATATTTCAAGAAAACCCCAAGTAATATCACTTTTGTTGTGATGAACCCCTCACAAAAAGTGTACCCCTCCTGGGCCAACAATGTGAGAAGGGAGATAGTTACACCCCAGTCCTACTTCAAGTAGGCCCTGTGTTGGTGACCAGCACCGAGGGTATAATACTCACCTAGATGGGAGGCATTACCCTCTAAGAGAAAACATGTGAAAGAGAGAGATAAGAAAAACACCAACCAAGTCAAACTCATACTGCAATATGAAAATAAAACCTAGTACACATATATAATGTCATCTAAATATTTCTACAACTAAAAAAAGGAAAACTTCTAGTATAAAAAGGAAGTAAAACAGTAGCCACCACGAAGCTCGAACAACTCATGAAACCCCAAGTCAGTAGTAACTAGCCTAATCTCCAAGCTCCACCAAGTGAGCTAAAATATAGTTATTCATATTTAGGGTGAGTATAAAAGTATACTCAGTAGGATCCTCTCGTGAAAAATTAACAAAATCATGCTAAAGCACAGTGAAAACAAGTGAAACTAACTATCCAAATAAACAGAAATACTATGTTCCCTGCCTCACCATTTCTACTCTCACTAAGTACCGCATACAAGATTATATAATATAATAAATAATATCAAGATTTACCTACTACCACATCCCCACTGGTTTGAAAATTTTCCCCAACATCACACATCCTAAGCATCTCTCTTCAAAAAGGCATGCTTGTAGACACCTGGGCGTAGCACCACAACATGCACCTCATGCAACACCACTACTATGTGCACATTACCAAACTAACTATTTAGTTTTTTGGATCCACCACATCTCACAAAATGTGTTTCATACTTTAGGAATTATACCTCTATCCATAACAAACCATATAGAGAGTAAGGATCCTTAAGCCATCATAGCCTACACACATTACACCTATATTATTCCATAAGAAACTATATCCAGAATATTTGTGTGTGAATAACCAAAAGACATTACATCCCTCTATACAAATATACGTGGAAAACTAATCATCATACCTACCAACATAGGTAACTACCAAGAGAAGAGAGCGAGGCCAAAGGGGGTAGTCAGTCATCCATCCTCCCACCAGAAAGTTGGGGAAACACCCCTAGTGCTCTGAATCCCTAGGATGTCAGTTTCCCTAACCACTAAGGCAGAGTAGCATGTAGAAACACAAAAGTAAATAATACAATACATCACAAAACCACACTATTGAACCAACCTAGTCTTAGACTCATTTCATTTAACGTCTCTCGAACTCATGACTTCCACTGCTAAGACTAGATATCCTATAAGAATATGACTTTTTAAAGAGAGATATTAAGTTACCTATCCATCTTTGTTAGTTTCAATTATCAGAATTAATTCTTTAACCATTAAATATCTGTTATTGATTTAACATTTCATTACCATCACACCAAGTTCCAGGCACTTCAGGAATATTCAAACAAAGTCCACAGATTCTCAAAAATATTACCTCAACATTGAATCCAATCAAGATCCAACCCCATGGGTTAACACCATTTATTCAATCATTAATTAATAGAATTATTACTTTAACATAATTCCCGGAAATCTGGAAAATAAAAATTATGCTACCAAACACAAGGGGCTTAACATGGTGAGTATATAGACTACCCGTGAAGCCTTGGACACCTAGGAGGCGCGTAGACCCGTCCATCCTTGACAAGATAAAAATGGAAAGCACATGAAATACCCTGAATGTATTCACCTCCGTTGGAAGGAGGGTATTCAAGTCCAACTACATTATAAAGTGGAGAAAGTAAAGAATATAAACAACCAAAACAATATTCATCAAGCATCCAACATTCATTACTGCCCCATTTCGACATCTTTAGTGTTCTTCTCGACACCCACAAGCATAAAACAATGCACCTCACTACTATAGGAATCAAATAATGTCCCAAACCCTGGACCTCCCTACCCCACATACCACAATAGCCTACTAGGCTTAGCCATCCCAGGGTCACACCACAACACAAGCAGTAAGAAAACAATCAACAAGCAACTAGGATCCCAGGCCAAAACAAGGAATCTAGCCTTCACACACAACGAGATCTCACAACTCCAAGAATAAGGCTCTAGGACTTATCAAGTAAGAGGGTAAATCAGAACTCTTCAAGGATTTATCTTTTATCAAACAACTGGTTATTTAATCCATCTTGAATTATCCAGTTCATTTAAACATGCATAACTACATCAATTCGATTATCAACAGTTTACCATAGTAACAATAGGATTAAAAAACACACCTCTTTATCTTTATCCAGTTAATTTATAATTAATCCCAGCTTTATGTTTTCACCAATTTCCATGATAAAAGACATGATGAACAATGGGAACATTTATATCACACTCTTTTGCAATAAAATAGTCTAAAACATACAATTGATACAAATTTATTTATACGGTTCAAATATTTATTATGTTAATTCCATTTTGATTTAGAGAGCTAAAGCATGATAACTCTAAAGATTCATGTAAAAGAATAGAGAAGCCATAAATCCCCTATATAATAAGGCTCTAGAAATTCTTTTCACGAGAATGGATATCACAACTGATCATGATCACCTCTCCTGGAAAACTGCATCTAGCAGAGGATGCAGAGAAACAACCACACCAACCAACACCCAAGAAAAATCCATTCGAAATATAGAGATCACATGACATAACATGCAAAGGAGGAACAAAAAGAGTGGAACCCAGAATAACAGTTATAGAACATACCACATTTGAAGATGGATCGACACTTCCTGGCTGTACCAAAACTGGTGTTGCACTTGTAGTAGGAAGGTACTATAGGGAATACATGATCCAAGGCTACTTCACTACACACGACTCCTATAGGAAGGAAGGAAAGGTTCGAGTGTCTCAAATAAGGGAACAATAAGGAAGAAAAAGGGAGGAAGATACTGTTGATATGGTATGTGAGTATGATATACTCTATAATACCAAATCTAGGATCTAATATGTAATAATGAGATGATCAAATACAAGAGGGTGGGTGAATTGTATAATTTAGAAATCCCTAAGGAAATTTTTCAAAACCAAAATTCACAACACCTTTTAGTTCTAATAACTTGCTTGACTCTGGAAAAGTGATTCCAGAAGTGTACCTTAACAAAAGTTTACAACAACTAATATTCTACCTTAAAGTTTATAGAATATTACTAAATCAGAGTACAAGTATAAGGAAATATAAGACAGTTATACTTTCATCAACAATACAAATTCACCTGAAAACATGTTACAAATCAAGTAACAAGTAGAATGTTTTTAACCCAAAGAGAAGGGTATGCAACAACCTTTGATAAAGGTACCTTGATTTATAATTTCAAGAAAGTATATCTTATCTACACCAAGGTAATCCCTCGATACGAAGATTGGAGTCTGCCTTCCTATCCCCGCAAGCCCTCAACATTTAGGTAGGCGGCACCTCTATCTTCCTATCCCTAGAAGCCCTTGATTTTACACAGCAATAATCAGAGTCAAATAAATAAAATATGCATGAAGAAAAGTTTGAACAAGGCATTAAATCTTTCTACACTAAGCCTGTGAGTTTATAAGAGCCTCCCTATAGAAATCACTTCTGAATGTTCTGAGTTTCAAAAATTCTAAATGTTGTGAGCTCTTTCAAATGAGCAACTATTTATAGGCACAACTTCAACGGTTGGCTCCCTCTTCCAACAGTCATATTTTTCCTTGAATTTCGAAGGGACCTGTACACATGTCACTCAAACAATGGTTAGTTAGTAACTGAAAGAACGACATTGTTTTATAAAAAAACATGTGTAAGAAAAAAAATGATTACCTAAATAAACTCCAATATTTGGAATGTACGAAAATATGAAAGTTTAGAGTCTAACAAAAATTGAATTCAGAGTCTATAATAAAAAGATATTTGGAATCTGTTTTCATGGAATTAGAAACTTGAATTATATAAAATTCTGGATTCTGAATTTCAAGGAAATTCGGAATCTGGATTCACCAGAATTAGGAACCTAAAAATACAATGTTCGAAGTCAGAGTTTATGAAAATTCAAAGTCAGAACTCATCAGTGTTCAGATTTATAATTCAGAGAACTCTGTGTCAGAACATAGAGTAGCTCATAACCTGAATTCAAAATCAGAATTTGGAGTTAAAACTTAGAGAAGTTCGTATCCAGAATTCATATTCAGAATTCAGAGTCAGAACTCTGAAGAGTTCGTATCCTGAATTCGTATTCAGAATTCGGAGTGAGAACTCTGAAGAGTTTGTATCCTGAATTTTTATTCAGAATTTGGATTCAGAACTCTGAAGAGTTTGTAACCAAAAATCTGATTCAGAATTCGGAGTTAGAACTCAGAAGTGTTCGTAACTACAATTCTGAGAATTCAGATTCTAAAACAGAATGCTTCATATGTAGGTAATTATAGGATTCTTATGTTTTGGTTTCAATCCAAATTTTACACTTAGAAAAATTATTATAGGAACAATAAAACATGGTAAGGATAAATTTCCTTGGGGAAGGAAATTTTTCCTTACAGAAGTAAAACCTAGGGTAAAAAGAGTTTTTCCTTGAGATAAGATGTTTGTGATTTTCAAAATAAGAAGGAATGGTAAAGTCATAAGGAATCCTTAATGACTCCCCAATCTCCCCCATGTATGAAGGAATAGAAATGTCATAAGGAAAACCTTATTGACTCAAAAATTTCCCCCTTTTTGGAAAGCACAAACATCCTAATGAAAAAGAATATATGGACTTACAAAAAAAATTCTAGACTTTGAAATAAATCTAATCTCCATTTTCTCATTGGTAAACATGAATACGACTAACTCCCCCTTAGGCTTTGAAACTCTAAGGATCATATTCTAGATTTCTGGAATGATAGTTTTCATTTATCTTGATTATAGAAATATTCATAATGAGAACTCCCCCTTAGATAAACTCACCCTTAGTTAGGGATATTTCTTCTTTACTTAGAATTATTTTTCCTATCTCCCGCTTTGTGATTTTCAAAATTAAATTTAGGGAATGGAAAAGAAATATAGTACCCGAAATATTAGTATAAACATCCAAACAAAAAAACCAACCAGAATCTCATTAGGATTGGAAGAATTTGTAAAAGGGAAAAAATACATCAAATGATCAGATTTGGGTCTATTTTGATTATTTTTTCCTTGGGTATCAGCTTCTTCACGATGGTTTTTAGCTTCTTTAGCTCTTTCTGATCCTCCTATGCTTGCTTCTCTAAGGCCACAATTCTATCATCTTGAGCCTTCAGGGCGTCTTCTTGAGCCTTCAGCAATTCGTCTTCTTTGACCAACATGTCATTTTCTTGCAAAATTTTCTGTGGGATTCATAGTTGATAAGGAAATTCTTGTGTTTGACCTTAATCTTTACACACATATCCATAACCATGGATACAGAGTTTGATTTTGGATTCATGCTCTGCTAGAGCATCTGGAATCTATAGTCAATTGCTAGAAAGATCAAAACGGTGTCTACTAGCTTTTTCAGGGACTGAACGGCAAAGTCATGTCCTAAAGCTGATGACTCCAAATATGACATTTTTCTTTGTGATGGTTCTTCTTCTAGCTTAACCAACTTCCACTTAGAAGTACCACCAGTTTCCTTCTTTCTCAGTATTGTTTTCATTGGGGCATCAACCACCACTGGACTCCCATTTTTGGTTTTCTGAATAACTTCTTCATCTGGAGACTCTTGCTCACTCTCAGACAACTGATCAATCTTATATTCATAAATTTTTTCTTTCTTCGCTCATGTATCATCATCTTCAGGAAGAATAAAGTCATTATTATGACTCTCTTCCTCAGATAACATGTTTGCTTCCTCTTTAGCCTTCTCATCCATTCTAGGAGTAGCAAGTTTCGAAGATCTATCTTGAGAAGTCCAGATTGACAATTTTTCAGAAGCGCTTTCCATCTCATGGAAATATTCAACTTGCTTAATCAGATAATAAGTGCGATTACTAATTTCCTCCTTTCCTTGTACTTCTTCCATAGCTTCTATTTGTTCAACAACATTTTATTGTGCTTTTTCCAGAGTCATGAAATTTTTTCCGGTGTCTTAAGTAATCATTCTACTAAGAAGTTTTTCGGTATAGGAATGTTCTCGGATGCAACTTCAGTAGCCTTCAAAAGCGATTGAACAATCTCTGCCTCCGGCATCTTCTTCTTTAGATTCCTATCTTTAGCTTGCTTCTCAAGCTCTTTAGAAGCTTTCTCTTTCAATGACTTGGCCTCTGCAGGGTCTAGTCCAAGCTGTGGCTCCCCTTTTTTCCAGTTCTTCTTATCCCCCCTCCATTTGGCTACCATATCATCCAGATAGGGTTTCCATTTCTTATGTTTTGGAGGTGCATATTGAGTTTCTTGGGTCTTAGGGGATTCACCTTCATCTTCTACTTCCTTGCACATCCAATAATTTTTGCGAACAAAACTCGGCTTCCCCTTCATAGGATATCCCTACCATACTAGTAGCTTTGGTATAAGAAAGTGAATATGTCTTTCTATAACTCTTGAAGGAATTTTTTTTCCTACCATCTTCATTAAAGAAACAAGCTGACTCACAAAAATCTATCAGCAAATCTGGATACACTACTTCCTGAGCTCCTGGATTTGAAATGGATACACTCTCACATCCGTTAAGATTGATATTCTTGGAGATAATAGAGTCATACATATTAGAAAAGTTCGGATGTACCATCATATCCCTGTATATTTTCCACTTCGTAATTGGCTTGACAGTAGACATTTCTTGAGAAGGAACATCAGCAGACATTCATACATGAGAAATCTTTGAAAATCCAGAACATGATTTTGATGTTGGGAAGAGCTTCGACAAGCAAAAGATTTGAAAACCGATGTGGGGAAACCATCAGGGGTCCCCTTTTTATAGATTTTGAAGTGATGGTTCATCTTCCCATTTCAATCCATTGGATGAGAAATGTTCTGATCTGATCTGACGGTTGAAAAGATAGCTACAAGGAAAATTTGGTAGAATCTGATCTTTTGAGGTTTTTTAAAGAAAAACATTCAGATTTAAGGAAAATAAAATCCGAGAAATTTTAAAAACAAAAAAAGCTAACAGAAAGTAAAAGGTTATTACAAAAACTCAAGAAGGAACCATACCTTTCGGATGGTCAGGAGAATTATTCGTATTAAGGAAAATTTTTTTTAAGGATTTTAGATTCTGAAATAAAAAACATGAGTACAAAAAAGAAATACAGATCTTCATTATGAAAATATTCATTATGAAAATCTTCATTATGAAAGTCTCAAGTTCGAAAAACATCATTATGAAAAATTTCAACTATGAAAAACTTCATTACGAAACACATAAAAACACTCATTACAGAAAATATGAAAAATTACATTACGAAAAATATGAAAAACTTCATTAAGAAGAATATGAAAAACTTCATTACGAAAAATATGAAAAAATTCATTACAAAAAATATGAAAAACTTCATTATAAAAAATATGAAAAGCTTCATTACGAAAAATTTGAAAAACTTCATTACGAAAAATATGAAAAACTTCATTACGAAAAATATGAAAAACTTCATTATGAAAAATATGAAAAACTTCATTAACAAATGCACTCACCCGATGAAAAGAAGTTTATTACTATAAAGATATTGGTTCAATAGGATGTTAATAAGGAGGACTACATTACGATTATCATTCCTAACTTCTATTTAATGTATTCAAATCTATCGGAGGATAATGATTTTGTGAGAATATCAGTAAGTTGATCTTGCGTTCCGATAAATTAAAGAATGATATATCCTTTTATTCTGTGATCCCTAAGAAAGTGATGCCTAATATCTATGTCCTTTGCATGAGAGTTATGTTCAGGGTTTGTACTAAGGGAAATGGAACTTGTGTTATCACACATAATTTGTTTTTTCGTAAAACTCATACCATTGTCTGTGAGTGTGTGTTGCATCCACAACACTTGAGTACATCAAATTCCAGCGACTACATATTTAGCTTCAGTAGTGGAAAGTTCTACTGATTGTTGCTTCTCGCAAGACCAAGAATATAAATAATCTCTTAAGAAATGACATGTTTCAGATGTACTATTTCTATCCTTTCTACATCCACCAAAGTCAGCATCTGAAAAACTTTTTAAATCAAAATCATTTCCAGAAGTATAAAAGATTCTTAAATCCATAGTTCCCTTTAAGTAGCGAAAAATTATTTTCACTGCCTTTACGCGAGATTCCTTAGGACTGGATTAATATCTTGCACATTAGCATACTGAAAACATTAATTCTGGATGACTAGCTGTCAAGTAATGTAAACTTATTATCATACCTCTAAGAGTTTTTTGATCTAATGGTTTCCCAGATTCAACAAGATCAAGTGTTTTTGATGTACCAATGGGAGTACTTATACTCTTACTATTGTCATATCCATATTTTTTAAGAAGATATTTAATATACTTATGTTGGGATATATAGATTTTTTTTTGTTTTTTGAGAAATTTAAAAACCAAGGAAAAATGTTAGCTCACCCATCATACTCATTTCAAATTTAGATTTCATTAGATCCGCAAAAGAATCAGTTAAATATTGCTGAGTTGAACCAAAATAATGTCATCAACATAAATTTGAACAATCAAAACATTTTTCTAAACTTTCTTTATAAAAAGGGTTGGATCTGCATTTCCCTTATCATAGTTATTTTGAAGCAAAAATATTGTAAGTCTATCATACCAAGCTCTAGGTTCTTGGTTAAGGCCATATAAAGCATTGGTATATCTAAAAACATGATCATGATGTTTTTTATCTTCCAATCCAGGAGTTTGTTCATCAAAAACTTCCTCTTGGACATAACCATTAAGGAAAGCACATTTCAAATCCATTTGAAAAAGTTTGAAATTGTAGAATGTTGCAAAGGCATGTAAAATATGAATAGATTCAAGTCTATCTACCAGAGAATATGTTTCTTCATAGTCTATTACTTATTGTTGATTATAGCCTTTAGCAACAAATCTGGCTTTATTTCTAACAATGATTCCATTTTCATCACACTTATTTCTGAAGAACCATTTTACTCCAATAACAGAAGTTCCCTTAGGTCTTTCAACAAAGGTCCAGACTTTATTTATTTAGAATTCATTTAGTTTACCTTGCATTGATTTAATCCAATCATCATCACCTAAAGCTTCATTAGTGTTTTTTTGTTCTAATTGGGAAAGGTATGCTAGATGTTCTACTTCATTTCTTAAGGAACTTCTATTCCTTATAGGTTGATTTACATCATCAATGATACTATCACTGGGATGATTTTTTAGAAACAACTGATTTGGGTTTTGTAAAACCTGTTCATCAACATAGGGTAGGAAATCTTCCGGGGTAAATATTTCAGAAGTATCTTCTTGAACATTTTCCTTATCATAAGGATTTTTTATCATAGGTTGATAATCAAATTTTGAAAACACATCCGAAGATGTAGGTTGGGGTTGTTTAAAAACAAAAGGATCAGTTTCATCAAATTTGATATGTACTGTCTCATCAATAGTACATGTGTTTTTATTGACAAATCTATATGCCTTAGAAGTTGTGGAGTAACCTAAGAAAATTTCATCATCATATTTTGGTGCGAATTTATGTAGATTATATTTAGTATTCAGAATGAATACCTTGAATCCAAAAACCTTAAAGTAGGAAAGTTTAGGTTGTCTACCATTCCATAACTCATAAAGAGTTTTATTTAGAAAAGGTCTAATCAAAACTAGATTTATAGCATAACAAGTAGTACTTACAGCTTCTGCCCAAAAATGTTTGGCTACAGAAGTTGTGATTAATACCTTTTCTACTGCAAAAAGTTTCAAAATCATAATTTTTAAATTCTCCCCCATGATCACTATGAATAGTTTTCAATGTAAGGATTTTCACATTTTTAACATGGTCTATAAAATTATTGAAATAAGAAAAATCATCATATTTCTTTATTAGAAAATAGACCCACGTAAATCTAGTGTAATAATCAACCAAGACAGATACATAGTACTTGCCTCCAATTCTTCTAGTTTGTGTTGGACCAAAAAGATCCATATGCACTAGCTGTAATGCATCAGTAGTTGAGACTTCACCGACTGATTTAAAACTTGATTTATGTTGCTGTCCACATTGACAAGGGTCATGAACTCTTTAAGAATGAAATATAAGTTCTGGTATATCGTTAACTAATATTGTCTTAGAATGTTTTCATAAGTTACTAAGGTTACAGTGTCCTAACCTTCTATGCCATAACCAAGAATAGTCTTCCATTTCACTAAGTCAGGGTAGATCTTGACTCTTAAGGTCTTTTAAGTTTAGTGTTTAAACATTCTCTTGGCTATGTGCAGAAAGAATAAACTCTTCCTTGGAATTGTGTTCTAGGAACTTGTCATTCCTAAAATTCATAAGTTGGCCTTCATCATATAATTGGATTATGTAAATGAGGTTGTTATTGAGACCCTTAACAAATAAAACATTTGAAATCAATGTTTTTCCAAGAAGAACGATGTTACCTATACCAATGATTTCTCCCTAAACATTATCTTCGAAAGTTACTTTTACTCCTTTTGTATTGATAATATTTTCAAAATAGTTTTTGTTACCAATCATATGTCGGGAACATCCACTATCCAAGTACCGTGTATTTCTATTGGTAACTTCTCTACTTTCCGAAAAACAAAACATTTAGACTTTCGAAATCCAAAATTTCTTGGATCCAAAAATTTCAGAAAGAAAAATTTTAAGCACCCACATCTTCATAGAAATATAGGCTTTATGAAATCCTAAAGACTGGGTTTTGATTAGAGAACAATTATTTTCCCAGAGTCCACCACATTGACACTTAGTACAGAATGGAGCACTTTGAGGAACAACATAATTTTTACTAAAAATTGGTTTAGAACTAGTATAACCAAAACCAGAACTATTCCTTAGAGGTCGGATTTGAGAATACATTTTATCAAAATTTTCTTATCCTAAGTTAATGTTTGAAAAAAACTTTCTCAAGGAAGATATTTCGGATTTTTGTTTGATAACCAAGTACTTGTAATCAAAAAAAATTTATTTTGAACTAGAGAGGCTCGAAAACATTTTTCTTAGAAATTACATTTTCTAGATCTTTGGAAAGTTTATTCTTCTCAGAATTCACTTCCTCATGTTTTTTTAAATAATTTCAAAATCATCATTTTTATTATCAAGATATTTATAATGATATGATATTTCCATAGTAAGAATAGTATTCCTAGAATTTGACTTATCATATTTTTTCATGAGTTTTGAGTTCTCAATCTCAAGAAGTTTGGAAAACCTAGAAACTTCATCATATGAAGGTAATGTATTATCTTCATCAGATGAAGATTCTTCATCCGAAGAGTTATAATATTTATCATTACTATAATTTTCATTTAAAGAAACAGGGGTCAATGATTCAACATTGTGTAACTCAACCATTAAACAATGATTTTTAATAGGTAGTCTGGAGATTAGACCGAGATTCTTTTGTCTAGAAGATTCATACTCTAAAGATTCAACTAAAGAGTCTCCACCAATGGCACTCCATGTGTCATTAGATTTCAAGACTTTCTTAGCTTTATCCTTGTAATAATTCTTTCTATTTCTCTTAGAATTCTTTTCCTTTCTTTCTTTTCTTTTAATCATAGTACAATCATGTCCTATATGTCCAGCTCTCTTGCATTCATAACATGCAACTTCTAAATCTTTCTTATCTTTATTCCCTTTTATTATTCCTGGATTGAAGGTTCCTCTATCCAGCTATCTTGTTCATACCTCGAGCAAGATCACATAATTCATTCTCTGAGGATTCACTTCCACTAGATTCGGATTGGATAACAACTTTCATAGATTTGAACCTTGTAACTATCTCAAGAGTCTTGGATTTCATATGATTAGAAGTTGTAGTAAAAGCAACAATGCCATTCCCATCCTTGTTCTTTATGTTATCAGCATCTCTCTTCATTCTAGTCTCATGCTGAAGAAGAGTTCCGAATAGTTCATCTAGAGTAATCTGAGTAAACTTTCTGTTCTCATCAATAACAGTACTCTTGGATTCCCAATCATTGGGAATGATGTATGTGATCTAGTCAATAAGAGCTTCATCATTTAATCCTTTCTCACCCATGGATTCTAAACTATTCACAATAGTCATCAATATTTGTTGCACCTTACATATAGGTTCTCTATAAGGAAAGCAGAAACCATGATATTCAGCTCTGAGCATGGATCTTCTAGTTTCAATTACATTGGATGTTCTAAAGTGAGTAACTTAAAGATTCTTCCATATAAAATTTGGTGCTTCACAAGATGAAATTTGGCTATATATGTTTCTAGTCCTGGAATAAAGAAAAGTATTGCGTACCATATAATTCAGTTGATATTCATGCTTTTCTTGATTGGTAAAGGTACCAAATTCTTTGTCAGCGATTTTATATCCTCCAGTAAGCATAAAAAATCATCATGCGATCTCTCCAATATTCATAGTCATTTCCATCGAAGATAGGTGGTCTAGTTGAATTAAGATTGTCTATGGAACCAACATTGATTCATACCATCTTAAAGAAAATTCTTTCCACAGAAACATGTTAATAGAAAAAGTTCAAAAACAAGAAAATTATTCCTAAGGAAGGAAAATATAAAACAATAGTATCTCTATGAAAAAAAATGAATCCAAACTATACAAGTTTGAAAAACAGATATCCAAAAAGTGTGAATCTGGAAATTAAATTCCGAAAGTAATAAGAAGTAGAAGAATTCCCTTCTAAATCTAATCGTGAGATTAATTCAGAGGTCACCGACTCTGATACGAATTGTTGAGATGGTATGTGAGTATGATATACTATATAATACCAAATTAAGGATTTAATATGTAATAATGAGATGCTGAAATACAAGAGGGGGGGGGGGGGGTGAATTGTATACTCTAAAATTTGGTAAGGAAACTTTGCATCACCAAAATTCACAACACCTCTATGTTCTAATAACTTGCTTTACTCCAGAAAAGTGATTCTGAAAATGTAACATAACAAAAGTTTACAACAACTAAGATTCTACCTTAAAGCGTATAGAATCTAACTAAATCAGAGTACAAGTATAATGAAGTATAAGATAGTTATAATTTCCTCAACAATACAAATGCAGCGGAAAACATGTAACAAAGCAAGTAACAAGTAGTAAGTCTTTTAACCCAAAGAGAAGGGTATCAAAAAACCTTAGATAAAGGTCCCTTGATTTATACTTTCAAGAAATTATTTCTCACCCACACCAGAGTAAGCCCTCTATACAAAGATCGGAGTCTGTCTTGCTATCCCCGCAAGCCCTCAACTTCATGGTAGTCGACACCTATGTCCTCCTATCTCCGGAAGCCCTCGATTGTACACAGCAACAATCAGAGTTGTACAAAGCAAATCTACGCGACGCAAAGTTTGAACAAGCCGTTCAAACTTTCTGCATAGTGCCTGAGAGTTTATAAGAGCCTATATCTCTAGAAATCACTTCTGAAAGTTCTGAGCTTCAAAAATTCCAAAAGTTATGAGCTCGTTCAAATGAGATCCTTTTTAGAGGCATAGATTCAACGGCCGACACCTTCCTCAAATGGTCATATTTTTCCTTTAATTTCAGAGGGACCTATACATGTGTAACTCAAACAACGGTTAGTTAGTAACTGAAAGCACAAAATCTTCTTATAACAAAACAAGTGTAAGAAAAAAAATGATTACATAACTAAAATCAAATATTCAGAATGTAAGAAAATATGAAAGTTCAGAGTCTAACCAAAATTGAATTTGGAGTCCATATTACAAAGATATTTGGATTATATTTTATAGGAATTAGAAACCGGAATTCTATAGAATTTTGGAGTATGAATTTCAAGGAAATTCGTAATCTGGGTTGCCAATAATTCGGAACCTAAACATACAATGTTCGGAGTCAGAGTTTATGAGAATTTAGAGTCAGAAATCATAAGAGTTTGAAGACTGTATTCAAAGAACTCGGAGTCAGAACTCAGAGTAGTTCTTAACCAGAATTCATAATCAAAATTTAGAGTTAAAACTCAAAGAAGATCGTATCCAGAATTCGTATTCAGAATTCGGAGTCAGAACTCTAAAGAGTTCATGTCCAGAATTAGTATTCAGAATTTTGAGTCAGAACTCTAAATAATTCATATTCAGAATTCAGAATCAGAACTCTAAAGAGTTCGTAACCAAATTTCTGATTCAGAATTCGGAGTCAGAACTCAAAATATTTCGTAACCAGAATTCTGGTAATTCGGATCCTAAAACAGAATGCTTCATATCTAGGTAATAATCAGATTCGGAGGATTTGGTTTCAAACCGAATTTTACACTTAGAAAAATTTTAATATGAACAATAAAACATGGTAAGGATAAATTTCCATGGGGAAGAAAATTTTTCCATATAGAATTAAAACATAGGGTAAAAATATTTTTACCTTGAGATAATGTGTTTGTGATTTTCAAAACAAGAAGGAATGGTAAAGTCATAAGGAAACCTTAATGAATCACCAATCTCCCCCAATTATGAAGGAATTGAAAAGTCATAAGGAAAACATTTTTGACCCAACAGATACCTTTACCCTTTAAAATATTTAACGGAGCATCAGTTCAAGATAAAATATATTTTCCATTAAGATTAGATCAATCAAATATCATGCATTTTGACTGATTAAAGGCTTCCCAACTATTACAAAAATTTAAGATAGGATTTGTGGTCTTTTAACCAGCCTTAAATCCCATAAAATAAGGATTTGAATGCATTATAGGTCAAAGGAAACGTCAAATGGGTGAAACTATTGGAATATGGTAAAATATGGAAATTTGAAAAAGGAAATGACACAGTTCTGGAAACATTGTTCATGACACTATTTCAGTTCCACTGTTTCAGAAATTTGGCAATAGAAATGACACAGTTCTGGAAACATTTTTCACAGAACTGAATAATTTGGTAATGTGTTGGGGATAAGTCATCTTTAATTCCTTGAACACCTCCAACACAACATTTTAGAAAAGGAATGGATTGAAGAGGTTCGAGAAATTAAATTAGATACCTATCGAAGAATTCTCATCCATAAGAATCCAAAACCAACACAGATAAAAAATATAAAAAGGGTTCAGAGAAACAAGTCTTCGAGATACCTCTCAAGGATATCACCACCAAAAGAGCTCAACTGATAAAAAAATAGTATAAACCACACGAAACCCACAACCAACATTTTAACACTATAATGATGGAGATACCTCTAAAAATAAATAAATTCACATAAGAAATAATAGAAAGAAATATCATAACAAAGAAAGGTGTACAACCATGAACCAAATATCATTACAATGAATGAGTTAAAAATCAAATAGCTCTGGGTACTGAGCATGTATCTGTGACTCACGTTCTCAAGTACTCTCCTCTGTAACATCATTCCACCACATGATAAGAACTAAGGGAATAACATGCCCACAGAACACCTTCTCTATGTGTTCATGGATTTCTACAGGCTTTTCATCGAAGTTAACATCATCATCAACATCAATCTCACCCCAATCAATGACGTGACAGTTTTCATGAAGATAATGACGAAGCTACAACATATGAAGAACATTGTGTATCCAGATAATCTATGGGGGAAGTGCAACCCAATACACCAAGACTCCAACATGATCCAACACCTTAAAAGGCCCAACAAAACTGGGTAGAAGATTACTCCCACAACCAATCATTCACTTCCCATGATAGTGACTCACCTTCAAAAAATTATGATCCCCAATGTCAAACTCTCAAGGTCTCCTCTAATGATCATCATAGGATTTTTGAAAATAATGCTCTTCCTTCATCCTCTCATCAATTACATGAACCATCTCTATTGTATTTTGTACTAGCTCCGACCTGAGAATTGCAGACTCTGTGATCCTAGTCCAACACAATATAGAATGGAAAGGTCATCCATACAAGGCTTCCAATGATGCCATACCGACGGTGGAGTGGAAAATATTATTGTATGAAACCTATACCAATGGAAGGTTCCACATCCATGCACCTCCAAAATCTAGGACACAAGAGCGCAACATGTCTTCAAGAGATTGGATGGTTTTACCTGTTTGACCATCCATATGTGGATGAAAAGTAGTGCTAAGACATAACTAATAACCAAAAACATAATGAATTCAGCGCTAAACCTTGGTGGAAAACATGGTTCTTGATCAGAAATTATTGTCCCTAGTACTCTGTGGAGTCTCACCAACTCCTCAAGATAATTCCTCGACAAAACCTATACTAAGATTGACTACTTAATCTCTATAAAGTGGGATGATTTTTTCATGTGATCCACTACCATTCATATAGTGTCATTGCCTCCCTAAGTTCATGGTAAACCAGAAAAAAAATTCATCAATATGTCCTCCCCATTCTATTGAGGAAGATCCAATGACTGGAGCAAACCAATGGGAACACGGTGCTCGACCTTCACCTTCTAGCCGACCAAACATCGATACCCAAAGTCTACAACTGCATGCTTCATCCCAGGCCACCAAAATTGACTCCTCGAGGCACAATACATTTTCTTCATGATAGTATGTACTGCTAAGGGTAAATGATGGAACTCCCAAAGAAAAATCTCATGCATCCCAAAAGTAACACAAATCCATCCCTGAAACAACAATCAGTGTTGTTTATCCTTAGACTAACGACATGGGCTTCACCACAAAAAAATCAGTCTCTCTGAACCTCTACCACAATATATCCAATTGGGACTCCTCTAACTACCTCACTAGATGGAACTGCACCATCATATAGAAAATAAATCATCTACTACCAACTTCTTCCATAATCAGATTCAATACTGAATGCTCATCCATCACTCTTCTCGAATCACCAGATTCACACACTGCATCACTACGCGACATCTTTATCAACACATCAACTTCAATTTTATATTTAAAAGAAGTATATGAAACTTAAAAGTCATAACCTTTTAATAAATCCATCCACCGATGCTACAACAAGTTCAATTCACGCTGGGGAAAACATACCTCAAGCTATTATGATCGGTGAAAACCACAAAGCACTTTTTGATGAGGTAAGATCTCCCCAAATTCAGAGAAAACACCACTTCCACCAATTCTAGATCACTGGTGGCATTGTTACATTCATGGGGATGCAACTGCCGAGACCCATAAGAAATGGCTGATGTATGATGCATTAGAAAACAACCTATCATAATACACGAAGCATCAGTGAAAATGTAAAACTAAAATCCCTCTTCTGGAAGACAACGAACCGGACCATTAACTAAATTATCCTTCAAATACTCAAAAGTTTCCTGACAGTGATTAGTCAACATGATCAAATAATAATTCCTGGACAACATTATTCGAGGAGTCGCAACCCAAGAGAAATCATCCACAAATCTTCTGTAATATACTACCAGACAAAGGAAACATCTCACCTCTACCACTATCTTGGGGGCTTACCAAGACACAACCGATTATATCTTAAAGGGATCCACAAGTACTCTTTTCTAGGATATATCATTCCAAATGAAATAAAATTCTATAGCCCAAAACCCACACTTAGAGAACTTCCCAAATAGCTACTGTCTATGAAGAACACCCAAAACATCATAAAGATGATCTGCATGCTCCTCCTCAGACGTAGAGTACACAAGGATATCATTGATGAAAAGCACCAAAAACTTATCCAAGAACTCATGGAACAAAACATTTATCACCCCCATGAACACCCCTAGAGGATGTTTCACACTAAATAGCATCACTATGAACTCGTAATGCCCATGACGGCAATAAGAAGTATTCTTTGGAATATATTCATCCTTCACTCGCATATGATGATACCTGGATGAAAAATAGATCTTTGAGAACAAAGTTGGACCCTTTAATTGATGGAATAAATCATCAATACATGGAAGAAAATATTGATTCTTCATTTTCGATTTGATCAAGTGATGATAATCAAGACACAACCACAAATTGACATCAACCTTCTTCACGAACAAAACTGGGGTGCCCCACAGTGACACACTCGGCCAAACAAAACCGCACTACAATACAACATTGATTTGTATATGAATCTCCCATAAATCAGAAGGGGGCCTCCTATACATAGAATTAGAGATATGATATTCCCCAAGATGTAGATTGATCCCAAACTCAATCCCTCATCAAGGGGGTAATGCTACAACCTCTTCTGGAAAGACATCAGGGTACTCTTCAATGACCCTAGGAAACACAGACTATTGAACCTCTAATGAACTCAACATCAGTTTAGTCATCAATGATGACAAAGAAGGAACATTCTATGACCCATTCAAGGGTCTCTCTTACCAACAAACACTATTGGATCTCTATCAGCATCGAAGAACTCCACCTCCCTCTAGATGAAATCCACAATATCTAGCACCAAAGACAACTAATCCATGTCAGGGATGACATCTTATTGTTGTATATGTAAACCTAAAAAATCTCCCCTGGAGCGGTGTTTCCCCAAAACTATATCACAATCTCTATATACATCAAACAAGTTAGCTCGAACTCTAACTGGAATAGTCAATGCCATGTGAACTGGAAGGCTCTCAACCTCATGTCCCAAATCATAGACAAGGGAAGGTGATATGAAGGAGTATGTCACTCCTGAGTCAAATTAAGGAATATACCTAAGAAGAAAATCAGTAAAGGGTACCATGAACAATGTATGTATGACCTGGCCCTGGTAATTCTAATGCTTGAAGCTAACCACAACCTACTCCATGACATTTCAGAACCTAATGAAAACCACCACCATGGTCTCTATATACTCTCAGAGGATGGGGAGTGCCTTGGTTTTTTCCTTTTCCTACCCCATCTACTCTCTATTGATCCAATGCAGGTGCAACTTTTTGCCACTACCTTGGTTGGAAAAACCTCATTTGAGGAACTTTGAGTGGAACACTTGGTGCTTGCATAGCACTCTAAAAAATGGGCACTCTCGCTGTTGATGACCTCAGCCTCCATAGGGAAAACAATCCAAATCCATTAGCATAGTATTAAAGACCACCACCACTAGAGAAAAAAGATAGTCTAGGCTGGGGCCTACCCACGGCCAAACAGAAAAACTTCTTCCTTGAAAACTGAGAAACCTCAACCACAAATATGCTTCATGAGTAATCCTAAAAACTTCCCTCTCATGAAGATCCATTTCTGGATAAAATTCTCTTGATGAACTCTACCCTCTCCTGCACCACAAGATATGTCTTCAACATAAATGGGGTGACTTGATGCTAGATCTCAAGATGCAAAGCCTCCCCGAAATGTCCAGCCCTGGCCTTCTGAACTGGCAGAAAGTTAGAAGAATATTTTCAATGGTTTATAAAACAAATTCCAAACAATCATACATTAGATCTCCCCTGTCAAAGGGTAAGCATCTACTAGTGACTGAATGCTTTTCTGGTCGAATAAATAAACTCAACTCTGAACTTTCCATAGAACTCCTCCCATGAGATTGTCAACTCCTCGCGATCTACAAGGAATAAGAACCCCCCACACCCAACCACTAGGGCTCAAAATCCCTATGGTGTCAGTTTCCCTAACCGATAGGGTGGAGTTGCATCTAGAAACCCAAAACAACATAATATAATATAGCTCATAACCACAATATAGAAAAAACCTAGTCTTACACTCATTGTAACTAATGTCTCTTGGACTCCCAACTTCGACTCCTAAGACCTGATATCCTATAAGCATATAACCATTTAATGAGTGATATTAAGTTACATATCACTTTTTATTAGTTTAAATTTAAATAAATATATTTTTAACCATTAATTAACCCTTATTAATTCCATATTATATTACCATCACACCATGTTCCATGCCATATAGGAAAAACAAAACTAAGTCCACAACTTCTAAAAAACATTACCTCAACATTGCATCCAAGTAAGATCCAACCCCATGGGTTAACATCATTAATTCAATAATTTATTAACATCATTATTACTTTCCTATAGTTCCTGGAATTCTAGAAAATAAGAAAATGCTACCAAAAACAAGGGGCTCCACACGGTGAGTAGATGGACTACCTATAGAGCCTTTTCCACCTATTTTAGAAGCGTAGACCCATCCATCCATTAGAAGCTAAACACAAAATGAACATGGAATAACCTACATATCTTGGCCTCCTTTGGAAGGAGAGTAATGAAGACCATATACCTTAAGTAGTGGGGAATGTAAAGAAGATAAAAAACAAAAAATATTCAATAAGCATCCAACATTCAAAACTTACCAGTTTCGTCATCTTTGATGTCCTCCATAACACCCCAATGAATAAAACAATACATCTCGCCACTTTAGGAACCAAATTCTACCCTAACCCCGGGGTCTCCATACCCCACATACCAGAACAACCTCCCAGGCACATGCATCCTAGGATACACCATAACACAAGTAGTAAGAAAACAATCAACATGAAATTGGGCTCACGACCCCAAGAAAGGCATCTAGAATTTACACGCAATGATCAATCACGACTCCATGCAGAAGGCTCTTGGCCTTTACATGCAAGAGGGTAACATAAAACCCTTCTACGAATTATATTTTAAAAAAACCTGGGTATTTAATCTATATTGAATTATCCTATTCATTTAATCATGCATAACTATATCCATTTGATTATAAAAAATTTACCACATCAACAAATGGATTAAAAAATGACTCTTTATCTTTATTCAATTAATTTACTATTAATATCATATTTAGGATAATTTCCAATTTTCATCAAGAATGACATTATAAATAATGAAGGCATAAATATCACATTATCTTCAAAAAAGAGGCAACAATATACAATCAAAACAAATTTATTTATCCAGTTCAAATATTTATTATGCCAGTTCCATTGTGATCTAGAGGGATAAAAAATGATAACTCTATAGTTTCATGTAAAATAATTGAGAATCCATGAATTTCCTATCTAAAAAGTATTCAGAGGTTCGTTGCATGATAATTACCAACACAACATATCATGATCACCTCTCTTGGAAGACTATATCCACCCGAGGACACATAGACACCACCATAACGACCAACACCCAAGAAAACACAATTAGAAAAATGGAGATCGGATTCCATAAGATGGAAATGAGTAACAGAAGGAGCGGAACCCTAAAGAATGATGGTAGAACATACCTTATATCGAATATAGATCAACAGTTCCTAGTTACACTGAAATAATGGCTGCGCAATGAGCAGGAAGAAACTTCAGGGAAGGCACAATCTAAGGCTACAACACTACGTAAGACTCCTATTGGATGGAAAGAAAGGTGTGAGTGTCTCACACTATTTAACAATAATGAATAATAAGGTCGTAAGATATCTTATCCCTTTAGACGATTTAATGAACTAGCAGTTTGAGATACCCTAGATTTTCTATTATGATTAGAGCTTCCAAATATCATGCGTTTTGAATGAGTAAAGGCTTCCAGACTATTAAGAAAAATTAATACCTGATTTATGTGCTTTGAATCAGCCTAAAATTACTTAAAACAAGGCCTTGAATGTATTTTATGTCAAAGGAAATGTAAAATGGAAAAAACTGTTGGAAATTTGGAAAAATTTGGAAATGTTATAAAGGAAATGACAATGTTCTAGATAAACTATTCATGAAACCGTTTTGGTGCCACCATTTCAGTGCCACTATTTTTGTGCCACTATTTATGTGCCCCCATTTCAGTGCCACCATTTCAGAAATTTGGCAATTGAGATGACAATGTTATGGAAGCACAATTCATTAAACTAAAAAATATAGCACAGTGTTGGGGATAAGTCATATTGACTTCCCCAAACACCTCCAACACTTGATTTTAGAAAAGAAATAGATCAGGGAGGTTTGGGCTATACATTAGTGAAGAAAAAATAATTTATAAATACCTCATGATTACCATAATATTTGGTTTATTCTATTATAGAGGACATTCAAATAACATAAAAAGTTGTTTATAAAATGATTTTAGTATATAAAAGTTATATAAAAATAACACCAAAAAACATTTCATTTTTTTGGAATATCTCTAGCTTCAGGGAATAATAAAATATAGAATTTTATTTCATTATCATTTTCAAAATTTGATTACTTATAGAAAATAATTTATTAAAAATATATTTTGAAGACCAAATGTAGATTACTGTATAATTATTTGAATTCAAATATGTCCAATTATATTATTAAAGTACAAGTGCTATTTATATCTGAATGAATCCTATATATAATTCTAGGTAAAATTATATTGGGGTATGAAATTAATTTTTGGAAGATCAATTCTAGAGGGGTAATTTTACACTTGAATTCTTGGGAATTGATTTTTAGATATCTAATATCTTTACCAAGACATACAATATTTAGATAATAAACTATATCATACATGAGTTAGAAATTATCAAATATTTTTTGCTTATCTATGATTGGTTATTAATGTATATTCTTTAAATAAACTTTATATAATATTATTTATTAATTTATTAATTTTTATATTTATTTTACATGAATAATTTTTTTTCTAGAAAATAATGGTCATTTACTTTTCAGGTAGTGATTAATAAATATTTTTGTGAAAAATTAACAAACTAACCATGACTGTGGTATATGGTTTGTTTATCTTACCCTAAAATATTATTTTGGTTAGTTGATCTTAAAATGTCATATAGACATTGTTAGTTAAAAAAATTTAGAATAAATATGATTTCTATTTTATTATAATTTTTAGATATTTATTAAAATTAATATATAATTTCATTATATTGAATGGTTTAACCCTGAATTAATGATGTGATATTCCACGATTATATAAAAAACCATTGAGATTAAAATGTATTAATATTGGAAATATATTTCAAAAACATAAAACATAATAAATTTATATCTTTTGTGGTTTAGGTATTACCATTTCTATTTATCTCTTCCTATAAACCCTCTACCACCTTTGAATATATTTCCTCTTTATATAAATGTCTTATAATTGTGAGATTTAAGAAAAAATGACCCATCATATTTTTCATCCGTTGATGAGGCCCTCCCATCCATGAAATGAAAAATAAGTATTTTTACATCAAAAGGTGTGAAGAATCACTCTTCAGGCGATGAAATATTTGATATACAAAAGATAATAGATTTTAAATTGTTAAAATATTCAATAAACATTTCTAGGATTGTGTTAACTAACCAATTATAGAATAATATATTCAAATTTCATATTTATTTCCACTAATAAATTATCCCCCTCTATTGAAATTTTTTGATTACCATGGTCTTTATCTAGAGTAAATGTAAATTAGAGTTAGAGAGATTATTTTACTTGTTAAGGTTGAGGTTTTCCACAAAGTGGTATAGAAAAAAGTGGTTAACATAGATGATACCAATAATGTAGAGTATAATGTGTAATAGGAAGATGTGATGTATACTGAAGAGGGAGTAGAGGATGTTTAATCTAAAACACCTTTTGTAAACATGATCATTGATTAGAGGGTATTGAATTTTTTTCTAAATTCCAAATTCATTTAAGGAATAACTCTATGGAGTGGTTGTATATAGTGTGGGGGAGCATAGTTATGTATATTTATAAGGACCATAAATGTTTAGCATATCATATTCACTTGATGATAATTACACCATATTATAATTCCATGTTCATAATTACTCAGAGTTATTAGAAAAAATAAGAGTTCATCGTAAATGGTTTAGAAGGAAATTGTGACATTTTAATTGATCAAGGATAAAGTTCATTAAATAGCTCAAAATATAAATATAATTTTATTATAAGGAGCTACCCATGAAGAAATTCTACTTATACAGCTTGACTATGTGAGTATCATCATCTATTTTCTATCTAATATAAATGAATATATGTCCATACTTGATGAGGAAATGATACATGAGACTAAAGTTCAAAATCATATTTCTTCTATTATTGATGTTAAAATTACCATTTTCATGGAAGAAGAGACCCCTCCTCCTACTATTTGATATCATTATACCAGACTTATAATAATCAATTTTTTAAAAATAGGCAGGTTTGACAAGAAATGATGATTTCAAAAAATAAAAGAAGTGAATATTTTTTTCAATATGAGACTATTGATCACATACTAGATGAATATGTTTACACAATTATAGATTTTTATAGAGAAACTTGTTATAGCTTATTATTTTTATCCTTTGGTTGAATGAAATTTTTTCAATTAAATTATTTGAAGATCATACATTACATTCACACACAAATGGATCACTATAATTGACATTTCATAATTTATACAACAAGAGGAAGAGAAATTCATTCTTATAGTTACTCAAATGGATATATATTTATTTGAGGATTCTTAAATCTAGAGTATCAGTAATAAGGAAACCAAATTTTATGATAAATTATATATTTTGAGAGATTATTATATTTCCACTTCTAAAATTAAATTATTTCTACAATTTAAACAATAATGTAGGGAAATATTGAGATCTAAATTTCTAGGATAAATTATTTTCATCATGATTTATGGGTTCTTATATACATTTTTAACATGGTTCATGATAAAATGTTGGATGTAAGATGCAAAATATTGGGAGATTTTTATTTCTCCTCCTACACCACCATATACACCTATATTTAATGTTGAGTTTATGAAAATAGTGATAATTTAGAGTATTCATGAGGAACAATCCATCATTTTTTTACCTCAAATAGTACATCCATTGACTACTGTTGGCGTTATCTAGTTGATACATGAGATTATGATTGGTTATCAGACATGTAGAAGAGATAAAGTCTTACTTATAAAAAGAATATTTATTTAGAAATTAGAGGAGCATACTTTTTTGGGTATAGGAAATAATTCCATTATTTGTCATCATGACACTAGTGTTTAAAATTTTATGACTACTTACCTAGATATACATTTAGAAGAATTTCAATATTACCCAATATATATTGATCACATTGAGAAAGTGGTAAACTAAATTTGAATAATATTTCATATAAATATAGGTATATTTCACCAACTCAATTATATTTCTATGGACCTGATTATTCCTAATGTAACTACTTAGTTTAAAAATAGAAATGAATAGTACGACTAAAAAAGTGTAATTTTAAACAATTCATTTCCAATAACGACCACATTAGGAGACATGTGAATATTTGACTAGAAATTTTCCAATACTACATTAGAAATATTCATTTATTTAGGGATTAAATGATATATTAACGGGATAGTTAATTTTATTCTCGTATTATACTATAACCCATTTCAATTACATTTCAATATATGGCAGCTCTTGAATCACCATATCAACCCAATTATTCATAAAAAAGTCCCTCTACTTAAAATTATCAACCTCTAACTTCTAATACTATAACTAAGGCTTCCTTGTATAATAATATAGTTTTGATAGATGAATAATAAAGTAATTAATCTATTTACTATATGCTGAAGACTAATAATTATTAGTGGTTTTCCTTCTTTCTAATTTTAATTACTATATATTAGTATATATATACTAATTATGATAAATTTATGAAGAGTCTTATTATATTTATCTACTTAATAGCTCTTTTCATTCATAAATTATTCGTTATAATTTCTTTTTTACTTGATAACTTAGTGGAAGTATCAATATACTACATATTTGTATTCTATTATCATGACAAGTTATCTTTGTTATCTTTCTTTTAACATACCTTTTTGTTTCATTTCAATCAATGACCAATTTTATTTATATTAACCAATGTGGAATATTGGTTTAATGTTATGAAAAATAATTAATTTTTCTGTATAATTTTTTATTTATATTGAGGTACATCCAATTTTTTTAAAAGTTAAACCTTCTTTATGCCTAAAATAACATGATTTGTGGTTTTCCAAAAGGAAAACTTTATTTGAAAAGTACACGAATTCATTTAATTTGATAATATAAAAAACTGTCCACCATGAGTTTAATGTGTTCAATTTTTGTGAAGGATGAAATTATAAAATTTAATTGATAGTGATTACACTTAGTATAAAATTTTGATAATCCATTTATGGTCAGTCCATTTGATCATGATAGAATTATCAAACAATAATGACTATGGACTTTATTGATACATGGATTGTTGGATGAACCATGATAGAAGAACCAACTACCCCTAATTTTCGTCGCCTAATTCTATGACTTGTTTCCAGGTAGGTTCAACAGATCATTATAGAAGAACCAAACAACCCCGAGCACCTAAATAATAATGATTATCATTTTTTAAAGCCCATGTAAGGTTAAACTCTTGGCACATAAGTAATATTTTAATATTCAACCAGATATATAAGATTAATATATAGAAACTTATGTAAGATATAAATAGTTAAATACCATGTAAGTGAGAATGAGATATTCAGTTATCTAAATTAGTGAGAAATGGTTCTATAAAGCTATGATTTTAACAAATTTCCACATTGGTACTTTAATATACCATGATAGAAAAATAAAATAATCATAACTGAACAAAAAAGTATTAATTAAATATTCACAATTCCACTGATAACTACATTTAAGGAATTTGATAGAAGTATGTAGATAGAGGAAAAGGAATACCAACCCTGTCATTCTAAATAAAATAATTATTAAAGACGAATGAATATTTTCTCAAAGAAAAATGAAAATATTTATATGGGGGACATTCATTATAAACAAAACAAAATGACTAATACATTGACATGATAAAAACAATTAGATCCTATTTTTTGATATATAATTATAGAGTGGGGCTCCAATATCAAGATGAATATAAAATTATATTTTCTTGATAATGGATAAATTCAAAGAAAAATCATATTTATTCCAACATTTTTTCTTTATTCAGAACTACATAACTAAGAAAAAATAATATTATCATTTATCATTTCAATTTCTTTTTTAATATATAATAATTCCTTTGAGAAGGAGTTTTTTTATTTTTCAATCCTATACTATAAAAGATAGTATCCGTAATTATTTTATCAGTTTAATCTTGAACATATTTTCTCAATATAGGTATTTAACATTAGTATACCCAATATTGGTTATAGAGTAATGTACAAGGTATAATTTGTTTTGAATAAATTGTGTACTTTTTGGGTTTTAACCAAGAGGAGATGATTTGGTTATACTTTAATCATGGTACCATTGTTTAGTACACTATGAAATTTAATAATTTATATTTTCCAATGAAATTTATTGCTTAAGTTGTTTGGTAGGATCATTAATACCAAATTTCTTATTCTTTAAATATTATGTGAATATGAAATTAAAATAATATTATTTTTTAAAGTATATTTTTTTCAAAATAGTAACAACTTTTTGATTATTTGAAACTCTTGATTTGGGTTTAGTTTTTGTGTGTGTAAGACAATTTCAAAGGTAAAAATATCTATCAATGTATTTTAATTGATTAATGATTAGTATTTCGATAATGATTTTGAAAATACCTTAACTCTTTCCCTCACCATTTCTATAAATACGTGTACTTGAATTATGATAATTTTTTAAATAATAAAAAAATTGAATCATTTTAAAAATTATATGACTTAATTTACCCATTGTTGTGTCAAATAACATTGTACTACACTTATTTTAAAAACAACAATACACATATTTTTCTATATTAGTTTCATCTTATAATATTTTTCATGTTTATGTTGTGAAATATGTTAAATTCTTCTATATAAAAATTATGAATTACATTCCCTTAATATAAAGAGACATTCTATGTTTATGTTTTTTGGAAGTAATGTACAAGTACATGTTCTGTATTAACTTTACATAAATGTATGGGATGAACTTTTATTTATGTTTTTTGTTTCTTTGGAAAGAGTATTATAGCAATGTTAAAAAAGAAAATTAGTAGAATTTTAATGAATAATGAATTCAATGAAAAGTGTAGATGATCCCTCCAATGCAGTTACACTTGATCCTAGAATTTGAATGTTGGATTCACGGTAAAAAATATTTATTAATAGATCCATGATCATGATAAGAACAAGTACACACAAAAGATAATGAAAATCCATCTTAATGTTTCTTATAAAGGCTGAAAATTATCATTACCTTGAGTGCTTCCATTTGTAATCTTTTTAGAGGGGTTTTTAGTTAAGAAAATTTGTGCACGATAATTTATTGTAATTTCTTATTTTTTATTTTCATTATTTTTATTTTTATTATGATATGCGGGATCAATGGATACCATGTCTAAATATACATAGTTAGTCTTGATCAAGTATTATCAATGGATTTTAGAAGGAATATTTAAAATCATTCTGATCCGGTATTATTGGGTGCTTCAAGAATAAAGATATAAAGATATTTTCATCTGGTTGATCGAGGGATTCATGGGTTTGGAAGACAAAAATACTTATGGGTTCACAATATTGGACACCTATGTTGGGTCTATATACTGTCATGGCACTCTAGATTTATGTGAAAACCTCAGTAAACAGATTTGTTGGATGTTAAATTTTAGTTCTGAATAATTTTTAAGTTATTATAAAATTTCCTAGTTACATAGTTTTAATATGCAGTCTCTTAGATACTATATTTAAAATATGCTTGTTCTGATTGATTCTATCCAAAATATTTTTATATTTACTCATGATTCCTTTTATTTTTTCATAAATGAGTGTTATTACTTTTAATATTTTGTAAAACTAAAATTCACCATGCACCACTTGTAGTATATTTATCATAAGTCCTAACGAAACACCCTGATTATAAGAATATAATTGATAAAAGGTATAAATATGAATAAAAACACAACACCTTGTCAACATGTATGGGGTGAGTATAAAAAACATTGCGTCGATTTTTATGAATGTGTTTGTGGAAAGAGAGTATCATGACTTTCCCCACAAGAAATTTTTATATATTAAATAATTAATCATCTAAAATATTACATAGTAAAAAATTAAAGAACTATCAATTAGACTAGTTCAACTAAATTTTCCCTTTTTTATTATATAAAACCCCATAATGATAAATTTCATGAACCAACCCCAACAAGACCCCTACTTAGATTTCAGTGTTGTTTGGAGAGACAACCAGATTTTTTTACTAATAGTTCATATGTTTTTGACAAGAACCATGGTAATATGTAAAAGGATATGGTGGAATTATAGTTTTTAACCTAAGAAAAGAATATAATATGAAAATAAACACCCATTCTATATGAGTTGAAAATATCCTTAATAATATAACTACATAAAGATGTATATGATTTCAAAATACCATATTACTTCCAAAAGAAACAAATTCCAATAAACTATGTAACATAAATGAAAAAAAATATTCACATGACAACCACTATCATTGAACAATATAAGACATTATGTTTTTAATAAATTTTGGTTCTACCCTAAAAAAATGATTATAGAAATAACAGATAATAGAAGTAATATAATGAAGAAGATTAAAACAATGATTTATAGGGTTTGGGATAAATACCAACATCCATGGAGAGGTATAATATTGTCATTATATTTTACAGAACAGTTATAAGGTTCTATTTTATAATAAAAAAGGCCTTTCTAGAAAATAATCTCATAAATAAAAGTGGTGTTGTTGTAACCCATATTTCGATTATACCATGATATAGAGTATGATATATAATTCTAAAATTAAAGCCACTAGTGTTGTTGGATAGCTCTAAATATTTTGGCTAAACATGATACTATCCCTTCTAAATTTTTATCTGGTGCCTTTAGCCCCCATATCCTCCTCCAGTGCAGTGGGGGGAATTTTCCCAAGATTCACATGTAATTTCACTATAGAGATCCCACCATGAATGTAATAAGACTAGTTTTTTGAAAAAAAACTCTTGAAATTATACTAACATCATTTAATTAATTTGGATTCACCCCAAAATAAAATTGTACATGGATATAGGGACGAGTATAACACATGTTCGATGAGTTCCTCTCAACAAAATATCACGTCATAATGGAAGAATCAGAATAAAAAGTTAGTGAATAAATAGTGAAATTTTCATGTTAACACATACTAGGTCAACTATATTCTCATCTCACCACAAAAAAACTATCCAACTTTTGATAACAGTATATGTATAGTAATATCATGAAAAATAAGGTGAAACATGTACCTTTTACCAAATTTTTTACCTATGTAATCACTCTCACATTTTAATGGAGTACAATTGGGTACACTCAACCCTTCACATATCCACATAATACATCATACGACTACCTCAACCCCATCACCCCATGAACACATCCATGAACATATCAAACCAAAATCATAACCATAATGGCGTCACAACCACATTGAATCTCTATAAGGGGGAGAAGTATAAGGGGAGTATTCAATCACCCATTTCCAATGAATCTTAGGAGATAGAGGTTCCCCCGATACCCAAATATATATGCGATCTGGTTATGTTATCCAACTCATATATTTGTGTGTAGAATGGAGAATGATTCATAAAATATAACTAAAATAATAAAGTATAAACTTATATTTCTATACTACCAAAATCCCAACTCAAGTTTTATATACTATTATCATCATTGGAACAAGTCCCATCATATATTTCATCAATTTATCTTCCAAAAAATAAAAATTTCCATGCATCAAAAAATTCAAATTATTAAAAATTCAAATTATTATGTTACCACATTAATATTTTCACTTACTAGTTTACTATATAGTCTAATTAATATGAAAAAAAATTATTCTAAAACTCAAAAATTCACTTCTTATAAAAATCCATTTTGGTAAATTTTTTTATTAATTGATCTATAATATTAATTCCGCCTATAGAGAATAACTGATCTCATCAATCTAGCCAAAGTAACCCCACTACACAATATCATCAATATTATAGTACCAAATGTTAAATATCCATGTATATTTATTTACATTTCATTATCAATATGAAAAGGAATAGGGTAAAAGTAAGATATCACATATATTAAAATAAATCATACCTCCTTATTGGGGTTCTAGTTAAAATTATATGATTAAATAAATCATATTTTCCTAATCAATGAATATAAATACTAATAATTACAAAAAAAATAACAACAAACCGTAAATAAATATAACCATCTTCCTCAAACCAATGCTTGAATATTCATCTCATCGATGAATGAAACTGGGTACTCAAATCCTCATTATGATTACACAATAGATCTAAGACTAATAAATCACATGTTAATCATCTATTGAAATAAAACATAACCTACAGATATAGATTCCCAAGTAAAATATAGATATAGGAATTTATAATCATAAGAATAGGTACCTTTATTCAATTATATTCAGCCTCATAAAACTATAAAATTGAAAATCATAAAGATAACACCAAAGGATTCCAAAGGGTCTCTAATATCTCTTAATGTTTACTTACAGGAATAAATTCTATATAGAAAAATAGATAATTTCCTAAATTTATAAATAAATGGAGAAACAAAAAATTGAACAATATAATGTTTTCTAATGTAGCAAGAGTTTTTCAATTGTAACCTGAATATAATACATTTAATTTAACATATCCATCCATATATCTTAATAGACGTTTCCATAAAAATGATAATTTATTAATGTTTCACAATGTAATCCCCTTTGTTTTAATAAAATTAATACATTCAAATGTTCAATTAAAAATTTGTGACATATCGACTTTAATAAGAATAATTTTAACACTTCCCCATTATATAATCATACCCATAAAAAAATTGTAACCTAACATACAATATTGCAAAAAAAATAATGAATTACTCAAAAAATGTGACTTAATACTAGGAACTATACATTTTACCAAAAGTGTCTAAGCATAACACAAAACTTTCCTCCACAAATTAGAAAATTCTAATAACTTTATATATAAGGTAATAAAAAAATGAAGATATAAGGAATACCTTTTAATATCCAAGAGTTTCAATATACCTATAACCTAAATTTTTTTAATTCTTAACTATATATATAATAAATCAATACATAATGTCTATAACATATTATTAATTTTCACAAATTTTTAAATTTACTATCAAATTCATCTTCTCTCTTACACTTTTTTATTTAACTCCCACTAACTCAAAAAATGGAGTACAATGGTAAAATATATATACTATCATGTCACATAAATACCAAATGATTCCCATCCTCAAGAATATAAAAAACATTGAATAAATATTTAAATTTAAAAAACATAACCCCTATATGATATTTACCTTCAACAGAAACCTATACCAATGAACAAGTTAATCATTAAAAGCTAAAAAAGTAAAAATATTTGATACTTAAATGAAAATTATTTTTAAATTAAAAATTAATTTCAAATATTAATGGTTTTAAGAAAACTATATATTGAACCCTTTACATTTATTACCACTCCCTTGTACATTTCCTTGGGATACTATCCCACTAAAAATTGTACACTAGTGAAATAACTCCTAGATGTAATTACTTCTCCTCATGATGTCATGTTTTTATGGTCCATTCCTTACATGTCATATCCTTCTTAATATATACTTCACTATAATCAATTACATGATATTTTTTAGGATTATATCATTGAATATGTGATATTTGGAAGACATTGTGGGCTGGACCAATCTCTGGAGGAAACAACTCTTATCTAATTTAATCCTACACCATGAAAGGTCTAATGAATCTTGGAAAAGTCTGTATACCTCTACCAAACCTCCATTACTATGACATGGATTGATATTTATGTTCACATATTCCTTATCCTTTTACTGCAGTTGTATTTTACTCTTACTTGATGAATATTTATGATAAAATTATACATATTTACTTTACTATTAAACCAAATACACCTTCTTTATCTAGTTTGCATAAAGACAGGTTCAAGGGTCTCCATGTTATTAACCACTTTCCAGAAAAAGGGTGGTAAAAATTTCCTTCAATAAAATTTATTAAATCATTCCATGAAAATTGTTTTGTTATAGTTTTTTTCATAAGAAAAATAAACTCAATTAAAATGACTTAAATAAGATTCTGTAAAATAAAAAACACATTCCCATCAAATATATTGTATTTTATGGGTCATAGAATTTGTATGAATATCCACATGAGGGTGGTAAACTATGTCAAGGAATAACAACTTTCTAAAAAACTGGAAATCCTATAATATCTAATGAATTAAATTGAGGATAATGACATAAAAAGTAATCCTAAAAATTCTACAGAGACTCCCACATTCTAGATATAAATCCACACCAACACATTCACTAGAATGAACTCCTTAATTTCTAAAAAAATGTTTCAAATTTTTTAGTGAATCTATAACAACCTACATGGAATCATATACCCATGATGATTGAGGTAAAATGATAATGATATCTACGTATATATCTTATCACATCCATTATGGAACATATAGATGTTTTAAGAAATCGGTTGGAATGTAATGACAAACTTTAACTAGCTGGAAAATAAGGTATTATGATGATATTTTTCCACAATCCTCTTTATATCAAACCACTAAAGATTCTTCATTAATGAATGTAATATACTATAAACATTTATATGGACACTTATAGGATGGTTATGGAATTAAAATATAACTACTTCTTGAAAAACCCATGGACCCAATAGGTTCCCATGAAATTACCCTCTATATTCGCTAACCTCCCCTCATTTTTCCTGGGAATCTACATTACTAGTACAATCTCTCCACACATACACATTAGGATCATCTAGTTTATATTCCTCCTCAAAATGAAAAAAATAATAGTACTTTATTATTTGATTTGAGAAAACACCTCTATAAATACATTTTATTTCTAGAATAATAGACACAAGACTTACCATTTTCCCCCCATCCATCACTATCTTCATGTTAAACATCACGATATGACATCATACTCTTCATATCATTGAATATGTTAAACTTCCTTGATGTAAAATAAATCCTTATATAACAATCTTTCACGAATTAACCCACATTACCTCCAGAAAATTTCAATCACATTATGTAAATATATACACAATATCTTATATTAAATACAGACCATAAATTTATCTTTGTTTTGGTAATGTATCTAAATATTTAGAGAGAATAATATTTACCCAATATTAAGGTCACAAGAGAAATTTTTATTCTCATGGAGATGGAAATAACTTTACCAATAAGATATCCCCACCCACTCTTATATCAATATAAAACATCTAAAAAAGAATTATAATAATATTGGAAAATGAATTATTCTATAGAAAAACGAACAATAGGTTTACTAATAAGTTTCCCCTTAAAATACATAAATAAAACTCGACACTGACCAAACCATCTATAATATTGATTTTTATAGTAAAATTAGTAAATGGATTGTTGATCTATGTGAAAATTGATAGGAACATCTAGTAATAAATTTCTAAACTAATAAAATAGTGTACCTCTAAAATATTTCAATGAAATACTTGATATAACTGTAATAAGAATCAATTGATCAACAACTATACCTTAATGATAAAAGAAATTCCAAATTAAATAGACATTGTATTCACATAAATTATATGTGGATTACTTTTTTGTATAATTATTTTTAACAAATATTCTTTAAAATTGTCATCAAATGTTTTATAATTCTCCTCCTCTATCTTCAAACACACTGGGATATTATTAATGAATACCACTATGAAGTAATTATAAAACATATAAAACATAAATAACCTTATACTCACCAAAGATGAATTATTTAATATTATAGGTATATCTAAACACCAATAACTCCAACATATATAGATAATATTCCTTTTAGACATCCACATAATTCACCCACATCTTATGGTAGCCTAAAAAAATAAATCACTAAGAGGTGGTTAAGTCCGTTTAATTGATCATAAAATCCATCAATCCTTGGGAGTGGAAATTGATTCTTCATATTCACTAGGATAAATTTTTATAGTCTATATAATTCTTGAAACTACCACCACATTCATTAAAAACAATATAGGTGATACCAAAGGAGACACACTCGGTCAAATAAAGTAATTCTATAATAATTCATCCACCCCGATTTGCAACTCCCATTTCTTTAAAGGAACCATCGTATATAGATACATATAAATATCTGAAACACTAATATATAACTACATTTTGAAATAAATCTCACATTGAAGGTGTTTCATTAATGAATCATGGAGTGAAATATTCTAGAACTCATTGACAACTCTATAAAGATGTTTTATTTTTATGTCTGTTGTAATTAATGAAAATCCCATGAAAATTGATATAATTGTATCAACTAATATATGATTTATTTTTTTATCTCACTCGCTAAATAATGTTACATGTTAAATTTCCATATTAATAAAGATCATATTTCTTTAATTTTAATCAATAATGTCACGGAATTCATTTTTCAAACATGACTAGCCCCCCAAATTGTGTCAAAAAACACTAAGGATCTTGATAGTTTTTCCGACATAAGTACCAATGCCTTGACTATTTTTCAATAAATGTTTTACAATATTATTTTCAGATTTGGGTATAATAAATTTTATAATATAGGTATATGATACCAATAATGACCTCCCTTCAACATAATATAAGAAACTCAATCATATAAATTTTTCCTCGCCCATCAACTACACATAATCACCCTTGATATTGGCCACCTCCTCATCCATTGTAAAGATATGATCCTTCCTGATGATAAACTTCCCTCATTTATCCTCTAATAATTCCATCACATATTTTTTTCCCAAATCTCAAAAAAAACATTTAGCATAAGAATGAGGATGAAACTATTGTTTGGTGGCATCATAAATTCCATGGTCCATCAACTATCATATTATGATCTCTATGACGAATACTATGGAATAATGGAAATTTATACTCATTATTTTATTTTAAACCACTAAAATAATACACAAAACTAGAGTTTATTATAGAATATTAGTAATTCCGAACTCTAGAGAATTTAGTGAAGGAGAATTAATGGAGACCCATCATAGGTTATAAACATTACATCCCCAATATTTGTCAACACCTCTTTGTAGAAATAGTTATTTAAATGTTTTGATAAATATTAAAAATAAGTTTATATTTCCATGAATTAGTCACCATAATAACCTTATATTTTATTAAAACCTCAATATAATTTAAAAAGGTAATGTAAAAACTGGATACTGAATCTCTGAACTTAGATATTCAATGAAATGAATCACCCTACGCACCAAATCTTGTAATTTCTAAAATTATTAGAATGAGAGTTTAATAAATTGAAGATTGAAATATTTCACCCTATAATTACATTATTTATTATGTGTAGCTTATATTTTCAAACTTCTCTAAATTTTTAGGATAATAATTCCATCTTTAAATGACTCTGAAACTTCTCCATTGTGACATATGAATCGCAATATTCAACAAGAATATAAATCCACCACTGTCATGAATCACTATATGATAATCCAACATAAAATAGAACCCAATTCCTTATATGAATTCAAATCATCCAAAACAGTATTCATTTATATCATTTCATTTTTATGTTTCCTAATGACAAATAGATAGATTGTTCCATGTGACACAATCCTATCCACTAGGGGAGGGGTGAATTATTGGTTACTAACCAACAAAATATCTTGAAATTTTCCCCTTCACTTGTTAGTGTATAGTATCAACGAATAAACAAATTGATTATGAGAGATAAATATTTATATATAAAACATAACAAATAATATTTTTACAATGTTTATAGACTCCTGTTATCAAGTAGGAAATTCTCATTGTTAAATGGTTATAACACAAATATCCACTTATTATTTTACTATAAATATGAATAGTGGTTAGGAATAAGAATATAGTTGTAAAATAAATGGGAAATACATTTATATATAATCATCAAAAATTAAATCAATATTTTTCTTCTCTCATCAAGTTCCTAAGTGGTTGGAAAAAGTGTGCACTATTTTTATTCTCATTAATCCCAAATAAATATATCCATAAGATCTTTTATAAAGGTTATAACTTACCCTCTAATATTCTATATCCCTTTTTCCACGTGAAACATATCAATATTTTATAGATATAATCCCATATTAGAATATTTTGGTTGACCATGATTTGGTCTTGATAAATCTAATGATATTCAAAACCCATAGTTAAATATACAAATTTTCAGTACATCATTTTCTAGCTATATTTCGCACTTGGAAATATCTCAAAAAACAAAAATGACATAGTGAAACTAGATAAAGGGAAGTAATCCTCATCTCAAAACAACAATGGTTAGCTTATCTAGAATTTTGTTTATGTGCATTGTTTACAAAAAATATTATTCACCAAAACATGAACTATGAATATTTTTTTCATTGATCCCATTAGAGAAACAACATCTTCTTCACATGATTTCCTATAAACATGGTCATTCTAAATCTGGGCATTTCCAATCAGTCACCATTGAATAAGGAAACCATACAACATCCAGTTTTAGACTCTTATTAGATATATTCCTACACTCTACTGAACCATATACCTGAAAACAGAAAATTATCTTTTTTTATTTATGTTCATCTTTAATTAATCCATTATTCCATGTTATGAAAGTCACCGTGACATAATCTATTAATTCATAGAAATTCTCTATTTCTTTTCTACTAAATCCGATTCAATATTTTTTAACACGTACTTGAGAATGTTTATATTAAATATAACATCAATCCGTAATTAGTACACATAAAAAATCATCTCAAAAATTTAATAATAAAATGGTCCCATAGTTGATGTTATCTAGGCTTCACATAATAGGATAAAAATATACATTTGGGAGTTCTTCAAATATCGATGTATTCTTCAATAATATATTTACTGCATCTCAGTTAAGATAATATCATAACACCACCTCATTATGTTCACTTCTTGAGGGATCTTAAATCTCCAAGAAGACATTAATTTTCCAATAATTGTGGGGTATTGAAAGATCATTTATACTTGGGTAGATTATATGGACAGAACCCTTTTGGATACATCCTCTAGGAATAATTCTCCAAAGTCAATACACCTATGATGAACATGATAATAATAAAAAAACTATTCCATATAATATATAAATGGTCATTTCCCACCACCCATATATATATATATATAATTATTAATTAATTATTTAGAATATGGAATTAATTTATGGTTTTTAATTAGCTTCCTTAAATAATTTTAAAAAAAACACAATTCAAACACTTTAAAAAATTACAATGTGAATGTACCACACATATGTTTATACAAAAAAAGTTTAAATTTTTTGTAATCAGGTTCAATATGCTAAAATGGCCCCTTTATTTAGACAATAGGGTCCATTTTACATCTTGATCTATTCTCCCTATCATAAATCACTTACTATGTACAAATGACTTCTAATACCCTTAAAAACAAATTCAATCTGCACAGAATCCTAATATAAGTTCCATAATAAATTAAAATACCCTCTTTAATGCCACATGATAAAGACCCAACCATAGTAGGGACCCTATTGAGTCATTGGTGAAGTTAGAAGTGAGCCCCCATGACCACCTCAAATATTCCACGTGTTAGAAACTAGAAAAAACCATGATATACATGGAATTAATATTTTTAAATAATGAAATGAAAATAATATAAAAATAAAATGAAATTTGTTTTGAGAAATAAATCCTTATAATAAAAAATATTATAAATATTATTGTAATTATATATGACCATATTAACTTAAAAATAAACTAGGACCAAGAACCTAAGAATATATTATGAAAATTAATGACTCTTGAATTGCATACCATCCAATGAAAATAGAATATATAATGATAAAAACTAAAATGTTTCTTATAAATTTGAAAAAATTGTATATTTTTGTATTGGTGATTATAATAAATTTATCTTAGGTTCCACAAAAATAAATAACTTATCATTATAAAAGAAGCATTATTTAGGGAATAAAGGGTGAGATTGAAATGTTATACTACCCCAAGTTATCTACAACCTATCAGACCTTATAAAAACTCCCCAATATTGGATTACAGAATAAGTATATTAATTTCATACAAATATAGAAAAAAAATCCTCCACACTCACTCCCCAATTGACATAGTCTCACTGACCTATTCTCCTTATATGCACTAGTTCTTCCATCCCTAACCCATTGACATAGTCACTCCCACTTCATCACACAACTCAAGACATAATTCTCATAAAAACCCTTCAAAATCTATACCCAAAATTCTTGTAATCTTTAAAACGATGTTTTTTCACTAATACCAACCCTATTGCCACCAATATGTGATCTAAGTGAGGTTTTTCTAATCAATGGTAACCTCATTAACCAATATCATTATTTGAAATTCTTATTTTATGCCCACCAATTATGTATTAATAATTACAATATAATAAAACGAGTATATACCATAAACAGAAATTTTATTATGTTGATCGCATAATATTTATGTTTCCCATTATCCATCAATTTGGAAATAAAACCATCACTCATGTGTACAAATTACTAATGCCTTGCAAACTGATCTAATTTGTTTTCCATCACAATATATAATTAATAGTGAATATTATTGAAATAATGAATATATATTAGTCTTATGAATTTACATTGAGTCTATAAAATCAATATATCATCCAATTTCATTCCTTTTCATCAATTATGTAAATGAAAACGTTACTTGTGTGTGTGCATGGAATGTAGTCTCCATGAAGTGTCACAATTCATTTTCTATGTCCAACATTAAATACAAATTATAAAAATTCATCTAATGAATAAATATTAAATTTAGAACATTAATATTATTATAGAGATAATTAAACTATAACCTATTCCCTTGAAACCGAACATTCATGATAATCATGTAATAGAAAACAAGCCAGTTAACACTCTAAAAAATAATAATAATGCATGATTGTTAATGAATGGGTGATATAATGTTATTAAAGGATAATATATGATATAATAAATGTTATTATGTTTATTTTATAAATTATGAACATGTTTTAAACTATTATAAATGATGTTAAATGATTTTCAACTAGAAGGAAGTGTAAGGTAAGAGAATTTGTTATCAATTTCTACTCTATTGAGGAATATTTTAAAATTTTCACATATTTACCTATAAAAGATATATATTCTTCCCCATTGATATAATTAAAATGAATAAATATTTATTCATGTTGATTAATTTTTTAATTCGAGTTTATACTTTTAGTATTTTACAATTTAAAGGTTAATAATGAGATAAGGATTTATTTAGAATTTCATTTTTTTGGATTTAATTAAATTTCATTAAAGGAATATTTGTTCCTAGAGTGATGGTTGTAAAAGTGTGGTGGTAAAATTAGAAAAACTTTATCCACCAGTTGACAGAGGATGAACCTTAAAACTGTAAAACTATGGAAAATGAAAATGAAATCATCTTTTAGGTGATTACATATATTCCCTATCCTTCAGTATCTTTTTTTCATTTCCTTAGGTTCAGTATAGGTGAAATAATAGTTTTTATATTTTTTCATTACAGATTGGATGGAAGATGAAAGCTATAAATCCTATATGAATTCAAAATCAATTACTGTCCACACAAATAATAAACATGAATATAAGAATTACTTATTTTTAGTAAAATAACCTAATTTTTAATTTCCATTTTAAGTAGAAATATGAGGATAAAATATTTTGGGAATATTGAAAACCATTTGACGATCTACATTGGTCATCTACTTAAAAATATTTTGAAGATCACATATATTTTTCTTATAGAAATTTTTATTAATAAATTATTATAAAATACTTAAATCCTAATATTATATAGAGAATTAATGGATACAAATTGTAAAATAATTCTGGGGGAGGGATTCCCATCTATTAAATTAAATAATATTTGGTGGGGTGTCTTTTTTTCTTTATCTTTTTAGGAATACATTGAGCATAAATGAAATTTGCATGTATAATAATTTATGAATTTTATTATACTACTATAGTATATGAAAAAATAAAACAATATGAACAATCATGTATTCAATAAATTTTTTATAACATGTGGTCTAGTTTAAGAAGGGGGTATTTGAGTTATTAAATCATGTTTATGTTATTTTTGTAAGGAATTTTCATTTCATTTTGAATAAATGATTTCCATTTTCATTTTAAGATTCAATCATCATCTTTGGATCCTAAATTATTACATATTGAACAAACTAAACACTACCCTTAATACAAACATATAAAAATCCTCAGGATTGGCACGAATTTGTTTATCTATTGAGTAGATTTTAAGGATTCAACCCTGACTATGGTATGAATTAAATGATTTTGAGACAATAATAACTCCATATATTTTATACACTTGATAGATGAGTGACATGAATTCATTTCATAGTAGGCTGAAATATGTGACATGGGTGGCTTAATGAAAGAAAAAAAAATTCAATACAAGTGATGTAAAATAAAGATAAATTTAGTCTAAAAATGATTCATGATGAATTCCATATTGAAATTGAATATTGTATCACCTTTGTTTTTTATTTTGATGCTGATTTTTATATTTATTTTTTCCAAGAGTAAAAAATAATATGTTTGGAGGAATGATGAGAACCAAAATTTTCAGAATTTATCAGTGGAATTAATTGTTTATTTTCCCATCATTTAATTAATATTTGGGATTAAATATCATTTTTTATATCAGGTATAAATAATTTAATTAATTATAAATAGTATTAATATCATGGATTGTTTTTATACTTTCATTTTTGAATATATTTGGATAAATCCTACACTTCCAAAGAAACTTTTAATTTTTTTTTGTAGAAAAAAAATAAAAAGTATATGAAATATGATTAAAAGAAAAATACCATTGGGCACATCAAATAACATAGCCTGAAATCTTCATGTGTGTGATTAAACAAAATAAATTACAACTCACATAAAGTGAACTCTAATAATCATCAGACTATTTGAAATAAAAAACTGATCTTATCACATTAAATCGACCATGGAATGGGATTTGTAAGAATAATGATATGTATAGAAATATTAAATTCCAAATTCAAATCAGATGTATAAATAAAGAGAGTTTTATAGACACTATGTTATAATAAAAATTCTGTCATGAGAATTGCATATGAAATAAGTATCCCCTAGGTGTCATGAAACTAAGGCCTATTTATTTTTCATGAGGTTCACTTATAGAAGGGTTTCTCATAATATAATCATTTAAAAATCATTAAAGGTGAAGAGACACTATCGAAATAGAAATTAAGAATGGTTTATAGTTCATATAGATGTTAATTTTCTAAAATGAGGGGAGAAAAAAATAAAATAAATATAAAATCAGTTTTGGGGGATAAATCTACAATATTAATTTGTTACATAAAAAATTATTTGGAATCTCTACAAGAATCAGATAACAATACATAAGGATGTATAAGTATATTGGGGATGGAAAAAATCTACTGGGTAGTATTAAATGACATTACTAAAGGCTCACATCTGATTAATTTTAAAAATCTAATGTTCTCATTAAATTAACTATTATGAGTTTTACTAGAATATGAATAAACCATTATAAAATATGGGTTTTGTTAGGGGATTAAAAAGGTATGTTTTAACTTACCAATTTATAGATCAACAGAAACAAATAGACATAGTGTGCATTGGTTACCTAAATTAGGCCTAAAATTATTTGAAGGATCATTAAAATCAACTAAATCATTTTAATTCATCATAATTACAAATTATAACTATGAAATAGATGTTTGTGAGAGGTAATATTTGAAGTATCATTTTTATAACAATTTCAGGAGACATGTTACGAAGCTGAGCCAAGTGTCGAGAATAAGTTTATAGAGAATAAAATTGACAAGGGGTAGTTGGGAGAAGTTGTTAGTGGAGTGGGAAAGAAGATTATTAATCCCATGGATCCTCCTAGAATCCAACATACATGGAGTCATACTAGATGTAGGTGATATATTGTGATTAAGTAGCTAGAAAAATCTGTAGTCACATTGGTGGAGTAAATCATTATGTCCCTTTTCCACATTTAATTTTACTATTTTAAGTGTCATCTCAATATCTGAACTTATGCGGTTGGTTAAGAAATATATGGTTCATAATATTAATACCATTGACATGTTCACACTACATTCATGATAGAACCAAAAGAGATAATTCGACACAATGTTTTTTGTAATGATCAGTCCAATTGTGGGAAACAAATAATTAATTTCTCTAGGTCATGTTCTGAGAAAAATATATAAAAATATATTACAATATTGAATAGAAAAATTGGAGGTTGGTGCTCATACACGACTTTTGGAAATCATATTTTTAAATATAGGATTAGGGTGGAACAAATCCTTGAGTCTTTTTAGTGAAAGGAAAACTCTCTCCTAATAGATCTTTAGTTACCCGATTGGTATGGATATTTTTATATTAGATTACTTAAGTATTCCATTGATCTCTTCATGAACTATTTAAAAATTTATTCCTATATACTCCAGATGTATCTACATCATCAATTAGAGATATTAATCATTATAGATAGTTTTTATAATACTAGTATATGTTCTAAAAATGTTTCATGTATATGGAATCCCCCCTTTTATTTACATAATGTTTCATTACATTTTACAAATAGAGGATCTTTATAGTCAAGTGTCTTGGATATAAGTAACATATTACATGAATCCATAAAAAATTATTCTAATCCACTTGTTAATATTCATAATAGGTTCATACTAATTATAATTACTACATGTGATAACCTAGATACATACATCAAAGGAAAGGGTGAGAAGAATGCCCAATAAAGAAAGAAATTGAACCAGTTTACATGTAAACTTGAGAGATATCAATAAGAACTTGGGGAATTTCATAAATATATGATGTATAGGCGTATAATAATAATAATAACATGTTAAATAACTTTAAAATGCAGCTAAAAAATTTATTTTATACATTCGTAATCATATCACCAAGGTCCACCCCCTAGGTGTTATAAAAATTACTACGTCTATTCACCATGGTATCGTAAAACTTGTCATCTCTATAGATTAATTCATTACCCAATGAATTGGAGTGATATTAAGTAAAACCCTTAATATGTATTTATTTTCATGTGAGCCACATAGATCATAACCTAACACTTCATCAATAACCTAAAGAGAATAAAATAAATGGGTTTAATATCAAAATTGTGATGTTTTAAAAGTGCTTAAAAATAAGATCATTATGTCATTTATAACCCATGAAAAGAGAATTAGGATTTTATGTATGTAAATTATATAATAAAATATATCATTTTTATGTATTTATGAATACCTCAGGAAATTAAATAGCAATGGGTATTCACATAAATAAAATAAGATAATTTCGTGAGAAAGCGATAGATAGAGTTTGTGACGAAAATTTTGGAGCATAACGGCAATAAAATATGGTTTAAGAAAACATTAAAAAGAGAGGGGAAAAGGGTATAACATCCATAAATGACTCATAATATAGTATTGGGATAGAATAATATGGAAATAGGAACATTGTATGGAAACTGCATTGTTATACCACATAAAATAGAACATGAATGAAAAAAAGTGAAGTTGAGAATTCCATTATGAAAATTCAGTAGCCTAATAACATCACATAAAATTCAAAAAAATCTATTGATGAGAGTGAAAAGGGTATCTCGTAATTTGTAAATAAAATGGACAAAAATAAGAATATAGAAGAACATACCCCAACTTAATAAAATAGATACTAGAAGACATAACATAAAGGAATTCTTGACTAAACGAGGAGGGTGAAAAGTTCCTTTACCTTGAATAGTAACTTCAATAACTCAAAGGATGGGACCATGGGGGATTGCAGGAACATTGGGAGGACTCATTGGGAGGTGAAATACCATAGAATAGTTGAGTATGAATTTGGAATGAATTAAATGAAGGAAGGGGTTGATATTTATAGAAAAAGTGAGGGAATATTTTATTAATTTCCAAGGGACACCTCATTAGTGGTATTTGACAAACCATGATCTTGCCCAAGATATTTTAACATGGTATTTTCCACTTAAGACACCTCATAAAATATCTTATTTTACAAAATTTGACCATAATTATTACATCATTAATGATTTCATTAAACATAGAAAAAATCAAAACTGTATTTATACTATTCACTGAAAAAAAACATTTTATAAAAAACTCATAAATTCACCCTAACCTAATATCGATGATTTGAATTCAAAAATGAAGTCCAATTTATGAAAATAATTTTATAATTATTAGATATTTAGTTTTTATGTAAAAAACTATTTATCCAAAAAAATACTAATACTTTACTAATAATTTCTGAAGCAGTTATTTACTTATACTATTACGTTACATTATCAATCAAGATGCCCACATTATATTTATACTTTATTAAGTGATGTTACTATTCCATTGGCCACATTACGGTTCATAAGGGTAATATTACTATTCATAATTTATTATTCACCAAAAAATAATTTGATCATATTAAAATCTAAATATCTTACTGATCAAAAATGTAGAAGACCATTTTTTTGAAAATAATTTCACATTTTTAATTATTTAATGTATAAAAAACATTTATAATACCCTTTTTCCAATATTCATCTATAATATGGAACTTTGATAAATTCATCCTATATTTATCTTGACATTTGAAATTCACAATTTTTACCATAATAAGAAATATCAATTCTATTTATTCAAAATTATTACACCAAGTAACTATGGCCTAGTTATATAGCCCCTTATAACACATGCATAGGACCTAAGATTAAGGTGTGCGGTGGTGATAGAGTCTTGGGGAGGCTCAGAAAAAATTGCCCGAGGGCTGATTTATATCATCTTGAACTTCTCCCGTAAGCGATTTTATTCAAGCTTAACGTGTTGGAGTTTGGCTTGGGATTGGTCCTGAGGAAATCCCAGTGATGCAAGATCCTTCCCAACCTTCACTATATGGGCTTCGTATGGCCCCGGTCTACTGAATGAGGCCATCAACTCTTCTTTCTCTATTAATTAACCAAGATCATTTATATTTACAAACAAAAATTATAACATTAAGAGTATAGTTTACAACATTAATATTGACCAATGGTCATATAAAAAAGGAAACCCAGTGGTCTTATTTTAATTATAATCACTTCATTAATAAAGTGATATTGTTTTGTTGAGTACAAAATAAAACAAAAATTACAGACAAAATATAATTCAAAAGATCAGGTTGTTACATTCTTCCCCCCCCCCTTAAGAAATTTCATCCACGGAATTTCAACTCGTACCCTCTGAAGATAAAATTTGTGGGTAATTATACCTCATAGACTCATCTGGTTTCCAAGTGGATTCTTCACATTTTCAGTTCCTCCACAACACATTAACATGGTGGGTAGTCTGGTTGCATAGAACCTTGTCTCTACAATCCATGATCTCCATCGGATGATCCTCATAAGAGAGGTCATGTTCCAATTGTCGCCCCTCTAGATTTAGTACATGTGAAGTGTTAGGTATGTAATTCCTGAACAGTGATACATGGAAGACAACATGAACATGTGCTAGATTTGGAGGATATGAAATCCCATAGGCTACTACTTCTACATAATCAATGATTTCATAAGGGCCAATGTACCTAGGTTTGAGCATCCCTTTCTTCATAAACCTCCTGATTCTCTTAGAAGGTGAAATTCGAAGACCCAATTTTTCACCAACATTAAACTCCAATTCCTTTCAACAGTAGTCGAAATAGCTCTTTTTCCAACTCTGAGTATCCTTAATGTGTTGCTGGATGGAATGGATCTTTTTTGTCATCTCTTTCTCAAGATCAATCCCAAGAAGCATTTCCCCACCAGATTCATACAAAAAACTAGGAGTTCTACATCACTTCTTTTACAGATCTTCATAGGGTGCCATTTCAATGCCCAAATAAAAACTATTGTTGTAAGATAACTCAACTAATTGAAGATGTTGATCCCATACACCTTTCAATTCCCTTTAACATGTTCTCATCTTTTCCTTGAGTGTTTGCACATTTTTATCATATTGGCCATCTGTTTTTGGGTTATTGGCCATACTAAAATTCAATTTAGTATACAGATCATGTTGGAGAATTCTCCATAATTTTGATGTCAACCCTAAATGATGATCAAATATAACTGGAATTGGATCTCCATGCAGCCTTACCAATCCATCACATAAATCCTAGAAAGTTGATCAGGAGAGAAATCTTCCCAAATAGAGATAAAATGGGCCGTCTTTGTGAGACGGTCCACAATAACCCTTATCGCATTGTTTCCTTTGGAAGTTCTCAGGAGACCCGTGAAAAATTACATAGTGATATTGTCCCACTTCCATGATGATATGGGTATTGGTTGTAATACCCATTTAAGAGGTTGTCTCTTTTCCTTCAATTACTAACATACCAGGAACCATGTAGTGTAGTCATAAATCTACCTTTTTATATTAAGCCACCAATAATGATCACAGAGGTCCCTATCATTTACATGCTTCCAAGATTAATAGAGAAATTAAAGCTATGAGCATCATCCATCATCTCCTTATTAATTTCTAGAATAAATGGAACACATAGTATTGTACAAAATATCTGTACACCTTCTTGATAAATATTGAACTAAAGAAACTTCACATCCTTCATATCCTCAATCTACTTCTGTAACAAAGGATCTTCTTTATTAGCCTTCTTGAAATTCTCTCATAATGATGGTTGAGGAATCATTTTATATAATGTTGAAGGATGTCCCTTCCCTTATAATACACGTGTCTATTTTCTCTAGGTCTTAGATCAAGAGATCTATTTAAATCCTCATCAGGGACAAAACAACTGGGTATTTCCTACTTAATGCATCAGTGACTTTGTTTTCTCTTTTGAGGTGATAATGAATTGAACAATAATAGTCTTTATGAAGTTCCCACCATTTACTATGTCTCATGTTCAATTCCTTTTGTGTGAAAATATACTTATGACATTGATTGTATTTTTATATATCACATTTCTCCCCATAAAGGTAGTGCCTCCACATATTCAGAGAAAAACCAACCGCGACAATCTCAATATAATGCATAAGATTGTTCTGCTCAAAAATCATCAACCGTCGAGATACATAATCAATGAATTTTTCATGAGGACACATCCCATGTCCTTTAAGAGATGCATCGATAAAAATAACGATTCCTTCTCTATATGAGGGTTGAGTTGACACGGGTGTAGTAACCAATAACTTCTTCAGCTCTTGGAAACATTCCTCACACTCCTTTGTCGCGATAAACATGACCCCTTTTTGAGTTAACTTGGTTAATTGATTAGAATGTTGTCATTTTTCTCAGAATCCTCTTATAATATCCCTCTAATTCCAGGAAACTATGAATCATAGTCATTTTTGTAGGTTGAGTCCACTACTCTACAACCTTTGTCTTTGTAGGGTCAACTATTATTCCATCTTTGGTTACAATGTGTCCTAAGAAAGGAAATTTTTGTAACCAAAATTCACATTTGTTGAACTTTCCAAAAAGCCTCTCCTTCCATAGAGTCTTCAAAATAACCCTTAGATGATCCTCATTCTCCTCGTGAATATTCGATTATATCAAAATATCATCAATAAAAACTACCACAAAGTAATTAAGGTAGTCCTTAAAGATTCTATTCATAAAATCCATAAAAATAGAAGGAGCATTAGTCAAGAAAATTGGCATATTAACAAACTCATAATTCCCATATCTTGATTGTAATGCGATTTTTGGAAAATATTCCTTCTTAACCCTAAATTGATGATAATGAAATTTAAGATCAATCATAGTGAAGAATTGAGCCCCTCTAAGTTGGTCAAATAATACATTAATTCTTTGAAGATTGTATTTATTCTTCACTGTGACCCCATTCAGTTCTCTATAATCAATTCATAACTGTATCAATCCACCTTTCTTCTTCATAAAGAGAAAAGGTTAACCCTATGGAGACACACTTGGTTGGATAAACACCCTTCTCTAAAAGATCTTGGAGTTGTTTCTTTAATTCCGCCATCTCTACATTTTTCATCCTATATGGGGTCTTTGATATCAATTGAGTTCCAGTTAAAAGTTCATTGGAGAACTCTACATCTCTTTCTGGGGGATTTCTGAGTAACTCCTCTAGAAATATGTCAATATAATCGTGGATGATGGAGACATTTTCTATCATTATACTATCATTTCCTTCTTTTTCTTCACCAATAAATTATATAAAGAAGGATATAGGAGGTTCTTTTATACAAAGATCAGGTTGAGATATCACTCCTTCGATGATAATTGTAGGTTTCCCATTGAATACTACTAATATTTCCTTACTTTTGGATTTGATCATAACATTATACTTTGAGAGCCATTCCATCCCTAGTAAAATGTATAATTCATGCACGAGAATTACTAATTTATTTGTGACAATTTTTCCTCACTAAATGAAATACTAGAGTTTATAAATAGTAAGGATTCTTGGATAATCCCACCAAGAGTCTTGACTGATAACTATAATTTTAGCAATTCAAGAGTTAATTACAAATTCATTGAAAACATGGTGGAAATAAAGGAATTTGTAGAATCAAAATCAAAATATGTACTTGATATCTTTGAAAGAACAATAAGAGTAACTTACACCACATAATTTGGAGCTTTGACTTCACCTGTAGTGATAGAAAAAGAAAGACCTTGTTCCCTTTACCTATGTTGAGGCTGAGTGTGATTCCCCTCCACCACCCTCAGATTAAGACAGTGATTTGAAAAGTTCCCAAGTTGTCCACACTTATAAAAATGGACAAAAGTTAGGAACTTCACCATATTACCCTTGTCATTAGTGTTGGTATGTTAAGGTTTCACCTCCCTACGATAATTTTGTGCGATATGGACATCTCTTCCACACTTGTTGCACTTCCTACTCCCGAGAAGGCAGTTCCCCAAATGCTTCTTCCCACATTTATTACACATGGTATGTTGCACGTTCTTGTCTCCTCCTCCCTGATCAATGGTCCTCCCCAATCAGGGCTCCATCGATCAATTCATGTCATTGGATTTATGAGATCGATGCATCTCAGCGAACTCTAGTTCAACATTCATTGCACTTCACATGATCTCCTCATAGCTATTATTGTCTCGGTTGGCTATATTCTTATGTAGATTAGGTATTATTCCACAAAAAAAACTATCAAACGTCCCATTAGGATCTATTAAATAGAATGAGGTGTAAAGGAAATTCTTGTGAAGTTCATCTTGTAGCTTCCCACAGATTCATTCTCCTTCTGCTTCAGCTCAAGAAACTCCTTCTCCATTTATTGTTCTCGTAGAATGAGGGAAATACTTATTGAAGAAGATCCCTCAGAACTCTTCCCACTGCATAACATCATCCTACACTCTTGGCCTTTTGTTTTTAATCAGTTACCACCATTGTCCACCTTCTCCCTCTATGTGGTAAACAACCCGAGTGACCTTCTCTTATTCTTAATAGCAGAGCACAAAAAAATATCTCCTTGATAGAGCTGATCCACTATTAATCAATCAATGTATCATTAGATCCACTAAAGGTTGGTGGTTGTTAAATCATAATGGACTCAATATAATGTTTCTCCCTTCATGGTGAGACCTTTCTCTCAGATTGATTCATTTTATTTCCCATAACTTGAGTTAGTTAGATCATCATTCTCATGAATTCTTCCATTTTGGCTTCCATCAAAGGGCCATCAACACATGGTCTATTGCGGTCACCATTTTCAGGATTCCTCATATTTCCCACCATTTTCTAAATTAATAAAAACATAGTTAGAAGTTAATTTCAATTATGAATCTTTTAAATATAATGTATTTTTATGTCTTAAATCTTTATGCTTAAACATATTATTCTTTAAAAGTAACTACATTTCTCCATAAATCCTTTATAATGATTCCTAACAAGATTGTGATTAATCCAACATGTCACCCAAGAGTGTCAAAGCAGAAGTACATCGATGCCTATTTTCGTGTACTAGGATACCCTAGGTCAAGCTTGAAACTCCTTATTAGATTTTTAATTTCTAGGTAAAACTATGCTAGATCTATATCCACGTCTTCTTATCTAGACATGGATTTATTTGTTCGGAAACCACCTACTTAATTTTTCACCACAATAATAGGAATTTTTCATATATTTAAACTTTTCAATGGTGTTATTACTAAACATTTCATATCCTAATTTCTACGAATAACTAATATATCCTTTTATATCAACTATGGAATCCCTCCTTTTATTTACATAACTTTTCATTACATTTTACAAACAGAGGATCTTTAAAGTCTAGTGTCTTGGAATTAAGGAACATAATACATGAAAACATAAAACATTCTTCTTATATACTTATAAGGCTTCAACATAGGTTCATGCTAAGTATAATTACTTCATCTCATAACCTAGAGACATAAATCCAAGGAAAAGTGTGTGTAGAAGGCCCATTAAGAAAAACAAGTGAAACAATTTACATGTGAACTTAAGATATATCAAAACGAACATGAGAAATATCATAAATATATGATGAAGAGGAATATAATAATAATAATAACATGAAAACTAATTTTAAAATGTGGCTAAAACATTTAATTTATACATTCATAAGCATATCACCAATGTCCATCCCCAAGGTGTCATAAGAAATACCAAGGTTAATCACCAAGGTGTCGTAAAACATGTCATCTCGTGTGATTAATTATTTACCGAATGCATTGGAGTAATATCAGGGCACGCCATTAATATATAATTATTTTCATGTGATCCAAATATATCATAACCAAAAAATTTCTTAAATAACCCAAATAGAATTAAAGAAATGGGTTTCATATCAAAATCGTCACATTTTGAAAGTGCTTAAAAACAAGTTCATTATATCACTTATAACCCATAGAAAGAGAATGAGGGTTTTATGTATGTCAATTATAGAATAAAATATATCATTTTTATGTCTTGATGAATACAAATAGAAATGAAATTTTTTTGGGTATTCACATAAATAAAATAATTTAATTTATTGAGAAAAAGAGAGAGAGATTTTGAGAAGAAAATTCAACAGCATAACGGCTATACAACATGGTTTTAGAAAACATTAAAAAGACAAGGGAGAAGATTATACCATCCATAAATTACTCATAATATAGTATGGGGATAGAATAATTTGTAAATAATAACATTGTATGGAGGCCTTAAACTTATACCACATAAAATAGAACCTGAATGAAAAAAAATGACGTTGGGAATTCCATTACGAATATTCGATAGCCTAACGACGTCGCTTAAAATTCAAAAAAATATGTTGATGAGAGTGGAAAGGGTATATAATTATTTTGAAATAAAATGGACAGAAAAAAGAATATATAATAACATACCCCATCAAAATAAAATTGAAACTAGAAGACATAACATAAAGGAAGTATTAACTAAAAGAGGAGGGTGAAAGGTTCCCTTACCATGAAGAGTAACTTTAAAAACTCAAAGGTTGGGACCTTGGGGAATTGAGGGTACCTTGGTAGGACTACATGGGGGGTAAAAATACCATAGATTATTTTATAAGGAATGTGGAAAGAACGTAATGAAATAATGGGTTGGTATTTATAGAAAAATTGAGGGAATGTTTTATTAATTTCCAAGGGACACCTCATTAGTGGTATTTGTAAAACCATGGGCTTGCCCATGGCATGTTCCTATTTTATATTCCTCTTGGTACACATTATAAAAAATCTTACTGTATACATGTTGACCAGAATTATTACATCATTAATGATGTCATTAAACACAACGAAACTCAAAACTGTATTGTTACTTTTCATTGAAAAACCAGAAAAATTTATAAAAATCTCATCAACTCACCATAACATAATATAAATGTTCTGAATTAAAAAGTAAACTCCATTTTATGAAAATAATTTTCTAATTATTTGATATTTAATTTTTAAGTAAAAATATTATTTACACGAAACAAATACTAATACTTAACTAATAATTTTTGAAATAGTTATTTAGTTATGCATTTATATAAAATTACCAATAAAGATGCCTAAAATATATTTATAATATTTTATGTGAGGTTAATATTCTATTGGTCACATTACTATTCAAAAGTGTAAAAATAATATTCATAATTTACTATTCACTAAATATTAAGTTGATCTTATTGGAATCTAAATTTATTACTAATAACTAATGTAAAAGACCATTTTTATAAAAATTAATTTCACATTATTAATTATTTAAAGTATTAAAAATGTTTTAAAATAACCTTTTTCCAATATTCATCAATAATATAGAGCTTCTATAAATTAATCCTATATTTATCTTGACATTTTAAATTCAAAAATTTTACCATAATAAAAAATTAAAATTTTATTTATACAAAAGGATTACACAAGGTAACTAAGTCCTCATTACATAGCCCCTTATAAATCCTGAACATGACCATAGAGTAAGGTGTGTTATGGTGATAGAATCTTGGGGTAGCTCGGAAAACATTTCTCTAGTGGTGATTTTTATCAGCATGAACTTCTCCCATAAGTGTTTCGGTACAAGCTTAATGTATTGGTGTTTGATTTGGGATTGGTACAGAGCAAAGCACAGTCATGCTACATCCTTCCCAAGCTCCAAAATTTGGGCTTCATATAGCCTGAGTCTATTGGATGATATCATCAACCCTTATTCTATATTAATTAACCATGATCATTTGTATTTATAAAAAATATTTGAAACATTAATAGTATAGTTTCCAACATTCATATTGACCAACAGTCATATAACAGTCAAAAACCGGTGGTCTTATTTTTATTATACTCACTTGATTAAAAAAAGGATATAGTTTCTCTAAGTAAAAAATAAAACACAAATTCAAGAAACAAATATTATTCAAAATTTCATGTTGTTATAATGTATGGTGAAACTATTCTTCAACTTTATCCCACCGTGATCTTCAATTATAATGTAAACATATTCTCTACGAGTCCCAAAAAAATTATAGAAAATTGTAATAACACCTATTGGCCTCTCTATTAAATATTATTCATCCCCTATAATCATCTCTTATGAAATTGAGATATCATATGGATTCTTCTCCCTCCAAATTCTTTTATTCATAAGTTATTCCCCCATTAATGTCGTTATTTTATATTTATTTGTTACAAAAATGTTTATTTTTGAATATATTATTAGTAAGTATTATGTTTATACTTAGACTCCTAGAATATTCAATATAATAACATCATCAGATAACCTTATCTTACTCTTATTATTTTCTTTATTATACTACATCTGGTGAATATATATCCACTTTTTAATATGGAAATGTCCCTTTATATGAGAAGAAATATCTTGTCTTTCATGAAAGTGAAAAATATATCTATATTTTACTCTAATTTTTCAACATTAAAATATCTTTATTTAGTCTTCCAATGATTCAGGATAATTTTTCATCAATCCTTACACGAAATGTATAAGAAGTCTCCATGGATACATGTCAACATGAAGTGAATATTCATGGTTCAAAACATCCTTTTTGGTATGAAAGGATTCATATATTTCACATGATCATGATGGAAGCTTTATTGTAACTCATGTCTGGTCTTGGAACAAACCCGTGATTCTCATTCCAACAATCCCACTTAAATTCACTAATTTTTTCACAACCCATCTAAAACTTGAATCTCATTCTAAACCATCTTACTATGTGACCTTATACATGGTTCAAATCTCATCTTATTAACTAAATCATGAATCAAAATCACCTTCCAATCATTGTGATGTTTTATACAATAATAACAACCTCATAATTATCTAGTTTAACTTGTATATGTTTATTCTACAACATCAAGTTCCTCACATTTTGCTAACAAAAAAACATTATATAAGACATAAAATTCTTTATGTATCACTATGTGAGTTTCAAATATGTTATTCTCTTGTAGAAGTATCTTGTGAACTATGTAAGGTTATTTACATAACTGAATTTCTTCTTGAGACTCAGAAAAGAATCTTACACATAGATCATATTACTTTTACACATTGTTATGAGCATCGTACACAATAGTTTAAGGTTTTTACCTTTATCATATTCTTATTTGAGATCCCAAAAAAAACATACACATGAAAAAAAATTATTTGTCACCATGTTCTCTAGAACATTATGAAATATTAAATTTCGAGAAAAATTTACATAAATAATCCATTTTCAGTATTTAATTATGATCTAAAATATATATAAAAATGGTACTAAGAGAATATTACATGCACAATGAATCTCAAAATAATGACATCTTTTTATTTTAATAAAAACATTATGTATAGAGTGCCTTTGTTAATTTCTCATGCCTTAACATTGAATTTTATTTATATTCAAGTAAAATAAGAACATATTCAAAACTCTTAAAGGCATATCCAATAGTTATAATACATATCTAAACACATCAAATGGATTTTAAAAAATATCATTATATTTCCAAACATCTTCATCTCTTTTTCCAAGGAATTTTCTTATATTAAAATCTAACATTAGGTATTTATATGAAGCTTCACATCAAATATAATTCTTACTTCAACAATAATTCTAAAATTAAATTCCATCATACAAAAGGATACGTTTAATAAATTTTGGTAACTATTATTCTTGATAATCCATAGAAGGATTGTGAATATCATTTTTGGTCTTCATTCATCCTAATTCACATCTCCTTGAGCTATCCAAAGTACTAGATATTTGATTTTACAAAGAAACTATTATAGATAGTTATTCCTGAAATGACTATAACCCTTTTCATTCATTAAAATGATGATTGTCTCAAAAAGTCATCAAATTTTAATTCTTTTATCTTAATTCAATATATATGAGAATTAAGAAAATCAACTTCAATCAAAATTATTTTTCATTCACTATTAATTGAAGTGATTAAAGTTTCTTTTTACTATCTATATTTGTAGTATATTCATCAAATTTATTTTTTCCCTAATAAAACATGAATTTTTGACATAATTATTTTAAAAAAATACAATCACAATCAATTAGGATATTCAATATCCACCTTTATATGTTTTTTCACAACATTTAATTTGATTATATCGATTAATGTCAACATTTTTACAATAGCTAACCATTTCTCTCCCCCTTATTATAATAAATACAAAGGAAAAAATTAAATGGAACATCATACTTCACTCCAACAGATATTTTTAAAATTTTCATAAAGTCATTTTAGATTATGTGGTAAAAAATTATAGAAAAAAACATAATAAAAAATTTACAGGATAGAATAAAACTACCTAACATCCAATAGATCCAAAAAAATACAACATTGCACCAATATTAATTGAAGAAAAACTAGGTTGGGTCAGCCAAATGAAAACATGATCCCATCCCCCACCCAAAATGAAATCGAAACCCAGTTTATTTATTTCCTCAAATGGTCACACACCTCGGGCACCACACCTGCATCAAATCACACCTGTACCCATCATAGTACATCACTCCATTATCTTGTAGGTGGTGTATCCTTCCATGATATTTTCACATATTGAAAATTGATATTTTCATGAATTAACCATTATTGACCTTCCACTTATTTCTAACTTCTTTCAATATTTGTTTTTTTTCATATTCTATCATGTATTCTCCTCCTTTATTTTGAGTTAAAGAAAAAATTACTTGAGAAAAGGGTGGACTCAGATTTTATATATAAATCCACTATATAATTATTGTAAATAATTATATGTGTGTAATTCTCATTATTTAAAACAAGAATGATTAACATAAGTACCAATGTTTTTTTATAAAATTTCTTATATTTGATACTGGCCTCAAATATCTCTCCTTAAGAAATTCTCAATAAGTTTTACCAATAAATATCTCACATAATGTTCAATAAAAAATAAAAAACATTAGAGTTTAATAATATATATTTTCCAATTTTATCTTAACATCCACAATTCCTTAATAATTATATTAGATAAAATAGAGTACAGGGATGTGAAAAGTAAATTTTCTATCCCAAACTTGATGTCTTTAAAGAAGTGTCTAAAGTTTTCAAATTCACTTGCAATGTAACTATATTGTATCTTCAAATCTTATAATTACCCTAATAAGGGATTCAATTTGAAGATCTTCACCATGATAGGTTTCATTAAAAAATGATCTTAAATCATCTTATAATTTCATGCGAAATGTTACAAGGAATTGTATGACACTCTATGATGTGAATTTAACTATATATTATTACTATCACAACATTTCATTCCCTATCTTTATTCAATACCTTTAATTCCCAATATAGAAACAAAAAAAGTCAACAAAGTGGATCTTTCAGATCTTCTAAATGATAGGAATATGGAAGATATTTATTTCTTAAATTAGAATCCACCCCATTTTCAAATCTTGTTATTGAGTTGAACATACATTGATTTTATAATATTTTTTGTTCATGTGAAGTAAGTATTTTATTTTCTTCAACTTTATTCTGATATGTATTTTAACATTACACTCTAGATAGAAATGTAAATTCTATTTCTTCGGTTAAATGTAACATCCTAATCAATTCATACTAGGCTCGACAAAGAGTCATTCATTTCTTAGGTACATTCTAAACCTTCCTATTGTGTGTGGACTCCTTTATCGATATATTCCTAGAACATTATTTCAATGGGTTTTTATCTTTATTTTTCATTAATTCCTTATTTTCAAGTATGTATTTTATACAATTATTATCTATATGTATAAAAAATTCAACATACACACATACATTCATCAACAATTATATTTACCTTCTTTGGATGTCCCTCATACTATTTATCAAGGATTTATTCTCGCAAAAAAAATACATCCATTCCATTATTGAAATTATTCTTTGATTAATTATATCTTACTTTATTTTACACTTGTTTCCATGTTCTATTTGTTATAGTCTATGATATGGTAATTTATCCTATAGTTAAATAATCATTTCATAGTTAGTGAGACATCCTTCTCAGCAATATTCTTATGATTTTATTTCTCAATATATATATTATTCTAGTGCACCAACGTAAAAATAAATACATTTATCCTTTACTACTTTATTTATTTTTTCTTTTATTTTCAGTAGTTTTTGAGTAATGCACAGTTGGTTTATAATAGATTTCTTCTTCCCTATTGGAATATCTATTTTATTTATAATTTAATTCACCAAGTATTCAATTATATTATTAATATAAAAATTCATCTTACTATATGAACATTTATTATTTACATTATTTAATCTCGTTATTTTAGATCTACTCAACTTAATTCAGGCCATATTTGATATCAATAAATTGTTATATAATTAGAATATTTTGTGGAATTATTCCAAAATATCTAACCTAACTAACATTGGCCAATAAATCCCGATCCATTGAATTTATTAGCAGTTTGGATATTTTTTTAGCTTTGTGTTTTTGGAAAAAATTAAAAATATTTTTATCCTTCTTTGAGGATAGAATGCTTTTAATTTTTCTTACATTAAACCGTGATGTGGTGTTGGATTATATTTTAACATTTTTATCTCTCTATATTTTCCCGAATTTTATTTTCATTTTTCCCTATAATTTCATGACTCGTCTCCCAAGGCCAGTGCCATGACTACCCTAAGCCCGCCTACCATAGGCCAGTGTTTGGAAAATAACACCAGAAAGGTATATCCATGAAAGTGGGAAGACATTTATTATAAACATGTAATCATACAGACCACAAACATGAAAAGATGAAAACAATGTAGTGAAACTATAGTAGTAAAAGTGTGTACTAAAAGTAATAAGGCCGGAAAACAATCCCAACTGAAAAGATACAACTACAATAAGAAAACATCTGTTGAGATCTCCCACCATAGATTCTACCTGATGTGTAGGTACAAATCATCTCCGTATCTCTCCATGTTAACTAGTCACCTATTTGTACCACCTGGTCCTAGAACCGTAAAGTCTTATCCATGCTTCTCTTCGCCTACAAAAAGAACAACAAGGTGAGGGAGAATCCCTTGTAGGTGTGAGTATAACAATACCCACTAAGGACCCTGAGACCCCTGAAGGTCTCTCTGAATTCCACAAAGGAAAAAACAGAAAGTATTACATCAATTACAAACCACAAATTAGAGACATCTCACACCAGGTATTCAACTTAGAGTTCAAGAATAAATATTATTAGTCTTAAGCTATATCATTTATTTATCATTGGACATTTTCATAACTGAACCATGAATTATTTGTTCCATTGTTGATCCACATAGGGTCGTATATTGCTGATCCACGACGGGCCACTCTAAGGTTGGTCCTCATCGAGTTGTGCACTGTTGATCCACATAGGGTCGCTAGAATGTTGATCCACACATGGTCGCTAGAATCACAAAGGGTATCTATTAGGCTGATCGGCACAGGGTCCCTATGATTCTGATACACACAGGTTTACTATGATGTAGATCCACAAAGGGTCACTCTTCAATCAACAACCAACAGCAGGATTCCGCACACTCGGTGCCCTTGAGTTCTGTATAATTTTTCCCTCAAGATATTGTTTGTTCCTCAACTGCTTTGAATATAAAAAAAAGAGTGACCCAAAGTACTACCAGGTCGTATGGGTCCAAACATGACAGACAACACATCAATTAGACGCCCGTCTGTGAGTTGTAATCATTTTAGTACCGAGGGCCCAGTTGGATTCGGGTTAGATCCATCCCACCCCTACAAAAAAATTATCCAAAAATATGGTGGAGTATCTCAAAAGGACCTTCTTGTCCCATGGATTCCAGTGCCACAGATGGTTCGTCAAATGGATGTCCGGTTTGTGAGGTACGACCTTTTAAGCATATCTGGTCCAAAAAGAGTATGGGTTTGGTTCAACCCAGTCGGACCAACCCAACCCGCCCCGACCTTGTTCAGGTCAACATGACCCAATTCAAGTCTACCCGACCTGATCTGGGGCTGACCCAGGACCAACCCAAACAGACCCGAACTGGCTGGGGAGGCATGAGTGGGCTAGGCTGCGGACCTGCCCAGCCTGCCTTGGTAGGGTGCGACCCGCAGAGCTATGTAGGGTTAGATCCCCCTTTCAGAACGGACATATTTTTCATTCATCTTGTAAAAAAGTACCATGTGGAACCTACCCCTATCACCGGGACCCACAGGGCGTGAGTCCCCCTCCATCGCGGCTCAAAGCTGCGACCTCCATCTACAGCACGTGACGGCGCACCGCCCTACTACCAATGCGGCCAGCCGATGATAACCACCCTTGTTGTCTGTCACAGTGCCTACATGTGCTGCCTCTCCTCCGCGGTCGGCGATTGCTGGCTTCCACCGTCTTCTACCAGCACCGGCCACCATCACCGGTGCTGCACTGACATGGCTTCCATGACCCACCGGGTGAGCTCATGTGGTCTTTTTTCTCATCTGATTTCTCTTACGGGCATCCTGAGAGGCTGTTGTCACAGCATGTCTTCTGGATTCAATATTCCGTCGAGGTAAAAAATCCTCCCCCAAAGAACATGAAAAAAACCAAAGCGGTCGAGGGTTCGTTCCTTGTTCGTTTGGCCCACAGCCTCCACATTAGCATCATATAAAGTGGGTAGTAAACAATACATCACATATATAATGATTAACCCCATTCAAAATTTTCCCTCAACAACCACCCACAATTTCATAAGAATCTTGGACGAACTCATTTTGGTTGATCCATGTTCGTCATGTTTTAATAGAATGAGGGATTGAAATAATAAAATCACTTGTATTTAAACAAAAATGCATACCTCAAAAATGTAGGGGATATCGTAGTTGTGTAAGAAGAAACTACATTCATTGAATCCACCGACGTTCACTGATCCAGGATCGATTCTTCAAACGATGTCATTCAAGCCTCTATTCATCATTAAAGGGGATGATCGTTGGTGCTTCATCAGTGTTATTTGGGTTTTCTATCAAGAATCCTTCCACTATCCCCCAATCCTTCTTTTTTTTCTAGTGTTTTAATAATCAATAGGATAAATTAATAGATTAATTCTATTTTCAAATAATGGTAATTTAATTGGTGTAATTAATTAACCATATTAATTATACAAGGGTTGGTAACACAAGCTATGTGTAACAGTGCATATAATGTCCTCTATTAAATGGTCAACCACCTCCGTGGTCCCCGCCACCATCACTCTAGCGGTGGAAGGAAAATAAAATAACATATATGTATTTTATTATTCATTCAAAAGTCTTTAAATCTATCTCTTTTACCTGACCTACTGTGGTCAAAGTTAAGCCTCCCTTACGCAAATTCTGCCATGGTGAGTTCAATGGTGCCTTCAGATTTCGATTTCTAGCACTGGTTTAAAATATAGAAATTTATGATCGCACGTTTATAGAACTTACCTTAAAAAATTAAATATTCTATTCCGAGCACACTAGGCCTTAGAATCAAGCACCGTCAATTATTGCAGATCCCTAATAATCCCAAATAATTTTTAAAAAACATTATATGGAATTTATTGTTCTTTACATTCTCCCCACCATATGTATTTTCATCCCCAAAATCTACAACAAAAGTAGTGGAACAAATGAGGGTACTGAGCACGTATTTGAGGCTCCCTCTCCCATGTGCTCTCTTGGAGATTACCGTGCTGCCAAAAAACACGCATCTGAGGAATTGAACACCCACAAAGCACCCACTCCTATCGATCCTCTATCTCCACTAGGAACTCTGAAAATGTCACCCCATTTTTGATGTCCAAGTCTCCACAGTTGACAACATGTGATGGATATTGCATGTACCTCCTCTACTGCAACACATGGAAGGCATTATGCACATGGTGAATCTGTGGGGGAAGATCTAGATGGTATGCCACTTCACCTAGTCTTCTGAGAATCTCTAATGGTCTGATGATCATCAGATATTGCTGGTCACCCCATCCAAATCTCCGCATATCTCATTGAAGTGAGACCGGTAGGAAGACATGGTCTCCCTCCTCAAAATCCAAGGGCATTCATCTCCTGTCAGCGTATTACTTTTACCTACTCTATGTAATCTTCATCTGCTCCTGGATGATTTTCACCTACCCAGTGGTAGCCCATACCAACTCTAGACATATAAGTGATGACTTCTCTGGGTCTGTCCAGCATTGAGGTGATCTTCATGGTCACTTGTACAAGGCCTCAAACAGATCCATGCTGATGGTGAAGTGATAAATATTGTTGTATGGAAACTCCACCAATGACAGGTGGTCCTCCCAAATGCATCCAAAATCAAGGATGCAAACACATAGCATGTCCTTGAGTGTCTGTATGGCCTACTCCATCTGACCATATGTCTGAGGATGGAAGGCAGTACTCAAACATAACTGATTCCCAAATGCCTCTTGTAATCCATTCCATGAGAGGGATGTAAAACAAGCATTGTTATATAAGATGATCGTTGATGGAACCCCATGAAGCCGTATAATCTCATGTATATAGAGGCATACCATGATCTCTATTGATACCTACTCTCAGATGGGTAGATTGTGGTCCGATATTGTGAGTCGGTCAATGATCACTGAGATGGAATCATGGCCTCTGAATGTACATGGTAGACCAATCATGAAGTCCATGGATATACCATCCCACTTCCATTCTAGAAAATCAAGTGGCTGAGCTAAGGTTGGTGGTACCCGATGCTCGACCTTCACTTGCTGACAAGAGAGGCATCGTGGTATGAACTCCTCCACTGATTTCTTCATCATTGGCCCCCATTACAGACACCAGAGGTCCTGGTACATCTTCTCCACTCCATGATGTACCAACAAGGGGAATGTGTGCAACTCCCTCAAAACCTCCTCTTGTAGCATCACTAGCATCATGGTACATCCTCGTAAGAGTATTACATGCTCCCCACCTTCTGAAAATCCATCAGGATCCTGGCTTGAGGATATCTGAGCACGTTTGGCCTCGCAGTCCACATCCCCATGTTGTGCCTCCCTAACTCACTAAAGGATTAAGGAAGAAACTATCACAGACTAGAGGTAAGCTACTTCATCTCTATCCATGAATGATATCTACAATGCGATTAGCTTCTTTGGGGAATCACTCCACAATTTTAGACCAGAACTCCCACTGAGTGAATTTTACACCACGTTACCGTTCCTAGGAGTATAGACTATCTCAAAGTCATATTCATGGAGGACCTCTAGCCAACATTTCTGTCTCAGAAAACATGATCAATTGGTGATCACTTCTTGTTCCTACATCAGGAAACATCCTAGTTCGGTCCCTAATGTATCGTAGTAGAATACATACCCAACCCCCTCCTCTAGTAGCCTCAAGATGTGGGCACTCGTCAGTCTCTGCATTAGCTCCTAAAAACTCTGTCGGTATCTCTCTATCCACAAGAGGGGTTGTCCCTTATTTCTTAAAGCTAACAAGTGTGTCACAACTATAGAAAATTCATATACGAATCTATAGTAGTACCTAGCCAATCCTAAGAAACTCTGTACCCTGGTCACACTCTTGGGTGGCTCCAAATATAGTACTGCCTCTATCTTCTCCGGATCTATTGCAACTCTAGCCTTTGAGATAACGTGCCCCATGAAGTGGAATTACCATATCCAGAAATGGCACTTTTAGATCATTCAATAATGCTTGTTCTCTTCTATTGTATCCAAAACTATCTACAGGTGTGTGGCGTGCATTTCCTCTGACGTCGTGTACACTAAGATGTCATCAATGAAGAATACCATGAAGAAATCGAGGTAAGACTGGAAGATTTTGTTCATGAGCCCCATGAACCCTGACGGAGCATTGGTTACACCAAATGGTATTACAAAGAACTCTTAATGGCCATACCGACATCTTAAGGCTATATTCGGTACGTCATTGTCTAGTACCCTGAGCTAATGATAACCTGATCCGAGGTCTATCATTGAAAGCCATCGTGCACCCCTCAGCTGGTCGAAGAGATCATGAATCCATGAAGAGGATGATTTTTCATCATGTTCACCTGGTTTAGGCAAGGATATTCCACAAAAAACCTCAGAATCCCATATTCCTTCATGGAAAACAAAATCAGGGATGACCCTGGTGAAACACTAGGCCTTATGAACCCCTTCCTCTACAAGACCTCCAACTATACCCACAACTCACGAAGCTCCGCAGGAGCCATCTGATATGATGGTGTAGATATTTGTGTCGTCTTGGGGTATATGTTGATGTAGAAATCTACCTCTCTATGAGGAGGTAGTCCCAGAACATCCTTAGGAAAAACATCATCATACTGGTCCACCACTATAGGATAACTCAAACTCCTCACACCAACTTCTCTTAGGGTAAGGCAAGACAAAAGAGGTGTGATCGGCAGCACCGTACTCTGAGACAATCGATCCTTAGTGGAAAAGGATCCCTTCTCTCCGAAAAAGGAAAACCTAGTCCCATCATCATGGACACACCTCACTTTGCACCAAAAATAGTCAATATGAGCAAGGATTGTGGATAACCAATCCATACCCCAGATGACATCGTAAGGCCTCAAAATTGTTACTAGGAGATCCCAACCAAAGCTATCACATTTTAGTGTAATCTCACACTCCCGACACCAGTGTGTGATCATAGAATCCTCTCTCGTATGGGTCTCTAATATTAATGATCGAGGCAATGGCTCTACCAGAATCTCCTAGAACCAAACGAGTGCTATAGAAATGAAAGTGTGACTGGAACCTGTGTCAATAAGTACTACATCTAGGGTGGATTAGAAACATATCATACCTCAAATCAACTATGGAGCAATGTGGTCATAAACCTTAGCTACCCGAAGTTGTGCCCTCCCCTTTCTGCCTGCTCCCTGAGGTCGTAGTGGACCCCCTGAAGGTGGTGGTGGTAGAACCTCAAATCACAGCCCATTGCCTGCTATACGACCTACTATTCTGCCTCATCTTCCACCTTGTGGACCTCCCAAATAAAATATTTTCCTCTCCCCCAGTGGTACCTCGACCGTCTGGCGATCATCAGTATGACGGGTCAGGAAGTTGCGAGCCATGTGGCCCTTTCCGCCACACATGAAGCATATTATGCTCCTCTACTAGCCTTCTCTACCTCGTGAGCTCTACATCTCCGACCCTAAGTCTTGGGGGTGTCCTCTAAAAGGTCTGGACTACATGGACCTCTGCATCATCAGCCTACTTCTTGTTACATGTGACTCGGCTACCTATCATCTGGTGGTGGCCCTCACCATCGGTGCCTGCTTAGCTAGTAGGATCTCCACCAATACTGATCATTCAGGTACTCCAGCCTGTGTTAGGACTATTTGAAATATCAGTGATTCTTTTATCTCCCACTAAAAAACCTTCTCAAAGGTATAGACCCTGATGAAAGGGTCTCGTACCATGTTTTTGGAGTAGCATGAGAGGTCATGAATTATCGCCGAGTACTGGGCTACTGGAAGTATGTCCTACTGTAAGTGTAGGTGATCCTGAATATGCATAGAGCATAGTGTCACTAAAAGAAAGTCAGCCCTGAATAGTCTCTCAAAGTCAATCTAGGTATGGGTCACCTCTTCGTGTAACTGGAGAATCAAGATACACCATCTCCCTACCGTTCCCAGGAAAAGAATAGTAGCTAGGATCACCATATGCTCTAATAGTGTCCCAATTAGGTGGAAAAATCTAGCCACAACCTCTAGCCAATCCTCAACTATCTATGGATCTATCTTGACTTGAAATCTCATAGGACTCTTCCACTAGAACTTGTGAAATGTACTCAGTAGACATGCATTGTTCACAAGTGGGGCTGGTGGAAACTACTGGCCAATGGGTAGTGGTGTTGCTGGTGCACCACCCGACGGTGCTATCGCTATAAGAGGGACCTGTACCGAAGCCTTATCACTCAGTGGGCCATCATCATGAACTCACTCTGGTTTCATAGATGGCTGTTTATGTGGAGGAATCCTGAAAAGACACTGATGCTCTAATGTCAATAATTTATATCTGGCGATCTAACTCAAGAGATATAGAAAGTAAAACATTTCCAAAACACACACATTAAGTGTATTCGTGCACAGAGTCAGTAATCCAAATTCATGGTCCTAGTGTATGGATATGTTGGCCACTTCCCAAACACTAGACTCCCAGAACTAAAAACCACACTCAAAACATTTAACGCCATTTCTCCATTGGAAAGATCAGAGTCATAATTCTTTGATAGAACCGAATACTTTGATACCACTTTTACATGACCCATCCCATGGGTACTGTGTCGTGACTACCCCAATCCCAACTTCCATAGTCCAAGGGTTGAAAAATATTAATGGAAAGGAATATCCTTGAATGTGAGAAGGCATTACCTTTAAACATGCAAACATAAAGACGCCGTACATGACAAGATGCAAACCACGTAGTAAAACTGTACTAGTAAAATTTTGTACTAAAAGTAAAGGGGTAAAAATACATGCCCAACTGAAAAGATACAACTACAATAGAAAAAATTTCCTATGATTTTCCACAAGGGATCCAACCTAAAGAGTTGGTACAACACACATCCACAGCTCTCCATGTCAACTAGTCATCTCATTGTACCGCCTGGTCCTAGCTCCCTAAAGTCTCAACCAAGCTTCTTGTCATCTGCACAAGACACAACAAGGAGCGAGCGAAGCCCATGCAGGTGTGAGTATAACACTACCCAACATAGACCCCGAGACCTCTGATGGTCTCCCATAATTCCACAAAGGAAAACATCAAATATTGACCTCAATAACAATGAAGAAAGTAGAGGCAACTCACACAAGGTATTTAACTGAGAGTTTAGGAATAAATATTATTATTCTTATGCTATATCATTTTATTCAGTTTGAAAGTTTCCACAACTGAACCAAGAATGAGTTGTTCCATTTTTGATCCTAACAGGGCCGTATCTCATTGATCCATGATGGTCTTCTCTAAGACCGGTCCTCATCCGGTCAGGCACTTATGATCCACACAGTGTCACTAGAATAGTGATCCACATAGGGTCACTAGAATGCTAATCTACATAGGGTCGCTATGATTATGATCCACACAGGGTCGCTATGATGCTGATCCACACATGGTTTCTATGATTCTGATCTACATAGGGTCTCTATGATGTTGATCCACACAGGGGTGCTATGATGTTGATCCACACAAGGTCACTCTTTAATAGACAGTATGCCACATGATTCCACGAACTCAGTGCACTTGAGTTCTGTAGAATGTTCTCCTCATGATATCATCTATGCATCAACTGCCAAAAATCTACAAAAAGGAGTATCCCAAAGGACCTACATGTTGTAAGGTTCCCAACACGATAGACGGCTTGTCAATCAGATTCCCAGTCTCTAAGTTATAAGTAATTAAGTACCAATGACCTGGTTGGATTTGGGTATGATCCATCTCGATTGTACTCCAAAATTTACAAAACTTAGGTTGTGTATCTCAAAAGAACCATCTTGTTCCAAAAACTCTAGAACCATATACATTTATTCAAATGTACGTTTGGTTTGTGAGATATAACATTTTAAGCGTATCTGGGCAGAAAAGGGTTCGAGGCCAGTCCGACTGACCCGACCCGCCCCGACCTAGGCCGACCCAAGTGGGCTGGGCTGCGGGATCCGTCTGCCACAACTCAAAGCTGTGGACTCCCTCTGCAGTGTGCGACCGTGCATTGCAATGCTATAAATGCGGCCGGCTAAAGCCGAACCCCCTATTATCTGCCATGACGCCTATGCATGCAACCTCCTCTCCATAGCCGGAGAGAGCCGGCCGCTGCCGGAGGGGCTTCCATGGGACATCAAGTGAGCTCCGGTGGTTTGTTTTCACTTTTGATTTTGCCTACGGGCCTCCTGGGATTCTACAGTCACAGTGTGACATCCATATTCAAGATTTCATTGAGTTGAAAAATCCACCACAAAAGAATGCGACAAAAACCGAAGTAGTGGAGGGTCTGGGCCTTATTCGTTTGTCCCGCACCCTTTGCATTAGCATCTTATCTAGTGGGTAATAAATAATACATCACATAGATAATGATTAAACCCATTCATTATTTTCACTCAAAAACCACCCACAATTTCTTACGAATCGTGGATCAACTCATTTTGGTTGATCTGCATTTGAATTGTTTTTCTAGAATGAGGTTTTGAATTAATAAAATCACATGGATTTAAACAAAAACCCCTACCTTGAAAATGTAGTGGATGTCCTGATTGTGGAACAAGAAACTAAATTTGTTGAAGCCATCAGCATTTATCGATCCAAGATCGATTCTTCCAACGATATCATTCAAGACATCGTTATTCATTTGAGGGGTTGATTGTTGGCACATCATTAGAGTTATTCGGTTTTTTAATCAATAATGCTCCCACGATCCCCCAATCCTCCTTTTTTCCAAATGTTTGAATAATAAATAGGCAGAGTTAAGAGATTGATCCTCTTTTCAAATAAAGTTTCATTAATTGGTGTATTTGATGAACCATATTAATTATACGAGGGGTGGTTAAACAACCTATGTGTAACCGAGCATTTAATGTCCCACATTAAATTCCCAACCACCTCTGCGGTCCTCGCCACAATCACTTAAGAGGTGTTAGAAAAATAAAATAGCATTATTTTATTTTATTATTCTTTCCAAAAGTATGTAAATCTATCTTTTTCACCCGACTTACTATGGTCAAAGTTAAGCCTCCCTTAAGTGAATCCCGACATTTCTAGTTCAACGGTTCCATAAGATTTCAATTCTGGGCACCAGTTCAAATTATAGAAATTACCGCTCACACGTTTACGGAACGTGCCATAAAAAATTAAATTTTTTGTTCCAGGCACACCAGATCTCGGAATCAAGCCCTGTCAATTTTATAGACTCATAATAATCCAAAATAATTTAAAAAAAACTTATATAGAATTTCTGGGTCTTTACATAGAATATGAATGTACACTAGTATAATCATGAATATATAGAACATTGGTTACCATTATCTTAGATATTATAGTAAATGGATATTTAGATGATTTTATGATCTTCTGGAAAATAATATTTGTTTTTTGGGAATAAATAATCATATTATAAGCATTCATGTAAGAACCACTTTTCTAAGTTATATATGAAAAATAGACTTGAACAATTTCAATATTCTCTAATTTTACATCAACAAAAATGCCTTTCATATTGATAATTATTTCTCAGCACATATTATTTTCATTATATCACCCTATTATTTCTTAATTATAATTATATAATCCTTAGGTTTTTCTAAATTTTTTGTAAATAATTATCTATTTAATTGATTATTTTTTATTTGATCTCAATTTGGAAATCCTTAACAACAATAATATCTTTCTAATTTTTTTATAAATCTTATATATTCTATTCATTATTCATTATTTTTTCACCTTTATCATCAATTTTTTCATAAAATTCTTCTTCCTATTTAAGAATTTTTTTTTAAAAAACATCATAAGCTCATCCTTGGATTTCACCTATTTGTTGATATTATATCACTCTTGTAATTTTTTAACAATTATTTTTCCAATATCCTATACTTACACTACCAAATATTTATTCTAATCATATTTTTCTGGGATAATATAAAATATATGATAACAAATTCCAGATTAACCTTATTCAAGCAATAAATAGCCATATAGTAGAGGTTTTCAACTGATTGAGTATCTCTATCCTCTTTAATATCCAAACCCTAATCTTTAATAGGGTGACTCTTAATTTATTTATTATATATAATAATACTTTTACTGTCTTTAGTTAGTTGTGTAACATCTTATGTCATTAAATCCTTTATTATCTTCTCATCTTATTTCATCTATCTATTCATCATGGTTTGGGATGAATCTTCATTGTTATTAATGATAATGATGAGGATTACATTTTCAGTTTAGGTGATTTTAATTCTTCTTTAAATATATATTAAAAATATATATGCTTAAAAAATCGAATGAAAAAAATATCGAATCAGATCAACCATGTTAACTCGGATACCAATTAATGTACATAGTGATTTTTGTAGTCACTTAAGAGAGGGTGAGGGATTAGTGAGGCTATTTTTACTAAATTTCAATTTATCCTTTTATATTCTATATAAAAATTTATTCCGTTATTATCATTTAATAAATATATCGATTTTCATATTATTTCTCCTAAAAAATTCACACCCCATGCATAAAAATATTAAAGAGTGCATGACACATAGTATTTTTTCAAGGATTAGTCCAAATGTGGGTACCTAATTCTTAAGTGTCTAGGTAATGTTGCGAGACATAGATATTCTATATATTAAATAATTAAATATTAAAAGTGGATGTTAGTTTTTATCCTTTACTTGTAGAAAATGGTTTGTGAAATTACAAGATTAGCGAAGAATATATCCCTGAGTCTTTATGATTCAACAACAATTCTATCCCAGTATATCTTTAGTTTCCCTAATGGTATAACAATTATTATACATGATCAATCCAGTATTTGATAATTTTCTTTCCAGAATCCATAAAAATATCGTTTTACCTACTCTTTATTTCACTACATTGACTATAATAGTTTATCTTAATCATGAATAGATCTTAGAAGGCAAGTATATATTCCAAAATAGTACCATGAAATTTAGATTTATTTTTCAACTATATACCAATGTGATTTTAAAACACATTAGATATGTGTTCTCTAAAATACACAACAAATATCCTAGATAGTAGAAATGAAACCATCTGGCCTCTCTCTAAAATATTATTCATTAAACAAAATCACAATCTATTATATAAAGATATCATAGGGAGTCATAATATTTCATCTTCTTATTCGACACATAGGATCTTATATCTTGAATGAAATAGAATTATCTCTCTTTGAGACAAAATTTAGTCTTAATTAATACATTATTAGAAACACTTTTCATTCTAGTTTGAATAATAGAATATTTAAGATAAGAAAACATCAGAAAACATCATAATATTCACCATCTTCTATTATTTTTTATAAAAAACCATTTGAATATATTTATATATTTGAATATAGAAATATACATTTATTTTTTAGTAGCAAGAACATCTCTTTGATTTAATTCAATAATATCTATTTATTTTATTCCCATTTCATTTCTGTTAAATATCTCCATTTAATCATCCAAAAAAATGTGGATAACTATTTTTTTTCTAACAATCCAAAACAATCTCATCAACCTTGATGGTTGCATGTCCACATGCTGCTAATTTTAATGATGAAACACATCGTTCAGGACATTAAAAGATTATCACTTTTATTCAAACCAATATTTTTGTGGGGTGGTATCTCATATCATAGTGTGGAAATAACGTATTATTTTAGTTCCACTTCTCACTATAGTGTCGATTAATCCTTTTAAAAAACTAGACTTAGATAATATCTCAATATCAACCTATATCTGGATTTTTTATTCTCCACCATGGAAATAAAATCATTTTATTAACCTTATCTTGAATAAAAATATTCTTTAATTTATATTTATGGTTTAAAAAAGAGTAATAGATTTAGAATCATCATTAAAAATTCCAAAATTATCCTTCAAAACACTAAGAATCTCAATTTTTCTAATCTCAAAAACCTCGTGTATGAAATAATTTTTTTATTTCACTATGTGAGTTTAAAATATATTATGCATGATCATACTTATTATAAACATTTCCTATAGTTCTTGACATAATGTAATTCCATCAGGAGTCATAGAAAAATATCTTACAGATCCCTTAAATGAAATTTACTTATGATTTTGAACATCTAGCACCCCAGTGTGGGGTTTTTACCTTTATAATATTTGTTTGGAGCTCTTAAAAATCATACAAAGCACCCAAAATAATACATATCAATCTATTCTCATTATTTTATATCAAATATAATATTTTGGGAAAAGCTTATATCTTTAATTAATTTTTTATAACTCATCATGAACACCAACAAAAAAATATGTATCATCTTGAGTGAATATTATATATAGAGGGATTCTCAATAATTTTTGAATTATCTATTAAGGGTAAATCCATTCAAATACTATACCTTTGTAAAATTTTTAGACCTCAAATGAAATTTCTACAATTATTCATGTTAGAATAAAACATCTTTAAATCTTATTTGGGAATCCTTAATCACCCCAACACATATCTAAACACGTCAAATGGATTTTGAAAATGTAGGTATACTTACAAATATATTCAACTCAATTTATATTTTATTTCAATATATGAATACTCAATTATATGTATTTTCATGTATATTCAAAACCACATTAATTCGATAATTAACTCCTCATTATCAAATTTTCACTCCATCCAAAAGTATTTTTTCTATATATTGAAGTTACTATTATGAATGATAAAACAGGGATGGATTCTCACTATTTTTCCTTGTCATCATCCTTTTACTTTCACATCTCTTTGATATCTTGTCATGTTAATCACCTTAAATTAAATATTAATATATTATTGATAGTAATTTTTATAAAAACCATATCTCTTTCCATTTCTCTATATATTAACTCCAAAATCATCTGATATAAAGGGGAATTTTTAAAATATGTATCTATGAGAATTCCAAGAAGTATCTTCAACTATATGTCCTTTTATATCCCCTCATAGTGGAATCTATGTTAATTTATTTTACACATCTCTATATATATCATATTTTTCATGTTCATTTGGTTCTTTCTCATCTACAAAAACATATTGAAAACATATAATTAGAATCCATTGTTATATTTTTTATGAAATGATAGCGAATATCAAAAAACTATTCTAGAGCCTTCAATAAGAGAATAAGATCACTAAGTTCAGGGTTCAGCTCCTTATTGAGAGTAGTGTGATTTTGAAGTTATTCTATGAAATATATAGATAAATTTAATTATCATTCCCAATGAAAAAATATTAATTATGAAGATTTTTTATCTCATTCTCCAATACTTACATTCTAACAGAATGATTATTGGTGATTTATAGCGACTAGAGAGAAGATATACCTCTTGATCTCTTGGATATATAAATAAATTTAAGGTGTTAAAGTAATGTAGGGTCTTCTTACTCTCCATACATACATCTAAATTAATTAATTTCATTCTTTTTTTCAAATACCTAGTCACCCATTTTTTAGAGAACAAAATATATAGCGGAGTGTAATATGTGAGTTCTTAACAACTTGACATGTAAGTTATTTTTGTTTTGATGCTTGTTTTTGTGTTTATTAAATGGATACATTTCTTTTTTTTACTTATGGTGTATGATGGTGGATACATTTTTTAACCATTCTAGTGAGGGAGTTTATTGTAATTTCATTTTTAATTGAACTGTATGAGAAAGACTCATTAGTTTATTTGGATTTTCCACCTCTCAAACTTTTTTTTATATTTATATATTCTATTTTAAATTTTAATTTCAAAATATCAATTGTATCTTTAAAAAAAGATATATTAAAAAAATTAAAATAAACTATTATTAATCAAGAATAACATCGAGACCCATTTAAAGATTACCTATTGATTAAAATATACTATAATCTTATAAAGGATTTATATTTTTATTTTGATGTTGAGACCCTTTGAAAAGATCCCCAATTCATGCATAATGATATATCAATTGAGATATGGTTCAAAAAAAATATTTATCTCTTTATAAATATGGCTACAATTTAAGATGGAAATATATAAAATATAAAATCAATATGTAGTTGATATTTAATTCATGTAGAGCGGTTTTAGGAATTGAACTTAAGGGGAGAAATTTATTGAACCATGATTTCCACTAAGGCAGAGTATGTTGTTGAAAAACAAGTGATAACCCTATTTATATAGGTGAAAACTAAGTTGGAATTTCATATAATGGAGGTGAAGTTGTTACTGATCATGGGATGTAATAATCAAACATCCAAAAATTAATCATGAAATGAAATTTAGTATTATTAATTGATGAATTTTGATACTAAATAAAAACTAATTAATGATTTACCATAAAATGAGTTTGAATTTAGATTTGTTCCATCCAATGAGAGAATAAATAATGTATTCACTTATCCATTGTAGAAAGATTCATTTTAGAAAATGAGGCTAATGATGTGACGTTAAACATAATGCAATACAATAGACTAAAATAAATAATTTATTATTTTTTAAATATTATAATTAGAAGTGAAGAAAATATATACAACAGATTTTTCATTATTAAGAGACCAATAAATAAATAAGATGATGATGTTATATATATTTTTACTCCATTAAATGATATATATTATTTATATGATTGAGTACCATAGATCTATGCATATTTTAGAATGGAATTTGGATATTGAAATTTCATCCTTGAAAATGGTCAATCTCTTTATATTATTAGAGTTATTGGATTATCTGATTAATAGGAAAATTAAAATATCCCTAATGATTCTTGAACTCATATTTTAATAGATTCATAAATAGTGAGGAACTATTATTGACCAAAGAAATATATTGTACACATTTTGGATTAGTTGTAATGAGATTAATGATATCTAGAATTATAATAAGAGATAAAACTAGTGATAAGAGAACGTGTGAGGGTTTACTCATTAAATATCTAACTATTTTTATACTTATATTATGTTAATGAATGATGCATGTTGATTTCTAATGAGATAAGTATTTACAACATGTTCTTTATGAGGATGTGATCTGAACATTTTTTAGATGAAGCAGGTTGGCTAGAACAGTGATGAACCATCCTTGTTCTAATAATTATAATGGTTTATATATTAAATAGATAATATCATTTAGATTATGTTTGGAAAATATTGGATGCTATGTTTGGAATTATTGAGGCAAGGGAGCCATATTGAAAGACTCAAGAACAATGAAAATATCCTACAATATTTTTTGGGGATTATGTATAATAGTTTTTATAGGACTTTATATATACGTAAAATAATTTATGTATTTTTATGACGAACCGAGAAAATTGGTGATTTTAAAAGATGGATTGATGTTTATTTCAAAAAATTTGAAGATGTTTTTGGAAACTTTGTGTTTCAGGTTATTAAATAAAATGAAAATCTATTATGTATGAAAAAGTTACTCATTGACCTACAATTAGTACATAAGAGTCTATAGATATGAGTCTTTAATATAGGTAATAAGTGATGGTTTCCTAGTGAAAAAGGTAAAATGAAAGGGCCTACACGACCTTGCGGACCGAAAATTAGAAAAGTATCATGTCACACTATGACATGGAAAACTATGTTAATAGATATGTACAGATTATTATAGTTTTCAGAGAAGGATACATAAGGGTAATATAAGGATTTTTATTTAAAAAAGTTCTGACGTCACCCTATGATATGTATGCATGAATCAGATTCACAAGATATACATAAGATATAATTGGATGTTATGTAAGGGATGTTTTGGATCTCTAAAGAGTACATAGGGGTCCCTTAGAAGCTTCATGGGATACATAAGTGTTTCCAAAGAATACCCAATTCACAACATCAATGATGTAAGAGTCATATTTCAATATATATTGGTGACCATATGATTATGTTTGATACATAATGCTTACCAATTAGAAAATATGATATTTATGATGATTGAAGATAGATGTTTCATTATTGATCAAAAATATATAAGTATCATGATGCATATGAAATTAAATCATGATTGAAACCAAATCAGAAGGATAATTTAATGGAAATCTAAGAATATCATATAATGATAATTATATACATTCAATATGATTATTAAAAATCAATTTTGGAGATGAAAACTCGAATATTTATTATGAGATAATTTTATGAGATTAAAATTAAGAATAATTATACCTCAATTTAATTGGAATTTTCAATATTCAAATTTTGGAAATATTAATCACATAATTTTATAAATAAAATAATCAATAAATAAAATATTATGAGATCATGGAGAGAAAGACTACTTGATTTTTTTAATAAATTTAATGATATTACTATGTAGATAATATTTTTGGCTATCATGAAATTTAAACATTCAAAAATTAGAAATTTTAGTCATGTATTTTGTTAATATAGATGATAAAAATTGGAGTTAGATAATAGTGATGATAACTCAATAATGTATTGTGTTGACAGTTTTATGAATCAAAGAATAATAATAAGGGAACGAGGAGGAAGATGGTTATGAGGAAACACAACTATATAACATGTTATCATTAAATAAAAAACATATTAATGAATAAGAAGAAGTAAAATGATGAATAACATTAAGAAAGGAAGACATAGTTGATGCATATTCATGATCTATTTTTAAAATATCTTATTGAAGAGGAATGAGATTACAAGAATAGTGATTCCAATTAAAAATAATGTCCATATGCTTGGATTTTCACTATTCCCTAAGATTCCACTTGATTATAAATCATTCATATTTTCATCGAGTTAATGAACATACCTTCAATCTGATAGTAATAAACCTTTTACATTTGTGATTACATTTATGAATTAAATAGTAACTAAATACAGAAATGAAGTACATTCCCATATTATAACTATACCTAAAAAAATAATGGTTTGTTTATTTATTTATTTAATGATTTACATATGGTGTTGTGAATTGTTATATCATAATAATATCCAATCATCATAACCCAAGAATAATTTCAAATATTATGACTGGAAATTAAAAGTGAAATGAATTTGGTAAAATTGGGTGATATTGATTCACCACTAGTCTCAGAGTGACCCCATGATCATATTGGGGAATTATTTGGGGAATTATAACTGATAAATGTTAATTTTTATTGAACTACATTTATTCCCAAACTATAATTTATCAGGTAAATAAATTTTAGAGGATTTAATATGTATCTTAGTTTCCTTAGATAAATAATTTATCTTCTATTTATATCAATGAAAATATATTAGTTCAAAACAAAACCTTTAAAATAGTAATAATAAATAGGAAATGAATTTTAGATATATATATATATATATATCAATGGAAATAATAGGGAACACCATTAATAAAAGGAAATTAAATTGGTAGTTTTTTTTAAGTAATTAATAATTATTCTAAAGAAGATACATGTTCATTCCAAGAGGAGTATATGAAGAAATAGTAACCTTCAATGTCTTAGACTGAAGTAAGGTATTACTATAAAAACTTCCCTATTGAAATTTAGAATTATATAGTTGTATAAATAATGGATTCATAAGATGAAAATTAATACTTGGAATTTGGAGATAATGTGGTGGAAGAAGCATTAGTATCAAAGCTATAAAAGTAGAACTATACCATTAATGAAGTGAAATCACTTAATTAATCCCGAATTATTATTAAAGATAAATTCTATATACTTGATGAATTATTGAAAGAGTCTCCAGATGACAAAACTAAAGAAATAAAGTATTACGTAGAAAGGATCCACAATTTGGATAAAACACAAAAGCTATTATTGATGATAATAATTCTAAATTAGAAGTCAAATTAGAAAGAATAAAATAGTTGTAAAACTCATTATAATAAAGAAGAAAAAGGATTGAGGATTATATTGAAAAGATAATAAGTAAATAGGAATAAATCTTGAAATTAGTTTCTATGGAGAAAAATAATCTTAACCCGATGGAATGGGTACATATATGAAAGGTTTTGTTAAGATAATTATTTTAAAAGAAATTCTATAAATTGAATGATGGTCTTCAGATCATCATATTTCAAATACATTGAATTATCAAAGAAAAAGGAAACACATATTTGAAAAAAATATATTCGTATGAGTGTAGTTTTATCTATATATATTGGTTTCTAATTCGAGTATGTATGTGAATATTTGGGGAAAAATTATTGGGGATCCACCAATTTCTTATGGGTGGATGTAATAATGTGAAAGAAAACCATTTATTGACGAATATCCATAAATAATAGTTTTACCACCCTAAAAAGAAACCTATAAATGGTATCCATGCTATTTTTAAGGTAAAAGAACATGGTTTAGTGTTTCATTTTGGTCTTATGAATGATTTGGGTAAAAAGATATTTATTTTTGGCATAACATGAAAATTTCAAGATAATATAAAATACCCCATTTAAGGGGGATCATGTCTGAACTGAGGTAAAAACATATAATAATGTCAATATATCAATCAATAATATATCTATATACATTTATAATTTCAATGGAATTTTAAATAAATATGTTCAGTATGATGAAAAATGATTTTATAGACATACCAAACATGATTCCTGTGATTAAATGATAATAAGAATAGTAAACAAGAAAAATTGAATAAAAAGGTGAGTAATCCTTGGTGTTCAAAAAAATATTGCTAAAAGATACACACCCATGATTAAATTTAAAAATGTTAATACACCAACGGAGATAATATTATACTATAATAGAAAATTAAATCTTGTGTAATAATATAATAATAACAATAATATCATTGTAGAAAGAATAAATATAGAATAAGAAAAGAAATAATCAATATAAAAAATAAATGAAAGGTTTATTTTGGTGAATACATCCTAGAAGAAAAATTAAATATGTTTGCTAAGATGGGTAACTTGTAGGATTTAGGGAAACTATGATGAAGGATAAATGATATTGGATAGAATCTAATAATTTTATAAAATTTCTACAAGAATGGAAAATTTTATGAAAAATAATGATAAACCACAAAAGAAATAATTTTTCCAGAATACTTCTATGAAAAGAGAATTTTCACACAAGGATATTTTGATATTTTCCTAAAAAAATTAATTATTTTATGGACAAAATAGTTGTAAGTTGATAATAAAGTATGTAAAGTACAATAGAATGAATGTGATCTTGCAACTGATGTTGAAAACCCAACTCCACATGCGAAGTACATTTGGAAATGCAACAAGGCCATGGGGCCCATATATTCACAATTTTAGAAAATCTAAGAGGGAAAATCAAGATGAGTTCCCCACCAATGGAGAAAATAATAAAATAGCTTTTTGGTTTTGAAAAATATACAATCCCCATTACTCTTTTTATGAATCAAAATAAGGTCCCCCATATTCATTTATATATGTATGTGTCTTAGCTATTCTATGGTGAAAATCTAAGGTTCTATATAAAATAAAAGAACATGAATGTTATGAAATTATTAAGTCATAGAGTGTTATCAATCATGGAATGATTTCACTAATATCATGATGTATCCTTACTAAAATTTAAGTTATATCAAAGGATTCATAAAATTTATTTTAGAATAAGACAATCCATGATTAAGAGTTGTAGTAGTCAATCCCTAGAGGAGGAGTGAAGATGAGTAACTGAAATAAAAATATAAATATTTAGATAGATCTTTGAGGACACTAGTGTGGAGATATGATAATCTCTCTCTCATCCATGTTTCAATGGAATCATATTTGATTATTAATGGGTATGATTTATTGATATGGATGGAATCATGAAGGGGGATAAATCTTACTTTCACTTAAATATTTTTGTTGTGTTTTTTGAGTAGAGTAAAGCAGATAAATTATATATAAAAATCCTCATGAAAACCATTATAATGATTTTTTTGTTTCTATATCATATATTAGATTATTTTTTGGACATAATTTATATCATGGTTAATCACTCTTGTTTTCTACATTGAGATTTCTCACATAGACTTAATGTTGATTAATTTATGGCTATTTTAATACGATTAAATATGACTCCCCCTTCTCTCAAGTGTGTTATGTTTACTAAGGGGGATAAGATGAAATTTATATTTTTTTAGGAGCATGAGATTGGTGGTAATTTTCTTTATCTATTCAACTTTACATTTATTGTCAATAAGTGGGAGAATGATATTTACTTGAGAATTAAAATTTCTAATGGTATGTGAGATACAAAAATCCACTGCTATATATTCATTTTTGTCTTCAATTATGTATTTTACCTAATATTATATATTAGAAATAAATATGTATGTTTATAGAAAACCCTTGAAATTGGTTTGGGTATGTTTTTACATTGATTTATTGGATAAAGATATGATAGTATGTTGTGTATTTTATTTGATGATTATTGTTATATTATTTTAATAGATTCTCACCAAGTTCTGAAATGTTGGTGATTAAATTATTTTATTGTACAAATTTTGGATTATTTTAAAATATAGTGATATTGTATTGAATTTTGAGAATATTCGAACCTACTGGGAGAATAATGAGTGATGTTTTATGCATTTCATATCTGATGATTTTTGGGCTATGCTATATTTGAATCAATGACATGTGATGATGTATGATAATGGAACTATGAACCACATGTTCTTGATGTATGTTTTCTATATATCTTATAAATAAATGAATATATATTAAAGAGTGATTAAACACCACTATATTATAAATTTGAATGGTTTGGGTAATAAATATAGAATATCACTTGGATGATGGGGGATAAGACTTTGTGTGATGCTAATAACTTTTGAGGTAGTGGATATTTTTAAAATATTAAAGAAGAGTACACATTTAGAGAATTTTTACTTTTAAATTATTATGATTATTTTTTAGATGTATTAATATATTGAGAAAGCAATTCAATTGTTTTTATGATCAAATGGAGTTGATTTAAGATTATAAAATAAGGAATAACGAATTTTGGAGCAATTTTATAGGAGTTCTAGAAATTTAAAGTTATAGGTTCTTGTAAGATACTCTATACATAAGTGTATTTTGGAACCATCAATGAGTAATTAAGGGTTTTAGAGATTGATTTTTAGTAAATCTATTATATAAGTGTTTCCTTGGGGAAAAGGAAATAAATAAGGGTTACCTACAACAACAAAAATATATAAGGTTTTTCCGAAGCTTGTAGAATCAAATTTTGAAAAGTTCTAATTTTGGTTATAATATGTAAAATTATGATTTTTATTGGTAAGGGTTATCACAATTTCCATGAGATTATATTTAGGGATACACAAACGGATATAGATCTGAAAATATATCTAAGTCATACTATGATATGTAAATCTCAGAGATGTTTCTATGAAAATTTCAAGAGCTAACAGGTTGTTACATAAAGGTTTATATTGTTATACAAATAATATATATGTGTAACTAAGAATTTTTGAGGGATAAATAATAGATTATATAGAATATATAATGTTTAATACCCAATACATATCAGTCATAAGTGAATACATAAGGGTGACATAATGAATTAGGGTTATACATATATATTGCTGGTTAAAAAAACTTTAATTCATGGTTACTCATGTAAGAAAATAATTTCTTGATCACCATGTCATAAATATAATGATTATGAGGAATATTATAAATGATTTAGGATGAGTATAAAGGATAAATAAATTAAAAACTATGAATATTTTGGAATGATATATTTTTAAAAATATATATTTTAAAACCATTAATTGAGATCAAAACGTGGCGTTTTATTAGGAGATCATTTTAACAATTTCAAATTATTAATAATATTTCTAAATTATAAGGGTAGTTAACCATATTATAAATAATGAAATATTCATCACATGTTCTTTTTAAAAAAGAATAACTAAATGAAAAATATTCCAAGACCATAGGGAGAAGACACATATAATTTTATTAACAAATTTAATGATATTATTGAAAAGATAATGGTTCTATTTTTCATGGAATCTATATATAGAAAATATAGAATTTTATTTCATTCTATCATGGGTTTATTGATCTGAAGAGTAATATTGTCTGAATAGTGGAATGAATGGGTTATTTTATTGGGTTAACTACATGTATATTGAAGATGAATAAGAGTGGAAGAAGGGGGATGATGATGTTGTAAATTTGATGAATACCCTATTATAAATGGAGATAGAGTAGAAAAAGTTATTTCAAGATGAATGAATAATAATAGAGTTATTAAAAGTAAATACTACTTATACCTAATCATAATTTGTCTGTTACAAATCTTAAATAGGAAACAAAATATTGTATGAGATAGGATAATGACCCAAATCCTCAATAAGTTCATGAATTTTGGAAACATAAGACAATAAAGAAAATGTGCATACATTCTTGTATTAGAAGTTATATTGGAATTTGGTAAATTATTTTTGGTAAATAAGATCATATAAGATAATTCACTGACATCCCATAATATAGTAATTTTCATGTTCATTAAGAAGTTTTAAAGGATCCGTTGAATACCATAGGGTTATATTATAATCTTAGTCAGACTAGACAAGAAACTATACACGGGTAGGATATAATATAAATAACCCTTCAATACATATTGATTTTCATAGGGATGTGTATTTCAACACTACTCTAAGTTCCAATATTGAGTAAAAATAATCATATTTTGTTTTGATTGTATTATGGAATATTCTCCCTCATTATAATCACTTTTTTACAACCGTGAAAAAATCTATGTCTCAAACTAGACTAAAATAACTGGTAGTATATTCATATATTGGAATCTATCCTTTTTAAAATACCATGTTTTTATGTCTTGATTACTTATTGGATTTTTTTTAGGTTTTGTGTGTTGGGATATCGTAGAAAGATCCCTTAATATTAACTGATGAATAAGTTCAAATATTATGAGGATAAATTTAATAAATATAATATAATTTATTAAAATGGAGTCACACAGGTCTTCCCTATGACAACCCTGCTTTTTATTACAACTTAAACATGCTTTATTACATAAAACTTCACTTGATACAACAAAGAAGATCGAGAGGTTTAGTGTCTTTGGGGCTTAGGATCATTACATAAAAACTTTAAACTTGAAATACAACATCCTTATTGAAAACTTCCTTTACAAGACCACTACATTCCTTCGTACTTAGCATTGCATGGGATAACCTGAGGACATGCATAAGAAAAGGGTGAGCTATAAAGCCCAGTAAGGGAGTAAACAATGAATAACATGAGGAGTGAAATACATGTTAGGAAATAGGCATATCAATAGAGAATAATAGAAACATGAACATAAAGGCATGATAAAGCATGATAATCATAACATGGAAATGTGGCAACAACACTTAACATTGAATTAGCATGAGCCAAGGCTCATTGCACATGGAGCATGAGTAAACCCTCATTGGACTTGAAGCATGAGTAAACCCTCGTTGCACTTGAATTAGCATGAGTCAACACTCATTGCACATGACGTATCATGATACTATACTTTACCCAATGCATTGGAGCGCTATCAGGGCGCACCCTTCTTAAACATTTCATTTCATGCATAAGTGTGCCACATGGATCATAAAACATGGATTCATAAAACATAATCATTTATTCCACGATAAAGGAATGTGGAATTCATACATGAAACTTTACAATCAATATGTAAATGTGCATAAAGGTGAATACCCTTGATGGAGAAATGGGCATGGTATTCACTACACAAAGACATTGGCTTAGAAAATCGGTGCGATTTCGGCAGCATAACGGCGTGACATAAGAATTCATAAAAAAAGTTGATGAGAGAGAAAGGGGTTCCTCATCATATTTACATGTAATGGACAGTAAGGAGGTCATATATATACATGTCCCAACTATTGAAATGGAATTTAGATTCATGATACAAAAGTATTGCTTGAATATAAAAGAAGAGAGAGAAGTTCCTTTCGGAATTTCGGCATAGTAACGGGTGTACATGGGAGGAATTTAATGAGAGAGAAAGGGTTCTCCCATAATTCAAACAATAAGAGGGCAGTATGGGGGAGGTGCGAAACCATACCCCAACATTCATAATTGAAATAAAAAGGGCAATACAACTTAAAGAAAATTGACAAAAAATGAGAAAGGAAGAAAAAACCCTTACTTGGAAGTGTGCTTCCAAAGGCTAGAGAGAGGCTTGTGAGAGGCTTCTTGGGAGCTTGGGGCACCTTGATAGGATTCTAGAGAGAGTAGGGCAGAGGTTGGACGAACTTCAAGGGCTTTGAGTGAGGAGGAAGTGGGAGCTTGGGTGGGTTTATATAGGAAAGGTGAGAGAATTCTTTATTATTTAGGTTTGGGACCCCTTATATTAAAATAATCCAAACCACAAACCATCCCATGGTATTTGCCCATGGTTTCTGGAAAAGGAAAGAGGAAAACAATATTTTACAAGGCCAAGGTCCGAACTTATTAAAAAAATTAGGGTTGCTTATGTGGAGGTGAGTCACACTCCCATGGAAATTAATTTAAAAAGGCAAAGTGTTGAATAAGTCTTGAGGGCTCCATTAATGCTTTGAAAAGTGAGTCAAACAAACCCAAAACCTCATTATTTTAATGATAAAACACATATTGGCCGAACATAAGGATTATGGTATTTTATTACATCACCAATGGGTCATTATGTTGTCATAAAACACATTATATATTTAAATGGTATTTAATTTTTACCCAAAAATTTGACTGTCTCAGAAAATTATGAAAAATTCACCGTTGGATAATTTCGACGTCCTGATTCCAAAAATAATATTTATTTTATCTAAATAATTTTCTAAATATGTGAATTTTTACTTTTAAAATAAAAACCGACATTTATAAAAATTCACGGGTTTTGACAGAAATGGCTTTCAAACCTTAATAAAAATTTTAATTGCATTCATAAAATTATAAGATCATTTATATTTAATAAAAATTAATAATAATATTTTATTAAAATATTATTTAATTCAAAAATCCTTTAATTTAATAAAATATAATTCTTAATTAAATAATAACTAAAAACACCGTTTGTACTTTAAAAACTAATTACAATGTATCAAAAATGACTAGAAATTATATTCATTATTATATACAAAAATAATGTACATGAACATGGTGCTACTTATTTGTTACATAACCCCTTAAAATAGCCGCATAAGACCTAAGGGTAAGGTGTGCGATGGTGACAGACTCTTGGGGTTGCTCGGATAACATTGCTCGAGTGGTAATCTCTATCAACTTCCATTTTTCCCGTAGACGATCACGTTCGAGCTTGACTTGATGAAGCTCAGCTTGGGCGTGGTCAAGGGCAAAGCCCAAAGATGCCACCTCCTTTCCGAGCTCCGACAAATGGGCTTCGTAAGGGGCAATTCTACTGGATGAGGCCATCGCTTCCTTTGTCTGAGTAGAAAATTGGTTCGTTAAAGCCTTGTATTTAAACTACCCAGATGATCATTGTTCAACGACCATAAAAGTAACGGTCACAAATCTTAACGTAAAACTAAAGAAGTTGACATCTTATAAAAACATTTTTTTTTTCATAATGCAACCTTTAACTGGATCAAGAGGGATTTTCCATTAATGAAATTTTGGGTCGTTACAACATCCCCCCATTAAGAAATTTCGCCCTCGAAATTTTCATTTTCCCACACTAAAACAAATGTGGGTAACTTAGCTTCATCATATCCTCAGACTCCCAAGTTGCTTCTTCAAACTTGTGGTTTCTCCACAACACCTTGACGAGGGGTATTGTCTTATTTCGTAGAACTTTTTCTCTACGATCCAAGATCTTCACTGGTTTCTCCTCATAAGAAAGATCGTCTTCTAATTGTACCACCTCAGAAAAGAGTACATGTGAAGGGTCTGGTATGTACTTCCTTAAGAGGGATACATGGAAGACATCATGCACCTTGGCCATAGTAGGTGGAAGTGCTAGTCGATAGGCCACAGCCCCAACACGATCAAGAATCTCGAAGGGGCCGATGTACCTTGGACTTAACTTCCCTTTCTTTCCAAACCTCATGACCTTCTTCCACGGAGATATGCGTAAAAACACCATGTCTCCGACTTTAAACTCAAGGTCTCGTCGACGATTATCTGCATAACTCTTCTGTCGACTTTGGGCTGCCTTGATATGCTGCTGAATGGTTTTCACCTTCTCCACCATTTCTTCGACCATTTCTGGTCCAAGCAGCTTACGTTCACCGACCTCATCCCAACATGCCGGTGTTCTACACCTTTTCCCATACAGGGATTCATATGGTGCCATTTGGATACTCGAGTGGAAACTATTATTATAAGAGAACTCAACTAGAGGAAGATGTTGATCCCATACTCCTTTAAAGTCCATTGAGCACGCTCTCAACATATCCTCAAGTGTTTGGATAGTCCGCTCGGATTGGCCATCAGTTTGAGGATGATAGGCCGTACTGAAGTTCAGTTCAGTATTCAGAGCATGTTGAAGACTCTTCCAAAACTTAGAGGTAAGTCTTGGATCTCGGTCAGACACAATAGATAGTGGTACTCCATGCAACCGTACCACTTCCCTGATATATATCTGTGCCAGTTGATCCAAAGAGAAATCCTCTCGAATAGAAATGAAGTGTGCAGTCTTTGTAAGACGATCCATAATAACCCAGATTGCATTGTTGCTTTTGGATGTCCTTGGAAGTCCAGTGACGAAGTCCATGGTGATGTTCTCCCATTTCCATTCTGGTATGGGAAATGGTTGCATCATCCCCTTAGACTTCTGCCTCTCTGCCTTCACTTGCTGACACACCAGGCACTTTGATGTATATTCAGCGATCTCCTTCTTCATATTATCCCACCAAAAGTTTTCTCGGAGATCTCGATACATCTTTGTGCTCCCTGGGTGAATAGAGAAATTTGAACTATGTGCATCATCCAAAAGTTCCTTCTTCAGCTCCGAACTTGATGGGACACATAGTCTTTTCCCAAACCGCACAATTCCTTCTTCATTAACATTAAACTCTGAGGATTTTCCCTTTTTGATAGCTTCCACTTTTTCTTGGATTCTCGCATCATCCTTTTGAGAATCCTTTAACCTTTCCAAAAGAGATGGTTGAGAAATCATTTGTGAAAGGATTGATGATGTTCCCTTCTTTATGATTCCCACGTCCATCTTCATCAAGTCTAAGAAGATTGGATCCTTCTCAATTCTCATCATTGATAGAATTGCTGGATCCTTTCTACTTAGGGCATCCGCCACCTTGTTCGCCTTCCCAGGGTGGTAATGTATTGAACAGTCATAATCCTTGATGAGCTCTATCCATCTTCTCTGGTGCATATTAATCTCTTTCTGTGTGAATATATATTTAAGACTCTTGTGGTCAGTATATATCTCACATTTCTCTCCATAGAGATAATGCCGCCAGATTTTCAAGGCAAAGATCACCGCCGCCAACTCCAGATCATGCGTTGGATAGTTTCGCTCATGGATTTTCAACTGTCTTGAGGCATAGGATATCACTTTATCATTCTGCATCAGCACACATCCTAAGCCCTTCTTCGAAGCATCACTGAATACCACAAAAAGCTCCCCACTTGTGGGTAAAGTGAGCACAGGTGCAGTGATAAGCCTCCTTTTCAACTCCTTGAAGCTTTCTTCACATTCATCACTCCAAGCAAACTTTTCTCCCTTTCGAGTTATCTTGGTAAGAGGGTTGGACAATCGTGAGAAGTTTCTCACAAATCGTCGATAATATCCAGCTAACCCCAAGAAGCTACGGATATCAGTTACCGATGTTGGCCTCGGCCATCCCTCAATTGCATCTGTTTTGGAGGGGTCCACAGATATCCCATTGGTTGTGATGATATGGCCCAAGAATGAGACCTCCTTCAACCAGAACTCACACTTGCTGTACTTGGCATAGAGCTTCTCCTTGCGCAAAGTCTCCAGTATAGTTCTTAAATGCTCCTCATGGTCCTCCTTGGTTTTGGAGTATATTAGAATATCATCTTTAAAGACTACCACAAATTTATCTAGGTAATCTCTAAAGACTCTATTCATCAAGTCCATGAATATTGCTGGAGCATTGGTGAGTGCAAAAGGCATTACTATGAATTCATAGTGCCCGTACCTTGTACGAAAAGCAGTCTTGGGGATATCTTCCTTCTTCACCCTTACTTGATAATATCCCGACCGCAAGTCGACCTTGGAGAAGTATTGTGCTCCACGCAGCTGATCAAACAAGTCATCGATTCTTGGGAGAGGATACTTGTTCTTTATCGTGATTTTGTTAAGTTCACGATAATCGATGCAAAGCCGCATCGACCCATCCTTCTTCTTGACGAAGAGGACTGGTGCACCCCATGGTGATGCACTTGGGCGTATAAACCCTTTATCCAGATTCTCCTGTAGTTGTTTCTTCAGTTCTTCAAGCTCAACCACAGCCATTCTATATGGAGTCTTGGATATTGGTAGCGCCCCAGGTATAAGTTCAATTGAGAACTCAACATCTCTTCTTGGAGGAAGACCATGAAGTTCCTCGGGAAATACTTCAGCGAATTCCCTCACAATAGGCATTTCTTCAAGGGTGGTTTCTTCCTTGGACTCAATCATCTGAGCCAGATATGCGTGCTCATAAGGCAGTAATATCCATGCTTGAGATGATGGAGCTAAAGGAGATTCATCTTCCTCCTGACACTTGTAAAGAATCGGGGGTCGATTCTCCATATGGAGTGTGATTTCCCTCTCCCGACAATTTATGTTGGCTCTATATAAGGAAAGCCAATCCATGCCAAGAATTTCATCAAATTCCACCAAAGGGAGTATGACGAGGTTCGCCGGGAAATTCAATCCACAGATTATAACAGGGTAGGACTTATACTCATGGGATGCAATGATTGCCCCATTTGCCGTACTCACCGACATCTTTACTTCCATGATTTGTGGTGGTGCAGGGATTATTCTACTAAACTTTTGAGATATAAAAGAATGCGTAGAACCTGAATCAAAAAGTACGTTCGCTATTCTTGAATGAATAACTAGCGTACCTGTCACCACTTCGTTGTCGGGGTTCACTTCGGCAGAAGTGATGGAAAAAGCTCTTCCTTGCTGTCTTGGAGGTTGTTGATTGTCTCCGATAACTCTTGGATTAGGGCATTGATTCGCAAAATGACCCGGTTCTTTGCATTTGAAGCATTGAACAACACGTTGAGGTTCGAACGGAGCGTTCCTCCCCTCCGTCGCAGCCGCGGGTCCTTCTTGCTGACAGTTAACAGCTAGGTGCCCTTCTCTTCCACACTTAAAGAATTTTCTTGTCCCCCTAAGGCAATTTCCAGGGTGCTTTTTTCCACACTTTTGGCAAGTGGGGTGCTGGAATTTCTTAGCGCCGTTGGATTTATCCATCGGACCACCAGAATTGATGTCCACCTTCCGCTTCTTGTCCCCATGATACCCCTGTGATTCTCCGATCTCCATTTCAACCATGAGGGCACATCGGAAAATTTCCTCATAGCTGTCGAAGTCACGGATCGCTAATGCTTTCCGCAAGCTAGGCTTCAGCCCACCAAAGAAGCGGTCAACCTTGCATTCGGGGGTAACGACAAAGCCGGAAGCGTATCGTGAAAGCCTTGTGAAGTTTGCCTCGTACGCTCCCACAGATTCCTCATCTTTCTGCTTGAGGGAAAGGAAGTCCCTTTCCATCTTAAGACGGAGGGTGCGTGGAAAATATTTATCGAAAAACATCTTCCGGAATACCTTCCATTCCAAAGCCTCGATCTCCTCCTCAGGCTTCGTATTTTGATCAACGTCCACCATTGATCAGCTTCACCCTCCATACGATAAGCCGCCAGGAGAACCTTCTCTTTTTCAGAGCATTGGAGGATGGAGAATATCTTTTCAATGGAGTTGATCCATTGTTCAGCAATCGTGGGATCGGATGATCCACTAAAAGTAGGAGGCCTTTGTCTCATGAAGCTTTCAATAGCGACTTGTTCTTTCTTAGGGGGGGTTGAACGTTCCTCTTGACCAGTGTTTCTATTCAAAACTTGAGTTAGCTGAGAGAGAAGCGTGACAAAGTTCGCGATTCCCGCTCCCATTGGATTGGGCATCTCATTGGTACAATCATCACACTGATCTTCACAACGGTTGTTAGCCCGAGTTCTCCTATTACCGGACATTGGCTGGAATAAAAGGAAAGTTAGGGGTAACACATAGAGGGTAATCCAAAGACAAAAGTTGATGACTTATAAATAAACTTTAATCTCTTTAACTAATGAGTCTATAGGATTCAATCCAGGATTTTCATGATCTTCCTTCTAACATATATTCTTAGGGGCATTTTTCCCTTAATAAGGGTTCATACTAAGATTGTGAATTTATCAAAACATATCCCCCGGGAGTGTCGTAACCAAGAGTGCAGCAAGGCCCGTTGTCGTGCACCAGTTCCCGTTCGAGTCTAGCTCAAAGCGGTGTTTTCGGGTTTTACCCCTAGGATACATCTGTGCCAGAGCTGCCTCTACCTGCTCGTATCCAGACAGGGATGTATTTGTTTGATAAAACACTTACTTAGTATTTACCAAAATTTAGGGATGTTTTTATTATTCTTAGTCTTGTATCTAAGGCTTTACTAGGGTTTCCTAATCCCAAAAATAACTAAACCTATCCTCTGATACCAACTATGACAACCCTGCTTTTTATTACAACTTAAACATGCTTTATTACATAAAACTTCACTTGATACAACAAAGAAGATCGAGAGGTTTAGTGTATTTGGGGATTAGGATCATTACATAAAAACTTTAAACTTGAAATACAACATCCTTATTGAAAACTTCCTTTACAAGACCACTACATTCCTTCGTACTTAGCATTGCATGGGATAACCTGAGGACATGCATAAGAAAAGGGTGAGCTATAAATCCCAGTAAGGGTGTAAACAATGAATAACATGAGGAGTGAAATACATGTTAGGCAATAGGCATATCAATAGAGCATAATAGAAACATGAACATAAAGGAATGATAAAGCATGATAATCATAACATGGAAATGTGGCAACAACACTTAACATTGAATTAGCATGAGCCAAGGCTCATTGCACATGGAGCATGAGTAAACCCTCATTGCACTTGAAGCACGAGTAAACCCTCGTTGCACTTGAATTAGCATGAGTCAACACTCATTGCACATGACGTATCATGATACTATACTTTACCCAATGCATTGGAGCGCTATCAGGGCGCACCCTTCTTAAACATTTCATTTCATGCATAAGTGTGCCACATGGATCATAAAACATGGATTCATAAAACATAATCATTTATTCCACGATAAAGGAATGTGGAATTCATACATGAAACTTTACAATCAATATGTAAATGTGCATAAAGGTGAATACCCTTGATGGAGAAATGAGCATGGTATTCACTACACAAAGACATTGGCTTAGAAAATCGGTGCGATTTCGGCAGCATAACGGCGTGACATAAGAATTCATAAAAAAAGTTGATGAGAGAGAAAGGGGTTCCTCATCATATTTACATGTAATTGACAGTAAGGAGGTCATATATATACATGTACCAACAATTGAAATGGAATTTAGATTCATGATACAAAAGTATTGCTTGAATGTAAAAGAAGAGAGAGAAGTTCCTTTCGGAATTTCGGCATAGTAACGGGTGTACATGGGAGGCATTTAATGAGAGAGAAAGGGTTCTCCCATCATTCAAACAATAAGAGGGCAGTATGGGGGAGGTGCGAAACCATACCCCAACATTCATAATTGAAATAAAAAGGGCAATACAACTTAAAAAAAATTGACAAAAAATGAGAAAGGAAGGAAAAACCCTTACTTGGAAGCGTGCTTCCAAAGGCTAGAGAGAGGCTTGTGAGAGGCTTCTTGGGAGCTTGGGGCACCTTGAGAGGATTCTAGAGAGAGTAGGGCAGAGGTTGGACGAACTTCAAGGGCTTTGAGTGAGGAGGAAGTGGGAGCTTGGGTGGGTTTATATAGGAAAGGTGAGAGAATTCTTTATTATTTAGGTTTGGGACCCCTTATATTAAAATAATCCAAACCACAAACCATCCCATGGTATTTTACCATGGCTTCTGGAAAAGGAAAGAGGAAAAAAATATTTTACAAGGCCAAGGTCCGAACTTATTAAAAAAATTAGGGTTGCTTATGTGGAGGTGAGTCACACTCCCATGGAAATTAATTTAAAAAGGCAAAGTGTTGAATAAGTCTTGAGGGCTCCATTAATGCTTTGAAAAGTGAGTCAAACAAACCCAAAACCTCATTATTTTAATGATAAAACACATATTGGCCGAACATAAGGATTATGGTATTTTATTACATCACCAATGGGTCATTATGATGTCATAAAACACATTATATATTTAAATGGTATTTAATTTTTACCCAAAAATTTGACTGTCTCAGAAAATTATGAAAAATTCACCGTTGGATAATTTCGACGTCCTGATTCCAAAAATAATATTTATTTTATCTAAATAATTTTCTAAATATGTGAATTTTTACTTTTAAAATAAAAACCGACATTTATAAAAATTCACGGGTTTTGACAGAAATGGCTTTCAAACCTTAATAAAAATTTTAATTGCATTCATAAAATTATAAGATCATTTATATTTAATAAAAATTAATAATAATATTTTATTAAAATATTATTTAATTCAAAAATCCTTTAATTTAATAAAATATAATTCTTAATTAAATAATAACTAAAAACACCATTTGTACTTTAAAAACTAATTACAATGTATCAAAAATGACTAGAAATTATATTCATTATTATATACAAAAATAATGTACATGAACATGGTGCTAATTATTTGTTACATAACCCCTTAAAATAGCCGCATAAGACCTAAGGGTAAGGTGTGCGACGGTGACAGACTCTTGGGGTTGCTCGGATAACATTGCTCGAGTGGTAATCTCTATCAACTTCCATTTTTCCCGTAGACGATCACGTTCGAGCTTGACTTGATGAAGCTCAGCTTGGGCTTGGTCAAGGGAAAAGCCCAAAGATGCCACCTCCTTTCCGAGCTCCGACAAATGGGCTTCGTAAGGGGCAATTCTACTGGATGAGGCCATCGCTTCCTTTGTCTGAGTAGAAAATTGGTTCGTTAAAGCCTTTTATTTAAACTACCCAGATGATCATTGTTCAACGGCCTTAAAAGTAACGGTCACAAATATTAACGTAAAACTAAAGAAGTTGACATCTTATAAAAACATTTTTTTTTCATAATGAAACCTTTAACTGGATCAAGAGGGATTTTCCATTAATGAAATTTTGGGTCGTTACATTCCCCCAATTTGAGTGACTCTCTAATTCGTTTTGGGTTTCTTAAACCTCAATTCATTGAAGTCAACGTTATGGTGACTAAATACCATGTTATATTATATTTGTGTTCAGGATGTCAAATGTGGATGCAAAATATTAAAATATTTTTTTTCTCTTCTATAGGGAAAATATATATAGTATTTTGTAAAATGGAAAATCAATGAACTCAGTGTGTGAGTTTTATAGACATGTTTGAAATATTCTAATAATTATTTTTATTAATTAATGTAATAATATTTTCTCTCGATCATGATGGATGATTTATGATAGTGGGAGATGAAATAATATTTGATTTTGTAGAAGAAGATATTTAATGTAAGTTTTAGTACCATAATGTAAAACTTTGTTATTATTATTCATAGTTCATTACGCATATACAATGTTTTCATATGTAGGTCCAGAATAACTGAATGACTATTCATTTCAAATTGGAAGGGAAATATGTTCTCAATAGTTGAATAAAATTTTTCATTAATTTAATCGGTGGTTCGAAGACACCTAAATATAGAGGGTGAAATATTTAGAGAAATAAGAAGGAGATTATTGAGACCAAAGTGTTGGGGGAATTTTTGTATAAGATTAAGATGAATCCTCAAATATTAATGTTTTTTAACAAAATAGGAGTTTCATGGAGTTATGGTGAAGTGGATATTGTTCATGAATCTTGTGTTAGATTTTTTTTCATTGAATTGATAGTTATATGAATAATATCCAATTTCAAGTTAATCATAATGTTTTCAGTTCATGTGATGTGGTTTTTTATTCTTTTAAGAGAATGAAAGGCGTTTGGATTTGTAAATATGGAGTTATAGAGATTTTATGGTTCTATATATATAATAATTCCCATAAAAAAAGTCTCTCATTACAATGAATATTATTTCATATCAAAACCTAAAAAATTAATATTAAATCAGGAAATATCCAAAATATTTTTGTCGTGAATGGGTAATTTATCTAACAATTATTTTGAAATAATGTTAATGTCATCAAAATACTTCCATATAAAAAATGGATTAACTATAATATTCATAGTAAAAATAAAATGGGGGAGACCATGATAAATCACTGTTATTCATGATTGTAGGCTTTAACAATTCACACTAAAATGGTGTAGCTGATGTCACAATTCTCATAGATAAGGAAGAGAATGATTAAATAGAGTTGACACTATGAAGATATAAATTATTCTATGAAAAATAATTAATCCATAACAATTAGTCCATACTAATTAGACACATATTTGAAATCAAATGAGAAAATAACCATTACATAATGGATATTTTCATGATATAATTGAATATAACATTTTTATTCATTGTTGGAAAAATAATTAGTCAATTTTGAAGCTATTAGATATTACATAAAAGTGATGGTCTTGTCACAATTATAGAGATCACAATGATATTCTATCAAAAAATTAATAATTCATGTTTAATTATCAGTTTTCCGACATTATATTACAATAGACTCTAAAAATTAATCATTTTGGCCTCTCAATTATATCAATGGGTGGATAGAATTCCAAGATATATCCAATAGAAGAAAAATGTGCATTGACATTTTATGTAGAAGTTTTCATCCATAAATGTTGTTGGTATTAATAATTTTATGTAGAAAAAAGATAATAGATAATACAATAATGAAAGTGTATATTAATATATGTTAAAGAAAAAACATTAAGGTAATATGATCAATAAGATGAATATAAAGAAGATAAGATAAAAATTAGAAAGAGGAAGAACACTAATAACCTAACATAATTCTACAATTAGTGAATACCCTTTTACTATTTAATATTCAAATTAAATCTCTCTTTGGGGGGGGGGGTACATTACATAAGTTGGGATACACATTATTTATCATGGGTTCATGAATAACCATTTCTCCTTTCAAATCCACAAGGTGATTCTAGTGAAATGTGTGAAATTATAAATTATCAAATCAGACATAGGAGGTTTCTGATCATTTTTTGTAGTGAAGCTTTTAATATATAATTCTTTTGTTGTGTTTACTCCTTGGTGTTTATTTGGTGTTCTTATAATGGTTTATCATGAATTTTATTAGGTTTTGATGATTTTCTTAGATGATTCCTAAAATGAAGGGAATTCATTGTTTCACCCCCATTATTGTTGAAATTTCATTTTTCATTTCGAATACATTTCACGGTGTAAATTATAATAAAAACTGATCCAAACAACTCTAATAACTGAAATTGATACAAAGGTTAACTATATATGTAAAAATACTTTTTTAATTTAAAAATATTATGGTGTGATTTTTATGTGAGGCCAAATTTCCTCTGAAATACAACATCACTATTCATCCTACATCTCTAAATCCTAAAACAATACAAAGAGATGAATATATACTAATATATAGTAATTAAAAAACGATAAACATTATTCATAATTTCAATGATGATGACTCCATGAATTATATTTTTTATATATGATGAATTGAAGTATATTAGATAATACATTCGGTGTTAGGAACAAAGTCAGTTCATAATTCCAAGTCCCATATAACATGAGTATTGATATATTAAAATTACTAAATATAATATATCTTGCAAATTATGTTTTTTAAAAATAATTTAAAATGTCTTTTACAATACCTCTAAATAGAAAACATATACCACTATTAAATTTCTAACATGAGGTTCACCCTAGCCACGAAATAACCTTTATGTACATTAGAAATTTCATTTTAGTGTAGTCGCATGTGAAATAATTTTAAAAAAATTATTTAAATATTTTTGAGCATTACTATACCATAATATAATTATCTTATATTTCATCCATTCTATTTCTCAGGTCTAGGGTTATCTGTATATCCTTGTATAATGGGGGAGAGGTCCATGGAGTAGAGAATTAGTAGATAATGGTGGGGTCATGGATCGATGATAGAAATACCACATGGATTTTCATCATTGGTGAAGTTCATAGATCATACCAAAAAACAAAACATAATTTATCTTCATCAGTGATCAATCCATTATACAGGTTGTGATTTTATTTATGATTCCTTTTCTTATTCTTGATAATGATGAGATTACATATTAGTCCCAAACAAACTATTCCTAAATCAATGGTATATGTGCTTGTTAATTCAATGGTATTGTTTGGTGTTTTGTGGTTTTATCCATTCATTTTATGTGTGTTCATTTTCGATGCTTAGTTGGATGGTAGATATGCCAATTTCTAGGAACCTATTTTATCGGGAAATCAATAGGGTGGTCCATAGTTTGATGTTGGGGGTTTATATGGTTGGATAAAACTAGTTTTGTTAAAATTTCATGATGATGAAAATTTAGAACATAAGTTGGAGATGATGTTTTTTGAAAACATGATCATGAGGAATTATGTGAGGTAATAATGGGTGATTCTTTCAGTGAAGAAGAATCATAATCTTAGTTATTGTCTTCCATTGATGAAGGTAAATTAAATTGGTGGATTTATGGGTAAGAGTCATCAATGAATCATATGTAATGATATCTCAAGATAATATGCTTGAATATATGTAATTTATATGGTATTATAATATGTACTCTGTTTATTTCAGCATAACACATGTATTGTGGACCCTTCCATGTGGTGATGGATTTTAGTATGAGAATAATATCACATGAATATTTACTTTCCCTAGACACCATGTATCCCCTAGGCCGTTAGGTCAACCTATAATATCTAGAGTACACATACATAGCCACAAACATGAGAATGGAATATAGACATTGGATATTTAGATTGATATGGTCTAAGACACAAGATTGAGTACTAGGATGAGCTCTACAAGCTGTGTGACATCATAACACACTATGTATTTTGATGTAAATTCAATTTGATATGTAAGGAAATAGATTATTCCTGAATTAGAGAGACAAGTTTTGTACCCAATTGACACATTGTTTACTCCTTCGAGGACATGTTAGATCCCTTCTTATTCATATTTTGGTTTATGTTATGCATGGGTATATTCCCTTGATTCATACATTTGAGGTTATGGTGCAACATCCTATATAGAGTATAGGAGGAGAGACCCCATGTGTGGTTTAATTATCGACAGTCCAATGTATCCCTCCACGAGGCTCATGGTGTGATATTTTAACACTTTCTTCCTAAGGAGGTGCTAGGAATCTCGTATCTGATATAAAAGTGGTGTAATCCCATTTCTACTATGTTTTTTAGGATAGTTTTAGGTATCCACCAGTGGACCTTATGTGATAACCCACCAATTTATCATCCACTTATGAGATCTATATTGTACAAAAATTGTAAAGGCCCGATAAGTATGACCTATTAGATGAGTTCAATTAGTCTTAGTTATACATGGGGAGTGAGTTTTCAAAATTCAGTGTTACCTTGGATCCTCAAGGAGAATCCATAATATTATAGTGAGGATATACATCATCTTGAGACTTGGATTCTTCATTTCTTCGTACCAAGGTTTTCTTTTTAATCAACCCTTTCTTTTTCTATTAAAGAAAAATTAGTCACACTCTCTATTTGATGTTATGTTTAGTGATTTTAAGATATTCAATTGGGTATGTTTATAATCAACCATATATTTTCATACCCATCACATGTTGTGTCTTATTTAAAAGACATACCTTTTGATAGAGAACAATATATTATGGAATTATGTGGAGATTATTTATTCTAGAAAAACCACATCTGGGTGCCAGTGTTGAACATTGATAGTAGTTTCTATTGGTTATATGTTTGGACACATTCATGGTTTTTTTTGGGATTTCATAACACTTTTTTCTATACACTTTTTTTCATCTTATGTGTGAATAAATTTGATACATGAATTTATAGTATCAGTTTTCACAACCTCTCTACAGAATATTAAAGTTTAGAGAGGTGTGCATGTATACATGTGATTTAGGATAAGAACTCATATGTGTGTGATATTCATAGTTGATGATATTTTACATCTTTGGCGATATGGGTGTTTGTCTTGGGGTGTCAATCTCCACTTACATCCTTTTATTAATTCCCCAATGGTTTTGTTCATGAAAAGTATTATCATAGAATAGGTTATCTTAGGACCAAAGTTTGGAGATATTCATGTTGTGAGTATTGGTTTAGGAATTATATAAAAAATCATAATGTAACTCATTTTTGACTATCAACTCTGGTAAATTAGTAATGGTTTGGTGGATGATTTAACCATTCACCAGAACCCTAAAAACTGTCTTGTTGACTCAGTACATGTAGAAACTAGTTGCAGGGTAAGCAATGGTACACACATTATATAAGAATTGGTTTTATTTTCCATGTCCTCATTGACTCATCTCCCCATATATTCTTTCTTTGACAGTGGTGTGTCTTGAATGATGTAGGATCCCTCAATGTTTATATCTTGAAAGGATTCCAAACAATGATCATGATGACAATACAATTATCGATGAGGCCTCAGTGTAGGGGATTGTGCATGAGGTGATTCGATTAGGTCGATTAGAGATTATACCTCTACCCATTGAGAATTTTATTATCTCAAAATTATCAAATGATGAAACATGAATTATTAGTGTTATTGATGATTTCTAGAGGAAGATAACATTCAGGTTTTGAGGTGTGATAGATCATATGGATGTATATAATTGGCTCGATGCAATATAGTGATTTTATCTTCCTTGGTAGGCCCCCCTAACTATATGGAATTCCAAAAGGTGGTCTTTATCCATGGAACTCTATGGTTATGGTATAACATGATGATGAAATAAATGATGAGGAGACTGTTACCAGGATATAGTAAGATCATTTCATTATTGAAGAGTTTTATACAGTGATGTTGTAGATAGTGTGTACCCACAAAGTTCTTGAACTCCGTAAGGGAGACATGTTAGTATTATAGTACACATTGAGGTTGACTAATCACACAAGGTATTCCATATATATGACCAATTATAGATACATTAAATAAAAAACCATTTTGTGTGTCCCCTACTACTATATTCCAACACGATTGGTATACATTTTCATATCTACATACATTAGGGTTGCTAGACATGCCATGGTTGAGGAGAGCATATTTGATGAGAAATCATCTACCTTTGCGTTTATAATCAAACACTATAAAGATTATATCATTTAATATAGTAATTAATATCAAACTAAGGGATCCAAGAATGTGGTGAGGCTTCATTTTATGTTAATGGACAGAAGTTTTTCTACCCAGGGCTCTCAGGGATATTCTAGTTAGATGATTGAGAGGTGGTGATACTCCAATGATGGTAGTGGTCATACCACACAAGATTTATCTAACCACATTACATCAGATAGTGGGATGATAAATAGTACCTTAAGTAAGATTCTATCTTGAATAGGTATTTCTATTAGTTGGTGTAATGGTATAATATAAGGGAGTGCTATAGGAGGTGGTTGGCGTTATGATCTGTTATCATTTCTACCCCCACTATGTTGTTCAGGACAGGTTCATTAAGATAGTGGTTAGGGACATGAAAAGATGAAAGTAGTAGAATACTATGATCTAATTTATTGTTTGTTTCATATATACACTAGCTCCAATTTGGATAGATAAGATCAAGGCACTCTTTCTTTTATGTATCCCTTATTCGAGGCCTATTTTTTCCAGTGCATCTTATTTTCCTACCACTGTGATTAGAGACTCATAAAGTTAATATTATGCAATCACACACTTCTTATAATAGAATGAAATGAATCTCATTGGAGAGATCTTGTTAGTGGATCTTTTCAAAGTTATGATGAGGACTTTTGAAGTCATTCTAGTACAAACTGTCTCTTCAATGTCATTCAACATTTTGAGTGTTTCAGGTATAAGATGTGATGATTTCATGTTTTTAGAATGAGATATTAAATCACTATAAAGCTTTAATATGTAGTAGGGAATTATCAGTTCATACATAAGAGTATACAACTAAAAATAACATCATCTAGCTAGTATGTTCATTGGAGGATTAGACACCATTAGCTTTTCGTTCTTTTCAGCAGTTGTAGAGTATGATGATGTATTCCTAGTGAACGTGTCAGTATTACCTCTCTATAAAGAGATTAAATTATTTATAGAAATAAATTTACAGGATTCCTCAATATCTACACCATCATATGAGATTTCCCTTGTAGGGTTACAAGATCTAATGGTGAATTTGGATGATCTGTAGAGGAAGGGCTTTGTTAGACTCGATGTATCCCCCAAGGAAACCATAGTGTTGTTCTCCAACAAGGTGGATGAGATATTGAAGTTATTATTGGATTATATTCACATAAAACAGGTAAATATTAATTTTAACTATCAAATTACAAGAATTTACTACTTCATTGACTATTTTAAAGGGTGATGTGGTTGTCAAAGAATGAAATCCGGGCGGGTAGTCACTATCTTAGAGTTTGAGAGGTTTAATACTGAATATTACATTCTAGGTCCACTATGGTCACTATGAATAATTTTCTATGACCTTATGAATGATTAAACCCCCTATAGTATTAATGGGACTAATTAATTTCATCTTTCATCACTTCTTAGACTGGGATGTGGTAGTCTTTAGAGATGACAATATCTTGTACTCTTTTTAAAAGAAGATAATGTAGGCTATTTGACGATGGTTTTGGATGTACTTTTAGAGATACATATTTTTGGGAAGTTATAAAAGTTTTTATTCCACATTAAAAAGTTCCACATAGTGGTACATTCCATCTTTTATGATGTAGTGGTTGTGGACCCAACAAAGATCCCAGAAATACTAACTTGGGGGCCACTAAACAGAATGATCAAGGTTCAGATATTCTGTTGGTTGGAAATATGTTATTAATGATTCAAACAAGATTTATGTAGGATCATGACACCTCTAAAATATATGACTTGTATGTGGTATCCTTTTGGGTGGACATAGAAGTATCAATAGGATTTTTAAGAGCTATATTATTGGTTGGAAAACACCCCCACAATGACATTCCCTAATGAAGTTTTTGAGTATGATGTGATCTATATTACCTCTATAAATTTGATTAGTTTTGATCAAATGTACAGAAAGGAAATGATTACATATGGGTCCTGAAATATGATACCTCATGAGAACCATTATGTGACCAATGATTTGTTATTATTATCAATAATTTTATCCATAATTTCATAGCAACTCTATATTAATAGAGAGATACTAATCACCCACTCTGATCTAAAGTGTTTTGGTATATCTTCTTATTGAAAAATCATAAAATGATGAAGAGGTTAGGGATATAGTTCTACACATAATATTATTTTGAGATTTTATATACTCTCAAAATGGGGAATTTGGTGGGTGGTTCTCAAAGAATGAAATCCCATTTGTTATGATTGATAATAGAAACATAGTAGTCAACCTCCTTATAGTTGAATGTTGTGGGTGAATATGGAGTGGTGCATCTCTAATCAATTTTTGTATCTCCTATACTTCTCTAGTTTATCATGGAAGTTTAGTTTATCGATATCGATTGTGAGGGATTTCATGACCAGATATCCACAAGACATACTTCTGATGTATCTTCTAAATTCTGGGAGAAAATCATCCTTTTAAGAGGATGAATGACAATACTGGTCAAAATATCGGATAGGGTACTGATGGGGTATCATATATCCACCTCACTGGTATATCCAATAGTTTTGAAGACATACTAGGACCATTGGAATAGGTTTAAGTGTCCAGGGATGAAGTAGAGTGTAGATGAGTTCGTCTATTGATTCCTTACATGACAATTGGTGAAGGTTAAAAATCTCTTATGACAGAGATTAACCTTACCCCTAGAGGTTTTAGGGTGAAAGTGGGATGGTATCACCAAATAGTTTGTGACAAGAATTATGTGATTAGAAAGAGGTCATGATGTTATCATTTTTATCATATACTGACTCACTAAGTCATCCCACATCCTACCAAACAAAGAGTAGAGTTCAACCGAGAGTTTGGAATGAATTCAAGTGCAAGAGATAGTATAACATCATAGAGTTCCATTTATGATAGTTTCAGACAATAATTCTCAGATTATACATTAATAACGGTGAGGTTGTCATGAGGATTTTGGGATATATATTTGGATGAGAATGATGATCCTCCCATATAAATACATCCAAATAGAGAAATCCATTTAGATCTTGGAGTAGATGTTTCAGGCTTGTGTATTAGGAATTTTCTATAGTTGGGAGGATCATCTATCTCTGTTGGAGTTTTTTTATAAAAATATTTACCATTACACCATTAGTATTAAACCATTTGAGTCTATTTATGGTATATAGTGACCTAGTATTTTCATTTATAAATATTTAATATTTCTAGATAGATAATAAATAAATTTCAAAAATACACATCCAAGGACAATGAATGCTTGGTGTATTTGGAGTGTAAATGAAAACTATCTAAATTTTATGAAATATCTTCTATATATACCAAAAATAACTTACCATTATATATCCATCATAGAAATACCCTACTTAAACCATTATTTATAACTTGAGGGAAGGAAACATAAGAAATGGTGAGCTTAGATGTTTAATAAGTATAAAAATGGGAGATAACAATAGATGATAATATAAATGAATAATATAATAATAAGTGTATAAGATCATGAACATATCTTATAATGTTCAAACCCAATTTAGAAAAGATTTTAAACATTATACATGAGATAAATCATTATAATTTAAAAAGACGCCATTCATAATTGTATGAAATCATTATAAATAAATCAAAAAACATAATTTCATATCATAAATGTGAGTAACCATCATAGGTATAGAAACCATTTAATATTTTTATGGTTAACTACCAAGATCAAAAAATAATAAATATCATGTATCAACACTTGTTTCCCACAACAGATCAATCACCTAGACCGTTTTCCCATATATTATCATGCACATCGACTCGTTTCCCATTATTAAATCATGAGATATAATACTATATCCAAAGAATTGGAGGGATATATAATTCCAGGACACCCATCACATAATTAAAACCATAAATATGTGTTCCATAAGAGCATGACACATTCATAGTATCATCACATCATAACATTTAAAAATAAAATAGGTTTCTTAATCATTTCATTAATTCAATATCTAATAACAAATGAAAAATAACTAGGTTTTATAAAACATATCACCATCATCATCATCATAACCCATATAGAGATATAATAATTATTTTATAATAGGTTCATATCCCTATTAAATCATATTTAATATTAAAGGATGTCATTTGAGGTGAAAATCTGTTTTAAAAGGGTTGGAATGTTTCTTGAGGAAAATATCCTTTTTCTATTTCAAATCACTTCTTTAAAATATTAAAAAAATTCAAAAATATTTTAGGTAAAATTTTATTTGAAAATAGGATTATAAAATTTTATTTTATAATTAAAATCATTTAGTAGTCATGGAGGCGGGAAATTCTTTTCTTTGAATACATGTTAAAACAAATATTCTATTCAAATTTTTAGTAAATAGTCAAAATTACATTGTTTGGAAAATGACAAGAATCTTTCTTTGAAAAATATATATACAATTATTAAAATTTATGAAAAATAATTTAATATTTCTTGTGAAATTACTAAAACATTGTTGATACTATTTTTAATAAAACATGATCAAGGAAGAGAATGTATTTTTGAATAAAGATAGAAATAATGTCGGTTATTCTTAAAATCATTAATTCGATATCATGAGTAAATAAAATAAAAAAAGATATCAATAACATTAACCATAGGATATTAAATATTAAATGTATTTATCATATAAATATCATTTAATTTCATCAATTAAAATCCAAGTATAAAAAACTTGAAAAAATAGACTGAAACATATATCCCTTTCCAATTTGGTTACTTTTGAATCATAATTTCAATGAAATAAATAAAATTAATTAAACATTAAATATCATGAAAATATATAAATTCATGACATATCTAGTCAATGAGGTTGTATATACACTTTATAAAATAATATAGGTTCATAATAGAACTTATGTCCCAAAGAAGACAATTTGAGATGAAAATCCATTGACTTTGGTCTGACATCCTTCATATGTATTTGAACCTCCTATTTAATAAATAAATAATTATTGTCCATATATTATAAAAAACTAATCAGATATATAATACCAATTAGTATTTACTTATATCCAATTGTTACACATTTTTTAAAAATTGTTTTATTAAAATCACTTTTTGGGGTGATAATTGCTTCGTTTTTCATGTATGTTTTTGTTCGGTTGTTTTGGTCATTGTATTTTGATTATGGTTTCAATAGTTCAATAATTTTAATCATTATATAAATATAATATATATTAATTATATACATATTTATATTCTTCCTTAAAATTTATGGAAAAAAATAATTACACCATTGATGCAGACGATAGGCCGTATATACACGTGAATCCCCTTTTCCCTTTTTGGCAGATGAAATGATAGAAAGGTAAATATTAATTCACATTTTGAGAATTATTATTATATCATATATAAATAATATAATCTTTAAATATTTCTTTAATACCATTCATGTGATTAGGAAATGAAAAATGAATTGAATCACTTTATGGAGGTGGTAGTCCACATATATGCATGAGCGACATTATTATTTCCAACAGATTAGAGGGTAAAAAGGTAGATGTGATATAAAAAATTCAGAAGTATAATAATGTATTTAATATAAAACATTATATATATATACTCTTTAAATATATCATTATATCTATTCATGAGAGTTATTTATAGGAAACAAATTCAATAGGTTTGTGAGACAGTAGTCCACCATACACATGATCGATGACTTCATTTCCCATTTTATAGAAGAGTAGGTGGATATAAGTTGTAACATTAAAATAAGAGAATATAATTATATTTAAAATACATTTTTTATTAATTCATCACACTTGAACAATATTTTATGGAGTTATAAGAACAAATATATTTAAAATACATGTTTATGAGGAATACTTATTATTGAAACAAAACATTTAGGTTTAAACATAAATAATTAAAAGAATGATTATATGAAAAAACCACGGAATATAGTTCATGGGGGAGAAATATGGTTGATATTTTTCTAGGTATTGGTAGAAATAGTAGTTTTTATGTGTTTGTAGGGGAGGAGAAGGTGTCCCCTTTTATAATAGAGGTTAGTGGAACACTTGAAAATTTTCAAATAATTAAATAATTTCAAGTAGTTTTTTTCATGAAATGGACCAAAAATGTAACCATTATTAAAAACTAGATGTTTTAAGGTCTAATTGTATAAATAACATAGAAATTAGATAAATTTTAGGTCATTTTATACCTTATCTATTTTTTTATTCCGTTGTAAACCTATATTAACCTTATACATAGTAACATATCTTTACAATTTTTGTACTCATTTAAAACGAAAATTAAATAAAACATGTTACATAATTTTAATTTTTTTATTAAAAAATATGAATATATTTTCTCAAATACCATTTATATAAGTGATATAATATAATTTTTAATTAAACCCGTAATCGAAATGAGAAAGTGTTTTTTCAATGAAAACATTTTTCCATGTATAAAAAGTTATTATATAAATATTCAATATAAAATTAGCTCCCATTACCTATTTTATATTAATAATAATATGATAAAAATAATTTTACTTTTTATCCCATTGAATTTTTAAACTTTGTAGATACTTTAAAAGTAAACAATTTTTAATAAACATCAATATTTTTTATTATTCATCAAAAACATTATTCCTTTAGAAAAATATTAAAAAATACCACTAAGGTAATTTTTAATTTTTGGTTTAAAAAATTAATTTAATTTTTTATATAAATGTTCAAAAAGTGCAAAAAAATTATTTCAATATAACTCTACCAAAAAGTGATGAACCAACATTTTAGATAAATACGGTTTTTAATAATAAAACTAGATTTATTATTATCCCTTACCTAGAAAAATAGTAGATTATAAAAATTTAATTAAATATATAATACATATATTTCATTAAAATTAGTAACCAATATATTTTTAATTTATTCTATATGAGAAAAATATGTTGAACGTATTAAATTGTTTTTCAGAAAGAAAATTTTATTTTAATTTCAAATGATTTTTTATTCTAAATTCTAATAAATTCATAACAAGTGAATATATTTTATACAATTATAAACCATATAATTTTAATAATTAAATTATTCATATTAATTCCCTACAAATTAATGTCTTGTATATAATGGTATACTATATTATGGTTCATTTATACTTGGGATTTTGTGTGTCATATGCTATTGAGGATAAAGAATTTATTTAAAAAATAAATATTTCATAACATTAGATATTGTCCAATTATATCAAAATTAAAATGAATTTTGACCTTAAAATAATATTACACTAATGAAAATAGATGATTTTATATCTTCATCATCACATCTCTGAGTTCAGACATTGCTTCTACAAATTTTGTATTCGTCGAGAGAACATTAAACATGTGAGTAGGTTACATAGAATATTGTCAATATGATTCAAGATTTAAAATTTTTTTTCCTTCTCTTAGGGATAATAATATATTAGTATGACCTCGGAGTTTATTTCATGTGAAATATTAATTATTTTCTTCTTCATATGAGATACATAAAAAACATCATGAACTTGCCTGAGGTTCGGAGGAAGTGATAATAGATCAAATACCATCCCTACTCAGTCAAGAATATATGTGGGTACAATATACCGAGGGTTCATATTTAATTTAATTATTAATTATATAAGCTTATCTCATGGTGAAATTTATAGTATAAAACTCACACTCACATCAAACACCAAATCCCATCGAAAATTATCAGTATATCATTTCTGTCGATATTGAGTTTCATTAATGTGTTGTTGAGAATTGTTTACATCCTCAGCCATTACCATAGATAGATAATATCCCAATAACATAATTTATTCAAGTTTATAACAAAATTTTGTAGTCCTATTATTTTTTCAATATAGGTCTTTATATGGAGAAATTCGAATACTTGAGTGAAGCTCTTATTGTAAGAAAACTCAACAATAGGAAGGTATTGATACCAAAGACCTCTAAAATAAATAGAAAATACCACATAAAATACTATATGGTTTGAATTATTTTATTAAAATGAACATATTTATTTGGACGATAAGAAGTTATGAAACTAATCTATATATCAAGATCCAGCATCATAATTCCCTAGGAAATCAGGGAAAAATTGGGATCTCAATCAGAAACTGTAAAATTTGGCACTCCAAGAGAACTTACCACTTAAATAATATTTATTTTGGAAATATAGTTAATAGATAAATATTTTAATTGAGAAAATATGTTTTCTAAATTTTTAGTGTGATCAAATACCACCCAAATAACATTATAGCCTTTATATGTTTTGTGGATTATGATTAGAAAATTCATGGTGATGTTTTCCCCTTTCCATTATGTTGTAGGTAATGGTTGAAACATTCATTTAGAATTTTTGTCATTGAAACATAATTTTTTCAAATACCTAGAACAATAATACATACTCGGTAATAACACCCTTCATTCATTCCCACCAGAAATACTATTTCAGATCTGTATACATCTTTGTACTTTTAGGGTACATACTAAAATATGAACTATGAGCCTCGTCCAACATCTACTTCATTAAATATATAATGGATGAGACACATACATGATTATTGAAAAATTTCATAATATCAAAATCAAATATGAACTCATGAACATTTATGACATTCTTATATAGTTTACCTTCTTCCTTATACACCTCTTTAATCATCAATAGGATAAATGGTTGAACACTCATCTGAAAAAGACAAGATGTGTTCCCTTTCATCATGATTCCTATATACAACCTTTTAAATTCATTAAATTGTGGTTATTTTTTATTCCTTTCTTGTATAATATTTCATCGTCCTTTTGAATCAAAAAATCATCAACCTTGTTTACTTTCTCTAGGTGGTTATGTATTAATTAGTCATTATCAATAATTAGCTTGAAACTTAATATGTGGAACATATTTATCAATTTATTTTTTGAACATACACTTTATTATTTTTTTCAATGGTATATATATATATATATCAAGTAATTTTCCATAAATATTATGCCTCCATATATTTAATCTGAAAATTACAATAGCTAACTTGAAATCATGAGTTGGATAATTTTAGTCAAGAACCATCAATTCTAACGAGGTATAAACTATAACCCTATCATTATATATATGAATATATCCCAATAACTTTTCAAAATTATCACTATTGATTAAAAATCAGTCTCCATTATAGGGTAATTTATGTATAGGTTCACTAACTAACCTTCTCTTAATTGCCCTAAATGTTTTCTCAGATTCATCCATCTAAAGGTACATTGTTCCCTTATAAGTTGACTTGGTGAGTGTATTAGAAAACAATGATAAATTTTCCAAAAAATAGTTGATAATATCAATCCAAACCAATAAAAATATGGTTCTTAATAAAATAGGTCGGTTCAGTCCATTCTTTAATAACTTATATCTTTGATGAATCAACTGAAATACCCTCATAATATATTATATGACCCTTGAATGAAACCTTACGATGAAAAGAAATAATTCATGGTATATTTTTAATACAACCTATCCTTCCTCATGATCTAAATAAAAAATTTATAATGATTTTCATGATCTTGAATGATCATTGAATATATAATAATTCGATCTATAAATACTACCATAACCTGATCAAGGAAATATTTAAATTTGTTATTCTTTAAATGTATAAAGATGTAGGTGGATTTCTAAGAACCAATGGAATCATAATAAATTCCTAGTGTCCCTAACTCATAATGATGTCTTTCATGGGTATGTCTTCATTTTTACCCTCAACTAATAAAACCATATTGAATATAAATCTTGGAAGAGTATTGAGATACATAAAATTGTTCAAAGAAATAACTAATATGGGGTAAAAGATACTTTTCCTTGATAGTGATCATATAAAGTTCTATATAATCAATGAAATGATTCAATGATCCATATTTATTCATAAAATTTATCTATTTATCTCCATGGTTATGTACTTTGATGAATACATACTATTTCAGGATTATACATTAGATGCTTCTTCAATTCCTAAAACTCTTTTTGGGTTCATTCAATAAGGATTCGTTGAAATGGGTGTAGAACCAGTTACAATTTCTATTGAAAACTCAACTTTAATACTAATATGAAGACCAGAATAATCATAAGAAAATATATCAAAAAACTCTTGAACAATAGTTTTGGGTTCTATGTTGAGTCTCTCCCCAACCATATGTGCAAGATAACATCCATGGATATAAATTATAATCGAGAAGATATATTTAGTTTCCTTTGGATGTTGTTTTCAATCTTAAAAATAATAAATTATTATAAGTTCATTTTTAATACTAAATAAAACTCCATAACCTCAAAAATAGATATTATATCTATATAAATAAATACATCCCAAGATTAGAATCACATCAGAATCAAGTAAATGGAAAATAGAAAAGTTTTCAAGAAGAACATTCCGACAAACATCAATCAAAGAGAAACAATAGAATTTATACACAATTGAAATATCATTAGGATATTTCATTAATAAAATAATATCTAACCATTATGAATTTAGTTCAACACCCTTTTTATATTCCTTTGATATAAAAGAGTGCATATAGGTAGAATAAAAAAGAAATTTGTTATTCTAGTGTGGATAACAAGTATACCATTCACCACGTCATTCTCATAACCCACTGTGGTAGTTGTCATCCTAGGATATTTCCCATTTTATTTTATTTAAAAGGTTTTCTAATTATAATCATCTTCATAAACTATCAAATGTTTTCACTTTTGGCATAATTTCCATAATCATTGTCTTTGAATCACATGAGAGTGGGTGGTTTATTTTTTGTAATATTCTTGTTCTCTGTTCAATTAACCATCTCATTAATCTTCATTCAACATTCCTAGGATTTATAAACCACCATTAATCATTTAATTAACCTCCCATTTCCATTCAACAAATTCCATTGATGTTTATTCCATCATTTCTTGCATATAGATAGAGACAATTTCTTTACAATATGTTATTTCTTCATGTTTTCATGATACCTAAACATACATTTGTCATTAAAACCATAGGAATGGGGGGAATCTCTAAATTCCATTTCTATCTTTAGTTCACATTGAATTATTTCTTCAAAACTATTAATGTATCTCATAGGTAACACCATTTAGATTATTATTTTTATGAACCATAGAATCTACTAATTTTTTTTATGGCCAATGATAAAGCCAAAAATCATACATTAAGTGTCATGTAAAATATTTCTCATAAGTACTAATGGATCCATCATGTTTTCTTCCTAATCTCAAGGAATACCTTATTTATATTTGTCCATAGCATATGAGGGAAGTAATTACTAAAAAATGTCAACTTAAACTCATACCATTGCTTAGATTCAATATATTCTTCCTCTATTATATTCTTAATAATTTTCCACCATTTATTTGTTTCATGTTCTAAATTATTAATTGAAATGACAATCATTTCATGTTTGGAGAACTAGAGAATAAAAAATATCATACCAATGGTGTTGATCCAACAATCATCCACTAAATCTCTAGAAAACCCAAAAAATAATATGGATGACTCCTCATGAATGATTAAACAATAACTTATTCCATAAATTGACTATTTAAAAGCATGTAATGATTCATTTAATAAGAAATTTGTGTGAGAATAAAAAAAATACACTATATTAAAGCTCCCAAAACATTTGGTTTTTAGGCTGATAGTCATTTCATTGGCCAGCATATATTTTTCTAGAATGTAGTCTTCTGGTTCAAGCCATGGAATGAAACCAAAAATCAATCTGTAATCATCAATATACAACAATCATAGTGAAATATCCTATAATTATGGAATATCACTCGTAGGATATTGAAATCATGAATATTTCTTCTCAATCATTTTTAATATAGGTTTAACCTAGTACATCCATGATCATTACCAAAATAATAGGTTTTTTCTAACTCTTAGACTTATCCAGATTATTTTAACTAATGAATTCTAATCCTCATATCCTAATATTTTCTAAACCTGTTCTCTCATACCAACTATAACGACCCCTAATTTTCTATATATAAATATTAAATAGGGTTAGATGAATATTCAATACATTCACCTAATATGCCTCAATGTACTGTAAATGGTTAGTTTATTTGGAGACTTGAAAAACAATATCATTATTTCATGAATGATATTAAACATCCCCCACAAGGATCTTCCCATTTAGTACTCTTCATAAAAATACCATATTTAAACCTTTCTTTAGGACATGGGGAAAAGAAAAAAAAATAATGGGGGAGCTTAGATTCATAGTATGTGTAAATAAGGGAGACCTAAATCAATGATAATGTGAATGAATAAGATAATAATAATGGTATGAGATTATGAGAATAACTTATAAAGTTCATATAGAATATTTTAATGTTCACATAAATGATTCATCATATCTATCATTATTATTTCAAAAATTAATATTCATAAGAGTGAGACCCCATAGTAAATAAATAAAGAACCAAAATTTCATTTCCTAAATGTGTGGCACCATCAAAGGTATAAAATCTATTTCATATGTCATTGTTAACTATTAAAATCATCAAATCATAACATATTAAGCATCAAAATTTATTTTTCTATTGTGTATCAAAGACATCATGTTGTTTCCCATGAAAGAACTTGTACATTGATATTTTTTTGATAATATATTGGGACCAGGGGTGGGGTAAAAAAGAAAGAAATAAGAATTTGTGGAGACTAGATAGAAGTGCCTCCTTATGAGATATAATACTTTACCTAATGCATTAGAGGGTCATATAATTAAAGTTCCACCCATCACATAATTAAGATCATATATGTGTGTGATATAAGATCACAACACATTCATCATATCATCCCATGATAAACTATTGAAAGAAAAAAGTCTCTTAAACAACTCATAAATTCATTATAACATAACCCAAGAAAAATAAATGTGTTTTAAAAACATCAGATCATTATAAGCTATCTATAGAAATAATATGTATGGTACCATCAGATCATATCCTCAGTAATGTATAAATAATATCAAAGGATGTTATCTTAGATGAAAATGTTTTTAATAAGGAAAGATGGAATATTTTTGGAAGAATATATACTTCTAATTTGAAAACAATTATATAAAATGAAAAAACCAAAATATTATAAGAAAATATTAATTTGAAAATAATATTGGATCTAAGGAAGGATTCATTTAATCACTGATTGTTCATGGTAGTAATAAATTTTTTTAAGCTGTATATGATAAAAAAATATTATTTTCACATTTTCAATAAAAATTCAGAAGTCTCTTATTTGGAAAGTGAAATGAATATTAATTTAAAATATTTATATAAAAATTAATAGAATATTGAGATTTATATTAAAATGTAATTGGAAAATAGTAAAACATTATTTGAAATTTCATTATCCACCTTATTCAATATGAGGGAAGTGACGGCAAAGTGCCACACCCTTCCATTCTCAAGATAAAGGATAGATAATGACCCCCCGAGTCCCCCCATCAATAAGACATGGAGTGGTGACTAACAGGAAGGGTATAGAATCTCATATAATACAGAAGGCATTACCCTTTTTTATAGAAAAATATCCTGAGATAAGATGGAAAATCCCAAGCAACTCCAAAAACTGTAAGTAAAAGTAATTCCAAAATCCATTCCCACATGCATGTTCAAAAGTAAACGTGTTACAGGTTATAAAAAAATTCAATGTAATGTACCAAAAGAAAATAGACTAAGTATAAAAATAACTAATCCCAACACTCGATCTAGTAAAGTCCATCATGGTCTATGATGTTCTCCTAGAATCCAGAAAATGGATTTACAAATGCATAGGGAGTATACAAGTATAAACCAAATGGAAAACTAAAGACACTCCTGCACGTGTGGGGGAACATACTAATTCCCCTATGAGAAAATAGTAAAAGAACAAAGCACCTACCAAGGAGTACTAACCAGCCCAACGTCACCATGGCATACTCACCAAATAAGGAAAATCAAGTAAATTAGATGAATATGCACATTGTCATTTTGGAACCCCACACCATTTTCCCACTGATTAACTTCTCATTCATAACATATAACATCTGGATGCTACCACTCTTACCATATGCAGTACCACTACAACAAACTTCACATGCACACCTGGGCCTCAAACCACACACAGTCATGCTTGCAGACTCCTAGACCCCAACAACCATGCATATCACTCAATGTCACCTGGGCCCCACCCTGAAGACACTTTTGAAAACAATCCTGGCCTGAAAACTAATAGGCCTCTCATTTGAAAAAAACTGTCATGAAGGATCTAGGACAGTGGTAAGCCTCAAGCCTTTACAGTATACCTAGATATGCTCTAGTAGTAAGAACCCGGAAAAGGGAGTGAGGCAGAAATTCAATAATGGGCCATCCATCCTTCCACCATGTTGTTGGGAAAGACACCCTCCCACAAGAAACGGGTGTGTTTATCACATGGTTATCAACAAGGGTGGGGTGTATATATAGATCACACAGAACATAAATTTATACATATAGGTAATCAAACACTTAGCCCAAACTGCAAGTTTCAAATAACCAAACATACAATCCCACCAGTACCACTTTCACTTCTACCCCTATATGAAAAACCAGAAAACACCCACTACCATGCATAAGCCCAAATAATTTTCATTTAACATCTTTCAATTTATATGTTTAAGTGGATTAACCTTGATTTATTCATACACTACCAGGAAACTACCAACCATAACCATACCAAAACAGAAAAAAACTAGATTTTTAGTCTCACTGCAGACCCCCGTTCAACCACCACCAACTATAATTGATCAATGTTATACCACACAATCCTTTTGTCACAACCCAACCCTATATCCCACTACAAAAACAATTCCCAGATGCAGTACCATTTCATAACACTTTCATAACCACACTACGGTCCCACTTCTCAAAATTTCTCGACAGCCACAACAAAAAAATGGAGTTTTACTCCCTACAAGTCCATCCATTCCATAATCAATGAATATCTCAAACTGAGATACCAAAACACCACATGTACCTCCCCATATAAAAATACCACAGTAACTACCAATTTATTGGAATCCCCACTTCACAATGTACCACACCCTTCTCATTGAACCAACTCCCTTGCCGGCCAATGTAACCATAACCATCCCCCCAACAGCAGCACTACACAACACACACAAAACCCAATAGAACACAACACTCTTCCACACCTATCAAAAGGATGTATATGTATATGTTAAGATTAGGCAACACAGTTCATTAATCCACATGATAAATAGGGGTGATCATACATGGGATTTCATCATGCGAAATCCATTTCAATTAACTAAGTGTATGAGTTTAAGAAGATTTCATGTTACGACCAATTATCAAAAATCATAACAAATCAAACAAGTCACCGCCAGTGTGCATGAAAAGTCCCCCGACAACCATGATTTTCAGAAGGCATTCGGCCATAACAACCATAAAATAATAAAATATGACAAATAATGTAGGAAATCAAATATCAATCCACTCCCAGTCAATTATTTCATGAATCTGCTATCTTTTTATCATATTCACTTATTATTTATTTCTTGTTTTATGAAAATGATCCACCTGTTACTTACAAGGTATCATTAGAACCCCCACCCCACATAATTTACAATTAAAGAGATCTAGGAGGAATCCCTACCAAGAGGATCAAGGATCGATGATCCTCCTTGTTCCAAAAATAGGGAATCACGTCAGCACCATGAAATCCAAGAATACTGAGCAGGAGGGCTGTAGAATAGGCGTATGACTCCTCTAGGGAGAAAGTCTCTAAGTGCACCAAGAAGGAATAGAAAGCGTAATAGGAAGGGAAAATTATATGTTTCGGGATCTAGGTCCTATTTTAGAGGGATAACGTTTGAATAGTCATTAACATGGGATCGTTGTAATGATCACACAGTTTGAGTATCTCAAATCCCCCTGAATGTTAGGATATTAAAGATATATTTAATATCCCATGAAACACCCTTAAAAATGGTCAAAAAAGGATTTAAACGTGGTTTACATTAAATAAGACGTAAGAGGGGAAAAAATGGAAACTAGGAAAAAATTGGAAACAACAAATGAATAACTGATGGGTGGGTCACCGATGAGAGAGTCACCGACGTGGATCCACCGATGGGTGAGCTACCGTTGTGCCCAACCAAGTATTAGGCATCGATGTTGAGCTACTGACATTGAGCTTCTGACATAATGACCTACCAACACTGATCCACTGGCCCTGAGCTACTTACGCTGAGCTACCGATGCAATAACCTACCGAAACCTCAACCTATAGAGGCCCAAACTCACTAACACCGATGCTCCTGACTCACCGATGTCGACGCCTTTGACTCACTGATGCACTTACATGCCGACATACTGACATGTTAATGCACTGACATGTTGATAAACTGACATGTTGATGTACTGACATGCTAACACTTACTCCCTATGTTACCGATGGAAAAACATGAAAAACTATAAATTTGGGAAACTCTTGAAATGAGCCACCATTGCCTCCCAGAACACCCAAAATATTAGTTTTTCACAAATGAAAGTCCATGTAAAATCTGGGTCATTACATCTTATACCATTTAAACAATTCCCATCCTTGAGAATTCAAAACTAACCTAAGAAAAAAGATGTTCGAACAACCACCCCTTCAGATACCTCTCATGAGTGAACCACTATGTGTCATTCGAAAGCTGTAGTGGAATCCCTAACTTCAAAGAACATCGCCTTTTCATATATATCTTGAAAAACTATATAGACAGTAAATCCCCCAGTTCCACAATAAACCATGCCAACACTATGTCACATCATCCAGACACATGGATTATGGAGCTTCATCCTCCATGTCTAGGTAGTATCTACATTGGGAAGCATTGTCTCACCCAAACAGGTTTAATCGTATCCACATTAATGTGTCTTGATTAGAAATCATCTCCTCCCCTCCCCACTGTTAGAATTTTTTCACACAAATTCAATGAATAGGGAAACAACTCATCTGATAATGAGAATGGTCAAGAAATTCATCACAAAATGATGCATAAATTTAAAACACAGAAACAAAACTAAGAACAACTCTACATAATAGGAACACATATGTGATTATCACTCCCAAGTACTCTCCTCAAGGCCACCATGCCTCAATAACACACGATCCAAAGGAACGATTCAACCCCATAACACCATATCCTCATGATCCTCAATTTTTAATGGTCTCTCTATGAACGTCGCGTCATCCTCGATATCCCAATCTCCCCAGTCAATTATGTGGGAGTCATCGTGTAGATACTAATAGAGTTGGAGACATGGAATACATTGTGGGTCTTCTCCAACCGTAGTGGCAATGCCAGCCAATACACCACCACGCCAACTCATCCCAACACTTCAAAAGGCCAGATTAACATCGGGTAAATTTTGTTACCTCTTCCAAACCTTATCTACCCATGCCGAGGGTAAAACTTCAAAAAAAAATCCCCAACCTTGAATCCCAAAGGCATCCTCCGATGATCAACATACGACTTCTTTTGGCCTTGATCCACATTCATCTTCTCACGCACTGGTTGAAATTTTTTTCCTACTTTGCACAACCTCTGGTCTAAAAAAGACTGCTTCCCCAACCTCTTTCCAGCATATGGGTGAATGAGAGTGTCATTATACAAGGATTTTAATAGTGAAATTCCAATGGAAGAGTGATAACTATTATTTTTGAAAAACTCTAACATGGGAAAGTGTCAAACCCACAATCCTCTGAAGTCCAAAAAACATGCCTAATGGATGTCCTCTAATGTTTTGATGGTCCCCTATGTATTTCCGTCTCTCTGAGGGTGTAAATTAGTGCTAAGGTGATGCTGGGTTCCAAAAGCATGTTGTAATCCCCTATAGACTTGTTAGGTAAACTGTGTGCCTTGATCCAAGATGATGGATCATGGAACTCCATGTAGCCACACTACTTTGACTATGTACCTATGTGCTAATGCATCCAATAAGCTTGACTTCTTGATCACCAGGAAGTGATCTTATTTCATCAATCGATCCACCACAACCCAGATAGAATCACAACCTCCATGATCCTCTGGTAGTCCTGTGAGGGAATCCATCGAGATGTCATCCGACATCAACTCAAGAACTTCTATGGGATAAAATAGAACAGCGGGAACATAGTGCATATCCTTCACTAGATGACACACTAGGAACATTTCCACAAACCTTTCCATTACACGCCTCACCTTGGGACCTTAAAATTGTTCCCTTAGGCCTCAATACATCATAGAAACTGCTTGGTGTACCGCCATGGGTGAGCTATGGAACCCAAAGATATGTCCCTCATGCATTTTTACTAGGAAAGACCACATACCTAAATATAGTATCTGATTTTGAGTATCCTCTGTCCATCCTCCATGAGCATTACCCTGGCCAACGCGATCATGCATCACCTTAGCCTCTAAGTGTCCCTACTGAGACTCCTCCATCGATTTCACCAATGAAGACTACACTATCATCTGAAATAGATAAAATTTTCTACTTTCCTCCCATGTATCCTAGAACAATGTGTCCAACTCCTCAATGGCCTTCCCAACATCAGTGTATTCCATAACTACCTTTTTATGTGACTTCTTACTCAAAGCATCAACCAAAACATTTCCCTTTTCTTGAGGTGTAAGAGATATCGAAGTCTTTTTCCTGGAAGAACTCCATACACCTTCGCTACAACAAGTTTGGTTATTACTAGGAAATAATATAACTCAAGATCTTGTGATTCATGAAGACCATAAAGAACACCCCGATAAAGTAATGTCACCAAAACTTCAGCATTAACATGACCACTACAAGATCAAGGTCATGGTTGGAATAGTTACAATCTGGTGGACATAACTAATTATACCTCTAAGAGATCACTCCACACTGCTGCATCAGTACACACCCCAAGCCTAGACCAAAAGTATCACAAAACACCTCAAACAAAACCCCTTGCTCTGGAAACCTAAGCACTTGAGCACTAAAAATCTTCCCCTTCAGATAGTAGAAGGCTTCCCAACACTGCTTACTCCATTTGAAGGCTTGGACCTATCTAGTCAATGCTGTCAATGGAGCTGTAACCTAAGAGAATTTGGGTCAGAAACTCTGGTCATAGCCTTCTAGACTTATGAAACTATGAACCTCTGCCACATTCTTGGATACATCCCAAGAAAAAACCACTTTGACCCATGATGGTTCCACTATTATCCCCCACTTGGACACCACGTGTCCATGTAAGTGCACCTCTCATTTGCAGAACATGCACTTGAAAAACATTCCATAGTGCCGGTGGTGTTGGAGGACATCCAAGACTATCATAAGATGATTGGCATGCTCCCACTTTGATCTTAAGTAGATCAACATGTCATCGATTAACATGACAACAAAACCATTTAGGTACTCTTAGAAAACATAGTTCATGAGGCCCATGAACACCGCTGGTGTTTTTTTAATCCTAAACAACATGAACATGAACTCAAAGTGCCCATAACTATACCTAAAATCAGTCACCGGGATGCCTCCCTCCTTCACCCTCAACAGGTGATACCGAGTTCTCATATTGATTTTAGAGAACTAACCTGCACCCTTTAACTATTTGATACAATCATCAATACTTGGAAGGGGGTAATGGTTCTTGACTGTCACCTGGTTCATTCTCTAGTAGTCTATGCACAGTCTTAGACCACCATCTTCATTATTTTCAAATAATACTGCAGCACCACATGGTGACACACTTAGCGGGATAAAACGATTCTTCATCAGGTCATAAATCTATATCTACCCTCAACTCAAAAGGCACCATCTGATAGGGAGCCATCGAAATCGGACAAGCACCGGGTTGCAAGTCTTTCCCAAACTCAATGTGGCATAGAGTGTGTAGAGTCACAACCTCATTATAGAAGACATCTAGGAACTCACTGAAAACACCCAGAACTTACACCATCTCTGTGTCTAGTGATTCCACTGACATCGTGGCTATTAAAGAAATAAGAGGCTCCACACACCGACTCCCACATGATAGCTCCAATCACCAATGAAAACTATATGCGGTCCATCTATACATGAAAACATGACACTCCTTTAGAAACAATCGATAATAGTGTGCATCGAAAATAACAAGTCCCTACCTCGAATAACATCATATAGCTGCATCTATATCTGAATAAGATCCCCACTAGACTGATGTGGCCCTACCATTAGTCTACACCCCCATGAAAACATCAGACAGACTGGTCTGACCTCCAACTAGAATACTCAACACTAGAGGCATGGGATGTATCTTTACGTCTAGTCCCAAACAATATGCTAGACCAGGTTCAAAGAAGGGGTGTGAAGATCCTGAATAAAACAATGAAGAGACAGTATTACTAAACAGACTAATCATACCACAAACAACCTTTGGACATACTAGAACCTCTACCTCGGTGGCCTGCACCTGCCCAAGCCCAGCTCCTCTACCCATCAGTTATCGAGTGCCTCTCCGACCATGCCCTGGTCGAGGTTACTCAGGAGAACCCTGAGTCTGGCCTCCCCCAACACTGTCAACTCTTAGTGGTGTCAGAAATTGTTGGAAAGTCGAGACTGGAAACTACTATTGTTGGGGTGGGTGATGAACCTGCCCACCCCCACTATACAGTGATCGAACTGGGAAATGGTTTTGAAGATGAACATGACCTCCATGGATAGAGCACCTCAGTATCAGGCCCATGAGGAAAGGGTGAGGAACAAGAAATTGGAACTAGAACTGGTGAGGCATACTTCCTGCAGGATGAAACCATGAATGCCCCAACGCCGAAGACCTACTGCGGACAACCTCCCACTTCAATGAACTCAGCTTTCTCCCCTCTCACAGAACACCTCCCAGTGAGTGAATCCTTTCCACTACCTCGTCCTTATTATGAACCTCTATGTATTCTGTTAATGTAAAGGGAGTGACATCATACTGAAGAGAAGGTCAGAGTGCCACCTCTAAGTGTCTCGCTCGGGACTCCTCATCCCGGAAGAGATATTGTGAGAGGAAAAGGATATCCTTGAAATTGATCCCCAATTACCATACCAACATACACTTTTACTTGAGGGAGATTAGTTTCTAACTCTTATCCTCCTTTATCGGGGAAGAATGAAATTCTTCTTGAAAATCCTTATCAAAGTAATCCCACGAAACATTAGTGTACTTTCTCTCCCTAAGGACTAGAGTCCATTGCTGATGCACTGATCCCCTCATATGACTCACAACTAGAGGAACTTAGTACCCTGTCAAAGCTCGGATATCGCTAAAATCGATCACCAGATCCTTGATTCAACTCTCAATATCTATGTCTGAGACACCGCCCTCATACATTCCCAGAGTCTGACACTGTAAGGCACAATAAGTATTCTGCCACTAGTCATCTTCCGCCTCTCGATCATCCCTACATTGATCAACCAGGTCAATCTAATGGGACTCAAATTCTCGTACCACCCATGGAAGACGTTTGGGTTCCATAGATGAAAAAGAAAACAAGGAACTCATATGCCTAGGTAGTGTGTAAATTTTCTTTTAAATAAATTTTACCTCTTCATTTTTATTTAATTTACTGAAAAACCTAATTAAAATAAGAATTCAAGTCATTATGTTGTATGTACCTTCCATTGGGTATCTGCCCTATAATCAGTGTAGCATCAGTTGGTCGTTCATTAGGTCCATAGTCATTGCATCAGATCACAGGGGGCCCTAAAATCTCGTGTCCTAGCCGGTCTTCCCCAACCTATCTCACACAACAAGATTTCTTAACAACATTTACCTATCATCCAATTCAATCCACACTATTCTAACTTTTAACTCCATCATATCTCTCAAATGTTCCTCTGATACCACTTTTTCATGACCTGCCTTCTTCAAGATGAGCGAAGGGAAAATAAAGTGCACACCCTTCCATCCTAAAGATGAAGAATTCATAATGACTAATGAGTCACTCCATCAATAGGCCTCAGAGCAGAGAAAGGCACCAAGGGTATAGACTCTCACAAAATATGGAAGGCGTTACCCATTTTCATAAAACAATATCAGGTGATAAGATGGTAAATCCCAAGCAACATTAAATAATAAAAGTAAATGTAAAACCAAAATCCATTCCCACATGAAACATAAAAAGTAACGTTGTTACCGGGTATAAGAAAACTCCAAAGTAAAGTAACAAAAAAATAGACTAAGTATAAAAAACAAAATCTCGATGCCCAAGCTTGTAAATTAAAGAACGGTCCTGAAAGTCCTCATGGAAACCTGAAAATAGTCTGACATACATAGGGTGAGTATACAAGTATACCCAGTAGGAAAACTAAACTCACCTATGTATAAGTCCGGGCACATAATAATACCCCTATGAGAAAAAAATAAAACCTCTAAGCACAAATAAAGGAGTACTAAGAATCCCACCCTCACCAAAGCACACTCACCATATAATACAATTCAAGTAAAGTAGTAGTATACGAACATTGGCAATTGGGTACCCCACACCACTTCCCCAATGAATGACTATTCATTTCTAATGGATAACTACTTGATAGTACCACTCTTCCCATATGTTGTCCCACTTCCACAACCTTCTTGCATAGACGTAGTCTTCAAACCACACACAATAAAGCCTGTGAACACCTGGTCCATAACAACCACTCCTCCTGCCCGAAGACACCTTGTCCCCATCCCAAAGACACTTGGGAAAACAATCCTGACCCACCAACACCTAGGCTATTCATCCACAAAAAAACATGCCCGAAGGATCTGGGACTACTATAAGCCTGAAGCCATTATAGACTGTGTGGGTACGCTCGAGCGGTATGAACTCGGAAGAGGGTGCGAGGAGGAAAGTCAGTAACCTTCCATCCATCCTTCCACCATGATGATGGGAAAGATAACGTGTACCATGAAATGGGGGTGTTCGGAACACAGTCCTCGACAAGGGTGAGGTGATTAAAGAAATAAAAATGAACTATGATTTATTCATTTAGGTAATCAAACACTCATCCCAACCTACGAGTTTCAAACAACCAAACAAACGATCCCACAAGTACAACTTTTGACGCTGCCCCTATATGAACAACCACACAACACCCACTGGAAATCATAATCCCAACTCCTATTAATTTAACAACTTCCCATTTAATTATTTAAGGGGGTTAAACATAATTTATTCCATCACTACAAGAAAAATACCAACCATAACCATACCAAAACAACAAAAAAACCATATTTTCAGTCCCACTGCACACCCCTGTTCAACCACTGCTAACAATCAATCTTCAAATTTATACCACACAATCCTTCTCTCACAACCCACCCCTGTAGCCCCACAAACCAAACAAATCCTAGATATATTCACACTGCATAACATGTTCATAACCACACTACAATCCCACGAACCAATGGTTCTCGGTGTCCATAACACACCAAATGTAGTTTTATAGCCTACAAGTGCATCCATTTCACAATCAATAAGTCACTCAAACTAGGATACCAACACACATATTGAATCGAACCCCACAAAAATCCCATTATAACAACCATTTCAACCACAACCCCAGTTCACAATGTCCCATACCCTTCTCATAGAACCAAATCCCTTTCCCACCCCTGTATCTATAACTGTACCCCAAACATCAGCACCAAAAACCTCGCAAACACCCCAAAAAACACTACACTCATCCACACCTATCAACATGATGTATATATATCTATTTAAATTTGGTAACATTGTTCTTTCATCCACATGATAAATTGGGTGATCATACAAAGGTCTTCATCTTGGGGAATCTTCTTCAAATAACCAAGTGTACGTGTTTAAGAAGATTTCATGTGACGACCAATTATCAAAAATCATAAAAAAACCAATGAGACCACACCATTTAGGAAGAAAATGACACCAAAGACCATGATTTTCAGAAGACATAAAACCAAAACAACCATAAAAGAATCAAATATAACAAATAAGACCAGAGATCAAACATCAAACCACTCCCATCCCATTATTTCATTGACTCCATTTTCTTTTGATCATATTACCTTCTTATTTATTTATTATTTTAAGGAAAGTATTCAGCCATTCCTTTCAAGGAATAATTATTACCCCAAAGCAATATGATTTAAAATTAAAGAGATGCAGATAGAATTCCTAACTAGATGATCAAGGATCAAAGTTCCTTCTTATGCCAAAAATAAGGGATCGCACGACCAACAGGAACTCCAAAACAACTGAGCCTCGGGGCTATAACAGAGGCGTACGACTTATCTAGGGAGGAAGTCTCTAGTAAAAACAAGAGGGAATGAAAAATATACTAACAATGGATAATCATGGATTTGAAGAACCAAATCCTATTTTAAACAATGAATGGTTTTAAAATTCATTAACGTTCGATCGTGGTCAAGATCACACGGTTTGAGTATCTCAAATCCCAAAGAAAGTTAGGATATTAAAGATATATTAAATATCCTTTGAAACTCCCTTAAAAAATCTCAAACAGGTCATTAATTTTTTTTTCATCAAATAAGTCGTAAGAGGGGTGAAACAAGAAAACTGGGAAAAACTAGGAAAAGTCCAAATGTGTCACTGATGGGTGAGTCACTGATTTGCGAGTCACTGATATAAAGCCACCGACGGGTGAGCTATCAACATGACCAACGAATTTAGATCCACTGATACTGAGGTATAGACATTGAGATATTGATGCAATGACCTATCGATATTGAGCCACTGATGCTGAGCTACCGACACTAGGCTACCAACACAACAACCTACCGAATCCTCGACCTCCTGACACACTAACTTTCCAACACCGACACTCCTGAATCACCAATGCTGATGCCTATGAATCAATGACCCAATGAAATTCCTACTCACTAACATGTCAATGCAAAGACATATTGACACATTGACATGCCGACACACTGACATGCTGACACAGATGCCCCGAGTTACAGATGGAAAAATTTGGAAAACTAGAAATTTGGTAAACTCTTGAAATGAGCCACCTATGCCTCCCAGAAATCCTTAAACAATGTTTTTAATAATTTAAAGGCCCATGGAAATCTAGTTCATTACAGGAAACATTTTAAATGAAACATACTGATGTATGGAAAATGATTTTTGACTGAAGTGTGAAATAATGTTTATTTTCAAAAAAAATATTCTTTCAAAATCATGTGTACATAAAATGAAGAAAATGAAATGAAAATATTTATTATTAAAAATTAAACATAGGTTAATAAAAATAAAATGTATTTATCATATAATAATCTAACAATTTTTACAATGGAAATTCAAGTATAAACATACCTGACTAAAATAGGATTGATACATAAATCCCTTACTACCTTGGTATCTTTTGAATCGTAAGCCCTCTTAAAGAATAAAATTATGTAAATATTTACATATAATGAACATAAATAAAATAAATATATAATATTTCAAAGATTCTATATATACAACTCAAAAATGTACAAATGTGCAATACATAACTTATGACTCAAGAAGATAATTTGATAAAAAAATACATTATCTTAGGTCCGACATCCATTATATGCATTTGAATATCACATATATATATAATAAATATATTCAAGAACCATAATAATATATATTATAAAATATATGATTTAATTAAAACCATTTATCACTTGTTTATATGTAATTCTTCATTAAAATCTATGTTTTGGGTGATAATTGTTTGACTTTTAATGTATGTTTTGGTTCAGTAGTTGTGGTCGTTATATATTGATTACTGTTTCATAATATAGGGTATGTTAATAATGATATAAATATCATATATATTAAATATAAAAAAATTTATAGTCATCAATAAAAGAAATTGATAGAAAAATTAATTATATGGTTAATAGAGATAGTAGGTCATATATATACAGGAAAACTATTTCAAATGTATGATAGATGGAATTAAAGAAAGGAAAATGTTAATTAACCAATAATAAAACATTATCATATCATATTTAGCATATATATTCATTAAATTAATCTCTATTATCATACTTGGAAAATAGAAATGAATATAGATTCGCATCGCTTCATGAAGGGGGTAATCTATAGGTACACACAAGCAACATTATTGTTTTCCAACGGATTTGAATGTAATAAGATAGATTTTATATTGTAATTATAGAATTATAATTATTTAATATATATATATATATAATTTAAATACTTCATTATATCTATTATATAGAGGCAATGATGGAAAACGATTTGCATTGGTTTATAAGTTGATAGTGTACAGTATACCAAATCAACCATTTTGTTTCCCTTTTGATGGAAGAGGAAAAAATATAGATTAATATAGTAAAATAATATTATCATAGAATATTGAAGTTAAATGGGTTATTATTAATTCATAGTTTGTTAAAATTTGATGGTCATAGAAGAAAAAATAAATTGACAATGCATGATTAAGAACATTGCCTCTTATTCAGACTATCTCTTTACGCTTATACTAATAACCTTATAAGGAAGGTTTAAAGATAAAAGATGTGACTCTAGATCATGGGGATAGATTTAAAGAATTAATCTAGGTAGGTATTGTCTGAATTAAATTTTATTTTATGTGTGGTGAGTAGAAGATAGTGGGTTCCATTTTATAATTGATAGGAGTGGCAAACTTGTAATGTTTTAATGTTATAAATTAATTTTAATTACATTTCATCGGAAAATGGATCCAAAATGGACCGTTCCCATACTTTTTAGGATATAAGGTCAAAATATGGTCAAAAAATAGACATTAGAAATTTTTATAGGTCATTTTAATCCTTATGTCATTATTTTAACAACATAGTAAACAAGTTTTACCTTTAACCATGGTAGTATATTTTAATAGTTTTTGCAGTTTAGTTTGACAAAAAATTAAGTTGAATTTCTTAAATAAACGTAATTATTATTTTTACATCTTTTTTATACCTTTTATAAAATTAAATTCACATAATTTGATGAATTTAATTTAAAATTAAATACACAACCCTGATAAAAAAGCAGTTTTCCAAAGAAAACTTTTTCTTAGGTATAAAATTTTATTACATAAAAATTCCTCATAAAATTGATTCAATTGACCTATGATATATTAAACCTAATATTATATAATTTATTATACATTTAAAACAATTTTAAAATAAAATATAACCTAGTAATTTATATGAAAATGAATTTTTTTAATAAAAAATCAATATTTATCATTATTTATAGGAAAACTAATATTTTCAGAAAATTATCAAAAAATAACTCTAATAAAACTATAATGTTTCTTCAAAACTAATGATTGTTTTTTAAAATAATTTTTTCTAAATTTTAAATTATTAATTTTATGATAAGTGTGCAAAACATGACAAGACCACTTTTTGGAAAAATATTGTTTTTAAGAATAAAATTGTGTTTATTTATATCTCATTTGAAAAAATATTATATGAATGATAATAATTTTTTTTGAATATATTATAATTAAATTTAATTAAAATTATTCGCCAATATTGAATAATTTTATTTATTAGTATTAAAACACATTTTCAGAATAAAACAATTTTTCATAAAAATATCTCTTTTAATTTTAAATGAATTTTTTATTTTCATTTTTATTTAATTGGATTCCTATTAATTTATTTATACATCGTTTTACTATATAATTATAATATTTTTTAGGACCTACTCATGTCCAACAATTTAACGGATAGGTTATGATAGTATACTATATTGTGGTTTATTTAGACACGGGGTTGTGTGTATCACAAGCTAAAAAAGTGATGAAATTTATATATATATAAATATATCATAAAATTTAGTGGTTTCATGTAGGAGACCCTTCAGGTCATCATTGTGTTGGATGGATCTAGGATATAAAACTCTTATTGGACCATATTTTATAAAATCAATGATATACAAGGTTTAAATCATTCAAGAATGGAGGGGGAGTGCCTAGTGTTGTCTGAAGTCTAATGAGGACTAAAAATAGAGGCCTTTGGAGTTCTATGATGGAGGCCATGTGTTCCTGAAGTTCTCAACATGGTTAGGTTTGCGGAGATTTTTTTAATATGTAATATTATCATTATGGTTTTCTATCTATTTCTAGATACTATGAATGGTTAGAGAGGTGTCATACCATTTATATTTACTAATGTATTTAGATTGGGTGCATGAAAGTTCTCAAATTTCATGGATAAGTAGATAGTTCAATGAGTCATCACATGTTATTTACTAGTTCAAGATTGATATTGAGGCTGGATTTACCTTTTCAATGCACATGTGGACCATTAGAGATCATTAAGAGAATATAATATTTGAGTTAGTGATTCCCTTTTTTTCTTATCCTTAGTCACATGAGAAAATTTAGCATACCACATGGTAGTGGGATGTTTATTAGTAGGCTGAGTATCGTCACATGATTGAGTATGGTTTTACATTTGAGGAATAAAATCCCTTAATTATAGGAGAATTAAATGACTCCATTTTTTATACATGATACTTGGGAATATATTAATTTTTTTCGGAATTAGTCTAGGAGTTAACGTGAAATTCAGAGCCTTATAGATCCTCTATAATGATATTTCAAAAATATTAAATACAAAATGTCACATCCTTATAGTTTTTAGAAATAATTTAATATATCTCATATGATTTCTTAAAATTAAAAACATATACCTCCATAAGATCCTCAATGATAGTTTTATACTATGGGTGACATAACCTTTGTGTGTATCAAATATTTCATTTAAGTGTAGTTATAGGTGAACTAATAAATTAAAACATTAAATAAAAAATTCAATGATTATTAATTTAGGGAAACCTATTTCTCCTTTATTTTATATCTACTATAAATACACTAAATGTTTATCCACATAACTATATGGATTGTAGGAGTGGACTCTAGTTGAAAATTTTGTTGGATGATGGTGGAATTGTGGAACGATGATACAAATACTATAGGGTTTTAATCACTAATATAGATCATGTATGTTTCCAAAAAACAACAACAAAAGTTCATTATTAAATATAAATGGACTTGATATTGATTTATGAATTTTGTTTTATTATCCCTTAACACATTCATGATAATGAAGGGATTATAAATTAGTTGTGAAGAAACTAATATGAAATCAATTTTTTCACACCATATATTCATGGTTTTTTTGGAATTTTTCATTTAATTATGATCAATTATTCTGTATAAAATAATAATGGTCAAAATTAAAAATGAAAAAATTTCATTTATCACTTGGTTGTTTCATGGTTTTACCCATCTATTCTTTGTGTGGTCATAAATAACACTTACTTGGCTACTGGAATTGCCATTTTCATATAATCCATTTCATTACATTAGTGATCAGTGGTCCATTGTTTGATGTTATGGTTTTTGAATGATACATTATGACTCATTTGAGGAATTATTATTATGGTGGGAATTTAGAACATAAATTTTAGATGAAGATTATTTAAATACATTCTTATTGAATAATGAGAGGTGATGAAAAATTATTTTTAAAGAAAAAAACATATAGAATATGACATCTATTTGACCATCGATGGTGGTGAATTTTGTTATGGGAGTTATGAGTGAGAGTAAAATATTAATCGAAGTAGATAAAACATGGTTTATGACTGATGATGATCTATAATTTCTATACAATTCAGATTGAGGGGCCATAATGTTTGTGTGAGAATACTCCATGTCGACCCCACTAAATAGTGCTAGTTCTTTGATTTGGGAAATTTTTTACACTACCATGTACTTAGGCTACATGCTATGTGACCCCTAGGTTTGTAGCTAAATGTGAGCAATATAAAGTTCATGGACATGGGATCCAAAAATGGAATAGTAAAAAGACATTGAAATATTATATATATATATATAGTGACACATGCTCTAGTACCGGGATGGCCTCTACATGATGTCTTCCATCACGAAACATTGTGTGTTGGGAAGGACTTGTTGTGTGATAAGACAGGACATGTGTAAGACCATTAATAGAGTGAAAACATGTATACCCCCTAAACATGGCATGTACTCTTTCTATAATAGGTTAGATCATTTTTTCCTGATTTCTATTTCTGTTCTCCATGGCTATAGTCCCCTGATCAAACCCTATGAGGGTTCGTTGTGGCATCCATTCATGATATTAGGATTGGTGATCCCTTATTTTTTTTAGTTATTTATATAATTGGGTATCTCTCTGGGTAGCTTAGAGTATGTTCCTCTATCGCTTCATTACCAATGTAGTTTCATGTAGCTTGTATCAAACTTCCAGGTCATATGATCTCCTCACTGGTGGGGTTTTCCTGATTAGGTTAGCTATCACCCATAGACCCTATGTGTTACCTGATAGGTTGGTACTGACATCCTATGATTTTACATTTCACACATAAACATGAATATTACTGATGATTATTACAATTCATATGAATTCCATTAGAGATATTTGGACCCTATGACTGATTTCCCTTGGATGAGCATTACCTTGGAGCCTTGAGTAGAATCCATCAGTTAACAGTGATTCCAAGACTCACATTCATACATAGAGTATTCCTATGAATTTTTTGGGTAATATTTTATATTTCCTCTATCTTTTGTGACATAAAATATTATCATATCTACTTTATTCAATGATGGTGATTTTTTTGGTATCTTACTCGATCAATTTATACTCACCCTTGGGTTTTCTCTATATTCATATGCTATGACTTATATAGATGAAATTCCTTTTTTCAAAGTCATAGGTTGGCTAGGGGGATGTTGTTAATAGTTTTTCTAGATATACCCCATATAGATATAGGAGTATCACTTTGATAAAATCCCAATTGGTTGGTCAGTTGGCATCTTTTATGGTTTTGGTGGTATCATATTTTTTTCATTTTTCTTTTCTATACACTCTTGTCATATTTTTATGTGTGACTATGTTTATACATGATTTTAAATAATTATTGGTTTATACTTCTTAATTATACTCTGTATGGATATGTGTGGGTTTGTGGGAAATGATTTTTTTTGGATAAGGCCTATCATGTGTGTGAAATATCTACTTGGAACTAGTCACCATCCCCTAGCCAATTGGAGGTGGGTTTGGGGTGTCTTTCTTGGCTTATTATTGTCCAAGTGAGCTCTAGTGGGTAACATCGTGAAAAAGTTTTTCACTACTATAAAATCACCATTATCAAGTGTTATCACTATAATAAAAATCATTACATAGTCATCACACCCAAATAACATGGGAAATTGAGATCATAATAAATGATAAAATAATATGGGAAATTAAATAAGGAATAGATTTCACAATATAATAATATGAAAAAAAATTAAAAATATGAAATAAATAGATAAAATTTATTAAATAAAAATATAAAAATATAATCATGATCTATTAAATCATGACCCCTATATCATCCCTTAATAAATTTTTAAAAAAATTTACCCACCATAATCACGTTCTTATCTTTAATGTATTATCAATGATCACTAATGAGGATGATATCTAAAGTACTCATAATGAGCTCTATGAATCAACTATTATAATAAATATAAACATCCATGAACCTGATCATATCTTGATGAACACCATAATAGAAATTTTTTGTGTATGACTAGTAAGAATAAATATAAAAAGGTGTCCTTGGTGTTTTTCTTCACTATTACTTAGTGAAATTAGACAACTATTTTCAATTCACATGAAATCCAATGTTTGGGGGATAGATTCTTAAATGAGGATAAATATAAAATGGGTAAATATATGATTGAATCAACTAAACATGGTGATCTATTAATGGGTTCCATTAATATCCCCAAAAGAAAACAATAATTAAAATACACTATTACTTGATCCCATCCTAAAAAGTAGGCTGCTAAACCTATCATATCAATACCATAGGGAATCAAATCAAATGTACTATTATGAAATAAACTAATGTTTCCAAATTACTCATTCATGGAAAATATATTCTTATAAAAAATAGATAATGTTATATCTATCTTAGATATTGAACCGAAGTTTATATATCACCATAACAATCATTTACAACTCAAGGTATACACATAAATTACAAAGGTATACAAATTAAAATAACCATTCCTTGGTTAATATATACTAATATATATTCATTTTAATTCATAGGAAATCTTATAACAAAATTTTGGTAGGATGTAAATAACAAATAATAAAAAAATAGAAACAACATATGGTAATGATACATATTTTCATAACCATGAAACTAACCATGGTAAGAAACTATTAATCCATTCGTATTTTTAAAACCATACACCAAATAATTCCTTAAATACTATATGGGTGAATCATATAGATCTGATAAACTATGAATTTATTTAAATTATTTCCCCAGCCCATAATATTCAAATTTTTTTTCTAAAACCCCTCTATCCAACTTCCTTGATCTCTATATACATATTTTAGATTAGGTTAATTACACATTTTTTATTTAAATAAATCATTTTATAAATAATCACCTAAATGCATGACCCAAGTTTTTCATTTACTAAAACATCCCCTCATTCATTGAAAATACTCAATGAATCTTCCTATAAATCTGAACCAATTCCCTAACCATAATAAAAAAATTTAAAGACACAACACACCTCAATTTTAAGTAGATTACCTAACTCTCAAAAACCCTATATATAAGAACAATGATCATTAGGGATAAAACCACAAAAACATAGTCCAAGATAATAATTACTCAATGAAGTAAACAAATATAAACCTCATAAATAATAATGCATGTTTTTTCATTCTATCTAAAATTGTAAGAAATTATCAAAATACAATTTAGACTAACCTTCATGATAAAAAAATAAATCTAAATTGAAAACCACAATTATAAATTTTTATAAATAGTTTTTAGACTATATAATATATTATTTTGATATTTTATAAAAAGGATTCATGTAAAAATTCATATGAACATCTTATAAAAAACATATTTTTTTAACATACACCTCTTAAACCATTTTAGATTTACACTTCAAAAAATTTATTCAATTCATATGGAAACCCATTTTTAGGCCTCAAAACAAAGTCAACCAAATCCAATTCTATACATCCCAATATATAACAACAATAACAACAATAACAAAAAATTTAATAATAATAATAAATATAAAATATATAATAATAATTATATGATAAGAATGATAATAATAAATAAGCCTATTAACCAATAATTACACCAACGAATAAAGTATCCACATAATTAATCATTTAACCGTGATAAAATAATTACTATTTTTGTTGATGAATCATCACTAAAAAATAGTAATTTCTATATAGTTAATCATATAAAAAAGATTATTTGATTAATTGAGCTATATTATTAGATTTTGGACCCTTTCATGTTATAGAAACATATAATTCATGAAAAAAAATATTTAAACAACTAAAAAATGAAGTATGTAACATGAAATCATATATATTTGTTTATAAAACTAACATAGAAAAACAAATCCCACTTACCCTTATTTACTCTCATAAATCTATCCCATAATGTCAGGAACACCAAATATTTACATATTATCTACCAACATGACACCCCCAATTCTATAAAAACAATTCTTAATAATAAACCATTATAGAGAAAATAGTGAAATATATTACATGTGATTTCCCAATGATGGTTCAATTCCCAAAAACATGTGTTTCGGAGATCTATACATCTCTAAAATCCATTATCCAAAATTACCATGATTCAACAGGGGTTATCTTAGATTTAAAAAAATATTCCTACTAATACCTCAATAAAATAAAACATGTTAATTTAAAATGAATTATTATAAACGAATATAGTAATAGGATAAATAAGTGATTTATCCCAATATCATCAATTCATATAAATCTATTGGTTCTAGGGAATTCTGTTCTTTGGATATTTCTTTGTTATCATTGCTGTCAAGTTTCCTCTTCTATATAATATGATATATAAAAACACCATTTAATTATTATATATTTCTTGATATACCTTCTCTCATTGAATAACTTGGGATTCTAGAATGGGTATCATATCCTATTACTTTCCTTCCAAATAATAATAAATCAAAACTAAATAGCACAAATAGATATTATTCTATGTAATCCCACTAAATCAAGCACTGGGAAATCTAAAATTAATATCATGAACCAAGGATACCCCTCTGAAGATCTGTTGATGTTTTTGTTTTGGGTTGAAGAATATTTTTAGAGACTAATGTTTTTTTTGGCAAATAATTTTTTTCTATTATAGAGTGTTTAAAACCAATTAATAGTAATACAATTACTATTTTTGAGGAGAGAAGATGATGTTTTATTTTTTCTCAATCTATAGGATATGTTATATTTAATTAAAAATTAGTTTACCCTAATTAAATAAGGAAAAATGATGATATTTAATGATCAAAGGATCTTATATAATGATGTGACAATGATAAGAAACAAAATTGGATTACTCTAAGAAAATATTTTTTAATCGTGATTGGATTTAAAATTGAAAATCAGATTTGGGTTATCATCAAAATATAAATTAATGTCATAAAAAATTAATGAAATAGATTCTTTAAAATTAGAGAACGATTTTAGAGTATATTTAATTCAAAAAAGATGAAAAATAAGTTTAATAATTAAAAATAATAATGACATTATTGATATTAAGAGTAAAATAAGAGTATTTAGTGATAGATAGAGGGATTTTATAATCAATAATAAATGTCAAGAATTATAATAGATCAATTTTATTTGAACAATTATTTATAGAGTATTGAAAATCAGATCATTTTTTATTGTACTATCTTTATAATATTCTCATATTTAATGATAATATGAATGTTTTCAAACTAAAAAAATAAAAAATTTGTAGAGGTTTTTTATGGCCATAACAGAGTCTCATAATAAATGATAAAAATAAACAAGATTCAACATATTCTAAATTTTGAGATGTTAATTCCAAATTTGAGAAATTGATGTTACATGTAATGAAAAACAATATAAAATTTAATGGAATATTTAATTGAAAGTTACTTATTAATTTTTTTAAGTAACTAATTTATTTTTTTTTTCAAAATATATTTTTAAAGTTATACAATAACAAAATTAGTGATATTGAGGAATCCAATTTTAAATCACATATAATTAAAATTTAAAAAAATGGAAAATATTAATGAAGTAATACAATGGTAAGGTAATGTTATAATCAATGATATAAAGGTATTTTATTTAAAAATAAATATATGGGAGTTCATCAAAGAAAGTGATGTTGAATATTTCAATTCATGCAGTGAACATGAAAAAATCTTCATTGTAAATCTTAGCAAATACATAATATTTTATGTGAAGATGTTAAAAGGAGAAGTGATAAAAAAATATAACATTTAGTAGATGTTAAAACAATACACATAGGTTATGATAATAAAAACTAATTAGTTGAATAATTAAATCCTAGTTTTGAATAAAGGAAATAACAAACAAACTAAGGGTGATTTTTTATTTCAAATAAAGATGTTTTTACGTGATCCCCATTAAAGAGTTAGGTGATTTTTTCATTGACAAGAACAATGTGAGGGAAGAGTATGATCATAAACAATATTTTATATAAAATTATATAAAATAATCTAAATCTATGTATAAGGAAGTTGATAAGATGCGGAATAGATCAACATAATAAAAGAGTGTTGATATGTTTATATTCGGAGAAAAAGTAGCACACTTTTTAAATTAAATTTTAATCAAAAAAGTTTTATTGAAATTCATTTAAATGATAATGAAGATCCTTAAAATATGTTTCTCACTAATGATAAGGATATTGAATGTCAACAAATTATGTTGATAATGTTTTAAAATCACATTTAAATGTTTATTTTTGGCATTCAAAATGTTAATATGTTGGTTTCCACGATCTTCCTAAGAGTTAAGAATAAAGTTAAACGATCAAAGAGACATGATTATTATTTAAATATTTAAATACTATATTCCTCAAAAATAAAATAATTGGATTTATTTAATAATATGTTAAAATATAGTAAAAAAAGTAATTCCATTTATAGATATAATTTCACAAAGTTATAAATTTATTTTATAAAAAAAATATTTTTTTCGAAAATATAATCAATTTACTAAATTGTGTAAATTTATAAAAAATATTTAATATGTAGAGGGAAGATATTAGTTACATAAATATTACTTTTCTATGAAAATGGGTCAAATATGTTTTAAAAATATGGAAAAATGAAGGCCTTCGGGACATTGGATGGGGAGGCTTAACACATACTGTATTGAATTTTTTATTCGACATAGGATATATATATATGTGTATTCTTATAAAAATTGATAAGGAAAAAAGTTATGTACAATAAATAATATAAAATGATGAAAATTTTGTTAAATATGATGGTATAAAATTTGATGTGAAAAATATGATTTATTATATTAATGAAATGTACAAAAGGAATGAAAAATAGTGAAATATTATAGAAGGGTATTTAGTTTTTCATAATTACAAGTTAAATAATATTAACTAATTTGAAAGGAATTAAATTGTAAAAAATATAAAGATGTATTTATGGGGGAAATTTAAGAATAATGATGAACTTACAGTATATGAAATAAATAAATTTACATAGTTTCTCAAAGTACAGTTAAAAATATAATGATTTTTTTCCAATCATCAAAAACAACAAGAATATAAAATTTGATTAAAAATTTTATAAACCACCACAAATTGAATAAATTTTTAGTGATTGGTTTTTCAAACTAACTCTATAATATCATAAAATAATTAGTTAATTTAGCTTTTACTTTAACTATTTACCATGACATACCCTTTCCCATAATTATTCCCTCCAAATTGTCTACTATATTCGCCAATATACCCTTCCAATAACTCCCTCCATCAAAACTATTATATTCACCTTTATCATCACCACTTCCTATTCCATCAGTTTACAGGTTTTCATTTTTTTTTATCAATTAATCATAATCTACATTAAACCACAAAAAATATCATAATGTTGTGTCAAAGTAACCACTATCCAAAACACACCCAATATATCCCCACATTGTCATGGAAACCAACTGTGTCAATCAATCATCATATGTGTTTTGTGATATGGATCTGTTGAAACATGTGTGTTCTCTTCCTTTTATAAGTCAATTGTTTCTAAAAAATTCCCACATAAATTATGATATTAATGTTAATTAATGATAAAAAATATATATATTATCAGTGTTCCATGCATCATAAATATTTTGATATCTATTTACTTACCACTCTTCAAATAGATATGAAATATATTGGAAGAAAAATTCCTCTACTGACTCAACTGTGATAATATTTGATATAGGAAAATAATTACACCCCACTGGAAAAAAAATTAATACATCAATTCCAATATTTAATGTAATATTTCAATTATACATTATTAAGAAAACCATTACCTAAAAAAATTTCATCATATCACTCACACCTATATCAATCAAATAATTTATAGAATAAGCTTCATCCTTACCATTATTTACATCTTTTAGAAGAACACCAATTTAACATTCATGATAGAAAATATCAAATTAATGGAATGTATACTTATTAGAGGGAAAAAACCAAATTAAAAATAAAATAAACCATATACATTTAATTTCTCTGATCCTAACTGATAAAAATATCTTAAGGACTATGGAAATAAAATGATGTAACTTATGAATGTACAGAGTATCAAAAATTTCTTCACTAAATAATATACACTAAATTTTAATAAAATAATAATTTATTTAATTAATTTAATTTATATATTGATAATTTTGCTCCTTATAATATCATATATTATTAATAAAAAATTAACATAAAAATAATTAATGTTTTGATATTCCAGGGGTAAAATATTTTCATTATATAGAATAAATTTTTAGACACTTTTTCAAAAAATTTGGATAATTGAGATTCTCACCATAGTCATTTTTTGTACTTATAATTTTATTTAAAATGTAAAATAAATATCTATTAATTATTCTTCAATAATATGAATGTCTTCAAACTTTTTATGAAAAATATTAACATGAACTCTTTTACAATACTTTTTCTCCTATACATTTAGTTATGGTTCTTAGCAAAGTTTAATGATTAGACTAGTCAATAAAGGTGAGAAGAAAAATAGACTAGGATTGACCATGTGTGAAGTAGTTGAAACTATGCTACTGTAAAATAAAAAATTATTAATGCATACCATACAATGATGGTGTTGTTTCTCAATCTCCATTCGACATGGTTAATATAGATAACCAATTATGTATTCAATGGAGGTCTCGTTTCTATAGTGTATCCATGGGATAAAAGGATTATCCAATCACATGGCTCAGATAATCATTCCTTCCATGATGTGATAACATAGTAATAGGTAATGGAAGAAAATAATATAGTGATAAAGTTATGGGAAAAAATGTTATGAATTTTAAATCACACCTCTGAAATCATATAGAATTAGGATATATTATATTGTTCTTGGGACACTCCCAAGTATTATATTCATTTACTCGTGAATTATATACAAATAATAGTAGAAGGGAAGATCCTGTATAAATAACATCTCTCAAAATTTTGTCACACGAATCATTATAGCATATAATATTTATCATGGAATGATTCGAATGTTCATAATTTTACATTCCACTTCCATAAAAATGACTTTTAATATTTTCCTAAAGTACTTCATACAATATCCCTAAAAAAAGTAATTCAAAAATCATTATAACAATGTATGTTTTACTACAATACATGCAAATATATCATACACTATGATAATTCATAGTCTTTATAGTAGGCATCTTTCATAAATATATATTTCATATAGTTACTATTATTTATAATACTCAAATATACATTTTAATTTTTCATATTGTTCATGTCTTCCTCATTTAGTATAATTATATTAATTTAATAAATACATAATGGAATGAAGTTTTACTTAAAGTACTGATTTTTTTAATATGGGTTATAGGAATTCCCTTCTCAAAGATATTTATAGGTGATATATTCTCTTAGGAATAAGATAATCATTATACTTTTATTGTATAGATGACAAGGATTGTATAGTATAATAGTTCCACTCTGATTAAATAATTTATTCATATAGTATTGGATAATCATTCTACTCATGTGGAATAGAGTGATCCAAATACACCAATTTCACTGAATAACCATTCTACATCTACTAAAACGGGTAAACTTCACCACATACCATGTATTTTTATAGTTAGTATTAATTGGAGTTATAATAATATATTTTCATCCACATCATATATTTTATAAAGGATTATAGGGAATTAGGTATGTTAACTACATGGAAACCCTTTGGAAGTCACACTATCACTCATTTACCTTTGTGATTTCATTGTCATGTCACCATTATCGATATTTATTTCAATGAGATAACATTTATTTCTTAAATATATATACATATTTTTTATTTTTAATTGTTTTAGATAAATATGATAACTAAACAGAGAAAAACATCAACGGTCAATATTTTTGAAATTTCATCCCCATAAAGATAATCTTCATTTCTTACTCATTGAGGGGATCTATTTTGGATTCATAGGTCCTTTATAGGTAGATATTTCTGTTATATTATTGAGAAACAACCCCTTATTTCAAATATTTATTAAAGGTATATTAATTTTTCAGGGAAGAGTAAGTTGTTCAATATCCAAGTAAATGTAATATCCTATTTATATAATCATATATGATTAATTTAAACACATTCACTTAATATTATAATAATATAATTACATTTTATGTATTATATATATATTTTTTGTTGTATTTTTATTTTCCAGATGCAATTTTAGATTGATGGACCTCAATATCAATATTAAATAAATGTAAAGATTTCATATAGTGGATTTGGGGTGCATTTAAAGCAACATCTATATAAGTGTCATATATGTATTAATGCTTCCCTAAAAGAGTTCGTAGGTATTGGTGTAAGGTACCTTTTTTATCATCATATTATCAAGTAACCTTAATTTTGTACACCAATGATTGTATAGTTGTCCCCATGGGTGTGTCCAAAAAGGCTCTAATTATCTTCAAGGTGGTGTGCCTCTATTGCATGACACATGTACTATATGGGGCATGGGAAAATTTATGTTCATATGATGATAAATGTGAAATGGTTTCCCTGACTCGAGGCCTTTACCAATCGAGGTGGTTTCTAAAAGCAAAACCATGTGGGTGATTTTAATAATTATTTTTACCATGACATTGGTAAGAATTGGTGAATATGTCACATTGTCTATAACTATAATTAGAGTAGGTGGAAGGATTATACACCTCTTGAGTAACACTGAGCAGTAGATTATTATGAACATATTTGGGGAGAACTCCCATTATTTTTGTGCTACAATTCCAAAAATGGATTCCTTTATGTGTATGGATTTTAAAATATGTGAGTCCTATATTGGCTGTTGGGTGAATTTAAGATTTTCTAATAACAATGGAGAAATTTAACCCTTTCTTGGGGAATTTTCCAATTGTGGCTATTCTATGGGAAAAAAATGTGGGATTATTCTCATAGTAAATAATATCATGACACTATTGAGCACTACATATTTAGAAACAAGACATATACCTGTGATTGTTTCATTGGATATGTTGATGTTGTCATTAATGGTTCAATTTTTTTTGATATCAAAATGAATATAATGAAATCATTTTTTATGATTTTAAAATTATATTTCATTTTTAGGTGTTTTCTAGAAGATTTAAATTTTATGGAGTAATCTCAAAGAAGTTTTTTAAGTGTTTGATGTGATTTGGAAATCATAGTCATGAATATTTAGCTAGATCAAAATGTATGTCTTCACCATAATAAATTAATCATAATATGAATTTAAGATGTGAAATAAAATTGAAAAATTCATAAGTGTATGTATTTAAGTTCATAAAATAAATATCAATTTTTTACATAATACTTTTTGGAACATCAAATGACTTCATTCAACTCATAAGTCCTTTCCCATTCCATAATTATTTCATCCAGGTGGTATGTCATTACCCTTTCTAGTGATTTTAAATAATTATAATGATAACATCTTAATAATCTAATATTATCATAATCCTTTAAGACTAATTACAAGTATTATGAGGAGTTATATGACTTTTATTAGTGAAATCCTTCAATGAAGGTCTTTGTTGAGTGTTGTGAATGTCCAAAATATTTTGACGGTGAGTTGTTTTGTAGTGTTCGAGATATATTTTCATTACTACAGAAGAAGATTGAAGAAAAATTTGGTGTTATGTCATAACGAAAACGATGGGGATACAAGAGGGGGTGAATTTTGTTCCTTTAATATCTTTATAGAAACCAAATATCCCTATTGAGTTCAAATTGATTTTTTTTCTTCATTATTAAATTGTAGTGAGAAGTAGAAATATATAATGTAACATATAGAGATATGTATAGTGGGTTAGTGGAAAAAGATCCCCTAGTATACACCACTATCTTCATAAGAATGGTTATTTTTACAAACAATTATTTTTACCGGGGACTTCTGCAATTGAGTGCAGGAAGTTGACACCATATGGTTAAGGATTTTACATGGACTTCTAGTTCGTTTATTGGGAATAGAAAATAACCACATCTTAGAATAAGAATCTTACCCACCATAAATGATATAGTATGAGAATCCAATACTTTAAAAAATAATAGATTAGGAGGTAGATGTTAAAATAAATTTGGAAAACATTTGCAAAATCAAATAACAATCATAAATGATATTTAATATAACAAAAAAAATTCTTTCAATGTAAAATAGGATTTATTTAAACATCATTACAGAAAACACCCAAAAGATAATAAAAAATGTATGCCCCAAAAGGGTATATATAAATAATATATTTCAAAACTGTAACAAAATATTAAAATTGAAATAAAACAGAAACAACAGATGTCGGAAAAAAAAGATAAAAGCATTTATGTATCAAAGTGTAGCACTGAATGAAATAACGTGTTCTTATTTTTTAAACATTTATTTCTATGTTTTATCAGAAGTATAAGGTTTTTATATATATATAAGATGAACTTCATGGTAATTTTAATGACATCTGAACTTCCTCCAGTTCAAAAAAATAGAAATATTACATGATAAATCACATGTATTTTAATTCAAGACGTTCAATGAGTGTCGTAACATTCTTTAGATAAAGGAATAATCAAATATTTTGAAAAAAATTCAATGGATCAGTATTTTAACAATATTAAATATATATTTAATTATACGAAGAAAGTTGAAAAAAATACAAAAATAAGTCGTAATTCAAAACATCAATTTACACCAAGTCAAATATCGGGTTTGTCTGTACAACGTTAAACTCCCAAAGTGTGGTTGAAAACATATAGTTGATTAAAAATTAGTTATAATTAACCATACATTTATTCTTCATTCATAGTGTTTCATCCAAATGTTTGGTTAAGGATAAATGATTTTACTCCAAGTCTAGGGTATATAAACCCTAAATTTCCCTTAAAACATAGGGTATAATCAAATTTTATATATTAGTTATCAAATATGTCCATAATATTTGTCCATCGAGAGAAACATTATCCTCCCATGGACTGATGATTTAATATTCATATAGAAAAATAATAATTATTCTATTAAGTAATATTCTATAATTAACTTAATCTAACTTTATTAGAAACATAAATGCTTTTGTTTGTGTGCATCAAAATTAAAAAGAAACTAATGAAATTTTTAAATGAAAACATCCCCAATAATCTCCCATATTTTTTATGATCACAAAACCCATAAAACAAATTATAAAAATAAAAAAATAATAATTAAGGCTTTAAAAATATGAATATTCATGAATTTTAAGAACATTTCTTACTACTATAAACGGAATCATTCAAAATAGTGTTTTATCATATATATTTTAAATATTTTTAATATAGATATATTTTTTAGAAATTTTACATATTAAATTTATCATAAATTTATCATAAATTTCTCCCCCTTTTATGACATCAAAAAAAAAATATGAAATATTTTATATTATTTCTCACATAGAAAATATAAAAGAGAAAATTAAACTAACTAAAATAGAAAAGAATATATATATATATATATATATATATAACATTTCAATTGAGTAAGCTTCATAGATGAAGATGAATTGAAATTTTTTGATGGAGTAGTTATATTATTTGGAATCTCAAAATATTTAACTTATTCACTCACAACATCTAGAACTATTGATATCAATTTTTTTCTCCTTTGAATAGCTATAGATGTTTGAATCAATGAATAAGATGACAATTGTTTAACTAAAAACAATTTTAACTCATCTTCAACTACATTAGTAAAACTTTTTCATAACTATGTATCTATTTGACTAATAATATCCACTTTAAACACATAGATTTCCTTTTAGAAATATAAATTTTCTTAAGATTTCTATAAACATGTTGAATTGAATCATTTTTTTGAAAAATAATATTTTTGGATCACTTCATCCAATTTTCTAGAAACTCATAGATTTTCATGAAACATTACAACCTATTTATTTAAAATATAAAAGACGAATAGAATTTGTTCCAATATATTTCCATCATTTCCTATTTGATAAGAAGGATATTTTTGTCCACTAAAACTACAAATATTGTTATCTTCTCTACAATATTTTTCAATAGAATATTTAATAAAATAAAACTAATTTTTCTCCAAATAGATTCGAAATATAATTTCCTCAAATAATTTTTTGAAATTATTTTCTCTCAGATTGATGATCTAGATCACATTATTAAACTCAGAAATGTTTCCTCATAAGTAATTGAAACTGTTATTTCTATGAAGAAATCCAAACAATTTTAGAGTTTTTGAGAAGATGATTCTAGGGGTGTATAAATTATCATGATATGTTTCATTATTACAATTTTATATGATTCTCAATATTCTAATGTTTAAATACAAATTAAAAATCTCAATTTTGTTTTGAAAATACAATTTTATATAAGAATACAATTATGAAAGAATATGTTTCAAAAATGAATAATTTTTTTAAAAAAGATAAAATAAAAAAAGACCTGATATTAAATTATGAATATTTCTTCCATAATACTATGTTGATAATATAAGAAATTACTTAATTATTTTAATTTTTTAAATTTTATTTTTTTCGTGATATATAAAAAAATTATAGAGAATAATGTTTTTTAAAACTTTTTTTAATTGAGAATTAAAATAATAAAGAGTATAAAAAATATTTTAATATATTGATGCATCAAATAAAATAATATAGTGATGTATATTAATATTTTTATTTATAATGAGTTTATATCCCACTATATAAAATATTCAGTGCATTTAAATTTTATTTTAAGATGAATATAACATACATCAAGGAATATTAGTTACATTTATTATGATGTTTCAAAATAAATAGAAGTATCCATATTATCTAAAAAGGAACTAAATGATATAACAATGAATTATAGTGGTTTATATCAATAATATTTCATATAATATTTCATTTCTTCACCCATATAATTTTTTGTTTGATAGTGTTAGAAATTAATCTTTTAGGTAACCAAAATTAATTATTTTGAGAAGAAAAATTATAATTAATGATATATAATTATTTTTAATTATAAACATGTTTAATACCAGAAAAATGGGTTTTGTAAAATAATATAAATTTTCATAATGTCTATTTATTTATAGTAATTTTTTTTATAATAGATGTGATTTTATTTTTAGAAAAATGAACAAAATAAAATTTTTTTAATCCTTATTTTTCACTCTTACTACCTATTACTTGTTTTCCTTTCTGTATTTTATTTTTTTCAAAAAAAATCTAATTTAAATGGTATTATCGTTTAATATCCATATTTGAGTCTTGTTTCAATGTATTATCTTCTTCAAATTGTTCCTTAAAATTATTTTCTAACAAAATTCAAGCACACTTTTATTTTAAATCTGAAGTGTAATTTGATAAAAATTCTATATCATTAAAAATAATAACAAAATATTTTACATGTTTCAAAGATAATTCATTTAATATTAAAATTTTTCTCAAAGTATATAATTGAATTTATCATCTTCTTTATAAGAAAAATATTTTGAATCAGAATTAGATATTTCTACTGCATTTGCAAGAAAAAGAGGGCACATATTTATAATTTTATTTCAACACTGACCTTGAATGATTGTGGTATATTCTCCAATTGAATCATATGTATCGCACCAGTTAGTCTTCATGAATTTATTTCCATTCCTTTTTTAATTATATTTCATTTTATATTCAACCAGATTTCAATTATACATTGTGTTACCTATCACCATATACTCCTACCATATATCATTTTTATAATTTTTCTTCCTCGTGTTGAATAGTATTTCAAATCATTTAGTAGGATCTTATAAATATTTTTTAATATGGATATATTGAATCAGATAATTCATCTGTAGTACTTGTAATTGAAGAATTTTCATTTTTAGGATAAATTTGTTCTTTATCTTTAGCATATAGCTTTTCTTCATAAATCCTCAAGGTTCTAATAAATTCATTCATTGTCAGTTCTAAGACAGTAGTGGATTTTATAATGGTAAAAGATATCCTATTCTATTTATAGGGTAAGACTCTAAGAACTTTAAAGCATTTTCTAATTGTTTAGTTTTTTATTCAAAGGTAGTATTATCATTGACAAATTCTTTTTATATTCTATTAATTTGACTAATTCTATCATATTCAAGAATCTTAAAAGTATCCATTTTCAATTTTTTGGTATTGTATCTAAATTTTATGAAATTATCAATTAATTCATAAGTAATAGAAATAGTCCACCATATCTCATATAAAATGTCACATAGATATACTTGATTAAATTAATTAATTATTAAATAATATACAATAGAATTTATTACACTAGAATTGAAATAATAATTTTTTTAATCTTCATTACATTTTACCAAATCACTATCAAGGATTTACTAAGGATTTAAAACATTTAGATAAAATATTATTCCAAAAATTATCAGATAAAAAATCATGTGGGATTTCCTACATCTATTATTATCACCACAAAAATAAGTAGCATGGATCCTTGAAATACCTTATCTAATATCATATAAATATATTTTTCACCTTCTTAATAATTAAATCAGGATTGTTAGAGCCAAAATAAATCATCAATATTCCAAAAGAGCTCAACAGATGATACCACATGTTGGTTCGGAATAGGAAAGTTGAAGAAATAGGGGGAGAATTGTGATCCATTAGAAACACGATAGAAATCAAACACCCCTCTAGATTTTAAAGTATTTATTTCAGTCTCATCTAATGTTGAGTAGGAAGAAGAAATAAATAATGCAATGAAAACAAAGATGTAAATTTGCTCAATGAAAAAAATACTCTAGTATACTCCACCAACTACTTATCATTGAGATTAGTGATTTTCACTTGCAACTCCATTTATTAGTGTTTTCTACCACATATTGTAGGTAGTTAATACTGTACAATCAAGGATTTTAAAATGCATTATTTTTCTTTTGTAGGGAACTGAAAATAACATTAAATTTTTATAAAAAGTTGAGACTCCACCAATGACTCAGTACATGTGACAAATACTCCGAAATAAATAATCGATCAAAATGTACATGTTGAAATAGATTTGTAACATAGTTTTAATAGAAACATAAATTTATAAATGAACCTCACTAAAATACAGTAGAAGAAAAATATGCTTCAACCACAAATAGTATTTCTTTTGACAGTAGTAGAGAAGACAACATCCAGATCATAAAACATGCATGTGTATAATGTGTATATTTGATATGTACTTTGTTCAACTACAACCAAATATTAATTGTGAAATAAAAAAGCAACATAATTAATTGGACAATAGATATACAAAACATGTATATATCTAAAGTGTTCTCAGAATGGAATGACACCTTCTTCTTTTTCAAAAACAAATCTCACTATTTCTTATAATGAAGAATATATGAATTGATAGAAGATGGACATCTCGGTATTTATCATGATTTTTTGAACATCCTATAGGTGAAAAATAACAAAAAATATTACTATATAGATCCCAAGTATTATAATTAATGATATTTAAATAGAATCGTAACATCCCATAGATATAGTAATGATCTAATTTGTTGAAAATGAGCCATTGAATCAATCATTAAATAGTATTAAATATATTTTTTAGTTCTTCTGAGACTATTAAAAAAACATAGAAATAACCCATAATTCAAAACTCCATCATTGACCAAGTCAAATGTATGGATTTTTTATGTAGTGACCAACTCCAAAATTATCACTGATAGAATATAGTCTATTAAAAATGAAGGGAGAGTGAACTATACATTTTTTCCTTAACCATAGGGGTGCTTTCAAAAGTATGGGTTCTGATATATAATTTTTTTCTAAATGTAGGGTATACAAAACATACTTTCCTCTTTAAATGTAAGGTAAGAATAGTGTTTCCAAATTACATAAAAACATGTACACTTTTCCATTGAGGAAAATAAATATCCTCTCATTGATTAAAAAATGAACATACTTCTAGAATAAGAATAATTATTCTATAAAGTAATTTCTTAAAATTCACATAATTTAACTTCACTAGAAACATAATTGTGGGTTTTTATGGGCATAAAAATAAAAAATAAATTAATTAAATTTTTCAATTAACTTATTCTAAATAGTTGTTAATGGATATGAGTAAGTGAACTGAAATATGAACAACTACTGATATTTTTTATATTCATTGGTATTTTTTATAAGACTCTTTATTATGATTGTCGATGCTGGTGTCTTCCACAAGAAGATGATGAGGGTAGTTTTAGAAATTTCTTGAGAATGTGGGGAGAAGTCCCATGTGTTAGATTTTAGCATATTTTTTGGGGAACAATTTGAGGAATATGAAAACTATTTTATGATTATGAAACCATTATTTTAGTAGTAATGTGATTTTTTAATATATGAAATTTTGGTATTTGAAAAATGTGAGAGATTTTAATGTCCCATATGCATTGGAAAATTGATTCCAGGATGAATGTTTATATTAAATAAAAGAAATATTAATTTAATATGATTAGAGGTTTTGGAAAATATGTTGAAGAGGAGAAATAAAAATAATTACAATGCATGAAATTATTGATCCTAAATCCCTGATCATAAGAGTATAAAAATATCTACCCAACCGAGCTTATAATATTTATCTGAATAGTCAAAAACCATGAATTGTTTTTATTCAGGGAGAGTATAACACATCCATATTCACCCTTATTGTTAGTATAGTTTTTTTTCTATAGAATTTTTGATCATCCAATTTTTATTATCATGATGTCTCACGATGAAGATATTGTACATTTGTTGAAGAAACCAATAGTTTCAAGTGATCTTCCTTATTTTTTATTAAGCTTAGTAACAAATGAGATGCTGAGTATGACTAGTGGGAGGCAAGGAAACTATAAGCTAAGGATGATTCCTCCCTAACCGTTATTATTTAGTGATTGAATAATAGTGAAAATATATTTCCACATTCATTACTATGTGAAATAAATAGTAGAATCACACATTGTGGCTGAACAATGAAAAAATATAATTACAATCCTTGTTCTATTTATTTTATGAACTCTCTTACTATTATGAGAATATAAAATTCTTATGAGAAAGACAATATTTAAATAGTTTAATAGGTTTTTTTGAATTAAAATATATTTAAAAAATAACTGGATACAATTATTCGCCCGACACTTATTATATCCATATGATCCATTGGTACTAAATGATGGTATCATAGCCTCCAGATCCATTTGTAAATTATATTAGTGTAATGAATTATAGAAAACCTAAACTCATAGAATAGTACATGAGAACCAGAATTTTATTTAAAATTTTCCCATAGATGTACAAATGTGATGTTGTTGAATTTTTTTATAACTTGGATGTGATGTTTTTGATGTTCCATCATTTGGCATTGAAACTATTCAATGATTTGATCACATGGACATTAATGATATGAAAATGATTGAATTCAATGGATAATCCAGCAATTTTATTCATCTATCAATTTCAGAGGATTTTTTCACCAAGGTGATGGTAATTCAAACATCCAAGGAAGTATGGGATAATTTGGATAGTTGTTATGAAATGAGTCATCTAGTCCATGATATTAAGGTAAAAATATGGAGGATAAATATTCAAGATAAAAATATGGATAGGATAATCCATTAATGATTACATCACTAGAGTCAATGAAATTGAGATTAGTAAAAAAGGATTTGGATAAAAAAATGGATGGTTTTTTGTTGTGAAAAAATTCATTAGAAACATTGTTGGTCAATTTGATCAAATCATTTCTTCCCATAATGACATGGAATATCATATATTATATTAGAATAAAAACTATATCATTTATTATGATATAAAAATGTCACCTAAATTCAAAAAGAAGGTAAATTATGAGATATATTTTTCAGTTATGAAAAAATTGAAGCCAAAAGTGGAATAGTTTAAACATCTTAATGAGTTGGATGATGAATATGTTACGGATAAATATAATAATTTAATTAGGTCACTAATCTATAAATAATATGAGAAAAAAAATTCAAAGTACAAGGCTAAAATACCTAAAAAACAATAAATGTGATGGTGTTAAGAATTTTTTGTATGATATCTAATGAAAAATAATTTTCATTAAGAGGTTGATGGTAATGATGAAAAGGTAAATAATAAATGATTTTGAAAGAGCTCCAAGGATAGAAAAAAATATGGTGAGTCTAAGAAAGAGTTTCTTAGAAGAAAAATGAAATGATTGATCAAAAGTGAAATTGTTGGAGATGATTCATAAATATTCCAATTGAATAATTTAGGGTTTAAATAATTTACAATCTTTATGAAACATGTACCAAAGTAAGAAACCACATTAATTAGTAAAGATGAAGCTATTGAAGAGATATACAAGGAGAACTTTATCAGATCTATATTTTAAGCATGTATTAAGAAAAACATGTCAAAAAGAAATTTAAATCCTTAAAAATGATGATGCCACTAAGATGATTGATTCTAATAAAATTTAATCAAGAAACTAAAGTCATTGAATAACTCAATAAATGTAAGAACCCGATTCTTATTTTGGAGGTACGGGTTTCTTCTTTTTCCTTTTTCTTACGTTTTTATTTTGAGAAAATATGGAAAATGGGGAAAAAATCCTAAATATTGGAAGTACACGCCGTTTAATTTTCCACACTCCATGTACTTTTGGCCATGTGGGATAGGTACATGGGGCGTGTAGCCATGTCGGCAACGAGGGGTGTAGGAACCGACTACGCGCCGTGTAGTTGTCCTTTACACACCGTGTAGTCAGTTAGCATGCCTAAACAGTAAGGTGGTGGAGTAGCTGCCAACTGGGCGACAGTACACGCCGTGTACTCGGGAGTACATGTCGTGTACTAATGTCGATAGATGAACAGTGTGGCGGTGCCACTAGAGGAGCAGTTAAATGAAGTGAGTATACGATGTGTACTTGGAAGTACACGCCATGTACTTTGTTTTTTCGGCTTAAAATAGGCAGTAGCCTCCTCATTTGACAGTGGAGGCATTTGACCCATTTTGAGCCAAAGTAGGAGCCCGAACCTTTGAAGATCCTCCGAGTGTTCGTCTAGAATTTGTTTCCGCCTCGGACAATCTTGTTGGAACCATGCGGGTAAGCCCTCTCATCTCCTAACGTACCTCTTACCAATTATTTCCCTAATGGGAGTTATTTGAGGTTGAATGATAGTTTTTCTTACCTCAAATCTACGCCGTTCATAGGTATTTCTTGGATCGTTGTTCGTGTATAATGCTCGTTGGCATATATGGTAGGTGGATTGGTGTTAATTTTTCCAACTGTCATGTCTTTTGTGCATTTTTATGCCATGAACCCATGTTGGGGTTTCATGTGGCTGAGGCCGTTGCTATACTAAACACCTAGAATTGAATAGGTGATTAAAAATAAAATAAAATGTTGGTTGGGATCATTGCTTGGATCCAGGACCACCCCAGGGGTGCGTTCCACTGTTTAGCCGTTTGGCCCAGATACATGAGGGTATGACTTTAAAGTAGTACTTGTAGAATTTCCTCGAGAGGAATTTCTTGTTTACTGCATATTTTCATGTTAGGCATGGCCCGATTATTTGTTTAGCCTGAGGGCATTGTTGTGATTAGGATGAGGGTGAGACTATATTTGCCTGAGGGTGACGTTCTATTTTGCCTAAGGGAACCCTTTTGTGCCTGAGGAATGGACTTATGTGCCTGAGGGAGACACTTCCTATGCATGAAGGCAATTTCTATTACGCCTGAGAGAAATACATGCGAGTTGGATTCTGCATAGCCTGAGGGAAATCCTGAGTGTTTGGTTTACTATTTTAGCCTGAGGGCACGGTACTGGTTGGCCTGAGGGATTGGTGCTATTGAGAAAAACAATGTTGCTAAATTAAATGAATTAAATGATTAATAAAATGGCAATTTAACTGTTAAGTTAGTTACTTTTGAGTACTGCTTAGTTTATTGCATTTTACTACTGCACACTTGTTTCATGTTTTACACAAAGTTGAGAACGGGCCTTTGGTGGGTACCTACTGATATATATTTCTCACACCCTATTTCAGTCATGCTTTTCGGCCCAAACGGATTACATTTCTACAAGTGTGGATAGGGGAAAGAGTCCCTATACAGGTACTTGACTGTTGCTGTGGAGTAGGAGGGAATGGGACTGAGCCTAGGCTCGCGATGCCGCTGCCAGCTATTTTTCTTTGTTTTGTTGTACTCTGCTGTTTGTTTTACTGTATTGATGTATAACGTGTTCTGGATATTTTCTTATAACTTGAGACATGTTGCATCATTTTATATATATTGTTGGTTATATCCACTGCTGTTGTTTATTTCAGTTGTGTATGGTTTACTGCTTCCGCTGTCATTGTATGTTTTTATTTTGTATTCTGCTGTGCTACACTTTGACATATGAGGGCATAGTTTCCCCACTATCAGATCTGGGCCCTAGCTGCTAGTTAGCAGCCTCTGGCATTTGGGGAAATGCACTTGAGGTGACGTGGCGAACCGGGTTCGGGGCACCTGTGGAGTGGCACCCGCAACCGGGACGTTACAAAGTGGTATCAAAGGAGTTCTTTTCCTTGACATACTATTTGGAGCCTTAGTCAAGGATAGGACGGACCGGTAGTTGTTAATAAGCTATGCTCGGGCGTAGCTAACCCGTGTACAGGGAAAATCCAATTTACCTCATGTTGAAATTTTACTGATTTTGCAAATTACAGTTGATTTGTTTTCACCATTGGGTGATGCACTTGAGATTGTGTTATTTATACTTGATCTGTGGGTTCTATTTAGTTGCAACTCGATGAGATGAGGGAATGCCATCTCATGCATCATATAGGCACATGTTAGATATCACATTCCATGCATAGTTTCCATGCCATGTCGTTGCATTAGAATTTTGCATGTTGTTGTGATAGTTGCTGAGTTAGAAAAGCATGTTGTTGTGATAGCTACTTGATAAATACCTGCTTTTTGATAGAGTATTCTCTTGTGTGAGCCTGTTTAAAGAATGGACGCCAAACTTTGGTTTTTTGGGAGTATGGGCCCCCATTGACCAAAATTTGGTGGATCATTAGCTATTTATTAGTAAAAACACAGATAAGATGTCAAACTTTGATTCGTGGGGAGTATGGGCCCTCACGGGTCGGAATTTGACACTTAGGTGTTGTTTTCCAGTATTTTTTGGGTTCCAGAGAAGTTTCTGAGGCATACTGTCAGGAAACCCAGTATACACGCCGTGTAGTATCCTTATACACGCCGTGTATGTTTTTCTATTCAGGAAGAAAAATGAACTTTTTGAGTACATGCCGTGTATCCTAAGTACACGCCATGTAGTCTCTTCCCAAGTCACAAACCGTGTGGGCGGCGACACGGGGTAGGAAAGAGCTTGGGTAAAACACGACATGTACCATATATACACGCCATGTAGCGTGACCTGGGGACTCGGCCGTGTAACTAACAACACGGGTCGGTGACACCCCTCCTGGAACACGCTGTGTACCTATGGGAAACGCCGTGTAGTCTTGTCTAAGGACAGACCAGGTGGTGTTAGCCGTGTGGCGGGGAATCATGGTGGTGTACACGCTGTGTTCGGGTGTAACACGCCGTGTAGTTTTAAGCCGAGTCGTCGGTCGTGTCACAAACGGCACGGGAAATTGGAAAATAACACTATACATGCGATGTAGATATTATAAACACCGTATAGTTTTTGTTCAATGGGAGCCGTGTGGCTTAGCCATGTAGAAGGACCCGGGCAGGGGAAGGGGAAGTCAAGTACACGTCGTGTAGTCATTGTACACGCTGTGTAGTCTTGCTTTGAAAATCTTGAAATGCCATCTTCCTCTTGTTCCCTTTGTGGTTCCTTCACTTTTGGTCTTTGATAATCTTGTTCTAAAGGCGTGTTTTGACCTTGTATGTCATGCCGCCTAGACAACCGCGCGTTGTTCGCCGGGAGAGCGGCGACGACTATACTCTGGAGATGGTGGGCCATGGGCTACCAGTTGATCCACCAGCAGAGCCAGATGCGGTGCCAGCTGCTATACCAGACATAGGCACAGAGGCATAGTTCTATGAGGGCTTTATGCGGTTCATGCAGACCTTTCAGGGAGCACCGCAGGCTGCCACATCTATGGCCGAGCTGACACGTATCTTCCAGAAGCCGCATCCTCCTACGTTTTCAGGGGATGGCGAAACACAGGCTGTAGAGTCTTGGCTGGGATCGATGCAGACTATTTTCGAGCATCTTGTGACGCCTCCAGGGCAGAGGGTCAATCTCGCAACGTATATGTTGCGTGATTCCGCCAAGAGGTGGTGGGATGTTACCACCAAGTTAGAGCATCACAGGAACATGGCGTGGGAACACTTTGAGGCGGTCTTCTTTGATTTTTTCTTCCCAAAGACGCTAAGGGCAGATAGAGCTTGGGATTTTATGAATCTGCAGTAGGGCACTATGTCAGTGATGGACTACTGTGCTCATTTTATAGAGCATCAACGTTTTGCACCCGTGCTGGTGGGTAATGAGATGTTAATGGCTAAAAGTTTTGAGGATGGTCATCGTTATGACATCTGAGCGTTGGTGAATGTTTTCAGGTTGCCTTCAGTTCATGCTATTGTGAATCAGACACTAATTACAGAGAGGAACCTGCAGGAAGCTAGTGGTGTGGGCCAGGGTGGTTCTGCATCTGTTATTGGTACTATTTCTGCTGGCAAGAGGAAGAGACAGATGGACTTATCTCAGGGTGGTAGTACCATCCAGGAAGCTTTTTCAGGTGGCCCGATCAGGTGCTACCAGTGTGGTAGAGAGGGGCACAAGAGACCTCAGTGTCCACGTGACCTAGTGGAGTGTCGATCCCGTGACAAGATGGGTCATCTGCAACGCTTTTGCAGGGCGTTTTTACCTGTGGATAGTGAGAGGGGTTCTGTGCAGACTCTGCATATAGGAGCCGGACCAGTGGCTTCTTACCAGTCGGGAAATTGGGGTACGTTAGGGCGTGCAGGCAGAGATGGTGGTCATGGCCATGGTAGCCAGACACCAGGATGCCAAAGGCAGCAGGCCGGGATAGCTCAGGGTAGCCAGGCTGTGTTGTAGGGTCGTGGCACTGGGCAGGCATATGCAGTGTAGTAAACTCAGCAGGAGCAGGATCCCAGACCTTCTATAGTCTGAGGTACAATTCTAGTAGCTTCTCTCTTATCTTCTGTAATTTTTGATAAGGGTGTTGTGCATAGTTTCATATCTGTACCCATTGTGGAGAGCCTTGGGCTCAGTGTTTCTTCTTCTTCCGATATCATGATGCTAGACACTCCATTGGGGACTAGAACGGCTAGTGTGCATCAGTAAAAGGAGTGCCCCCTTGAGGTTGGTGGGTGTCACTTTCTTTGGGACCTCTATGTCTTAGAGATGAAGAGTTATGGCGTCATTCTCGAGATGGACTTGTTGGTTCCCTATCGAGCCTTTGTAGACTGCTATCGTCGCAGGGTGCGTTTCACATCACCATAGTGCGGAGAGTTTCTATACAAGGGAGAGTGGGATGTTCGGGAAAGTTGAGCTGGACCAGAGCATCATGAGCAAGGTGGAGTCATATCCCAGATTGCGAGTTTGTATCTCGATGATCAGGGGAATTGTCAAACAGATTTCCCTCCACTTGTTTATTGTTTCAGGGATGTCTTCCCAGACGACTTTTTGGGTCTACCTCCTTTGTGAGAGGTGGATTTCTCTATTGAGATCGTGCTAGGAACATCAACGGTGTCCATTCCACCTTATAGGATGGCTACACCAGAGTTTCAGGAACTCAAGAGGTAGTTATAGGAGTTACATGAAAAGGGTTTTATCCTACCCAGTACTTCTCCTCGGGTTTCGCAGGTCCTTTTCGTGAAGAAGGCGGATGATACCCTCAGACTTTGCATGGAATATCGGAAGCTGAACCAGTTGACGGTTAAGAACCGATATCCCTTTCGGAGGATAGATGATATTTTTTATCAGCTTCATGGAGAACGACTGTTATCGAAGATTGACTTGAGATCCGGATATCATCAGTTGTGCATGAGGCCATCAGATATACCACTTACAGCTTTTCGAAGAAGATATGGTCTTTACGAGTACTTGGTTATGCCGTTTGGACTCACGAATGTGCCCGCAGTTTTCATGGCTCTGATGAATCGGGTATTCCATCTGTATCTTGATTCTTTTGTGGTAGTATTTGTGGATGACATCTTGGTGTACTCTCGTACTCGATACGACCATGCCACCCATCATGAGATCGTACTGATTACACTGAGAGAGCATCGGCTATATGCTAAGCTCTCGAAGTGCCACTTTTGGATGGACCATATTCACTTCTTGGGTCATATCATCTCAGAGGCAGGAGTTGCAGTAGACCCAGAGAAGGTGAGAGCAGTAGTTTCTTGGGAGAATCCTAAGAACGTGTTCGAGATATGATGTTTCTTGGGGCTGGCTAGTTACTAAAGATTCTTCATACATGACTTCTCCCGCTTAGCAGTGCCCTTGATAGGTCTGACTAAGAAGGGTGTGAAGTTTGTTTGGTCGGAAGCATGCGAGACATCCTTTCAGGACCTGAAGGGAAGTTTGACATCAGCACCGATCCTAATACTCCCAGAGAAGGGGAAGATCTATACAGTTTATAGTGATGCATCAGGTATTTGGCTAGGAGCAGTGTTGATGCAAGGTGACTAAGTTTTTGCGTACGGGTCTCGGCAGTTGAGGCCACATGAGAGGAATTACCTGACGCATGATCTTGAGTTGGCTGATGTTGTGCATGTGTTGCGCTGTTGGAGAAATTATCTATTGGGGTATAATTCTGTGGTTTTCACCAACCAAAAAATCCTCAAGTATATCTTTACTCAACGTGACCGGAATCTGAGGCATAGGAGGTGGGTCAAGTACCTACAATCCTTCGATTTTGAGCTTGCCTATACACCTGGTAAAGGTAATGCAGTAGCTGATGCACTGTGTAGGAAGACTCAGATACATGGAGTGCAGGAGGCCAGTGGTGAGTGGAAGCTTATGGCATTGTTCTCTAAGATGCATATGAAGGTGCACGACATTCAGGGGAAGTATTATCTTTCATCTTTAGCTGTGACTTCTACCCTCTTGGACAGAGTGAGGATGAGGCATCTATGGGATCCAGAAGGCCTAGCTCTACGAGAGTCGGTGGCGAGTGGGGACCCTTCTCCTGGTTAGATGGTATGTGATGACGAGGTCCTGCATTTCATGGACGAGTATGGGTTCCAAGGGATACACACGAGGAGATGATGCAGTAGTTTCATGCGTCATCTTGGGATGTTTATCCCGGGGTTACCAAGATGTACCGTGACTTGAGGCGTCAGTACTGGTGGCCGGGTATGAAGAGAGATATAGCTGGTTTTATTGTGAGGTGTTCCACCTGTCAACAGGTGAAGGCGGAGCATCAGAGGCCACCTGGGCTATTACAGCAGTTGCCCATTCTCGAGTGGAAATGGAATGATGTCGCGATGGATTTCGTGACTCGATTGTCGAGGTCACCTCCTGGCAATGACGTCGTGTGGGTTGTTGTGGACATAATCAAGAAGGTAGCTCAATTCTTGCCGATTAAGGAGACCTTCGACGTAGACGATCTCAGGAGGCTGTATATCCGAGAGATCGTACGTCTTCATGGGGTCCCTCATTCTATCATTTCAGATAGGGACTCCCGCTTTACGTCACATTTCTGGCAAAGTTTTCAGAGGAAACTGGGTACATAGGTGCTTCTGAGCACAACATACCACCCTCAGACAGATGGCCAGTCAGAGCGTACGATAAAGGTGCTAGAGGACAAGCCGCGTGCATGCGTCCTAGACTTTGGGGGATCTTGGGAGAAGCGTATACCCCTAGTTGAGTCTGCCTATAACAATAGTTTTTAGGCAAAAATCGAGGTGACACCTTACGAGGCTCTATATGGCAGGCCATGCCGATCACCTATGTGCTGGTCAGAGGAAGGTGAGGCAGCTTTACAGGGACCATGTCTCGTACAGGAGACTTCTGAGTAGGTTCAGTTGATTTAGAAGCGGATGGCTACCGCGCAGTCTCATCAGAAGTCTTATGCTGATCGCCGCAGATGACCTTTGGAGTTTGTGGTCGGGGATCAGGTTTTCTTGCGTGTTTCTCCCAGGCTAGAACATGGGCAGACCAGAAGACAGGGTAAACATTCACCGAGGAATGTGGGGCCGTTTGAGATTCTGGAGAGAGTCGGGATGGTTGCCTATCGATTGCAGTTACCACAACAGTACCGAGCGATGCACGCCGTCTTCCATGTATCTCAGTTGCGCCACTATCATTCAGACCTGTCTCACACCTTTCAGCCAGAGGAGTTTGAGCTTCAGATAGATGCATCCTTTGAGGAGCATCCGATTCATATCTTTGATAGGATCACGAAGGTTCTCTGAGGCCAGTCAGTTCCTCTCATATGAGTGATATGGAAACATTGCCGAGTGCAGGATGAAACCTGGGAGAGGGATATCGATGTGCTTTCTCAGTGGCCAGAGTTGTTCATGGCTATATCTTCACCACCGTTGGAATGGAAATTCGGGGAATAATTTCTATAATGGGGGAAGTTTGTAAGAACCCAGTTCTTATTTTTGAGGTACGGGTTTCTTCCTTTTCCTTTTTCTTAAGTGTTTTTGAGAAAATATGGAAAATGGAGAAAAAATCCTAAATTTTGTAACTATACGCAATGTACTTTTCCACACACCACGTACTTTTGGCCGTGTGGGATGGGTTCACGGGGCATGTAGCCATGTTGGCGATGAGGGCTGTAGGAACTGACTACATGCCGTGTAGTGGTTCTTTACACGCCGTGTAGTCAGTCGGCATGCCTAAATAGTATGGTCGTGGATTAACTTCCAGCTGGGTGACAGTACATGCCGTGTACTCAGGAGTACATGTCGTGTACTCATGTTGATGGATGAACAGTGTGGCGGTGCCGCCAGAGGAGCAGTTAAATGAAGGGAGTACATTCCGTGTACTTGGAAGTACACGCCATGTACTTTGTTTTTTTTCAGCTTAAAACAGGCATTAGCCTCCTCATTTGGAAGAGGAGGAATTTGACCAGTTTTGAGCAAAAGGAAGAGGCCGAACCTTTGAAGATCCGCCGAGCGTTCGTCTGGAATCCGTTTCCACCTCGGACAATCTCGTTGGAACCGCGCGGGTAATCCCTCTCTTCTCCTAGCGTATCTCTTACCAATTCTTTCCCTAAAATGACTTATTTGAATTTGAATGATAGTTTTTCCTACCTCTGATCTACGCCATTCTTGGGTGTTTCTTGGATCAGTATTCGTGTATAATGCTTGTTGGTGTATATGGTAGGTGGCTTGGTGTTAATTTTTTCAACTGTCGTGTGTTTTGTTCATTTTTGTGCCATGAACCCATGTTGGGGTGTCGTGTGGCTGAGGACATTGCTATAATAAACACCGATAATTGAATAGGTGATTAATTATGATAATGAAATGCTGGATGGGATCATTTCTTGGATCCAGGACCACCCCAGGGGTGCGTTCCACTGTTTAGCCGTTTGGCCAGGATACCCGAGGGTATGCCTTTAAAGTAGTATTTGTAGAATTTCCTTGAGAGGAATATCTTGTTTACTGCATATTTTCATGTTGGTCATGACCCGATTACCTGTTTGGCATGAGGGAATTGTTGTGATTATCTTGAGGGCATGACTGTATTAGCCAGAGGGTGAGGTTATATTTCGCCTGAGGGTAACCTTTCGTGCCTGAGGGCTTGACTTCGGTGCCTGAGGGAGACACTTGCTACGCCTGCGGGAAATTTCTGTTACGCCTGAGGTCAATACCTGTAGGGTGGATTTTGTATAGCCTGAAGGAAATCCTGAGGGCGTGGTTTACTATTTTAGCCTGAGGGCATGGTACTGGTTGGCCTGAGGGCTTGGTGCTATTGAGCACAAAAATGTGACTAAATTAAATGTATTAAATGAATAATTAAATGGAAATTTAACTGTTAAGTTAGTTACTTTTAAGTACTGTTTATTTATTACATTTTACTACTGCACTCTTGTTGCATGTTTTACACACAGTTGAGCACGAGCCTTTGGTGGGTGCCTACTGTGATATATTTCTCACACCCTGTTTGGGTCATGTTTTTCGCCCCAAACAGATTACGTTTCTGTAGGTGTGGTTATGGGAAAGAGTCTCTATACAGGTACTTGACTGTTGTTGTGGAGTAGGAGGGCATGGGACAAATCCTAGGATAACGATGCCGTTTCCAGCTGTTTTGCTTTTTTTGCTGTACTCTTCCCTTTGTTGTACTGTATTAATGTATAACATTTTCTGGCTATTTTCTTAGAACTTGAGACAATGTTGCATCATTTTCTATATATTGTTGGTTATATCCACGGTTGTTGTTTATTTCAGTTGTGTATGCTTTATTGATTCCATTGTTATTGTATGTTTTTATTTTGTATTCCGTTGCGCTACACTTTGACAAATGAGGTCATATTTTCCCCACTATCAGACCTAGGCGCTCGCTACTAGTCAGTAGCCTCTGGCATTTGGGGAAATGCGCTTGAGGTCACGTGGCGAATCGGGTTCAAGGCTCCCGTTGAGTGGCACCTGGAACTGGGACGTTACAATAAATTTATTTTTATTATTAAGGAGATAAAAATAATCAAATTATAAATATAGAAATCTATTGGAGTTACAGTTTAAACCTATCTAATACAAAATAATTCAATAGTATATTTTTTTAAATCAATATATGAAACTTCATTACAATTTAAATTTATCAAACCTAATAACACTGGATTTAATTCAAAATCCTGACAAGAATGGACTATAAAATATTATGATAAATAGCCTATTATGTAATGGAAAATAGTATAATATACGTAAAAATAAATCCAATTAATGAATCAGAATATTCAGGGAACACATATTTAGAATATACATATTTGTGAAATAAAACAACCAGAACATGCCTATTGTCATAATATGATATTTTGATTCTGTGGATACTATTGGTATAGTGGGATTTGGGGTCATAAATAATACGCATGTTGGAAAAACATTTATTTACATAGAATTATGTATGAATAAAGGGAATTGGTTCAGATATGAAAATTAGTGGGCTTCTTGATAATATAACAGTGAATGGTTTCAATTCAAATATAAATACTTAGAACATGGTTGAAAGAGTGATTGAATTATGTGGTAGTTGTAAAAAACAAGAACATTGTGATAAAAACATCATGTAAATTTTTTTGAGATATAAATCCTATAACGAGAAGGAAAAATATTTTCTAAAGGACAATAAATATGAGAATTCATTCTTTGTATTGGTGAATTTTAAGGAATGTAAGATAGAAATACCTAGTATACATTATTATTGGTGATTTTAACCCTTAACTAGAGACATTGAAATTTTGGATGACATTGAGAAAAATGAAGTTGGAGTACTTTGTTCTATTAATTATTCCTCATTAAATATCAATTGTATTGGTACTATACAAATTACATATGAATAGAAAAACTATATAAATGTTTTGTTTTTTATGGTAGAAGCAGAAGTGTCTAATTGTTGGAAATCCATGTGATGAAGGAAATGAATTTTTATTTTAAAAGTTATCTAGAATTTTATTAAATAAAAACTACTAAAGAGTCATCACAATATTTCAAATAACATGTGGGAATTCATTTCAGAATGGTGATCCATCCATCTAAGGCTAAAAGAGTACTAAAGATGAAAATGAACTATGGATTATGTGTCATGGACACCTTGTACATGATAATAAGATATTTATCTATAATTAATAAGAAATTATTGATCCTAAAAATATCAAGATATAATGATAACTATTTTTTAAATAATGTTAAAATAGGATGATATCTCAAATGACGCATAAGATGGTGGACATACAATCCACTAGACTATTTGAACTGGAATATTTAGATGTTTGTTGGACCATGAGGAGAAAAATACAAGGGTTGATATATATATATATATATATATTAGGTTCTTGGGGTTACAATTACATTTAATCACAGGCACCACACACATAGACCAGAAAATCGAACCATAGCCCCCCCAAAGGGGATAACCCACCCATCATGCCTTATTTATTCAGTATATAGATCATAGCCCCAGTGGGCATGAATGTTATTATGTGGACTATAGTCTCACTGGTCATGAAATCCCATTACATGGCCTTGAATGCCCAAATTTTCAACTCTAAATCCCTTCAAAGAATTATTTTTCTACAGTACTCGGGCATCCATAATACTTTATACATTTTTGTTGCCTCTATAGTTCCTGGTACAAAAACTACCACCGCTACTGTACAATTGGTGCTACAATCCCGCCGCTACTAGAATGCTACTACAGTACTACTATAGTACTTCAACGATAACTTGCACCCGATGGATAAATAAAGAGATTTGTTTTTACTTAAAAATAGAGTCTATTGATGATGAAAACGAATAAACAATATTTCTTTTAGAAAAAAATCAAAGAATATACAAGAATTTTTTAGAAAACAATCAGAGAATAAACTAAAACATCAGTATAATAGAAAATAAAACACTAAAAATGGTTTAAATGAGTGAAAAATTATATTTTTGTGGAAATGGAAAAAAACCAAGCTATCCAAACAATTAAATAAAATATTATTTTATATTGAATATATTTTCATTATTGCGAACATCCAAAATATATGTTTTTCAAGAGATGAAACCCCTGAATCCTGATATGAGATTTGGAGTAACAAAAAACACATGAAATAAAACTCAAATTATTTTAAATCCCAGGTTATATGAAAATCATAAGAAAAAATCTTCTTAATTTTGATGAAAAGGAAGAAGTGGGAACCTGGATAGGGTATCATTCTAATGGTAGTAGTTATAAGTGATCAAGAAATGGTTATCATAGGTTGTTGGAATGATTATATGCAAAAATACATGAAAATTAGAAGAAAATAGATGGGTTTTTTTGGGATTGAAGATGAATATTATAGAGTTGGAAACTTTGAGATTTCTAGAAATAATATTAATGAGAAACTAACTGAATAAGTTATAGTTGATATTGATTCAGATGTTACCTAGGATGAATAAGAGACTAAGAATTATGAACATGAAAATAAAAGTCTAAAAAACTATTTATTCTATGAATATTATTGGCCAATATGATACACCATTCTAAACTAGAATAAGGTTACTATTATAAAATAAAACTGCAGTTTTTTCACATGTTGAAACTAAAACTATAGCTGAGGTAGTTGAGAATTAAGGTGTCCCAAGATGAAAATAACAAAAATAGTAAAATAATATCATGATTTAATTAATAAATTTCATAAATATTTTCAAAAGCCAAGGATGAAATGGTTTACTGTCTGAGAGATTAGCTACATAGATAACTTATTTTACAAAAAAATTCACACATTTTCTCATAATTGTGTTCTTATGAACAATTTTCTCGAAATATATCGTGATATAATCATCATCATAACATGGGGAATGTAAACATAAGAATTTAGTGATATCTAATTAGTTTTTAATATATATTTTCTTCATATTGAGGCAGATCATAACTAAATAATTATGGAAGCATAAAAGATATGAAATTTGTAATAACCCAATTCTGGGTGCTGCCCAGAGGTGCCCCGTACCCGGTTGGTGACAAGGTCTCAAGTGCATTTCCACAAATTCCAGAGGCTTCTAACTAGCAACGAGGGACCTTGGGTGTCATAGTGGAGAAACTAATTCCTTATTGTAAGAGTAACAGAGAAAAAGTAAAACAGATGACAATAGAAGAAACCTAAAAGTAATAATAAACTGGAGCACATACATAAATGATGCATGATACATATGTCTAGGACTGCATCCAAACAAGTCATAATTCTAGAATATATAAATAAACCAAAGTACAAAAGAATATAGATGAACTCCAATAACATCACAACAATCAGCTTGGTCACATGTTCTCCATCTCTACAACATTAATTTACTTGAAGTAGAAGAGCGCTTTCCCTTATCTATACCCGCAACAAAATAATCTGTTTGATCCCAAAAGCATGACCCAAATATGGTGTGATACTAATCTCAGTAGTTAACCACCAAAATATTTGTGCCTAATAGTTACTGAATATATATGGTAGGAAAAAAACAAAAATAAGAAGTAAATAAAGAAGTACTGAAATGTAATAATGCTACCAATTCAATTACAATCAATTTACATTTAACAGTTTAGCCAACCAATTAAAAAAACAATAAACCCTCTGGGAATGTTCTCACAACCTACCCCCTCTAGTTCAGCTAAAAATATTAAGTAACCCTCTAGGGGGTTCTCATAGCCTAACCCTTATGGTTCAATTTACTATAAGGATATAGCGAAGCATCTCTGAGGAATCACTCATCGTCAATTCCCCCTATAGTCTTTTAATGGTAACCTACATGCACTCAGAGGAATCACTCATTGTAAATACCTCATGTGGCCTTGTAACATAACTATATACACTCTGAGGGAGCACTCAACATCAATACCCCCTATGGTCTCATAGTGTGATAATTATAATAGACACTCTGGGAAAGCCCTCAACGTCAATTTCCCTTATGGTCTCACTACACCAGGTTCTCACAGTCCTGTGTAAAGAAATCTTACACAAATGATAATTAGCATCTGAAGTAAACCTCATGAACTTTTAGGCTAAAGATACTACAACATATCATATCATGTCAGATAATAATCACTCTACCCAACAATACTAGGCATGGAAGGCATGCAACAGCCTAACAGGGAAGGCTAGACCAAACAGTCAAAAACAATCAAATATGGGAAAAACATCAATTGCTTGGCAATGATAACCCTATTCTCAAATAAGTAACCTCTATCAAATCAAACAGGGCATAGCAGTCAAATAAAAGGGATCAAACCATAAACACAAAATACACCAAATGAGGATATTGGGCACTTTTTCACATAAAACTCAATGACTAACTACGGAAAGGCACAAACCCCCTACCTCAACATTGTAAGATAGATATACTCTAGCATCAGCCCTTGGATCAACCTAGAATGTGGTAGATCTATAAAAATGTCAAAAAAATGGTCAACTGAGGATAACTTTAGAGAAAAGAAATCAAGAGATGATGTTCAAGAAGAAAATAGAACTCACTGATGCAATTTCAACACAATCGATGATAGTCTAATCGGGGAATGGATGACGAGTCAGGGGATCAGAGAAGATTTACGGCATTACATGCGCTTCTGGATGAGTCCTACATAGAAGATGGGCATTATGCCAATTATACGTGACCCCGGTCCATTTAATGAAAAAAATAAAGTAACGACATGTATTTTAAAAGTACACGGTGTGTAATTGCCTTTTCCGGCATTCGCATTACGTGGTCTCCAGGTCACCAAATATGGCCATGTACTCGGCCATTACATGGCCAATATACGGACACCTGTGGTAACCGGGTACACGGCATGTACTTCTAAGTACATGGCGTGTACTCCTAAATCTTCCATAAATTCATTTTTTTTCTCAAAAACAACCAGAATGGAAAAACATACTAGAAAAGAAGATCCAAGTTAATTAAAACTTCCCCCCTTAAAGAAATTTGTCCCAGAATTTCCTTTGTAAGGGGGGGTAGAAGAATAATCTTTGAATAGCTCTGACCACTGTGATCGTACATCGGTCTCCCTCTCCCATGTCTCGTCATGTACTCCCTCATGCTTCCATAGCACTCATACCAGAGGAACGGACCGACCATAGAGAACCTTCGCACTTCGATCAATAATCCAGATAATATGCTCCTCGAAAGAAGTATTCACTTTGAGCTCAACCTCCTTTGGATGGAAAACATGAGATGAGTCTGAGAAATAACGTCGGAGCTGAGAAATGTGGAAGACATCATGCATAGCCTGGTACCTCTGAGTTAGCTGCAACCATTCATCAGCCGGTCCAACTCTCTCCAACACCTCAAATGGCCCAACGTACCTTGGCGAAAGCTTACCCCATCTCTTAATCCTCTTGTGTCCCAAAATCGGTGTGACATGAAAGAAAACATGATCTTTGACCTCAAACTCCATAGGTCATCTCTTTCGATCAGTATAAGACTTTTATCTTGACTATGCAGTAGTTTTCCTCTTCCGAATGAACTCTATATGATTTGTGGTCTCCTGGACAAGACATGGTCCCAGCTTAGCTGCCTCTCATACCTCCAGCCAACATAAGGGTGATCAGCATGGCCTGTTGTACAAAGACTAGTAAGGTACCATCTGAATAGTTCCAGAAAAATATTATGTTAGTAAAAATCCACAAGAGGTATGTGCTTCTCCCATGAACCTCCAAAATCTATGATGCTTTCTCAAAGCATGTCCTCAGGAACCTGAATTGAGTGCTCTGACTGTCCATCTATATGGGGATGGTAAGTTGTACTCAGAAGTACCTATGTAACCAAGGCCCTCTGAAGTCCCTTCCAGACCCGAGAGGTAAAACGTTTGTCCCTATCTGAAACAACGGAGTGTGGATCTCCATGTAAATGCACAATCTCTCGAATATACAACCTTCCATGCTCATAAACAGTGAAGGTATCCTTGATCATAAAGAAGTGATCAGCCTTCATGAGTCTTTCAATGAAAACCCATACTGCATCATTCCTTTGAGGCGACCTCGGTTAACCTATTATTATGTCCATTGCAACATTATTACACTTCCACTCGGGAATGGGTAACTGATGAAAATGCCCTATTGGTCACTGATGCTCCACCTTCACCTGCTGACAGGTGGAACACCTCATGAAAAACCAGAAACATCTCTCTTAATACCTATCCACCAATACTGACGGTGTACATCACGATACATCTTGGTGACACCAGGATGCACTTCCCAAACTGAGGAATGAAAGCCCCACATCATCTCCTCGCGTATGTCTGCTGACACAAATACACGCCCATGAAAATGAAAGATATCATCCTCGCCTACTGTCCATCCAGGAATAGGCTACTCTCCGGACACACTCTCCTATAAGACTTGGAAATATATATCTGATAGACGCCTCATTCGCACTCGATCAGTGAGAGTAGATGTAACAACTATAGAAGATAAAAATGTCTGCCCCTGTCTATCGTGCACCTCAAATGCATCTTAGTGAATAGATCCATAAGCTGCCACTCACTGCTGGTCTCTAGAAGTTCCTATATCTGAGTCCTCCTACTCAGCGCATTAGCCATTGTGTTGCCTTTTCCAGGCATATGTTCATGCTCAAATTCGAAGTACTAGAGGTACTCAACCCACCTTCACTATTTGAAATTCAGGTCACGCTGAGTGAATATATACTTGAGACTTTTGTGATTGGTGAAAACCACAAAATGCTCTCCCAGAAGATAATGTCTCTAACAGCATAAAGAATGAAAAACTGCAGCCATCCCAAGATCTTGTGTCGGGTAATTTCTCTCTTGTTTCCCTAACTACCGAGAGACATACACAACGATTCATCCCCCCTACATAAGAACAGATCCCAGCCTTACACCTGATGCATCACAATACAAATTTTAACTCTTTACCACCTCTGGAAATACTAGTATCAGTGATGAAGTTAACCTCCATTTGAGATCCTGAAATGCTGACTCACAAGAATCTGACCACAAGTAATTCACAACCTTTTTATTTAGGCCCATCAGTAGAGATTCTATGTTTGAAAAGTTCTTATATAACACGTCTGTAGTTACCATCCAACCCTAGAAAACTATATACGTCAAAGACGTTCTTTGGATTCTCCTAAGAAACTACTGCTCTTACATTCTCTGGATCTACTAATAATCATGTCTCTGGGATAACATGACCCGAGAAGTTAATTTGGTCCATCCAAAAGTTTCATTTTGAGAGATTAGCATATAATTAATGCTCTCTCAGTGTACTCAAAATTATCTCAATATGGGTAGTGTGGTCGTGTCGAGTGTGAGAGTTCACCATGATATCTTCTATGAATACCACCATGAAAGAATCCACATATGGGTGGAACACTCAGTTCATTAGTGCCATGAAAACATCAGGCATGTTCATGAGACTGAATGGAATAACCACAGGCTCGTATAGACCATAGCTACTCTGGAAGGATTTAAGAGGTACATTTGATGGTCTAACACACAACTGATGGTAACCGAATCTCAATTCAATATTCAAAAACACCCACGATCCTCAAAGATAATCAAAGATGTCATCAATCCTTAGCAAGGGATATTAGTTCTTGACCATAAATTGGTTAAACTTCCAATAATCCACACAAATTCCGAGGGTACCATCCACCTTATTCGCAAATAGGACAGGTGATCCCCATGGAGAAGTACTAGGTCAGATGAAAGCCTTTGTCTGTAAGTCCTCCAACTTCTTCTTGAGCTTCTATAACACTTGTGTAGCCATCCTATAAGGAGGAATGGAAATTGGTGTCACTTCTGGCATAAGATCAATAGAAAATTATACCTCTCTCTCTAGAAGAAATCCTGAACAGTCTTCTGTAAAAACATCCCTGAAACGATCCAACACTGGAGGAATGTCTGTTTGTGAAGTTCCCTGGTCAGCCAGATATAGAATAGAAATCTAGGCTGTAACTCCTCCAAGACCATGATTCTCGGGTCCTACTCCGCTCGCCTAGACATTCCATTCACCCTTATGCGGAAACGACCTGCCCTCTAGGGATGTGAAACTCACCCTACAATGTTAGCAATCGACAATTTCCTTGAATGGAACTGACCAATACATTCTGAGAATAACGCCATAACCTATCATTTCTAAGATATAGATATAGCATAAGAAGTGGAACCCACCAACCTCCAGAGGGAACTCCTTGCATTAATATACACTAGCCGTTCTAGTCCCCAACAGAGTGTCTAACATCAAGATATTGGCAAAATAAAAAGATTCAGAGCCCAAGACACTCCACAACACCAATAGATATAAAGATATCGGAAGCCCCTGTATTTAAAAGAGATGACGATAAAACTGAGGGAACTAGGATCGTACCTCGTACTGTAGAGGGTTTGGGATCCAGCTCCTTCTAGGTCTGCTCCACTACAAAATTGTGACCTGCACCACGACCCTGCCTGAGCCCTCTCAGCTGATCCACCCTGTTGTTGCTGAAAGCATGGTGACTGGCTTCCATGGAATTGACCTACACCTCATCCTGAATGTCAAGAAGAAATCCAGTTCCCAGACTGATGAGATATTTGTGGTGGTACTCCTAAACGAGGAGTCATAGAAGAACCCCTATTTCTAACTACTAGTGAGAAGAACTGATAGAAGCGCTGAAGATATCCCATCTTGCAGTAATATCGGCCCTCCACTGGGTCTCTCGAGCAGTGTGGCCTAATATTCCTAACATTCCCACACTGGTAGCATTCCACCTGGATACCTGAAGATGCATTCCGCCTACTCGGATCCCCACATGTAGACTCTCTGTGGTGCTTCCTACTATTAGCCAGAGAAGTACTAACTCTGGATGCTGAACCTCCCTGGCCCACAGCTCCAGAATCCATCAGGTTGTGCTCTGTGATCAGTGCCTAATTTATGATAGAAGATATAAAAGTCAACCTGAAGATGTTTACTTGAGCCCGAATGTCTTGCCTGATACCATTTTCAAAATTCCCCACTACGAACAACTCATATCCCCTCAGAATGGGTGTAAAGCGTTGTAGCCCTGCGAAGTGAGAAGAATAATCCATGACTGAAAGAGTACCCTTCTCCAAACTCATGAACTCTCAGACTCGATCGACCCTCAAAGTCTCTGGGTAAAAGTAATCATACACTAAAACGCCTCCCAATCCATACCCTGCTGGCATCCCAGCTATGAGATCACATCCCACCATCTCTTGGCAGAATCAAAAACCATATACGTATAGAGCTTGACTGTCCTATCTAGAGGCATTTCCAGATGTTCAAAGATAGATAGAATGGATTCTAACCATGAGTCGGTATCTTGAGACCCTCCTTCTCCTGAGAAGGTGGGAGGATTTTTCTACTAAAAGACCCATGTAAAATATTCCATTGACAGGGTAGGATGTGGTTCTCCCTATAAGGTCTGCATAAAACTCCTAATACCCGCTCAGATCTATGCGTCAGCACCTATGTCCAGAATGACGGCTGGTGCCAAGACAAGCACAACTAGAGGATCTTCTAGTAGTCCCTGATTATCCATATCTGGTGTCTACTCACATCCCTGTAACTGGTGGACAACCGAAGGACGTATCAGTGGCATGAATCAGCAAGGTCAAGTGAACAACTTAGATCAAGATTATAAAGGACTACAACATAGATGTGTAATAAGGGAACAACAGAAAGAAATAATTCATGTTTTTCAGAACAAGTATGCATGGCGTGTATAATGACTACATGGTGTGTTCCCTTAAGCCTGCACATGGGCATGTACTTTTTCCAAAACTGGTCGTGTAACACCCCATACACATGGCGTGTTTTCCTAAGACACGACATGTACTTTAATCCTCTTCTGCTACCCAAGTTGTATTACACGTCTAAGCCACACAATTCTCCGAGAACATGCCTACATGGCATTTTAGTGCCAGAAATGGTGTGTACTAGAAGAACATCACCGACCCATGTTGTTCATCACATGTCAGGTTACACAGCTCACTCTGCACGACATGTTCCATAAGGACAAGACGCGTACTAAAAGGATTCCACCGCCATATGTTTTTCATTAAACTACTGGATATAAGGGTTATACTACACAACATGTTCAATCTTGGCACGACATGTATAACTTATGTTTTATCCATCCATGTCATTAGTCACATGGGTGGACACATGGTCTACACCACACATTTTGTACAATAGGTACACAACTTGTTCCCCCAATGAATTCCCAACCTCGTACCTCAGGCCACACATCCAGTGACACCGTTTGAGACTACATGGAGTGTACATACAGTACACGACATGTACTTAAGAAAAACAATTCCTTCCTGAACAGAAGGACACATTGTGTGTATTCATCATTTCACTAATGTGTATTCTGAGGTTTTCCAGACATTAAGCCTCAGAAACTATTCCAAAACCCATAGAAACACTAAAACGAACATTAATGTGACAAATTCTAATCTATGAGGGCCCATACTCCCTGTGAATCAATTCTTGGCATCTTTTACATGTCATATACTATAAAAGAGAGCATTGATCCACTAAATTCTGATCCTGGAGGGCCCATAACACCTCAAGAACCAAAGTTTGATGTTCATTTAAACGAAACCTTAAAAAATCCAATACCCTATCAGAAGAAAGTATTCTATCAAGGAATCTATCACAACGACATTCATATATAGCACAACATCTATCAAAACAATATACAATCACTGATGCAACCTAAATGGCATGGAAAGAATGCATGAAATGTGATCTCTAACTAGTGCCTATATGATGCATGATATAGAATACCCTCATCTCATCAGGTTGAAACAGAAATAGAACCTCAATAACATCAATAATAATAGTACAGAACATGTGAATCACCCAATGGTGATATCGAATAAACTGTAATAATTGAAAAACCAGAAAAAAATTGCAATAACGAGGTAAATTGGCTTTTCCCTATACACGAGTTCGCTACTCCTGGGAACATCATATTACCAAGTACTTATTCATTACTATACATGGATATAGACTCTAAAAAGTAAGTCAAGAATAAAATTAATCCTCTAATACCACTTTGTAATGTCTTTATTACGAGTTTCGCCTACTGGTGTCCCATACCCAATTGGTTACATGGACTCAAGAACATTTCCCCAAACACCAGAGGCTGCCGACTAGCAGCGAGGGCCCTTGGGTGTAATAGTGAGGAAACTATTCCCTTATTGGAAGAGTAACACAGTGGAAGTAAAACAGATAAAAATAGAATAAAATATATGTAATAAACAATTGGAGCACATAAATAAATGATGCATGATACATATGTATAGGAAAGAAGCAAAAAAAGACACAATACGCGAATATAGAAATAAACCAAAGTACAAAAAAAACAGATGAACTCCAGCATCATCGCAAGCCTCAGCTTGGTCCCATGCTCTCTAGATCCACTACAATCAAGTACATGATGTACCAAGGTGCTTGCCCTTATCTGTACCCACATCAATATAATATTTTTGGGCCCAAGAGCATGCCCAAAACAGTGCATAAGACTAATCCCAATAGGTAACCACCCAAAGATCTGTTCCTAACAGTCAGTGAATACATATGAAAGGCAACAAGCAAAAATAAGAAGTAAACAAGGAAGTACTCAAAAGTAATAATGTTAAAAATTCAATTTCTATCAATTTATATTTAACAGTTTTGACAAACAATTAAAAATACAAGCAACCCTCTGGGAAAGTTCTCACAACCTATCCCGTCCGGTTAAACTATCAATCTAAATTAACACTCTAGGTAGTTCTCATAGCCTAACCCCTTAGGTTAAATTTACAACAAGGATATAGAGAAGACTCTCTAAGGAAGCACACACCATCAATTCCTCCTATATTGATGTGTGATCAAACACTCTCTGAGGAATCACCCCCCATCAATTCCCCCTATAGTCTTTTAACGATATCCTACAGGCACTATAAGGAAGCACTCAACATAAATTCCTCATGTGGCCTCATAACGTAACTATAAACACTCTGAGGGAGCACTAAACGTCAATCCCCCTATGATATCGTAGTGTGATAATTATAACAGACACTCAGGGAAAGCCCTCAACGTCAATTTCCCCTATGGTCTCACTACACCAGGATCCCACAACCCCGTGTAAAGAAATCATGCCCAAACAATAATCAGCATCTAAAGTAAACCTCAAGAACTACTTGGCCAAAAAAATTACAACATATCATAGAATTTCATAATATAATCACACCAACCAACAATACTAGTCATGGAAAGCAAGCGGCATTTTTACAGGAAATGCTAGACCAAACTGTCAAAAATATGAAACATGGGAAAAACATCCATATCCTGGAAAAGATAACCCCATCATCAAACAAGTAACCTTTATCCAATCAAGCAAGGCATAACAGGCATAGAAAATGGCTAAAACCATAAACACACAATACCCCAAATGAGTGTATTTGGAACTCTTTCACATTTACCTCAAAAAAATAACTACGAAAAGGTACAAACGACCAACCTCGGCGTTGTACGATCGATATACTCCGGTGTCGGCCCTTGGATCAACCTAGAACATGGTAGATCTAAAAAAAATGTCAAATATGTTCAACTGAGGATAACATGAGAGAGAGGAGAAATCTGGAGATGATGTCCAAGAATAAGGGAGTACTCAAGAATGCAATTCCAACGCAATCTATGACAGTCGGATCAGAGAACAGACAACTAGTCGAGGGATCGGAGAAGATCTGCACCTGTACGGATACTCTGGGATTAGTTCGAACTATAAGACGTGTGTTCTGACGATTAGACGTGACCTTGTTCTATTTAATAAAAAAAAATAAAGTACACAAAATTTATTTTAATAGTACATGGTGTGTTCTTACATTTTTCATCCTCCTCTTTAGGTGGCCTCCTGGTCACCGCACACGGCCATGTACTCGTCCATTAAATGACTAGTACATGGTCACCCGTGGTAGTCAGATACACGATGTTCAATTATAAGTACAAGACCCGTACTCTTGAAATTTTTATAAATTACTAATTTTCTCAAAAACAACCAGAAAATAAAAAACATACTAGAAAAGAAGATCTGGGGTCTTACAAAATCACTCAAAAAATATCAAAATTAATATAAAATTGTTGTACCATTTAAAAGTCTGTAGTACTTCTAAAATAATAAATAATCATGAATATATGTAATTTTATAAAAATGATATGATTTTTAAAAATATTGTATAACTTTATAAAAAACATATAAATATGGAAACACCGTAATCATATGAAAACTTTTGTGAGAAAATTCATTATTCCCATTTATATTTTACAAAACTCATTATTTTCTGGCCTTGAAATGTGAGAAAACCCCTCATGCCCATTCTTGTGTATAAAAAACTCATTATGTCTATGTAAAACTATTTCATGAGATGTAAAATAAAATCCATTATTCCATCATCATCTAAACACATTTGTGCACTTAAAATCAATCATAACCATTTCTTAAAAAACCCATTAAAAAATAATGGATTTCCTAAACGTACCAATATATGTCATCCAATTTTCATAAAGAACCTAGAGAACCGATTGAAATGGTATAAAATAATATCATAAATTAAATAATTTTATACAAAAAATATTTACCACTCCAAATAATCACACAATAAAAAACATAGAATGATATTATAAACATAACTCCATTTGGGATAGATCATTTTATAATAATTGAAACTAAAAAAGGGAAATATATTTTTGATAACATTTTTTTCCATTTATATAAATGTCATAGATACAAGTCTATTGGAAAAAATTTTCATTTTATTAAAAGAAATTGAAAAGAAAACCTTTCATAAAAATGGTTATGGTTCCAAAATTTTTTCCCCTAAAAATGAAGAGTGAACATAATCAAAAATGGATTGCCTTGGAATATGAATTCTAATAATAAATTTTGTAACACTATAAAAGGGGTTTGAGCTACTATATATCTTACCATTAACATTGATTTCCATAGAAGTGATTTAACAACATGTATATAGAATTTTAATATCATAATCACAAATCTCAAAACCTTAATATAAAAGAAATAATTTTTTAAAATTATTTATGACTATATATCACAAACATATTAACTGATTGTTGTTTATTTTCATTATCTACTGTTCAAAAAATCAATTGTTTGTTTCATAAAAAATTAACGAACATTAGATCAATTATTTCATAGTGGTTTCCATTTAATTATTTCTATATATTTAAAGTTATAAGAATCATTATTTTATAATTATTTATTATTTTTCATTTCATTAGGAGAAATACATTAATATGGCTTCATAAAATAGAAATCACGATGAACTAGTTTTTAATGTGTTGAATTCTCAAAATGTGATATGTTAATATATATTTTAAATACCAATAAAACATTAAAATATCATTAATACTTCATTAATATGTAAGTATGACATGATATAACCATTTAATGACATCCCATAATCAACTATTACAGGTTCATTATAACATCTTTTACATCAGTGGTAAAACCAGACCAAAGGGTAGCATATTAAAAGTATTTTTGTGAGTAGGTAATGTCTTTAGATAATGATTTTTTCTAATATTAAAAAAACATAATTATTATCATATATACTCATTAAATAGAATTTTAGAACCGTTCATGAGTGGTGGCGATGACAAATTAAATTCATTGTTCATGGAGGTGGTAGTCCACTGCACATACAATTACCAACCTCATTTATCAGGGAATGGAAGGAATGATGGTATATGAAACAAGGAAATTTATTAATTTTATTTATATATTATATAAAATATTAATTCATCCAATAAATAATTAAAAATATCCTTGATATTCAGTGATGAAAAAAATCCAACATCGCTTTTTGGAGGTGGCAATCTACACATACGCATGATCGATGTTATTTTATTTTCTTAGTGGATTAAAACTATTGAATATTTATTTTCAAATTAATAAATCTTTATCTCAGTATACTAATGATACTGATTTAATTATATTAATAAGGTTAGTTAAGGTTAGGATAGTAAAAAATAAGAATAAAATAGAAAGAATAAGTGGATACGCACGTCGGGGACTTACATTTTGTCTAGAAATTATTCTTTGAAATAAAGGCCTTATTCTTATTAATAATGACCAAAGTATTTCATAAGTGGGATAGAATTTTGGGATGAGAAATCTTTCATAAATTCAAGTTGAAATTTTATAGTTTTGTTAGTATTGATGTGGTGTAAGTGATATATTTTTATAAGTGAAGAGAAGGGTAATTTTTGAAGTTACCCTTGCATTTTTCTTAATATAATGTTTATATTAATAGTTAAATTATCACAAAATCAAAAAATGTGGATTCAAATATGGGTGTTGGTTGAAAGTAACTCCAAACCTAATTTAATAAAAAACATTATTTCATATTACCATAGGTAAAATACTTTTTATCATTTTCACTTTTTTACCGATATAACTATTTTTTACCTTAGTGATTAATTTAATCAAAGAAAATTATTTTATTATATAATTTTTAAAATATAATTTCAATCATGAAAATTGTTTTAACAAAAAAATTCTCAATGTGTGAACTTTAAATTTTAAATCAAACACTCTTAATAAAGTAAAAATAGTTCTCAGAAAAATGATTTTTTAGCATTAAATTTATATATAATTTAAAATTATCATAAATTCATATTTTAATCAGATAAATATATTAATTAGAAATAAAATAATGTGCATGAGAATAAATGGAATAAAAAAAATATAAGATCACCTTGAATACATTTTACTCAATTAAATGATTGATTTTTTTTATTAAACTAATATTTTAATTTATTTCTAAGAATGATAGACATTGAAATCATAAGCTTAAATAATATATTAAAATGAATAATTTTATTCTTTGAATATATATTTTAATAAATAAAATCTTTTTTAAACTCCTTGTATATTATTATATAATTATAAAATAATAAAAAATATAATTTTAACAAAAATTTTATTTTCTACTAAAAAATATATCTTTTCATAAAAAATATAAAAATTAGTAACATGTAAATTTTGATGTGACGAAATAATAAAATGAATTTTATTTTATCAATTTGTAATTATAAAATTTTTGAATTTAATTTTTAGAAGATAATAAATAATATAAATAAATTTACTTTTATTAAAATAACATTTTTCAATAGTTTCTCAATGTTAATAATTTATATTTTAATGGTGATATATTTTAAGGGTTTACTATATTAGTGTTTCTGATAGCTTAGTTAATAATGTTTTAAAAATATGTTTTGGATCATTTACATTGGGTGTAGCATGTAATGAATTTCATAGATCATAACATCAATTTTACAGGGTCTTGAATTCCATGTCTGGATAAACATTGGGAGTGGATTGCTGTAAGGAATGAAGAGTTTGATTAAATACAGAATAAAACCAGTTGAGAGATTATAAAATATCTAAAGTCATTAATTTTATTGGTTACATGTGGTACTTCAGAAATATACTCAATAAAAATTGGGGAGTCATAGGAATAAATTATACACTTCTGTGTAAGGGTTATTCTAAAATGGAAGGATCTGAGATTGAAGAAAAATTTTCAATAGTGCTAAGTCTATATACTATATAGATACTCATGGAATTTGAATCTCACAAAAAATAAAATTTGTATCTAATGAAATTAAAATATACCATACTTAATTTTTATATAAATTATGATGTATTCAATAAACAACTTAAGGGGATTTCCATTGATAAATAAGGTATTACTGTACTCTAGGTTACATTATATCAATATAGGATCATCAGCCCCATCATTCCTAGTATTCAATTGTAATGACCCAATGTTTTTCAATGGAAATACTTTCTTAAAAATATATCATAAAATCACATTAAAACACAACATAAGGAACTAATACATGTTAAGTGACCTTTAAACACAAGTTTTTCACATATGTGTTTGGAATTTTGAAAATCCAACATACACGGTTGTGTTCAAGATGATTTTTTGAGTATAATAGAAAAACCATAATTTATGGTGAATAGTAACTTACTCTTATGAATATTAACATACCCTTATGAATAGTTATATACCCTAATGAATAGTAATCTTACCTATGGTAGCATAAAAATAATATTCAAGTGAAACTATGATGTACCTATATTTTAGAATAAGTAAATGATTGTTTTAAAACTGGGTTTTTAATAATAAACTTTCATTTTGATTAAGTATTATATTAATCATATTTAGAAAAATATGTTTGAAAAATGGACATCTTATTTGGATTCTACACATTGAAAAATGGTTGGGGTGAAGTTTTTGGATTTTTCTGAAATACTTGAATTTTTGATTAATAGTGAAATACCATAATTTACAAAAATAAGCTAAATAAGCTAATTATAGAGTCATGTATGATGTTTCGCTAATTTAAGCCGACTTGGTTTGGGATCACATGATAAAATTAATATTCTTTGTCATTTAATACTCACTATTCCTTGTCTTGAGGAGAAATAATAAACTAATGAATCTTATATTGGGAAAACTCGTCTCCCCTCCACTATAAATATCACCCTTCACACCCTCATTCTCTCACACCTATCAAGATTCAAGACATGTATAAACAATTCCCAATAATCTTCCCTAGCCCCTCCCCCACGTTCAAGAGCTTCTGGTCTCATCAAAAGTCCAAGCCTAGACCCCTTAATGAGGATCTCAAGAGGAGGATTCAAGAGGTAATTTCTCTCCCTCTTCTCCATAAATTCCTTTCAATTTCAAGTTCTTTTCTTATTCTCTCCCCACCTATTTTTGTCCAAATGCTATGGTAACTCCATTATCATACATATAATGGAATTTTATGATTCTAATGGGATATTATATCACCCAACCCCCTTTTTTCTCTTCTTTTTTTATAAATAAAACGTAGTTCATGAGGTGTTAATCTATCACCTTCCAGAACGACATGTTTTTTTTACCATTTCTACTATCAGATATGGTCATGAAATCATTTTTATAGTTGAACCAGAATATTTTATATGTATTATTTCATATTTAATGTTCTATAACTAACTTATATACATATTACTAAATGATTAATCAAAACAAGTTTGTTGTTGTCGGAAACCCGTCCAAATTAATTCAAACAATCATCATTTAATTCTTATCTAAGGATTCATCCACATGGTATACAATGAAATTCAATATATGATAATTTTAAATTCTGTAATATCATTAATAACATGTAGTATCAGTTCTGTATGTTTACCCATGTCCTACCCAACTGTCAATTTATGAATACAAGTGAACTGATCAAGAAAACCGAAAAAACAAACATTCTATAACGATGTTTTTAAACCCTTTAACTCATTAAAAGGGCCATAAAAAACATAATGAAACCCAAATTAACCCTTTAATTTTATAAAAGGTTTTTTAGTTTCTAATTAATGAATATAATGTTATTATACAGGACATTAAAGTGAAGTAAGCGTTCAGATATAATGTTAGGGGAAATTCTCAAACCCAACTTTCATCCTTCGGGTTCTCCCTCTTCCACTTATTTTTGATATGGTTACTCCTTAAAAATCGTTTTTAATAATTTTATTTAATTTTATGGGATATACATGTTTTTCACTGGTATTTTTTTTCAAACCAAATTTTTTCCAAAAGAACTCTTCATTTAAGAACACACCTTTTACTTCTCATTCAAGATTGACGATTCTTGTAACATGTATGTTATTCCCTCTTTCTTTAGGGAACCCAAAGTTTAAGAATGAGTTCTTATGAGATGAAACTCATTCCTCTTCATGGGTTAGTTATGTTCATTATTGTTATATTTTTATTTTGTCATGAATTATAAATGATAATTTTATGATGTGACGGGTGCACCCAGAATTATATTGCACAGTATGAATGCTTCAATTTGATGGGTGCACCCGGAATTATACAGCGCTCCAATGCATTGGGTAAAGTGATTAATCTCATGAGTTAAAGTGATATGATGTGTTAACAATATTATAGATTTGTTCACAAGTATTTGTGGTATTTAACCACTAAGAAATGATGTTTCATAATTATGCATTTCTATATTTCAAATCATATATTTATGCTTCCTCTCATTTTCATGATCCTTTGCCTATGTTATGATTTTGATCACCCCATTCTATATTGTGCCTAACTATACACTTATTGAGATTTTAGCTCTCCTATTTTGACTTATATCTTTAGGTGAATACATGTATTAAGGAGTGGTCAAGAGCAAATAAGAAGCTAGAGAAGAAGAAATAAATAAAAAGTTTATGCTCAATGTTGTAATTGTTATGTATGGTCCTAGTTTTCACAAGACACTAAACCATTGGATCATCTATGTGTAGTACTATTATGTTGTTTAACGTTAAAATTATGTAATAGTAATGTAAGAAATTTTTGCGTCGCTATAGTTGGTCTCAGAGTAAATGTTTAGTTAATTTGGGAATTAGGATTAGTGGACCCTAGAGAAGACCTCTAGCATGAGACTAAGTACAAATATGCACACAAGAATCATTGCATAGGGATCAAATATGTTATTATTTTAGTACAAATTTCTTAAATCAATATTTTATTCATGACTTGTTGAGTTAGGTTTTTTTCTAAACTATTCTATTTTAGTAAATGGTGGGAACCAAGAGAAACCAGGCCAAGATCTCGTGCGAGGGCCAAAGCAACGATTGCCCGAATGACATACCTAATGATTTGGGAGGTGGAGATCAATACTTCAAGGTGATTCATATCCAATTTTCTTAGGTTATGAACAAGAACCATAATATTGGGGAACTTCCTCCATCACACATGAGGGAGCAACTGGCTATCGAATTTTTTATGAGGCAATGACCACCAATGTTTAGTGGATCTTCTGGTCCACTAATTGTGCAATAGTGGGCCGACACTAGGGAGAAGATATTTTATGTGCTTCACTATTCTGAGAAGGAGAATGTGACTCTATCCATTTATCATCAAGATGGATAGGTCGATCAATGGTGTAAATTTATTAAATATACCACACCAAGGGAAGAATTTGAAGAGATGGAATGGTAAGACTTTAACACCATGTTTCTTAATAAGTATTTCCCATGAAATCCTTGTACAACGATATATAGATAATTCCTAGAGCTCAAGAAAAATAAGGATAATCATTCACAACCCATGATAAAAATTTCACAAGGCATTAAAGGTATGATTCAGGGTTTGTTATCAATAATGATAACAAAATTGATAGATTCTTTAGTGTATTAAAACCACACCTTTGAAAGGCTCATACAATTCGAGACATTGGGAGTTATGAAGAAGTTATTTGATGTTCTCTTAAAGTAGATATGGAGTTTGGAGAATGGTCCCATGGATATGGTGATAATAAATTAATGATGGTGTTTCATGTTGGAGGATCTAATGAAAAAGGTGGGAAGAAAACTCAACGAACCATGTGCCAAAAATAAGGGATGTTACACCATGAGAACTACCTCAAAGGGACACGAAAATGCTTTAAGTGTGGGAAAGAGGGAAACTGTGCTCAAGAGTTTCGAAAAGAAATAAAAAGGAAGGATAATGTGGTGCAGGAGAGGAGAGAACCATCCATGGTTCAATTCTACAATTATAGGGAGTTAGGGAACTATGCAAGCTAGTGCACTAAACCTCAAGTACTCGAGGGTAATCTGCGTCCGTAGCCACCAAAACCAAAGGAACTAGGGACGGATTATGACATCACTAATTTGGAAGTGGATCAAGATAATGAAGTCATATAAGGTACAATTATTATTAACTCAATAATGGAAAAAGTCTTCTTTGATTCTGGTTCTACGAATTTTTTATTTCTTGAATGTTATCTAGAACTATAGAATCGAATCCCTGAAACCTTGAAGTAGAGATGTTTATAAAAACACTAGTGGTGCAATCATTGCAACCCAAGTGTTTGACTCTTCTCCTATTGGCATATGTGGGAAGATTCTTCCAGCGAATCTCATAATACTTCCCTTGGTAGAATTTGACGCTATAATGAGAATGGATTGGCTCTCATTATATAGGGCACATATCAACTATAAAGAAATGGTAATATCTTTCCATATTATCAACCTTCCCATGCTTATATACAAATTAAAGGAAGATCACTAATCTCCTTTGAAAAATCCTTCAATGGAGTGGGTGTTGATTCCCAATGAAGATACATACCTCCCCCAAATGGTTGGGTCGAAGGATAGTTCCAAACTTGCAGAAATTCCCATTGTGAGGGAATATAGTGATGTATTTCCAAAAGAGTTACCCAGAAATACCACATATCGTGAGGTAGAGTTCTCAATTGAACTCATACTCAGAGATAATCTTATCTCAATGTGTCCCTATAGTATAGCTCCTATAGAATTTGGAGGAGCTAAAGAAGTATCTTCAAGAGCATCTGAACAAAGGGTCCGTACGCCCTAGTGCATCACCTTGGGGTGCGCCAGTTCTCTTTGTGAAGAAGAAGGATGGAACAATGCGGATGTGTATCCATTATTGGGAACTCAAAAAGATCACCATAAAGAATAAGTATCCTCTTCCAAGTATTGAAGACTTGTTTGATCAGTTAACAGGAGCTCAATACTTCTCAAAGGTGGATCATCATTCTGGATATCATCAGCTAAAGGTGAAGAAGGAAGATATTCATAAGACTGCCTTCTGTACTAGGTGTAACACCCCGACCCCTCTAGACTGGAGCTGGTACGATACTTGTGATATTGGCATGGTTAGAAGGAATGAAAATATTGAAGGAATGATCAGTTTATTAGTCTTGAAGAAACTAGATTCATAGATGTAACACAAATTACATTGAAAAATGTTACAAGATACAATACATAACAAAACTAAAAACTGCAACCACACAAACTCGATAAATGACTATCAATTCATCACCTGTTGAAGGTAAACAATGAAAGGGGTGAGCTCAAATGCTCAATTAGGGTTAAAAACAGCAGAATCATGAATACAATAAAGAGTGAATCATAATCAATCTGACATAATCTATATGGAATGGTGAATAAATGAAAAACTAATTCCATTAATAAACTGAGAATGAAACTGCATCCATAGATTATGTCATAGTGAAAACTTCATGGATAATAATAATAACTAATAATGAATAAATAGAATTCTTATTAATTGGATTTCATGTATCTGGCACATGAAACCATAATACCATTAATCCAGTTTAGTTCTGTGGGTAGAAACCTGTATGATTTTTAGAAGCAAACCTGAAGGGTTTGTCGCCAACTGATTTGTCTCATAAGACCTACCGATGCATCGAGGGGATATCTGGGGACCCACCCACCACTACATGTGAAAATAATTCTTTATAAATTGATTCAATACAATATAAATATGCCTTTTTAATATCCATATAGAGTATATTGAACAGATTCATCAATATTTCCATAATTAAAATATCTTTTGAAAAAATATCGTATGTAAAATGGTATACGGTTTAGAAAATAAACTTATACATGATATTAGATTATGGATATTTAATATAAATATAACTTCAAATGAAAAGTGATCTCAAAGGGGCAGTAGGTGCACCACATAAGGATTATTAGGTGCACAATACAAAGTTAGTCACAACACAATTGTAGTTGAGACAAAGTCTTTTATTACAATGCAATCGGTCGAATCATATGACCAAAACGTAATAAAGCTGAAATGAATCATTGAATAACATTAATATAGTTATTATAAGGTTATTATATATCAAATTATAGTACACATATACCACATACAAGAAATAAGGGGCGAACAGTTAAAATCTCACAGAAATGAAAGTGAGATGAGAAACCCCCTACAAACATTTCAGAATGGTAAAGAGTGTTATTGTGAGGGCTTAATGAGTGGTAAAGGGGTATTAAATTATTTATATGTCACTAGGGTAGTATGTGGGAGGTGAAAAAACAAACCCCATCATTAGGAATTAAAAATAAAAGAGTAAAACATAGGGGGGATTCTTGAACAAAAGTGATAGAGAGGATCCCTTACTAAGAAAGTATCATCAAATTGAGGACAAATAAATGAAATAACTATGTGTGGAAAACATAAAACCACACAATAAAAGTGGATATATAGAATAAAAAAATCATAGGTCATTCACACATATTTTGGGAAAGACAAAACCAATGACATAGATGTGTAACTCAATAAATGGAAATTGAGTTAAGATGTCCCTTACATTATGCTTGAAGGTGTTCTTAACTTGTTATTTAAGACCTGAATAAATAAATTAGTCTTATTAATTCATAATTCCAGAACCTATTATATTTGTAAATGATTTATTATAACCCTTTTTAGTTCATTCAAGGCCTTTTTGATTTGTTATAAGTTGCAATTTCATTGTTTGGGCTCCTTTGTTTACTTGGTTTTAAATGATCGGTTCACTTATATTCAAGTTCAGATATATATATAAGATGGTTGTTGTTGTCCAGAAATGAAGTTATAATCTATTAGGGAAAATATAGAAGATTCCACGGTTTTAAAATTAATTTGGTTACTTAGAGTGACGTCGAATTATTATATATATAACCTTAGTGACAACCATTTTAGCTAAACGGTGGGTTTGATTACAATGAACATTTTTTACTCTATAACTTAATACCATTTGTAAAAAATGATTACCGAAATAAAAATAGGATATATTACATATATAGTAATCTTGTTCAACTAAAACAAAAACGGTTTCATGACCAGAATTAATGATTATAATAGAAATTGATAAACTATTGTCCTTGAATGTGCTAAATTAGCACATCTCAAACGGTGCTTTCATTTCATTCAAATAAATGGTGGGGAAAGAAGAGAAGGTAATGAATTATACCATTAGCATGAAAAAATTATAGTATATGTATTATCATACTATTATGGTGAGTAAAGAAAAAAAATAAAAGAACATAAAAGAATTGAAGAAATTGGAAAGAGGAATTTACCTCTTGAGTCTTCCTCCTATGAGAACCTCTTAAGGGCAGAGGTTTTGGTATTTTGAAGAGGCTAGGAGAATTTGAATGTGGGGTGGATAGTAAGGAGATACTTGGTCAGAATATTGGCAAGGCACAAGTCTTGAGTGGTGTGAGAGGAAGAGGGGGTGAGGGGTTCTTTATATAGTGGAGAGGAGAGGAGTTTTCTTAATTTTTTAATCATTAATTTATTATTACCTCTCAGGAAAACCAATAGTGAGTATTCCATGATCAAGAATAATAATATATGCATGTGACTTCGAACCAATTGGGCATACATCAATAGATCATCATCAATGACTTAATTAAACCATTATTTAGCATTTATTGTGAATTATCAGATTTTACTATTTATCAAACATTTATGTATTTCAGACAAATCCCAAAAATTCACCCTAACCATATTTCAATGTGTAGAATCCAAAAATAAAGTCAATTTTTCAAAAATAATTTTATAAATATGATTAATTAAATATTTAATTAAAATAATTATTTAATCAAAAAATATAAACACTTAAAATATTCGTCTTTATTTTTAAGGTACATAAATTCATTTATAAATTCAAGGGCACAGATACCATTCATAAGAGTCATATTACTATTCATAATGGTAAGTTACTATTCACAAGGGTAGGTTACTATTCACAAAAAATTATGTTGATTCTATCAGACTCTAAATATCATCTTGAACACAACCGTGTATGTTAGATTTTTAAAAATCAAATTGCAGAGTTGGAAAATTTATTTTTAATGGCTAGGTTATGGATATCTCATATATGTAACCATGTTTTGTTCCATAGAGGCTCAATGATTCTTAAAATATAGGTTATAACTAAAATTTATTTAATATAATCAAACCATAGAATGTTTGGGGTGCTACATTATTCCCTCCTTCAGAAATTTATTCATCGAAATGTTATGTATGAAACTCACCAAAAAGATGTGGGCGGTTCCTTTTCTTGAAATCCTTAGGTTCCAATGTTGCTTCCTCTATATTCTGGTTCCTCCAAATAACCTTTACTAGATTAGTTGTCTTATTTCTCAATACAGTCTCCCTTTTGTCAAGAATCCCAATCGTCTTTTCACAGTATGACAAATCTGGTTCTAGTTCAATTTCTTCACAGGTGAGTGCATGTGTTGGGTTTGGCATGTATTTCTTCAACAATGACACATGGAACACATCAGGGACTTTAGAGAGATTTGGTGGCATTTCAAAATGGTAAGCTACTACTTTGATTCTTTCCATAATTTCAAATGGTCCGATATACCAGGGGCTTAGTTTCCCTTTCTTACCAAACCTTAAGACACCCTTCCGTGGAGATACTTTGAAAAATACATGATCTCAACTTGGAATTCCAAGTCCTTTCCCCAGTTGTCAGCATAACTCATCTACCTACATTGGGTTTCATTAATATGGTCTTTTATTGTCTTCACCTTTGTCATGGTCGCTTCAATAAGTTCTGGGCCTATAAGTTTCCTCTCACCGACTTCATCCCAACAAGTTGGAGTTCAACATCTCTTTCTATACAATGCTTCACATGGAGTCATTTGAATACTAGAATAGAAACTATTGTTGTAGGAAAATTCCACCAAGGGCATGTATTTATCCCACATACCCTTGAAATCAAGAGAGAAAGACCTCAACATGTATTCTAGAGATTGAATAGTCCTTTCTGACTGTCCATCAGTTTGGGGGTGATAAGCAGTACTCGTACGAAGCTCAGTATTCAAATCCTTCTTGAGAGTTTTCTAGAATTTTGATGTAAAACAAGGATCTCAATCAGACACAATCGATAGAGGTGTACCATGAAGTCAAACAACTTCATTAATATAAATCCTTGTCAAGCGCTCAAGTGGAAAATCCTCTCCTATAGGAAGGAAATGTGCTGATTTTGTGAGACGATCAAAAATCACCCATATTGCATCATTCCTTCTAGGTGTCCTTGGTAGTCTAGTGACAACATTAATTGTAATGTTATCCAACATTCACATAGGAATAGGTATAGGTTTCATCACTCCTTTGGGATGTTCTCTCTCTGCCTTCACTTGTTGACAAACTAGACATCTTGATACGTAGTCAGCAATTTCCCGCTTCATATTATCCGACCAAAAATATTCTTTCAGATCTCTATACTTATTGGTTCTACTTAGGTGTATAGAGAAATTTTTGCTATGATCATCATCTAATAGTTCCCTTTTTAGATCAGGTACTGATAGAACACACAACCTCTTACCAAATTTCAGAACTCCTTCTTCATACACGAAGTCATCCAGTCACCCAACCTTGACATCATTAATTTTCTTGTGCAGGTTCTCATCATCAGATTATGAGATTTTAATCTTATCTAATAAATATGGATTAGCAAACATTTTAAATTTTAAAGATGCTTCCCTTTCATTAAAAATTCCCATATCCTTCTTTATTAGATCCAAAAATATAGGATCTCTCTCAATCATCATTTGATTAAGAAGTCTATGATCTTTCCTGCTTAATGCATATGCCACCTTATTCGCCTTTCCTGGGTGGTAGTGTATTGAAAAATTTTACACTTTGAGTAACTTGATCCATCTTCTTTGCCTCATGTTGAGTTATTTTTTTTGAAAATGTATTTCAAACTCTTGTAGTCTTTATAAATCTCACATCTCCCTCCGTAGAGATAATGCCTCTATATTTTCAGAGAAAAGATTACGGCTGATAACTCAAGATCATGAATTGGTTAATTTTTCTCATGTGTCTTCAACTGTCTTGATTCATAAGAAATGAATTTATAGTTTTGTATAAGGACACAACCTAATCCATTCTTTGATGCATCTCTGTATATTACAAATCCATCACTTCCTAATGGAAGAGTCAAAATTTGATCATTGACCAATATTCTTTTCAATTCTTCAGAGCATTTTGTACATTCTTATTTCCACACTAACTTCATTCCGTTATGTGTAATCTTGGTTAGTGGGTTAGCCAGTTGGAAAAAATTCTGAACGAAACGCTGATAGTAACCTGCTAAGACAATAAAACTATGTACCTCAGTTATGTTTGTTGGCATGGGCCAATCTTGGATTGCCTTTTTCTTCACAGGATCAACTAAAATTCCATCCTTAGAGACAATATGGCTTAGAAAAGAAATTTATTGAAGATATAATTCACAGTTGCTAAACGTACGATATAATTTATTTATTATAAGAGTTCTCAGAATAACACGCAAGTGGTTCTCATGGTCTTCATAGCTTTTTGAGTATATGAGGATATCATCGATGAATACCACAACAAATTTATCAATATATTCCTTGAAAATTATATTCATTAAATCCATGAAAATGGATGGTGCATTCGTCAATCCAAAAGGCATCACTGTAAACTCATAATTCCCATACCTGGTTCGAAAAGCTGTCTTCAGAATATCTTCCTTCCTCACACGCAGTTGATGATATCCAAATCGAAGGTAAATCTTTGAAAATTACTGAGCTCCATGAATTTTATCAAATAAATCATCAATTCGGGGTATAGAATACATATTATTTATTGTAATAGCATTGATTTCCCTGTAATCAATGAAAAGCCTCATGGATCCACCTTTTTTATGGACATAGAGGATATGGGATCCTCATGGAGAAACACAAGGTCGAAAAAAGATTTTTTCACTCAAATCCTCTAGTTGTTTCTTTAGATCTACTAATTCCACAGTAGCCATTATATAGGGAGTCTTTGATATAGGTCTTGTATCATAAATTAAATTAATATAGTACTCAACTTCTCGCTATGGAGGAGATCCTGGCAAATCCTCCAAAAATACATCAATGTATTCTTGAACTATGTGTACATATTCGATTTGAATATTTCTTTCCTCACCTATATATATTGGTTTATCTTCCTCTCCAAGTATTGAATTCAGTAGTGCTATTGTGGTGGTTCTAGATAAGAATTAGGTGGTGATGTTTCTGCCCTAAAGAAAATGGATTCTATACCATTTTCAAAAAAGTTAACTTCCTTCTTCTTACAATTAATTTTCACATAATAATTTGACATCCAATCGATACCGAGAATTATATCAAATTCAGCAATTGGTATGATGATAAGTAGATAAACTAAAGCATGTTTTGGTGTCTAGAGGTGGACTAGTCGACATGCCTTTGTTGCAATGATAAATCCCCTGGGAGTTTTGACTGACAACTCCTTTACTAAATCAAATTGGGCATATCTAATTTTCTTTGAAAACTGAGAAGATATAAATTAATGTGATGATCCAGAATCAAATAAACTATTTTCTATGTTTTAGGAAATAATTAAAGTACCTACCACCACTTCATTAGAAATTTAACCTTCGTTGTTGTAATCGCATAGGATCTCCCTTATTCTCGTAGATTTTTCTGAGGAATGTTTCCTTGGCACTGAGGAAACTCATTTTAATAGTGTCCCATCTTTATGAAATTGTATCATTGAATATCATTTAATTGTTTATTTCCCTTGCATTCATCATATCGATGACCCTTTTCTCCACATTTATAGAAGACTCCCATGCCTTTCAATCATTTCTCGAGATGATTCTTTCCACAGTTCTCAGATAATGGGAATATATTTTATCCCTTTCTCTTCTTTGGTGCTTCTCCTTTTCCTTTGTTATCAAAGTACCACTTCATATCTTGGTTTCCATTGAAAAGATTTGATCTATCAAATTGTCTCTCTGTTTTGATGGAAATTGATAAAATTTCATCATATGATGAAAAAGTTTGAGAAGCAAGTGCCCTTCGAATACGTGGAATAAGACCTTCAAAGAAATGAACAATCTTGTCTGCCGAGTCACGTATGTAATCTATGGAATACTTGGCTAGCCTCGTGAAGGTAGCCTCATACTCTACAACATTGTCTTGTTCCCTCTGTTTTAAGCTGAAGAATTTCCTCTTCATTTCAGTTCGTTGCTCATGAGAGAAATATTTTTAGAATATTATTTCCATAAAATTCCTCCATTCCATATCTTTTATTTCTTCTTCCTCCATGGTATTCTGAATCAAGGACCACCATTGATCAGCATCTCCCTTGTGACGATATACTTCCAGTACTACCTTTTAATATTCATTGCATCTTAATACCATGAATATCTTTTCAAGGGACTTGATACATTGATCAAAAAACACCGGGTTAGTAGTCCCACTAAAAGATGGGGGCTTCTGCCACATGAAACGATCCAGCACAGGTGTGGAATGTTTATTCATTACAACCTGAGTATGTATTCCTAATATGGTCATGATCTGATCTGCTCCAACATTGACTATATTGACTTTCTTTGTAAGGAGATCCCTACCTTTCCTAAGAGTATTGATTCCCCTTATTTTGTTAGACGCCATTTCAAATTAATGGGATACTCTAGATTAGTTTATAAATCTCAAATATAATATCACTCAACATATATTGAAATTATTTTCATAGCTAATCTTATAAACAAGATTTCTCTGAGGAAAAACATACATTAAACTACTTCATAATGGCTTGAAAGGAAAATGATAATTATTTTAAGAATATCCCCCGGGAGTGTCATAACCAAGAGTGAAACAAGGCCCGTTGTCGTGTACCAGGATACCCGGGTCAAGCCCGAAACACTTTATCGGACCTTTCACTCCTAGGTAACTTTATGCCAAAGCCACCTCTACCTGCTCGTATCCAGATAGGGAAATATTGCTTAAAATATCCACATAATATATCCTTAACAAAATACCAGGACATTATTGTATGTTTATCCTAAAAAACTACCTTAGGTCTTTGTTCCCAACTATACATTTCCTACTCTAGTTTCCATGTTTTCTACTAAACTTCCTCTAATACCAGCTGTAACACCTCGACCCCTCTAGACTGGAGCTGGTGCATTACTTTGGATATTGGCATGGTTAGAAGGAATGAAAATCCGGAAGAAATGATCAGATTAGTAGTATCAATGAAACTAGATATATATATGTAACACAAATTACATTGGAAAAGATTACAGGATACAATACATAACAAAACTAAAAACTGCAGCCACACGAACTCAATAAATGACCTTCTATTCATCACCTGTTGAAGGTAAACAATATAAGTTGTGAGCTCAAATTCTCAGTAAGGGTTAAAAATAGCGGAAACATGAATTCAATAATTATTCAATCATAATCAATCCGACATAATCAATATCGCATGGTGAATAATTGAAAAACTTATGGCATTAATAAACCGAGAATGAAACTGCATCCATAGAATTTGTCATAGTGAAAACCTCATGGATAATAATAATAACCGATAATGAATAAAGAGAATGATTATTAATTGGACGTCATGTATCTAGCACATGAAACCATAATACTGTTAAAATAGTTTAGCTCTGTGTATAGAAACCTGTTGATTTTTATAAACAAACTCGAAGGGTTTGTCACCAACTGATTTGTCTAATGAGACCTACCGATGCATTGAGGAGATATAAAGGGCCCACCCACCACTGAATGTCCAAATCATTCTTTATAAATTGATTCAATAAAAGGTAAATATGCCTTTTCAATATCCTTATAGAGTAGAGTGTAAGGATTCATCAATATTTCCACAATTAAAATAACTTTCCAAACAAACACTGTATGTAAAATGGTATACGGTTTAGACAAAAAACATATCCATGATATGAGATTATGGATATTTAATATGAATATAATTTCAAATGAAAAGTGATCTCAAATGGTAAGTAGGTACACCACATAAGGATTATTAGGTGCACAATACAAAGTTAGTCACAACAAAATAGTAGTTGATACAAAGTCCCTTACCACAATGTAATCGGTCGAATCAGATGACCAGAACATAATAACCCTCAAATGAATCATTGAATAACATGAATATAAATTGAATCGAGTTATTATATATCAAATTACTATACACATATACCACATACAAGAAATATTTGGCGAACAATGAAATTATCACATAAATGAAAGTGAGATGAGAAACCCCTTACAAACATTTGGCATGGTAACAAGTGTTATTAAGAGGGATTAATGAGAGGGAAAGGGGTATTAAATTATTTATTTTTCACAAGGGCAATGTGGGGGAAGTTCAAAAAAATACCCCATCATTAGGAATTAAAAATAAAAGAGCACAACATAGGGGAGATTCTTGAACAATAGTGAGAGAGAGGATCCCTTACTAAGAAAGTATCATTAAATTGAGGAAAAATAAATGAAATAACAATGTCTGACAAACATTAACCCACACAATAAAAGTGGATATATAGAATAAAACAATTATAGGTCATTCAAACATATTCTTGGAAAGAAAAAACCAAGGACATAGATGTGTAACTCAATAAATGGAAATTGAGTTAAGATATCCCTTACCTTATGCTTGAAGGTGTTCTTAACTTGTTATTTAATACCTGAATAAACAAATTAGTCTTATGAATTCATAATTCCAGAATCATTTATATATTTAAATGATTTATTTGAACACTTTTTAGTTCATTAAAGGCCTTTTTGATTAGATATAAGGTTCAATTTCATTGTTCGAGCTCGTTTGTTTACTTTGTTTTAAATTGATTGGTTTTCTTATATTCAAGTTCAAATAAATATATAAGATGGATGTGGTTGTCCAGAAATGAAGATTTATTCTATTAGTGAACATATAGAAGATTACATGTTTTTGAATTTAATTTGGTTACTTATAGTGAAGTTGAATTATTATATATATAACCTTAGTGACAACTGTTTTGGTTAAACGGTGGGTTTGATTTCAATGAACATGTTTTACTTTATTACTTAATAAAATTTGTAAAAAAAGATTAAAGAAATAAGAATAGGATATATTACATATATAATAATCTGGTTTAACCATAAAACAAATGGTTTCATAACCAGAATTAAGGATTATAATAGAAATTGATAAATTGTTGTCCTTGAATGTGCTAAATTAACACATCTCAAACGGTGCTTTCATTTCTTTCAAATAAATGGTGGAGAAAGGAGAGAATGTAATGAAATATACAATTAGCATGAAAAAATTCCATTACATGTATGTTACTGAATTTATCATACTATTATGGTGAGGAAATAAAAAAAAATAAAAGAACTGAAATGAATTGATGGAATTGGAAAGAGGAATTTACCACTTGAGACATCCTCCTTTGAGAACCTCTTAAAGGGAGAGGTTTTGGTATTTTGAAGATTCTAGGAGATTCTGAACATGGGGGAGGATCATGGGGAGATACTTGTGAAGAATATTGGTAAGGCACAAGGCTTGAGTGGTGTGAGAGGAAGAGGGGATGATTGGTGCTTTATATAGTGGAGGGGAGAGGAGTTTTCTTAATATTATAATCATTAATTTATTATTTCCTCTCAAGACAACCAACAGTGAGTATTCCATGACCAAGGACATTAATATATGCATTTTAATTCGAACCAATTGGGATTACATCAGCATATCATCATCAATGACTAAATTAATCAATTATTTAGCATTTATTGTGAATTATCAAATTTTACTATTCATAATTTTTTTTACGTATTTCAGAAAAATCTCAAAAATTAACCCTAACCGTTTTTCAATGTAGAATCCAAAAATGAAGTCCATTTTTCAAAAATAATTTTTTAAATATGAATAATGAAATATATAATTCAAATATGTATTTAATCGAAAAATATAAACACTTCAAATATTCATCTTCATTTTTAAGGTGCCTAAATTCATTTATACATTCAAGGGAACATATACCATTCATAAGAGTCATATTAATATTCATAGGGGTATGTTACTATTCATAAGGGTAGGTTAATACTCATAAGGGTAGGTTATTATTCACCGAAAATTAAGTTGATTTTATCAATCTCTAAATATTATCTTGAGCACAACCGTGTATGTCAGATTATTAAAATTCAAATCGTTGAGTTGGAAAATGTAAGTTTAATGGCTAGGTTATGGATATCTTCTATAAGTAACCACGTTATTATTCCATAGAGGATTAGTGATTCTTGAAATATATTATATAACTAAAATGTATTTAAGAGAAATATACCATAAAATGTTTGGAGTTCTACACAAGGTATGGGCACTATGAGTTTCTTGTGATGCCCTTTAGACTTACTAATGCCCATGAAATCTTCATGGATTTGATGAATAGAGTCTTTAGAAATTACCTCAAAAAATTTGTGGTAATTATTATTGATTGTATTCACATATACTACAAGAGAAATGAGGAACAAGAAGAACATCGAAGAGTTTTATTGGCGACATTGAGAAAGGAGAAGTTGTACACCAAGTTCAGAAAGTGTGAATTTTTGATAAAGCAAGTAACTCTCTTGGTACATGTGATCACCAATGAGGGAATTTCTATTTATCCTTGAAAAACAAAGGTGTTTGAGGAATTTCCTAGGCCCTCCAGTGTCGTAGAATTCCGTAGTTTTCTTGGATTATCTGGGTACTACCGACATTTTGTGAGAAACTTTTCATGATTGTCAAGCCCTCTAACTAAGTTAACAAGGAAAGGGGTAAAGCATGTATAGATGGAAGAATGTGAGGTAACCTTCATGGAGCTAAAGAGAAGGTTGATCACTGCACCTATACTCACACTACCGAAAAGTGGATAGATTTTTGTGATATACAGTGATTCTTCAAAGAATTTCTTGGGTTGTGTACTGATGAAAAATGATAATGTGATAGCCTATGCCTCACTGTAGTTGAATATCCATGAGAATAACTACCTGACACATGATCTAGAGGTAGCAGCCATGATTTTTTCCTTGAATATCTTGCGGCACTACTGTTATGGTGAGATGTGTGTCATATACATGGACCACAAGATCCTAAAATATATATTCACACAAAAAGAGATCAACATGAACAAAAGGAGATGGTTAGATCTAATAAAGGATTAAAATTTCTCTATTCAATGCCATATCGGAAATGCGAATAAGGTAGCTGATGCTCTAAGATGAAAAGAACAAGCTAATCTATCCAGGTTACGGATGGAGAAAGACCCTATCTTCTCAGATATGAAATTTATGAATTTAGAAATCATAAGGGCATGGGGTACATCATACCTTGCCTAAATGATTGTGAAACTATATATCCAAGAGAAGAATAAGGAAGCACTGAGGAATGATGTGATGATACAAAAGAGGGAGAATGCAGTAAAGGAAGGGAAGCTGCATGAGTTCCATATCGATGATGATGGTGTGATTCGGTTTGGAATGTGTCTTTGTGTTCCTTCATCACCTGGGATAATGAAGGAGCTATCAGACAATGCACATAGCTCAACATTCTCTTTCCCTCCTATGTGTACAAAGATGTACTGTGATCTTCAAGAAAAATATGGTGGGATAACATGAAGAAGGGGATTGCAGAATATATATCAAGGTTTTTGGTATGTCAGTAAGTTAAACAGAGAGGCATAAGTCCAAAGTATTGATGCAGCCATTGCCTATACCAATGTGGAAATGGGATAATGTTAATATGGACTTTTTCATGGGTCTCTCGATGACGTCGAAGGGAAATAATGCAATATGGTTTGTGGTTGACCAACTCACCAAGAATTTCCATTTTATTGCTATTTGTGAAGACCTATTACTTGAACAACTTGAAAAGTTATATGTGATGGAAGTGGTGAGACAACATGGTGTTCTACTCTCAATTGTCTCTGACCGTGATCCAAGGTTCACATCTAAATTCTTGTGGAGCCATCAAAATTATTTGAGTATTAAATTATATTTCAGCAAGGGATGTCACCCCCTAACCGATTCCCAATATGAAAGGACTATTCAGGCTATTCAAGATATGCTAAGAGCCTGCTCTGTAGAATTCAAATGTGGATAAGATCAACATCTCCCACTGGTTGAGTTCTCATACAACAATAGCTTCCACTGGATTATTTAGATGGCTCTATATGAATCTCTATATGTAAATTGATGTAGAACTCGTACCTGTTGGGATGATGTTGGAGAAAGAATGCTACTTAGGCCCGATCTTGTGCAAGAGATGATAAAAAAAGTTCATGTCATCCAGAAACACATCAAATCATTTCAGAGTCCGAAAAAAGCTATGATAACAAACGTCGAAGGGACTTGGAGTTTGACTATGGAGATAAAGTCTTCAATCAAATATCACCATGGAAGAGAGTCATGTGATTTGGGAAGAAAGGGATGTTAAGCCCAAGGTACATCAGCCCCTTTGAAATCCATGACTGTATAAAAACTTTGGCCTATCAGCTTTCACTTCTACCGAATATGGCTCAAGTTCATGATTTTTTTCATGTATCACTCTTGAGGAAGTGCATACATGATCCCTCACATGTACTAAACACAGAAGTGGTACAGCTGGAAGATGATCTCTCATATAAGGAGGAGTCGGTAAATATTATGGACCATAGAGATAAGGTTCTACACAACATGATAGCCCATCTTGTCAAATTTTTGTGGAGGAACCATAATTTAGAGGAAGCAACTTGGGAACTGGAAGAGGGGATGAAGGAGAAGTTCCCTCACCTGTTAGTGTAAATTTAAATTTTGGGGGAAAAATTTTATAAGGGGGGATGAGTGTAACGATCCAATGTTTTCAATGTAAATTTCCTTCTTAAAAATATGTCATACAACCACATAAAAACACAGCATAATGAACTACAGAGTGCTAAGTGACCTTTAAAAATATGTTTTTAACTTATGTGTTTGGAATTTCAAAAATCAGACATACACGGTTATGTTAAAGAAGATTTTTGGAGTCTAATGGATCAAACATAATTTTTGGTGAATAGTAACCTATCCTTATGAATAGTAACATCCCCTTATGAATATTGATATATCCTAATGAATGGTAACCTTACATATTATAGTAAAAAACAATATTCAAGTGAATGTATGATGTACCTATATTTTAGAATAAGAAAATGATTGTTTGAAAACAGGGTTTTTAATAATAAACTATGATTTTAATTAAATATTAAATTAATCATATTACAAAAATTAATTTTCAAAAATGGAATTCCTTTTTAGATTCTACACATCAAAAAAAGGTTGGAGTGAAATTTTGGGATTTTTCTGAGATACTAGAATTTTTTTATGAATAGTGAAATACCATAATTTATAAAAATAAGCTAAATAAGCTAATTAGAGAGTCATGTATGATTGTTTTATAATGTAAGCCAACTTGGTTTTGGATTACATGATAAAATTAATATAATTTTCCATAGAAGACTCACTATTCCTTGTCTTGAGTGGAAGAATAAACGAATGAATCTTATATTGAGAAAACCCCTCTCCCCTCTACTATAAATACCACAATTCCGACCCTCATTCCCTCACACCTCTCAAGCTTCAAGCCTTGCGAAAAATCTGCCCAAGAATCATCCCTATCACCTCCCACAGGTTCAAGATCTTTTTTTCTCATCAAAAGACAAATCCTAGTCCCCTAAGGAGAATCTCAAGAGGAGGATTCAAGATGTAATTTCTCTCCCTCTTCTCCTTAAATTCCTTCCAATTTCAAGTTCTTTTCATATTCTCTTCCAACCTATATTTGTCCAAATGGTTTGGTAACTACAGTATCATAAATATACTGGAATCTTATGATACTAATGAGATATTATATCATCCCACCCCCTTTATCCTATTATTTTTATTTTATAAAGAAAACGTAGTTCGTGAGGTGTTAATCTATCACCTTCAAAAACGACATGTTTTCTTTTTTCCTTTTCTACTTTCAGATCCGGTCATGAAACCATTTTTATGGTTCAGAAAGAATATTTTATATGTATTAAATCCTATTTAATGTTATGTAACTAACTTATATATGTATTACTAAATGATTAATCAGAACAAGTTTGTTGTGGTCAAAAAATTGTCCAAATTAACTCAAACAATCATCATTTAATTCTTATCTAATGATTCATCCACAAGGTATACAATATAATTCATTAAAAGATCATTTTAAATTATGGAATATCATTAATAACACTTAATAAAATTTCTGGATGATTACTCATGATCTACCCAAACTTCAATTTATGAATACAAGTGAACCGCTCAAGAAAATCGTAAAAACAAACATTCTCGAACAATGTTTTAAACCCTATAACTCATCAAAATGACCATAAAATAACATAATGATACCCAAATGAACCCGTTTCATTTATAAAAGGTTCTGGAGTTTCTAATTAAGTAATATAATGTCACTATACATGACATTAAAGTGAAGGAAGCGTTCAGATATAAGGTAAGAGGAAATTCTCGATCCCAAGTTTCATCCTTCGTGTTCTCCCTCTTTCACTCATTTTTGATATAGTTACTTCTTAAAATACTTTTATACATTATTTTCCTTCCTTTTATTGGATATACATGTTTTTCATAGGTATTTATTTCAGACCAAATGTTTTCCAAAAGAACTCTTCTTTTAAGAACACACCTTTTACTTCTCATTCAAGATTGACAGTTCTTGTAACATGTATGTTACTGCCTCTTTCTTTATAGAACCCAACGTTTACGAATGTGTTCTTATTATACTAAACCCATTAAATTTAATGGGTTAGTTATGTTCATTTATTTATATGTTCATTATGGCATGCATGATAAATGATAATGTTATGATGTGACGAGTGCACGCAGAATTATATAGCGCAATATGATTGTTTTAATGTGATGTGTGCACCTAGACTTATACAGAGATCCAATGCATTGAGTAAAGTGATGAATCTCGTGATTTAAATTGAAATGATGTGTGAAAAGATGCAAGATTTTTTCACAAGTATGTGTGGTAGTTAACCACTAAGAAATGATGTTTCATTTTTATGCATTGCGACATTTCAAATCTTATATTTATGCTTCCTCTCATGTTCATGATTCTTTGCCTATGTTATGATTATGATCACCCCATGAAATATTGTTCTTATCTATCCTCTTACTGGGATTTTAGCTCACCTCTATTGATGTATATCTTTAGGTGACAAAATGTACTAAGGAGTGGTAAAGTGCTAATAAGAATATAGAGAAGAAGAAATAAAAAAAAGTTTATGCTTGATGTAGTAATTGTCATGTATGGTCCTTGTTTTCCAAAGACACTAAACTATTGGATAATCTATGTGTAATTTAATTATGTTGTTTATCTTAAAAATGATTTAATAGTAATGTAAGAAATGGTTGGGTCGTTATAGTTCGTATCAGAGGAAAGGGTTAGTTAATTTGGGAATTAGGATTAGTGAACCCTAGAGAAAACCTCTAGCATGAGAATAAGTACAAATATTCACACAAGAATATTTAAATAGGGATCCCTTATGTTATTCTTTTAGTAAAAATTATTTAAATTAATAAGTTATTCATGGATTGTTGACTTATTTTTTTTTAACATTTTCTATTTTAGAAAATGGTGGGAACCTAGAGAAACCAGGACAACAACTCTTGCGAAGTCCAATGCAACGATTGCCCGAACGACATCCCCAATGATTTGGGAGGTAGAGTTCAAAACATCATGTCGATGATTACCAAATTATCTAAGGTTATGAACAATAACCATAATAGTGGGGAACTTCCTCCTTTAACAAAGAGGGAGAAACTGGTTATCAAAGGTTTTGTGAGGCAATGACCAGTGACGTTTAGTGGATCTTCCAATCCACTAATCGCAGAATAGTGGGTCAACTCAATGGAGAATATATTTTCTCTGTATCATTTTTCTGATATAGAGAAGGTTACTCAAGCCATTTATCATCACAATGGATTTGAAGATCTAGGGTGGGCTTTGATTAAGAACACCAAGCTAAGGGTGGAAATTGAAGAGATGGAGTGGGGAGACATTAAGATCATGTTTCTTAATAAGTATTTCCGATGAACTCTTCATATGAAGATGGAGAGGGAATTCATATAGATTAAGAAAAAATAAGAATCTGTCACAACCTACGAAGAAAATTTCACAAGGCTTGCAAGTTACGCATCATGTTTTGTTATCAACAATGACAACAAAATTGATAGATTCTTTAGTGGATTAAAACCACATGTTCGAAAGTATCTTTCAATTTGAGGCTTAGGGAGTTATGAAGAAGTTGTTCGATGTGCTCTCAAAGTAGAGATGTAGTTTGGAGAATTTTCGCATGTCTATGGTGATAAGAAAAAAAAGATGGAGTTTCATGCTGGAGGATCTAATGACAAAGGTGGGAAGAAAACTCGACGAACCATATTCCAAAAATGTTGGAAGTTACACCATGGGGACTGCCTTAAAGGGACAGGGAAATACTTCAAGTGTGGGAATGAAGCAAACCATCCTCAAGAGTGTCGAAAAGACATAAAAAGGAAGGAGAATGTGGTTAATTAAAGGAGTAAACCACCCATGGTTCAATGCTACAACTGTAGGGAGATAGGGAACTTTGAAATCCAGTGCACTAAACCTTGAGTTCTCGAGGGTAATCAGCGTCAGTAGCCACCAAAGCCAATTGAACAAGGGAAGGCTTATGCCATTACTACTGCATAATTGGAAAAAGATAATGATGTTGTAAAAGGTACACTTCTTATTCACTCAATAATGGAAAAAGTCTTATTTGATTCAAGTTCTACGCATTCCTTTATATCTTGAAAGTTTTCTAGAACTATAGAATCGAATCCCCAAAACCATTAAGTAAATATATATATATATATAAACACCAGGTGGTGCAATCATTGCAACCCAAGTGGTTGAGTATTCTCCTGTTTGAAAATGTGGGAAGATTCTTCCATCGAATCTCGTAATACTTCCCTTGGTAGAATTTGACGCTATAATGGGAATGGATTGGATCTCTTTATATAGAGAAAATATCAACTGTCAGGAAAAGGAAATATATGTTCATATTTCGAACCATCCCATGATCCTTTATAAATGAAAGGAAGATCAGGAATCTCTATTTAAAAATCATTCAATGGTGTGGGTGTTGATTCCCAGTGAAGAAGCATACCTCTCCCAAATGGTTGGGTCGAAGAATAGTTCCATCCTTGTGGAAATGCCCATCATGAGGGAATACAATGATGTATTTCCCAAAGATTTACCCGGAATTACCCCATATCTTGAGGTATAGTTCTCAATTGAACACATACCCAGAGATAATCTGATCTCAAAGTGTCCCTATAGTATGGCTCCAATCGAATTGGAGGAGTTAAAGATGCAGCTGCAAGAGAATCTGGAAAAGGGTTCATAATCCCTAGTGACTCACCTTGGGGTGTTCCAGTTCTCTTTGTGAATAAGAACGATGTAACAATGTGTCTATGTATCGATTATCAGGACCATAAAAAGATCACTATAAATACCAAGTATCCTCTTCCAAGGATTGACGCCTTGTTCGATCAGTTAAGAGAATCTCAATACTTCTAAAAGATTGATATTCATTCTAGATATCATCACCTAAAAGTGAAGAAGAAGATATTCATAATACTTCCTTCTAGTCAAGGTATGGGCACTATGAGTTTCTGGTGATGCCCTTCGAACTTACTAAAGCCCTTGTAATATTCATGGATTTGATGAACAGAGTCTATAGACATTACCTCAAGAAATTTTTACTTGTGTTTATTGATGATATTATCAACTACTCCAAGAGAAAAGAGGAACATGAAGAACATATAGGACTTTTGTTGGCGACATTGATAAAGGATAAGTTGTACGCCAAGTTTAGAAAATGTGACTTTTAGATAAATCAAGTCATTTTCATGGGACATGGTATCACAAGTGAGAGAATTTTTATGGATCCTTTTAAAAAAAATGTGATTTTGGAGTGGACCAGGCCCTCTAGTGTCATAGAAGTCCATAGTTTTCTTGGATTTTATGGGTAATACCGACATTTTGTGAGAAACGTTTCACGATTGTCAAGCCAGCGAAATAATTTAACAAGGAAAGAGGTAAAGTATGTCTAGATGGAATAATGTGAGGGAAGTTTCAATGATTTAAAGATAAGGCTGATCACCGAAACTGTACTCACACTACCTAAAAGTGGAGAATGTTTTGTGATAAACAATGATGATTCAAAGAAAGTATTGGGTTGTGTAATCATGAAAAATGATAATGGGATAGGATACGCCCCACGATAGTTGAAGATCCATGAGGTGAACTACACGTCGCATCATCTATAGCAGCAGCCTTGATTTTTTCCATTAAAATCCAGCAGCACTACCTTTATGGTGAGAAGTATTCCATATACACTGACCACAAGATCCTAAAGTATATATTCACACAAAAGGAGATCAACAGGCATTAAATGAGATTGTTAGAGCTAATAAAGGATTAAGATTACTCTATTCACTACCATCCCAGAAAGGTGAACAAGGTAGTTGATGCTCAAAGCCAAAAAGAACCTACTACTCTATCCATGTTATATATTGAGAAAGACCCTATCTTCTTGGATATGCAAAGAATGGATTTAGAAATCATAAGTGTTGGGGATACATCCTACCTTTCCAAAATGATTGCGCAACCATCCATCCAAGAGAAGATTAAAGAAGCACAAATAGATGATATGAAGATACAAAAGAGGGTGAATGCAATAAAGGAAGGGAAGCTGCACGAGTTCCATATCAATGATGATTGTGTGATTCAGTTTGGAATGTGTCTTTGTGTGACTTGATCAGCTAGGATAAAGAATGAGATATTGGACAATGCACATAGCTCTACATTATCTATCCATCCTGGGAGTACCAAGATGTACCATGATCTCCGAGAACACTTATGGTGGAATAAAATGAAGAATGAGATTGTATAATATATATCAAGGTGCTTGGTATGTTAGAAAGAAAAGGTAGAGTGAAAAAGTAAAAAGTGTTGATGCTACCATTGCCTATACCCATGTGGAAACGGGAGAATGTTACTATGGACTTTGGCATGGGGCTCCCAAAGACATCGAAGGGAAATAATGAGATATGGGTTGTGGTTGACCGACTCACCCAGACTACCCATTTTATCAGTATTTGGGAAGATCGCTTGCTTGAACAACTTGCAATGTTATATGTGATGGAAGTGGTGAGACCGTATGGTGTTCCACTCTCAATTTTCTCTGACTGTGATCCAAGGTTCACATCTATATTCTGGAGGAGCCTTCAACATGCTTTGAGTACTGAATTAAATTTCATCATGACCTATCGCACCCAAACAAATGTCCAATCTGAATGGACTATTCAGATTCTTAAAGATATGATAAGCTCATTCTCACTAGAATTCAAAGCTGGATGGGATCAACATCTCCCATTGGTTATGTACTCATACAAAAATATCTTGTACTCGAGTATTCATATGTCTCTATGTGAGGCTCTGTATGGAAAGCGATGTAAAACTCCCACCTGTTGGGATGAAGTTGGAGAAAGAAATCTACATGGACAAAATCTTGTGCAAGAGATGTCAGAGAAGGTTCAAGTTATCCATAATCATATCAAAGTATTTCAGAGTCAGAAAAAGAGATATGATGACTATCGTTGAAGGGACTTGGAGTTTAACTTTGGAGATAAAGACTTCCTTCAAATATCACCATTGAAGAGAGTCGGGCGATTTGAGAAGAAAGGGAATCTAAGCCCAAGGTACATTTGCCTCTTTGAAATCCATGACCTTATAGGAGTTTTGGCCTATCAGCTTGCACATCCACCGAATATGGCTCAAGTTCATGATGTTTTTCATGTATCACTCCTGAGGAAGTACATACATGATCCCTCACATGTACTAAACTCAGAGGTGGTACAGCTGGAAGATGATCTCTCTTAGGAGGAGTAGCCGGTAATGATTTTGGACCGGAGAGATAAGGTTCTATGCAACAAGACAACCCATATTTTCAAGGTGTTTTGTAGGAACCGTTAGTTTGAGGAAAAAACTTGGGAACCGGAGGAGGCAATGAAGTTGGAGTACCCCCACCTGTTTGGGTAAATTGAAATTTTGAGGGAGAAATTTCTTATGGGGGGAAGAATGAAACGACCCAATTTTTTAATGGAAATTTACTTCTTAAAAATACGTTATACAATCACATGAAAACACAACATAAAGAACTACTAAGTTTTGAGTGACCTTTAAACATACGGTTTTCACTTCTGTGTTTGAAATTCTGAAAATTCGACATACACGGTTGTTTTCAAGATGACTTTTGAAGTCTAATAGAACAAACATAATTTTTGGGGAATAGTAACCTACCCTTATGAATGGTAACATGCCCTTATAAATAGTAATATACCCTAATAAATAGTAACCTTACCTATGATAGTATAAAAAATATTCATGTTAAATTATGATGTTCCAATATTTTAGAATAATTAAATGATTGTTTTAAAACTCATTTTTTAATAATAAACAATGATTTTAATTAAATATTAAATTAATCATATTTAGAAATTTATTTTTAAAAAATTGAATTTTTTTTGGATTCTACACATCAAAAAATGGTTCGGGTGATATTTTTGGATTTTTCTGAAAAACATGAAATTTTTATGAATAGTGAAATACCATAATTTACAAAAATAAGCTAAATAGGCTAATTATAGAGTCATGTATGATGTTCTGCTGATGTAAGCCCACTTGGTTCGGGATCACATGATACAGTTAATATTATTGGTCATGGAAGATTAATTATTCCTTGTCTTGAGGGTAAATAATAAACTAATGAATCTTATATTGATAAAACCCCTCTCCCCTCAACTATAAATACCACCCATCACACCCTCATTCCCTCACTCCTCTCAAGCTTAAATCTTTCCTAAACTCTACACAAGATTCTTTACTAGCCCCTACCCCATGTCCAAGAGCTTTCAGTCTCATCAAAAGACCAAGCTGAGGCCCCTTAAGGTGGATCTCAAGAGGAGAATTCAAGAGGTAATTTATCACCATATTCTCCTTTAATTCCATTCAATTTCAAGTTCTTTTCTTATTCTATCCCCACCAATCATAGTCCAAATGGTATTTTAAATCCAGTATCATTTATATACTTTAATTTTCTGATATTAATGGATTATTATATAATCCAACCCCCTTTATCCTCCTCTTTTTATTTTCTAATGAAAACGTAGTTCATGAGGTGTTAATCAACCACCTTCAAGAACGACATGTTTTCCTTTTCCATTTTTACTTTCAGATCAGGTCGTGAAACTATTTTTATCATTGAACCAGAATATTTTATATGTATTAAGTCCTATTTAATGTTCTGGAACTATCTTTTGTATGTATTACTAAATGATTAATCAAAACAAGTTCGTTGTGGTTTAAAAACCATTTAAATTAACTCAAACAATCATCATTTAATTATTATTTAATGATTCATCCACATGGTATACAATGTAATTAATTATAATATCATTTGTACTTCTTTAATATCATTAATAACATGTAATATTAGTTCTGTATGTTTACCCATGATCTACCCGAAGTTCAATTTATGAATACAAGTGAACCGCTTATGAAAACTGTAAAAACAAACAATCCAGAACAATTTTTTTAAACCCTATACCGCATAAAAAGGCCCATAAAATATCATAATGAAACCAAAATTAAACCTTTTCATTTATAAAAGGTTCTGGAGTTTCTAATTAATTAATATAATGTCATTATACAGGACATTAAAGCTAAGGAAGCATTCAGATATAAAGTAATTGGAAATTCTCAAACCCAACTTTCATGCTTCGGGTTCTCCCTCTTTCACCCCCTTTTGATATGGTTACTCCGTAAAAATCATTTTTTCATCATTATCTTACCTTTTATGGGATATAAATTTTTTTCACTAGTATTTATGTCAAACCAAATGTTTTCCAAAAGAACTCTTCCTTTAAGAACACACCTTTTACTTCTCATTCAAGATTGGAAGTTGTTATAACATCAATGTTATTCCCTCTTTATTAAGGGAACCCAATGTTTATGAATGTGTTATTATGAGATGAAACCCATTCCTTTTCATGGGATATTTATGTTCATTTGTTATATGTTCATTATGGAATGCATGATGGATGATAATGTTATGATTTGACAGGTGCACTAGGAATTATATAGCACAATATGAATGTTTCAATGTGACATGTGTGCCCAGAATTATACAGCACTCCAATGCATTCGGTAATGTGATGAGTCTCATGAGTTAATGTGAAATGATGTGTGAATAAGATGATAGTTTTTTTCACAAGTATGTTTGGTGTTTAACAACTAAGACATGATGTTTCATTTTTATGCATTGCCACATTTCAAATATTATATTTATACTTCCTCTCATGTTCACGATCCTTTGACTATTTTATAATTATGCTCACCCCATGATATATTTTTTTATCTATCCTCTTACTGGAATTTTAGATCACCCCATTTGATGTATATACTCAGGTGACTACATGTACTAAGAAGTGGTCAAGTTCCAATAACAAGATAGGAAAGAAGAAATTAAAAAAAAGATTATACTCAATGTTGTAATTGTTATCTAGGGTCCTAGTTTACCCAAGAGACAAAACCATTGGATTCTCTATGTGTAATTATATTATGTTGTATATCGTTAAAATTGTGTAATTGTAATATAAGAAAAGTTTGGGTCACCATATCAGTGATAGATGTATTCTTGAGAATCATTATTTTTATAAATGGGAATGTTGAATTTAAGATCTTTGTGAAGTGGTTATCCAAAAGTATTATCATTATCATAACATATGTAGATGATATAATTTTTATAGTTGAAAGAGAGAAGCCTTGTGATTAGAATTATGAGGAGATGATGATACATTTTTAGATGTTAGTGATTGGTGATATGTTTAATTTATATGGTTTTCAAATTGACTATGGAGATCATTATATCTTCATATATCAAGAAAATTAAAACATAGAAATATTAAAGAGGTTTATAATGGAGAAATGAAAATGGATTTCCACCCCTACAGTTGTTGGGGATATGTTGTCCAATAATGGGGATGGAAATTGTGTAAATATTAAAGTGAATATAAAACCATGTATAATCCTTGTCTGTTAAATAACATATGGTCCTGATATTGTTGTTTTTTTGTGACATTGTGGCAGATTTCCACGTGATCTCAAAGAGTCTTACATGTTGGAAGCTAAGAACAGTTTGAGATATCTCATCATTATACTGAATTTCATCATACTATACATATTCAGTTTAAATTTAACTATATAGACATTTTTAAATTTTTAATTGGATACAAACTATGTTGATTTGAAATCCAATTTATGTATCACATTAATTCTTAGATATAATTATGTGGCATGTGATAAAAAGAATAAGGGTCCAAATGTATTGATAAAAATAATGTCTTTATATATTTCTTCCATGCGTGCATATTCTCATATGATCAAAATATAGGTATAAATAGATGACATGAGAGTTTTTATTGAGAATTATGTATCCATTTAGTTTGATAATTGAATTCCTGTAGATCTTTATAAGAATCCAGTTCAACATTGAATTTCATTTGGATCATGAGAACCAATGGAAAGATTGGGGTGTTGAATAAGTGTTGATATTTTAAAATTTAAATTATCTTGAAATTAAATACTTATATACTTATTAATGTTTTTCATACTTACCAAACTTTTATAAAAGTATCATAAGCATGAAAAAATAGGATATGAAATCAATGATAAAATATTTATAATGTTCGCCTGAGTTTGGGTGTCAACATCATTAACGTGGAAATTTATATCATTATATAGAAATTCAATATTATAGAAAAGTCAATATAATTATCCAATTATCATAAGACACTATATACCTCCTTATAATAAATATTATACTTGATATAACTCCTATAATACTCCTTATAACGCCCCATATAAAAAAATTATATTGAATCTCATCAGTTACAGTAGTTCTCTATAAAACTAATACAACATAATATGAAAAAATAGTTAATTGAGGTTCAACTAGAAATACTCCATCAGATATATCTGTATGGTATATTCAGCAGGTGTTCATTCTGAATTTTTCTAGTATCCTCCACCCAGGGATCCTCACAAAACTATGCATGTATTCAGTGATTTATCTCATAAAAAAACAAGTAATACTCAAAATATATTTAGAATATATAATTAATATTGATCCTCTATGGTATCAGTAAGAGAATAATTCTTTCTGATGTCTCTAGTCGGCACCTATGTTTGATACCACATCACACTACACCTTTGTCTTGTGTGAAAATATTATCAAATATTAACCTATTGGGAAAATCGGATGACCTCAGAAATATCATCTATTATCCTCCTTACACATGTATGAAAAGTGAATATTTCATAGTACCATAATATACTTAGCATTTTTATAGGTTTTATCATAAAAGAAATTGTAGGAACTCAAATTCATTTTCCAACTCAAAGAAAAATCTAATTTCAATTCTGTTAGTCAACAACATTTTTCAAATGATTCTCAAGAATTATAGAATATTCATGATGTTTCACGAAATCTATTGGAATAAATACCTATAGATTGTGCTTCTATTTTGATTTTTTTTCGACATGGTTTGAGGTTGTTGACGAATGATGGTTGTTAAAAGAGGAATGATGAGTTGGATTCCATATCTGATATCATGGATCATGAGATATATAATATTGTATATTGCAAGATACATCATATGAGGGGGTGAAAATGTCTGATATTCTGTGGGACAAATGTCAGATCTCACATAGAATGAATGTGAGAATATCTCATAGAGCGTGAATGATTGATCTTGCAAAGCACCACATGATTTTCTGGTGATCCTACATTTGGACTTTTAAAGAACCTAAATAAATTGCATGTTTTTTAGAGGATCTCATAGAGATATCATGTGAAGAACTTGAAGACAACTAATGATTTTCAAAAGATCTCACAATGATTTCATCTGAAGAGATAATTATTTTTAGTTGATCTCCAGAAGTGATCAATTGAAGCGTATGAAGAAGAAAATCTTGAAATAATGAAGGTACCTTATGACCATTCAAAATAATAGGACAACATGATTTTCATTGGATATAGGGATAATTTCCCACTATGCATTGGTATTAAATTTCACAAACCACATGATTTTCATTTCATCTCATGATGGGGTCCTGAAAAGTGATATATGATAATGTAACTAACATCATGATTTTTTTTGGATCTCACAATGAGATTTCATGAAGTGCTTGAATACAATGTCACTGACTGCATGATTTTCGTTCGATCTATTAATGGTATCACATGAGACACTCAAATATAATGTAATTGATCATGTGTTGAACTTGTGACATGCATAATGTGATGATTTAAAGAGATCACTTAAATCAAGTGATCTTGATTGATGTGGTGGTGGGACGAATTAATATCTTTTATTTGCAGAGTTATGGTGTGGGATTTTTTCTATAAATTCCCAATTATAAATCATTAATAGGTGGCTTTTTCCTAAATGATTCATCTATAGAAATGTATTCATAATTATTTTTTCATTAAGAGTTGGAGTATACATGATTGAAATAATGTAAATGTTTTTCATGATAAGAATAAAGTCCACTAGAGGAATCATTTGATCCGTGTAATTTGAAAAAAGTATGGTGAAGGGGTCTCACTATTGTTTCTTGAAAATAGATGTGGGTGCTTGGTGTTTCTGTTTTTATGTAGGATGATTTATATCACACAATCTATATGAACAGATAGAAGCCTTTCAATCAATGATAATAGAACAATGTATCCCAATCCCGTGTGAATAGAAGAGAGTCTCATGATCCGCATTAGATGAATATAGTCTTGTTATTCACAAGAGCAGTACAAAAGATTATAATTCACAAGAGAAGAATTAGATATCATGAAGGGGTCTCACTCCAGGATCTCATAGAGGGTTCCTGCACAAGGATCATAGGCAAGGGTTACACTCCACGATGTCTTATAAGGGATCTAGCACTGGGATCTCACATAAGGGTCACAGACTAGGATCTCACGCAATGGTTATGCACTAGAAACTTACACAAGGGGTAAATAATGGAGTCTTATGAAAGTAGATATTAACAAACATTACCCTATGAGAAATATAATTTTTACATATGAATTCCTAAGAAGAAAAATAATATAGAGGGTTTTCAATTTTCTGTAATACTTGTAGAATGAGTTTATTCACTACTACATCCCTGGAAGTAATATTTGGAATCTCTTAAAGATCATACTATAGTGAGTTGATGTTTCCATGACTTCTCATGGAAATGAAATGGTTGTGGGTATTTTCACATTAAGGAAGTGAAGGATCATGTAAATTTTAAAGGAACCTATCATAAATTCACTAAAACTCTCAACAATATTGGATATTTCCATTTTTTATCCTTGAAAATTGTATTTCTTTATAATGAATTGAGTATAAGAGGGAAGTGTGATGGAAGTGATCTTGGTGTGATAGTGAATTTACAAGAAACATTTTAGGGAATGTTATCCCATCCATAAGTGACATAGATTAAAACAAAACCAGTTTACTTTAGTGGATTCAGTACATTTGAATATTTCTTTTTATGCTCCTTGGACCCATCACGATGTAGGTGAACCAAGTAAAAAATCTCTAATTCCCTTTTTTTATTTGTAACATTACTTTCTTGTTCATCATAATTAGATAGTGTTGGTAAGTATAAGATCAAAATAAACATTAAGGAATAAAATAGGCGACCCTCATAATAATGAGGTCATGATCTAGTGGGACATGAATAATTTTTAAAGAATAATTATTCATTGATTAATGCACCAACTTAGGGTATCTGAACCCCTTATGTTCCAAAAAAACTCTAGCATCCACAACCGTCATCAAACTCTATAAAAATCATCATTAGGTAGCATATTATAATATCATTATCTTATATAGAAAACATACTTTGTAATACCACCTCATCATCATCATTTTATGATCCTTACATAGTTATTTAATAATTTTTTCAACATCCTCATACGCATGTTTGTTTGGTGCCTTCACTAAGAACTTATCTATTCATTCAATATGGTATTTCAATGGTGGGAAATTCACCTCTATATGAACTTCATCAATCAATTTATTGCTGAAATCAACTCAAAACTTCTTCAACTGATGCACTTCATATGATTCATATGTCTAATGGAATCTCAATTTTTCATCCATCTCATCTCTATGACGAGTCAGCATCTCTCTATATGGCCACTCTATAATAGATCAAACATCATATAGTGCTATATTCAAAATAATCAGAATCATTTATCAAATAACATCATGATCCTTTATTTGATGCTTGACAGTATGATCATGCTTTGAACAATCATATTGATATTAAAAAATCATCCTTATGTCTCCTTAGAAAACTCACCTTCATCGAATGATGATCAATCTACATCTTTGATCAGTACGACTTTGTTAATTTTCTTCTAACACAACTCAATATTCATCTCAGTTTTCATACATGATTATCTTTTATGAGAACCAATACATTTATTTACCAAATGAAATTATAAATAATCATCAGATGAATCTCTATGTTCTTTTGTCTCATGAAAGATAAAAAACACTAGATCTTTGGTAATTAGATACACTTCATCTAGTGTAACATTGAACCTTCCAATACATAAATCTTTATAAACATATATATGATCCTTCCTTAGGTTGAATGGATAAAAATTCTATCATACAAAAGCTAGATCGATGTATCATCATCTAATTAATTTATCTGGTTTCCTCCAAATAGAAACAAACCCATTGAATTCATAAAATAAAACATTATACATCTTCTAAAATAATTATTTTCAAATGATCTTTGCAAAAAAAATATATCTGGAAGCATCAAATTGAACTCTCTAGTAAACATGGTTCATTGTCCTCTAACCATTTCTACATTATTACTATAGTAAATGAATCATCTCAGGGCTCAAACATTGATCTCCCCGACTTTTTATTTTCAAAAAATTGTTTACGATCAAATATACCACACTATGTACTTATTCACTTGGGAATTATTTTTCATTTGGTATCAGTTCATATAAAATCTTCATTGTGTACTTATTTCTATTCTCTGACAAATGAAACCCCCTAGTTTTTCGGGTATATTCGGTTCATTTTCCTTATCACATAATGTAATTCTCTAAATTTCTACAATTTTATAAAAAAGACAACAATGCATACATATTTATGATCTCTATCTATTATAATTATGCATAGTCTATGTGATAACATTGTCCCTAGAATGTCTATTACTCCATATTTTGTACCTCCACATATATTTTTACATCTCCTCTTTTATAATTCCCTCAAATTATACATAAGTGTACAAAATCATCTTGGATATTGAGTTTCTTCAGGGTGTTAGGAACTTTAAGAATGACATAGAATAATATAAACTAGCAATGAAGCTTTATTAATGTTTATAAAGAAACATTCCAATCCTTTTTGGAGAAATATTATTAACCTTATCTAGTAGAGAAAACTTCACTATATTACTTATGAAAGTTTTAACATTGGGATAACTTCCTTTAAAATACTTATTCAATTATTTTTCTACTAGTATTTACTTCATTAACTCTCTTTTATATTCTACTTTGACTTTATAAAAAACTATTAACAACATGTAAAATATACTTGAATTATCATCTGATATTACCTTCAAACATTCTAAATCATGTAAAAAGGATGATTCATATCACTTCATCAATGAGAAGGAGGTTGGTGGTTATTTAAATATTATGTTTATTTGTACTATGGAATAAGATATAGATATTTTTACCAAGGAATTTCAAAGAGAGAGGTTTTATTAATTAAGGCCCAAATTTCATGTTCATTTTTACCCTCTCTCTTAACTATCAAAACAACTGAAATCCCTCACTTTTATTTGGATTTCATTGATAAAGGTGGAGATATTATGGTATCATAACTATTCATCCAAAGTATAATGTGCACTATCTATAGATAATTCATAAATTGGTAGATTCATTAATATTGGAATTGGATGTATGAATTGAGGGGGAGATTAACCTATATCACTTATCCATAAATAATATTCTCTGAGATATTTAATTACCTTATAAAATTACCTTATATATTAGTGTGTTGAAAGACACTTCTTATTTGAGAAAGGAAATTAATTTATGATCTTTATTATATTTATTTAATTATGAATTGATACATTGTTATATAAATTATTTGATTAATGTTTCAAAAAAATCTAAAAGGGGGAGACGGTTTTGGTCATGGATTTGTTGATGAAGTTTATGGTTTTATTTTATGTCAACGTGATGATGTTTTTAGAAGATTTTTTTGAGGATGGTATGTTGTTGTGAGATTTTTAGGTGTTTTTCATATGATAAAAAATAGTATAAGTGGTTTAGAATAGGTTTGTTAAGTGTTTGATGTGATCTTAATTTCATGTTCCATGGGTATGAATTTGAATCCAAATATATCTCTTTATCATTACATTCCATTCAACATATGCCTTCGACTAGTGTAAGAAAATTGATAAAGGCACATGAATATCAGTATGCAGGATGATCATACTTCTATGTTTTTATAAATAGTTATTTTGGAAATCATAATTTATCTGGAATATTTTATGTCTTTTCATAGTTAAAAAGTATTTATACATGATTAATATATTTTTCCCATCATAATAAATAAAATTTCTTAATATGAGTACATCATAAGACTTCATGAGTAACATAATCCTTTGTGATTGACTGTAATAATATTGAGGAATCATTTTACTTTTCTGAATATTGGACATCATTTTAAGTCAATTGAAATAAATTATTGTATGAATTTATAGTCCTTATAACATCCCAAGTCATATAATATCTCAAATCATACTATAACATTCTAAAAACTATTTATTTTTAAAAAATAAAACTATATGAAACCAAATATTCTACTTAGTGATTGAAATGAAATTATTTTTCATTTAGGAAATAACTAATATCCAGGGTCTTTATTTAGTGAATTATATTTTCAAGTGTTAGAAAGGCTAAATGAGATGAAAAATGAAGTGAATTTGTTATATTTCCATGAATAATTCATATATAATAATGTTAATGATTCTTTTTTGATCAATTACTAATATCACATGAAAATGAAGTTGTGTTGTATCCTAATTGTTTTGACTATTTAAAATATGTTAATTTTTTATAAATGATGCGTATTATTCCACAAGTAGTTTTTTACATGAAAAGAATATTTAATAAGAAGATGAAAATAGTGGTAAGTTAGGGAAATGAAGTGTGAATAACTACTGTGCATTCTTGATATTCATAAAAAATATAAAAAGTTTTAATATGAAACATGATTGTGGTGTATGTATGAAGTTGTGAATAATTGATGTTTTGAAAATTTCATGATAATGTGGGGGGAAATCCTGTTAAAATATTTTAATGGTTTATTATTGGAAGATATCAAGGACTATATTAGTGGACTTATTATCATGAATACTTTCTTTTGGATGTATCAATACTTGTTTTATATTAAATTTTATTTCTCTCAAAATGAGTAAAAATATGATATGAAATAGTTACATAAAAATTGAGTCCCTAAATAATGAGTATATTTCATTTAATAAATATTTATTTTAAGTGGGGAGAAGGTTTCATGAATTGATTAATGAGAATAAATAAAAAACATGATGTTAGAGAATAAATTTAGGAAGCAAATGTTGAGGTTAAGTGACTATGAAAATCTTAATTTTACAAAGCATACACCATTGTGAAAAATAATAGTAAATTTTCCTGAAGTATTTTCATGTAGTGAGAAGAAAATTATAGATGTATTTAATCTCATTTTATAAGTTATTTTCTTGTAGAAATTGAACACTTTCTATTTTGTTTATCATGCTGTATTAATATGAATATATTTTATAGAGTCTAAAGAAACCCATAGTATAATGGTATATTTCACATTTGGTAAGACTTAGTGTGTCAAGTGAGATACTAAATATGACCAATAATATACTATGAAGTTTTATCAGAAATATTATACAAAACTAAGGCTAAGGGTGATTCCTCTATACCCGTTCTAATTTGTTGAATGACTTATAATAAAAAAATTTATATCTAGGGTTGTTATTGTATACAAAAGGAGTTTGCTCAATAATTATTTCTAAACCGTGTAAAAATAATTCTTTTCTTTGACCTATTTACTTTATACATTTTCATTTAATTCTTATAATGTAATATTAATGTGATAGAGTTTATATGTAACCACTTCAAGATAATTATTTTCAATAATATGCAATTTAAAAATACCTTGGTTGAAACAATTAACCCCTCTCGGGATAACCATAAAAATAGTTGGAACTAATAATCTCACTACAAATTATTTTATTAATAAAACTATTTTTAATACAAATAAATATATACTTGGTTTATAATTACTTTTTTAATATTTATAGATAAATGTTGCTAGTTAGGGGAAACAAGTAATTCCCACACATTTGTTGGGATGATTCATTCTTGGAAATGCGGTGGAATACTATGTACCATTTTATTTCATAAAATTTATATCTATAACACTCATTTATATTTATATTCTGAATGTTTTAGTTATGAACTTATTTTATTAGGGTAGAATTGGAAGGTCATTATGTTTTCTAGAAATAGATGTTGTTAGATATATATAAAAAATAAATAATGTTGTTTCGTGAATGGACCTGCATAAAATATTGGGGAATATTTTAAAATTATAAACATATATTATTTAATTATTTTATAAAATAATGGTTTACCATTTAAAACATAAAATCAAAGGAGTGCATGATCTTAACCTTTATTTTCTAGATTTTTCATCAAATAATAATACAACAGATATAGTTTATAGTAAATAGATTTATCATTGCTTGAGGAGGGGGGTTATGGTATATATTTTTTATGGGCATTTGGTAGGTCTTGTATATATTTTGTTACACTATTTTTTAATGGGGGTTTACTAGTTTTTGAGATCTTAAATCACTGAAATATATTCATTTGATGAGGAGAATTTAGTTTAGAATTCTTTTATTCATTATGTATTCTTCTATCCAATAGGTATCTTTATATTATGAGGTGTATATTGTTATTCATTAGAGATTTTGATTGGAAAATATTTGGATAATTAATATTTTGTTCTTTGGTCTTTAATTTACCATTGTAGAGACCATAATGTAGGACATGGTATTGTTGGTGTTGGTTTCTGTGGGGGTGATGTCTGATCATTTCTTACTAAGTAAACCACATAGTGTGAGATGATGATTTGATGGGTTTCATGCTTGGATGATCTACTTATGGGAAATTTCTAGAGTACGAGATGTGTATTTTTCATGATGGCTTTTGTTGTATTGATGCACTATGATTTCAAGATTGGTGGTATGTTGGATAGAGATTAATTATGTTATCTACACGATTTCATAAGCAGTGGGGATAGGAATATGAACATGTGGGAAATGGGGACACCCCCCAACATTAGCATTATTCATGGTGGTTCCTCTTCAGGTTGAGTGGGTGAGGTGTAGTGATATCATGTTGGGAGGGAACCATAAATGTTACTATAATATTTTAATGATAACTTAGGTCATGGTGTGTTGGGATTATCACTAAAATAAATTAGGAGGGAACAATGAATTTTGTTATTTTTATGGGAATTATAGTCTAGGAATGTTGGACCAGAGTTTGTGTGGTAGATTACACAAAGAATAATTTCAACAGATAATGTTAAAATATTTGGTATTTGGAAAATGTAACAGGGGAAATCCCCATGCCATGGTTGGTTAACATGGTACCTGTATAGGATCAGTCTCGAGTGAGCTATCTAAACCATAAAATGGGAACAAACCACATCATGACCCAAGGAATAGTGTCATTTGTGTCATTTTAAATATCCAAGTCATCCATAACGTTTTTGGGAGGATTTTCATTCTCTGAATGTGATATTTGTTATGATATTTTAGGTGGGTATTTACAATTATTTTTGAATCCATTAACTTTTTAAAAGACACATTCTTCATCTACTCACATGGGCTCCTATTCATTGGTTTTTAGAGGTAATTTATGGTTTATATTATTCATTACGAAGTTTCCTTTTAGAATCTGTTAGTGGAATGAGGTTGAGGTAGGTGGAAGTACATTTACAAAAAATTTACAATAACATTAATTGTTAGGTGTTTTAGGATTCAAATTCTTGTTTTAAGCATTGAAATGTATCCAAACACGTCTTGGGTGGTTTTATTCTTATGAAACATGGTTTGAGACAATGTGATTTCTTATATTGTTTAATGAGTTTATTGTTTAGAAACATGTATTGGAAAGGATGCATTGGTGTGTATGTTCATATTTCATTTGAGGATGATATATTTATATAGACTATTCAATTATGAAATTAGGGTAAAATTGGGTTACTCCACCAAAAGTTGAATTGGGTTAGTGGAAGATGGGTTCTTTTATTGTTTTGGGTATATTCATGGAGTTTCACATTGGTGGAAGATGCATGTGTTGGGTTTGTGAGTGCATGGAATTTATGGGTGAAATTTGTTGGGGGGGGGGGTTTCTAAAAATTATGGAACTTAAGGAAACGTTAATTTCTTTTTTTTGGGTGATCTATATGTTTTTTTTGTTTTTAAATTATATTACTCTTCCCTTATGTTTCGAAAAAAATTGATCAAACTTATTCTTTTTTTTTGTGTTTTGTGTGGGTGCGTTTGGTGGATTTCCTATTTAGTTTGTATACTGTCCCCTTGAATAAGCATCTTGGTGCATATTTAGTCTTCCCTTAATCTGATATTGGTATTGGGGACCTCTTACTTTTATAGAGGTTTTCCTTCCCATTGTGGATCATAGTGATGTAGTTGGGATATTGGAGGTAGATTTATTAAGAATCACGGGAGTATTATACATTGTTAATTTTTTCTTACATTGATTCTTGGTCATACAGACTAATTTGTAAACATTTTTGATTGATATGACTCAAATGACTGTAATTGATATTTTATACTGGTGTTGGTTCTTATATTAGTGTATACATCACACAAAAACACACATATATATTGTCTTTACTTTTACTATTTATATGTTTTATATATGTTAGGGAAAAATTTACCCCATCATTTTGTAATTCCCCTATAATTGTTTCTATTCTTTGTTGTTCATGGGATACACATAAGGTTAGAGGAATAACATCTTTTCTCATGATAATTGGACATTTTCAGCATGTTTCAATATAAGATTAGGATTTACATATTAAAATTATAATTGATTGGTTCCCATATTTGGTGAGTTCATTAGATTCTTTGATTATGTGGATGATAGAAATTATCCTATGAAATTATTGACAATGATATGGAATTAATGATGGGAAACTATCATAAATTCATATTTATATTTTTAATTTTTTTATTGCATTTTGATTAATAGAACAACCACATTAATTTCACACACACAAAAACTTATTTCATGATATATTGGTTCATGTAAAATATCATGAATACTAATCACAATCACTAAGGAATAAAATAAATTTGTTTTATGACACACAAATTCAATAGCACTATAGAAGTGTGATATAGAAGTGAAAAAAACATATTATAACACTTATAAATTTTGATACATTTATCTTTAATCCTAATCAAATAAAATATTTTTTATTCATAGTGTTTAATAAGTTTTTTCAAATGGTGACTAAAGGTTTTTATGTTTTCAATAATTACTAAAAAATGGATAATTAAAAACATGATAGGTTGATTCAATGATTTTTAATAGTTTCTTTAAAGGAGTTTCCAATTTTTATTTCACACTGTGTATAATTGTTTGTTCAATTTTCTATAAGTGTTATCAAATAACACATATAGAGTTTTAATTCTTATATTAGGGTTGTTTTATTTTATAATTAGTTTTTCTAATAACAGAGAAGGGTAGTTATTCAATTTTTCATTACCAGTTGTAAATTTGTTTTTGTAAAAATACAAGTTACAGTTGTTATCTTTTATTCCAAAAATAAATAAATTTATTTTCATAATTTTATGTTGGGATCAAATTTGTCTTTCAATTTCTAGAATTAAGTTATTTTAAGTGATGTTACAGTATGTTGTGATTCTATTATGTAATTCATGGAACATTATTAATTATTTTTTGAATATTTTTAATACTATTGGGAAGTTAATTATTTGATGAAATGATTCTAATAGTAAGAATTTGAAAATAAGTTGATGTCTTAGAGGCCTCATTTGAGGAGAGTGAACTAGATATGGTGTAACAAAGCATTTGATGTTCTTTTTAACAAATTATTACATTTAGAATCAATTATAATTTTGAGTATGCTATTACTATAACCAATAATATTATTCTCTAGAGTAATATGAACTTGTTATCTAAATCATATTATCCAATATTATATAAAATATACTAGATATATATTTTTATGTCATGGAATAAAATATGATGAGGCTTGAAAATTTAATATTTATTACTATCATACAAAAAATATGAGTGATTTTAAACACTTATTATTTTTTATGGCAGATTAATACCAAAAATAATTATCCAATGGTTTAACTATGGTATCTAATAAAACAAATATTATTATTTTTAAACTTGCTACTAGTTTTATGGATCATATCAATTTATATGGTCATATATAGTGGATCTTTTAAAAATGAAACTAATTGTATCCATATAATTGTGATAACTACTATTAAACATGAAAAAAACATTTCTAAATACTTTTCAAAGTACTGACACAAACTCATTTATCATTTAATTATATTTTTAAAAACATAAACTATTAATCTAAAAATGAAACGTACCAATTTCTTTATGAAAATCCAGTAAACTTCCCCAAAATGACCTATTGTACAATTGAACTAGCAACAGATTCCAGGTCATGGATGTTCATGATGGTAATTCCCAATCCCCAGAGGTTAGAAAGTAGTTTTAGAGAATATAATTATAAAAAATGGTAATTATTTTTCCAAATAGAAAATAATATCATAGAATAAAACTATATTATAATTATGAAATTATTTATACATAAAATTGTAGAACATATAAATCCAAATAAAAAAATTAATATAATAATAAAATAAGTAATTAATAGAAAGTTTCATCCAAAATAATGTCATTGTTAACTGAGATAATTGTAATAGATTTCTCACAATATCCAGAATGTAGAAGGGTCAAAATGACTGATACGTTTATGATAATAAATGAAATCCAAAAATATATGAAACTTTATTCATGTGACCTTAGTTTCATTTTCAATTATATATACTATAATTCTCCAAGATATGTCCTAAAACTAGACCTGAACATACAAAGAGACACTGTTTCTACAAACCCTGACTGGTGTAAGTAGGGCGGGAGCCTAAAAAACAACTTGGATACCACCAAGAATTGAGGAATTTTAGTTTACAGAAAAAACATAAATTTAATTATGTAATAAAGTAATTTAAATTGTATTTCATATAATTTTTATGAAAATAAATCTTATGATATCAAAATCAATACATCAAAATCAGATACCAGATTTAGTAAAAATTTCATTTAGATGATCAATAAAAAAATCCTTCGAATTCCCATATATAACAACCTTTATAAATCCACAAAAATAGGAACATGAAAGGATGAAATAAAACCACTACTAAATGAAAGAATTGAAAAAAATACAGTAAAATTTATTAAAAAAACAATTTAGGTAATAAAACAATAATAAAGAAAGGAAGAAATAATAAATGGTTTCAGTATGAAAAAATGTAATGTAAAATTATAATTTGTTTAACATTACATGTTGATGAAGTAGAAATAGAGTGATCTATTAATAATAATAAGTGATTTAAGATGAAAGTATTAATGTATATACAGTCATGGGAAATTCTTTAACATCCTATGAGTGGAAACTTGATATAATAGTGTAGAACTATTTGTTGGCCTATTAATTCATTCCTAGTATATGAACAATCATATTCTCTCAACTATCCTCCCTAATGGCACCCCATGGGGTAGGATCTATCCCACACAACGGGGATCTACCTAGTACCATTATGACTATATAGTAACCACCTATTAATCTCTCACTATGCACCAAGGTTTTCCAAGATAATAGGGATCAGTGGGGTAATGAAAGTTATCGTCTATCAAACATATCTCAAGAAAAAATCAAATAGATCTATTTTAGTATCTAATAACCTCATACCTCCTCCTCATAACATCCAATATCGATCCCAAATCTGAAGATCAACTATGTGAATTAATATATTACCTGAACACATATATTCAAATATAATCTAGTAACATGGTAATTAGTGTAAGGTTTGGTCATTTTTATAAATAAATATCGATAAGAGGTAGGAAACCAGACATAGGCTTCAAAAACACTATTTCATTCTAAAAATTACCTTAAATCCTATTTCTAGGTAAATTTTTCTTTTCAAACCCATTATAAAGTAGAAAATTATTATTAATTATTCACTTTATAAAAATATCTAGAAAAAAAATCCTTAGGAAATAATTTTAAAATCCCACAACCTTATAAATGAAATTTTTATTCATAATAAAAAAACCTTAAGAAAAAATACCATTCATATATCAAATCTCATCCATCCAACGGCCCAAAGGCCTTAATTTTCTTATTGATTTTGATAATCCACTTTTCAAGCAGTGAGGTAGAACCTTACAAAGCCCGTAGGCGTAAGTATTACATGGTCTATAGGACTTAGAGGAATTAATTGCCCTTAGACTTCAAAAATTATATACAACCCAGAATAACTACTTGGAACTGCTCCTCCCCAGCTTCTTCATCATGAAATCAGCTCTCCACCATTACATGGCTGTTCGGCTAGGCTACTTCGTGCATGCACAATCTTTTCCTGATGGTAGGTGTCATACCCTCTCATTCTTGCAATCCATGTAGCTTCTACTACAGTGAAAGATCCTTGCTCCTCCTCCTGTAGAGCTTGATCCTTATAGGTTATCTAGTTTGCATCTGCACATTATGGTGGCCTGAAGGCCTTGAGGTAGCCCAAAGGCCTTACTAGCCTGAAGGCTTGGGTGTCCTGAAGGCCTTAAAGGACTCGAGGACCAAATCGATGGCCCGAAGGCCCAAACAGGGGTAAATGCTCGGCTTCTACAGTGCCAAAAAGTGCCTACTATAGTTTGCGCAATAGTACCTGCTACAGTACTGCTACAATACTACTATAGTAACCCGAAAATTGTGCCTCCACCCGGATTTGATCCTGGGTCACCTGGATGGACTTAAGAGACCTCACCAACTGGGCTGAGGCTCATGTTCCATTCATATATAACATGTATTATAAATTTATCATGCAATTTTAGTTATGAAAACATAAATGTAATTCACCTATAATATTTAGATGATTTTACAGGAAAACCCATGAGAACTCATATAGAATGAAAATTAAAATCAATAAATACCCTAATGCATTAATTCAAAGCACATAAAAACATTAAAGGTTCCAAATAATCAATTTAATATATATATATATATATACTTGGAGTACCATTTTGGAATTTTATCAAATATCTGGTATACCTAACATTATTTAAAATCAAATCCTAAGTTCATATAATTTATTAAATGACTTATTAACTCATCAGGGATTTCTTAAAATAGTTTAATTTTATGTAAAAAAATTATAAATCTAACATGATTCTTTGTCATGAAAAAAATTCATGCAAAACACTTAACTCACACATAATGCAGAAAAAGTTAATCCTTTTATTATAAGAAGAATAAGCCTCAGAAGGTGATATAACCACATTATGTTTGAGAAATCCTGGATTACAAGTTAAAATGATCACCTTAGGGTATTGTTAATTGAAAAAAAACTAAGATAAGGGTAAGAATAATAATAAATAGATGTGGGCTTGAGGAGAAGAACTAACAATTATAGAACCACTTGAAAATTGATGATGAATTGAAAAAAAAATCAATAGAGATTTAAGAATGATGCACATAGGGATTATTTTTTGTGATCCCTTTTTAGATGGGGAAAAGAGTACCTCATTAGTGGTAAAAAATTGGCAATGTATTTTTTTTAAAATTTAACTATTAACATAAATGGTGGTGTTTCATGGTTTAAGAGCACATTTTACCAAATCATGAAAAACTATGTAAAATATGCTTTAAATTTAAATAATATAAATTTCAAGTTAATTTATACCATAACACTAGATAAACTTTTTGTAATAAAAAAATAAAAACAAAATAGAAAATAAATGTCATTGTGTTCGGATTTCCCTCATCATAACACCTTCTTCCACTAGAAATTTGATGAGTTTCAAAGAGAAGGAAATACAAGCTATGAATTCTAACAAAAAAGAGAGGGACACTTATTATCTAATCTCTAAATTACATATAAATAAAATAATTCCACAATGTACATATATATATATATATTTCCCAACTCACACACAACTTCTTCAATGTGAGATCTGTAAATAGTGATATTTAGTGGGTTTCCCAACCAATTCATAATTTCACTAGAATTGTAGAGAAAAATATTTTCTAGATAAGAAGACTCAAGTGACATGAAATAGTCCAAGTAATATTCATAATTTCATAAAAATAATCCTTTAGTTCCCAAGTGATTATATGGAACCTATCATCCCAAAATTGTATTCCAAATATTTAAACTAACAGTAATAAAGGAGAAAAATGGGGAAAAGGGGAAATGATGAAATACCTCAAAACCATTAAAAAATTAAAATAAACATATATAATATAGTAGGGATTTATTATTTTTTGGAAATATAAATAATTAGTTTATTTTGAGAGGTACCATCTGACTGCAATGATGATGGATATCCAGAAAATTTGAGGATAATGAATTGAAATGCCTGAACTGTCCATAATGGAATCACACTAAGGACCATTTCCTTTCACAATGAAAATAAATAAAAAGATTTGAATTCAATGAATTATATGTATTATCAATATTAGGCTTTCCATTATTTTTAATCCCACCAAATAAGGAACATTAAACCGTATGTATCCAAACAATATTGTCACTCACTATAGGTCACCCTCTAGAGACCAACTCTTCCTTCAAGGAGACATAAATTAAATCCTTAGAGGAAGATCTTCTAGAAGTGGGGCCAGTAGATATTAGGTATGTATTAAAAACATTTACAATGAAATTTATCTTTAATGATAGATAGGTTTCTATCCTGGGTGAATATGCAACCAACTCATTGAATTATTTAACATACACCTTCCACATTCATTCCCCCTATAAGAGTAATTTGGGCTCTATAGGCCTATTCCTCATTACATAGGAAAAAATATTTAATTAATGTGGTATTGTAAAGATCCCAATTCATAACACTTTGAAATCACAACAGGATGATCGTATTCCCCTAATTTTAACTAGGACCCTCAAATAAATCCCAAAATAACTCACAACTTTATTGCTTTGGGAGTTCCTAGTGACTTTAAGACCTCAATCTTTCTGATCCATTATACGATCTCCCAAGGACAATGATTACATTATAACATAGGTGAAAAATAATGATAATCCATATATAACACTCAATTATATGTTTTGGTTGTGTTTCCAACTCATTGGGCCACACCCATACCCTAAGATACTGATTTCTTATGATTCATTGAGACCTTTATAGGAGGTATACACTAGAAAACAATTAAAACATAAGAGTTTATCTCTAAAAACCAAAATATCAAATCCATATAGTTAGATATAAATCCCAATTCAGAAAAATACCATAAAAATAAATTGAAACATTTATTTAAAAAACATATTTAGAGATTAAAATTTAAGGATACCTTTTTTGAAACACATCAAAATTAGTTTAAAATACCAATACATCACATAAAATTTTGAAAACCAGTTAAATTGTTTGAAAAACACATATCAAGCATTCAAATATTAAATCTTAAATCAAAAATAAATATAAAAATATGATATTAATTATTAAATACATTTATACATGCCCTTACATTGAATTCATTTAATACATTTATAAATGATTATTTTCTAAAATAATACCACCCTTTAATTATTTTTAACCATGTTCCCATTTAAATTCATCATCAAAATGAAACCAAATAATACCAAAACAAAAAATAGTCATATTTAATTTATTATAAAAAAAATTATACAATTCCCTACTAATTAAAAATAAAAATAATCCCAAAGGAAAATTTTCATGGAATCTAGTGGAGATACATGGTTTGGATGCAATGTTCAGAAAACTATGCTCCAATTGTGAACTATAACTATATGTAATGACCATATTTGTAGTTTTTTATGGTGTTCTAGACCCTTTTGGATTACCATGTACCTCTAAATCATCCCCCAATTTAACTTCCAAAATAAGTAAAACATTAATATACTGATACAACATCAATACAATCCAAAATACTATAAATACATATCAAAATACATCATATATAATTAGCAGAAATAAAAATTCAATTCACTACCCAATATCATGTGGTAACTCAATAATTGAAATTTGTAACGACATGATAGTCTCTTATTAATCATATATCTCATGTTCCAATAGTCCTAACCCCAATTAACAGGGCTCGTGAAAATAACATAGGGAATCATGAAAAAAACACAATGAATAAATACTTTCATCTAAAAATAGCTCATGACCAATATAAATAAATTTTCTGGATCAGTGAAAACAATAAGAATATAATGGATCTGATATGGATGATAAATCTATTATAAAGATTAAAAACCCGAAATACCTAACATGATTTTCATGTGACCTCAAGGTCACTGTTCGTCATAAAAATGATCCCACACCATGAGTGATCTCAAAAGAGATCTTATTCTTGTAAAGATCCATTTAGTCTACAGTCACTATGTGGTGTAATTAATGTGTGAGAATAACCTCCCAGTATTATTAAACCTAGAGTCTATGGACATCCTCACCTGAAAAACCATGATTAATAGTTTTAAATAAACTATATGAAAACATATATCTTATCATTTTTTGGGGAAAAAAATGCATATGAATTCCTAAATTTACACATTAACCCTAGAAACATGATTTAAGAATCAATGTAAACCTACATTAGATAATTCAATTTAAAAATGAATTTGAATTTTCAATTTAAAAAATCATTTTAAAACCATAAAAATAGGAACTCTAAATGATAAAATTAAATTATAACAAAATTAAGGAACTAAAAATAAAGAAGTAAAAAAATTGTAGAACACTTCAACGAAAAATATATTAATAAAATGGTTAAGGAATAGTAAATGGATCGAGTATGTCAAAAATGTGATATAAAAGTAGAACTGTTAGAATATGCTTTGTGAAATCAATAATAAGAAAGTAGAATAATAATAAGAATACATTTTGTAAAATAATTAATAATGGGTAAGTAATCATGGTATCATTGTAGATATCTCTGGAGATTAGATTAGATATAATTGGGTGGAACCACAATTTGGCCTATCTATATATCCTTATTCATTAACCAACCAGCTACTATCATCTATCATCATTGGTGGAACACCCCTAGGGTCATGATGTGTCCCTTACAATGGGGGTCTATCTAGTCTCATCATGACTATATATTAACCATGATCAATATATCACTAATAAACTGAGGACCCCATGATAATAGAGATAATTTGTGAGTTATTATTTATTTTCTATAAACAAATATTCCTATATTAAATCACATAAAGTAATATCACAATCTCATCACCTCATCTAACCTCATATAAGTATCCAATCCTAATCCCCAATACAAAACTCACCAATGAGTGTCAATAAATCATATAAACATATAAATTAACATATAATATAGTAAAATAGGGATTTGAATATGGGTGTGACATGATTATGGATAGATATAAATTAATGGTTTCCACTAAATTATATACTTTAAAACTAGTATTGTATCCTTAAATTTTCATTTGATAACAACTTCAAAAATCTTTGTTTCATGAACACCTATTTACAATTTTTTGAATGTGGCCTAATGTTTCACTTGATAAAAAAAACATCGAAAATCCTTCATAGGGAAACCATTTTCAAATCCAATGACCTTTGAAAAATTCATATTATTCATAGGAAACCAAACCATATTCCAAAACTCCCTTTGTATGGAATATATATTATCAATGTTAAAAAAAATAATAGGTATGAAATGATAAACTTTTGATACCTAAAAAACATAGTAATTCTCATGATAATCCTACTAAAATCCAAAAACAATGAATATTAAATCAATTATTACCCAAAGAACTTAATTAAAAAACACTTTTAATCATTTAAGGTCCCAAAACATCAATTGAATAACTCAAATATTCAAGAACAATTTTTTTTGAATTTGTTGAAATACCATGAATATACATGTTCCTTTAAAATACAATCACATGTTCATATATTTTATCAGATAATTTATAAAATCATCATATATTTACAAAACAAGAATGAATTTAATGAAATAGAATTTTAGAAACCCAGACCGACAAAATGTATTAGAAAAAGGAAAATATAGTGAACACCTACCTCATAAAGAATGCATATGAAGTGAACTTTTTTATTTTAGGATGAAAAATACACGAAAATGGATTCACACACCCTAAGAATAATTTATAATACAGAACAAGGTAAAAATCTTAGCATTGGTGTTGATTAGTAAGAGGAGAAACCAATAAAAGGTGGAAAATAATATGAATGATAAGAAGAGTTATAAAAAAGAATTAATATTTAAAAAACATCTTCAAAATTTCTATAAGAAACCCAAAAAACAATGTGTATCATAGAGGAACATTCTTAGGCTACCTCACCAAGTGCCTTAGTCGAATATAAAGAAGGATACCCTTATGGGGTATAAAATAGAGTAAGTGAATTTTATGAAATTCATATTATATGAAAACTGGGTGAGTTCCATGGTTTGGATACATGGTTTATCAAACAATATTCTAACCGGGTTCCCCTCACTAGAAAAACCTATAAGAACTACACAATTTATCCATATGGATTGAAAAATAATGTGTCAATTATGTGAATCACATTTGAAAATCATTTCACATTTTTTACAGGTGAGTAATAAAGTTATTACTAACCATATCCAGTATATTCCATTCATTTCAACATCAAATATTTCAAATTTTATTGAAATTTTACTCAAATGTCTATAAAAAATTTAAAATCTATTCATAAAGAAAAGAATTATAAAAATAAAGGCTAATGTGTGACAAAAGGTTTCAGAAAATAAATATAACCACTATTAAGTGAACACAAAAATTCCCATTATATTTTTCTCATATAAACCTATATGAAATGATTTAGTAGTCATAATAACCATCCCTAAATAGAAAAATAACCACAAAAAATAATTAATTTCCCTATTATGTTAATAATTAAAAATATTTTTTCACCAAAAAAATCTAGCCTCCATGAAAACCAGCAACAAAACTGGACCACAACATGAGCCAAAGTGCATTCCCGATCCCCACGGGCTGGAACAAGTGCCCATGTATCATAAACTAAAAATTGGGAACAATTTTCCTGAGTTTAAAAAACATAAAACAATAAATGAACCCAATAAAATGAATCTGGTTTTTTCAAACCAAACAACATTTTACAAAAATTTAGTACTGAATTAATTAGTTTAAAACAACTCACAAGGACTATGAAAAAGGTTGAAAACTGAAACTAAACTACCCAAAAAACACCTCAAGGTAAGGGGCACTGGCCTCAAGCCATCTCCACATGACAGCACCGCCAAGAACTTTCTAGAAACCCTAACCACTGGAACTAAAAACTGTACCCAACCTGCGAAAAAAAACCAATTATACTTACACCCAAGGGTGTATGTAGGGTGTGAGAAAATTCCCAGTAGGTTACCACCATTAAGATATTCCATGTGATAAACATTCAAAGACTAAAAGCCTGCATGTTTTCATAAACAAGTAATGTTTTTTATAATTTCTAAAAGATGCAACATAAAAATTAAAATGGTTTTCAAGTGGGCTAATTTAAAGAATCATCACTTTTAAAATAAATTCCAAAAATATTGAAATTTACATCCAACAATAATGTATGTCGATGGTAATCACAAATAATAAAATGAACACAAGAAATAATAAATAACCCCTAGGCACTAGCTCATTGTTGGTCCTGGATACCTCGTATATCAGTGAGAGTAACCATCACAATATCCGTTCTCATGCACACGAGCCCCTAGTTGGAATAATACCCATAACCTAGTGGTCATCAATAATCATCATCATAGTTTATTTTGTGTTGTATGTTTTAATCTTGCTATGTGAAACTGAGGCAAAACCCCACAGATTCACTAGCATACTAGTACATGTCCACCAACCTAGATACCCGGGTTTCCCTCTTGTTCTCAAACAAGTTCAACAAGCCAGGAAATATAGTTTACACATTAAAATATCACTTCCACATCAAACATTAACCAAACAGTCCCATGTTCATCACCCACATCAAAAAATCTAATTTTTATTAAAATTCATTTTGAAATCAAATTAACACCAAAATAACCCACAACACATTTTTCATAACATTCACAATCCAAAACAACATTTAAAAATTTTATGAAATATTTCCAAATATGATGAATATCACATAGCATCCCACTAACATGTTTCATTAAACCCTTTTCATAATCAAAATCCATTTTTCACATCACACTCACACAAACAACCCACATCACGTTCCCACCTCTTTCTCATTTCAGTAAATCCTTCCAACATTTTTATAAAATACTTCCAAGAGGATACACGTCACATGATTGCCCTATTCACATTAAAAAATGACCATTTCAAAATATAAACAATCCAATTTTTTTTCCAATATTGTTTCATCTCTTACATAAATCATTAAACCATTAAAAACTATGTTAAAACAATTCCAATGAGTGTACCCAAGCTTTTCACATAAAACCCATTTTAAAATAATCTTTAATGGAAAAAATCACACCAATACCAATTAAAAACAGAATTTTCATTACCAAAAACATTTATTAAACCACCCCTTAGTGTTATACAAATACATCAAACAATACCACAATAGATCCACAAGAAAAACACACATTTTCAAAATCACTTTCAAGAAGTACAATGTGGTTTTACACCTTAAAATCATTCAAAAACCATCTTTCAAACCCAATGGATCCACAATACCCTACCAAAACAGAATTTTCAATCCCAAATATAATTATTAAACCAATTTGATATGTTCTAAAATAAACCCAAATAATACCCCATGTGTGACACCGAAAAAACCCCCAATTTCTAGCTAAAATGCTACTATAAAATTAAACTCTTAACCAAATATATCATGAACAGTTTTCACACCACCCACATAATATGAGGAATATTAAGAATGATTAAATACCACAATATAACTGCTAAATAATTGTTTACACATGGAACCACCTACCGAAAGTGTCGAATCCCTCAAATATTAGTGTGAAACATCAACTGCACCACCGCCACACCACAAAGAGGTGAAGAGGAACATAAAACCTCAATATTACACCAAAGAGACACGAAATCAATCCCTAGGTTCAAACCCTAACTTTTTGAAATTTTAGAACATCTAGAAAGAGGGATAAAATCATATGGGAATGGAAGAAATCAAAGAGACAAACACTTAATTGAAAAGAACTTTAAGAAATCACTCCAAATCAACCAAATTTTGAATCTCCAAGAAACCAGAACTAGTATGGAGGCTTGAAGGAGTAATATTACGTCAAGTGGGGATTGAAATATAGGGAAAGAGTGAAAATGGATGGAGTTATTAAATAATCATTTTCCTCTTCAAATCTGGTCATTTTGAGAATGATTTAGGAAGATCTCCCTAATCCAAGGGGGAGACGAGCTCCAAAGAGGCAAAAGCACAAATGGGGGTGATCCTCGTGTGTTTTTATTTGATTTTTAGGTAGAATAACCAAAAAATAACAAACAATTAATATGTTATTAAATAAAAAATATTCATTTTTAAAAATGGAAATGGGATTTCGTGCAGGACCAATCCTTTAAATAAAAACCCACATCCACCATGATTATGGTTTTCTAAATGGTCCAAATTAATATTGTGGTGTTAATAGGTCCGGGGAAGCCAAGTAAGAATTAAAATGGATGAAAAATGTTGAAAAATTAAGGAGTTATAAAGGAATCAAAATTTATTTTTAAATCTGGAATTGGGCTCACAATATGGCCCAAATTTTGAAAACCCACCATTTCCACAAAAATGAATGTGAAACCCCCAAAACAATCAAATAATTGAAATTAAATGAAAAATAACTATAAAAAAGGTCATTTATGTGACAATTAACCCCACCATAAAGCTTTCCACCCCTAGAAATCCACAGTAAGAACAAAAGAAGAAGAAGAAAACCCAACCGAAAAACCCAGATGTACTTCTTTGCCAAGTTTCACCTCCATGTGCCAAAACACCTCCAGTGATCAATTGTGGAAGGATTAATCTCACAACCCAAAAATAAACCACCATAATAAATAAAATCAAGTACATTCAGACTTTATCCCAAAAGAAAACTCCTCAAAAACTATTCGAACAAGACTCAAACAATTCACCTGAACGAACAACAACATCAAACAAGGTTACACTTACCTTACTATAACTAAACCATTGGGCACTCTCCAATCCCATCGTTTACTCATGGAATATGTAGGTAGTTAGATATATCTGAATAATAATACCTACTTCCAATCCAATACCAAGGGAATATATGAGTTACAAGTATCGGGAGACACAAATGGGCTCCCCAACATAAGAGACAACTTAAATTTTTCCGAGACAGAATTGTGACTCTAATAGGGGGAGGCCTGAATGGACTCCCTAGTATATGGTGTATAAATCTATTAGATATTTCCAAAATAATATAAATGAGACCCATAGTGGGTCTCCCCACCATAAGAACCAACCATTTTAACCCACCGGCATGGGCCAGCACGAAAAGAACCGAAAATTAAAGAGTTGGGATGACTGCACGGTCAGTCTGCAAAGTTTGGGAAACTATGTGATAACAATGTGGATCCTTTTATCTGCATGGTTTTCTAGGGAACATTTACAAATAACCATTTCAAAACCGTGCACTCAAAATATCAATCCAAATTCACAAACATAGTCTAGAAAATCAAAGGAAAACAATGGGGAAAAGAATGACACTGGGAAATACATTGGGCATGATGCCTTCCTCCTCTTTCCATTGAATAGGAACAACAAAATCAAGATGAAAACACTGGTGGATTAAAATCTTCCCATATTTCATACTGAGGATAATAATTTTTACAAAGGTTTGAACGACCTTTGGATTTCCCATGACTACGTTCCAGCTTCTCTCCGGGCCTATGGCTGGAGATCAAATAATTGAAGCATCTTCGGCTTCTCAGTTAGGCATTGGAAACCCCGGAACATAAATTCTTCTTATGGTTCTAAAAACAACTACACCAAAATCCAAGATGGGTTCACCAAGAAATAACACACTCTATAACTCACTTTACTGAAACCTGACATTTCAGTGAAACAAGGGCTTAGAATATGCACACACATCACACCTTGTTTCTTCAGGTGACAAACCATAGAATGAAAGGAAAAAAATAAACACCTTCTTCTAAGACAGATGATTTGAAGTTTTTCCAAAGGAGACATACTCCAAACATAACAGAGAATCTCATAGGATTGTATGACCTTCACATATATAGCCAAACAAACACATGACATCACAAGGTGTCACTGATCATAACCATTGTGACTAATAGAAGCAGTGCATGGAGAGGGGCCTTATGCAACATCCCAAAAAAACACCAAATTCCAAACGGTGGGCATAATGAACTCTCATGAACAGATCTCCCACACTAGTTTTTTAAGGTAAACCCTTTCTTCGAAGAGACTACGAAGGACATAGAGGCTCTATTCGACACCATTCACTCTAGAAACCCCAAACTACTTTCATCTTCAATGAATAAGGTAACATAATAAACTGTGGTCGCTTTCAACCTTCCTCGATAAATCTCATTCTATAAGAGGGTCCACCATAAAAATAGAGGAAATGGTGTAAAATCAATCTCTAATGCTTGAGAAAATGATTCCTAACATTGATCAACTAGAGGATTTTCCAAGGGTGGAACAATTAGGGCTACATTTTAGTCATGCACTAACCCTTATTATGGGTGTACCTTATCTAAAGAGAGAACCCAAGGACCCAACAAAGATGGTACTTTTTTCAAACCATTCCAAAAAAAGAACCGAATACATTAAGGGAACCACCATAAAGGTGTCCCAGATCATTTATCAGAAATAGACTAGTAACTGTTCCTTCTACACATCTTACCAACCAAAAACAAACCCAAAACACAGTTCAAACAGGAGGGGTTCTTGGACATAAAACATCCCACAACATAAAAAATTTCAAAACACATAATACACACCATCACAAATCAGTCATCAAAAGATTATGTTTTCTATTAAATACATTTCTTTGAAAACAAACAGTTCAACAGTTAGCATATTCACTAGTGGTACCCCATGGACCTCACACTTGCATGTTTTCATGCCACTGGGTACCCTCCTCATATCCATCTCGGCACTCTTCCAGTCATTCTATCATCCATACATCATCCCATGTAACCCCATGCATGTTTTATCTCATGAAAATACTAAAGGTTAAAACAAAAATACATTTCTCTTTTAAAAACCAAAATAGTATACCAGTACTACTTTTTTCTCAAGACCACTAACCACAAGATCAAACCCAATTTACAGCTTACAAAAAATTTCTGAAGGACACAAAAAATCAAATAAGAACTCACTTTCAAGTGATTAACATCAATTTCAAAACATCTCATCCCATTAAGACACCTTTCCACAGTTTAGAAATCCTTGTTGGAAACACTTTTTCAAAACCAACATTAATATAGTTTGTGATTTCAAAAGATATGTAAACACACTATTTTCCATTTCAAAATAATTCTAAAAATTCACTTCTACCATTTCTAAAACATAACCATTCCCTATTTTTTGGAAAAAAAATTCACAAAAACATTAAGCTTCTTAAAAACATGTCATTTTTTCTTTAAAACTGAACTTATAATATTTACAAACTAATGGAAACAAGATAATGTGAGAGGAAACTAGTTCCGGTGGGTGACATGTACATATGGTTGGTGGCCATACACCAATAACTACACTATCACATAGAGTATTCTAGTAAAATATCCCTAGCTTCACAAGGTTATTAGGCCATACAAGATCACTGAGACCATTAAACCAACTCTCTTTTCATTTCTGATAACCATGATCAAGCTAAAAAAACCAAAGTACTCTGATAAGACCTGACTCCCCTGGTGACATGAATATCATTATGAGTTGTGGTGATCAGGAACACTACCCATAACTGGAATTCCAAGTCCCAAAAATCCTAACTCCAGACTATCTTGATTGTTCCCCAAATAACATGACCAAAGGGGTTAACCTGAACATCCTTTGATACCATTTTGTCATGAACCAAATCTAGACACCATCAAAACCAGCACCAAACCTGGTCCGCGACTTGGCCCGAAGGGAGTTCTCAATCCCAACAGTCTGGCACAAGTTCCCGAGTATCATAAACTGAAAATTGGGAAAAATTTGCCCGAGTTTATAATCATAAAACAACAAATGATCCCAATAAAACGAATCTGGGTTTTTCAAACCAAACAATCTTTTACAAAAATTCAAAACTGAATTACGTAGTTTAAAACATCCCACAAGATCTAAAAAAAGGTATAAAACAAAAACAAAACAGCCCAAAACCACCTTAAGTCAAGGTGAACTGCCCTCGAGCCATCTCTACAAGACATCACTGCCAAGGACTTGCTAGAAACCCAAACCACGAGAACTAAAAACTATACCCAACCTGTGACAACAAAAATAACCAAGTCTACTTACACCCAAGGGTGTATTTAGGTTTTGATACCATGCCCAGTAGGATACCACCACTAAGATATTCCATGTGATAAACATTTAAAGACGAAATTCTTTCACGTTTTCATAAACAGGAAATGCTACTTAAATTTTCAGAAAGATGCAAATTAAAAATTAAAGCAGTTTTCAAGTGGGCTAATTTAAAGAATCATCAAATTTTAAAATAAATTCCAAAAAAAATTGAAATTTCCATCACAAAATACCATATGCCTATGGTAAGCACAACTAATCCAATGAGAACATACAATACCTAATAACCCCTAGGCACTAGCTCGTTGTGGGTCTGAGGTACCCCATATCTTATTGAGAGTAACCATCACAATATCCATTCTCATACACACGAGCAACTAGTAGGGAGCATAACCATAACCTAATAGTCCCCAATCATTGTCAGAACTTTTTATTTATTATTGTAAGCGTCAATCATGCAACATGAAACTAAGACCAAACCCCATGCATTCACTGGAATACTAGTACACGTCCACCCAGCTGGATACACGAGTTTCCCTCTTTTGATCAAACAAGTTCAACAAGCCAAGAATTATAGATGGCACATTGAAATATCACTTTCACATCAAACAATAACCAAACATCCCCATGTACATAACACAAGTCCTAAAATCCACATTTTTTTCAAATGAATTTTGAAATCAAACTCACACCAAAATAACCCACAACAAATTTTGCATAACTTTCACAATCTAACTCATCCTTTAAGAATTTTATGAAATCATTAAAAATATGATAAGAATAACATAACTACCCACTCACATGTTTCATAAAACCCTTTTATAAACAAAATCCAATTTTCACATCACACTCACACAAACATCCCACATCATGTTCACACCACATTCACATTTGAGTAAATCCTTCAAACGTTTTTATAATACATTTCCAAGAGGATACACATAACATGACAGACCCATTCACATTTAAAATGTACCATTTCAAAATATAAACAATCCAAAACATATTTCCCATATGTTTTCACCTCTTACAATAATAATTAAACCATTCAAAACATTCATAAAACAATTCCAATGAGTGTACCCATGATATTCACAGAAAACGCATTTCAAAATCATATTACAAGGAAAAAATCACACCAATACCAATTAAAAAAAGAATTTTGAGTACCAAAAACAATTATTAAACCAACCCAAGTGTTATACAAATACCTCAAACAATACCAAAAATGATCCACATGAAAAAAACACATTTTCAAAATCACTTTCAAGAAGTAAAACATGGTTTTACACCTTAAAATCATTCAAAAAACTTCTTTCAAACCCAATGGAACACCAAGGACCTACCAAAACATAATTGGAAGCCCAAAAAAGATTTACTAAACCAATTTCATATGTTCTAAAATACATACAAATAATACCCCAAGTGTTACACCTAAAAAACACCCAATTTCAAGATAAAATGAAACTATAAAATTATACTCTTAACTAAATAAGTCATGAACAGTATTCACACTACACAAAACATAAAAGAAATATGAATAATTATTCAATACAGTATGATAACTCATCAATAATTTTTTACACTTGGAACCACCTACCGAAAGTGTTGAATCCCTCAAATCTTGGTGTGAAACATCAACCGCACCACCACCACACCACAAAGAAGTGAAGAGGAACCAAAAACCTCAAGATTATACCAAATAGATACCAAATGAGCCCCTAAGTTCAAAGCCTTACTTCTGTAAAATTTAGAACTTCTAGAAAGAGGGAGAAACCCCTATGGAAATGGAAGAAATCAAAGAGAGAAACCCTTACTTGAAGATAACTTGAAGAAACCACTCCAAATCAACCAAAATTTGAATCACCAAGAAACCAAAACATCTATGGAGTCTCAATGGAGTAATATTAGGTTATGTGGGGACTGAAATGGTGGAAAGAGGGAAAATTGAGGGAGTTATGAAAGAATCATTTTCCTCTTCAAATCTAGTCATTTTGGGAACTATTTAGGAATATCTCTCTAATCTATGGGGAATATGAGCTCTAAAGAGGTAAAATTGCTAATGGGGGTGAGCCTCATGCGTCTGGATTCGAGTGGGAGGTGGAATCACCGAAAAAATGTAAAAAAATGAAGATGTTATTGAATGAAAAAAATTCATTTTTTAAAATGGAAATGGGCTTTCAGATAGGCCCAATCCCTTAAATAAAAATCCAAATCCACCATAATTATGGTTTTCTAAATGGTCCAAATTAATATTGTGGTGTTAATAGGTCAGGGGAATCCAAGTAGGAATTAAAATAGATTAAAAGTGTTGAAAAATGATGGAGTTATAAAGGAAACAAAATTTATTTTTAAATCTAGAATTCGGCTCACGGTTTGGCCCAAATTTTGAATACAACCCATTTCTACCAAAATGAATAGGAAACCCCCAAAATAATGAAATAATGGAAAAAAATGAAAAATATCTTTAAAAAAGGTCATGTATGTCACAACATTAATAAATTATCAATTCCAAAGTGATTGAATGTTTTTGTAGAAATATAATTTAAATTTTATTAGATTAATTGATGTATGAAATTTTAGATATAGAGAATGTGGTAGATGTCAGTGAATGTGGGTTGAAGAAAATTTAAATATTGTTGATGAAAATCCAAGATAACACATTAAATTATATAAATATAAAAACATTTTGGTTTATAATTATAAAAATTTGTTTTATTATAAAAATATTTATCAATAAGAATAGTAATAAAATAAAAATATATCATTTTAAAATATTAATAAGTTTGATGAAATATATAAAAATTTTAAATTTAAAAAGATAATAATATGATGATAAAGATATTATCCATGTTTATGAGTAGTGTAGAAAAGGGAGTATTGTTTTTTTATTATTTACAATGTTAAAGATTCATGAAAATTACCCCTTATTAAATTTCAAATAATTTTAAAGATATTTAAAAATAAGATGGTCATTGATGATCAAGGAGAACATTTCCAAATAATAAAATCTATGGAGACAGAATTTCCAACTTCATTTTTTTATTATATTTTATAAATATTTGTTTAGTAATCTCTTTAAAAATGAATATGTGATATATAGATCAAATTAATAGGAAACATTTTAGAAATAATGATTTATTAAAATATTTTAGGCTTCATCAATTAAAGGAAGAGGTATTGTCTTCTTTTCATGTTATATTTTTTTCATTATTTAATTAAATAAAAATTGTGGTGAATAACAAAATGTCTAATTTTTGAGTTCATGATAACTATATTGAATTGTGTTTATGTGTTTTCAAATTTTAAAGTGATGCGCATGAATTATAAATTATACATATCAATTGTTCGCAAGAATTTGAGTTATATGTGTAGGGTGTCTGAGAGTTTGATGTTTTTGATGTTAATATATAATTAATAATTATAAATTAATCAAACCTGTTTTCTATAATAATCGTTATGATATATTCTTAGTGTTGATAAATTAATCATTCATTGAATGAATGTGAAGACTCTTAATAGTTATTGACTCCTTGTATTATTTCTTTGATGTAAATAATTTAAGTTTAATATTGTTTTTAGTGATGAGGAGGTCTTAGGGATCAAGTGGTTTTAATGACCTTAGAACTCTTTTTATAAAAACTGTAATCTCATTCATCTAGTATAACATGGATTAAATTATTTAAAAAATACTAAAAAATGAAAAAATGTATTGAATTTAAGGAAAAGGGTTTCTAATAAAATATAATTTGGTAGATTTATGATTCCTTAAAGATGTTATTGAGGGAAATATTATGTGGATAATTTAGATAGAAAATATTAAATTATACTGGGTTTTCCCAATTATGAATAAGAACTATTTTCATATTATGTTTCTAATAATATATACACAAATATGTAAAACTATATTTGGGGTACTCTATGAAATATATATATGAAGGTGATAAAAATATAACAACACAAATATTCAAATAAAGATTTTTAAGAAAATTATTAAAAAATACAATGAATTAATTTTGAACTCACATCAAGGATATAATGATAATAATTATATGAATAAGTGATCAGTTCTATTATTAAATATTTTTTGTGAAGAGTGAGAAAATTATATCATATAAATTTGTTGATATGTTTTTTCTCTCGAAAAATATGACATAGATCATATTATAAATAACAATATCTATTTTACTATATTATATTATGAGATATGGAATTATTTACCATTTAAAAATTAGTGTCAATATAATAAAATATTTCTTTTAAGACTATATTGTGTCCAATGATAAATACGAAAAAGGAAAAGGATTCATTATATAGTTAAATTGAAAATTTTGAAATAAAATATGTTAATTAATTTAATTTATTTCAAGTAATAAATAAACAGTTAAAATTAGTTTTAAAGATAATTTACCTCTAAAATTAAATAATTCTGGTGATTAAATGAAATTTACTATATATTTTCAATAAAAAAACAAGAAATCCTATAATTTAGAAAATAAAATAACATTATTAATGAAATGTGAAAGATACAGGGAATGAAAAGGTATATAATTTTAAAATATTAATGTGTGAGTTCATGTGAGTGAAAAATGGTGATGTTTTTATTTACTATAGTGTGGACAAAAATATATTCATTTTGAATTTTTATTAAGACCCTAAACATTAAATTCAATATTGTTGGTCGAAGTGGACACTCTAAAGGGGGGTGAATTGAGTTCCAATTAAAATTTCTGTTAAAATATTGTCTAGTTAAAATCCCCCGATTTATAAAATAAGTCAAACTGTAGTGAATTTATACAGATTTTAAATGTTCACTTATCTTCTCAAAGATTGATTAGGTCTCAATTAGTTTAACCACAAGATCAAACTAACTTTTGAAGCTAACCTATTGATTTACAGTAAGTTTAAAAACTTGCTAATTTAACTATCAAAGTAGCTTCAAAATAATGTTGTATTTCAAAGTCATAGCAGCGGAATAAATATGATATATGTCGTATACATTAAACTTAAATAAAAGATGCACAGTAGATATAACAAGAGGTTCAGTCTCAAGCCGAGACTTAGTCCTCTCAAATATATATAAATATGATCCACACCCTGGATCGGGGTTACCAACAGTTTTACAAAACTGTCCAGGCCACGCATAGACCTCTACCACTATTCGTTGTGGGAAACAAAACAAAGACCCAGTCACACAAGGACCTCTTCCATAGTTGACGTGGGTAAACAAAGGTTAAGAGAATTTGAGTAAGGATTTTGATATCCTCCAGTTCAGTGCAGGAGACAGTGTGTGTAAAGATATACAGAGTACACCACACAGCTTGAATGCTAATAAGTAAATCACGTCGAAAAGATAGATGAGAGTTTAGAGAAGCTCTAGTGATTATCAATGTAGCTCTGGACTCGTTGGATTCAGTAGGAATGCTTCGAAGTCCTTCTCTAGTTTTTCTGTTGAAAAACAGAGTGTCGTAGTTCAGCATGTCTTCTTCAGGAGTGAGAAAGATTTCTTGATTCGTCGTGAGTTCTTCAGTGGGGTTGGGTGGAATTAGTAAGTGTTCTTTGAAGGTCTTGCAATCTCCTTCATGTTCAGCATAGTGCACTTGAGTGTACGTAAGTTCTTCTCATTGTATATTCACACTTTTCTCTGTTTCACCACTTGCACATGTACTGTATCTCAATCTTCCTTATATTCCACAAGTTCTAGCAGTAGGAATGATTTCATTTTCATAGGTACGAGATACGGTTTCTTGACATGCCAACAACTAACATTAAATAACATTAATTTCATTAAAAGAACAAATATGACCGTTGGCATCATTTTAAATAATATTTACAAAAGCTTAAGAAACGGTGTCACAGTGATCATGGAAACGGTGTCTTCTTCACGGTGTCTGATCACGGTGTCTGGTTACAGTGAGTGGTCATGGTTTCGGGTCCCGGTGAGTGGTCATGGTGTCTGGTCACGGTGAGTGGTCACGGTGTCTGGTCACGGTGAGTGGACACGGTGTCGGGTCACGGTGAGTAGTCATGGTGTCTGGTCATGGTGAGTCCTTCACAGTGTCTGTGTTACGGTGAGTCCTTCACGGTGTCTGGGTCATGGTGAGTCCTTCACGGTGTCTCTATACTTAGACGAATATCTGTATTAGGACTAAGACAATGATATGCAGAATATGGGTTAATTTTAATCATTAGAGATAATATATGAGAGAATTATGATCATGCATAGGACTCGTAAATAATAAAGATAATAATTAAAATCCATAAGATTTGTTATCATAAAAACTCGATGTGCACCTATTGTTGAGTTTGAAGTGCATTATCAAGATGTGTACTGAAGATCAAGATTAATGAACAGTAATTAGATTTCTGATCATTAAAACATGATTAACACATGAGGAGTCCAAAAATATCCTGCTTTTTGATGATCACAAATAATATATAGGAAGAATATAAAAGACCAGATACTGGAAAATTTTGTCCCCCATTTATACTATTATGGAACTGATACCTGTAGTCTTTCTACCCCTTTTGGGATTATCAAAAATCAGAGAGAAGGAAATGAAACTCGGCCGTTTTCATTAAACAAAGGGTTCAGAATACAATGTACAGGAGAAGTAAAAACAGTAAACAAGAAATGACATCCCATAAAAAACAGTCGCTAGACTATCTAGGGATCCATTTTGGCCTTTCCTTTATTAGCAGTAGGAGCTGATGCTGAAGTAGAAGAAGGCATAGATGTGGTAGACAACGAGGGTAAGGGTAGACCTTCAAAAATAGATGGAGCCAAAGTAGGAGCAGTAGAAGATCTAGGCTTAGGTTGGCCAGGAATGACTGGCCGGATCTGAGAAAGGTCTTGGCTAACTGTCATGGCAGTTGAGGCTAAGGTAGGTAGTCCAGGTCTAAGGGGTGCAGCAGATGGAGAAACTATAGCAGTACTCTACACATGAAGATACGGCTTCAAAAGATTGATGAAATCAGTAATTATTTCACCACCATACTGCATAGCCTTTTCAAAATCATCCTTATTCTCCCGAAATCTGTCCAACAATCTGGTGAACTGTGAAAGTTTCTGAACTTGAGCTTTAAAAGCTTGAGTCACCGGAGGGATTCTCAGATTTTCTGCAAGATATCTAAAGTGATCTGTCATATCACTTTTAGAGAAAATACATAAAAGATACAAATCTATTTTCTTGGAGATCTCTTGTTGAGCATCATTGGCTATCTTAGAATGAATCCTAACCAAGTCCAATGCTCTATCACTGTTCTTAATCACTTCTGACAAAGAAGATAGATCCAGGCCACTGAAGGCATTCTAAAATTCTTCTTTAATTATGGATCTCAGCATAGAATCACCCAAAGAAGGTGTGGAGGTCTGACCAGAAGCAGGTGAAGCATTGACAGCTTCGGTTAGAACTTTGAGCTGTTTCAAAACTTTTTTCAGACATCTAGTGTATTCATCGGTAAGCTTATTCAGAGTTTCCACAAGCTCTCTCATGCGTTCCAGCATCTTGGTGTTCCTTTTTCCAATCTTTTCCTCAAAAGATAGTAGGTAAGGATGAACTTGAGACACAATCTCCCTAGCAAGGAGGGAATCAGAAGACTTAGAAGAAACAGCAGCAGGTGCAGGGGAAGAAACAGGAGCAGGCTCTGATCTTAAAGATAACTCATTATGCAGACTTGCTACCATACTTTTCAGATTTGAAACATCAGCACTCAGCAACTTATTCTCTATTCCGACTTCTTGAATTTCTCAGATCATCCTTGGTTGAATATGAACGATAATATTTTCCAGGAGAATAGATGCATCTTATTGACTTAATTGAGTCACTGGGTGAGGTTGAGTGGAGACAATTTTCACAAATCCAGCTAGCAAAGTCTCGCCAAAAACATTCAAATCATAATTGGTTAAAAAGGAGTGAAGATCAGGTAAGGATGTAGGTAAAGGTAAAGGTTCAGATTCTGGTTGAGGGTCAGAGTCATCTTCAAACTCAGATTCTGATCCAGATTGAGGTTGGGGCTCTGGTTCTAGTTCTGAAAGAGCTAAGGACTTCAGTTGAAATAGAGAAGAATGATCCATTCCAGTTGTAGTCACTTGCTGTGACTCATTCACATCATAAAATATTGGGAACTCATTCCAAGAGTGCACAGAGTAAGTGACAGAAGGTTGATAAGCTTCACCGGATCCAGTTTCCATAATATCAAGATTTTGAGTTTACTCCACTTCAACTTGTGCTTCCCTTTCAGATCCTTGAGGTTCAGGGACATGGACAAGATCCACAGGATCATCCTTTATCTCTTCAGCAAACTCTTTCCTTTCCAGCTAAAAGGCAATTTCCATTCTTTCTTCAGTATATGGAATAATCTCAGGAACCGATTGTTCCACTGGATAGGCTTCCAGACTTGCTTCTTTCTCAACATAAAGAGTATCTTCAACAAAATCTGCCTCAAAGGTTGCTTGCTATTCTGAACCAGGAAAAACCAATTTTCTTGCAGCATTGGGATGAGCTTCTTCCTCATGAAGAACAACTGAAGGGTCCTTAGTCCTTTCCTTTTCAACAACAACTTCCTCTCCTTGAGGTATTTCAGTAGGGATAAAAGCAGGGACAACAACCCTTTCCTCTTCAACAGGAACTGTTTCCATTGGAGGTATTACAGATTCTTCTCCATGTGGAACTTCAGCTGTTACTTCTTCTTGTTCTTCTTCTTCTGAATACTCAGCTACTTCATCTGGTTCCAAACCAGGATCAGCTAGGTTCTTAGGCCTTCTTGGATAGTCAACAGGATTGAACTTTCTATACATTTGATCACTATCCTCAATCCATTGCTTTTTCCAGGGATTACAGTTAATCTTCATCCTTCTGATGATAGGCAAGGATAGGCAGAAATCAAGGTCCTCTAATTTTTCTTCATTCGGTCCAACCATCCCTTTTGAAACTAACATGGATGAATTCATCCTTGAATAAAACAGGGAGGTGGATTTGGAAGTTATTTTGATCAGCTCACAGATATGGTTGATAACTTACTTACACAGATTGATCTTATAGCCATTCATCAAAAGGTGAATCAGGAACACATCCTGATACTTCATCATAGAAAAAACTCCTTTTCTTGGACTAACCAAATTCTGAACAAACATGAACAAAAGTCTTGTCTCCCCATCCAGTTCAGCAGTTATGGCCCTTCGCTTGGTTCCATTTCCAGTTAGATTTTCCAAATTGGTTTCCAGGTCGAAGATGTCGGATGTTGGAGGAGGGTCTCTCTGGTAATCTTCACACACTCCTTCTTGTGTAATTCTTAAGCATGCATCCCACAACATTGAAGAGAAAGAGAACTTCTAACCATCGATCCAGATGGTTACCAAAAAGCTTTCTCCAAACTCAAAAGAAAACTTCACATACTGATAGAACCGAGATACAAGCCTTGGGTAAATCAGTCTATTCTGTCCAGTGAACCATTCAAGACATCCTTGTTCTCTTAAAACTTTCAAAACTAAAGAACTGCTCGACAACAGCCATTCAGGGCAAACCTCTTTTTCAGGTACAACTATACGGCTTACTAGGTTTGGGTTTAGAGGTCCTTCGGGAGCTATCCTCAGTATCCTCTTTTGCTTCTTAGAGCAGTTCTTATCAGATGAGGGTGAGGATGGACGCATCATCCTTGGCATTCACTAAAGGTTCGGGCGAGAGAGAAGAGGAGGTTCAGGAGAGATTTCGGGTAAGGAATCGAATGAAACCCTTAAATTTTATCATTTGGGAATGTCAAACATCATAAAAACACAAACGTGGGAAATAAAATAGCGATGAAATAAAAATTACCGCGATACGGGTTAAAATAAAATTAAACATAATTCTCACAGTGAGATAGAAAACTAGTCATCATGGTGAGATATTTTATAGTCATCACGGTGAGACAATGAGCATTTTATATAGTCACGGTGAGATAGTGAGGTGTCAGACCGTGATCATAAAACAGTAACTTAGAATTAGTAAGTATGAAACTGTAAAGTAAAGTAGAGTAAAGTATTAAACATTAAAATCAGTTAGATATTCATTTATGATTAATCATACCAAGATCATGTATGATTTAGTCTAATCTTTCAGAATTTAATGGTTTAGTGAATATATCAGCATGTTGATATTTAGTACCAATGAATTCCAATGTGATATCACCTTTTTTATAATGATCCCTCAAAAAGTGATGTCTTAAATCAATATGTTTTTTCCTAGAATGAGAAACTGGATTATTAGAAATATTAATAGCACTTGTGTTGTCACAATTTATTGAGACATGTCTAAATTGATATCCATAGTCTAGTAATGTGTGTTTCATCCACAAAATTTGTGCACAACAGCTTCCAGTAGCTATGTATTCAGCTTCTGCAGTTGATAATGCTACAGAATTTTGTTTCTTACTACACCATGATACTAGTGACTTGCCTAAAAGATGACATGTTCCAGAGGTGGTTTTTCTATCTAGATTACATCCAGTAAAGTCAGTATCAGAATAACTAACTAATTCAAATGATTGTTTTTTGGGATAGAACAGTCCTAAATTGGGAGTTTTCTTGAGATATTTGAAAATTCTCTTTACAGCATTTAAATGTGACTCTTTAGGGTTTTCTTGAAAATGAGCACACATACACACACTAAACATAATATCAGGACGACTAGCAGTCAGGTAGAGTAGTCTTCCAGTCATACCTCTATAAGTGTTTTGATCAACAGATTTACCATTTTCATCAAGATCCATCTTACAGGTGGTACTGATGGGAGTGTCACTACTTTTTGTGCTATCCAATCCAAAACATTTTAAAAGATCTCTTGTATATTTACATTAAGTTAAAATAATTCCATCATCATTTTGAAAGATTTGAAAACCAATAATGAATTTAAGTTCACCCATTAAACTCATTTCAAATTCATTTTGCATTATTTTAGAAAAATCAGTACATAATGTAGTTTTTGAAGATCCAAAAATAATATCATCGACATAAATTTTTTCAACTAAAACATTTTTAGAAATTCGTTTTAAAAACAGAGTAGGATTAGCTATTCCTTTTGTAAAACCTTTAGAAATTAGAAAAGTGCTTAATCTATCATACCAAGCTCTTGGAGCTTGATTTCAACCATATAAAGCTTTTGATTGTTTGAAAATATGATTTGGAAAATGAGGGTTTGAAAATCTAGGTGGTTGTTCAACAAAAACATCCTCAGCAATATATCCATTTAAGAATGCACTCTTGACATCCATTTGATATAGTTTGAAATTTAGATGTGCAGTATAAGCAAGTAAAATCCTAATTGCTTCTAATCTGGCTACTGGAGAAAAAGTATCCTCATAGTCAATACCTTCTTATTGACTATAGCCTTGTGCAACTAGTCTAGCTTTATTTCTAACTATGTTTCCGGATTCATCTACTTTATTTCTAAACACTCATTTTGTGCCTATTGTGAAAGTGTCCTTAGGTCTTTCAACAAGATTACAAACTTTATTTCTTTCAAACTAATTGAGTTCTTCTTGCAAAGAAATAAACCAAAATTCATCATTAATAGCATCATCAATGTTTTTAGGTTCAATCTGTGACAAGAAGGCTTGATGTTCAACCTGATTTCTAAGAGAATCTCTAGTCTGCGTCCCTCTATCAAGATTTCCTACAACAGCATATAAAGGATGATTCATTAGAATTATAGTTGATCTAGTAAAGGTAGGACTAGAAATCTCAGGTTCATCAACAGGTTGGGAATCAATAGAAGTAGGCCCTGGAAAATTTCCAGAACTGGTTGTCTTTATAGCAGGTTCATTTGATTCAACATTAAGGTCCAAAACGGATAAATCTTATTCAAGATTTTCAAGAGAGATTTTAGGCTCATGTGGATCAGTTTCATCAAACTTGATATGAACATATTCTTCCACACACTTGGTTCTATAATTGAAGACTCTATAGGCTTTACTAGAGATAAAATAACCCAGGAAAATTCCTTAATCACTCTTGGATGCAAACTTGTCAAGATTATCTTTGGTATTAAGAATAAAGACTTTGCAGCCAAAGACTTTGAAGTAGTTAACCTTAGGTTTCCAATGGTTCCATAACTCATATGGGGTCCTCTTAAGAACAGGTCTAATTAAGACTCTAATGATAATATAACAAGCTATATTTACAGCTTCATCCCAAAAATAAACAGGTAGGTCATACTCATTAAGCATAGTTCTAGCAATTTATTGCAGGGTTCTATTCCTTCTTTCTACTACACCATTTTGTTGAGGTGTCCTAGGGGTAGAGAAATTGTGACTATATCCATTGTGTGAGAAATAGGATTCAAATTCACAATTCTCAAACTCACGGCCATGATCGATTCTTAGAGTTTTAATCTTAATTTCACTAAGATTTTCTACAGATTTGGAGTATTTAACAAAGTAAGAACAAGCTTCACTTTTGTGAGCTAGAAAATATACCCAAGTATATCTTGAAAAGTCATCTACTAAGACATAGACATAGTGCTTCCCATTTAAACTAGAAACTCTAGATGGTCCAAACAAATCCATGTGAACCAACTCAAGAGGTTGAGAAGTTGAAACTTCTTTCTTTGGTTTGAAAGAGATTTTGTGTTGATTTCTCTTTTGACAGGGATTACAAACTTTGTCATTTGGAAACTCAAGTTTGGGTAGGTCTCTAACTATGTTCTTCCTAGTATGTTTTCTAAGTGAGTGTATATTGCAGTGTCCTAATATTCTGTGCCAAAGCCAAGACTCTTTATGAAAAGCATTTAAACAAGTAATATTTTTCATGGATAAAGAATTTAAATCAACAGCATAAACATTTTCATTCCGCATGGAAGAAAATACTAAATCATTTTTAGAATTAAAAACATTGCAAGAATCATTTTCAAATTTAACATTAAAACCATCATAACATAACTGAGAACTACTTAACATATTATATTTAAGTCCATCAACAAATAAAACTGTAGAAATTAAAACTGGGTCAGTGTTACCAATCTAGCCTAAGCCGATGATTTTCACTTTAGAATTATCACCAATGGTGACAAAACCTCCATCAATTCTGACTAAGCTTTTAAAGCATGAGAAGTCTCCAGACATATGTCTTGAACATCCAATGTCCATGTACCAGGTCTTCCTATAGGATATCTTTAAGTAGGATTACTACAAAACAGATTTATATAGGATATGATTTTGGTACCCAGATCTTCTTGGGTCCAGACAGGTTAGCCAATAAAACTTTAGGTACCCATATTTGTCTAATGGGTCTCATAAAATTTGTAGGATCAACAGATTTTGATAGGTAAACTTTATTAGATCCATAACTATGAATATAACTAGTTGAAGCATATAAATGTCCAGAACTAGAACTAGCAGTATTCTGTCCAGATTTAGGAATGAATTTAGTTTTGGTGAATTTTCTCTGTCCTGGTTGGTATCCTATACTAGTAGTGTATCTAGGTGCTATTTTCTTACCTAGAATTTGAGTAAGAGTATTTTTACCATTTGTAATATTTTCTAAGTCTTTCTTAAGTTTCTTATTAGATAATTTTAGTTCAGTATTCTCTTTAAGAAACTGATCATTCTTTTCTATTTCAATATCAAGATCAGATCTGTGTTTAACAGTTAAAGCATACTGTTTCTTTAATGATTTGTATTTATCCTTAAGTTCATTGCATGTTTCTTCCAGAATATTACAATATTCAAACAATTCCTCACTAGTCATGTTTTCAGAAACAGAATCAGATTCTGCACTATATTTAGAATAACAAGAATTTAAATCAGGAGTATCTAAGGTTACCTCAGATGTGTTTTCCATGAAGCACATGTTTTCATTATTTCTGGTTTCAGTCTCAGAAGCTTTAGATTCACTAGATCTATCCTCAGAAGTGCTCCAAGTAGCCTTCATAGCCTTTTTGTACTTACTATGATTGTAATCATATTTCTTCTTGAATTTGAGCTTTGGGCAGTCTGCTTTAATATGTCCTATTCGTTTGCACTCATAACAGACAACTTCATCACTTTTATCTGGCTGTTTCCAATCCTTCTTCCAATGTCCCTTATTGTCATACTTTCCTTTGTAATTTTATTTTCTGAATAATTTCTTCTTCATATAAAATTTCTTAAACCTTCTGGCTATCTGAGCCATTTCAGAATCACTATCAGAGTCTGAATTTTCACTAGTTGAACTGTCAGTAGGTAGTTGAGCTTTGTCTTTGTCCTTTCTCTTTGAAGCAGTAGTCTTGAAAGCCACTGATTTCCTCTTAGGTTCATCATCTTCCTCTTTATTCACCTTGAGTTCTTCCTCATACATCATAAGTTTACCAATGAGTTCTTTGATAGGTAGAGCAGCAATATCACATGACTCTCTGATTGAAACAGATGTGCCTCTCCATCGGTCTCACAAACCTCGCAAGATTCTCATAATTTGTTCCTTTGTTGGAACAACTTTTCCAAGTGAATTCATTGTATTGACTATCTCATTAAACATGAGATACATGTCAGAAATAGGTTCGTTAGTTTTCATTTAAAAATTATCATATTTAATAGTATAAGTATTTAATCTCATTTCTTTAACATTGGTTGTTCCTTCATGAGAAACACCCAAGGTATCCCTAATTTAAAAAGTAGTTTTACAAGAAGAAGTTCTGTTAAACTCTTCATCTTCTAAAGCACAGTACAAAGCATTTGTGGCTTTACAATTATTATTGTAAGCAGTCTTTGTAGGATCATCCCATGTGGATCTAGAAGTAGTGGGAAGTTTATATTCTGATTCTATGGTAGTCCAAATATCAAAACCTATGATTTCTAAATGAACTTTCATTTTAAGTTCCCACTGAGAATAGTTAGTACCATTGAAGAAAGGTGGCCTGTTAGTAGCAGCACCCTCTAGTCTATTGTCCATACCTAGATTTTAGAATGATAATTTAAAGAGATAAAAATTTAGAACTAACAGAAATTTAAGATCTTAAAAGATGCAACTAAAATCATAGTTGAAAAACAGATTATTTAAAAAATATTTAAACAAAAAAAACTAACCCTCTGATACCAAATGTTGGTCGGAGTGGACACCCAAGAGGGGGGTGAATTGAGTTCCAATTAAAATTTTTGTTAAAATATTGTCTAGTTAAAATCCCCCGATTTATAAAATAAGTTAAACTGTAGTGAATTTATACAGATTTTAAATGTTCACTTAGCTTCTCAAAGATTGATTAGGTCTAAGTTAGTTTATCCACAAGATCAAACTAACTTTTCAAGCTAACCTATTGATTTATAATAAATGTAAACACTTGCTAATTTAACTATCAAAGTAGCTTCAAAATAATGTTGCATTTTAGAGTAATAGCAGCGGAATAAATATGTTATATGTCGTGTACATTAAACTTAAATAAAAGATGCACAAAAAATATAACAAGAAGTTCAGTCTCAAGCCGAGACTTAGTCCTCTCAAATATATATAAATGTGATCCATACCCTGGATCGGGGTTACCAACAGTTTTACAAAACTATCCAAGCCACGCAGGGACCTCTACCACTGTTATTTGTGGGAAACAAAACAAAGACCAGGTCAAACAAGGACCTCTTCCACAGTTGACGTGGGCAAACAATGGTTAAGAGAATTTGAGTGAGGATTTTGATATCCTCCAGTTCAGTGCAGGAGACAGTGTGTGTAAAGATATACAGAGTACACCACACTGCTTGAAAGTTAATAAGTAAATCATGTAGAGAAGATAGATGAGAGTTTATAGAAGCTCTAGTGATTATCAATGTAGCTCTGGACTCGTTGGATTCAGCAGGAATGCTTCGAAGTCCGTCTCTGGTTTTTCTGTTGAAAACCAGAGTGTCATAGTTCAGATTGTCTTCTTCAGGAGTGAGAAATATTTCTTGATTCGTCGTGTGTTCTTCAGTGGTGTTGGGTGGCATTCGTAAGTGTTCTTTGATGGTCTTGAAATCTCCTTCTTGATCAGCACAGTGCACTTGAGTGTACGTAAGTTCTTCTCATTGTATATTCACACTTTTCTCGGTTTCACCACTTTCACGTGTACTGCATCTCAATATTCCTTATATTCCACATGTTCTGGCAGTAGGAATGATTTCCTTTTAGTAGGTACGAGATACGGTTTCCTGACATGCCAACAACTAACATTAAATAACATTAATTTCATTAAAAACAACAAATATGACCATTAGCATCATTTAAAATAATATTGACAAAAGCTTAAGAAACGGTGTCACAGTGATCATGGAAACGGTGTCTTCTTCACGGTGTCTGATCACGGTGTCTGGTTACGGTGAGTGGTCACGGTGTCTGGTCATGGTGTCTGGTCACGGTGAGTCGTCACGGTGTCTGGTCACAGTGAGTGGCCACGGTGTCTGGTCATGGTGTCTGGTCATGGTGAGTGGTCACGGTGTCTGGTCATGGTGAGTGGTCACGGTGTCTGGTCACGGTGAGTCCTTCATGGTGTCTGGGTCACGATGAGTCCTTCACAGTGTCTGGGTCACAGTGAGTCCTTCACGGTGTCTCCATACATAGACTAATATCTATATTAGGACTAAGACAATGATATGCAGAATATGGGTTAAGTTTAATCATTAGAGATAATATATTAGAGAATTATGATCATGCATAGGACTCGTAAATAATAAAGATAATAATTAACATCCATAAGCTTTGTTATCATAAAAACACGATGTGCACCTATTATTGAGTTTGAAGAGCATTAGAAAGATGTGTGCTGAAGATCAAGATTAATGAACAGTAATGATATTTGTGATCATTAAAACATGATTAACACATGAGGAGTCCAAAAAATATTATGGAAGAAAATATGATGAAGAAGAGGAAACATAAATGGAGTATATAATGGATGAATATTTGAATGTTTTATTATGTGACATTACTTAATTGAATATGGAAATCCAAAGTTTAAGGAAATATCGTCTCAAAAAATTATTATAGAGCTATAGTTTTTAAAGAACCAGTTTAATTACATTAATCAAATTCAATTGTTTATTGGTTTTTTGGTTGAATTGAATAATATTATTGATGTTTTTGAAAATATATATTCCTTAAGATAAAAGTAATTTAAAAAAACTATATATAGGGATAATGAATTGAAGAATATCTTGGAGATATCTACAAAATCACATGTTAATTGAGGTAACACATGTGTAATATACATAAATATGGAATCATTTTAGATTACTATTAAATACCTAAAAAATCATACATTCTCAAGTACCATAAAGGATTACTATATTGTGAGAATATATAAATTATCAACTTATTTCTTAAAATATCTTTAATGTATCCCCTATATATCATCATATTAGTACCATTCTATAAATATCATGCCTAAAATAAGCTATTAAAACATGGGGTAGGAAATCATAAGAAGGGGTCTACTCATATATTTAGTATGGGTGAACATGGGAGATATAAATCATGAAATTTTTTATTAAGATCGAAGGGTATAATAACTTAATAATGTGCATGTTCCTAATGTAAAATATTCATACCCAAAAAATATATATTATAGCTTCTAAAAAATAATATCCAAATGCATGACTAATAAGGGCGTCAACACATTTATCATTATTCAACAGTCATAACTTAGGCATGTGGCGTCATAAGCATACAAAATCATAATCTCCTGAACATTTCTATTATAAATCATTTGCACTTATTATTCTGTTATTATATCTAGTAGAAATAATAATCACACTTCCAAATGTGATCAATGTTATTTGTAATAATGTTTATGAAAAATCTATGGACCATATCCAAAAAAATCATAGATATACATCAAAATATGAATATAGCTATTCCAAATCATGTTAATTAATATAATACCAATGTCTTGGTGTATATATATATTTATCACATGACCCAATTAATTAGAGGGACATAACAGACCCAACCCTCAGATAATAAAAATTCGTTCTTATGTATGATACAATATCATTAAGACATTTATCATTTCATTATAGCATAACGTATAATAAAAAATGTCTTTTATCAATATTACATCATCATAATCAGAAAAAATTAAGAGAAAAATAAGGTTGATATCATTGGATAATATTCTTAGTGAATCATAAGCAATGTCAATAGATTTTTTGATATTTGGAAAAAACCCTTAAAGATTACTAAAACATTTTTAAGGAAAATAGCCCATTCTAAAAGAAATAATTTAAAATATTAAGCTTCAAATAATACTAGGGAAATTATTTAATAGAAATTAAACATGGTATCTTATAAATGAATCTTCAAAGAAATATGTTTGCAAGAGAGAGTGTAAATTCACTAATGATGTATATGTTAGAATAAATACTTTGTTCACAAATTTCATAGAAATATCCATATTAAAAAAATGGAATATTATATTTAATATGTTTTTTATAAAAATAGGTAAAAATTAATTGAATAAATATTTACAGAATAGAACATAAATTTTTGAAAACATTTAAATGAAAATATTGACGTTAAAAAAAATTACTCACCAAAGTGAAAATAAAATCAACTTTTCATAATACTATTTTCATAATTATTTCATATACTTGAGACAGGATAGTGACAGAAAAACATGAAAACCCCATAAATAATGAAATAAGAATAAAATAGTTTAGTTTTAAATAATAAGGATTATATAATTTCCCTCAATGGATATTTCATATAGATAATATTGAAAATAAATGATATTGTAATATAAATCACAAAACATCCTGGTTAAGCTAAGTTATCTTTTTCATGTTTCAGATGTAATTTTTGGGGGTTTGAGTGGTTTCGAAGGTGATATAAGGTTTTTTAGAGATCATGAGTTGAACTATGTTCACAAGGAGCCACCGAACTACTATTGGCACTCCACAAATCCAGTGACCATGGAAAAGATATTGTCCTCGGGTTGGGATGCGTAAGTAAGGGATTAATCATATTTTTAGTTCATTAAAATCCTTAAACAACCACATAATCCATATTTTAAGGACATTATCGTACTAGAAATATAGTATGGACTCTTCCTTGTTGATCTATGAAAGTTTTCCCTTAACCACTTAGTGTTATAATCTTGGAATGATCAATTTTCTTGGATTTGTTAATTTTAACCAATTCATTTTGTTCCTTCTTAATTCCTCTATTTCTCTTAGAATTAGCAGATGATCTTGGAAAAAAAATTTGTATCATTTCATCATGTGATTATTTTCTCCAATATCATCTTGATCCATTGTGTGATTATCTCCAAGAGGCTAGTTTGTGTGTTATTAGTGGTGTTGACCATGAGAATCTTTAGGCATGTGATGATCAAACTTCTCCACTGACCCTTTATATTTTAGTATCATGATTATCAGTTTTTAGAATAACTTTTTATATCATCATATTTTTTTATATTAATTTCCATTGTTTTCTGGTCTGTGGATTCAATTTTGGGTGGTGTGCGACCTAAACATGAGTTTGGTGATTCTATATCACACATATGATCTTTGAACAATGAATTCTATTTGTTTTCAAAATAGTTTTATAAATGAATTTTAATTATCTTTAAAATGATTCATATTGGTTTTTAATCCATTTTATGGTAAAAAATGGGTTTCCTTTAGTTTGGGTAATAATAATAGTATTTTAAAAGCATTTTAAAATAGATTATAGTTTTTTTTAAATCAATAAAGGGTTATTTGGAATGGATAATATAATGTGATAAACCTGTAGAAATTTATTTGATACATGCCATATATGGGTTACTTTGGTGCTAGGATGTGGGTTTATTATTGTTCATTTTCTATTTTATTTGTAGATGATTCACATTCTAGGGTACCCCTCTATTCCAAGATCATAGATACATTGGATCTAGGAATTTGATGTTAACATTATAGGTGGTTCACATTCTAGGGTTTTCTCCAGCTCTAGCATATATATGCATTGACACTAGGTACTTGAGTGTCATCAATTAATTGATTTTTATTGAGGTATGAGTGACCTAACATTCCCATCATTTTTAATCCTTTTGGTGATTTTCATTATTACTTTACTTTATACATATTTTAATTGATAAGATATGATAAATTATTTAATAAATTTTCTTACTTTTTAAAAATTGTGATTTCAAATTATACTTCTTGGTTTTGTGAATGATTTGAAAAAAGGGAAATTTTTTACAATGATTTTACATAAAACTATTTAAATTGTTATCATGAAGTTTTGTCATCTAAATTGACCATATTGATATTATTGTGAAAATACATTTTATGGGACACAATGGTGGGATCCTACTAATACCATTTATCTCAAAACCTACACACTCCCTTGGGGATGACTATACATTCATTGATCTAATGCAAGAAAGGGAAAGGCACCATAGTGTGGAAATTCAGTTTTAGGGTAGTTGGAGGTAAAATCAAGTGATGTTGTTCACATGTCATTTGATGTATAAATTATTAGATTTGGATTTAAATTATTTTGGTTATTTATGAGACTGTAGTTAAGTTTTTATCTTTCTACATTTGTTTTTATAAATAACATTAGAACTCTTTCTTATTTTAGAATATCTGTGTCTAGTTTTATTTACATATACATTATATATTTATTATTTTAGATATGAATAAATTTTTCCTCTGTTTGTTGATTGATTTCTGATTTATAGTGACCAGCCTGTGGGGATTTGAAATGTAATTCAGGAATTTCTATAGTCTTGTTTTAAGCCAAGTTTGATAAGTTTTCAAGGTCTGGAAGAAAATTTTATTATTAGAAAATGGTTATTCACGGTCTTACAATGTTAGTATATATGAGAGATGATTTTTGAGGAATGAGGGGTAGGTTATGGCGAGTTCTTGGAAAACACTTACAATAATGAGCTGTAGTTCATCATGGGGTGGTGGGATGTATTTCTCATGTGTTGGTTTTTTACCATGATCTTATATTCTAATTTTGTTATTCTGGTTTAAGCTGATATAATTTTATTATATAATCTTTTCTTCGTCTTTTTTTCTATATAAAGATGCCTATGAGGCATCTTCCAAGGATTCCTCAAGGTGGGGGGGGGGTGGAAAATTCCCCTCAAGGGAATCCTAAATTGAGATTGAATCAATTATATTATATCATATGGGAATTTTGGTAGTATAACATAATGCATTAACATTCCAAAACCAAGTTGTTATGGGGAAACTAGGAGCCAAAGGAGACATGGATCAAGCTCGAGAGTTTATACCTGAGAAACCCAATCCATTAATGGTGTGAATGGGCCCAAAGTGGTGGAGGGGTAGTTTACAATGGTTGATCAGGTTTTCAATTTCCTAGAGTCACCTGAGTATATCATGGTGAGATCTGATATGTTCATACTTGAGTATCCTAGAAAGAGGTGGTGGGATTCCATGCTTCATGAAAACCAACATGTCAGACAAGTGTAGACGGGCATCAAGACCCTTTTACTTTTCTATATATATCCAAAATCTTTGTCGGTATTGAAATCAATTGAGTTTTTCACTTTGAAATAAGAAGTTTAATCTATGTTACTGTACACCAATGATTTTCAGATTTCGGTCATTTTTCTCCAGAAGAGGGGAAACATGATCAGTTAAAGGCTCATATATAACTTCTATGTTTACATATAGACATATGATCATAGATATACCTATTTATGCTCATTACACACGTTGGGATTGTTGATATGTATATAATAGAATAAATGTGTATTGTGAGTATGATTAGAATCCCTAGATCACATCTTCCACCCAGTAGATTTTTTGTGGTGGAAAAGAAAATAAGAGGATGTGGCATAATTATTAGGAATATTGGTGGAGGGTGTTCTCAATATCATTCTTTCTCTGTACTATCAACAAAAACCAATATGGTTCCCTAACATTATATCATTATTTGAATGTAGGGGAAAAATATTTTCTTGTCCCACACCCATGATATTTTATCTTTATTATGACCATTAGGCCTATTGGTACAGGTTATTGTATATTTTTTTTGTTCCCTATTATGTTTGTGGATATTTAGATTCAAAGGCCACTATAGTGTAGTCAGATGATTCAATGTCCATATGGTTCATTCCATTATCCCCATGAGTGAGGCACCTTCTTGTAGTGGATGATATTATGTTATGAGATAATTGTTTGATAACTATAGTGATATTTACTACCTTTGTACATATTCTATAGCCACTTCTCTATTTGATACATTTTCCTTGCATTCATTTATATCTTCCCAGGTATTTTATATTCTTGAACATACAATAGAGACCATTACATTTATTATGTTGTTTGTGAATATCATTGGAATGAGTAAAGAGTAACAGTTTCTATTACCACATTTCAATCCTTCCAAAGATGATTCAGAGTTGACCTGTGATTCCTTGGTTATCAATTTCTATGTTTTCAATATCATCATCAAGATAGATTTTCTTGTCTCTCACTGAGATAAGATCTATTGTTACTATTGGTGTATCATGTTCTTTAATTCCAATGGGATCTCTTATGTCTTCTATGTAATGTGGGATTGAATGTCCAATAGTGTGGGACATTCTCACCTAGAGATCAAGTGTTTGATTTCTTCCATTTCAGTTGATACTAATGATGTCTCATCTATTTTTGATCTTCCCATGGTTTTCCTTAATTTTATATGGTCTTCCTAGAAGACCTCTTTAAACTTTTTATAGATATAGAGGTAGTGTTTTATATCGATCTCATGCTAGGTTGATAATATATCTCTATACCCTCTTATCATTTATCACATGTTGAGCTAAAGGGGTTAATATTTAGTTGGATGATATTCTTAATAAAGGTTTACTTCCCCCATGTTTTACTGTCGATGGCTCTAATTGTCTTTTATAAGAAGGCCAATTATTCTAATTATTTCACATGGAATATCAGAAGATGAAAAAGAACAACCATTAAAAATGAGTAAATTTTTCCCCATGTTTATTATCTTTTTCACTAGTTAATAGGGGAATAGTGGTTTTCAGAGATTGATATTTTGCCAAGTTATCACTAATTTTGGCTTAAAACATATGATATCCCAATGACCACATTTAAGGGAAGGTATGAACCTTATGAATATATTGAAATTCATATTGGAATAACTAATTAATCTTAATTTTTTATATATTTGATGAATAATATATTAAATCAGTTACTCAACACCTTTCTTGTTATATTTAGGAATTATATCTTGGTTTATTTAAGATTTGACATTGAGAATGATAATTGTACGAATTTTTATGAAAATATTATGGATACATCACTTTTATAGGAAGCTATAGAAATGAAATTTATAGATATAAGAAGTGATTTTCTTGGTCCATGTTATATCATAACATCATCTCTCAATTTATCCAGAAAAAATTAAGGATTCCTTTTCAAAATAGGAGAAACAAAACAATTATGAGATGTAGAGTTTCTTCGGTCTAGATATCAAGAACCAACTTGATTCGACCTAAACCAGTCACCCAGGCTAGCCTATAGTATCCACGAGGTGTGTCATCGACCCCCCGACATTAGTGATACGAACAATGGAAAATAAAGAGATATATTCACAATGATATATCCAAATTTAAAAAAAACAGTGCTTTAGATATACAAACAAGCAGCGTAGTGTAAAATAAAATAAACAACATGAACAAAAAAACTATAAATAAAAAATACAAAACCTGAAGACCAAGAAGATCTTCATGTAACCCCATGGGTCACTCACCAAACCCAAAACCCTACATCACTCCATGGTGTCATAATCCTTGGGATACATGAACAAAAATATAAAAACAAGAATATAATTTATGGCATGATTATTAAAACATGACAGACATGCCCATGTAAAACAATTCCCTATGAAATTCCATTAAATAAAATATTCATTTACATCAATATTGAAAAAAAATTATATACCTAGGTTATTCATATATTCCTTTTCAATACAAATTAGGGCCCATTTCCCTCTTTAAAAAAACTTTTCTTTTTCAATATGGACGACTAAGAATTTAATAGAAAAAGAGGGAAAGTATGAATGGTTTTTCTGAAAAGGGGAAAAGAATATGAAAAATTTTTGAAATTTTTTTTATGAATATTTTAAAATACAAAAAATTATCTGTAGATAAGAGACACATCATAAATTTGTAGTATAAGTAATGAAAACATAATTTGGGAAATGGGTCATGTATCCAAACCTAATGTAGAACCTAGATTATCTATCTTAGATAAAAAAGTATTTGGGAACATTTATATACATAGTCCATCAATGGAAAATCAATAACATATTATGATAGAATCCATATTAGGGGCATGACAGATGTAATCAAATAGCACTAATGATTTATCAAACCCTAACTGGAAAATCCTAGTGCATAATTCCAAAAAATGGAAAAGTCTATACTAAGAACCAATATTTAGAGAATAATCCTAAACTAGTGAATCAAACATCTATGGATAATCCTATTTCTATATTAGGTTACTATTCCATGTCTAAAATAGTTTTTTCCAAAATGAATCTAACAATCTACATATATAAATAGAGAATACATGCATGAATCCACATGAATCACACATCCAAACATCACCCTCGAATCACCACAAGGAATAAACCCCCCAATTCCTTCTAACCATCAATTCACAAGGGAAGTCCCATACTGTGTTCCTCTCATTTCCTTTATCAATGAACAAGGTAAGAGAGAGATATACCATATAGATTTTTTCAACTAAAACCATTTTCAATGGTTCCAACTTGGACCCACGTATTCATTGAGTAATAATCCACTCCAACGATAGCCAAAAATAACAATTATAATTTCATGAAATATTTAAAACACATTTGGAAAACCAAAACATCACTTATAAACAAAAAATTACTTATAATTTCTAACCAATAATTGTATAAATCTCTTTGTGTTCATGTTATATAAAATAATTCTGCATTTTTAAATATAAATAGGAATCAACTTGATTTCATTCAAAATAGTCATCCAAAAATAATATATTATTAATTATAAATAAAACATGTTATAAACAAAAAGAAACCAATTATTCTTAAATTTAAAGTCCAGTGAATAATAAAACATGCCTCCAATGGGAGAGAACCAAGTTGAAACACCTCAGCACTCGATGCCTTTGATGAATACCACTTCACACATGCAAACACATATTATTCTTTATATATACACCCCTTAATCCAATGAATACATTCCCCTCTACATGAGGCAATATTGAAATGGAGGATAAATATTTATATATATATATACTCATGTGCGTATGTGTATATTTGAATAAATTCAAGGAGCCACAAGACATTCAAAAAATTAATTGGGGAAAAATCACCAATATAACCCAATTAAAATTAGTATAAAAAACAGGTGGAATACTAGCTACTCAAATAGAGGCAGGTGAAATTTTAACAGACTGAAATGATTTACCTTTGGTGGAGGATACCAAAATATCTACGAAGAAGTCCTAGGATGCCTATAAAATTCCTTAACAATAGAAAAAATATGAAAAAATAGGATAAAAATTAACCTAGGATTCATCTAGATGAACATGATGATGTTTAGAAGAGAAAATGCTTAAAATGAAAGGATAAGAGAAGAGTATACCTTACCTATGTGAGATGGCCCTCAATTGCTATGAAATAAAATTTAACATTCCATGAGAAGGTGTTTTTGGGAGGGAGGATACCAAAAGATAGGAGGGGGCTTCGGTTGGGGGGTCATGCACAAGTCAAGGAGAATCTATACGAGGAGGGATCAACTTAGAGTGTCCATGGGAGGGAGGCCATTGGACAGGAGGGGACCTCGCAATGAGGGTATCTACATAAGGGAGATGAGATCCATATGAGGGGGAGGGATGTTACATGATTAAAGATAAAGTGGGTATATTTTGGGTTACATTTTATATGATTTTTATTTTTAATTTTAATTATTAAATTTTTTAAAAAAAATTGGTGTGCATTGTTTTGGTCACATGATCTAGAAAACCATGATCCATAACTATACGACATGGAATTCATTCCCAAAAACTCTTAATTTCAAGGGAAAACACCTGAAAGGAAAACATAGATAAATAAAAATTCAATAATAATTAAAATAATAGAATCATTTTGGGTTGGGTGTTAGAAATCTCTCAACCATGACATATTGTGTCCCTAGACACTCCCAGAAACACAGTTGATCAAGACTAGGGCAAGGATGAACTATGATGCAAGGAAATACCTGAAAATTGAAAGACTAAAGAACCAAAACCTTCTTCTATTCAAAACATGGAACTATGGAATCTAAAAAGAAATTATGTGAATATTCTAAAAAAACACAAACACCCATGGAAGACATCCCACAAGACCATGGAACTCACATCAACAATGAAATGATCATTAATAGAGGACTCACTCTTTTACAAAAAACCACATCAAATAACACCCCTAACCCTAGAATAAAAACCATCAATGAATCACTTTGTTTTCTATCAAGGACTTTCATGGGAATCCATCATGCCACCGACTATTGGAATCAACCAACTACTTTGATCGTGTTCATATGGGGTTGAAGAAAGAAAGTTCCTCATCATGAACACCTGGATGCAATTTTCATGATAAGTTCATCCAATGGCTACATCCCCATCATATTAGGACTCCATTCAATCATTTATTTCAAAAAATATTAACTCTCATATACTAAATAAAACCAAAAACTAAGGGAAATAATTCACAGAAAAATGGTTGTCACCATTCTAAAAAACCAAGATTTATAATTTTTCCCAAAACCATAATTACATTAATAATGGAATTACCTAATGGGGGGAGATACCATAATTCTAAATATCCAAAAAAAGAGTCGAAAACACTAAATTCCACACTGAAAATATAATTATTTTACAACAAAATAATCTTTAAACTGAACCCAGACCAATATCCCACTCCTTCAAACAGTTGGGGACACTTTTAAATGTGTGGACCTCACTCCATGTTGCTTCCTAGGATAACCCTATTAAAACTGTTGTACATGACCCAAGAATCCACAATTTTAATAGATCTTTAGTCATCATTAACAAGATGTATTTTTAAGAAAATACTTTCCACATTAATGACACACCAACGTCAAATTCTCTTAATAAGCTAAAAACGATCAGAATGCCTAGTAATTACACCATTGATATAATAAAATTATTTCCATGTTCTAATTTAAGTATTATAAGTACCTTCCTCAATTCCAGAAAATGAAGGATTATTGGTTTCCTTGAGAACCCCCACTAACATAGCCTCATCCAAAACCACTTGACTTAGGATATTGGAAAAGGAGGTTTGACCAATTTTAGACGCCCTTGACTAATGTTCGTGATGATGCCCATTCTCAATATGTCAGGATTTAATAGAATCTTCTTTGACCGAAAATATGAGATATGGGATTAGATATATAAAATTATTGAAAAATATATCTATGAGTAGTTTTCTTTCTAAAGGAAGCATATATCCATCTCCATCATCACCTTCACAGCCTCAAAGAAGTACTCTTGTATGAAAGAGGCCTTGAAGAATTACCAATATAGGACTTCTTGAAGCTTATTCCTAATGAATGAGTTCCCCCACTTCAATATTGTGCCTTTGAGAAAAAGGGTATTGAACTTGAGAATAATTGGATTATGAAACATGTTCTCACAAAAAATATCACCAATATGTTTCAAAAAATCCAAAAAAAAATTCTTGCTCAGGATGCATGAATAATTGAGGCTAGTTGTAATCATGAATCATATCCATAAATTCCTAACACTAAGGATGACTAGTCACTATGTCCAGAATTAAATAACTATACAATAATGGAAATCCTTCCTCGACCAAAATTAAATGTTTGTAGATACACCCACAAATATTCTTTAGGATTAAATAGATCTTAGTGGGGGAGTACTATGAACAAAAATAAAACAATAAATCAGTAAACAATAACTAACCATAAAGAACTCATCCAAATTAATCATTAAAAAAAGAGACCCAAAAAATGAATAAAACCTTTTAAAAATGCTCACTAACCACTATTTTGAAAATAATTTTCAAACTTCGTACTCAAATATATTTTATTCCACAAAAATCACTTTCATTACATATAGAAATCCAAACCTTTTAATTTAAAACTCATTTCTATTTTAAAACATTTCCCCAATACCCCTTTGAGATATCACATACTAAATTCTGAAAGTGACTATATGGAATCATTTTTTTTCAAAACACTATCTATCAAATTTTATTTTTATTATAAATTCATTTTCCAAGATTTTTCATAAATATTTATGTAAAACTCAATTATCTTTTTTTTAAACCACATTCCACTATTTTAAATCTCATTTATATAATCTAAAAAATAGTTTGCAAAAATATTTATATGAAAGAATACATAAATTAAATTCATTGAGGTGATGATAACTGGTGTTGGTGGCTTAATATTACATATTGTTGGAGGCCATATTATAATTACAACACAATTTTGGATAGTAATGTAGTACAATGTTCCCCTTTCCACATGGCTTTCCAAGCCCTACGAGTACACCAAAACCAAAAACTATTATCCCAACCCCCATTTCATTCCCCAAGTAAAAATAAATACATAAAAAAATATAAAAAAAAGTAAACCATCAACCATCAACCAATTACAATGAAAATATCATGAAAATAATTTAGAACAAAATCAAAAAGTAAATCCAAAATCCCATCATTGCATAGTAAACTAAGTTTCATTAATGGAAGTGTTGGAAAAACATGTCCTCATACCTATACCCTAATTCCAAAATTTCTCAATCCTTCTACCTTGATAACCAATATAACATAGGGATATTTAAATTATATTTAGTATAAATAACATACTATCTGATACCATTTTTTTCATAAACGTATATGATTCAACCCCAAATCGGACCCTCATGTCGGTCTACATAATCCTTGAGGCAAATTCTCAATAACCCTAAGAGGTGAAAAGAAGCAAGGAAATCAAAGAGATACAGGGGGAATAATGTCACCAAATATAAAATAAAAAAATTATAAAAATGAAAAAAATACATCCCAACATAAAATATAATAGAAAACATTAATAGTAAAACAAAACTAAAAAAAGAGGAACCTAGTTACCAAACATATATCTGTGTAAACCCATCAGTTACACACAAATCTAAAAACTCTACATAACTCTATGGTGATAAAAACCAAGTGGAACCGTCTCTTAATTCTAAAATATAGAATATAACTATAGGCATGAGTATTAAAACTCAGTAGGAATGCATGTGAAAAACTATTCCCTATGAAATTCCTTTAAATAAAATAATCATTTAATAAGAGTTTGAAATAGAATATATAAACACAGGGTTTACATACAATCATTTAAAAAAAATAGCGGTACATATCCATGTTTACTAAAAGAATGTTTCTTTACCAAAATAAGGATTACTAATTTAAGAGAATAATATGGAAAGTAAAAAAACTTTCTTTTTATAAAGGGTAAGAGAATATGAAACATTTTTATGGACATTTTTAAGGAAAAATTTAAAAATAAAATATTTATCTTTACCAATTTTACACCTCATAAACATATAGAAAAAAATTACAACATAATGAGGGTAATGGGAAAGAGATACTCAAATAAATAAACTAGTTGTGTCACCTAGATTATCCACCACATATAAACAATTTTCAGGGAACATGGGTATACTTAGAAGATCATGGGAAAATCGAGAACATACTATAACAATATATAATTTTGACATGCCTGATGAAATCAAACTTCCATAACACTCGGTTATAACCTAACTGGCCTAACCAACGATCATAATCTCAAATTAGAGCAGCATTCATACTAAGGGCCATTATCCAAAGTGTATTCTAAAACATGTTTATCCAATTTTCTCAGATAATTATCTATCTATGAGAGGTTCCCATATCATGTCTAAAATGGGGTTGGGGAATGATAAAAAATCAATCAACCCATATACCCATTGAATACACGCAAGCCGACACATGAATCAAACATCCAAACATCAGCCCCAATTTAGCCCATGGAATAACCCCCCCCCCATATTCGGATCATAAATTCACATGGTAATTTTCATAACCAGGATCTCCAATTTACATTAACAATTAACTTGGAAAGAGAGAGATATCCCATAGAGAGTTTCCAATGAAAACTATTTTCATAGTTTCCAACCGGGCGTCACATATTATATCGGTAATAATCCACTTAAAATAGAGAGAAACATAACACATATAATTTCATGAAATATTAAAAATTCTTCTAGAGAACAAAAACCTAATTTATAAGCCACAACCCACTTTTAAATTTTAACATGGAATTTTATATAACACTAGTTCTATAGCCTATTGTAAATAATTCCACGCAATTTCATTCAAATGCGAAACAACTTGATTTATTTCCAAATAGTATTTCAAAATCTAGTTATTAATAATTAAAATAAAAATAATGTATAAACTTAAGGAAACCAAAAATTATATAAAATAATGTCCAATTCATAGGGAAACCTTCCTCAAAAGGGGTAGAACCAAACCAAAACACCTCTGCACTTGACATTGTAGAAAAAGAACACTTCAAACATGCAATAATATACACTCCAATATATATACACCTCTTAATACAATGTACATATTTCCCTCTTTATGAGAGAATATGTACAAGGAGGATATATATATATATATACATATGTACTAATGTTTTTGTGTGAAATAATTCATGGTACCACAAGACATTATAAATAATAAAGAGCGAAAAAATAAATCACCAAATGTCCCGAATTAAAATTAGGAAATTAAAAATTGTGGAATAATAGATTCTCAAATGCTGGAATGTGAGCCAAAATGTTTTGGAATGCTTCACCTTTGGTGGAGGATGCTGAAATACACATGAAGAAGTCTCAAGAGAACAATCACACAACCAAAAAATGGAATAAATCTGAATAATCTAGTTTCCAAATGAACCTAGGTTTTGGCCAGATTAACAAGGCGATTGGGGGAAGATAAAAATGCACAAAATAAAAATAGAAGAGAAGTGAAGAAATTATCTAGGGTAATTAGCACTTAATTTACAAGAAATTTTCTCAAAAAATTAAACGGGAAGGATGTGTCAAGAGAAAGGATACAATGAGAGAGGAAGGGGAATTGGCCAGGGGGCATTGCATGTGAATAGAGTAGAGGCCTTAGGAGGAGGAGGAGGCCATTGGGATCTACACAAGGGAGGCTATCGTAGGGGATTTGATCTTGCAGTGAGGCTGCCCACTTAAGGGGGAGGGAAGTCATTTGAGGAAGGGGATGAGAGGTGAAACCAATAAGGGGGGGGGGGGGTTAGGGTATTATTTTATTAGAATTATTTAATTTTAATTAGTTATTATTTTTTAAATATAAATGGAACACATTTTTGGTCACATGGTTTGAATAATTGTACACCTTAAGCACGTGTCAAGAATATCATCCCCAAAAACATATAATTTAAAGCAAAAAATACCTAGATGAAATAAATAAATAAATAGGAATTCAAAAATAATAGAATGGTGTCTGGTCGGTGTGTGAAACTAGTTGGATTCTATCAGTGGGTTGTTATGGTTTTATCAGAGATGTCATCTCCTTATACTTATCTTTAATAGAAAGTGGTTAAATTCTCTTTGAAAAATAAGTGTACAAATTATTTTGAGGAATTCAAACAAATTTTCAAATTGGTTTATATTATTATATTGAAAGAACATGGTAATGGATAAATGGTATACTGTTAACCTTTTGATGCTAGTTTGGGGTGCATTCTCATGTAGGATGATCAGGTGGTGGTGTATGAGTCTCTTCATCTATGGAAACCTAATATGAATTAATATAATTATGACTTATAGGTCAATGATGTTATGCATATACTCATGTTATGTAGGTAATACCTAAAGGTAAATAATTTTATTGTTTTTTATTATCATTATATAATAAGTTACATATTAAATCATAAGTAACAAAACCTAATGTGTATGTTATGGGTGGAATACCTCTAGAAAGTATACTTGGACATCGCCTTCACCCAAGGGAGGGGGAACATTTTTTCTAATGCTATCAATAAGAAATTTCCATCCAAACCTATATTTTAATTGAATGAGGTGTATAAAATTGTGGGTCTTTCAATTAGTTCCTTCAAACACACATAAAGATGATTAGGAATTTTTCTGGCTAGTGTTCAGTTATCATCGTCTCTCATTTAGTCTAGTTTACAAGACCAGGTACATGATGATGAGTTCAGAGGAATATATGAAACCTTATATGTTGGGGATACCAATTATGGTTGGTCTCTCCCTTCTAACAGAATTCTTCACTTTGGGTATAGATCTTTCATCCCCTTATCTATTATGAATTTAATGTTATATTATTTTCTTAGTTCTCAATGGTATATTCATACTAGAACAATAAAGATATATTATAACATTATACATAACTTATGTTGGTCATGTATGAAGCACAACATCACTAATTATGTATCCTACTATTGCACATATAGATAGATAAATGTAGATCACTAGTATCAATCTTGCATACTCAATACTTTTTTAATGCTAGTATGGAAATGGAAAATGGTTTCTATATAAATTACCTTTTTATTACTATAGAAACCATAAAGAATAATTATATCCTAATGTAGATTAATTTGATGATGAAATAGGCTCATTTTATTACAATCAGGGAGACCACCAAGGTTAGTGATCTAGAGATTCTATACATGTGTGAGATTATGAGGCAGAATGGGGTCCCCTATTCAATTGTCCTTAATATGGATCGAAGGATTGCATCCAGGTTTGTTATGTGTCTCCAATAATAAATCAGGACACAAGTTAGATTTATTATAAGATAAAATCTATATATGAACTTCTAGATAGATAATACTAAATAGATTCTAGAGGATATGCTCTATGCATGCATCTTAGATTTCAATGAAATATGGGATTACAATCTTGGATTGTTCCAGTTCTCATGTAACAATAATTACTAGTCATTATTTAGAATGAATCCTATAAATGATGTGTTCGATTTCACATGCATGTCACCTCTCTTTTTTTTGTCTAGTGGTGTGAGTGGATACTATTGCGAGTCTGAGTTTCGAAAATGATATTTCGGCGAAGATCCAAGACAAATATCGATGCATGGTTAAATATAAATGTTAGAATAAATAATAAATTGATATTTGATGGCATCCTTTATATTTTTTCACTTTTAAATAGATCATGATAAAGGTTTCTCGTCGTTTGTTCCACTTTTGGACTAGGAAACATATGACACTAGCTTCAGGATATGTTGGGCCGTTTGGGATCACTAAGTGTCTTGGTTAGGTATTTTATTAGTTGGTATTATAGGATCATTTAAAGGTAATTATTATTTTTTCCACATATTTTATCCCAAGAAATACCACCCCAAACCTACTCGCATTCTATGTTTGTAGGATATTGATTTGGAGCCTATATTTCTATTAAGGTTGAGAAACTGGAGATTATAGATTCTAAAATTAAATTTATGAATTGAAATTCCATTGTTTTGTCTAGTTGTTATGGAGGAATGGTTTATATTCCCATGAGACTTAGGAGTATGATTCTTTTGTGGGGGTGTAGTGTCCTCACCTCTTTTTGGGGCATTCTTCTTTGGTGAAACATTATAGGGACATAAAGTCTCATGGTGGGTTAAATTGTAACATTCTGGTTAAGGTTCTTCTCTTTTCATGTTTAAAAGGATTTTGTTAGATAGGTTATTGAGATGATGCATGTGTTTTTATAATGTTATTGAGTTGAAGGGTGGCTACTTTGAGAAAACGGCAAACCAATGGCACTTCATGACTGTAGTGACCAGCGGCTAGCCAATAGACAGTAATGAGTGTCCATTTTCTTTAGGTTGGGCAAGATACTTAAGAATTAATCAAATTTCTAAGCCTCTAAAATCATTAATTAACCCCAAAAATATCTTTAATGTATAAAATCTAAAATGGATCCATGAGAGACTCTTCCTTGGAGATATACGATCCTTTTCTATTCTTTTTTTGGTGTTTTGATCATAGTTTGGTTGATTGTCATGGATTTGATAAGTTTTTATAAATTCCTTCTTGTTATTTCTCAATTACTTCATTTCTCTAGGAATTTTAAGAGGATATAATATGTTTTCTAGAACTTCTTATCATTTTATGATTCTTCTCAAATATCTTATTGATATATGACTGATTATCTTCTGATCGATGGTTTGGGTGTTGGTAGTGGTGCAATATTAGAGAATCTCAAGGTATGTTCCAATTTAACTTCTCCGCCATTTTTATTTTAAACATAATTAATATCAATTCATAATTTTTTAGGGTTTCCTCTCACTTTCTATCAATTTTCCTTGATTTCTGTTGTGTGGATCCCATTGTTGGTTGCGTGCTACCCAAAAATAAGGTAGGTGGTTCTATCTCAAGATTATATTATATGAAAAATGAATTATCTTGGTTTATAAAATGGTTTTATAAATGAACTATCATGTTACATGAAATTATTGAATTTAGTTTTTAAAAGTATTTGGATATAATATTGGGATTCAACAAGTTTTATTAAAATAATGTTATTTTCAAAGAATTATGGAATGGAATAAGTGATTGGTTTTCAAAGAATGGTTTTAAATAAAGGTTTATTTGAAATGGTAAGTGAAATGTGATAAAACCTTTTAAATGCATTTATATATTCCACTTATGGCATCATTATATACCTAAGAGGTGGGTTTAATATTAGGCCGTGCACATTGAAATTATAAGGGGGCTCACTTTTTGAGGTGATACTCCATTCCATGATCATGATATACATTGGATCTAGCTTCTTGTTGTTGGAATTATGGGGGTTCACTATCTAAGATGGTTACCCATCCCCAATTTATGGATTCATTGACTCTAGGGTCCTGAGTACACAGAATTTGTTGATTGGTTATTGAGGTATGAGTGACATAACTATCCTGACCATTACTATAATAGTGGTGATTTGCATTATGCACTGGATTTTTACAGATGGAAATTGATATGATATGATAAATACATTGAAAAATGTAATTGAATTGTTGATATTATAAGTTGAAATCATATAGCATGGTTTTTTGAATGATTTGTAAAAGGGAGATTGTTTTCCAAGCACTTCATATAAAACAATTTAAATTCATATATTTCCATGTTTTCTTTAAAACTGATCATATTTAGATTATTTTGTAGTGAATTTATATGGTAACCCTATGTGGAATCATACTATAACTATTCATCTCACACCCTATACACTCCCTCAGGGATGAATATAACTGTTTGATCTGATACAGGAAAGGGCTACGTACCATAGTGAGATAGAGATTTTTTTATGTAGATGGTGGTGAGATAATAGTACTTTTTTCCGCATATCACATGGGGTAGAAGTTGATATGATGGTATTTCCCTTATTTGGTAGTTTTACCTTTGGTTGAAACATTACCACTGGCACACATTCTATTTATGACATATTAATTTCTATTGTCAGGCCTCTATATATGCTATGTATTCAGTCATGGTGAATCATTCGATCATTATATTATTGGATTTCAGTGTGCTAGTTTTAATACAATGGGTATCTATAATACACCACAGGTCTTGTTGTAGTATTCATTAGATCCTAATTGGATAGGTTTTCCATACAGGGATTTGAAGAACCCCTTACCTAATGTATCATTTAATAACACCCTGGATTTAAATCCTAGTTTATGAAATAATGAAGATCCCGTAATTCTTAGTGTTTTTGGGTTGTTGTATCAATTGATAATAATTCTCATGGTTCTCATTAATTTTTAATGTTTTTCTATCTGGATTGAATTCCATTATATATCAAGGAAGGAATTTTCATGATGCTAGAATGTTTTTAGAAGATTGGAGGTCAGTTAAGGTGTTTCTATTTGAGTTTGAGTGATTACTAGAATTTCTTATATTCACATGGCCTATATGATCCATGTAACTAATTCACATAGGTGAATCCTTATATACGAATTATACATATCTAATTCAGTAACCTTTAAAATCATTTAGTTAATTTATCCATGTCAATATATTAATATAATCGAATGATGCTATGTAGCCTCTCACGTAGAGGATTGTATGGAATAATAGATTGTGAATCCTAGAAAAATTGTTCCATGTAGCCTATTTTTGGATGTGTCCAAATTGATTCATCTACCTGATTGAACCAAAATGAAATTTCATTAATCTAGTAGCGGAATGCTTTTTTTCTATGTACTGTTGTAAATTCCCCAAGTTTCCATTATTTGAATATTCTGATGTGATATATTCATGATAATTCTTGGTTAGTATTAAATTATTCCATAATCATAAGATTTGGTTTTTAATACAAGATTCTAACATGTTTTGAAAGTATGTGGATTCAATAAAAATAAAAGAGTGATTTAATTTTGTCATAAGAGGGGGAAGTTTGGGACATGTTGTCGTTACGATTTTTATGACAATAATGAAGATCATGGGGGTAGTTATGGATAATTTTATTTATTAATTTAACCTTATAAGAGATATATGTATTTAGAATTACAATCAATGATTATTAATGAGTGATTCAACTATGTGATAATAGGATGGAGAACATGGGTCTAAAGTAGAGGTTTGGATATTTATTAGTCAACATCCTATAGATCACATGGTTTAGAAATATTTAATTGATTTTGAGATTTTTTTACCAAAAAAAATTGGTATTCACTATGGGATATTATTTACCTCATATTATAGAGGCTTTCAGAAGTGGATAATTATAATTTATTGTCAATGAAACTGGGATTACATAGTGATATTTTTCATCTTATAATAATCTGGCGTATTATAGCATGTAGTTGCAAGGTTCTGTGTCACATATCAAATGTGTCGTGTGATGTTTCATAAATTATTATATGTGGAACACACTTGTTCATATAATGAAACTAATATTTGGTTTGGGGGATAACCAACCACGACAAAGAGTATGATTCTATATTGAATTTGAACATTGTAAAAATTATGTATTACTGTATATTTGATATTTTTCTTGATAATGTGAGGTGGAGTTTTTTTTAGTGCATTATACTCATATAAATCATAGTGGTTTATTTATATAGAAATGAAATTTTAAAAAATTCCCACCACTAATTCACCCCCCCCCCTTGAAAGAAACTAATCCCCTTCGGTACTTCACTTTTCTTATATCATACAAGTTCATGACCCGGTATAATAAATATATATTTATTATTTATCTATTTTCAAACCACATTCATACATAACACTATATTTATAAATCTTTTATAATTTATAGTTATCCTTATATTACCATTCTCATCATTAAAATGAATATTTAGTGAAAACTGGATTGTTGTCCATGCATGTTTCAGTTCAATGGTTTTTGATACATACACCATTATATTAGATTAATAATATCTAAAACCTTAATAATTAAATTAGTATCATATTAATTCATTATAATCACTTTTATATCAATTCAAATAAATTATTGATATTAAATGAGTTACATCACATCATAGAGATGGTACCCCATATGTACATTGTAGAGATGTTTCCAATATTCAATGGATGGAATTAAAGTGAGGTAAATTATAAATCACCTTTCCAAAATAATTATTATGTAGAAAATATCTTATATATTCATTAAATCTATCCTTATTAAAATATATGTAGAGTGGAAATAATAACATGAATCTCATCACATTGTGGAGGTGGTATTCAACACATACACTAGAGAGACATTATTTCACAATGGATGTGATGATAAGAAGGTAGATAAGATTATATTATCCTATAAGCATAGTTATTTCATTAATATCATATATAAATATTTTTTTTTCATCAAAATTACTATCCATACTTGATGTTTATGTAAAATGAATAATATTTCTAGGTGGAGGCGGTTGTCCCTTGGTTTGCACGAGTGATTCTTTTATTTCCCATTCTATAGAATGGCATTGATTTTGTTTCCATAATAATAATAACAACACCTAAGTATATTTTTAATACCATATTCATAATGTTGGGATAGATACAGTATATTTACAGTATGTAGAAAAAAAATAAAACCTGAAAACGATCATTAAGAACATATACCCCTTCATTGAGGAAACACATTTAAATCTCTCTATAAAGAAATATAGATTCAAATTTGGAGAATATATGTACATATAGATGTTGATAGGATACTTTAGAATATTTTTGTGGAGTTAAATATCTCAATTGGTGTGAGGAATAGAGTAGGGGGTTCCCTTTTATATGTGTGGGTAGTGGCACACTTGTCATTATTGAGAATATTTAAATATAATAAAGTCACACTATTAGGAAAGTGTCTGAAAATTAGACAATTTTTTATTATATAATTTTTTATTATTTAAATAAACCGATAAATTAGGATTTATATATATTTTATTTTCTTTCAACCCTTATAAATTTTATTTAACCCCTTTTAGCATTTAATGTAGTAAGGAACTTTTAACCCAGTTATTATTCATAATAAAAAAATTATATTGAACCTATTATGATTCCAATTGTGTAAATATTTTTATAATCCTAAATTTTCATTAAATTGTAGAAATTCATTTTACATTAAGTGTGTGAAATGCAACTAAATTATTTTTATAAAAATGGGTTTTTATTGTAAAACTGTATTTATCCATATTTATTGCATAATAAAAAATTAAATTATTGTTAACATATTTTATAGAATATATTATCTAAAAATTTCATTATAATAATATATAAATAGTGATCATTTTTATTTATTAGTATAAAAACGCATTGTGGGCATAAAAACAATTTTTTTCTAAAAAAAATATATTGTTTACTATAAAATAGTTTTATTTTCATTTATTACCAATTGATATATAATTAAATAAATTTATACTTCTGTAAAAAAACAAATAAAAATTTAGTTGGTCTCATTTATACCCACCCTTTCAGCATCTAGAAGATTACTATCACTTTAAATACTACTAATTCAATACTAATTCAAGGTTAGTTTAAACTTTGTATCGTGTGTAGAGAAATATACCAAGGAAATAAATTCATATAAAGCTAGATACATCATAAAATCATAGGGCCTCAAATTATACCCTCTTATAAGAATATTTCCCTTGGAATTGTATCACTTTTATATAAATAACCGAGGATTCTTCTACCTCATCAAATCAATTTGTTTTAATGTTGCTTCCTTAAATTTATGCCTTAACCACAAAAAATTGAATAGGTTAATGGAAATATTCCCTAGAACTTTCTCTCTACAATCCAAAATATCAAATTTTTTATCCTCATAAAATATATAATAATCTATTTTAGTGACCATTGTGTTCAGTACATGTGAATAATTGAGTATTAACTTTATCGAGAGAGATACATGTAACACACTGTGAACCTGAGTGATATTATATTTCAATTAGAATCAATAAGAACTATTCTAATATTATAAATAAATTTGAAGTGGTTGATAAATATAAGTCTTATATTTACTTTATTTATAAATCTCATGACCTTCTTCAATAGTGACATTTGAAGGAATACTTTGTCATGAACATTAACCTCTATATCCCCCCAATGTCTACCAGCATAATGTTTCTTTTAAATCTGAGCTGACCTGATGTACAATAGAATTGATATAAACATTTCTACCATTTCATCATATTGATTGGGTCCCAATTACATTCTTTTTATAAATTTATCCCATCACATTAGTGTTATATACATCCTTCAATTGAGGGATTCACATGGAGCCATCTAAATGACTGAGCGAAATTTATTATTGTATAAAAACATTACTAGATAAAGTTGTTGATTACATCCACATTTAAAATCTATATAATAGTATCTCAATATATACTCAAGGTATTGAATGTTCCTCCTAGACTAAACTTCTTTATGAGGATGATATGTAGTGATACATTTCAACAATATATTTAGTTATAGCATAATACTTCTCCATAACTATAACCTAAACTTATGATCCAGGTCAGATACAACACAATATGGTAAACCATAAAATCATACTATTTCTATGATTTATAACATGGAAATATGATCAATATAGAAATATTGTCTTATTAAAATGAAATTTGGTAACATTATAGTGTGGTCTATTATAACACAAATAGAATTGTTCCCTGTATATATTTTTTGGAGTCCGATGATGGAATCTAGTGAACTTTTTTCCCACACCAATTACAACATGGGTAATGGTTTTTAAATCTCAATATACTTCTACCACTATACCTTAAATTTTTATAAAATCAATAACTAAGATACATACTCTTAAATATGTCACTTTATGTTATCCCACCAATAATTCTTCTTAAAGTATGTTTACATCATTTTACATCCAATATGAATATATAATGATGATGTTTTATCTTCACCCAATATATCCTTCATAATATTTTTCATTGATTAGATAAAAACATAGTTCATAAATATTTTCATTCCATCACAATTATGGTTGAACACAAGAACATTTTTTATAATCTGCTATGGTTCCACATCCTCATTGTGGTCATCTTTAATCTTTATTTTGATGTATTTTTTAAAAGTCATATTAGAAATATATAATATTTACCCTTTAATCAGGATTTAAATGTCAATTATATGCAATGACATAAACATCATATCTATTTAAAACACCATCGTGTAAAAACTATCATGTTCCTCCTGACTTAGATCACCTTCAACCTTGTTCAACTTCACAAGGTGGTAGTTTATTGAGTTGTCATTATATTTAATCAATTCTAGTCATCTAATTTGGAACATATTAAACTATTACTATGTTAATTCATAATCAAATATTTTATGACCATTATATATAACCCAACATACACAATAAATATAATTCCTTCATATTTTCAATGAAATCTTTTCCACTTCCATCTCAAAATTATGATTTGGGTATTTCCATCATGAATTTTAAATTGTTGGGAGACATAGTCTATCATATTGTATTTATACATTATGATTTATACTATTCTGTTCATTGATTCATCACAATAGACAATAAACCAATATAAACTATAGGATATGGTGACCACAAGTGTACTAACCAACCCACTTTTGACTCGTTAAAATTTCCACTCTAATCATTTATCCGTAGGAATTGAGCTCCCTTTAGTGTCAACATGGTTAGTGGACTAGATATCCATTAGAAATATTTCTTAAAGCATTGAAAATATTCATCCATCCAAAGGAAACTACGGATCTCAGTTACCTTGGATACTATGGGATATGTTTCAATAAGATTTATATTGAATTATTAATTAATATACTCTATATTAATATTATATAACCCATGAATTATACATTTTGTATCCATAAATATCACTTGCTAAATATTTCATATATAGTCTCCTTCTTCAAGGAATTCAATAAAAAACTCAAATTATCTTCATATTCACTATTCCTCTTTTAATATATAAGTATATCATTTATAAAGACAAACGAAAACTGATCAAGGAAATATCCAATGACTTTATTTAGTGGATACATGAATATATCAAGTTATTTGGTATGTCCAAATGGAATTAATGTTAATTCATAATGACCATACCTCATACATTAGGTTTCCTTTAGTTTATTTTACTTCTTCACCCTTAATCCATGATATCTATAATGAAATTCAATCTTTGAAATGTTTTGAACTCTAAAAAATTGATCAAAGAAGTCATATGAACTGGGTAACATATACTTATTCATGATAGTGATCTTGTTATGTTATCAATAATCAATGTAAAAACTCATTGACCAATCTTTTTTCCTAACATAAATAACATGTACACATAATGGGGATGCACTCAGAAAGATGAACATATTTTATAGATTCCATTAGAGTTTCTTCTTCGATTCATACAACTAAATTTGGCCCAATTTGTAATAAGTCTTTGAAATAATCATAGAAACATGTATAAGTTTTATTGAAAACTAAAAAACATGATTTGGGAGAATACTAGGAAAGTATTTATAAAATACATAAAAATATTATTGAACAACATAAATATTATCAATGTTGACTTTCTTCCCAACTGTTTGAGATAAATATTGTCCCAAACCAAGTTGGGTTGTCATCCCACCCGACGCCCGACGTAGTACATGGTATGGCCTGAAGGGCATTCCTGATCCCCACGGGTTGGAACAAGTTCCCGGGTATCATTTAAAACAAGATATAATTATTTACATATATTCAACATATTAAAATGAAAAAAACAAATATTTTAGATTTGAAAAAATCATCCAAACACACCATTAATAACTTTCAAGTTTAATTATTTAAGACTTTAGACAAAACCCAATAAGTATTATGATAAAAGAGAAACTAAACTCTGTACCAAACCACCAAGCAATGAGAGTAACCACATCCTCAAACTAAAACCAACAAGATCCACATCGAATGCCACAAGAAACTCCAACCGCCAACAGTAATGTCTTGCTTTAACCAGTAACAAAGGATAATAGGGTCTGCATACAGCCAAAGGTGCATGGAGGGTGTTAGCCAAATCCCAATAGATTTTTACATGTATAAATTATTCCATAACAAATCATTTTAAGAAAATATAACACGCTCATTTACATTAATGATTTGAAATAAATTTATAGAAACCCATTTGTGAGTAAACATTTTAATGAAAATAACCACTTACAAAGAAAACCAAAATAGCCATCTTATTAAAAGAGAACGAGGATTATAAAATTAAATAAACACACAAACACACAAGAGTTCCACCATATTTTGAAGGATGGAACCTCATCAATATGGTAGATCATCATGGGTGAATCCCTAGGGTCAAGCAAGCCTAAGTGGGATTATAGGAACCTCACTCCTCGGTGAAAATGTTTCATAGAAACCACAACAACCTGCATTCTCATGAATTTTCCACTAGTATGGGACATCCTTATAACACTAGTGGTATCCAATAATTATCCAAATATTTAGTTAGTATTGTATTAATTAGTCCCTCTATGTGAAATAGGGTCATATCCACTTCTGAATCACTAAGTACCCAGCCCTAGTCCATCAACCTAGATAACTAGGATTCCATTTCTGTGTTCAATTAGGTTTCATATTCACACATAACACAAACAACCACATTCATAAAATGATTCCAAGCATGCTAATAAATCCACCAATTTTTATAAAATAGACCATTTTCAACATTACTTACACCAAAACATCTTTTTAATGCATTTATTATCACTTGAATAATTCATATATTTCCTCTTTTTATAAATCACAGTAAAAATGCACAATTGAAACCAACAAACTTGATGTACAAGCCCATTCATTTACCCCACACATAACCTAATTCAATTTTTTAAAACTTGTTTTTTATCTTATACAAAATTCAAAATTATATTCAAAAGTACACAATAAGGAAAACATCCCCAGATGTTCCATGTTCCTTTGAAAATCCATTTTCTCCACAAAAACAAACTAAAAAACTTTCTGAACATAATACCCACTTCTCATATAACTTAATAAATCAATTAAGAAGATTATAGAACATTTATAAACAACATAACAAGAGTTTACCTTTGAAAAATTCCTCAATTCACATAGAAATTCCCCTTTAAAACATAATTCATGTTTAATCCTATCAAAAATAACTTTCTCACTCCACATATAATTTAATAAGTAAAATTAATCAATTTATGAAACACTTCAAAGTAGCACACAATGTTTTACACTAAATCACACCCAATTTCATATAAAACGCCACTTTAAAACCAAATGTACAACATAATCTTATCAAAACAAGATTTCCATTATAAAATAATTTTCATTTATATTTTAAGGGTGGTCAACAAGATTAACATTCCAAGAAAATACACTTTTTTATTTAAAAACATCATCTCCACCACATTCGCATATTATGTGTTTTTGAAAACATGATTCGCACCCAATAACCAACCCATAGAACATTTCAACGAAATATTTCACTAAAACCCACATCCAAAATAGAATCATTCATGCTTATAAATTCCATTCACACCACATAAACATTCTACACAACTTAAAAAATCACTTCTCACTACTCAAACAATTGATTGAAAACTTCCAATATTTTTAACAACAAGGCCTATATATAAACATAACAATTTTCCTTTAGAATTTTTTTAAGATATATTCATGTTGATGAATTTTTAGAAAAATGTTTTCACCAAATAAATAAACTATGGATCATGCTAAAATCATCTAGATAATCAAATTAAATTATCTAATATTTTAAGGGCATGGAACCACCTACCATGAACCAATCTGCTTCTAGAAAATGTTGTGAAACCCTATATGTACCTTGACCACACTGTGGCCAAGATTGATTGAGCATAAGAAATGAAAAAAAACCCTAACAAATAAAAAAAATCCCCAAAATGGACATCCTACTGACTAAAAAACCAAAACCCCTATGAAAATAAAGAGGAAAACATACTCAGAGGGGTGACCACCGGATGAGGGAAGTGTGTCTTCCAAAAAAAGGCTGGTTGGGGCATGGTCACTGGTGTAGGAATAGTCAGTGAGGGTTCATCCATCGGGGAGGCACATTCTAGTGGTGGTCTGCCATGCTAGGTAGGCATCTAGTCAGTGGTGCCTGCAAGTAGGAGTGTGGGGTGACCGAATGGAGGTTTTCCAGAAGGCAACCGGAAGGGATGGTGGTGCATAACAAGGTCGTGAAGGATAGGGGGTGCGATATATAGGAATGGTGGGAAGGAAATGTAGGAGCGAGACATTTATGGGAAATGGGGAGATTGTTTTTTAAATACGTTTTAAAAAAAATTGAAAAACACTTATGTTAATTTTTTTAAAAAATAAGATATAAAGGCGGCATTGCCGATGCCGTCTTTATGTTGAAGCGCCAAGTCGGCATCTACGATGCCACCTTTCGGGTTAAGTGGAAAGGCGGAAACCCCGTTTCCACCTTTCTACTAAAACCAACAAAAACGTTTTTTTTGTTTTAAAATTTTTTATTTTTATTTTTATTTATATTGTTTTATTTTGATTATATATATATATATATATATATATAACAAAAAAACAAATAAAATAAAATTTTAGCAGAATTTATCCACTTTTTAAAATCCAGCAGTACTACCATTACAAAATTTTGGATTCGTATAGAAGCTCTCACTCAGGGCTCGCTTTTATATGAGAGCTTATTCTGGAAATAATTCTGCATTTCCGATGTGGGATTTTGGTTCTCTATTTCCTGTGTAGAACATTATGCATTTCTGATTTGAGATTCTGTTTCAAGTACGTGACATTGAAAGACTATAAAATATAAACTATAAGACCAATATAAATGAACCTTAAAACATGGATTAAACATATAAAAATAGTTGAAAAAAATATAATTTCATTAAAATGATGATAAAAAACAATTTATAAGCTTTCATAACCACACACTTAAAACATAAAAAGTTCCAAGTATGTGACTTTAGAATCCAATAAAATATAAACTACAAGACCAATATAAATAAAACATAATACATGGATTAAACATATTACAAATTGCAGAAAATAAAAATACTTTCGTAAAAAATGTACATGGAAAGTAATTTATAAGTTTTCAAAGACACCTACATGAAACTTAAAAAGGTTTCAATCACGTGACTTTGAAAGCCTATAATATATAAACTATAAAACCGATATAAATGAAACTTAAAACAAGGATTAACCATATAACATATAGTTGAAAATAAAAATAATATCGTAAAAATTGTTCAAGAAAAATAATTTATATGCTTTCAAAACCACCTACTTGAAACTTAAAAATGATTCAAGTATGTGATGTTGAAATAATTAGTATTTATTAAAAATTATTATATGATAATTAATTAGTTAATTGGTAATATAATTATTAATTATATAATAGTTAATTAGTTAATTAGTAATATAATTATTAATTATCATTATTCATTATAATTATTAATTCCAATCATTCATTATAATTACTAATTATAATTATTCATTATAATTACTATTTATAATTATTCATTATAATTACTAATTATAATTATTATTTATTAATTATTAATATAATTATTAATTATATAAAGATTATTTGTATAATATTTACTTACTTAATTAGTAATTATTAATAATTAATTATATAATAATTAAGTAGTTAAAAAGTAATATAATTAGTTAATTGGTAATATAATTATTAACTGTTTAATAATTAATTAGTTACCTAGTAATATGATTATTAATTATATACTAATTAACTAGTTAATTAGTAATATAATTATTAATTATTTAATTTGTAATTAGTTATTTAGTAATTATTAATGTTTTATTATTATGTTCTTATGGTTATATAAATACATATAAATAAAACATATTGTTTCAACATAATTTATCTTTTATTCAAATATGTGACTTTTCTAACTTATATAATATAAAATATAAGGCCAATATGAATGAAATTTTAAAAATTGATTTAAAATATTACTAGTAGTCCAAAATAAAAAAAATTTCTTAAAAAATCTCGGTGAAAATTTATTGATAACCTATCATATCCACCTACATTAAACATAAAAATGTTTGATGTACATGAATTTTCTGGCCTATATAATAGAAAATATAAGACCGATATGAATGAGATTTTAAAAATTGCTTAAACAAATAACTAATATTCCAAAATAAAAATAATTTCTTAAAATATTTGGTGAAAATTTGTTTATAACCTATCATATCCACCTATTTGAAACATAAAAATGTTTCAAGTACATGACTTTGTTAGCCTATATAATATAAACTATAAGAGCGATTTGAATGAAATTTTAAACATTGCATAAACTTATAACTAGTAGTCCAAAATAAAAATAATTTCTTAAAAAATCATGGCGAAAATTTATTTATAACCTATCATATCCACCTACTTGAAACATAAAAATGTTTCGAGTATGTGACATTTCTGGCCTATATAATATAAACTATAAGACCGATATGAATCCGATTTTAAAAATTGGTTAAATTGGAAATCAATTCACCCCCCTCTTGAGATTCCACTCCAACCAAAAAGTAATAATATTATTTTCAATTCAGTAGATGTAAAAAATGTACCCAATAGTGTACACTCAATGCCTATGTGTGTGGCAAAGAGATTCTGTCCCACATGGTGGTCTGCGAATAGGACGTTTGTGTTGAGTGCGCAGTGGAGTCCGATGACCTAGAGAAGGCTGATCCTTGGGCACTGGAACGTCGACTATCGCATCCTCCATCTGTGTATCAGTGGGAGGAGCTTTCAACTGCATCTCATACGACCATTCGGATCCTTCTCCCACTTGGGTGGTAGAAGGACCTGCCTCCATCGTAGTGGGGAAGAAAGCCTATGATGGAGCTATACCCCAAGACGAAGATGGATCTAGAATCCAAGGTTGTGAAGGATCTAGAACCCAGGATGAAGAGAACTGTGGATATCTTGTTAAGAAAGACGGATCCCATGCCACCTGAGGCACATCCTGAATCGGTTGATCTTGGACTACTAGAGGGCCAACCTCTGCCTGTGGAATATGTGACGCCTCACATGATGCACGACTGTTGACACTCCTTTTCGTCACATTGTCTAAAAGAATGGAAAGGGTAATGACTTGGCACAAAGTGATTTATCCTTTGAAGAAACATCAAAAATCGACAAAGGGATGAACAAGGAGAACATTGCCCATAGGTCGCGCAAGATCCATCACTGTCGCGCAAGTATACATGTGCTCCCCCTAATGGTTGTGCAAGTGACTTGAGCATCCTAAAAGATAACCGCCCAGGGTCATCTCCAGACTATAAATAGACCCTGTGGGCCCCCCATTTCAGGAGTAATTTTTTCCAGAAACACATATTTGAGCTCCCGGCGCCCTAGTCTCTTCTCAAATCTTCCGAAACACTTCTAAGGTAATTTCATACCTAGAACGGAAGATCTAAAGATGGGGAGGAAGGCCTAAGTGTTGAAACTCATCAACACTTGCACGACTGAGTGTCCAGACCTTAAGGGAAATGCCCACACTTTCACACCACCTTAATCCTTCATTAGAACTTGCGCGCCACTCTTCTGGAAGAACCTCAGGATGATTCTAAAGGCTTTAACCAAGAGTCGCTCAAGTATTTCCATGCTGGTTAACCATCGCGCAAGTACCGATGTGTCACATTGGTATACCTGTGCGACCAGGACTTGCGCGCTCACGCAGTACCTGCGCGCCGACCAGGACTTGCGCGCCCACGCAGTACCTGCGCGCCTGCCAGGACTTGCGCGCCCCTGCCTTTTTGGGTGCCCTTATTGTCAGTTTCACCCCTCTTAAGCCATTCCACCTCTCCTATTCAAGATTATATCTTCAAGACACTCTATAAAGCCATTTATGGCATGATTTCATTATTTTCCTTACTAATCTGAAAGGAATTTTGTGGAATATCTCTCAAAACCTAGTGATTTACACATCTTTATGTCACTAAAGATTGAGATTTCATTCATTCAACCTCATCTTTTAAGATGAGAGAATTAATTAACAAGGGCCTCCTTTTCAGGAGTAATCCCCATTCATAATTCTTAACCTAGGCCTCTTTTTCAGGAGTAATCCCCAGCCATAATTTCTATATATGGGCCTCCTTTTCAGGAATAAGCCCCAGTAATAATCCTCATTAACCTGGGCCTCCTTTTCAGGAATAATCCCAAGTCATAATTCCCTTAACCTGGGCCTCCTCTTTAGGAGTAAGCCCCAGTCTCAAATATAGGCCTCCTTTTCAGAAGTAATCCGCAGTCATAATTCTTTTAACCTAGGCCTCCTCTTCAGAAGTAAGCCCCAATCTCAAATATGGGCCTCCTTTTAAGGAGTAAGTCCTAGTCATAATTCTCAAATCTGGGCATCCTCCTTAGGAGTAAGCCCCAGTCCCCTAATTTGGGCATCCTCCTCAAGAGTAATCCCCAATTCTTAAAGTTCCCAAATCTGGGAATCCTCCTTAGGAGTAAGCCCCAAACCATAATTCCCTTAACCTGGGCCTCCTTTTCAAGAGTAAGCCCCAGTCTCAAATATGGGAATCCTCTTCAGGAGTAATCCCCATGTCCATTAATTTTTTCAAGTCTCTTAACCTGGGCCTCCTTTTTAGGAGTAAGCCCCAGTCTTAATTTCTCTTAACCAGTCCTAATTTACCTTTAATCTGGGATTCCTTATCAGGAGTAAAACCCAATCAAAAGTCCTCTCCTAATTTGGGCCTCCTTTTCAGGTGTAAGCCCCAAGTTAGAGTATTCAAATCTCCATGAAACACATATACCTTTATGGACCCAATTCCTGGATTTCTTCCATGATGTAAATCCTAATATTCATTTATCTGGGAAGTCATACATACATAAGCCCCACATTATTTATTATTATTGCCTCTTTCATGGCACAATTGTCTGGTTTTTACCAATACCTCTTGTTTCTCACACCGAGCATGACTCACGTGAGCATAGAGTGTAAATGTAATTATTACATCCTTCTTTGAGCCATCAATAATAAACATCATACTCCCTTACTCGAAATACGTGGGTTCTGATACCATTTCTAAACAAAGGATACGTAGGTAGCCCATCTTCTGGTTCGATCCCAACTCTGAAATAATCTATGTCCTTCTGAATGACAATAATCTTCAAGTGCCCCACTAAGTGGCTTTAAAACCAGCAAGGTCATCATAATGACCAAGAGACTTCTATATAAATGTGTCGAAGGATACCATTGAACAAGAATCTCTAATAAATATAGATGATTCTCTATCGATGAATAACCTCAAATACATATAAAATATTCTCTAAATTTCTTCCATATTTAGTCATTCATTGTCAGATCTGAAGGAAAGCTCATTTTATACTTGGTAATGTAATAAGGATTAACAAACATAACTTAAATCTATAAAGAGAGTCCCATAGTAGACAATAATTCCCCTCAAAAAGGTGTGATGAGTCCGACCTCTCATCCTCTCGACCAATGAAAATTCCTAAGCCTCATCAGTCCACAGACTAATGAGCACCAACCTTTGGAAAGTAGGTCCAAATGGATGTGGAATCAATGGATGTTTCTGGTTCTATGAACAAACCCGTTAGAAACCGATCGGTATGTTTGAACCTCCCATCAAGGAGGTCATCCCCAAATTCTGAGGGAAACAAAAAATGGTGAACCCGACGTGAATCCTTAACCAAGTTTAAATGATGTTTTACCTATTTGTTAGGCCCTTATTTAAAACTCAATGAGAGGGCCAACAAAAACAATCATTGACATATGTGCTAATCCAAAAGATATAGTGGATGAATTTATCTTGATTACGTCTGTTATATCAAACATGCACTCTTTTCCAAAATCTTCTGCATTTCCAGAATGGCAGCTCTCAAGTTCACACCTGTGAATACCGCTGCTGCAAATGCCACTGATGCTACTCCTACTGGATCATCGTCCGCTCTGAGGATGACATCACCTACCCAGAATCTGCAACGCTGGGTATCAAACGCGCTGGTTAAGGAGTACCGTCAACACGGTACCATCCCATCTCTGGAGGCTTCCCGACAAGCCCTCCAAGTGAACAACTCACACCGGTCGTCCGGACAACGACGACCAGTGCTCAAGAAGCAGGGGGTGCTGACTACCGTCTCCAACCATTTCGGGTCGTTATCCCCGTAACACAATCACCATTCGCTCCCTTATTCTAGGGAGGTGAATGAGCCGGTCCCTTAGGGCCTTAATTCAAGAAGACAGGAGTCCTTACCGAGGGCTGCCACCAACAATCGCCGCCAGACTTGTGCGGCAGTGGGCCCTCAACATGATGAGGGTACCGACTCCAGGCGTTCGGCTCAGGTTCGTCGAACATGAGCAGGCAAGACGAATCTCCAGAGGCGAATTCTGGTTAACAGTGAGCAGGTTCTCATCTCTGCCATCTCTGGAGAAGTCCACCAACCTAACTTGGTGGAAAGCAATGAGTAGGAACACATACATGCCCATTTTAATTCCTCTGTCTAGCAGACTCGTTTGGCAGCGTCACGCCAATCCCGCCAGGCAATTCTGGCGGAGTACTATAGGAAGAAATATACACCTGTTTATACATCATCATTTAGTCAGCATGCTCGTCTGAATACATATGATGGATCTCGTCAACTACGTTCAGTGAAGTGAAATCAGTAGGCACATACACCTGCTAGTACTAATCAAGCCTACCAACAGTATCGCTTGGTAGCATTCAAAGAAGTTAGTCGGAAAGCCCCGACAACAAACAGGAGGAAGACTCAACTCTCTGCCCCCACACTTGAGTACTGTCAGGATTCACTTACAGGAAATGGAGGACATGAGCAGGCACATACACCTACTCTAAGCCCGGAATGGATGTATATCCCCGTTCCAGCAGCTGAAGTCACCAATCATATTCTATCAATGGTGTAAGAGCAGAAGCAAATCCCTTCTCATATTCTAGATGCCTGCCAGGATTTTATAACAGCTTCAGCAGCATCTCAGGGAAAGACACATAAATCTATCCCTACCAGTGGAGTGAGACATCAACAATTCACTCCGGAACATACACACACATCTGTTCCAGTCAAAGTGGGTTGTGGGGTCATACTCCCCCATATCATACGGACAACCAATTCAGGAACATACACCTGATTTGAGTGGAGATCGTCAGCCTAACCTGGCCATCTTTCCTGATCAGGCATATAAACCTGCTCAGAGCAGCCACTTTTTTCAACAGGTAGTTTCCAAAGCGAGTAAGAAGGCATCTAAGAAGAAGACTCTCCCAGCACAGTCAAGAGATCAAGATCCAATCAGTAACAAGGCATTTATTTTTGCTGGAGTTTTTGAATCCCTCAGACAATTATCTGTTGGAATCCAAGATTCTACTCCCTTATTTCCCAATAGTGGGAACATTAATTCTGAAGGTCTTCAACAGACACTTCCTCATCAAGTCTTGCTTCATGACAATTCGGTCAATTTTAATGTTTCATCTTCAGATGAGAGACATAGAAACACTATGTGTGGTCAGAAGACCAAGAGCAAGAGATCTCATCTTTTACTGTAACCCATTATGGTGGTCCTCCCCATAATGATGAATTTTGATGCGAATGTCCTCTCCACAGTAGTGATGCACATTGCCCGGAAAATGCTCCAGTGGACAATGTAGTGCCGAGAAAGCCCTATTATCTTGAGGCACTTTCAAATGCGAAACTAGTCATGTCTGATGCTTCATCGCTAGTAGGTGAAATTCTTTCTCAATCGTAAGATAGCCCAGGGTGTAGGTCATTCTCCGAACCACCCCTAAGTCTTGTATATTCTAGTTTAATCAGTGATTTCTCTAACAATCCTGTTGAATCCAATGAAGCAACAAGGAAGCTCCAGCTCTGGTCAAAACAGGTAGAAGAATCTTCATCAAATGATAAAGAGGAAATGCTGAACATGAGAAAACAACTGGCGAAAGGTGAAGTTCCAGTCATGTTTTGGCCTCTGGCTGATTCTCAGTATGACATTCCATAAATGATGACGGAATATGGAATTCATGATATTCGTCTCAACATATGGAAAACAATTTGTCAGTTGAAAAAGAAAGTATTATCTTATGATGAAAATGAAAATCATGTTAAGATAATAGAAGGGTTACAACGCCAAATTGACTTGGCATCTATATCAGTCTCTCGATATCTGAAGGCTGAAAAGCAGCAGAGAGCCCTTCAGCGTTCATGCCTTGGCGCACTAAGAAAACTGCGTCAGTTAATTTACAATTCCCCATATGGTATTAGTGTCAGAGGATGGTGTGTTCATGGAGCACTACATTTCATGGTGCTCTTCAGTCAGCAAAGCCCGCCAAAAATGGTCTCATGTAATGTTATTGCCCATGGCCGGCCACAGTCAATGGGTTTTGTTTGTAATCAAAAGCTTGCCCAAGAACAGGCCTCAACTAGTTCCTCTCAAAATCAAGAATACAAAGAACAAGTTGTGGAATTAAACCTGCATCAAGAAAACGAGAATATTGAACAGTCCTCTCGTATGGAACAAGCAAATCATCATGTGACAGAAGTGTCGGAAATTATCCAATGGTCTTTTGAACCAAGTGATAAAAGTGGATACATATTCATGCATCTAGATAATTTCCAAACTATGGTTCGCAAGATCCGGAGAGCTTTTAATAAAGTCTCAGACATAGCATGTCAAGAGCCACCCCAGCTCGATAGACTGGGGACTCTTTTAAATCAACCCTCAGAATCAACAAATAGGATTCGAGGAGTTGAGCAGGAATAGCAGGAACAACCCCAGTCCACAGAACTGGGGACGTTTTCAAATCATGAATCCCCTCCTCAGAGAAAGTCGGTCTTTTCTCGATTGGGAAAGAAGCCTCAAGAGGAACGAAGAGCCAAATTATCAGGAGATTCCCTCCAAATTACGGTTCGTCAAGAAGTTCTTGAGAGATCGAATCAACAAAAGGAAATTTCTCATCAAAGACATGGAAGAAGGAAATATCACAGAAAAGCTGATAGAAGGGATGTGATGCGTTATGCATCAATCAATGTCATCAATGTCGTTGTTGCTGATCCACCAGATGAGTCTCACTCAGGGGACTCAGATGAAGAGGTTCCTGCTCATGAAGATGTATGCACCGACACAAATGAAGAAGGTGTGGGTACACGAAATCAAAGGGTTACTCAGAACCTAGTTAATCCTTCAAGTAACCCACTTCCCCCCTCTCTGAAAAGGATCCAACGAAGGGAGTGGAAAGAATCAGGTTACATATCCTTCCTCTGGAGAAGGACAATCGCTCTCACTAGAGAAAAGGTTTGCACAACAGGAAGAAGAAATGAAGGAATTAAGGAGGTTGAATGTAGAACTACTTCAAGGTAGTCTTCTTCATAAGCGTGCTGAAGTCAGTCAACCAAGGGAATTTGTTACATCTACTGAGATGGGTCAAGAATATCCTCCTCTATCTATACACCATCATAGGTCTAATCCTACGGGTCAAGTGCAACAATAGGTGGCGATGCTACCATCAGTTGCAGCACCAACCACCACATCTGTCCGAGCTCTAGTCATTGCACCTACCTAAGTCCAATTTCAATCGGATTTTCCTAAAAAGTTAATAACTACCATTGATTCATTAACATCTCAGTTAGAAACTATGGAAGGGAAGCGTGCGCAGGTTCAACCGGAAAAGAAATCTTACCCTGAATGGGTAGATTCAATATCTCCCCCATCAAATTTTGGGAACCCTGTATTCCCTATTTTCAGTGGATCAGGAGATCCTGAACAGCATTTGACACATTACGTGTCTTGTTCAGATCCTATGATGGGAACTCTGGAGCAGCAAGAAGCAGTGAAACTTAGATGCTTCGGGTGAGCCTTGCAAGGACAAGCTTTTGTCTGGTATACAAGCTTGAAATCCCGGTCAATTACCGGATGGGGGATCTCCATCAACGATTTCTTCTTCAATTCATTTAAACTTTTCCAAAGACAACAGTTTTTTATCTTACAAACTATAAGCAAAGGGAGAATGAAAGATTCTCTGATTTCATTGCTCGCTGGAAGGGGTTAACATATTTCCTAAGCCTAGAACTCCCTCAAGAAAAACTATTGCCAATCTATGTGGAAAATCTACATGACGAATTACGCATGCCGTTGATCCCTGTAAAATACACAGGGGGGTTTTGAGGCCTTACTTCAATCGCTCAGCAGATTGATGATTCCCTTATATAGGCTAAGGCTAAATCTCGTGTAATTCCATCAGCTCCAGGAAGGAAAATGTGTAAAGTAGAAACTGCTACAGTTATACGTAAACAAGCACGTGTACATGTTTCTACTTCAACAACTTCATCTTCTCGAAGGGCTCCTCCTCCTGAGCGCCAACAACAAAGGCCATTTCTTCCAGATGATCAAAGAGATCAAAGACGAAAACAATTTGAGGATCTGAAGAGAAAAAAATACTCTTTCCGAAATGAACAATTTCCAGGTTACTTCATTTCAGCTCTGGAAAATAATCTGGTTCAATTACCAAGGCCTAAGAGGCCAAACAAGGAAGGAGATGAAGACCGTCCCAATTATTTCCCTTTTCATCAAATGTTGGGGAATCCCATCCATGAGTGTTTTGTCTTCAAAGACCTCCTGCAAAAGGTGGTCGACTCAGGACAAGTCAAACTGAATGGTTCTTCAGCTCAGGGAGCATGTGTTACTGCTATAGTTCTAGAGGAGGAAGAAGAATGGCAATAAGTCAAAAGAAAAAATGCACAGAAGTATGATGATTGGATGGTCAGAAAGACAATCAACCAAACTCATGCTATTTTTCGAACAAAATTAAAGAAACCGATTGTGTCTTCTACCATGAATGTTGCAGAAAAACCCTCTTCGTCAGAGGGAAAGTCCTCAAAGAAATGGCATGATTCAAAGAAAGAAAAAGAATCAGAAGAAGATGAGTATGTGTCAAAGACTAAGTTGTCTTTGACTCTGGAAGACTTCATTCCATCTAATTCAAAGCCATGGGCACCGCCCCACCAAACGGCATAGCCTAAACATGCTAATCAGGAAGAGTCTTCATCAGACGAAGAGTTAATCTTTTGTTCTTTTAATATGATTCAATTAACAGATCCATATGCCAGTTGCAGTTTCGATTTCAATGATCTTGAATTCCATGTATCAAACAGGGGAATTAGAGGAAGTTATAGAGGCTCAGGATACAGGGGAAGACGTGGATCTTTCAAAAACCACTATTCCAAATCTACCCCTGCTAGAACTGTGTACGCAGTAGAAACTCGTGGTAGAGCCCTTCAGTGAGCTCAGCACGAACAAGAAAGATCTTCTACCAATAGAAAATTTAGTCCTGGAACAATTATTTTGTAAGACCAGTTGAAGGTTCCATCTTCTTCCTCTCATCAAGTAAATGGGTCTAATCAGTCTAATCTTCCAAAACCAGAAATATTGCCAACTCCTATCCCAATACAAGATGCATCAACTTCCAAAGAATCTCCTTCCAAGGTACCTGCTAAACCACAAATTCATGTTGGGAAACACAGATCTCTGGATCAAAATTATGATGTATTGAAACACTTGGCCCATGTACCATCCAATTTATCAATTCTGGATGCTCTAAATCAGTCAAAAGATATTCGAGAAGCACTCATCGAGGCTTTGTCGAGTCCTCAGGAGTTTGAAACTGAAATTGCTACAGCTGAAGTCTATCACATAGAGAATAATCCTGCAGAATTCCATGCAATAATATCTTTTACTGATGTTGATGAAGATGATGTTGTGCATTGGAATATTAGACCTTTGTACTTATCTGGAAAGGTCAATGGCGTAGACGTCCGAAGAGCTTTCATTGACAATGGTTCAGGAGTCAACCTCATGCCCATTTGTACAATTCATTGATTGGGCCTCATGGAATCTGATTTATCTCCTTCTACCATAATGTTACAAGGATATCATAAAAATGAACAAGAACCACTGGGTAGAGTTACACTCAGAACTCAGTTTGGAGATCTTGTATCCAATTCAGATTTTATGGTTGCTTATCGAGACTCATCTTTCAACATCTTTCTTGGAAGACCCTGGCTACATCAGCATGCAGTTATCCCTTCATCATACCATCAATGTCTCAAATATTGTTTCGATGGTCAATTTGGGACATTGTATGGTGATAAGGCCCTGATCAAGTCATGTGAGTCTCAATATATTGAGGCAAAATTCTGTCACATGATGGGAAAGGATAAATCCACAACCAGGGAGATTACCAAAGTTAATGCACCATATGGTTTGGAGAAGATTCCAGTAAATCCATTTACACATGTGAGTACAGATTATGTGTTTCCTATCATTCAAATTGACAAGATAGACCCAAATCGAAATATTCTTACGGAAAGATCCATAATTTCAATTACGACAATCAAGTCAGACAACATGGGAGAAATTGGTAACCCACTAAGAAGTGATGAAAGCACAAATGGTGATGTCTTCATTTCATCTAATGATATCCAACAAGTCTATACTTCTCTAATTATGCCATAAGAAGTTATAGAAACATTGGAGTTGAACAATGATTTCGATTCTCAATCCATCATCTCCTCTTTATTACCCAAAGAAGACCCTTCATCATCAATCGGGTCGGAGGTGGAAGCTTCTTCTTCAAGATATGCAAATTTTGACATCTCTTCTGATCATGAAAATTCTACTTTATCATCTACTATGAAATTAGAAACGGAAGAAATAACACATGAAGAAGAAGAAGGGGAAGATCTCAAGCATTTGAAGAGGGTATCTCTACCACTGTGGATGAACTTAGAGAAATAAATCTGGGTACAAAAAAAGATCCACGCCCCACTTTAATCAGTGCTTCCTTGAATCTTGAAGAGCAAGAGATGTATATGTCTTTTCTAAAGAAAAATAGAGTTATATTTTCTTGGAACTATACCGAAATTCTCGGGCTTGATCCTTATGTTGCTACTCATCATTTGGGTTTACCAGAAGAACATCGAGGATTTAAGAAAGCCGCGAGAAGAACACACCCAACTTATGCTTCCAAAATTGAGGCTGAAGTGGATAATCTTATCAAAGCTAACTTCGTCAGAGAAGTTCAATATACCAAGAGGTTGGCTAATATTGTCCCTATAAAGAAGAAGAACAGTCACATTAGAGTTTGCATCGATTTCAGAGATCTTAATCGGCATTGTCCTAAGGATGATTTCCCAGTTCCGATTATAGAACTTTTAGTTGATGAAATAGTCGGTTATGAAGTACTTTCCTTCATGGATGGATATTCCGGATATAATCAGATCCGAATGGCCCTAGAAGACGAGGAATCTACAGTCTTCAGAGCCCCTCAGGGTGTGTTTTTCTACCAGGTAATGCCCTTTGGCTTAAATAATTTAGGTGCAACATATCAGCGTGCCATGCAATGTATCTTCAAACCCTTCTTAGGGAAGTTTGTTGAATGATATGTAAACGATTTGGTGGTTAAATCCAAACAACGTTCTATTCACTTGGCTGATTTGGAAGTCATATTCTGCAAGCTTCGACAACATAATTTGAAGATGAACCCCATAAAATGTGCTTTTGGGGTAACCTCAGGAAAATATCTCAGCTTTCTTTTACGCCATCATGGTATTGATGTCGATCTTGAGAAGACCAAGTCAATCCTTGGTATGCCACCTCCGCAAAATTCAAATCAATTAAGAGGACTTCAAGGACACTTACCCTATATCTGGTGTTTCATCGCCAATTTGGCAGAAAAAAGTTTACCCTTCACCAAATTGATGAAGAAGGGAGTCACTTACCAGTGGACTGAAGAATGTCAAGAAGCATTCAATATTCTCAGAAAATACCTCTTGAGTCCACTAGTAGTCATGCCACCTGTTGAAGGAAGACCACTTATCCTCTACGTGACAGCTCTATAGCGATCATTGGGTGCCTTTCTTGCTCAAATGAATGATGCAGGGAATGACAATAGCCTCTACTATCTCAGTAGAACTATGCTTGAAGCAGAAACCCGGTATTCAAGTATTGATAAGTGCTGACTGGCATTAATATTTGCAGTTCAGAAGATGAGACACTACCTGCAACATCATGATTTCCAATTGGTATCTCGCAATAACCCGCTCAAATTCATCCTTAGTCGTCCAATACTTACAGGACGTCTGGCAAGGTTGGAAGTTATTTTGCAGCAATATGACATTCAGTATGTGTCTCAAAAGGCGATAAAGGGCCATGCTCTGGCTGATTTCCTAGCTGAACACCCTTTAGTGGAAGACACATATTCAGATATTGAACTCCCTGGTAAGGAAGTCTTCTCTATTCAAGAATGTACGCAAGCATGGTAAATGTATATTGATGGTGCTTCCAGAAGTCCAACAGGGGGAAAAATGGAAAATCCTAAATTCAACAAAGTTGGCTTAGGAATTTTCCTCATTTCTCTAGAAAAGGCAGTGTTACCTTATTCTTTCTTATTGTGGGAAGGTGGTACCAATAATGAAGCAGAATACCAAGCTCTCATCATAGGCTTGGAATTAGCGCTTCAAGCACAAGTGAATCACTTAAAGGTGAAAGGTGATTCAGACCTGGTAATCAAACAATTCAATGGGGATTATGCCATCAGAAAAGAAGAACTAATCACTTTGTATGATTACGTCAGAGAGTTAATGGCGGAATTCCCTTCGGAACCGACATTTTCTTATGTCCCAATATCACAAAATGCTCAAGCTGATGCACTGGCTAATATAGCCACAACTCTGGCAGATCCGAATCGGGATGAGACAACCATCAGTATTGCCCACTGTCGTGCAATTTCACCTTATGTTAGAATCAGAGCAGAGAAAATTAATGAAATTAGTCCCATTCCTGAACCGTATGTCATACTACAGGACGGATGTCACCTATCATGGAATACCTTCATAATGGAACATTTCCACCTGATAGAGCCGAGAAAGAACAAATCCAGCGACGTGTGGTCAATTTTACTCTTTATGATAGCCCAGATCACCTAGAGAAAATTCTCTACAAATGTGGTTTTGATGGAGTTCTCTTCAGATGTATTGATGGTGAAGATACAATGGCTGTCATAAAAGAAGTGCATGCAGGAGTCTTGGTGCCCACCAGTCTGGACATAGACTGTCTGATCAGATTTGAAGGCTTGGATACTTTTGGCCTTCAATGATACAAGATTGTGTTGATTTCAAAAAGAAGTCTCATTCATTCCAAGTACACGACAACTTCATTAATCAACCTCCAGAGTTGCTTCATACAGCTAAATACTCGTGGCTATTTGCCACATGGGGAATGGATGTGGTGGGACCTTACCCTTCGGCTATGGCCAAGAAGTTTAAGTACATTCTTACTACTACTGACTTATATTCCAAATGGGCAGATGCAATACCTCTCAAGGAAGTCTGTTCTAAATGCATTGTTAGCTTCATAAAGTCTAACATCATTACAATATTTGGTGTCCCTCATACCATATTGACGGACAATGGCACCACCTTCTGTTCATCCGAGGTAAAGAATTTGTATCAAGAATACAACATCAAATCCAACCATTCATCTTAGTATCATGTAGCGGCCAATGGCTAGATAGAAGCTTTCAATAAGACTCCATCAAATATACACCAAAAGATGGTGGGTAAAGATAAGAAATCATGTCCTGATAAACTATTTCATGCTTTATGGTCTTATCGGACTACCACCCTCACTGCAACTCGGTCAACTCCATATTCATTGGTATATGGAACAGAAGTAGTCTTTCCCATTGAAGTTCAACTACCCTCGCTCAGAGTTTCCATTTGTGATCAATCATCTAAAGATTAACAATCTCAAAAGTGATTGAATGAATTGGAATAGATAGATGAGAAAAGATTGTGCACTTTGCACCACTTCGAAGTCTATCAGAATCTAATAGCATGAGCTTTTAACAAAAAAGTTCATCTTCGTTCATTCAGTCAGGGAGAATTGGTATTTGTTCTTAGAACTCCAATGATACTAGGAAATAAACCTCCCAAGATTGAACCAAAATGGGAAGGACCTTACTCAATACAAAGGGTCTACTCCAATGGAGTGTATTCATTAATCTCGATGGATGGAGAACTCATCACTACTCCATCCAATGCCAGATTTTTGAAGAAGTATTTTTTATAAACACAAAACATAATCATCAATGGTCCGGTATGACCTTAAACTGCACCATGGTACGGTATGACCTTAAACTGCAACTAGGTCCTGTATGACCTTAAACTGCATCATCAACGGTCCATGCATATGACCCTAAACTATTTGCAAGTCCCTTACATCCAGCAAGACGTTAAACTGTGACGTCCTAACTACATGATGCTAAACTGTATAAAAGTCCCTTACGTCCTCAAAGAAGTTAAACTACATAATCATCCAAGGTCCTGTATGACCATAAACACACCACCGTCCTAGAAGACGTTAAACTGCATCATCAACGGTCCATGCATATGACCTTAAACTATTCACACTTTCGTCCAACATGACGCTAAACTGTGAAAAAGTACCTAATACATCCAACATGACGTTAAATGGTGTAATCTTTTTTCCTCACTGTATGACATTAAACTGCACAGTCCCCCATTAATCCAACATGATGTTAGACTATATTGTCCCCATCATCCTAACTACATGACGCTAAACAGTACAGAAAGTCCGTGATACGTCCTACATGACATTAAACTATACTTTGTCCCTGCTACATGACACTAAACTGTGCAACACCAATAGTCCTAACTGCAAGACTTTAAACTGCATAGTCCCTTTATATGTCCTACATGACATTAAACTATGCATCGTTAAGGTTGTTGTTACCTCTTGTTTCTCACACTGAGTATGACTCACGTGAGCTTAGAGCAAACTTCAACCATAACACTCTCTCTGGGATACTAACCATGTGTAAGTCCCAACAATATCATTTTTAAGGTCGTTTTCCCCAAAAACAACTTGATCATTAATTCTTTCTTTAATTGAACTACGAAAAATTTGATCCTTGCCTTCCAGGTTGGGTATATAGGAAACCTCCCAAGGTTCAAGCCCAAAACCAATCTCTTCACATCGGTTCACCTCCATCTCATACGATGTTGATTCGTGAAACCGCCCCTAGAATCAATATCTTTACATTGGTTCACTTTCTTCCTTGTCATACAACGTTAAAATATAAAACACTTTTGTCCAGTATGACAATAAACTACAATATTCTTTGATACCCTCACTTGAGAGGGAATCATTATTTACATTGATTTTCAATCATGTTTTATTCCAAAGACTACATGCATACATGGAAATATCTGAACCTTTTATCTTGGGTTAAACCATCATTGCACTAAATTCCCCTTTTCACCCTTCACATGTACGAACCAAATCTGTACAAAGGGTATTTCTAGAACTACGTGGGCTTGATTCCCATCCTTATGGGATACGTAGGAACGTTCGAGTGTTCCTCGAATCCAGCCCCAAGCCTTTGCGCCTAACCCCAAATTCCACTTTCAGCCCTTGGCTGAAAAGTCCCCATGAAAAAAAAACACTGTGTATTTCTTACAATGGTCCAAGCTCTATGACCCTAAACTAAAATCTCTAATCCTTTTTTCCCACACGACATTAAACTGTAATTTAATAACTATGTATGGCTTGATTCTCATCCTTATGGGATACGTAGTGAAGTCCAACATTTTAATTCAGGACCTAGCGACAACATGATTATGGTTAGCATTGATCTGTGTATCTTTTTGTACATTGGACAATACCCATCTTTATGTGTCATAATCCTAACCTTAAATATTTTCAGATCCTCATAACCCTTTTCTAGACTTTTAGTCACAAAAATGTCAAATTTATGAGAGTTCTTTTACCTGACTATGCAGCACGTTCCCTTAGGCGGCCTTGCATAAACAGTCAATATAACAGACTAGTCAGTCGAAAAATACTATTATTTGACTATGAAGCCAATGCCCTTAGGTGGCCCTGCATAATTCAACCCCCTAACGGGTTTGATAAATAATGGTAACATCATTCTTGGTAAGAAAGCCTCTTTTGTCCTTATTGGTCTTAAATGATAGTATATAAGGATCCGCAAAAATAACCATCCTTAACATATTTGTCCCATATCCTTTGTCATGATCTGAAAGCATTCAAGTCTATGGTTTATATTCTCCTTCCCTATGTTTGGGTTAGACCTTCATAGGAGTGATATCTATCCAGTTCATTGATAATCTTGTTTGGAAATATCTTCTCCATATTCAAGTACCTCTTTCCATAAAACAAACTCTATACTTTGGAAAATTTGAATCTCCATAAACATTCAATGGCTTTTAGCACTAGGAATGTAAATTTCTGAGAGTTCTTTTTCCTGACTATGCAGCATGTGCCCATAGGCGGCCTTGCATAAACAGTCTACATAACAGACTTGTTAGCCAAAAGATACTTTTTTTAACTATGCAGCCAATGCCCTTAGGTGGCCCTGCATAATTCAACCACCTAACGGGTTTGTTAAATTATGGTAACTTCATTCTTGGGAACTACTTCTTCTAATTCCTTTTAGCTCTTTTTCATATCATTCCTCAGATTGAAATATTCTTAAGTCATAGTTTACATAGTTTCCCTCATACTTGAGTATGGTACTATGTTTTCAGATGAATTTTCAAGGAATTGAGTCAATTCTAATTCATTCGGTCAAAGCTATTTCGACCTTGAACATTAGCATTTTTATGTCTGACATGCATGACTTCAAACTGCCCACAAAAGACAAAGGAACTCTAAATAAAAGTCAAGTTCCAGCTAACTAAACATACATTTTGTATGATTTAGGTAATATTGAGCGATTAAAAGGTTCGAAGTTTGTAGGGTTATTTACATTGATCCTAGTAAAAATAAAACTATGCTTACTAGGCCCATTGGATTAGGTAAAATTTAAAGCATGTAGCAGGAAAATACAAGCATAAATGATTGAAGATAAAAGTATTCTCCATTGATGGACAAGAATTAGAAGGGCATCCACAGATTGGAGTCTCTTCTCTTTTCCAAGAAATTTCAAAAGACTGTCAACATAAGACTTCACTTGATGTACAACATCCCGAGCTTCATCAACAACCACCTAGAATTAATTCATTCAACTGGATACCATAAGAGATGCAGTGATACCATCTCTTCTTGGAATAATTGTAAAAGAATGTTCTTGAGTGCGGTTTGGGAAAATTTTCTGCTGATCAAACAGTGACTCTGTTTCTATCCAAGAGACCTGGAAGATGGATACAGAGATTAGAGAATGGATCATTAGAAGTAAAAATCCATTTTAAGAGAGTAATCTTTTCAAATATTGTTCTAATTCCATGTTTGTCATCTCTCCACAACCGACAGCGGAAAACATTTCATCCCATGGGTTTTCCATTTTCATATCTGCAAGGAAATGACATGGAGGAAAAATTTGAAAGTTCATGCCAATGTTGTTGCTCTTAATGCACAGAAAAACCGAAATAGAGGAGTAGCAGTGCAGTGGCATCTCAGGCATATAATTCTTTGCATCTGGAACATTGTCTCCTTGCAGATGACCGTGACCATATAGAGGCAGGTAGATGCTCTGTGGGAAATTAAGATGATATTTCTTCACGTACTTAGCCAAATCTAGGAGAGTGTTGTGACAGATATCATAGTAATAATGGCCAACAATGTTCATCATGTCATCAATCCTCTTTCTTTCCAGTTCATCAGCCATTCCGATTCTGTTGGGATCCATTGAATCTTCACAAAGGATGAATAATTAACTCTTAAGTAAGTTGATTTTTTTCATAAAATTTGTGAAATAATTCAAAAAAATGGCAAAGGAATTAAGGCGTGCAAGTCTAAACTTGGCGCGCAAGTATGGAGGTGCCGTGAAAGTATTTGGCACACAAGTATCTCCGTGCAGGTCCAGACACCTCTACAGTAGCGCGACATCAAAGAAACAACCGGAAACAGAGCAACTTGTGCGGAAAATGCAACTTCCGCTCCGAGATATCGAAAGTTTCAAGTCCATATGCTTTGTACGGAAGGGAGGCCCTCTATTTATAGACGTGGCCATGACCCTGTGTGCCTGAAGCTCATTTGTGCGTCAGACCCTGCACGCCCGAAGCTTATTTGCGCGACAGACCCTAAGCGCCCGAAGCTCATTTGCGCGCCAGACCTTGCACGCCCCAATTTCCTTTTGATTCTCGATTTCCTCAGAGTCAACACCTCATTTATTTTGGATCCAACTCTGAGGGGGGACTTTTCGTGACCCTCCTTTTCGTAACATTGTCTAAAATAATGGAAAGGGAAATGACTTAGCACAAAGTGATTCATCCTTGGAAGAAAAATCAAAAATTGACAAAGGGATGAACAAGGAGAACATTGCCCATAGGTCACGCAAGTTCCATCACTGTCACACAAGTATACTTGCGCGCCCCCTAATGGTCACGCAAGTGACTTGTGCGCCCTAAAGGATAACAGCCCAGGGTCTTCTCCAGCCTATCAATAGACCCTATGGGCCCCCCATTTCAGGAATTTGTTTTTTCAGAAACTCAAATTTGAGCTCCCGGTGCCCTAGTCTCTTCTCAAAGCTTCTGAAACACTTCTACATTGATTTCTTACCTAGAACGGAAGATCTAAAGAGGGGGAGGAAGTCCTAAGTGTTTAAACTCATCACCACTTGCACGCCTGAGTGGCCAGCCCTTAAGGAAGAAGCCACACTTGCGCGCCTCCTTACTCCTTCATTAGAACTTGCGCTCCACTCTTTTGGAAGAACCTCAGGATGATTCTAAAGGCTTTAACAAAGAGTCGCTCAAATATTTCCCTGCTGGTTAACCATCGCGCAAGCACCCATGTGTCGCGCAGGTATACCTGCGCGACCAGGACTTGCGTGCCCATAAAGTACCTGCGCGCCGACCAGGACTTGCGCGCCCATGCAGTACCTGCGCGCCTTCCAGGACTTGCGTACCCCTACCTTTTTGGGTTCCCTTCTTGCCCATTTAACCCCTCTTAAGCCATTCCACTTCACCTGTTCATGATTCAATCTCCAAGACACTATTTAAATCCATTTATGGCATGATTTATTGATTTGGATTTCTAATCTGAAGGAATTCTGTGGAATATCTCTCAAAACCTAGTGATTTAAAAATCTTTATGTCACTAAATATTGAGATTTCATTCATTCAACCTCATCCTTTAAGATGATAGAATTTATTAACCTGGGACTCTTTTTCAGGAGTAAGCCCCAGTCATAATTCTTAACCAGGGCCTCCTTTTCAGGAGTAAGCCCTAGTCATAATTTCCAAATATGGGCCTCCTTTTCGAGAATAAGCCCCAGTCATAATGTTCATTAACATGGGCCTCCTTTTCAAGAATAAGCCCTAGTCATAATTCCCTTAACCTGGGCCTCCTCTTCAGGAGTAAGCCCCAGTCTCAAATACGGGCCTCCTTTTCAGGAGTAAGCCCCAGTCATAATTCCCTTAACCTGGTCCTCCTCTTCAGTAGTAAGTCCCAGTCTCAAATATGGGCCTCCTTTTCAGGAGTAAGTCCGAGTCATAATTCTCAAATCTGGGCATCCTCTTTAGGAGTAAGCCCCAGTCCCCTAATTTGGGCATCCTCCTCAAGAGTAATCCCAAATGGTTAAAGTTCCCAAATCTGGACATCCTCCATAGGAGTAAGCCCCGAAACTTAATTCCCTTAACCTAGGCCTCCTTTTTAGGAGTAAGACCCAGTCTCAAATATGGGCATCCTCTTCAGGAGTAAGCCCCAAGTCCCTTAATTTTTTCAAGTCTCTTAAGCTGGGCCTCCTTTTCAAGAGTAAGCCCCAGTCTTAATTTCTCTTAACCAGTCCTAATTTACCTTTGATCTAGGATTCCTTCTCAAGAGTAAAACCCAATCAAAAGTCCTCTCCTAATTTGGGCCTCTTTTTCAGGAGTAAGCCCCAAGTTAGAGTATTCAAATCTCCATTAAACACATATACCTCTATGAACCCTATTCCTGGATTTCTTCCCTGAAGTAAATCCTAATATTCTTTTATCTGGGCAGTCATACATACATAAGCCCCACATTATTTATTATGATTTCATCTTTCATGGCACAATTGTCTGGTTTTTAGCAATACCTCTTGTTTCTCACACCGAGCATGACTCACGTGAGCCTAGAGTGTAAAAGTAATTATGAAATCCTTCTTTGAGCCATGAATCATAAACATCATACTCCCTTACTCGAACTACGTGGTTTCTGATTTCTTTTCTAAACAAACACTACAACAGAATCTATGTTTAGTGGAGGTTTTTTTTTCCTTTAGCGGCGGTTTAAACCGCCGCTACACTGTTTGGCGGAGGTTTACAAAAACCGCCGCCTAATAGGGCGTCGACAATATTTTAGCGTCGGTTTTTAATGTTTAGAGGTGGTTTAAGGAAAGCGTCGTAGGTGCCTCATTTCGCGGCGGTTTTCCTGAATTTAGAGGCATTTTTACGAGCCCCGGATATCGCTTTATTGGCGGCAGTTATAACCGCCGTGAATAAACTCAATTTCCTACGGCAGTAATACCGCTACTAAATTCAGGTAAACCGCCGTGGAATGAGGCAACCAAGATGCTCCTATTTAGCAGCGGTTATAACCACCGCTAAACGTAAATTTTATTTTATGTTTAGTGGCGGTTTAAACTGCCTATAGTATACATTTCGCGGTGGTTAAAACCACTGTGAAAAGCTGCCCAGAATAAAAACAAATTCTTGGATTCTGCTGCACCATTGCCCTGAAAAACAAATAAAACCAGAAAAAACAATCAAAGGTTCCAACACATTCCTCACACTCATGTATACAATATCCAAAATAGTAAATACTAGGAAGATAAAACTCCATTGATACAACATTGTAACATCCCAAACTAAATTCCACTAAATCTTATAACTTCACTTTCTTAGGATAGATGATCCATAGGGATTCCACTCTACTTATAAAAATTGATAATTGATGAATTAGTAGTTATATTAGTACATACCCATTTATATAATGATTTTTTGGTTTTGTGGCCTATAAACCATCCTTAATACTTATAATAAATTTGAACTGATGAAATAGCTTAAATAACACATTAGAAATATATTGTTATAAAAAATCCTATTGTGGGAATAGTTTTAGAGTTACATTGGGATATAGATTTTATAGGAGTGGTGATATTTCCAGTGAGTCTTAGTTGATATCTTTTTATGTTGGAATATAGGTTAGGTGGGAGATTCTAGTAACCTTTTATGAACAAACCTAGAATTAGTGTTGATTCCTTGTGTTATGTGAGGGGTTATCCTAGTTTTATAGCATCCTTGGAGATATAAAGCATCATTGGAAGCATCTTTTTAGTTTTTGGTCATAGAATGTGTTTTTTATGTATTTTGGGATTGATTAGTACTCTAGTTGTGGAATTATTCCCCAAGTTGGTAGGCGATCATGAGATAAGTAAAACTTCTAGGTGTTATGAGCATCGTTAATGCTTGAGATTAGTGGGACTGACATGAAAATCTAATTTTATTTAGTTTAGTTAGTTGTGTGAGTTTAATTTCAAAGGTCTATGACTCAAGAAGTCATCATCCATGTTAAATGGTTATGTAGGATAACGTGACCCTTGGGTTTGATTTTTTGAGTAGGCTAGAAAATACCAAGAATGCAGAGTGTCATTGGTCCTATGAATTATATGAAATGGGTGTTCCCATTTCATTGATGTAACATCGATTTAGTAGTCATTATCATATAAATTTTCTATTTAACTAAGGTTTGGTGGAGAGAGTTGTGTGGTGTTTTGTGAAAAAATTTCTACTCTCTGAGAGTTTCAGGGATGAAATCACAGGTAACACCTTGAGGGGTATTATCACATAACTACTTGGTTTAAGGATGTGGGATCTAAAAAGGTTGTGTTAACCAATCACTCCATGAGTGAGGTTACCTAGGTATTAACTACGTTGTGGTGAGTGATGTAGGCCAGAGTTTTTAGTAGAAAAGCTAAGTTATCCTAGTTCTATGGATGACTATGTAAGAGGATCGAGTTTTATAACATCATCAATCTAGGTTAAAGTTCAAGATGTAGTTATTGATGTTGATTGAATGTGTGCGCATGGAATGAGGATTTCATAATACATGTAATTATGAATAGACCATTTCTATTTATTTTTAAGTGGATGATGTAAATCTATGTGGTAGGAAGTGAACCACAGGTTGTTCAAGGATGGAATATTAGTTCCAGATGAGGCTTCAGCGTATGCCAAGGATGGATTGTCGTGATGGAACATGGTATAATTATGTTGAATCACATCCAAAAACCATGTTTAGTGGTGGACAGAGTGTTTTTTAGGGGAATTAGATTCCTATTTTTATTAAAATGATGAATATTAAAATCCTATGGTGGGGAGAATAACATAGGCCATGTAAAATGTAACCTTTGGGAGAGTGGTTGTAGAAAGAATAGTCATGAATTGTAAAGAAGAAAGTTCTGGAATTCCAGTAATTAAGGTTTCATGACCGGATAGCTTGTAATGAATCAAAAAATGGAATTAAGAATCATAATATAAATAATTCAGGGATATAATGGTAGGTAATAATTACCAGACAGACCATGATTAAGTGGAAATTGTGTTGGGAATGCAGTTCAAGTCATTCAGTAACAGTTAAGTGGTCAAAATAGTTATGGTTGGAAATGGTCCATTGTAACCATCCTAATATTGAAGTATTTGGTAGAAGTTCTTTTCTTAAAATTCATGTTTTTATAAGACATACCAATTGTGTGTCATGTCGACATCCATCTTCGAGATTATATTTTAATTTATAAAGTATTCTTGCCTATATTCATGGACTTATGATAATTTATCACCCCTTAGTCACACCTATATCTTAGTGAACCACCCTTGATTTAGAACATTCTCATGAAATTTTAGAAGAGCTAGAGCATGTTTAGATACTTCTGATGCTTAAATCAGACATTTTAAAAAATGGGCTTCACCAAAGTGTCCACAACACTATCCCCTTGATCACTATGAAATGACCCAATTTTTTCAAAACATCAATAATGGGTTTAACTCCTAGTCATCCAAAATCTCAACTACCAATTAAAACATAGACCTAAATGGAATTATGTATACCACACTCGAGAAATGAAGACATAAAAACAAAATCAGAAATAAATAAAATGCATAAAAATAAACGTGAGAAATCAAGGAAATTTTAGGGCATGAAAATGTGTGGTGGCAACTATGTGCCACAAATGTTACATATACAAACCAACTGTTTTCATTTTTGTTCAACACATCAACAATACAACTACTCAAGGTCTGATGATGCATCGTCACCCTCTCCACCTTCATTTCCAATTTGTCCTGTCACCTGTAAGAACATTATATTAAAAATTAAATACGGTTACATATTTATATTAAAACGTAAAACAAATGAATGTTAGAAAACTAAATGATTCTGATTTTCTGTGATTTACCTGCATACCACCAATTGATGCACTCCCACCAGGGGCATATCTGCTCATCTGCTGACATAGTTCAGTCAACTATTTCTACAATGCAGATATCTAATCCCCCTGTTGGTGAACTGTGTTTCTTAAAGAAACAATCTACTTCTTAGCATCTCCGGGCTGACTAAAGTTAAGAGTAGATGCAGCAGCTATCCCCGGTGGCCTGCCAAAAACCTCATATGGCACGGGTCCCAAACCCATCCCGCGCACTCTCCCAGGATTCTCCTTCCCAAGGACATTAGCAACCGGGTCATCCTAGGAGACCGAGTAGGAATGCGCAGGATTTCCATCCCATAGTTCTTTAATTTTGAACTATAAATCAAATATCAATATATATTAACACATAAAAAATTGACAAGAATTTATTATGTTAAAAAATTTACTTCATACCCCAACTTCTTTAGCAGGCTCATTAACAAAACATCCATCTAATTTCTTGTGAACATCCAACCACAGTTCAGTTCTGGATACTTCATGGCCTAAACTCTGTGACTGCATTAATCAAAGATAAATCAACAATTCAATATATTAAACAGATAATATTGTCTTATTAATATTTAAACTAATTAAAAGATTACCAATGAACTTCGATTTCTAGAAAAACTTTTTGAGCCCACAGTGTGCGGGATGACTTGCTTCGCTCGGTTTGACGCATTCTGTCTTGATAGATCCGGAAATAAATAAAATGAAATTTAATACTGATATATTGAATTCCATTTCCTTTTCATATACATGTATAAATGTAAAATGCGGATAATATAATAATATATATATTTCAATACCATCCGCTTTTGATATCGATGCCTGTCAACAAACACTTTCCACTACTCTTTTGGTACCCCACTGGGTAGCTTCTCATACATTTGCAGTGCGGTCAACGAAGCATCGTTGACATCACACTACAATTTCTATTTAAAATCATTCCACTTATTACCAAGATTTTTCAACGTCCACTTCCGTGCTATCACATCAATAACGGTAAAGTGGAAGTATATCTGTATACAGAAATTCATATTGAACATATTAGTAACATGACATTAAATTAAACCATAATGTAATAAATTTACCTTTATTTTAGAATTAAACACTTCATTTTTCCATCTTGGAGGCATATGTCTCCAATCGTCATATGAAATGATAAGGGAAATGGGCTCCGCTGCCAGCTGGCCTAGAATCTGGCCAAGAAACCCCGCGGCATCATCCGTAGGGACCCCGTAAGAATTAAATGGCACAACAATCTTCTCGCCATTCAGATTCCAAACATCTAAACTTTTTATTTTTTTCTCCACGGTTTCATTTTTTTCATCTTCAATGAGAAAACAATTAGTATAAACAAAATTCAATAAATCTATTTAATTAAAATTTGTACCTATGATAGTGACACTCCAGTATGTCCGGGATGAACAGGAAGGGGGGCGTCGCTGCCCCACTACTGGGGCTCCTGAAGGGGGAGTCGACGACTCAGCCTCTACTGGGACATCCACAGATGGTGTGAGATATGGTGCCGGGGGAGATGATGCAGGGGTGTCGGCATCTGGTGCATCAGAAGTCGTGGGGAGGGAGCCAGATGAATAGTCATCTGTCGCAGAACTAAATGAAAGAATATAACGCTTCTTCCTTGTCATTCCTGCCATTTAACCAAATAAAATTAAGTTTAGAATATATATTTCAAAAAAATTATGCAGAAAAAAAAATTTAAAAATGATAACAGATGGAGTACTAATAGACAAAATATATAGAACAATGATAATGAATGACTGCAGAAATGAAACAAGTGGTTGATGAATAAAAAAATAATTGTACATACAATCATTTTCCCCTTAAATCATGTCGGTTTCCTGCTCCATTGCTTCATCCACTTCATTCATCCTTGCTAGACTAATATTTTCAATATCATGATGGACAAATAATTCTACTTCCTGTTGCTGATTAAATTCAATTTCAGAGGTCAAATTTTCCACTTCATCACCCATATCATACAAATCTCTTTGAATTACGTGAGCAACTACACTCCACCGATCATCGGAAACATCATTCACATAATATACCATTTTTTCTTGTGATGCTAAGATATATGGATCATGCAGTTCACGATCACCAACATCCATCAAGTGAGAGAAGTTCACAGAAGTAAATTGCAAGGAATCTCTTTTAACGCCTCTAATAATATCATCCCATTTGCATTTGAATAAAACAAACGAAAAATGTCCGTGGTAGTTTAATTCAATAATATCATGAAACTTTCCATAGTATTCCACTTCAGAAAATGTAAATATACCACTATTCTGTGTTCTCAAACAAACTTCTCGATAGACTGTACAAAATCTAAATCCATTCACATTATAAGGGTTGAACTTTATAACTTCTTTTAGAGGACCTCCAGTAAGAAACTTCAAATCTTCTGATACCTCTGCTCGAGTATTAGTATTCATGATCTGAAAAAAGAAATATAATTTATTAGATTTACAAAATGTATGTTTCAAACTAATATTCGTATTTATTGCAATATTTATGAACTTACACGTTGTGCAAACCATTCTACAAGCTCTTTATTAACTGCTTTCGTTATATCTTTCTCATTTCGTGTTCGGCCTCTCATTCTTCTCTTTTTTTGTATCCTCAACTCTTCAATAAATGGATCTGCAATTTCACTATTCTGCAGCACATATCTATGTGCCTGTAATAATTCTAATTCAGTCAGTGTCACATTTGAGGTCCTCCCAACAGATCGGCCAATAATAGGAAATATTTTGGATTTCTGATGTATTTTAGATTGAGTCGATGTGTCGTCAACACGTCCAAATCGATTAAATCTTGTCTCAATATCATCCATGTATCGAGAAAAAAAGGTAAGACACTCTTCATCCACATAGCCTTCAGCAATTGAGCCTTCTGGTTTAGCTTTATTTCTCACGTATGATTTCAAATGCCCAAGATATCTGTGAAATAAAATAAACATAAGTATGCATTTAATTAAGTACCAAAATTTTTTTACTTAACTATGAAACATAAAAATAAAGTACCTCTCAACTGGATACATCAATCGATAATGAACGGGGCCTCCTAATTTAGCTTCCTTAACCAAATTCACAGTTAAACGAATCATTACAGTAAAAAAGGACGAAGGAAAGATCATATCCATTGCGCAAAGGGTCAATACAAACCTCTCCTGGAGGTTGTCAAGCTGAAATGGATGTAGATATTTCTCACATAGTTTTCAGAAAAATGTGCAGAACTGGAGTACAACAGCAGTAATTTTTTCAGGTAATAATGCACGCAATGCCAATGGTAGTAACTTTTGTAACAAAATATGTGAATCGTGGCTTTTCAATCCATGTAACTTATGATTCTTCAAGTCAATACACCTCGAGATGTTACTTGAATACCCATCAGATACCTTAACATTCTTTAACATTCGAAAGAATGTATCTTTATCCCTAATTTTCATTGAAAATTTTTACTGAGGATACTTTCCATTCTCATTTGGCCAGAGATCACTTTTTATGTTCCTTGCTTGTAAGTATTTGAGAGCATTGAGGTAATCCTTCGACTTTCCATGATCATTAAGAAATGTGAAAATCAAATTGTCACAGACATTCTTCTCAATTTTCATCACATCAAGATTATGCCGCAACAAATTAAATTCCCAATACGGAAGTTTGAATAATATACTTTTTTTCTTCCATTGTTTCATTCCGGTTTCGCTTGAAGATACACTTCTGACCCGTTTCCCGCTATCATTCAAATGATGAACCTTCCCAAATTCTGTTTCAACATTTTCAAGTTGTTCCAATATTTCAAAACCATTTAATAACTATGGAGGTGGTCTACGATCAATGGAAGCATTAAATTTTGATATGTTCAGCCGAAATCTATGAGATGCATAGAGAATTCATCGATGACACAAGAAGCACCATTTTCTACTGTGAGGTAGCCGTTTGGGCTCAAAATCAAAGTTACAAATGGTACAAGCCAAAACCATGTAAGTGTTCAAACCAGATAAATTCCCAAGCCTAAGAAAGCCACTAATGGTCCACATTAAAGCAGCATGCATTCTGAACATTGTTTTAGAAGAATCATCAAATGTCTCAACACAATTGCTCCATAACTTCTGCAATTCTTCAATCAAAGGCTACAAGTATACATCAATATCATTTTCAGGCATTTGTTTTCTAGGAATAATCATGGAAAGGATAAAAGATGTTTGTTGCATACAAATCCACGGAGGCAGATTATAAGGGATCAAAACAACTGGCCAAATGCTATAATTGGTACTCAAAGTCCCAAATGGGTTGAATCCATCGGCAACCAATCCCAATCAAACATTCCTAGGATCAGCTGAGAAATTGAGATGTAATGAATCAAATGTCTTCCATGATTGGGAATCTCTTGGATGTCTCATTAACCCATCATTGTTATTATCTACAAAATGTCACTTCATGTGTTCGGCGGTTTTTGATGACATGAATAATCATTTCAATCAAGGCTTCAAAGGAAACTAACGCAAAACCTTTGCAGGTGTTCTCCTTTTCTTCTTCTCCATGAAATTATGTTCATTCAAACTTTCAACATCACCCTTTGCCTACCATCTAGAAGAAGAACATTTCTTGCAATTCTGTCTACTTGAATCCTCTCCCCAATAAAGCATACAATCATTGGGACACTCATGTATTTTTGTATAATTCAGACCAAGCTTGTTGACAAATTTTTTCATATCATAAAAAGTTCTTGAGATTTTTTCTTTAGGAAATTCATCACGAATAAATTCCAATATCATGGACATTTCCTTATTTGTAATTCCACATAGACATTTGATATGGTACAACTTCAGCAAAAATGAAAGCTTTGAATATTTTAAACACCCACTATACAACTCTTGATTTCCATCATCAACAAAATCATGAAACAAATTTTCCTCAGTGAAGTTTTCTCTTACATTTGGCTCCACAGAATCAAGAAGAGGATCCAATGATATGTGAAAATCTTGATCTGCCTGTGTTACAATCTCAAAAACATCACTTGTCACGTTGCAATTTGTAGCACCCTCTTCTGGTTGATCTGATATGTTTTGATGCTGATAGTGGTGTCTTGCAGTGCCGAATGCACCATTTATTAGGTTTTGCATTTTATTTTCCATTGTCGACAAACTTGGGACCTCATTATGCGGATTAACATCAGTGCTCAATCTTTCTGTAACATTCGATTCTCCATACCAAATCCAACACAAATATTGAGCAGGGAACTGCTTCAGTATTAAATGTTCATAAACCTCATCGCTCTTCAACCATGATCTAAACTTACATTTAGGACATGGAAATTTTATTCTCCCTTCAAAGGATCGATTAGAAATTGAAAAATCTAAAAACTCATTCAAACCCTTAACATACTGAGGTGTGTTCCTTGGTAATGTGATCCAGCTTTTATCCATGTATATCACAATGTTCCTACACATAAAACAAGGAATCAAACATGAGACATCTTCTATAACCCCATCATCAAAAAAAATAATGATGAACAAAATTTCCATAATAGAGAAAAATTCAATGATATATCAAGAAATGGGTCTCAAAATTCCTCAAAGTCCCTAAACTAGAAGCACAAAATGGATGAACTATTTCTATAAGAATGGGCCTTTTCATCATGTTATGGTTTATCCTGCCTCTACCCCTTGGAAATTGGATTCTCTTCATTCCCATTATTAATTTGTTTCATACCTGATAAAACTAAGGAATGAACAACCATCTATTTCCAAGAATAATTAGCTTCCATTCACATGTCCCTCGTGACAACCTCCAAAATGGATGTTATGCCCAAAGAAAGTAGAGATGTACCAAGGTCTGGGTGAATACCATCACCAAAGAAATGATCTTTCTCATAATTGATGGCCCCTATCTTTGTAGAATATATAACAAACCCTGAAAGGTTATTGACATACTCCCATACTAATCTGTCACCAATAAAAAGTCTCATGAGCTCAGTCTATTTCTCTACATTCATTCCCTTAGGAAATAACCATTAAAAAATCAATCTTGATGAGATTCCAATTCATACATTCATGATGTTAAGAAGGTACCACTGAATCCCACAAGACTCTACGGAAACTATAAATCCAGTTCTAAAAAATTCTCACACAAAAAGTATCAGGTTCCCTAAGATAATTGAGGATCACCTCAATTTATTCCAACTACCTAACTGCTTCCACTGACCCTTGAAAAACACTTAATGAAGGAAGATAGTGATTCAGGAATCCTATGATGGTGCCAAGATTGAAAATTATTTAACATCAACAAATTAACACATATTCTAGGTTTGAATAAGAACTAAATAATCCTTTGTGAAAATTACAGTGGACAAAAATAAAATCTTTATTTATCATGACATTTCATTGAAATATTCTCTTAATTGTGTTCTGTTATATTCATATTCATAAATTTCCCATCTAAAGATAATCATATTCATGCTGTGACTTTCATATTTCAGTTTTAGTTGATATTCTTTGGAAGAATACATGAGCATTGAACACCTACATCAATTCATTTTGGATGTTTAAACCTTTATATTTTAACCAAACTGATATCTTTCCTATCTATAATGTGTTTCAATTTTTAGTGTATATTATTTTTAACATCTCAGGTGATTACAAACCTGAAATGATTAAAGGGGGCTGGCTCCAAATGGAACACCATCTTATCTTATAAACATTTGTTTCTTTTACAGTTTTCACCCATTTTTTTGGTAATGCAAACATTATAGCATATAGGAAGGGGATGGGTAGGTTGGAGGAGAGGGGAGGAGAGGGGAGGGGAGGGGAGGGGCTGGATAGGTTGGAAGGGAGGGGAGGGGAGGCTTATGGCAGGGGGTAGGGGGCTGCTGGGGGAAAAGGTTGGGCAGGGGGAGGGGAGGGGCCTGGGCTGGGCAGGCTGGAGGGGAGGGGAGGGGAGGGGAGGGTGATGGAACGGGCGAGGGGGCTACTAGGGGAAATTGTTGGGCAGGGGGGAATGGAGAAGAGGGGCAGGGGATGGGCATGTTGGAGCGGCGGGGAGGGGAGGGGCTGGGCAGGATGGAGGGGGAGGGGAGGGGAGAAGAGAGGAGGGGCAGAGGGGAGGGGGCTGTTGGGGGAAAATGTTGGGAAGGGGGAGGGGAGGGGAGGGGAGGGGTAGGTTGGAGGGGAGGGGAGGGGAGGGTGATGACAGGGGGGAGGGGGCTGCTGGTAGAAAATTTTGGGTGGGGGGAGGGGAGGGGAGGGGCTGGGGCTGGGCAAAATGGATGGGAGGGGAGGGGAGGGGAGAGGAGGGGGCTACTGGCTGAAAATGTTGGGTAGGGGGAGGGGAGGGGAGGGGCAGGTTAGAGGGGAGGGGAGGGTGATGGAAGGTGGGAGGGGGCTGTTGGGGGAAGATGTTGGGCATGGGGGAGGGGAGGGGCAGGGGCTGGACAGGATGGAGGGGAGGGGAGAAGAGGGGCAGGGGGAGGGGGCTTCTGGGGGAAAATGTTGGGCAGGGGGGAGGGGAGGGGAGGGGCAGGATGGAGGGGAGGGAGGGGAGGGGTAGGATGGAGGAGAGGGGAGGGGAGGATTCTGGAAAGGGGGATGGGGTGCAGGGGGAAAAGGTTGACCAAGGTGGGGGTGCTACTGGGGGAAATTGTTGGGCAGGGGAGAGGGGAGGGGCATGGCCTGGGCATGTTGGAGGGGAGGGGAGGGGAGGGGAGGGGCTGGGCAGGATGGATGGGAGTGGAGGGGAGAGGAGGGGCATGGGGGAGGGGCTAATGGGGGAAATTGTTGGGCAGGGGGAGGGGAGGGGAGGGGCAGGTTGGAGGGGAGGGGAGGGGAGGGTGATGGGGAGGGGAGGGGAGGGGAAGGTGATGGCAGGGGGGGATGCTGGGGGAAAATGTTGGGCAGGGGTGAGGGGAGGGGATGGGCTGGGGCTAGGCAGGATGGAGGGGAGGTGAGGGGAGGGGAGGGGAGGGGAAGGTGGGCTGCTGGGCTGGGGGAAAATGTTGGGCAGGGGGGAGGGGAGGGGTGGGGCATGATGGAGGGGAGGGGGACATTAATTTTATGGTCATGATGTTTAGACCATTATTTTACAAAGTGTAATATCTTATGAAAAAGACCATGGTTTTGATAAGACATTACAAAAGGATAATCTAATGTTATGTATTTGGGGTATCCAAAAGAGATTCATTCCCAAATTGGAAGGTGTAGAAGAATATAATTTCATAATTTATTTAACTGTTAATATTATTCTCAAATGTTTAAACATCAGGGTACAACAATCACATTGAATAGAATGATTTTGGAAGGTTTAAAACAAACATTATGAATGCCTGAGTCAATAAGAAATAAAGACCAACTGGTGAAGAATGACCATTACAAATTGTGGAATACTAATACCATTCTCATTCAATAGATTATAATGGTAGTAGGTTGGATATTTTCTCAATCGGTCCATTGATTGATTATGTGGTTTAGGTCGAACTATCTTCCATGACTGATATATCCCATAGGGATAACTTTATATGCTTCGAGGAAAGGTGTGATATTCAGTATCAAATCCTAATAGGTTAGCTCCAAATAAATCAACATCCACAACCAATTTTTAGAAGATCCCTACAGACCCACTATATAGGGCTATCCCCCAAGGCCTCATTACACCGTTACATACCGCCCTATAATGAAAAAAACTAGTAAAATAATCATTTAAGTGTAATTTAAAATAAAAGATGTGGAAAAGGAGAGTGAGAGGGGCTATAGGGTGTAGAAAAACTCAACCCAAAGAAATGGTTCAAAATAGTGTATGGGGTATCCATTGGTTAATGAGAGACCATCCAAAAGGTGGAATGTGGTAGAGGATGGAACCATTCATTAAATTATAATTGTGGAGGCTATCATTAACCATCCCCACCAATCATAATGAAAACCTTATTCTATAACTATCATGGTCTTGGAAACACAGGATCAGTTCAAATTATCTAGCATATTTTCACTTCAAGCCACCATGATATGGTTTTGTAGTCTGAATCCATATTCGAATTCAAGAACATGATTGGTATTGGGAACATAGATAACTTTCATGGGTTCTTCCATATCCATTTCAATTGCTACTCTGGTGTCCCTTTACTTATTTTAAATGAATACATTAATGATAGAATCTAATCGTTCTTTTTAGACCACATTGTCACCTATATTCACCATTAGAACACCCCTTCTTGGTACTTTCTTGGTCTTCATAGATGTGTTTCTCATAGTGACAAATAGAATTCATGGAATCTTCTTCAAGCCTATGGGACAATTTTCTTGGAACAGTTTGGTATGTAGGGGACATTACAAAATTATGTTCTATTCTAAAAAGAAAGAGGGTGATAGTACATTCCACGCCTCCATGATGTAGTTCCATCATACAACAATGAGGGTAGGGATTACTGATATGGGACATGCAGATATTCCTTAGACTTGGTTCTGAGGGAACATGACCAACACCTTTATTGCTGAACAACTAGACCATTTCTTATGTTTGGGTGAATAGACTAATTTATTCCAACTTTCCATATCTCTCACTTTAGACATAGTACCTTAGATATTACCCCATTATTTTCGAAACTTCATATGGTTTAAAGAGACCAAAACATGTTAAATAATAAACATTTGAGATATTTGTTGACAAATAAAATGAATGTGATGATGTGAATCGAGATAGCCGGATGGTCGATGACCCTGATACAGGATGATATTCCCCATGTGGCATGAAAACATTAAATGTTGAGAGATTCCAAATTTTATCATCCTAATAAAAAGTGTTTTATCATTGAAATAAAATTGATGGTTCTCTAATGTCACACTCCTGTCGATATTAACCTATCAAAAATATATGAAATTGAAGCAGATATGGATGAATCAATCCACAATAAGAAAGGATTATAGGATACACATGAATATGAATCCCATATTAAACTATATACTAAAAACCTACCTACTGGAAAACCAAAAAAACCTAAAGATTGAGAAACAAAACCCTACCTATAGGGGAAGACGGTGCAACCTCTGGGGTCGCGGGGGGCCGGGGATCACGGGGTCGCGGGGTTGTCGGGGTCGCCGGGGTCGCCGGGGGAAGCGGGGGGCCGGGGTCGCCCAGAAAGCGGGGGGGCTGAGGTTGTGGGGGAAGGAAGGTCGGGTGTAAAAAAAACCAACGTTTCACGGTAGTTTATTATAAACTGCCGCTAAACAGCAGTTTTGTTTTAGTGAATGGATACGTAGGTAGCCCATCTGCGGGTTCGATCCCAACTCTGAAATAATCTATATCCTTCTGAATGACAATAAACTTCATGTGCCCCATTGAGTGGCTTTAAAACCAGCATGGTCATCATAATCACCAAGAGACTTCTATATAAATGGGTCGAATGATACCATTGACCAAGAATCTCTAATAAATACAGATGATTCTCTATCGATGAAGAACCTCGAATACATATAAAAGAGTCTCTAAATTTCCTACATATTTAATCATTGATTGTCAGATCTGAATGAAAGCTCATTTTATACTTGGTAATGTAATAAGGATTCACGAACATAACTTAAATCTATAAAGAGAGTCCCGGAGTAGACAATAATTCCCCTCAAAAAGGTGTGATGAGTCCGACCTCCCATCCTCTCAACTAATGAAAATTTCTAAGCCTCATCCACCCACAAACTAATGAGCACCTACCTTTGGAAAGTAGGTCCAAAAGGATGTGTAATCATTGGATGTTTCTGGTTCTACGAACAAACCCGTTAGAAACCGATCGGAATGTTTGAACCTCCCATCAAGGAGGTCATCCCCAAATTCCGAGGGAAACAACGACGCTATTTGCGTCATCGTGGTCGTGGCTCCTTAGCACTAGCGGCAGCTATAGGATATGCCTCTGGTGTAGGAACCTCATCTCTCTGAGCCGGGCATGCGAAGATGCTCTCGAAAAGCGCACGAAAAGATTCCCTCACCTCTAGTGCTGTAGCATGGACGATTTCCCGCCTACAGAGCCTGTCCTCTTCATCATCATGCATTGAAACAAGCTACTCTGCGTGACTTCCCTGAAAATAGATTCAAATGGAATTAGAACATAATTCAATAAACAAACTAATTGAAATTTATTGACATACCATCCTATGAATCTCTATACCGGCTTGGGTACGATACAATATATACTTTAGTCTATACCACGACGCATAGTTAACCTGCTCTAAAAGTGAGAATTGATGCATATAAACATCCTGAATACGTAGCTCTACACGTCTGTTCTAGCAGTAGATAAAATTGGCATGTACTTGGGACCATTCATCATCCTGCCTCCCTGTCAGCTTCATCCCATGAAGTCGGTCTGTCTGTCTCGATGGTAATGGAATCGGCTGAGTACGGAAAAACTAGCACATGACCCTGTCAGGATGCTGCCACTCAATAATATGGAAGTGAATGAGGGGTACTACAACCATAGCATCCTCAAGCCCAACACTGCAGTATGCTAGAAACTGGTACATAATACTCTATTATGGAAGCCATAAAATCTGAAACGACAAGTGATGTTTTCAAAAAAATACCTAAATAAAAACCAAAATTGAAGTTATTATTAAATATTTTAGACAGTGAGTATATACATACCTGATCAGGTAAGAGACAGTCCAACTATAGTCAATATATTCCAAAATGTTGTCTCTGAACCACGTCAAAATTGTGTCACTGACACCAACTGTAACATACTTCAACGATAGTTACAAATAATGAGAAATTATAGTCAATAACTCATAGTAGAATCAGAAACCAATAGAAATGACTTATCATACCAGAGTCCACGCGGAGCGTCATACAACACCTCTATCTTGACCGGCGGACCAGCGAGGTTAGGGCAGAATGCTGGGATGCGCTCCGATGCCCACATCTGAATAAGGATGACGAATCCTCCGAGACCTGTACGGTCCCTATGGGATAGCTTGCATAATGATCTATACATTTATGACAAGAAGGTTGATCCCTAACTGTATGTCCCAGCATGATCAAAGTCCTCTAATAGGGGTAGATACATCATATGCACATGCATACCTGAGTGAACAGCATACATGGTCCCACCAATGAGTCGTAATATATATGCACGGGCGTAACACATGATGGTATGCTCATCGTCATCATCCTGTAAATGTAGAATCTGTGACACCAACCATGTCAAAGATATGGAAAATCCATCTGTAGCCCTACAGTCATACAAAATATCAATGCCTAACGAACACTGAGCAAGGTCTAGCCAAGATGCATGAGTAAGTCCAATAATGGGTCGCCCCTAGATAGGCAGACCGATAACCACTGCGACATCCTCAAGGGTGATGATCATCTCTCCCTCAGGCAGATGGAATGTGTGTGTCTCTGGTCTCCATCTCTCAATGAGGCCAGCAAGTAGGTGATGGGCTAAAAATGTGAAATCTGATATGGAAAGGCCATAGAAGCTAGCACGGTGAAAGTAAGGTCTAGTGGCATGTGGCGGCTCTATGTGATGAAAATGGTGTACTCGACGCACCTACACCAATCGATCTGGATGACCCTCTATCATGGCCTGTGAAATATGGGTACGCTACTGAGTGAGTAGTATGGTATCATCCATATGCATATAAACAAATGAAATGATTCATAATTGTAAAATGTAAATATAACATTATGGATTGGATTAAGATAAACCATTTCAATTAGTAATGATGTTTTGTAAATTTATTTAATTGTATGTATTCAGTAACTTATTCTAATCATTATGATACTATAATTTTTTTAAAGATTAGTTTACAAAAATATCCTATATGTTTAGTTTGGGGTTTAGGTTTGAGGGTTTAGGGTTAATTTTTTTAATAATAACGTTTAGGAAACATGTTTATGGGTTAATAACATTTACATCACAATATGGGTTAATTGTTCCGCTTTCGGATTTATGAAATAAATTCTTTTATCTCAGATTTAAAGTTACTTCTTGGAAGCAAGAATATTAATATGATTTATGATTTATTATCTAAAATATTGAGTCTTGAATTTGGTTACACATATTTTGGGAGATCTTTATGATTAACTACTTATGGATTGGATTATGATAAACCATGTCAATTAGTAATGATGTTTTTGAAATTTATCTAATTGTATGTATTCCATTACATATGATAATCTTTATTATACTATAATTTCATTATAGAATAGTTTACTAAAATATACTACATGTTTATGTTGGGGTTTAGGATTGAGGGTTTAGGGTTAGAATTTTTTATAATAACATTCAGGAAACATGTTTATGGGTTAATAACATTTACTTTGCAAAATGGGTAAACTGTTCCACTTTCGGATTTATGAAATAAATTATCTTATCTCAGATTTAAAGTTATTTCTTGGAAGCAAGAATATTAATATGAAATAAGTTCTATTATCTAAAATATTGAGTCTTGAATTTGGTAACACATATTTTGGGGGATCTTTATGATTAACTACTTATGGATTGGATTAAGATAAACCATGTCAATTAGTAATGATGTTTTTGAAATTTATCTAATTGTTTGTATTCAATAACTTATGCTAATCATTATGATACTATAATTTCATTATAGAATAGTTTACTAAAATTTCCTACATGTTTAGGTTGGTGTTTAGGTTTGAGGGTTTATAGTAAATTTTTTTAATAATAACGTTCAGGAAACATGTTTATGGGTTAATAACATTTACTTTACAATATGGGTTAACTATTCTGCTTTTGGATTTATGAAATAAATTATTTTATCTCAGATTTAAAGTTATCTCTTGGATGCAAGAATATTAATTTGAAATAAGTTCTATTATCTAAAATATTGAGTCTTGAATTTGGTTACAGATATTTTGTGGGAGCTTTATGATTAACTAGATATGGATTGTATTAAGATAAACCATGTCAATTAGTAATGATATTTTTGAAATTTATCTAATTGAATGTATTCAATAAATTATGCTAATCATTATGATACTATAATTTCGTTATAGAATAGTTTACTAAAATATCCTACATGTTTAAGTTGGGGTTTAGGTTTGAGGGTTTAGGGTTAAACAATTTAATAATAACATTCAGGAAACATTTTTATGGGTTAATAACATTTACTTTACAATATGGGTTAACTATTCTGCTTTCAGATTTATGAAATAAATTCTTTTATATCCTATTTAAAGTTATTTCTTGGATACAAGAATATTAATATGAAATAAGTTCTATTATCTATAATACTGAGTCTTGAATTTGGTTACACATATTTTGGGGGAGCTTTATGATTAACTACTTATAGATTGGATTAAGTTAAAAAATGTCAATTAGTAATGATGTTTTTGAAATTTATCTAATTGTATATATTCAATAACTTATGCTAATCAATATGATACTATACATTCGTTATAGAATAGTTTACTAAAATATCCAACATGATTATGTTGGGGTTTAGGTTTTAGGGTTTGGGGTTAAATTTTTTAATAATAACGTTCAGGAAACATGTTTATGAGTTAATAACATTTACTTTACAGTATGGGTAAACTGTTCTGCTTTCGAATTTATGAAATAAATTATTTTATCTCAGATTTAAAGTAATTTCTTGAAAGCAAGAATATTAATATGAAATAAGTTCTATTATCTAAAATACTGAGTCTTGAATTTGGTTACACATATTTTGGGGGAGCTTTATGATTAACTAATTATGGATTGGATTAAGATAAGCCATGTCAATTAGTAATGATGTTTTTGAAATTTATCTAATTGTATGTATTCAGTAACGTATGATAATCATTATGATACTATAATTTCATTATAGAATAGTTTACTAAAATATCGTACATGTTTAAGTTGGGGTTCAGGTTTGTGGGTTTAGGGTAAGAAATTTTAATAATAACGTTCCGGAAATATTTTTATGGGTTAATAACATTTACTTTACAATATGGGTTAACTGTTCCGCTTTCGGATTTCTGAAGGAAATTATTTTATCTCAAATTTAAATTTATTTCTTGGAAGCAAGAATATTAATATGAAATAAGTTCTGTTATATAAAATATTGAGTCTTGAATTTGGTTACTCATATTTTTGGGGAACATTATGATTAACTACTTATGGATTGGATTAAGATAAAACATGTCAATTAGTAATGATGTTTTTGAAATTTATCTAATTGTATGTATTCAATAACTTATTCTAATCATTATGATACTATTATTTCATTATATAATAGTTTACTAAAATTTCATACATGTTTAGTTTGGGGTTTAAGTATGAGGGTTTAGGGTTAAAAATTTTAATTATAACATTTAGGAAACATGCTTATTGGTGTATAACATTTACTTTATAATATGTGTTAACAGTTCCACTATCGGATTTATGAAATAAATTCTTTTATCTCATATTTAAATTTATTTCTTGGAAGCAAGAATATTAATATGAAATATGTTCTGTTATCTAAAATATTGAGTCTTGAATTTGGTTACACATATTTTGGGGGAGCATTATGATTAACTACTTATGGATTGGATTAAGGTAGACTATATCAATTAGTATTGATGTTTTCTAAATTTATCTAATTGTATGTATTCAATAACTTATGCTAATCATTATGATACTATAATTTCATTATAAAATAGTTTATTAAAATATCATACAGGTTTAGGTTGGGGTTAATGTTTGAGGGTTTAGGGTTAAATTTTTTAATAATAATGTTTTGGAAACATGTTTATAGCTTAATAACATTTACTTTACAATATTGGATAACTGTTCAGCTTTCAGATTTATGAAATAAATTCTTTTTTCTCAGATTTAATGTTATTTCTTGGAAACAAGAATATTAATATGAAATAAGTTCTATTAGCTAAAATTTTGAGTCTTGAATTTGGCTACACATATTTTGGGGGAGCTTTATGATTAACAACTTATGGATTGGATTAATATAAACTATGTCAATTAGTAATGATGTTTTGGAAATTTATCTAATTGTATGTATTCAATAACTTATGCTAATCATTATGATACTATAATTTCGTTATATAATGGTTTACTATAATATCCTACATGTTTAGGTTGGGGTTTATGTTTTAGGGTTTATGGTAAATTTTTTTTAATAATAACGTCCAGGAATCATGTTTATGGGTTAATAACATTTACATTACAATATGGGTTAATTTTTCCGCTTTCAGATTTATGAAATAAATTCTTTTATCTCAGATTTAAAGTTATTTCTTGGAAGAAAGAATATTAATATGAAATAAGTTCTATTATCCAAATTATTGAGTATTGAATTTTGTTACACATATTTTGGGGTAGCTTTATGATTAACTACTTAAGGATTGGATTAAGATAAACCATGTCAATTAGTAATGATGTTTTTAAAATTTATCTAATTTTATGTATTCAATAACATATGCTAATCATTATGATACTATAATTTCGTTATAGAATATTTTACTAAAATATCCTACTAGTTTAGGTTTGAGGGTTTAGGGTTAATGTTTTTAATAATAACGTTCAAGAAACATGTTTATGGGTTAATAAAATTTACTTTAAGATATGGGTTAACTGTTCTGCTTTCAGATTTATGAAATAAATTCTTTTATCTCAGATTTAATGTTATTTATTTTAAGCAAGAATATTAATATTAAATAAGTTCTATTATCTAAAATATTGAGTCTTGAATTTGGTTACACATATTTTGGGGGAGCTTTATGATTAACTTCTTATGGATTGGATTATGATAAACAATGTCAATTGGTAATGATGTTTTTAAAATTTATCTAATTGTATGTATTCAATAACTTATGCTAATCATTATGATACTATAATTTTGTTTTAGAATAGTTTACTAAAATATCCAACATGATTGGGTTGGGGTTTAGGTTTGTGGGTTTAGTGTTAAAATTTTTAATATTAACGTTTAGGAAACATGTTTATGGGTTAAAAAAATTTAATTTACAATATGGGTTAACTGTTCCGCTTTTGTATTTAGGAAATAAATTCTTTTATCTTAGACTTCAGGTTATTTCTTGAAAGAAAGAATATTAATATGAAAAGTTATCTGAGATATTTGGGGTTTATAAAACTGAGGAATAAATAATAGATAACAAAATTTAGTTTACAATATGGGAATGTCACAATGAAGACAATACATCATTATGGATGAGACTGTGAAGTCGGCCCAACAACGTTATGAAATATTTTCCGGTTATGAACTTTTTTATGACATATCGTGCATTGCAAACTCTGTCCTTGTTATTGAGGCCAGTCCATCTCATTACGCATTCTACTTGCCTTCGGTCTCCCACGAGGACGTAACTGATTCACGTCAGGTATCACTATCGGCTGGTCTTCAGGCATTGGGAAATATTGATACTCCCCAATAGGTGTCCATGTTGTAGCCTAATAGTTAACTATAGTATCCATCTAGTACACTAGATAAACATATTCTTCCTATGAGATGTTCACAGACGCACATACTGCGATGGAATGTGTACATGGAAACCGTAAGGCCTGAAATTTTCCACATTCGCATTGGCTTGTTTCCAGTAATACCACATTTTTTCACCGACGCGATTTGTGATGGGGTCTGAATTCTCTAGAACGTCAAATCATGAGTCTTATCTTTGAATGAGACAGACGTGATAACCAAAACATTCTTCAATATTCTTTTCAATCTCTCGTTGAAAGGGTCATTCGTATCTTAGCCCCTGTTGTATTCCGTCTGATGATAGTTTTTGTCTGACCACAAAGTACTTCACGGATCAATATAATGTCTCTTGAACTAACATGGTAATAGGTTGCCTGCGAAGACCTTTTAAGATACCACTGATGCACTCCACAATGTTTGTCGTCATGTGTCCGTAACTCTCCCCCCCCCCCCCCGTCGTATACCAATGTCCATTTCTCTTTTGGAATCTGTGTCATATAATCATAAAATTATTGAATAGCCTGACGAATTTGTTCAAAATTTTCTTTAAACTGTCGTTGGTCCGACTCATATGCTACAAAGCATAGATGATATTTCACATAAATTGATTTTATCGTTATATTGAAATAGTAAAACAGAATGAATTGAATGTGTACCAAGCCTCGTGATTTCCTTCTTCATCAGTTCGTTTTGGAATATTTTATGCACATTGCTATAAACGTGTCTAATGTAGAACCGATGATATGCATTTGGGTATCTCCATGTATCAGGATATGCATTGATTGCATCATTAATTTCTCGATGGCGATCATATATCAAACAAAAACCCTGAATGTTGGTGAAATGGTTACTGATACATATCAGAACCCAACTCAATGATTCATAGTTTTCTTTCTCTACAATGGAAAAGGCAAGCAGAAGAGGTGAACAGTTTCCATCTTGGGTTGCTGCAATCAACAATACGCCTTTGTATTTTCCATTCAGAAATGTTCCATCAATTTGAATAAACATTTTTCAAAAATGAAATGCAGAGATATAGGGAAGGAATGACCAGAAAAACCGATGAAATTGAACATGATATGGATCAAGTCGGTTATCATGAGACACATGTTCATTTGTATCCATATGGAATACAACTTGGTTGTGATACCACATTATGACTATCAATTGTGGCCACACCCGATATGAGTCATCCCAATCACCATATACCTTCTCAATTGCCTTGTGTTTCTCCATCCATTCCTTATTATAAGAAATCTTATAACCGAATTTCTGTTGAATCCTCTCTTGAACAAGGGATATTGGAACATCTTGACATGTCCTAATCATCTCAACGACAATAGATGAAACAAAATCTGCATCCAATGAGGTATGATATTGTGCGGGGCCTGGCTGAATGCACATATAAGCCGCCTCAATCCTCAAGATTCTCCAACCTCCATATGTAATGTATGGAATCACCCTTATGAGAAATCTACAATCATCCCCATACTTCTCACAGCATATAACATATTTACTATGGCATGATTCGTGAACTACATAGTTGAAGTGTCTCTCAATATGAAATCTATTTAACGTGCTTTTTAAGGCATCTTTACTAGGAAAATTACTTCCTATATATAAGGTTTGTTCCACCTCACTAAACCTACTTGGTACAACTCCAGAAAACTCCGTTGTTGGTGTGAGAAAATTATTGTCAAAATCAGGCACCCGTGTCTTTTCTTCTGACCAAGATGAAAATAGTGGTGGATGATTTATTGTTGGTCAAGGTTGATGTATAACTAATGCATTTCTCAAAACCTCCTCTCTATCTTCCGTTGGTCCCTCATTATCAGTATTTTGTCACCATCTGATCCATAATTACAAAACTCCTCATCAGAAGTTGGATTGACATGTATATCTGAGAGATTATTTAGGTTGTCGTCTACTACTGCATCAATTGGAATACGCTCAATTTCACAGGGTGGACTGTCTTCAACCACTCTTGTAATTCTACATCTTCGTAGAGGTTGACGTTGTTGATGTACAGTAGAAACATCGACATATAAATCCATCATGGTACCATCTTCCCGTAGAAAAAATAAATTAACTTCTTAGACCCACTGTGAATCAGCAACCAAGGGACAAGCTAGATGCCACAGTGTTGTCGGAAATTTCAAATGTCTATAGGTCATAGACATGATCTCTTGATCGGGTCCAAGATTTATGGAAACAAAAATTCTATCTTGAAGGTCACTTATGGTTACCCAATCAGTTTTACTAACCACCATAATTGGTTATGTATTGTACGAAGCTCCTCGCTCAGTTTGAATAATCTCCCCATAGCAGTACACATAGGCAAACATGAATATCTACGTCAAAAATGCTTCTTTCATCAAAACTATAATAGTGTAACAAATATTAACAATTATTTTTGACCATATAATGTCTATTATAATGTAAAATTAGGGTTCCTTTCTATTCCCTAAACTAAGCTACTGATGTTTGACCATATGATATTTATTAGAATGTAATTTTAGGGTGCCTTTTTATTTAATGTGTTCGTTCTTATTCATTTCACTTTATATGTTCATCAGTATCATTAGCTAAACATTATATGGATCCATGTTTTAATATTATGTTATTTATTAATTATTTTATAATTAATTATGTCTAATAGTAACTATTATTTCTAAACGATATAATCTTAACATTTTAAAACATTTTCTTCTCCATTTCTTTTTAAATAATTATAATTTTCATTTAAAACTGATTTTCTTCATACAGTTTTTAACTAATCAGTCATTCTTTAATCACAATGTTATCATTATTAAGTTATTCTTTAATTATTTATTCTTAAACCGTTAATCATGTTATATTAATTAGTTAATTATAATTGATTAATAATAACTTTAATTCATTAATTCTGATGTACTTATTTGATTCTATATCATTTTATTTATCATTTTATCATTGATAAATATACTAATTTGATTTTTCTTCTCTTAGATATTTTAGTAGTTTATAATGAAAATATGAATCATCTTAAGTGTATTCCATGGGAGTGTCAAACCAGGATGCATAAATGCCCGTTATCATGCACCAGTTACCGTTCGATTCGAGCTCAAAGAGGTGTTTTTGGGGTTTACCCCTATGTAAATCTGTTCTAGAGCCACATCCACTTATTTTTTTCCAGAAAAGAATTTAATTTCTTAGATAACCACATAATCTTTAAGCTACCAAAATTTTAAAATACATAATCCTATGTTAATCATTACTTAATCAATACTACCTAACAATAATTATTTCAAACTATATAAAACTAATTATAGAAACTAAATAACAAAATATTAAAAACTACCTAAACTAATTAAAAATAAATATTGAAAAATAAAATAAATTAAATTAATTAAATAAAAACATTAAATTAAATAATGAATCATACCTATAAATGAATCTTTGAAAAATCCCGCACAACAAATAAATTTTTTAGATAGATAGATAAAATTTAGGAGAGATGAAAGCAAGGATCATGTGATAAGAGGGGGGGGGGGGGTGGATGCCCTTTTATAGGGAGTTCAGGCCAAGGCGGCATCATGGAGGATACCTTTTGCCTCTACGTAAGGCCAAAGGCGGTATCGTAGAAGCTGCCTTTCGCCTTACCCAGATGCGAAAGGTGGCCTCCCCCAGCTGCTTTTCCATGTCATCGATCCAGGCCAAAGGCAGCATGAGGGAGTAAAGATGGCATCACCGATGCCGCCTTTTCACACTAATACAAATGCGTCATCTACGATGCTGCCTTTGTAGTTTGTTTTTTAAAAAAATTAACTTAAGCGGTTTTTCAAAAAAAAATCTTCTAAAAACATATTTAAAAAAATCTCAAAATGGGGGGTGCCATGCCAAATGGGGGAGGAGGAATGAAACCCTACGGAAAAATCTAACAAAAAAAATAATGAATAAAATAATAATAATAATAATATGGATAGTTATAATATTAATAATTATTATAAAAATAAGGTGATAATAATAATTATAAGATAATAATAAACTTAATAAAGATAATAATAATGAACTTTATAATAATGGTCTGGAAAATGGGATGGGACCTCCCCTTTCTACCAACGCCGATCTAGGGTTTCATGGATGTTGCATCGTGTGTCACCCCCCAAAATAGGTTTGATAGTCATTGCTATATGGAGGCATGACCTATTCCACCATCTTAAGCATCCAAGTCTAGAATGAAGGCTTACACGAGTACAAGGATAAGTGACACAAATGGGTCGAGCTGTTCTATAGCTGTGAATGATATGATGGTAATGTTTGATGTGAGTCCAGGTGTGGAGTCTGCCTTCCAAGAATCAAATCCCTAGATGATGGTTGAATCAACCAAAATTTCTATGATTTTAAGTGGTGCGACTATGGTTGTTTTTGGGGAAGTAGCCAGTGGGAGACATGGCCCTGCCACATGTGTGAAGTAGCAATCACATGCGGGATTTGATGCTCCTAAGGAAGGCATTCATTGCAAAGAGTTCCTTTATCAATTTCAATAGAGATATTGAATATTAAATTTGAAGGAAAGGAATAAATTCCCACTTCAATGCTGACCCAGATGTTGTCTCAGAATGCCTCAAAATGGGCGAGTTCTCGATCATTGCATGATTATTTCTTCATAAGGGCTCAGCCTCTGAAATTTTATAAGCACAAGGAGTGTATTATGTTGATTTTGGGATTTTCATCCAGGAAATGTGTCTCGTTATTATTGGGATATTTCGATATGTTATTCCCAATGGAAGACCAAATTTTTTTATCCTGGTACTTTGGTTCCATTTCTCTAAAACATGGGATTATTCACCTTCAAGAATGGAATATGAAATTCAACCCATTTGTGGTGGGAAACACAAATACACAAATTTGGGTTAGAGTTTATCGATTAAATTGGATACGATGGAACCCCAAAATTTTGTTTGAAATTACTCTTTCTATTGTAATCACAATTAAAATGGACAAGGAAATGGATGTGGATCAATTTAGTCACTTCGATAGGCTCTTTATAGAGGTTGAACTCGGCTCGACTATTGTGGACAAAGAAATTCTTATCATAGAAAATGATATTATTGGGTTTAATATTATTTATGAAAAATTTCCCAAATTCTATATGAACTTTAATGTTAATAGAAAAAATAATCTTCCTGTAGTTGCTCTACTATATGATGATTTTGTTCATTTCATGGGCATTATGTCAGCCACTGTCTTAAGAAGAGAAATCCTACCCGGAAGGCTAATATTCATCCTCAACTGCAAATAGAGGATAATAAGGGCCCTAGAAAGAATTATTATGAAACTGACATTTCTTATGATAATATTGAGCTGAATAAATATGTGTAAGGAATAACTCATGGATATGTAGACCAGGCAATGATTGTGGGTGATCAGCCATGTGAATCATGTAATTCAGAGGATAAAATGATTTGTTGGGATACCATTTTCTCTAAAGAGGTGACTGTCCAAAATGATTATTCTTCTTGAAAAGGTAAAAATGTTTAATTTTAGCAATCTCAAATATCTTTCTCTTCATGGATACCAGGTGGCGAAATTTAATAGATGGATGTGCGAGAAAATAAAGAGAAATACAAAATGAGGTTGATCGTCAACTTTCACATGATAGCATGGCTATATTAACCAATCATAAGGGTAAGAAAATGTTTCATTCTGTATCTCCAAACATTTATAAAATATTATCAAACCCCATTTTGTATAATGAATTATTTCATATTATTTCCTAAAAAAGGTGGAGTCTCTAGTTGTTCCCTCACTGCAACTGAATGTAGGTAACCCTGTTCCCCTCTCTCAAAATATTGATGGTTCCAAAGAGATTCAGGATACTTTTGTGAGCTCTGCTTTTCATAAAGCACCATAGTTTGAGAGAATGATTACCCAACTGAAAAGAAATTCCTCTCAAGAATAATGTGAGGAGAAGAAAGTAGATAACTCTGAATTTTAAAGCACATATTCTGAGACATTACTTGAACGACTTAAATCCCTTCCTCAATTTAAGGGGAGATTGAGAGGTTGGGGACATAGTCACAATCATGGTAAAGTTGGCTGGAATGAAATCAGTAAAGAGTAAAGGAAGTTAACTGAAAAATTGAAGAAAAATATAGACATCTATTTCTTTTTCTTTGGGTATTTGCAATGTTTCCCCATTTTTTCATGGACTCCATTCCTCTACTTTTTTTAATAAAAGAGGGGAGTCCTCCATCATTCTCAAAAAAAATTAAAAAATAACTTAATAATAATTATTATATTACTCATAATAATAACATTATCATTATTATTATTTTTGAATATTTTAATTTTTATTTCACTCTCATTTTCATTTTAATTATTTCTTTATTTGGAACATCAGGCAGGTTGAATGTTAACTGAGGCAAAGTAACACGATTTCCGAGACCGTGCTCTATATGTTAACCTGATGCTGACATGCCCAAAATTTTATTTTTTCAATAAAAATTCAAAAATTTAAATTGAGATTCAACTCGAAAAACACAATTCCAAGATAAATAATAAAATAAATAACCCAAATAGTTAGGTGTAACAATCCTACCCATCATAATGCTTTCCTCCCCCAGAAATCCACAATAAGGATTAACCCGACATAGAAATAAATACCCCTTCACAATCCAAGGGGATTTCCAATGAACGAAAAATAAAAAGTTGAAAATAATTATACCTGAAAGAAAAGGGTTTACGAGTCAAACTCAAGAGTTCGAAATGGACTCCCCGCTATGAATCACCCACCCTAAGAGTTTAAAATTCTCCAGTTGATAAATCGTTGGAAAGGTAACCTTCACAATGTGCAATCCAACCTCTTGAGCAAAAAAAACCCCAGAAATCACCAAACAAAACCCACACCACATTCCTGAAACAACAAAAAAGATCAACAACATCTGAAAAAAATACTCCCATAACATTAATTAATCGAAACCATTGGGTTCACGCTGATCCCAACAGTCACTCAAGGAATGCACTTAAAATGAAGAATATCCAAACATGGTCACCCATTTCTATGTCAAGATCTTTACCTCGACCGGATGAATAACATGGGGAGGCCCACACCGACTCCACACCATAATCAATAGGATAACATAATTTAGTTCTAGAAGAATTTTAGCAAGACCCATGGTGTGTCTCCCCAATATAAGGAACAACCATATCAACTGACCTGCATGTACCAATACGGGATACTCGACTTTGGATATCTTGGGATCATTTCACACAACCTAAAATCCAACCACGAAGGACTTGATTAACACAAATCCAAACCAAACTGAAGATACTACGTGGATCACCACTTCCACATGCATTTCCATTCATAGATGAGTCCAACCAAACTGAAATCAATAGTGACTTACAAGGTAATTTGTACATGTTCAACAATATAGGGAGTCACACCCACTAGGGTACCAGCACTGGAATTCATGAAAATGAAACAACACCAACTAATTAAAACCAAAGTGGGACTTCTCCACCAACACAGGTCACAACATGGAAGCGAGGTCCCCACACATTCTAATAACAAATGGGGCTATTAGAATGAACATTTATGCAAGACTTAAACAGTATTCATTTCCCAAACTAAAGATAGGGATTAGATCATAGTCCCTTACAACCCTGAGGGCACAGAATATGTTCTAGATTCATTCTGAATCCTATGGATGGAGCTATGATGATTGAATAATCTCTTTACTCATAGTTAGACATTGAAAACCCCCGATTTAAACCTCCTTTTATGGTGCCACAAGGAATCAGACCATGATCCAAAAGAATCAACTAAACACAACACCTCATGCTACCACCTTACTTCTCAAATTGTACTTTCTGTAAGATAGTGGCTTAAAATATGAATACACATTGCTCATTTTACTCCATACAAGAAACAACAGAAGAAAGAACACCCAGAAGACACCTTCACATAGAATAATTAATTAAAAAATTCTCTGAAGAGAACTAATATTTCATTCAAGTAATGACCCAAGATTTACATACATAGAAATTACATTACTTTTGTAGAATAATTAATACATGACAAAAAACGGATGCCCAAATACTATATTAGTTTAGTGTCCTTGGAAACTCAGAACATAATCTCCTAATCATGGTGAAAGATCTTCAACATCTCCCATAATGATCTTCCCCTTTGGTTTTCTTACCTAAAACCTTTCTTTATATCCTGGGGAAAAGAAAACATAAAAAGGGTGAGCTCAAATGCTCAGTAAGGGTAAACATGGAGAACATAAAAAAATCCATAAACATTTGAACTTAAAAACATAAACCTAAAACATCAAAATCTTGAGTAATGACAGAAATCTTGGTAGTACATAAGACATAGATCATAAAGGAACATTAACCATGATAAAATAGCATGGGAATAAAACATGTAATTGTGGAAACCATTAAGTACATGTTATGATTTTCATAGTACCCAAGGCATTGGTACCAAGACCACCATAGTGGACAAAGTCAATTACTGAACTGGGTTTACTTGTCGTTCCAGCCCTGTATTACTATACCGAATTCACTTTCTGTTCCCACCATGTAAATATCATGAGATTTAAATCTTTACCAAATGCATTGGAGGGAGATATAGGTCCCACCCATCTCATAATGAAATCATTCTTACGTATTCCACAAAATATACACAAAACATTCATCGTAACCCAATGAATAAAAGGGGTTTCATAAACATTATCTCATCGTGACATAATCCATATAAAAAAAATCTATATAATTTTATCATAATAAAAATAAAACCATGTAAATAATTGGGAAATTATACTTGAAACATAAACATGCTAAATAATGTCATCTTAGATGGAAAATAGTTTTGAAAAAACACTTGAAATGAATTCTTGAGGAAAATATCCTTTCTTCTTCAAAATCATTTTATTTTCACAAAATGCCATGAAATTTTAACAGAAAATGATTTTATTGAAAATAATCATGAAATCTTTTAGATTATGATTAATAAAGAAAAGGTGATATAGAACTGTAATAATTCGTTCATGCCGTTTAAGTTAAAAAAACATTCTCTCATACTTTTACCGAAAAATTCAAAAAGTACCTTGTATGGTAAACAAAAGAAAGATTATTTCCATAACACAGAGTAAAAGTAAAAAATGGGTAAAAATGACTTTAAAAATACATGGAATAATATCAAGAACTTTATGGAAACATTATTATGGACCCGAGGGAAAAATATGACCCCAGTAAATACTTACGTATAAGCCATCCCGGATAAAAATGAGATTCAAAAATTTTCCCTTAACTTATGTCCAATTTCTTCCATATGTGTCCGAGAATCATGTATAGTGGGTTTAAAAATATTTTTTACTTAAAACAGAACCATAATAATATTTATAATATCATATATGATTCACTTATGACTTTATATTACTCTTTCATTTGTCATTTCCATGTTAAAGCAGCGTTTTGGTTAAAATCGTATCATTTATCGTCCGTATTTTTGACTTGTAATTATTCATACATTTACAAAGATCACGATTACATACTTGAATAATGTAGAAAATGATTTATATAAAATATATATTCATAATATATATATATATATATAATATAAATAAATGGAATGAAATATACCGTTCATGGAGACGGTAGGCCATATGTATGCATAAACGTTGTTTTCGTTTCGTTATTAAATTGAATGGAACTAAGTAAATAAAATATACATAAATTCAGTATCATTTATATGTCATATATTTCATGATTATTCATTATATATATATTCTATAATCATTCAAGAATGGTTAACTTGGATAATGAATCTCATCGCGTCGTGGAGATGGTAATCTGTACGTACCCATGAGCGTTGATATCGTTCCTATAATTATTGAATGGTATTGGAGTGGATGATATAATATCTCAGAATTAGTGTCATGTAATAATAACCATATATAGTTATTATTTACACCATTATACCCATCCAAGTAAGGTGGTGGTGGAAAAACAGATTACACCACAGCGTGGAGACAGTATTCCGTACGTATGCACGCACGGTGATTTTGTTTCCATAGGATGGATATAAGGTGAAATAGGATTTTTTAATATTTATAATAACATATCTATATACGAGTGATACTAATTCTATTACTTTATTAGGATATAACAAAAAAAGAGAAATTAGAAGAAGAAATGAATTTGAAAGAATCGGTAAAGGATATTACATGTTCTTCGACACACCTCTTCTAAACCTCCTCTTAGGGCACTAAAGATGTTCTTTCAAGAATACCAGGACCTCTAGTATGTTACTAGGAAAGTGTAGAATAGAAATGGGATGGGTTTGGACGAGCTTGAATGCTCAATGTGGTGTGAGGAGGAGAGGGTGGAGGTTCCCTTTTATAAGGGAGGAGAGGGGCACCTTTGGAATCCTCAAAAATATTAATTTAATATTTATTCGAACCCCAATTAAAAATCTCCAAAAATGACTCATTTAATATATGAGATGATATAGGGTTGTAATATCATCCACCAATAAAATTTAGACATGTTTTGAGTTTATTTTAAACCTTATCATTTTGATTTATCCTTATTTAATCTTTTTAATTTTATTTGTGGTAATAAAATTATAATTTTTATATTGTTATAAATATTTACTTATGTGTTGTGAATTTTACCTAATTAGATACATTATTAAATTGTATAACATATAATATTCAATTTTCAATTTTTATATATTTTTGTGATTTTTAAACAATATGATAATATGTTTTTTTTATAAAATATCAATAGTGTCAATTTTGACACTATTCAATTATTGGAATTTAAATAACATCCACAGAGAAGATATATTCGATCCAAAAAATATAATAGATTTTTATCATGTCATATTCATCTATAAAATTTCTATAACACATTAAATATTTTATTTAATATTTATTTTAATATTTCTAAAACCATTTATTTGATATATCTCTTAGTAAAATAATTACTACAACATTTTTGTATAATTATTTAATATATTTATTTATTGCATAAAAATTAAAAATAAAATCCTATAATGAATAAAAATCTATTAAATTTTATAATAATACTTGTACTCAAATTTATCATCTTAAAATCAAAACATTTAAATTGTTATATTTATTAAGTTATGAAGATGATAACTTTGACATCATTGAAAATAGTATAATATAAATGTCATAATCTATTTTATATGTCTCCAAATGGTCCCAAAGTCAACCCTTTGATGCTTATGGTGTAGATATACTCGACCAATAAGTTTTGTTGAATTGTTGGGGCCTTTTTATGGGTATTATTAGTTTAATAAAAACTATATTATTGATTTTTCACAAAGTAAATAATTTCTACATCAATAATGTATAAGCTATTAAGGTAATTAAATATTTCCTAAAAGTTACAAATAAATTAAAATAACAAAGAAAAACATTTTAGCATTCAAATGAGTAATTATAATCGAATTTATATTCTGTATAACCTTATATTAAAAGTCTTAATCACATCCACGTGGGTTCCAATAGATTCTATTTTGACCCAAATATTCCGTTGGACGGAATAATATCATCTAATTAAATTAATACAAGTGATAGGGTAATTTTATAATATTATATTTACCCTTAATTACCCGATTATCCTTTAACTATAGTAAATAAAATTTACCGTCGTTACTATTCATAGTGCCCAAAAATAAAAAGTAGTCTATTAACATAATTTTGACCTACTAATTACAAATCTGGAATCCATTTTTCCAAATTCAAATCACAGTAGTTGCAGAAATTAATTTAAAATTATTTTCTTTTTTAAGAATAGGATTTTTAAAAGTTAAAACACTGCAAAAGATTGAAATGATTTTACCTATGAATTCAATGTAAATTCAATTCTAATGAAATAAATTATATTAAATGATAAAAATATATTCTATTTATAATTTAGAACCATTAAATATTATAATTTAACCATATAAAGTATTACGATGAAAAAAGTTGTTTTTAATTAAAATATTGCATGTTTTTTCTATTCATTACAATATGAAAGTTATCAGAATAATATGTAAAATTTATCCAAAGTATGTTTTTATATCCTGATTCCAAATAAGAATTTTATTTTGTCAAAATTAACTTATAAACATTTCAAAAATATATTTAAAGTGGGTGCGCCATCAAAAGGCGACCAAACTGCATTTTTTAAAAAATACTTATTTTACACGAAAAAATTTATTTTGTTTTCTTACCATGTTCTAGAAAATGTGTAAGATAAATAATAATGTTATAAAATTCAAAATTTATATAATAATATTAATAATGTCTAGTTCATAATAATATTATAACAATATATCATTGTTTAGTGAAACCCGGTATTGCGTACTACACACGCTATCGAGGAAGGTCGCGATGGCGTGTAATCCAGGCCAAGTCAGGGTTGCGTGTAGTGAAAGCTGCCTTTGGTGTTACGTATAACATAATCAAAACTTATTTCATTTTTTACAATAAAAAAAATCTATACATAATGTTGTGTAGAATAATTTCTACAAAACGAACTTGAAATTGTGTGTAACACGAGCCAAGAATAGTGTTGCGTATACTGCAAGCTAAAATGTTGTTGCGTACAGTACAAGCTAATCTTGGTGTAGTGTACAATAGAAGACATCAAAGAAATTAAAAGGAATATATCTCATAAAATTTAAGGGTGTTACATTTTACCCCCCATAAAATGAATTTCTCCCTTGAAATTCGTCAGGGTTATAAATCGTTTACTACTTTAAAGTTTTTTAACAGAAACCCACATCGTAAAAAAGAATACTAAAACATCATTTTAAAAAAGAACGTTAGAAACATAATGGATACCAAAAGTAAATTATCACTAGGTTTCCACATAAGATAATATTGGTGAAAAATATGTATATGTAAGAGAAATCTAACCATCATGTTTGGATGAAGAGTGGTAGAGAACATGTCTATGAAAAAGCCAACAATCACAAAGCCATAAATTTGTGATGATCTAAGGTACCATCTGATTTATCAGATATGAGGGCACTAGGACAACATTTTTTGTTTTCAAGATCATTTCCCTAATATTTAAGAATAATTGAATAAAAAGAAATACTTACTTGATTTTGGTACAATCTCACTGTTGTTTATGCCTTGAACAATTTCCACTTCATATCTTAATGAAATGAAGTTGAATTTTTCTTCTGTGAAGTGTTAGCAAATCATGCAATAGAATGATAGGTTATTCCATTTGTCTCAAACATAATGTTAGCAAAATTTATATACATAATTCCATCTTATGGTGAGATTAATCGTATGTGGTTCAAAAAAAGGACTTATACTTCATCTATCATAACAGTTAATAAAATAAAACTAGTTTCTACTAACCAGGGACATCCTGTAGGCTGGTGGTAGGTGATAAAGGTCTGTCGCACTTCGGTTGTGGGTTCGATTCCTGCAACCTTGTCCGACGCGATGGGTTGTCATCCATCCTGCAGGTTGTCATTTTTCTAAAACTTCACCCTTATACATTCCAGAAATAATATCGAAAAAAGGTTCTAGTCTTAAACATTACTATCTTATGTCCAAATTAATCTATTCCATTCTTTTGGCTTATCCAAAATACTTCTATCCAATATCATAGTATAAATAATATGACTAATCTAAATTTAATCTACCGAGCATGTGAATACCATCATTTATCCCCCATATATTATAAGATATATATTGTTGGTCACATTCCAAACATGTGAATACCTTAATCATGTATTCTCTTGAAAAATGAATACCCGTTGAACCTTTGTGAAAACATTAATGCTGTCAAAAGTTAACACTTTCCACATACCAATATCCCAAAATTTATATATACTCAAACCATGATATAACTTTTTCCTTGTATCAGTCATGAGCTTGTTAATACTATAAAACATTTCATTTTCTCTTTATCCCTTAATTATGCGCATATCATTTTCTTTTCAGAAATATTTCAATAACTTTTCATGGTTACCGGTACCGTATTCTTATGGAAAACCATAATGAACCAATACATAGATATTCCAATATACCATGAAAGTACCTCAACAACATTATTCTTGAATACCAATACATAAACACTTCAATCCATCCTTTTCAATAATTTTCATGGAATACGTCCTTCCTTGATTTAGAAGTAACCTCTTAGGTCAGGGCATTGAGTTGGGTAATGTCCATGTTCTCCACAGATAAGACATTGAACTCCATAACAATCTGTCACTCTATGACCCTTCTCCCCACACAGATAACATCTTCCCCTCCATTTTATGTATTCATCATGGTTATTCTTCCCTTCTTTAGAAAGCTAAATCTTCCCTTCTCTATGCTCCTCACCATGCGAACATGCATAAAAGTCCATCAACCTATTTTATTAATTAGTATTACCACTAAAGTTCACCTTGTTAATCATATATTTCCATGACTGATTCGGCATAATAAAAATATCTTTCTTTATAGGAATTACGGAATTTCATTTCTCAAAGTCACCAATTTGTCCATTGGATTCAATGTTGACCAATTTCCTTCTGGTTCCCTCCATTGACTAAAACCAAAAACCATGGTGTAAGAGACAGTTAAAATAACGAGGAACCACATAATCATAAAAAGTCTAACTTATCACACATTATTTAATCCATGAAAACTTAGGTTCACCCTAGGTTATTCATGATCGTTAACATAATTTTAGGATAGTAACCTATATCTATACTAATCCTTAGGGACATACCTAGGCATACCTTAGAAATATCTCTAGGGATCTCGCTAATGTTTTCACATTCTAGTTTCCAAAGGATGACTAAACCTTTTATCTGATACCAAATGTAAAGACTCAATATTGACGTACATAGAAATTACATTACTTTTGTGGAATACTTAATACATGACAAAAACAGACGCCCAAAGACTGTATTAGTTTATTGTCTTTGGAAACTCAGAACATAATCTTCTAATAAAGGTGAAAGATCTTCAACGTCTCCCATAATGATCTTCAACTTTGGTTGTATTACCTAAAACCTATTTTTATATCCAGAGGAAAAGAAAACATAAAAAGGGTGATCTCAAATGCTCAGTAAGTGTAAACATGGAGAACATAAAAACAATCCATAAACATTTGAACTTAAAAACATGAACCTAAAACATCAAAATCATGAGTAATGACATAAATCCTGGTAGTACATAAGGAATAGATAATAAAGGATCATTAACCATGATCTAATAGCCTGGGAATAAAACATGTAATTATGGAAACCATTAATCACATGTTATGATTTCCATAGTATCCAAGGCATTGCTTCCAAGACCATCATAGTGGAAAAAGTCCATTACTGAACCGGGTTTACTTGTTGTTTCAGCCATGTATTACTGAACCAGATTCACTTGCCATTCCAGTCATGTCTATCTCATGAGATATAAATCCTTACCCAATGAATTGGAGGGAGATACAGGTCCCACCCATCTCATAATGAAATCATTCTTACGTGTGCCACAAAATATACATTAAACATTCATCATAACCTAAAGAAAAAAATCGGTTTCATAAACATCATCTAATCATGACATAATCCATATAAAAAATGGATATCTTTTAGTCATAATAAAAATCAAACCATATAAATAATAGAGACATTATACTTGAAAAATAAACATGATAAATAATGTCATCTTAGATGGAAAATAGTTTTGACAAAACACTTGAAATGAATTTTTGAGGAAAATATCTTTTCTTCTTCAAAGTCATTGTATTTTCAAAAAATGCCACACAATTTTAAAAGAAAATTATTTTCTTGAAAATAATCATGAAATATTATAGAGTAATATTTATGAAGAAAAGGCAATATGAAACCTTAAAAACCCTTTTAGGTTGTATAAGTTAAAAAAACATTATCCTCGTACTTTTACCGAAAAAGTCAAAAAGTACCTCGTATGGTTAACAAAGGAAAGATTCCTTCCATAACACAAAGTAAAAGCCAAAAATGGGTAAAAATGAATTTAAAAATACATGTAATAATATTAAACACTTTATGGATATATTTTTATGGACATGGGTGAAAAATATAACCCCAATAAATACTTACATATAAGTAATCCCGGATAAAAATGAGATTGCAAAATTTTCCCTTACCTTATGTCCAATTTCTTCCATATGTGTCCGATACTCATGTATAGTGGGTTCAAACATATTATTAACTTGTAAAAGAACCATAATAATATTTATGATATCATATATGATTCACTTACGACCTTATATTACCCGTTCATTTGTCAATTCAATGTTAAAGCAACGTTTTGGGTAAAATCATTTCATTTATCATTCGTGTTTTTGACATGTAATTATTCATATGATTACATAGATCATGATTACTTACTTCTTGAACGTAAAACATGATATATATAATATATATTGATAATATAAATATATATAATAGATTGATAAATGGAAAGAAATACACTATTCATGGAGATGGTAGGCCATATGTACGCTTGAACGCTGTTTTCATTTCCTTATTAAATGGAATGTAAGTAAGTAAATAACATATACATAAATCCAGTATCATTATTATGTCATATATTTCCTGATTATTTATTATATATATTTTATAATCATTCTGGAATGGTTAACATGGAGAATGAATCTCATCTCGTCGTGGAGACAGTAATCCGTATGTACGCACGAGCGATGATATCATTCCCATAATAATTGAATGGTATTGGAGTGGATTATATAATATATCATATTTAGTATCATTTTATAATAACCATATATACTAATTATTTACACCATTATACCCATCCAAGTAAGGTGGTGGTGAAAAAACAGATTACACCATGGCGTGGAGACGGTATTCCGTACGTACGCACACGTGGTGATTTCGTTTTTCATATGATGGATTGAAGGTGAAATTGTGTTGTTTCTTATTTATAATGACATGTTAGTATATTATTGATAATTATTTTATTTTTTTATGATGAAACAACAAAATAATAGGAAGTATAAGAATAAATGAATTTGAATGAATCAGTAAAGGATATTACCTCTTCTTCGACACGCCTCTTCTAAACCTCCTCTTAGAGAACTAAAGTTGGTCTTTGAAGAAGATCAAGACCTATAGTATGTTTCTACGAAAGTTTAGAAGAGAAATGGAAAGGTTTTGGCTGATCTTGAAGTCTCAATGTGGTGTGAGGAGGAGAGGGAGGAGGTGTCCTTTTATAAGGGATGAGAGGGGCACCTTTGGAATCCTCCAAAATATTAATTTAACATAAATTCAAACCCCTATTAAAAACCTTGAAAAATGACTAAATTTGAATATGAGATGATATAGGGTTGTAATAGCATCTACCAATAAATGTTAGATATGTTTTGAGTTTATTTTAAACCTTATCATTTTGATTTATCCTTATTTAATCTATTTAAATTTATTTGTGGTAATAATATTCTAATTTTTAAATTGTTATAAATAATTATTTATGTGTTTTTAATTTTCTATAATTAAAAAAATTATTAAATTTTATATCATATAATTCTATGTTTTCAATTTTTAAATATTTTTGTGATTTTTATACAATTTAACAATATGTTATTTTTATAAAATATCCATAGTGTCAATTTTGACACTATTCAATTATATGAATTTAAATAAAATCCACAGAGACGCTATATTAAATACAAAATATTTAATAGATTCCCAAAATGTAATATTCATCATGAAAATTATTGGAGAAAATTAAATAGTTCATTTAGTATTTATTTTAATATTTTTCAAACCATTTATTTGATATTTCTCTTAGTAAATAATTACTGCAACATTTTTGTATAATTATTTAATATATTTATTTGTTGCATAAAAATTAAAAAACAAATCTTATGATGAATTTAAATCTATTATGTTTCATAATAATACCGTTACTCGAATTTATCATCTTAAAATCACAACATTTAAATTGTTATATTTATTAAGTTATGAAGAGACAACTTTGGCATTATTAAAAATAATATAATATAAATATCATAATATCTTTTATACGGATCCAAATGGTCCCAAAGTCTATATTTGGATTCTTGTGGTATAGATATACTCTACCAATAGGTTTTGGTCAATTTTTTGACCTTTTTATGAGTATTATTACTTTAATAAAAACTATATTATTGATTTTTCACTAAGTTAATAATTTCTACATCATTAATGTATAAGCTATTATGTTAATTAAATATTTCCTAAAATTACAGATAAATTACCATAACAAAGAAAAATATTTTAGCATTTAAATGAGTAATTATAAAATAATTTATATTCTGTATAATTTTATATTAAAAATATATGAATTATTTATGTTTGAGTGATACATATTTCACTTTCTTTTAAATAAAATAAATTAAAGGTCTTAATCACAACCAAGTGGGTTCCAATAGATTCTCTTTCAACCCAAATATGCCTTAGGACAAAATATAATCATCCAATTATATTAAGACAAGTGTTAGGGTAATTTTATAATATTATATTTACCCTTAATTACCCGATTTACCTTTAACTATAGTAAATAAAAATTACCGTAGTTACTATTCATAGTGCCCAAAAATAAAAAGTAGCATATTAACAAAATTTGTACCTACTTATTCCAAATATTGAATCATGTTTTCAAAATTAAAATCACATAATTTTCAGAAATTAATTTAAATTTAATCTCGTTGTTAAGAAAAAGAGTTTTAAAAGTTAAAACATTGCAAAAGATTGAAAAGCTTTTACCTATGAATTCAATGTAGAATCAATGATAATGACATAAATTATATTAAATGGAAAAAATATATTCTATTTATACCTTAAAACCATTCAATATTATAATGTAACCATATAAATTATTATGATGAAAAAAGGTGTTTCGAATTAAAATATAGCGTGATTTTACTATTCATTAAAATATGAAAGTTATCAGAATAATATGTAAAATTTATCCAAAGTAAATTTTTATATCCTAATTCCAAATAAGAATTTTATTTTTTCAAATTTAACTTATAAAAATGTCAAAAACTATATTTAAAGTGGGTGCACCATCAAAAGGTGGCAAAACTGCATTTTTTTAAAAATACTTATTTTACACGAAAAATTTATTTTGTTCACATAACATGTTCTAGAAAATGTGTAAGATGAATAATAATGTAATAAAATTCAAAATTTAGTTAATACTATTCATAACGGCTAGTTCATAACATTATTATAACAATATATAGTTGTTTAGTGAAACTCGGTATTGCGTACTACACACGCTATCAAGGATGGTCATGATTGCGTGTATTTCATGTCAAGTCGGGGCTGCGTGTAGTGCAAGATCCCTTTGGTGTTGTGTATAAAATAATCAAAACTTATTTCATTTATACATTAAACAAAATCTGTACTTAATGTTGTGTAGAATAATTTCTACAAAACGAACTTGAAATTTTCTGTAACACGAGCCCATAATAGTGTTGCGTACACTGCAAGCTAATACGGTGTTGCATTTAGTACAAGCTAATCTTGGTGTAGTGTACAATAGAAGACATAAAATAAATTAAAAAGAATATATCTCATAAAATCTTGGGGTGATACAATTCAATCCCATGTTATCTGAAGTTTTGATATGTCCACCTTTTCCCTTAATAGTGAGTGCATCATAGTAAGACACCATCAAACAAGACCCTTAATACCATCAGATAAATTAGAAATAAGGGAACCTTAACCAAAGTACCTAGCAATGTATGATTACTACAGGAGTCCATAATGACCTCTTATAAATAGATTAACCATACATGCCATTTAATGTGATCTATTATTGTGAAGAAACTGAAGAATGACACAAAGGGAATTTTAAAATAGTAGAACACACCGAAAAATCCAAACTACTTCCACTATTCCCCACTAGATTTTATTTCAATACTTCCTGACAGGACCAACACACTTAACGATGTCGAAATCCTTAGTCAATAACCCAAGCAACACTCGTGACCAATGTTTCTCCCAACAAATCCTGAATCCACTCTCCTGCTACGTTAGGATCCACTAGACCGCTAAAAGAGAGGTGGATTCATATTTATATGTTCATGAAGAATAACTTTCTTACACTGATGAACTGGAGGATTCACCCATGGAGAATCACATGTTGTTGCACTTCAACTATGCACTAACTCTTTATGGGGGTGTACACTGGCTAACAATTAGACCCCAAAGCCCAATAAAACTTGTTCAATGGCCAAAAATTCCATTAAATATCATTGAAACACATGAAGTGAACCACAACTAAGGCACCCCAGAATACTCCTCGAAATATTTGGCTAACCAAAATCTCAAAACAACTTATCAATGAAACACAAACCGGAAACATTACTAAAATATGAGGGGTTTTCAAACTCACAAAACCCCAAAAAACATTCCAAAAAATATAAAAAGACACACCACACCTTTTTCTTTCAAAAACACTATTGAAAATAAAACTAGATTGGTGGGTTGCACATCTACCAATGATATCCCATAGAGCCTCTCACATGCATTTTTCTAGTGCCAAACTGGGAACCCATTCACTTCTTGCCCATTTCCCATGAATGTTATCACTCATGAAAATATTAATGGTTAAATAACTCTTCCTCTTTTCAAAATAAAAATTCAACCAACTTTTCTATCTTTGGAAAATAAATCCATCTTCATTTTAAAGTCCATATTTCATAAAATTTCAAACATAGTTTTTCAAATTAATTTTTTTTAAAGCTTAAGGAGACACAAGACAATGCAAGAGGAAATTAGTGTCAGTAAGAGGCTTGGACATATAGTTGGAGGCCATATGAGAAGTTCCCCAGTGGCATAAAGGGAGTTATTGGAAAATTTCACCAGCTCCACAAGGATTTCCGGGTCCTATGAGATCACTGTGACTATTTAAAAAACACCCATTTCATTTCCCAATCAACAAGCAACCGCATGGGCCAAATGACTCTGATGAAACCTGAATTCACATAGTAACACAAGTCCTTTCATGAGGTGTGATATGCATGCACCGTAATCATGACATGAACATCAAGTACCAAAAAATATAACTCTCGTATACGCATACTCATCCCCAAGGAACAAGAATCAAAATAAAGTAACCTAGATGTCATACCATTTTCTCATGAACCAATATGGGTTTCCATCCGACCTAACACCTGACTCATCACTCAAAAAGGCCTAACGGGCATTCCGGATCCCCAATAGATGGAACATGTTTCCAAGTATCATATAAAACTAGAGGGAATGAAATAACAGAATTTAAATTATTAAAATGACAAGGAAAAAAATAAAAATCTATATCCAAAATATTCATCCAAACACACCCTTAAAAAATTTCCTATTTAATGATTTACAACTTTATAAAAACCCACAAAAAATACTACTATAGAAGGTAAAAAACAGTGTACCCAACCACAATGCAGCGGGAGGATCCACATCCTTAAACTTCCACCCCCATGATCCACCCAAATGCCATAATAAACTCAAACTGCCAACACTGACATCTTACTTAAACCTATAACAAAGGACAATATGGTCTACATACACCCAAAGGTTTTTTTAGGGTGTCATCCAAAGCCCAGTATGATTCCTCCTGGATAAATTATTCCATGATAAAACATTTTAAGTCAATATAACATTCTCATTTAGTTAATGTTTTCAAAAAATTTCTAGAAAACTATTTTTGAGTAAACATTTTCATGAATAGAAACCACTTACAAAGGAAACCCAAACAACCATTTTCTTAAAAGATAATGGGGATTATAAAAGTAAACACACATATAAATAAGTGTATCACCATATTATGATGTATATAACCTCATCATATAAGGAAGAGAATCATAAGTGAATCCCTAAGGTCAAACTAGCTCAAGTGGGAGTCAAAGAACCTAAAATCTTAGTGAAAATGTGGTGTTGAAACCCTGAAAACCTATTTTCTCATGCAAGATCCACTAATAGGGGATATCCCAGATACCCAAGTGGTCTCCAATAATCATTTGAATAATTTTTTAGTATTTTAGTCGTCAATCCTACAATGTGAAACTGGGTTTTAGCCACTTATGAATAACTAGATTGATAGTCCTTGTCCATCCACCTAGTTACATAGGATTCCATTTGTGTGCTCAATCAAGTTTCACATTTACGTATCCCATAAACCACCACATTTATAATTCAATTCCTAGAACATCAATAGAAATACCTATTTTCATAAAAAGACTATTTTCAACTTTACCCACACCAAAACCTCTTTTCAAAGCACTTATAATCACTTATAATGTTCATAGATTTCCCATTTTTATAAAACAAAATAAAACCCCACAATTCAAACCAACCAACCTAATTCCCAAGCCCCTTTATTCACCCCAAACATGCCCTAATTCATTTTTTAAAAAAAAATTTTTATCATTTAAACAATTCAAAAATTATATTCAAAAGCATACAATAATGAGAACATGCCCAAATGATCCATGTTCGATTGAAAATCAATTTTATCACACACGCACACCCCAAATATCGTTCCAAACATAATCCTAACCTCTCAATAACATAATAAATTAATAAAAATACAACATTTCTAAACAACACAACAAGGGCATTAGTTTGAAATATTCTCAGTTCAACATATATATGCCCTATTAAAACCTAATGCATGTTGAATCTTATCAAAAAACCACTTTCTCACTCCATATCTAATTTTATAAATACAATTAAACAATTTATGAAACACTTCTAATTGAATTACAATGTTTTACAGAAAAACACACCCAATTTCATATAAAACCCCACATTAAAATCAAATTTAAAACATAATATTATCAAAACATTCATTCCATTATCTAATAAAATTTAATTTAATTTCAATGGCATGAAACAAGCATAACATTCCCTAGAGACACACTTTTTATTAAAAACCTAACATCCAATATATTTTTACATAATGTGTTTTTGAAAAAAGTATACTAACCCAACATACAACCCATAAAAAGTTTTCCAGAAACATCATGCTAAAAAATTACATAAAATATAATCATTATTTCTTATAAAATCCATTAACACTAAATAAACATTCCATACAACATAGAAAAATAGTTATCACTACACAAACAATTATTTGAACACTTCCACTAATTATTCACAACAAGGCCTATATAAAAACATATCTATATTCTTTTAGAAAATGTATTTTCAATACATATTCATGTCAAATAATTTCCAAAACATGTATGTACCACCAAAATAAAAAATAGTGCATTCTACAATAAACTATACGCACAAATTAATTTATCTATAATTGGTAGGGTGTGAAACCACCTACCTCAAACCAAGAGTCTTATGAAAAATGTTGTGAAACCCTATCTGCACCTTGATCGCTGCATAATAAAGAAATATCAAGAACAAGACATCAAAATCAAACTCTAAGAAAAAAAAATCCCTAAAATGGACATCTTTCCAGCTGAAAAACCAAAACACCTACTAAATGATGGAGAAAAATTTCTTGAAGGGGTAGCTTATAGATAGGGGAAGTGCGGGTGTTGAGAAAGGGACATGCGGGGGTGTTTTTTCCAGAGGAGGGTCGACCGGTGAGGGTTATCATGCATAGAAGGTGTCGTTTGGTTATGTCACATCGTGAAAGGGTGGTCGTCGGTCGGTGGTGTGCGTGGGGAGTGTTGGGTGACTGGATGGTGGCTTGCCCGATGAATGTCGAAATGGAGGTGGTCACACGAGAAGGTGGTGAAGGAGTGGGAGCATGATATAAAGGAAAATGGGGAGGATGTAGCTCGAGAAGGAAAACAAGGGGAAATGGGGGTGGGTGAAACGTCAAACAGGGGGAGGAGGACTGAAACCCTAAGGAAAAAATTAAAATAAAAATTAATAATAAACTACTAATAAATATAACATGGATAGTGACAATATTAATAATTATTATAATAATAAGGTGATAATAATAATTATACGATAATAATAAAAATAATAGACTGTATAATAATAAACAATATAATAATTAGTTAACAATAAACATATTATTATTAATAAAATTATTATAATTATTATTATTTTTAAATAATTTTCATTTTATTTTAATCTCAATTTCATTTTATTTGTTTAGTTATTTTGAATATTGGTCAGGCTGCATGGTTACCTGTGTGAAGGAGCATAGTTTCCCAAACTGTGCTATGTCCGTGCGCCTGATGCTGTCATGCCAAAAATATGTGTTTCTCAATTAGAATCCAAAATTTAAATCGGGATTCAACCCAAACTACCTGATTCCATAAAAACTACTAAAATAAATAACTTAAAGGGTCTAGCCTGACATATATCCCACATGAAAATGTAGTATGACCTATATGGTGGAAGTAATTCACATTGGAAGTTTATTTTCATCCTCACACTGATAGACAATAATTGACAGCTTTTGATTATCAAATGTGACTACCCATCATAAATTTTTTTAAGATATTTATATATATGAAGCCAATCCATTCCCAAAATCACATAAAATTCAACTAGAGGTAGAATAAAAAATGTTTAGGAAGTACATTCACATACACATTTATTTGAGAAGAGCAATATAGTGGAGATGTGATCATCATTTCATTAAGGATATTTACTTCCTACTCAAAATCAAATCATTTATGTGGTAAATTTATACTATAAAAAATTATTCATATATAAATGAGTGGGTAGAGATAGAAAAATAATGCATTTTCAGTTCCATAAAGGCTAGTAAATGTACCTTTCACCACGTCTTTCTCCTGACCCACTTTAGTTGTGATAGAAATTCCCTTCATTTTATCCTTTTTATTGTTTGGGGGGGAGGACAACCATCCAAAATATCTCTTGTATTAGGGAAAATATTTTAGTAAATCCAAATCCCATTTCATTTGAAACATCAAAATTGATTGGTTGAAAAAAATTATCATGTGTTTAATTTGTCGAACTTTTCATCCCCATCAACAATCTCTATCTTGATGGGGAATCATGTCAACAATTTGATTATTTTTTAGTTCCTTTTAGAATATTTATTTACTAATTTCCACCACATTTGTGTATTGTATATGGTTTTAATTTCATTCATCCATGGTATTTACCATTTGAGTTTCTAAGAAACTCTATTTTTTACTTATTATCTCCAAGAACAAGGAGTCCAATTGGATTTCCCACTATACATTTATACTTTAATGAATAATAAATGTTTTCTTCATATTTTACTAAGTTTATTATTGTTTAAACTTTTCAATTATTGGTCTAAAGGCACTAAATAATTGATCTATTTTTTTGTTAGGGTTAATTAAAGTGCTAGAAGTATTCCTTCAAAGTCATGTAACATTTTATTCATAGGTATAAATGGGTCATAATCCTTCTATTTCACCTATTGAAATTCCCTTCCATAATAATAAAATGATGTTAAGGATGTATATTTTTGAGAAATCCCAAAACAAACTTTTCCAATTATATGGAGATTATTTCATCCTTTTGCCTCGCCTTCTTGATCAGAGTCCACCATTGGTCAAGTTCACCTTAGAAAAGATAGAATACTTGATAAAAATTCTATGAATCCATGAAATAAACAATATAAAATATATTTTCAATATAATTGATCTATTTCACATCACATAAGGGACCATAATACCAACAAATGGTAGGTGGAAATTATAGCATAAATGACCCAGTGGCATGTTTCACCCCCATTGGTGTATTCGAAAACTCACAATTGTTCATGTTCTCACTCATACATTATGATATAAAAGTGATAATTTCCACAATATATTGAATCCAATATCCACATCCATTTGGTAATAATGAGGATGCCCATTGTACTTTCTATCCCATTAATTTTTTTCACAATTCCCTCTGGTGAAAAGAATAGAATGAAACAAAAAACTATGAACATAAGTATTTAGTACTAATAAAATGAGTAAGAAATGATAAGAAAATAATTATTTAGAAGTCCTAATTTTCTATGTCATTTTATTAACATTTTCAATTTTGGTTTATCCCATATATTTTTTGGTTCACCATAGATTTTATTAGGTTATATCCTCATATTTCCAATTATATAATCTCTATAAATAACTAAACTTTCATCAGATACCAACTGAGGCTACCCATGAATAAAAAACAAAAATATTACACAATTTTTTATGAATATTAATTACATAACACAATTATACATTCCTAAAGACAATAAAGTTTTATTGTCTCTAGATACTAGATATATAATCAATAAATTTCATAAAATAACTTCAAAATCTCCCCAAAAGATCTTCATAATAGTACCTATCTAGAAATACGATACTTATAACCTTCTATCAAAACCTATAGAAGGAAAACATAACAAAGAGAATGTTCTATTTCTTAAAAAAGGTAAACATGGGATATATAAATCATTATAATGAATAAGATGATCATAAGGATACGGAAAGGTAATCATGTGTTCTCAAAAAAAATATTCATACCCAAAAAATATTAGATCCAAATTTCTAAAATCATATCACATTTAGAAGAATAATTAAAAGGGTATAAAATTATTAAGAATAATTTAAGGGTCATAACATAGGAATATGGAATTATCAGCACAAGAAATCATAATCTAGTGAACATAACTATTATTAATCATTTATATGAATAATCAGGTTATAAAAGATAAAATAAATGATAATCATGAAATAAAGTGTGAACAAATATACTTCCATTCATGTAAACATTTAATATATTGAGAATAGATATCTGTAAGAATACTCATGTTTGAAAAATTTTAAATTTTAAATCGTAATCATTTCCACACTTATCATTGTCATATAATGAGATATCTATATCACATAACCTAGTGAATATAAGGGATATAATAGAACCAACAATTAAATTATCAAAACTAATTTATATTTATTCCAAAATATATTTAAAAAAGGTTCCATGTTTTATATCTTGTCATGTGTGAAATAAAATGTCTTTCATCGAAATTTCAACATCATAATCAATGAACATCTTGAGAAAGGTAACAAAGATTAGATTGGGTCATATCCCTAGTAATAATAACTAATATCAATGGATATTGTCATAGATTAAAATATATTTAAAATTTAATTTGATAAGTTCTTGATAAAAATATAATTTTATTTTGAAATAACTTATTTAGAATATATAAACTCAATGAATATTAGGAAAAAAAATTCATTGAAAAGAAATATAGAAAATTATAAAGGATAATTTAAGGAATGGTGTATCCATAATAGTTAGAAAATTCATTCTTGTGGTATATATTGTAAAATTTGGATAAGTAGTTATATATTTATCATTAAAAATAATTTATTGATAGTTTTGGTTACACACAGCATAGAGTTTTAACGAACCGAGTAAAAAAATTATTATTTATACATTACCAACAAAACCTATCTATTAAATTGGTGGGTGTGAATAGTATTAAAAAATTATGAAATATATATATTATTACTACACAATATAAATTTATTTAAAAAATATTAATAAATATGAAGTCAACTTTAATAAAGATATTTTGTTCTATAAAAACATGTATTCTTATAAGTGATTTTTATTTATTTTATGAGAAAATGTATTAATTATTTTTTTAACTTCTAGAGTGTTATTTTTAATTTAATATAAATTTTTAAATCATCATATCTTTATTAACATTGGTTTAACTTTTGGGGTCATTCTGAAAATATTGATTTATCTATGAATTGTCAAAAATACAGATTTTGGGTAAAATCGTCATTTATTTTTTATAAATTACATATTATATTCCCATTTTCAATTAATATAATTTAAAATTAACATAATAAATAAATTTTACAGTTCTTTCAATTATTTACATTTAAATAATATTAATGTTGAATTTTAATGTAAGTTAATTTTTTATCTCTAAAACTATTTTTCAAAAGTTTTAAAGTGCATTATGATTCTCAATATTAACTGATTAAAATAGACCTAATTTATGGATGATTTAAATTAAATTTAAAGAATATATATCAATAAATATTAATATATTTTATTTTTATTTTGAATATATGAAAAATAGTTATTTTAAAATCATCTTATTCTTGAAAATGTATTTCTTAAAATACTGTTTTTTATAAATGTCTATATAATAAATTTTAAATTAAAATCATCCAATTTTATGAATTTAATTTGTTAATTTTTTTCTATTTTTATAATAATAATAATTTAAATTATAATGAACATTATACTTAATTAATATTCATAATCAATATTAAATATCGTGTAACAATAATCATCGTGGTAAAATATTTGAAAGAGTAAAAGTGAGTAACTTTAGAGGAAAATATGTTAGTGTGTTTAAAACATTTTTCTTTTTAATTTTCGATGTGTGTCTAAACCATTAATCTACACTAATAGCTTAGTTTTCAAATTTTTAGGAAGATTTCTTGAGAGTGACTTCACATTATTGAATAATTTTGTGTATTTACAAGAATGTCACCCCTTCTCAATTATAAAATGGAATCACCTAGCATCCCATGTTTACTTCACTAAAGACTTATAGATATAGAAAACCTACTAAAATATCTCCAAAACATACTTATCCACATAATAGATCTTATTTTCTTCCCAAAATACCCACATTAGGGTCCTTGATATGAGATCTATAAGAGGTTCTTCTAAGATAAGGTAGTCCTCTTCATAGAGATACACCATTTTCATCATCTTTATCCACTTCTAATTATGTATTAAAAATTTCAATATGAAAAAACCATTACCTTCTATATACATAGATTTAATTATGTTGTGGAAATAATATTCATTCTTCACATATTCCATCAATTTGGATACAAAACAATCGTTCATGTATATGGAGGACTACCACCACACTAGCTAAGTTATTTTATTTTAAATAATAACCTCTCATGGATATTAATCCTGATTAATTTAATTTTTATATATTATATTCATTAAATATTAATAAATATGTAAAATAATATTTCATATACTTTCTTACCTTACCATCCATTGAAAAATGATAGCACTATTTGTGTTTACGGTGAACTACCACCTCACGAAGCAATGTGGTATGTTTTTTTATTAAATAACCAAATAGATATTATATGTAAGTTTATATAATGAATTAATTTCTCATTTATATTAATATTATAATTATTTAATGATAATATATCACTTATCTTCTTATCATCACAATCGTTCAAAAATGGAAATGTTACACATGCGTACGTACGACCTACCGTCTCCATGATTGTAACATCACCAAAAAAATTCTTGGTTATTTTAAAAAGTATAATTTATATATAAGAATGATAATTACTTCAGTATTATTGTTATAGAAATTATAAAATAGTGAAAACTTTTACCATGACGAGAACACTGATGCCATTTTGAAATAATGAATGGATGATCTTCCAAACTCCTGGCACAAAAATTAGTTATTAATTAAATAATTAAATCATTAATATAAATTAACTAAATGAATCAATTTTAAGGTATTAAAAATATAAAATTTCCTTATGAAAACAAATAATTGATATATGTTTATTATATAAAAATGAAATACGTACATGATAAGCCTAAACTCGAGGTAAGGGTTTCTATCTCAAATCATCCTTATTTGAGTCACATGTTCTTTCATACACCTAATATATTTTTTATAGTGTATATAGTTACAAAATATATATTATATCATTAATATTTCATAATTAATAGTATTTTATCTTACATTTCCCTTACATCATTCATGGGGGTCATGATCCAAAAGTAACCAAAGAAGCAACGTCTTATGCATCTATCCCATTTTAGTAAAAATTGATTATTATTGAATTTACATTGAAGGAAATTATTTGATAGTTGTAAAATTATCTCCAATAATTTTATTCTACTCTAGTTATTTATAATAATTTAATGAAATAGTTCTACATTTTTCTATTAGGTACTTAAAATTATAGAGATTTTTTTTGCAAAATTGACTTTATTTGTAAGAACCTAGTTTTTCACTCATGTATAAATCCTTTAAATATCAGTATAAATATTTAAATTGACCAATTTATGGATTTCAAATGTATTAGAAAAGGTCTTAAGGGTGTCTGGGTCTTGTTTGGATCTCGGAACTCCTTTTTTTAGGATAACAGGCCAAGTCGCACGGTTAGAGCACAAATAGTGTGTGGTTTTCCTAAACATTCAGATTATGCTTTTCCGAACAGAGCCACCTCGCACGGTTGGCACACAGCTGTGAGGCTTAATCATGAAAATTAACCTTCTTTTCATATACCCATGAATAGTGTTCTCTTGGTTAGACGAAACCATGAAGAGGGTGTTTTTTTAAATAGAACCATCTCGCATGGTTTACGTATAGTTTGTCAATATGTACGGACAAACCCTACACATGATACATCTTAGGAAAATTTCTAGTTTTGATCTTAATGATCAAATAAGCATCCTCTTCTTCCCAAAATTTTAAAATAGTGGGGTTTACCTTCATTTTCACACATTTTGGTCTTCTTGAAGTCCAAATAAAGGGATCAAGAGATCTCATTCATCCAACAACTGATTGAGATTTCGTTCATTACGTTGGATGAGAAATGGTAAGTACTTGAGTCCATTTGATCCATTCTACATATCTTTTGATCTAATCCTATTTATCATGGATTTAGTGTTTTCAACTTTTATTAGATCTCCTCTGATCCAAGGAAAATCAAGGCCTGATACTAGATGAGGAGATTCATACAATCCTAAGGTGGGTGGTTTACAACTCATCCCAAAAGATCATTGATTTTGGAATTGTCGTTTGGGGCCCACTGATTTGATCATGTTACGTTTATTAAATTAATATGACATGATTATACTTGTAAAAACCATATGGTTATGCTCTTTCCAAATGTGTGACTAGTTTTTAGTATTTACACCCACAACTCAATCCACCCATGTTGAAGTTTATTCCATATTTGGGTTGTTAATGTTTTAACTCATTTGATGCACCTTTAGGGTGTTCCTTGGATTGAAATTTCTAATTTATGTGTTTATATATTAATTAGCTTGTTTGATATCGTGAATTGCATAATGGAAAGTACTATGTATGCATACAAATTGACACCTCTAAGTTAAATGCTTCAAACTGATAATTAAATATGAATGATTAATTGTATGAAAATCCATAGCACCATTTACCACATTAATGAAAGGTCAAAGAATGAACCTTGAATATGGACTACTCTATAAGTAGATTAATTGGTTGAATGATACTTCGAATTATCCCACCAATGAAAGGAAATTCTTTAACCAAATGACTTGATAAAACGGTTCCATTCTACATGGCATATTCACACTAATAAAAGTAAATGATTGACCCAATTGAATTATTATAGGACTTCACTATAAAGTAGGAATTTCCGAACTAGATATCGCCTTTGATTATGATTAGATAATTCCATGATCACTCAGAAACCCCATTCTAATTAAAGGATTCAATATTATTTGGTTGTGACCCACCAAGAATATGATCCTTATCTTAGCTTTGGATGCCTGGTATAACACCATAGGATCCCTCATGTAGTACTACATGATTCCATGGATACACTCCTTGGATCCAAGATACACAGGACACACTCATTGGATCTAACATTGACATGTAAGTTCGATGGTTAAATCCCATCATGCCCAGTCATTTCTTTGCCCTATTCTAACTTGGATAAAATTCTTGGATTCATTAGGTTTCTCATTGTGGAATTACTTGGACTATTTTTCCTTGGATTCCACTCTTACCCCTTAGATAGAATCAAATACTACTAAGTTATTGTCCCTTGGGGATTGTGTTTCCTTGGTTACTACCTTGGATCATCATTATTAAATATCATCATAGGTTTCCTAGTTACATCTTGGAACCATTACTATTATTAAGAAGTGACTTATTGATAAATTGGTAATAATCAAGTAATTAATTGGTTACTTATTCAGACACTATCTGAGGGTTTAAGCAGTTATATGGGTATTTAGTTACATTGTCCCACATTACAATATATATAAATTCATGCAAATTGTTATATTCCATTACATAGTCCGAATGTATTAGTCACCGTCAGTGTTGGCCCACTGAGATTTATCTCACACCCTCTTTGGGTGATGTTTGGTACCTGGAGTAGACTATATGGTTGTAGGTATTGACAAAGGAAAGCATATGACTTCAAACACCAGATTTCCTGCTATTTAGGATAGTGCTTGATAGAAGATGACTGAGCCCAAGCTCGAGATTCTTGGAATAGTCTATGATTTAATTTATACATATGTGGAACATGTTATTACTTATATCTTGTATCCATTTTTCTAGTTTTATAGTAACATGACATATCAACATCATTTGTTTTATTATTGAATGTTGTTTTTGTTATATAGTTTTTCTTATCCCATGTTTATCTATTCCTATTATCTTCTAATTCTATTTACTCTTATTAATTCCATTATTTATCTCTGTTATTTGTATCTATTATGCTACATTCTGGTAATGAGGGAGTAGTCTCCCAACAGACCCACCCTAGTCCCTCGCTACTAGTTGGAAACCTCTAGCATTTAGGGAGATGCGTTTGAGGCCATGTGGACCACTAGGATTGGGGCATTGATCAATTTGAATCTATGTCTAGGACATCACCAAGTGTTATCAAAGGGAGGTTTCTTTTCATTCCTTACTATTTGGAGACAATATATTGTAGATTATGAATGATTGGGACCAGGTCATAAGTTGTTATTGGGTGTCATGAATCCATGTTCGGGGTAAAAACCAAGTTTCTGAAATTATAATTTTTGTTCTATTTTTTCATATTATAGTTCAAATTCATTCACCACTGGATGACATACTTGTTGTGTGGTGTTATTTATTATTAATCTGTTTGACAATTTCTTCTATAATTAGCCCGATGATATGAGGGAAAGTAGCATTGTTATAATAATCATTATAGGCACCTAGAATTCACATGTCATTCATATTTCCATGCCATATATATGAACTGATTCATCATAAATGACTATCCATTATGAAGTAAATCATGAAATCTAAAATTAATTGGTTGCACACCCTTATCCATCCTTGTCATGTTTATGAAAGGTAAAGGAGAGAGGCAATAAATTAACTACAAAATGAAATGAAACTTATAATTGAAAACTTATTAATACATAGTCGTCTATGTGGGTAGCTGTGGTAGTATTCCTTAGGTAGTAAGTTTTCTTAAGTTCAACTTCCACTAGTTATGATTTATTTATTATTAATCTTGTTCTGAGGTGTGTGCATGGAATTTGTAGATGAATGATTCTATGATGTCCTCACGTGGTTCTCTAGGAAGGTGGTGACGACCATGCTCCAGATGTAGTGGGCCTTGAGCCGCCATCCAAACCTCCAGGAGTGCCACTTGAGACACCACATGTTGTACAAGATTTGTGAACTGATTCCCATGACTGTGATAGTTTTCTATGTCTAATAAATTCCATGCGTGGGGCTCTATGAGTTTCACCAACAATGGGTAATCTGAATAATTAGTTACAACACCATTTTCCTCGTACTTTATCAGGTGATAACAATCTATAAGCTATCGATTTTGGGCTAGATGCCATCCTATCTATATTTGAAAATCAGGAAACACCTCTAGAGAAAAGAGTCAAGCTTTCTACACACATTCTTTGGGATTGGGCCAAGAGTTGGTGGGATGTGGTTACCCAGGATGATCACCATCAAGAAATGATATGTGAAGACTTCAAGACTGTATTCTATGATCAATTATTTTCTAAGACACTTATAGATGACAGATATAGATAGTTCATGCATCTTGAGTAGGTTTTTATGTATGTTATGGAATATTACACATGTTTCATAGAGTTTCAGTGCATTTCAACTCTTCCTGCCAGTGATGAGATTTTGCATGCTAGATGCTATGAGGATAGGCTCCAATATTCCATCCATAGGTAGGTGAATGTCTTTCGCCTGCATAATGTTTTTTGAGATATTTGATCATGCTCTTATCACTGAGAAAAAAATGAGGGAGAACAATAGTGCTGAGTTTATAAGATCAGTTTCTTGGAAGGCCATTAGTTTTTCCAAAGGTACGAAATGTTTACTCGAGGTTTCTGATATGGGAAGTGACAAATAGAGTACCCATTTCAATGAATATTTAGTGTATCATCATTGAGAATGACATGGTCTTTTGAATTATCAGTATGATTGAGACCCACTGGAGTGTCGGGTTTGTGGTTTTATGGGGAATATTCCTCATTTATATAGGACCTTTCCACTAGATTTGAGTGGGAAAGGATCTGTATCAACTCCAACATCAAGAGTGTGTTCTTCTACGCCGCATCTGGAAGGAAGTTGGAGTAGCTCCTTCAGGACTTTCGGAGGATGAACTCATGGACCTATTAGTCTGACCCCTGATCACCAGAAGATCCCGAAGAGAAATCATGATTATGGTGGTCCATCGGTTGCAAAGGGTTATGGATCGGGACATTTACAGGCATGACAACCGATATACGAGGATCAGGTTGCAGGACCATCTACAGTACGAGGTAATTTTATAGTATCCTCTATTATAGTATCTTCTTTGTTTGATATAGGTTTTATTAACTCTTTTATCTCTGTATCTATTGTGGAGATTCTTAGACTAGAGATACAGTATCACTATGGTGCAATGACCCTAGATATGCCTTTATTGGTACGAAAAAAGGTCATATGATAGTGTAGGGACCGTCCCCTTGAGGTATGCAGTTACCCATTCTTATGTAACCTCTTTATTCTTGAGATGATAAGATTTGATGTCATTCTAAAAACGGACTATTTGGTCAACTATCTTGCTTATGTAGACTGATACTGCCACAAGGTATTGTTAATATCACAAGAGGGTATCTATTATCTACATAAGGATGAATGGGATGTCCAAGATGGTAGAGTAATACTAGAGCATCGTGGTGTAGGTAAAGTGACTGACTAGATCTTAAAACTATTCATGTAGGATTAGGGTTTTCACCAAACTTATTCTTCTCCAGTAGTTGATCGTTTCAGTGTAGTCTTTCCCGACAACTTTTCTGGCTTACCAATTGAGAGAGAGAGGAAGGGTATACAACTGAGCTTATTCCAGGAGTAGTTCTAGTGTCCATTCTTATATATAGGATGGAATCTATAGAGCTTCAAGATATCAAGTGGTAGTTAGAGGATTCAGAGTCCAAAGGTTTTATACGGCCCTGTACATCCTCTTGGAGTTCGAATCTTATTTTTACCAAGAAAAAGGATTTAACCTTATGTTTATGCGTGGATTATAGAATGTTAAACCAGCTTACTATCAAGAACCAATATCCAATTCCTCGAATAGATGATCTCTTTGACCAGCTTTTAGGAGCAAAAGTCTTCCCCAAAATTGAGTTGAGATCGAGTTATCATCATGTACAAGTCATACCATCAGACATACCTCATTCATCTATTCATAGAAGGTATGTTCTATATGAGTACCTTGTTATGCTATTCGGTCTTATGAATGCACCTTCTATTTTCATGTCTTTGATGAATAGGGTGTTCCAACCATATTTATATTAGTTTTTTAAAGTCTTTGTGGATGAAGTCTTGATTTATTATCGCAATCATAGTGACCATGAGAAACATCTTGAGATTTTTCTGAGTACACTGAGAGAGAATCAGATTTATGCCCAAAATGCAAAGTTATACTTCTATATCGATAATTTACACCTCTTGGGAGAAATTATATCAGAATCGGAAGTATCTGTTGACCCAAAAATGTTTAGAGTTGTAGTTTCCCAGTAGAAGCCCAAGAATGTGCTTGATATACAGAGTTTCTTAGGGATTGCTGGATAGTTCAAAAATTTCATATAAGACTTTTCTCTCATTTCTCCTCCTCTTAGTGGTATGATAAAGAAGGGTGTGATGTTCTTATTATCAGAAGCATGTGAGGAAGCCTTTTAGGAACTAAAATGGTGGCTTGTATCAACACCTTTTTGACTCTTCCAGAGATAGGAATAGGTTATACCTACTTCTTTGATGCATCAAGCATCATCCTAGGAGCAGTGTTTAGGTAATCTGACAATGTAGTTTTGTATGGATATAGGTAGTTGAGGGCTCCCAAGAAATATTTCCCAATGTATGACCTTGATCTAGTAGTTATTGTCCATGCCTTACATTTCTAGAGACATTATCTGATGGGTGATCGATTTGTGGTGTAAATAGAAAACAAGATCCAAAAATATATCTTAATATGGTGTGAATTGAACCTCAAAATGTGGAGATGGATGGAATATAGAAAATCATTTTATTTTGTGCTTGCCTATACGCCTGAGAAGGGAAATGTGGTTTTAGATACGTTGAGTTAGAAAACTCAAGAATAGGTCATGTGGGAAACTAGTGCTGAATGGAAATTGATTTCCCTATTATATGAGATGCATCTAGAGTTTCAAGACTGTCACGAGTATTCTTACCTTTCATCCTTGATAGTTACCTCATCCCTCCTTGAGAGGGTGAAGAGTAGATTGTTTTCAGATCCTGAAGGATTGGTATTCCGCGAGAGTATATCAGAAGAGAACCTGCCAATGGATTTGTCTATGGATATAGATGATATATTGCATTTATGTGGATGTATTTGGGTTCCTACTGGTATGAGATAGGATTCGATGGAAGAGTCACATTCTTCTTAGTGGGAAGTTCATATAGGAATCTCTATGATATACTGACATATGTGACTCTAGTATTTTTGGCATAGAATGAAATGTTAGATAATAGGATTTATCACTAGGTGTTCCACCTGTCAATAGGTGAAGGTGAAGCTCCAGAGGTCTGCAGGCTTGTTACAGCTGCTTCTAGTCCTGAAATGGAAATGGGAAGTGGTTTCTGTGGATTTACTTTTCATCTTACCTGGTTCACTGATGGGTAGAGATGCTCTCTGGGTTGTCAAAGACCAGTTGATGAAATCATTCCACTTCAATCCAATTTGGGAGACTTTCTCAGTTGATGAGATGGTAAGACATTATGTTTGTGAAATTATACGACTCCACGGTGTCCCTCATACTATCTTTTTAGATTGGGATTCTCGCTTCACATCACAATTATGTAAGGGACTGTATAGGGCTATGAGAACACTGATGCTTCTAAGGATATATTTTCACCCTCATACCAATGGACAATCATAACAGATGATGTTGGTTTTATAGGAGTAGGAGAGTCTAAAAAACCTAAGGTGGGTGGTCTATAACTCATCCTTAAAGTTCATTATCTTTGAAATTTTCATGTGGGGCCCGGTGATCTCATTAGGTTCCATTTATTGAATTCATATATCATGATTATACTTATTAGAACCATATTGTTATGATCTTTCTAAATATGTAATTAGTTTTTAGGGTTTACACCCACAACTAAAACTACCCCTTGTTGAAGGTTATTCCATATTTGGGGTTTTAATTTTTGGACATGTTTGAACCACCATTTGGGTGTGCCTTTTCTTCTCCATTCTAAGGGTAATAATTTCTATATAAATTTTATTGATTTTTATCGTGAATTTCTTAATGTAAAGTTCCATGTATACGTACCACTTGACCCGCCTTAGGTAAGTGATTCAAATTGATAATTAAACGTGAATGATTAATTGGTTGCATATCCATTACACCCCATACCACATCAGTGGAAGGTAGAGAAATGAACCTTGAATATGAAATATTCCTTAAATGGATTAAATGGTTGCATGCTACTACATCTTGTAACACTAATGAAAGGCAAGGCTTAAAAAATGACATGATAAAAGGGTACCACGCTACTTGGCCTATTCACACTAATGGAATGGAAGGTGTGAACCAATTGAATTATTATATGAACTCAATATAAAATAGGAATGTCCTGACTCAAGATGACCTTGGATTCTAATAAAATAATTCCATGGGCCCTCGGGAGAACCATTCTGATTCAAAGATATAGCTTGCTTAGGTGGAGTCCCGCCCAGAACCCGATCCTTGCCTTAGGTTTTAATGCTCAGTATAACACAGTAGGAACCATCATGTAATACTAAATGATTCCTTAGATACAGTCCTTGGATCCAATATGCCTTGGAAACACTCCATGGATCCAACATTGACAAGTAGGTTCCATGGTTAAATCTCACCGGGCCCAATCTTTTCTTAGCCCTATTTTATCTTTGATGCACTCCTTGGACTCGGTAGGCATCTCAGTTTGGAATGACTTGGATTATGCTTTTTGTATTACACTATAACACCATTAGCTAGACTCAAATTCTACTATGTTAGTATCCCTTGAGGATTAAGTTTCCTTGGTTACTACCGTGGATATTTATTATTAAATATCATCATAGGTTTCCTTGAAACATCTTGGGACCTTTACTATCATTAATAATTGACTTTTTGATAAATTAGTAACAATAATGTAATGAATTGGTAACATGTTGAAACACTGCCGAGGGCTGGAGAAGGTACTTGTGTATTTAGTTACATGGAACTACTTTACTTTATATATACATTCCTTCACACTATTATATTGCATTACATGGGCTGGATGTTATAAACACTGTTGGTGGTGTCCCATTGAGGTTTATCTCACTCCTCCCCAGGTATTGTTTGGTACCTGCAGTAGATTACATGTTTGTAGGTGGTGAAAAGGGGAAGTATATAGCTTCAAAAACTTGATTGCTTACTGTTTATGATTGATATTAATAGCAGATGACCGAGCCAGAGCTCATGATACATGGAATTGTCTATGATTTCATTTATACTTATGTGGAACAGGGTATGCCTACTATCTTTTATCAATTTTTTCTAGTTTTCTAGTATCATTACATATCATCATCAGATTTTGTATTGTTGAATGTAATTTTAGTTATACAGTTATTGTTATCCTTTGTTTATCTATTCATATTATATACTTTTTCTATTTATTATTCTTGATTCTGTCATTTACCTCTGTCATTTGTATCCCCTATGCTACACTCTAGTATATAGGGCATAGTCTACCCACAAACACACCCTAGGCCCTCACTTCTAGTCGGCATGCTATGGCATCTGGGGAGATATACATGAGACCATATGGCCCATCAGGCCTGGGGCACCGATCATGTGGCATTTTGGTCTGGTACATCACATAATTTCTATTTATGATGGAAAATACTTTCTCTTTCTAACCCCATGTGTTCCGAAAATGTTTAACATTTTTATAATTCTCAAATTAATTATTAAATATAATTATGTCTATCTTATAATATAAAAAAATTAATGAATCTTCCACTCATTTTCTGAATGGGGCACCTTTTGACTTGTCATAGAAAATATGAAAGGAATGTTTTTTAACTTATAAATATTGTAGAGAATTAAAATCCCTCATTTAAATTGATTATTCCTCTATATTATCCAAAAAAAATCAAAGAAATTTTTTCACATTGTATTTTGTGAATTTTCTTTTTCAATTTGTTTTCAATGTTGAATGGTTATTTTCCTAAAGAATTTTATTTAACATTTTAAAATTAATTCAATTAATCAACAACAATATCCATTAATTTTATGGAATTAATATAATTTATACATATTTGTGTATCTTACATATATAACTTTCTCAATATTAATTTTTTTAATAACTTAATACATTCCTTATTCTCGTTTCTCAAATTCCATCATTCTGAAATTTCATATTATTATGATATAAGGCATGATTATATAAATCATTTTCTTTCCATGAGTAATTATTATTTTTATTACTTTTGATTGATTTAAATATATGTCACACAAATTCATTTTAAATGAAATTAATTTTATGGGAGGGATCAAAATTATATATCCCTATGATGCATCGATTAATGTAACAGACTCATGAGACCTCATATATGGGATTAAGGAGTGTTCCAAATCCCTTATGGGTCTATGTACATCATGTGATTATGAGTTGGAAGTTATCATTGACATATTTTTATGCCATTTTTTATGTTACATCTATATTTACTATGATTCCATGATATTATAATATAATTATTTTATATTATTATCCCATGAGATTTCACTTATTCATTCCCTTTCAGGATATCATGTTATACCATGGACTCAAATGTGATGTTTCTTTATCTTCTTTATTCCCTTATAACTATTCTTAGCTAAACCCTTTTATCTATATATTCTCCAGGTTTTCCCATACATTTTTAAAGGTTGAAAGGTCTTTGGATCTCATTTTGGAATGAAATAATGATGTTTTATTTTTATCTCACTTCAATGTATTATGCAGTTAGTTTTCTAAAGGCACTAAGCTTTATGATATTTGGTGACTAAATAACAAAATTTTATTCTTAAAATCATGTAATTATATGTGTAAAAGGCTTGGGTCAATTTATTTGGTGTCAGAGAAAATGGTTAGTTATAAATTGATAACTAGGATTTGAATATTTAAATATGTACTCTAGGGTAAGTATAATGATACGTATAAGGATAATTCTAGGTTTGGGAAAATATCCTAGAACATTGTTAAATTTTAAATAGAGTGCATTCTTTGTAATTAAATACCTATGTGGAAAATAATATTTGTTGTCAATCTAGAACTATTGTACCTCAGGGTAATAGTTCCGAAATGGGAACGTTGAGTTATACTGGATCATCACTTGGTGCGAGATAATGGGCATTACTGCACATCAGGTTTGAAACTCCAAAGTAATTTAAAAATATATAGACTCGTTATAAACCATCATGATATACATGAATATATCTTAATCTATGATAAACTTTTGTTAAAACTAATGTGTCTAAGGTTGATAAGTATAACATTAATCATAAGTTTAAAGGATTAAATACCCATTTTTTGGATTTCTGGATATGGATTTCTATTATGATTATGATTATTTTGGGAGAAATTTATAGTTATATTACCCTTGGGTATATTATGGGTTTTAGAAAATGAAACTTTTTTGCTGAATATTTTCTTATATTTTATAGACACAAGTCTAATTTTATTGGTAAACTTTAGGGTTTATCATATCCATGATGTTAAGGTAATAATATTTAATAAATATTATTTCATAATGTGGTAAAAATAATCTCTATAAAAAACCCTAATTGTTCCAAAATGATTTGTTGATTAATTATTTTCTGTGTATTTTCATAACATTTTTGGGAATGATAAAGAAATTATGACAATATAAACATTAAAACTATAATTTTGGGAAACAAATTATTGTATCTGGAATTGTCGTTGTGCTTGAACTAAAAACCAATGTGTTATAAGGGTAAAACACCTACTATTTTCCTAAATAATGTTCCTGATAATATGAATTTTTTTAATTAAATTATTTTGTGGGAAAATATTAAGTTGATTTTTATACGTAATTAAGGTTCATTTCCATTTGACTTTTTTTCTTTGTAAGTTGATAGATGATATTTTCAGAATCATTTTATTATCTCAAAAAATATATAACCCTTTTGTTCAATATAATTGATTTTTTAAAGGAAACTATTATGTTTTTAGAGATGTAACATGAAGGGTATATAAAATTATTTTAGGTTAAAACTTTCATTCATGTTTGGGATATTGAGGTTATTGGGATATAGGGATACTTTTTTAAGAAATAAACTATTTTATACAATTTGTTTATTGTTTAATAATGGATATTAATATATTCATATTAATTTTGGGTATTTTCATATCTTTTCATAATAATTTTGTTTATAATAAATATATTAGGAATATCTTGTTATGATTTTATGAATCTTATGATATATTAAAAGTTTATTTTAATGCTTTGGGAATAAAAAAATTCACATTGGATATTCATTCCTTAAGGGAATATGTGAAGTCTAACTTGATGGAAATAGAATGAGAAATATAAATTTTGTTATTAAAATAGAAAAAATTCATGTAATTATATAACATGTTGTTCTCTACCTTGATAAAAAATAATCCTTCAACTCTAGTAAAAGGATCCTGAAACGAAAATGTTATTTTGTTAGAGTGATATATTATGAATGAATAGTCTTTTAATACATCACAAATTTATGGATTTATGATTTTTAAAACTGTCATGATATTTAATTTCATTTAATTAATGTTCTTTATCACTCTCTATAATTAATTCTATTTTTCTTACACATCCATATTTTCACATCCCAGAATTGTTCTACGATGTGAAAAACTAGTTAAGTGATGGACTTTAGATTTTCCATTACCTCTTTTTAAAAGGATGTTTTATTAAACAATTTTACAATTTGATTCTTCCAAAAAGTAATTTTCAATTATACAACCATTGATTACCATGAAAAAGTTCAAATTTATAGGAAAAATTGTATTTAAGGGGCAGATTGTAACATCTCATTATTTTAGAATATATACATTTAATTTTTTTTTCATTGATAGTCTGGGTTACAAGAAACATTGAGTATAAAATAACCAAATTAAAATATTATTATTTTAATATGATTGATATATCCTAGACATAAAATTTGTGGGTATATGTAGTATTAACATGTTTACTAAAAATATATAGAGTTCCCACTCAATATAATTTTTTTTCAATTTCTTAATAAATAATCACTCAACTTCAATAAAGATATTTTATTCTATAGTAAATACACTTCTTATAGAAATGTTTTTAATTTTTTATGACAATTAGTTATAATTAATATTTTATATATTCTTGAAAATATATATTATAAAAAGAAATTTTTTTTCTAAATGAGATTATTGATATTATATGATTGAGAAATTTTGGGATTTTTCAGAAAAAAGTGAGTTTTCAGTAACTAGTTAAAAATTCTATTACTTGATAAAACTATAAATTATTTTGAATAAATTATGTCATTTAAAAGTTCCATTGTTAATTTTTATCATATAAAAAAATTATTAACTAGTTTGGTTTCATTAAATTAATTATATTTAAGTTATCTTTATATTGGATTTTAAAGGAATACTATTTTTAGGATTAGTTTTTTTCGGAAAACTATTTTAAAGTACATAATGGTAATCCATTTTAGAAACCTAAAAAATTCACAAATGATAAATGATTTAAATTAAATTTATATATTATATATATAAGTATAAATTTATATTCCCTTAATTAATATTAATTTTCAAATAGAAATTGTAAGATCATCTTATTATTGAAAAAATAAGATTATTGAAATCCTATTTTTTCAACACATCTGTGGGATTAATTTTAAATTAACTTCAAACACTTAGATGAATTTAATTTGATAAAATGGATTATATATTTTAAATATGTATAATTTATATTATCTAATATGGTTAACATAATTTTTTGTCATAAATAATAGTAAAACCATAAAAAATAGTTATTTTGGTAACAAAAGTAAGTGGGTTTATGTGAGTAACCTTAGTTGTAAAGAGAGAAACATGTTTATTTTGAATTATATAGATATGGAATAGGGTTATAAATCCTAAAATACAATATTTATCAAATTTTGTGTCACTTTTTGTGGAAGTGACTTCCTATTATTTAATAACACTCCCCAATTATAAAAGGGCACCCATCGCCTCACTTCATTGCACACATCAGGCCATTTATATTGAAAAACCCCTACCAAAATACCTCCAAATAATATTTATCTACATTATATATCTTATCAATTTCTTTATAAATAAAATCCTTAGGTTCTCTAATAAGAGATCCAAATGAGGCTCTTCTAAGTAGAGGTAATCGTCTTCACCAAGCCCCTAATTTTTTCATTATAATTCCACATATTAAGTTATGATATAATTAAAATATAATATCATTTATAATGATATTTTATTATTTTTAATTCAAAATATTCATCCAACTTTTCTATTAACAAATACGAAATGAAACAATAATTCATGCGTTTGAAAGACTAGAGCCTCATGAATGGATGCAATATTATTTCCATCATCGCCTCTCATAGATGTTCATAATGATGGACTTAACTCATTTATACTATAATAATAAACTATTATTAATTTCTAAAAAATAATATATCAAATAATTTCTTAACCTAAATTCCATTGAGAAATGACAACACCATTCTTGTGTATGGGAGACTACCATTTCACGATGCGATGTGATTCATTTTTTTACCACGTCACATTGATGTAATTTGTAACTATATTTAAGAAATAATATTGTATTTATTAAATTGTCATCATTTTGGAATTATAATATAACACTTAACATTTATCCATAATGATCATTGAAAAATGGAATCGTTACACATGCATATGTATGACCTACAGTCTACAAGATTGTAAAATTGATCATATTTATTACCATAAATAAAAATTATTTTTAAAAGTGTAGTTTTTTTATAAATATGATAAATATTTCATGATTAATATTATTGTTGTTATTAAATAATGACACAATTTACCAAGGTCAACACAGTGGGGCCATTTGGAAATAATGAATCGAGCATCCTCAAAATAACTAACATAGACATAACTAATTAAGTAATTTAATACAACATTAAAATAAATGGTGTAAATGGTTTTAATATAAGGTATTAGAACTAGAAATATCCCTTAATAAAATAAGAATTGATATATGTTAATTTTATTGGAGTTTAAATTTATACATGAAAATCCTAGACCCGAGGAAAGGGTTTCCATCTAAAAATTGCATTTTTTTAGACTCATGTTTATTTATACACCAAATCGCATTTATATGGATTATATACTAAAAAATAAAGAATTAACTCATGAAAATTATATACTTTATTGAATTTTTAATTATCACTTACTTCATTAATAGGGGATTTTATTCTAAAGTTACCATAGAAACAAGAGTTTATTCTTCAATCTCATTTTAATAAGGAATGTTTATACTGGAATATCCATTTAAGAAAATTATTTGATCACTATCTAATAAACATATTTAATTTTATTATTAAATGGTTATTTTTAAACTTTTCACGTAATATTACCATTTTCCTCACTTAGGTACTTTAATTTTTTGATAAAATGTTTTCAAGAACATATGACTTTATTTCTCTCTTAGGTCGATAATCAATTTTCCTTCAAAATACATGTTTTATAAAAATGTGTAATAGAATGTTTTTCATATTCATCAATGATTTGTTAACAAAATTTTAACCCATGTTTTCTCTAAAAAATGGTTTAAATGAATATTTCCATCATTTTAGGAATGAGTCACTTTCTGACTTTTCTTAACAAATATGAAAGGAATAATTTTTTTAATATATATGACACAGTAGGAATTACCCATTGTTGGGTAACAAAACTTCTGTATTCAAGATGACGAAAATTCCATAAAATACAGAAATGGATGGAAAATAATTTGAAGGAATATTTTAAAAAAATATTGAACAAGAAAAATATAGAAAATGAAAATAGTGCACATTGAACCAAAATCCCTAATAAGACCATTACTCTGCATTGTAGTTCAAGGATACGTACAGTCATTTTCTAACTGAGAAGTTCACGGAATGGAGGGGATGATACCAGCTTCTATAAATGCTATTGTTTAAGAAATTGGGGAGGATATTTCTTCCCTCGCTTAGACATTTTTCCACAGATCATGGAGTTCTCCCTGGGATTCCAAAAAATAAGACACACAACCCAATAATCTCCTCTATAAATAAATATTGTGGAGGATCGAAAAGGGGGATGGAAGAGGGAAGAAAGTGGGTGAAAAGGGGTTAAGAACATACAATAGATAAAGGGTTGGGGGGAAATTTCTCCCAAACCTAAACCAGTTTGCAGGCTCTATCCTGTGAACCATATGCAGGCGGTCCTTCATGAAACTCCACCCTATGATCTATATGAGGAAGACCGTCTATAAAATATAATACATTGAGGAAGTTTCATTCTTGTAATTCTGGCCTCATTTTTTACCCCACAAATAAATAAAATTGTTTTAGATGACCCTTTGGGGGAAACGGTTCATGGATGCTCCTATAAAAGAAAAATAGTTCACATATGATATTTTTTAGAAGACGGATCATGACCACATATTTTGTGTCTCATGGTTTGTGGAAAGATCCTTCAAGGCTGAAAATTCGTGGTCAGCTCCTTCGCAGCCAACAGTTCGCGTTCAGCTCTTATATAGATGCTCCTATGCAAGAATAGTACATGGCCATCTCCTATATGAAAAAAATTATTTAAAAAAAATTATTTTCCCACTGGTCCATACCCTGAGGGATGCTCCCCCACACCACCACTCGAGATCAGTGTTGAACTGTGCTCTCGGCCCTCTAGGTCGGTCCATTTTCAACTGTTAATGACCTATATGAAAAATGGAAACCCTCACCATGAAATTTTTTAGTCGGGTAAATGACATTTTCAATTTGACCCTAATTTCATTCCAACACTCATCCCTTAAATACATTGATTATATCTACTCCTCATGAGACTCCTATAACACCATCACATGCGTCCTATGCTAGGTTGATCCAGAACCTTGTTGAAAATCACTATCTAATTATTTTATAAATTCCTAGACACATCCTTTTTATTCATCAAACTCTATGTCCTGGGAAATCTTGGATCCTCATAAAATTATATGGACATCGAAAATGGATGTTCAGTGTCCTGAGGACACCTCTGAATGACCATGTTCATAATGCCTTGGCATCTTTGCATATGTTTCCCACAAAAAAGATCTGTCTTATATGGACATATTTATCCTCAGGAGAGGCTTTTACAACTTTCTTTACACCCAATGGATTCTATACCTTGTATAATTTCTCCGGATTTGAGATCCTCTAGAATCAAAGTTTACACATTACATCCCTCTCATATTTGAGGCATGATAGAAAATCCTGACTTGGTAATATTCCAGTTAATCCTGGTTTCCTAAAAAATGGTCCAAACACTCTAGCCCTAAACTATGAGTTATCATCTTGACCACATGGAACTAAACTATATTGTATTATTCCATAAAACATGATATTAAACTGTGATTCCATTTTCTATGTCATAAGAAATTAAAATATTGTGTACTGGGTGATTTAGGATCATCATAAACATCCTTGACCATCGAAAATGGGCGAGCAATGTCTTAAGGACACCTCTGTTTGACTATGCAAACAATGCCCTGATGGCACTGCATAGGTTTCACACAAAAAAGACATTCAACCAGAGAAAAAGCCATCTTCAAGAGAGGTTTTCTTACCTCCGTAGACCATAATGGATTCCATGCCTCATTAAATTTCTCTTGTTCTACGATCCCCTAGAATCATAGTTTACATGTTCCTTCCCTCTCATGTTTGAGGCATGTCAGAACATCCTAATATTATTATTCTCTAGTAAATCATCTTCCAGGCTATATGACTTTAAACTGTATTATAACCCAATATGATATTCAATAAGGCACTCCTGCTGAGGTATGTCCCAAACATTCATGCGGGAGGTGGTCCCTCTTGCTCCAGTTCCCCTTTTCCTGATATGTGACTTGATGTATCACAAAACATGGCTATCTGAGATATCAACATGGTTGATAATTAACACATTGAATGCCTATCCCGCTCTCCATTTGGTATCGTATCCATAGACTCTTCCATAGTCTTCCTCTTCATTTTCCATTAGTAGAAATGGAAAAGTGTGTGGTTTTCCAGATGTACCACTTCCTCTTATTTCCCACACCGAGCACGACTCGTGTGGGCTTAGATTTTAATGATGATTATAAATTTCAAACCTTCCAAAATATCTTGAACTACAAGAACTATGATTCCCACCCTAATTGGGATATGTATGACGCTTCTCAAAGGCCCACACTCAAAGGGGTACTATTCCCAAAGGTCAACCGCAGTCATGTTCCCTCATAAAATGGAATCCTCTTTAGGAGTAATTTCTTATTTAATTCTTAACAATGGACTCCCTCTAGGGTATAAGACCCATACTTGCTTCTTTTATAGGCATCTACCATGCATAAGCTACATCTTCAGAAATACATGGACATAGATTCCCAACTAATTGGGATACATAGGAAACCTCCCTAGAGGTTCGATGCTAGTACTTCATGGACCTTACCTATTCCATCATCCCCATGTTCATTCGCCCTATTCCTTACAACATGAAGTTAAAATACATGGATAGGCCCCCATCACACAACCTTAAAAGGTGATATGTCTAGTTATGTGGAACCAAACTACATGGGTTCTAATTTCTCTCAGGAGAATACATAAGAATCTCATTTTATGGGTTTTATCCCGATAGAAAAACAACTTATATCCCCCTTGGATGACAGAAAACACCAGAGAACCTCATCATACGACTTAAATTTGTGATGTCTTAATAATTCCCGACCCTTCTATATATATGGTCAATCCTGCAACCTAGGGGTAACTCATAGAAACATTCATGAGAAAAAACCAAGGATTCACGAACACATGAACATTTCTTAAATCTACAATGAACTTATGGACAAGCAATAATTTCCCCCCAGAAGGGTGTGATTATCCCGAATTACCATCCTCTCGACCAATGAATTCCTTAAGTGTAGTTAGACAAAAAATCATCCAAAAGAACCTAACTTGGGAAAGAAGGTCCAGGAGTCATGGATACAAGGGTCATTGGGTGTTTTTAGCTCCACGAATAAGCCCATTAGACACCATATGAGGAAATAATACCCAACATGAAAACCTTCATAATAACAGAAAATTGGTTACTATCTATCAGGCTATTTTTTTGGCCCTGTTATGATGCGAATCGGGTTGAAACACCCACCATCAATTAATTTGAATATCAATGTTTAATTTTCAAAGTTAAAATCAAATTATTCAACAAATATTTTATAAATTTATATTATTTAAAATATTCTCAATGTAGTGAGGTTATTTTTCACAAGAAATTTTTTTACATGTATTTCAATTCATTAATGACAATAACCACTAATTTTATGGAATTATTAAACAATTTTTATATAGATATATTACATATATAACTTTCTCACATTCCCTTATATTGATGAGTTAATACAAGGATTATTCTCATTTAACAAATTATGTCATTGTGAACTTTCCTTTGATTAGGATATGAAGAAAGATTATGTATCCCAATTTATATCCTTGTGTAACTCTTATGTTGATTTCTTATGATTGATTTCCTTATGTGGAACACATATGGATGTACATGAAATAAATGTGATGGATGGACCAAAATTATTTATATGTCCAATGAATTGGGTTATTTTTGGCCTCATGATATGTCATTTATGGGATTAAGGTGTGAACCTAATCATATTATACCTTAGACTCACACACTATGTTTCCTAATCATGTTAATTACCTTAAATGTATTTTTAACTCCCACCTTTTTTCTATGTATTCTACTGTTGATCCAATGTAGTTTTATGAGATTTAATGGATTTATGAATTAATTCTAGATAAAAATAATAATTATGTTTTATTTTAGCCTCACATTGAATTATTAAGAAAATAGTGATATAAATTAACCATGCCTCATGATCTTTGGGTTGTAATTAATAATTTCTTATGTTTAAAAATCATGTAATTATATTTATAAAAGGATTGGGTTGATTTAGTTGGTATCAGAAAAAATGATTAGTTAACCTTTGGAATATAGGATGATAAATATTTAGTGATAACCCCAGGTATTATTATAAGGATAATTCTATGTATAGGAAAATATGATGGAATTTTGGGGAATTTTATAATGATTGGTTTCCAATAAAATTAATTCGCTGTCTGGATACTACAAGTGGATGTGGATCTAGAACAGTTATACAAAGTGGTAATAACTCTAAAAAGGTCTCATTGATCTGGATTCAATCATCACATAGTGTATGACAACAAGACCTGAATCACACCATGTTTGAAACTCTGAGGAGATATGTTTGGTAAATTCACAGACTCTTTATGAACCATCATGAATGAGTTCAATAAATGATAATTGAGGAAACATATGGATAAACCTAAATTATAATGGGTTGATATGGTGATGTTTGACCATAATTAAAATGAAATAAATACCTCTTCATATTTTTTATGTTATTTATGTCATATATTATTAAGAACATTTTGGTAGATATTCATAGTAATCAATCCCAAGGGTTTAGTATGGGTTTTAGAAAAAGAAATATTTCAGGAATAATGGATTTTATTTTATGAACATTTGTTTAATGGAATTTTTTTCTTTTATTTTTTATCCACTATTTGATGTTAAGGTAATAACATTCAATTACTAATTTTTATGTTGTTGGAAAGATATGTTTTGTAGAAAAAAATTAGTCATTTGAAACTGATTTGATGATTAATTATATTTTTACAGTGTTCATAATATTTTTAGTGATTCTTCATAAATGGTATGAAATATAATTTAAGGATAAAATATTCATTTATATTGAGGTTATTGAAGATATTTGAGATGTATGGTTACTTATTTAAGTAATTATCTATGTTAATACTTTGGTTTTATTATTGATCTTTTTATGTTAGTATATCCATATTCATTTTTTGTATTTTCTTACCACGTGATAACATATTTTGATTTAAGAAATATTAGAGGAATAAATTTCAACTCTTTTATTAATATTATAACTATTGAAATTTAATTTTATTTCTTTATGAATAAAATATTAATATTAGATATTCATTATTTAGGGTAAGAGGTGAAGTAAAAATTGATTAAAGCATAATAAGAGGATGAAATTGTGTTTATGAAATTAAAAGTTTTAAAGAATATTTTTTTCCTATTAATTGATATAAAAATATTCCCTAAAATATTAAAAGGTTATATTTAAATAAAAAATTCATCCCATTACATTCATATGTAATGAATTAATTTTATTTTAATTCCATACAGTTTAATGGCTTTATAATTGTATCTTTTTCTTAATCATTAGCTTTATTTTGATCAATAATCTATATCCCTATCCATATGTTTTTAGTCTTTTCTTCAAAGAAAAAATTTTCACTTCCCACCAATGTTATCTTCTGAATAAACCTTGATTTGTGATTACCTTCATCATTCAATTTCCCTCTTTTTAGTAGAATGTATTATTAACCCCTTTTACGAGGTGGATTTTCCACAAATGGAATTTTCAAATGTCCAACCCTTGATTACTAAGCACAAGTTAAAATTTAATGGATTAAAATTATATAAGGGGTTAATAATGTAACACACCAAACAAAATTTTAATATATTTATGATTAAATAATTTTTATCCCATTGATAGCTTGCATTACAGAAAACATTGAGTTTAAATTAATTTTGTTAAAATATTATTATTTAAACATGACGGATATAACATATCCCTTCAATTAGAATGTATAAATAATGTTAAATAATTTATTAAATATATATAATTTATCTATTAAATTTTAATTTAATTTATTTTATAAAAAAATAATTACTCAACATTGATAAAGATATGTTATTCAATAAAAAAAGTCTATCCTCTAAAAATGATATTCATTTTTGGTGATAAAATATTATAATTAATTTTTAAAACAATTATATTTTTTATTTTATAAAAAATATATATTTATTTATCAAACATAGCTATATTATCTTATGGTGAAATTTTAGGTGTTTTTGGGAAAATATTAATTTTTTCAGCGGATAGTGAAAAAACAAGGTTTTTTGGTAAAATTACCATTTCATTTTAATAAATTATGTATTTAAAAAGAAAAATAAATATTGAATATGAATTATAAGTAACATTAAATTTATATTCATATTTTTAATTAGATAAATTACATTTAAGTCAACTTTACACTGGATTATAATATATGTTTATTTTTAGGCTTCCGAAACTGTTTTTATAGAAACTTTTAAGTGAATAATATATCTCCATTTTAACAGATCTAAAAAACACCGTAAGGGGAATTATATAAATTAATAGTATAGATTATAAATATTTAAATATTTGTTGAAATTAATTTAATTATGATTAATTTTCATACAATTAATATAATATCATCTTATGCATAAAAATACATTTCTTAAAAAACCTTTTTTCATCACGTTTAAATGGTTAATTCTAAATTATGTTCTTCCACATTATTGAAATGATTTATTTATAATATAAATCATTTTGTGAATCAGAATAATTTTAAAAATATAATAATATCAACAAAAGTTTTTGGCGTAATGAATAGTAAAATAGTTAAAAAATAGTTACCGTGGAAAAAAATTAAAAGGGTAAAAGTTAGTAATCAGTTGTAAGGAGGATACCTTATTTAAAACAAGTTTCATGAGAATGGTAGAGGTTTCATAGGACTTATATCTCATTAAATACCATTTTGTCAATTTTTTGATGCACATGGCATGATAATGACTTGCCATTATTGATAGTTTTGGGTATTTACAAGAATTCCACTCCTCCTCAAATACAAAAGGGATCCCACCCCCCTAAATTCTTAAAACCTTTCATTCCATTTGGATCAATAAAATCCATCAAATATTTATACGCAAAAATACTTATACACATTATAACACTTCTTTTCTTCCCAAAATACTACCCTAGAGATCCTTCATAAGAAATCTAAATGAGTTTTTCTATGAGAAGGTAATCATATTCACTGATATCCTTATTGTTTTTTCTTCTTTTACCACCTTCAATAATGTCTTAAAAATTACAATATGATATATTTATATTTATAATATATACTAATATTCTATATTTTATGGATTAATATTCATTCATTCCCTCTTCTATCGAATGGGGAACGAAATAATCATTTGTCTGTTTGGAGGTCAATCGTCCAGTGAACCAATGTATGTTTTTTCCATCATCACCTCTCATGGATATTAATAATGAAAAGTTTAATGTTTAGATATGATATTAATGATATGTTAATCATTTTGTAAAATTAATATTTCATATACATTCTTACCTTACTGTCCATTGAAAAATGATAACCCCATTTCTGTGTAAGGGGGACTACCACCTCTCTATATAATGGGAACCATTTTTTATCAATGAATCACAGGGATGGTTTATTTATATGTATTTAAATAAATAAAATTATATTTATGATATTAATATAGTTATTTAAATTTAAAATAACTCGTACCCTATTTCCATCATGATCATTGAAAAATGGAAATGTTACACATGCATACGTATGGCCTACTATATACATAATTTTAACATAGTTCATTTTTCATTACAATAATTCATGGTTATTTTTATATTTATAATTTTTTTATAAAAGTGATTATAATTTACTAATTATTTTTTTGAGATGATGGAACACAGACCCCTTTAACAAATATCAACACATTAATGTCATTTTAAAATAATGAAATGAGCATCCTTAAAAAACATGATGTGGACATAACAGATTAAGTAATGAAATAGGTAATTAAAATAAATTTAGTAAATGGTTTTTCTATAAGGTATTAAACAAAAAAAACCCTTTAGAAATATAATAATTTTAATTTTTTATTATACAGGAGTTTAGCGACACATGTGACAAGAATATACATGAGGTAAGGGTTTCTGTCTCAAAACATCCTTCTTTGAGACACATGTTATTTTATATAGTTATTTTATTTTATATGGTGTATATACTTCCTATGTACGTATTATATAATTAATACTTAATAATTAATGGTTTTTTTAATTACACTTCACGTACATCATTCTTGGGGTTTATTATTCAAATGTTACCAAAGAAGAAAGCATTTATTTTTTAACCTCCTTTTAATTGGGATTATTTAACCATAAATTTCAATTAAAGGAATTTTTTGATTATTATTAAACAAAAAACATTCAATTTTATATCCTTTAGTAATGTGATGTCTCAACTTGTGTTCTAATCAAATATTTTCAGAATCTGATTGTCCACATGGCTTCATGAATGCCTCCTCAAATGTTAGAGGTTGCAGAATAGTAGTAAGGGCCTAGGGTGTGTCTTTGGGGAGACTATGACATCATTTATGAGAATAGAAAAATATATATAATAATAGATGAATATGTAGATGAATTAGTGTAATAAATATGGAATCATAAGTAATAATAATCACCCATCAATAAGAATCAACTGAAAGAGGAACAATATAATATGTGAGGATAATGATGTCATTTAATGACTCTACAAAACTAGAGAGAAAGTATAAATGGAAGTAAGAATTAAGTACAATAAATGTTGTAAAAAAGATAAAAATGGTAAATAAAACTATCCAATAATCCAAATTACTCACCCAATCATCTACTTTTAAGATCCAATGTAAACCAAGCAATCACGTCAGGTGTCCATGGAGGGAGGCTTCCCCTTGTCCATACCTACAATCAATCATTTTTCACCTAAATCATATCCATGATATGAGTACCTAGTAGCACTAGCTCTCCTACTTCTAAAAACACATGTTTGAATGATAAGACCTACCATATATGGTCTCATACATATCCATCTGATTAATCACCTGGAAGCTATTAATATACGAAATCTCGATTAGGGGGATATGATTCTCCCATGTACTAAAAAAATCAAGGATGCATTCCCATAGCATATAATACAACACATAAATCATCGGATCCAACTATGCATCAGTTTGAAGGTGAAAATTCATTCTCATAAGCACCCATGTATCTATATCTCTCTATAACCTCTTCAATAACCTCATTGTTAAATGTGAATCCCTATATAAAATGTTATAATGAGTAACCCCATGTAGATGTATAATATCATTGACCTAATTTCTTCCCATATCATAAACTATGGACATATACCACATAAGAATGACGTGTTCTACCTCAGTCAGTGGATCCACAACGACACGAGGTGTGTTGCTACCACTAAGTGACCTTGATAAAACAATGAAAAAATAAAATACAACATCTTCCCATTTATATTTCAGGACCGATAATATCTATAACATGAAAATAGAATGCTGGTGCTATACCTTCACCTTTATCCATGTGAAAAAACTTGGGATAAAACCTTAAATATGAAGTTTCAACTAGAGCCACCAATAATGGTGATGAATATCACAATTCATCTTGAAGATTCTGGGATGAAATACCCAATAATATCTGTGTTAATTTCACGTCAGTTCCTATATCATATCTATATGAGCCCATATATTCCCATGTGTATATTGGATGGATTCTCCATCAAAATACTAATCTTAAAGTGGATCCTCACTATAAGTAATCTCTCTGGGAACCAAGCTATCGGGATATGATAACATCATTCTCTTCAACATAACCATGAGTGATGAGGTAATAGATGAGGATGATATACAATTATACACTTTACTCTCATAAAATTTATAATTTATCTTAGAAAGGCGAAAAATAAATTTCCATTCGTCACTTGCATCCTTTATAGAATGTGCATGAGTTTTACAACTCAACATATATACTACCATGTTACCCTTTCCTGGCATATATGCAAGAAAAAAATCAAAGGAATGAAAGTATTCAACCCATATTATCTATTTGAGATTTAATTCACACTATATAATGATATATTTTAGTATCCTTTGGTCCATATAAACCAAAAATTTCTCTCCCATCATATTGTGTCATCAACAGCGTAAGGAATGAATCACTATCACAATCCCAAGGTCGTTCATCCTGTAATTAAAACGAGTTCTCAAATGTAGAGACCCATATTCAATAACTATATCCTCCTACATTATCACTTCTTCCAATATGATGGATTATGAATCATAGATAACAATATGTCCCTTACTTGCATATCAGAGAATCAGAATCAGTTTTGAGGTAATCCTCCCTTTCATCTCCTTCAAAGATTTCATGACTTCTTGAAGCCATAGGAACATAAAACACATCTTTGTATGACCATAAATAGTTTCATAAATTTTTTATTATTCATTTATAAAATTATTTTAGTATCCATATATCCCCAAGAAACCCTTTATGTCAAAAATTTTCTTGCTCTTCTCCCAAGAAACCACAACACATACCTTATCTTCCACAAAACATACTACATAATTCGAGATAATATGACCAAATGAGTTAACATTTTCGATAAAAAATTGGAACATAGAAATATTATCCTATAGGTGAAACTATCTCAATGAAATTTAAATGATCTTATGATTTTTTTCACGCTCTATATGATTATTATAATACAATAAGATTTCATCCATGAATACCACAAAAAAGGATTCTATATACCAGTGGAAAACCCTATCCATCAAAGACATGAAAACACTAGGAACATTTTTAAGCCCAAAATCCATAAAATACAATCATATAAATCCTAAAAACATCATAAAGTCATATGTTTTAAATATGAAGAACTTAATTTCACAAGATGGTAGCTCGATCTTAGGCTGATCTTCGAGCTTACCCTAGCTCTGAAGAGATATTCAAGGAGATCATCTATAAGAGGTAATGGATATGAGTTCTGAACTGAAATCTATCTCAACCAAGATTAATACCCACATATGCTACGGGTATCATCCACCTTACTAAAAAATCATGGGTGAACCCCATGATAAAGTTCTCGGTTAGATAAAACCGTTGGATTATAAATAATCTAACTGTCTCTTGACCCCCTGTAGTGTAGTACGTTCCATCCTGTATGGAGGAATAGAAACTGGAAATTCTCTTTGAAAAAGATCAATCATAAACTCTACCACTGTATTAGGAGTTAAGATATAAAAATAATTGGTAAATATTTCCCTAAAATGTTATACCATTGGAGGAAACTCATCCTAATGTAAACCATGCTCCTTTAGATAAGGCTGGAATTCTGGGCAGTCACCCTACCTAGCCTCAGACTATCTGGTCCAGATCTACTAGTATGGACATTTCACTCACCCTTGTGCATATATATTTCCACCCTTTGGTGATGTAAACACCACCCTATGGCAATATAAGTCCACATAAACGTGACATGGAACAACCAGATCTATCTCAAGGATCAAATCGAATCCCATCAACTTGAGTACAAGGAGGTCCCATAAGAAATGATAATTATATACCACAAGGGGTAGTCCTTGAATTAGTATATTACCTCTAACCACACTCCCAATGATGTATCTAGTGTCATCACACCATATATGTACTATATTTATTACCTAGGACAATCCATTATCTATAAAGAGATAATGGAGTTAAAAGAACCTATAATGAATAAAGAAGATATAATAGTAGACGTTACTAGAACAGTACATCATAAAGAATATTGCAAGGAACTATAATCCTCCAGTATCTATTATATGTCAAGAAACTAGAATGATCCAAAACCATGTGTTATGGACAGACTGCCCAATGTAGGTCTTCTCTCCTAGAAAAGACAATATGATTTCTTGATTCGATATCTACGACATCCTTGTTGTCTTGTTTGTTCATTGCTACTCCAACATCCCATGTGAGGTTAAATAACTAATCCTACCCCTAATGGTGTTGTTGGTGTGGATCCTCTTCCACTATAATTGGGTGTAAATCCATTACAGAATCTATGATGATGACCCATAATGCAACAAGAATGTCACTCTAGAGGGTCTCTATCACACTAAGGCTATATATTCCCCTTACATCGCACTGGTTGAATATAATGGTGTTTCTAGTGTGGATATTCTTTCCACCACTAACTGGATGCGAAACCTCAAGGCAACACGTCCTACAATTGGAAGAACTCCAAACAAATCTCGGAAGTGAACATATATACTCGGTACTATTGTATTGTCTGATGTTCTAATTAGTGATAAGGGAATGATCGGTCATCTCAGAAAATGTAGATATGTGAAGTACATTCACCAACAAATGGATGGAATATTTGACCCCATCCATGAAATTTCTCACTCGTGATAGCTCATCAATAGCTAGAAGTGGTGAAAATCATTGAAACTGAGTAAAATATGCTGAATATTCCATGATAGTTATAACACCCTACTCTAGGTTCATGAAGATTATAGATCATTCAAATCTAAACATCTAAAAAAAGTAATCATAGAAGGATGTTTGGAAGTCATCCCTACCATGAAATGATGAAGTCCAGCCTATGTAATCACATCCCATCAGTACTTGCCCGAATTACGGAGCTTGGAGGTTGAAATATTGAACCTTCTCTCTATAGGTGTCTCCAGATGCTTTAATATAGAAATAATAACATATGGCCAAGACCCAAAACCCAATGGACCACCATCCCTATAAAATGTGGGGGGATGATTCTGTTGGAACTCATGAGTCTAATCAGCCATTATAGGTACAGATTGTGGATCACACTAAATAGACTGAAATAGATATAGAAATCAATCATGAAGCTGGGAATTAGTGCTCAGTTTGGGTATAGTTGGTGGTGCCTCATGTGGCACTCCAAACGGTATGATTAGTGTCCTAGGTCCCACTATCTCTAGATTGTGGTAATTTCCACCATCCTGGTGTGCAACATGGGGAAGTATTGGTGGAATACCTCGATAAATTCCATGAACACACCTATTAACAATATTTAATTGTAGATAGTATCCCTAAAATAATAAGACCTTAATAATAATGGTTCACTAGCCAAGATTATATCCCTCACTACACACTTAGATGAACATGATATTGGTACGTGTTAAATATTTTATTTATAGGGGCTCTAGTATATGGAATGGTAAATTTCAATTCAATGAGGAAAACCCTCATTAAATTACAATTGGCCTCTCTATTTACTTGCACCCAATTAATTATTTAATCATAAAAAACAATTTAAGTTGTATTTTCTTATATAAATATAGAAAATTTAGGTTAAATGGATCATTATTTCTCATTAATATGTGACCATACATATTATAACTAAAATTGACACACATTTAATTACAATTAACCCCTTTAAAATTAGTCTTAGAATGTATTGGGTAAAAAGTTTGATGGATCGACTCATTGAATAAACCTTCCAAATTTTTACGAGCCCACACACCTTATAATTGAAATTGGGAGTCACATGATCTTAGCTAAAAAGTAGCTCAAGAAACCCAAGTTCAGAGATGACATGAATAGAAATTACCTATTTAAGATGTCAACATCAATCTATAAAGGAAACCAATTTTTGGATTAATTATAACATTTTAAATGAGAAATTTCCTTACCCGGTAAAATATTTTAGAAGAATAGTCCAACATAACAACCATGGATCACTCAAAAACCATAAGTAACACAAGAAATGAAAGTAATGAGATACACCTACATGGCATGGAATATAAATGGAATGGTAATTCCATGCACCTATAATGATGCATGAAATAATTAGCCTTACTGTAACAGACCTAGGTAAATATCTATAAATAATATCAAATATTATAACCCATGTACATCACCCAACAATTAAAGGATATCAACATTAATATACAAAAAAGAACAACAATTTCCCATTACCTTACAACTTGGTATTTATCCCAAATATTGGTTAGATACTCTATAGTACGCCCATTTTCTTCTATGTAACCCTTTATTTATGTTTTTACATATGTAAAGTATAATGGTGAAGGTTATGAGAGTTTAGGGAACTTTCAAGGAGTGTTTGGGGCTAAAGGGAAGGCAAACAGATGTGCATGGTTTGTCTAAACCATGAAGAATCCTAGGAAAAAACATGAAGAGTTTCAAATGTGTGATAGTACCATGACATTGTAGGTCAAAAGTTAAAGAGTCCATGTGAGGACGCCTTTCAAGTGTCATCCTAGGTTGTAGCTAATTCACAGTTATCACACGGTTTGTCTAACTGTGTTGACTAACCGTGTTCGGGGTTAAAGTGAGATCCTAAAAAGTAAATATAACATGTTTTTTAATCTGTAGGCTTTGTTTCTTATCTTATATATAACTAACTCAGTATTATACTCCATTTAATGTTGGTGAACCTCTCTCAAGTTTTTTTTGAATCAATACGGAGGCTTCTCTTAGGGACTAAAAGAAAATTCATCGCGGTAAGTGCGTGTTCTTCATCGTTCTTATCTCGTTTTCTTAGATCTACATAGATATACATCCCATATCTTCTTGGATTATCATATCTACACTAGTTATGGGTAGATATAAAATTTTCAATGACAAAAATGGTAATATTTGGTCTTGTTTTTTACTGTAGAAGATATCTAAGGAAATTTCATGGAATTATGACTGAAATTTCAATTTTTATTTGATTTTCAAAATCGGGCCGAGCCATACACGAGATTACCAAAATTAAAATTCAAAAAACACTTTCACAAGATCTGAGTTTTGATTCAAAATTCAAAATCACCCAAAAGAAATCATCAAATCACCACCATTATGCCTCGGGACACGGATCCTCGAGCAGCGAGCATTCTGGAGCTGGGCCCCTGACATCGAACCACCTCGTCATTGCCATCGTCGAACAACGCCAGTGATAACACTACCTACCAACGCCATCGTAGCATCAAACATCAAAACAGAATTGAGGTTCAACCTTTCCATTTTCCATACACCATGTGATCATCATACCCATCCGAAGACTATCGTGCCATCGTCGTGCCCACCTGAAGACTGTCGTGCCATCGTCGCCCGTATCACCACTTTGAGGGAAAAAGCATACAATTAAGAAAACTAGATACAGAAACGCCACCATTGACTTTGATAAAGCCAAAACCGAACAAGTTCATCATCTCAGAGGCTAAAAACAAAAAACCATCCCGACTCCGGTCGCGCCCATCGATGGCCTCCAACCCACATCCCAAAACTTCTTAGTACCACTACTCCGGCTTCGACTGGGAGAGGCGCAAAGGAACACGATGCCAGGACAGGGATAAGAGCGGCCAAAATACACCAAATGAAGCCTTAAAGTGATAAAATGGAAAAGAACCTTAGACCGATGACCCACGAATCCAAAACCTCCTAGATTCCACTGCTCTAGATCCCACTTGGAGATGAGCAGAGGAACAAGAAGACAAAGCCAGGTATGAGCGGCCAAAGGGAAGAAACATCAAGAAACCTAAAACAATACAACCAATACCTCACCGCATAGCAGTCAATCCTGAACATCACCATGAAATCTCCGACAAGATTGAGCAGATCGACGCTGGTCACCATCCCATCGCAAGCGTGGAAACGTAGCACCACTGAGGAGAAACGGAGATAGAAGCCCATCATCAAGGAACATAAGGGAAGACAAAGGGGATGAGAGAATAGGAAGAGGGAGAAAAGGGGAGGGGGAAGGCACTGGAGACTCCTCCCCCTCCAAATCGCCTTCCATGCACATCCTCAAAAGGAGATTTTATAATTTCTCAGAATTCTTTCCCGGTTTCTGTAGCATTCTTAGTCCATTTTCATTTTTAACCAAAACAGTCAGGGTTGGGATCTTTGATCTCAAAACATCTTGATAGAACTGGTTTAAATGATTTAAATTTGAATACATTATGTTTTATTGATTTTTTATTTAATTTTTATCAACTGTTGGAAACCTTTTTTAGCAACGATTTGGAAAATTGGTCAAATCTGGAAAATTGGGTGCTCTTAAAAATGTGACTTTGTTGTTGGTTTTAAAATGTGGATTTTAAAATGTGGATTTCATGGAATTATGGCACATGTATTTGATTAAAAAATCAATAAAATAAATGTTGTTATTTAAATGAAATGGATTTTTATAAATTGAATTGTTTCATGGTTTTCAATAAATGAATGGGTTTATTGAATTGGTTGAACACCCTTGGATTTGACATGGGATTGGCATGAGTTTTTGGTGTGTTTTCATATGCATCGGGTTGGATAAGGGTGTGAAGGACCCCCATCAAATGGTTGGCATGGATATGGGAATGAAGTACCCCCATCAAAGTGGTCTACTATGTGAAGACTTAGAGGAAGGATAGCTCACCACTTGCAAGTATAAAGAGTTTTAGGTTACATGAATGGTTGGGTGTATGGTGGAGTGGAATGGAATGTTTATGAAAAAATGATATTTAAAAATGGCTTTAAAACCCAGTCTTTTTTTTCTTCTAGAAATGTGATTTTCAATAAAATTGGTTTAACTTTAACTTGTTTACATTTGGTTTTAAATGGTTTTGAGAATTGTTTATTTTTAGCTCCAATCTATTTTGGGAAATTATTTTATATTAACTATTTTATATAAATGTTGCTAACCATTATATCATAGTGGTGTGAGTAGGGATGTTATTGGGTGAAATACTACTGATTTTTATACTCACCCTTTTTTTGGAACTTTGGTGATTTTCTATATTCTATATTCCGGGTCATGGGAAATGATAATGTATCACATCTATTTAGCACCACATCATGATACATAGGATGTTTATTGATTTTGGAGCATGAATCTTGTGAAGCATGGAGTCTTGTGGTCATCTTAGATTCTTTAATTGTTCTTATGTAGTTTAATTTGTTTTTGGTTTGGCTTCCTTTGTAGCATACTTTGGTGCGGTTTTGTTGTGAAGATGATGGCTGAGTTATCTTTTTTATATCATTTATAAAAATATGGTTTTTTGGTTATAGTGGTGTTTTTATTAAAGGGTGAATTACCCACCACATTCATTTAAACCCTTTGGAATTTATTTCTATCCATGGAATCTAGGGGATTTTTCATACGACCTAGTAATTATTAGTTGTGTTCTCAAGACAATGAGAATAATTGGGTCATTAAAAATGGTATCAACTTATCTAGTCCTTTCCTAACAAGTAGTATTAAATTTCTTGGTCATGGAGTTGAATCGAAAATTATCTATTCCTAGAGTTAGTATCTTGTAAAGTATTATAATTTTTGGGTTGTGAAATGTAGCGCATAAAAATACATTTCTAACCTTTTTATGAAAAAATTCAAGTTACCAGGAAGTTGGGTACATAAGTGTTTTTGAAACACTTATAGAAAATTTTAATCTCATTATCATGGGATTAGATAGTGATATGAGCATGAGGTACACCACAAGAATGACTTCCCACTAGGATTATTTTATTAATTTTAGAGAAATTATTAATGATGTGATGAAATGTTATGATTTTTGAAAATCATGAGGTCGTTTTCAAATGATAGACACTAAAAGGATAATGGTTGATGTATTTTGAAAGCGGTTTGATTTTCAAAAAAAGTAGGATGTTTTCCAAAATGGTTGATTTGGGGAAAGAAATTTTGTGATAATTTATTTTATAGAATATGAAATGATAATCCATTAGTTTCTTGAGAGTGATACTTAGAGATTTTATTATATTTTTAGAAAATGGAACTTAGTAGACATCTTAGGAACCAACCGGAAGAAGTTGTGGTGAAGGTTGTTGCACCTGATCCAAAAGTGAACTAAGAGATGGTTTAGAGTATCATCTAGGCATTCCATTTTATAGATATAGGGAACCAGAGGGATGATCCTAAGCATGTGGATCATTCCATATAGCTCATGAAGTAAAATCCACCTATCTTCCATGGTTATTCTAAACCCGAAAGGGTAGAGGTGTTGATGAACTAGACGAATTGTATATTCGATTTCATTGACACAACAACAGAGTTGAAGGTTAATATTAAAATTTATATTCTAGAGAATCATTCATCCCATTGGTGAGATCTAATGGTGCAATATAAACTGGATCAAGGCATTACTTGGGAGGATTTTGAAGAATTGTTTAATAATAAATTCGTTCCTCATACATTCAGGTTCTATATAATGATGTAATTCATCTGCCTAAACCAGGAAATTCTCTTTGTCATGTATTATGCCACTATATTCATGAATTTATTTTACTTTTCACTAGATTTTGCGGCGAGTGTGGCCTTGAATGCATGTATCGTTAAATCAAGGCCGAGGAAGAAGATTCTATCAAAGATCATGGTGCTCTGTATTATAGATTATACAAAGATTGTGAAAAGAGAAATAGTGGATGGACGAGATATATCGGGACCTATGAGTGGAGTACGTATCATGATACCTGTGGGAAATTATGGGAACTTAAATGATGGGAGAAAGAAGAAGAGGGAAACTTATTTTCATGGTGGGAGTAAGAATTAAAATTAAATAGCTGGACCAGTGATCTTTCCTCCATGACCTTTGAGAAAAAAAGACTATATTTAATGTGGTCTTCTTGACCACATGACACGAGAGTGTATGAAACAAACGATAACATTCCATAACTTCATGTAGATTGGGAATATTTAGTGCTACTTTCGTAGTGATCCAATTGATCGAGACACTTCTAAGGTGTCACAAGCATCTTATGCTTCTACCAGATGAGGAAAAAATAATCAAACTCTTTAATAGAATAGGCATATCCATGGTGATTCTAGGAACACCATAACACCTCAGTAAAGGAAATATCAACAAGGCATGAATGATCAAAGTTCAGCAAAAAATCAATTGTATGGAGCTGGGAAGGTAATTATGTATGATCAGGTTGGACCATCAATGGTGAAAGGTATAATTCTATTAAATTATAACCTAATGCAAGTCTTGTATGATACTGGTGCATCACATTCCTTCATTGATTATCATGTTATTTATTTTATATGTTTAAAATGTGAAATGATTCCCTCTATGTTAAAACATTAAACTCCTCTCGGAAAAAGAGAATGTAGATCCTTTGTGTGTAGAGCATGTTCTATAATCATTGATTGATCTGATCTAAATTGGGACTTATTAGTGTTGGAGATGGACATATTTGATGTATTGTAGGGTATGGATTAGTTGATAATGTTCAAGCATAACATCCAATATTATATCAGAACGGTTAGTATTATAATTGAGGATGGAGTACAGTATCTCTTTATAGAAAAATGCTTGTAAAGATAGGTGAAACTGGTTTGTTGGCACTAGTATCGTGAATGATCTCTTACTAATTAGATCTATTGACTTTGTCATCGATGGAAGAGATTGAGGATAATATTTTTCTAGCAGTCATGGATAAGTTTTCATATATCTTTCCCAAGAACATCTTTGGGTTACCAGCTGTATGGGAAGTAGATTTTACGATTGATCTTCTTCTAAGGACCAATCCTATTTCCCTTCAATATTATAAGATATAACTAAGATTATTAATTTAATTTAATTTTCAGTAGGAAGATCAGGAGAGAACATTTTTCATTCGACCGACCACATCTCCATGGGAAGCACCAGTCTTGGTCATAAAAAAGGAAGATGGAACACTAAGATGGTGTGTGGATTATCATAAGCTTAACCAAGTTGATATAAAGAATATATATCAACTTCCACGCATTGAGGACTTTTTTGATCAGTTTAGTGGAGGTTAGTGGTTATTAGAAATTTAATTTCGATCAGGATATCACTAATGACATGTTCAGAAAGAAGATATTCTGAATATAGCTTTTAGAAGAAGATAGAACTATTATGAGTACATAGTAATTCATTTAGGTCTTAAAAATTCTCCAACAATATTTATGGAATTGATGAACAAGATGTTTAAGCGATATCTATATTCTTTAATGCTAGTGTTTGTGTACCACATATTAATGTATTTATGAAAAAGGAATGATCATGAGAAAAACATGACGATAGTGTTGGAAATCATAAGAATCATTGTTTATAAGGAAGTTTTTCAAAGAGTGTTTTGTGGATGCAAGAGGTATAGTATATCAAAATTTTAATTTCTAATAAAGGAGTATTTGTGGATCCAAAGAAGTTAAATCTTTTATCTCTTTCCAACCGCTAAAGAATGTCTTTGAGATATGAAGTTTTCTTGATCTAGCTGTTTATTACTGATGCTTTGTGTGTGACTTCTCACAACTATCCTTTCTAGTGATAGCTTTGGAAAAGTTGAATTATCCATTTCAATGGAATAAAGAATTCCATAAGTATTTCCAAGAGTTGAATGTTTTTCTTACATCAACACCTATCTTGGTTTTTCATGAATCAAGACAGGGGTACATTGAGGACTATTATGCTTTGAGATCTAGGTTGGGATGTGTTATCACATAAAGATACCATGTGGTTGCATCTGGTTTAAGGTAGTTGAGAGTGCATGAGAAGAATTACCCAACACATGATTCGTAGTTATATGTGGTTGTAAATGCTTTTAAGACCTACTGTCACTATCTATTTGGTGATAACTTCACTATGTTCATAGATCATAAGAAATTGAAACAAATTTTTCCACAAAGGGATATGAATCTATGGAAAAGAAGATGTATGTAGAATCTTCAAAACAAAATTTTAATTGATGTATACCCAAATAAAGGTAAATTCAATGGCCATTTCATCATACTAAAATTCATATGCTTGGTTGGGGAAAGTATCCTTAAATGAATATAATTTGATTTTTGTCCTAGCCAACATGCATGTCTAATGTGAAGACTGAGATGATATTGTAGGTTTTTTTAGTTTCTATTGTTATCGATTTGGTAAATATGGTTAAAGAGAAAAAAATATCCAATTTAGAATGCATGGTTGTGAGTTCAAAACATAATGGTGGGAAGGCCGTTGAGGGATGTAAAATTGATTGGTGTTCGGTTTTCTGGTTAAGAGATAAAATGGTTGTACCTACTGGTTGTTAGGAATAAAAACTTCATGCATACCACCATTCTAAATGGGATGTTCATCCAGGTATACAGAATATGTAAAAGGCATTGAAATCATATTTTTGGTGGATTGGTATGAAGGATAATTTGGTTGAGTTCATTTAAAGGTGTTTAAATTTTCAGCAAGTTATTGTACAACATCAATTACAAGTAGGTATGTTGTAGTCTTTACATATTCTAATGTGGAAATGGGAGAATATAAACATAGATATTGTAACATGTATCCCATGAATAGTCCAGGAACACTATTCCATTTGGATCATAGTAGATCGGCCCACCTTGTTGGTCCATCTAATTCCTATTCGTGAAAACCATACATTGAAGTATCTATCCAAAATTTATAACAAAGTGGTGATAAAGAGACATGGAATACTAGTTTCGATAGTCTAAAATAGAGATATGAGGTGCACATCTTGTTTTAAGAAATTCATACAGAAATCCCTTGGTACTTTGTTAACTATGATTATGTCATATCATCCTTAGAATCATAGGAAATCCAAAAGGATGATACAGATGTTGGAAGACATGTTGCTGGCTTCCATAATCGATTTTCGTGGCTTATGGGAAGATAATATACCTTTAATGGAGTTATCATATAATAAAATCTATAAATACTCATTCTATATGAATCCTTTTGAATCATTGTATGGGTTTCCTTTTTGTTCTCCACTTTGTTGGGTAGAAACTGGTGAAAATCCACTAGTTAGGTCAAGCCTTTTCCAAGAAACAAAGGTGAATATTTAGTTGATCATAAAATAGATGGAGAAAACTCAGAGTCATTAGAAATCATATTTGGATCATTATTAAAGACTGTTGACATTCATAGTGAGTGATCATGCATTCTTGAGGATTTCTACAAGGCTAGGACATCATTGTTTTGGGAAGCATGGAAAGTTATCTCCTCGATATATTGGCCTTTTGAGATACTAGAATTGTAACAAACCGATATTTTATGATAAGTATTCTTTTTAATTTATTTGATGTCATGTGTTTTATGCTACAACAAGATTATCTTGTGCTATACGCAACACCGTATTAGCTTGCAGTATACACAACACTATTCTTGGACTGTGTTACACACAATTTCAAGTTTGTTTTATAATAGTCATTCTATGCAACATTAAGTTTATATATATATATATATTCAATGTATAAATAAAATATGGCTGGATTCTGTTATACAAAACAACGAAGGATTCGTGCACAACACGCAACCCTGACTTGTCTTACATTACACGAAAACGTGACCTTCCTCAATAGCGTGTGTTGTACGCAATACTAGGTTTTACTAAACAACGATATATTGTTATAATATTATTATGAACTAGCCGTTATAAATAGTATTAACTAAATTTTGAATTTTATAACATTATTATTCATCTTACATATTATCTAGAACATGGTATGAGAACAAAATAAATTTTATTGGATAAAATTAGTATTTTTCAAAAAATGCTATTTCGCCGCCTTTTGATGGCGCACCCACTTTAAATATTGTTTTGAAATGTCTATAAGTTCAATTTGACAAAATAATATTCTTCTTTGGAATCAGGATATAAAATTTTACTTTGGATAAATTTTTCATATTATTCTGATAACTTTCATAATAAAATGAATAGTAAAAACATGCTATATTTTAATTAAAAACATCTTTTTTCATCGCAATAATTTATATGGTTAAGTTATCTTTTTAATTGGTTTAAAAGTGTAATTAAAATATATTTTTACCATTTAAAACAATGTTGGTCATTGGAATTAATTTCACTTTGAAATTGGATATAAACAAGTATCAATCTTTTGATAGTTATTGTTCCTTAAAAACACGATATTTGTTTTCATAACGGGAATTAATTTTAAAATTGATTAATTCCACATATATGTTCTGAATTTGGAAAAATAGACATCAATTTTGAATTCGGAATATCAAATAATTCTTAGGCTGAATTTTTGGTATTTTTCTGAAAAACTGTAATTTTCGATGAATAGTGAAACAACTAAGTGGTAGATAAAAAACTGAATTTTTCATTTAAATATTACCACTTCTGTGAATTGAATTTCTAAAATCTGAGAGTCATGGTTAATATCAAGGACTAAAATGTGGTTCAATGAGATGAAAATATTTTTTGGTGAATATTAACTTCTTACTTTTATTTACCACGGTTAAAAGTAAATAGGATAATTAAGGGTACAAATGATATCATTATTACCCTAACACGTGTCCTAATTGTATTGGATAAGTGTAATTAGACAAAAAAACCTTAGGAATAAAATATGACCATTTAGGCCCATTTGGATTAGATTAGGACATTTAATATTAATTTATTTAAAGAAGGGTTAAAATAGTTAAAATAAAGTTTAATAAGTAAAACATTTTTAATATAGTGTTATACAAAAGATAAATTCGACTATAAATATTCATTAGAATGATAATACTAGTTCCTACATAATGGTATTTTATTTATAATTTTTAGACATTAAACAATTTAATTTATTTATAAGACAAAGATGATGCAGTAATTATCTTACTAATGAAATATTGACATAATTGATGTTTTAAATACCCAAATAAATGTAATTTGAGAATTTTTATAAATTCCACTAATTTTCTAGGTTAATATGACATGTTAGTATTGATTGAATTAACTATTTTCTAACTAATCATTCTGTTATGATTTTCACAAAAATCAATTAGCAAAAGGTGTCAAAATTGACATAAAATAGTTTTTAAAACAAATATTATATTATTAATTGTTATTTAATTCCTCAAAATCTAAGGATCAGCAAAATGACTTATATAAGGTTATATATATATTAATAATAAACAACTTGGTGTTATTTTGGCTTATTATAGTAAGTTTATTAACCTTATAGTGTAAGAAAACAAGAAGACACGGTAAAAGTTAAATTATTTAACTTAAAGTTAAATCTATATGATAAGGATAAAATAGAAACCTAAACTTGTCTAAATTATATTGGATGAGAGGATTTAGAGACATCCCCACCTTATCTTAGAAATAAGTCAATTTAGAGCTAATAAAAACCGAATATGACTTTATAATAAAATAATATTTTTAGTTTTTCCCAAGGTGCCCCTCTCCTCCCTTATAAAAGGGCACCTCCTCCCTCTCTTCCTTACACCACTTTGAGAATTCAAGCTCGGCCAAACCCTGCCAAATTATCTTATCCACTTCCCTAGAAACAACCTATAGGTCCTGGACTTCTTCAAAGACCAATTTTAGTGCCCTAATAGGAGGTCTCAAATAGGCGCTTCAAAGAAGAGGTAATGTCTGTTACTGATTATTTCAACTTTATTTCTTCTTCCACTTCTTCTTCTTTAGTTGTTTCATTATGAAGTAATAACATTAGGATCACTCATATACTGATATGTTATTATAAGTATAAAGCAACCATATTTTACCATCTATCCATCCTACGGAAAACTAAATCACCGCGCATGCGTACGTACGGAATACCGTCTCCACGCCGTGGTGTAATCTATTTTACACCACCACCTTACTTGGATGGGTATAATGGTGAAAGTAATGAATATATATGATTATTTTAAAGTGATATTGATTCTGTAATATTATACATACACTTTAATACAATTCCACGATCATGGGAATGATATCATAGCTCATGCATACATACGGACTACCGTCTCCACGAATGCGATGAGATTCATTTTCCAAGATTAACCATTCAAGAATGATTATAAAGTATATATAATGAATAATAATGAAATATATGACATAATAATGCTACTGGATTTATGTATATATATATATATATGTATGTAATATATTTAATTTCATTCAATTCAATAAGGAAACGAAAACAGCATTCATGCGTACGTACGGCCTACCGTCTCCATGAACGGTGTCTTTTGTTTATTTTTATAGATCTATAATATATATGTATATGATGAATATATATTATATATAAATCATTTTTTACACTCTGGAATTATGTGAATCAGGATATAAGTAATAATATCAAGAACGACAAGTCAAAACATATACGATAAATGAAATGATTTTACCCAAAACGCTACTTTAACATGGAATTTACAAAAGAACGGGTAATATAAAGTCATAAGTGAAACATATATGATATCATAACAATGAATAAGATTATGTAATAATTCAATGACATTATTTAAATCATTATGAAGGAGGTTCGGATCCATACGAAGCATATCAGACCTAAGGTAAGGGATAATTTATCAATCTCATTTTTATCCGAGATTGTTTATTCGTAAGTATTTACTGGGGATATCTTTATCATCGAAGCCCATGTTTTCTAAAAATGTTTTCATGTATGTTTAAAGTCCTTTTTACCCATCTTTTATTTTTAATACATGGTATGTAAGGAATTTTTTTTACCATACGAGGTACTTTTTGACTTTTCTGACAAAAGTACGAGAAGAATTTTATTTTTAACTTATACGGTGTGAACGGATTTTTACGGTTTCATAACGCCTCATTTTCATGAAGCGTACTCTACCAGATTTTATGACTATTTTCAACAAAATGCTTTTATTTTAAAAGTGCATGGCATTTTGTGAAAAGAATTTGATTTTGAAGAAGAAAGGATATTTTCCTCAAGAATTCATTTCAAATGTTTTATCAAAACCATTTTCCATCTAAGATGGAATTATTTCATATGTGTATGTTTCAAGTTTAATGTAAATATGATTTACATGGTTTCAATTTTCTTATGATGAAATGTCCATTTGTTTTATATGGATTATGAGATGATGGGATGATGTTTATGAAACCCATTTTATTCTTTGGGTTATGGTGAATGTTTTAAGTTTATTTTGTGGCACAAATAAGAATGATTTCATTATGAGATGGGTGGGACCTATATCTCCCTCCAATGCATTGGGTAAAGATTTATATCTCATGAGATAGACATGGATGGAACAGTATGTTAATCTGGTTCAGTATTACAGGACTGGAACGAGGAGTGAACTCGATTCAAAAAGGGACTTTGTCCAGTAAGATGGTCTTAGCGGCAATGCCTTGGATACTATGGAAATCATTACATGTGCTTAATGGATACCACAATTACATATTTTATTCCCATGTTATTTTATCATGCTTTATGTTCCATTATGATGTATGCCTTATGTACTTCCATGTTTTATGTCGATGCTCAAGATTTTGATGTTTGAACATTATGTTCATGTTTTTAAGTTCAAATGTATATTGTATGTTTTATTTTATCCATGCTTACCCTAACTGAGTATTTGAGCTCACCCTTTTATGTTTTCTTTCCCCCAGGAAATTAAAAAAGGTTTTAGGTAAGGAATCAAAAAGGGGTAGATCGTTATGGGAGATGTTGAAGATCTTTCAACATGATTAGATATTTATATTCCGAGTTTCCAAAGACACTAAACTATTACGGCCCTTTGGTGTCTGTTTTTGTTATGTATTATGTATTCCGCAAAAGTAATGTAGTGTCCATGTACGTCAAGATTCAGGTCTCTACAGTTGGTATGAGAGGAAAGGTTTAGTCAACCTTTGAAAACTAGGATGCGAAAACGTCAGTGAGATCCCTATAGATATTTCTAAGGTATATCTAGGGATGTCCCTAAAGTTAAGTATACGTATAGGTTATAGTCCTAGAATTGCGCTAATGATATTAGAATTAAACATAAGATGTTATATTTCGAAGGTACTCCCCTTTGACTATGTTCTGTTCCATGAATGATTTTCGCCTCTCATGGAATTATTTTTGTCTTTTAGTCAATGGAGGGAACCAGAAGGAATTCAGTTAACTTTGAATCCAATGGAAAAATTTGTGACTATGAGAAACAAAATTGCGTAATGCCTTGAGAGAAATATATTGTGATTATTCCGAATCAGTCATCGCGATATATGATTAACAAGGTGAAATTTAGTGGTATGCCTAATTCATCAAATAAGAGGAAGGTAGACTTTTATGCATGTTCGCATGTTGAGGATTATAAATAAAGGAAGATTGAGATTTCTAAAGAAGGGAAGATGAACCTTGAGGAATAACTCAAATGGATGGGAAGATGTTATCTATGTGGAGAAAAGGTTCGTAGAGTGATAGACTGTTATGGAGTTCAATGTGTTATTTGTGGAGAACATGGGCATTACACAACTCAATGCCCTGACCTAAAAATTTACTTCTAAATCAAGGAAGGACTTATTCCAGGAAAATCATTTAAGAGGATGGATTGAAGTGTTTATGTATTGGTATTCAAGAATAATGTTGTTGAGGTACTTTTATGGTGTATTAGAATATTTTTTGTATTAGTCTATTGTGGTTTTCATTAATTTTATGGTACCGGTAACCATGAAATGTGATTCAAATATTTTGGAAAGCAGATGATATGTGCATAATGAAGGGATAAGGAGAAAATAAAATGTTTGACAATATTCATGAGCTCATGATTGATATAAGGACCAAGTGATATCATGGTTTGATTATATATAATTTTGAGGATTTTGGTATGTGGAATGTGTTAACTTTTAACTGCATTCATGTTTTCACTAAGGTTCAATGGGTATTCATTTTTTTCAATAGAATACATGATTAAGGACTTATAATGTTTGGTATATGACCAACAAGACATATCTTATGATATATGGGGATCAATGATGGTATTAACATGCTTGTTATATGAACTCTTTGGTAATCGTTTTCACTATAATATGAGATTGGATAGCAGTATTTTGGATAAGCCTAAAGATTAGAATGGATTATGTTGTACATAAGTTAGTATTGTTTAAGGCTACAACTTTTTCAATATTATTAATGGAAAGTTATAATAATGTATTTTTTTAAAAAAAGGATAACCTGTAGGACGGACGACAACCTGTCGCGTCGGACAAGGCTGTGGGAATCAAACCCACAACCGAAGTGCGACTGGCCTACAGGAAGTCCTTGGTTAGTAGAAACTAGTTTTATTTTATTAAGCGGTATGATATATGAAGTATAAGTTCATTTTTGGAATCGTATATGATTAACCACACCATAGATGGACTTATGTATATTTGATAACTTTTTCTAACCTTTTGTTTGAAACAGATGGAATGATCCATCATTCTATCACATGATTTGTTATAACTTCACGAATAACAAATTCAACTTCGTTTATTTAAGAGATGAAGGGAAAATTGTTCAAAGCATGAACAACAGTAAATTGTACCAAAATCAATAAAGTATTTCTTCTAATTCAAAATTTTCAAATTTAGGGAAATGATATTGAAAACCAAAAAATGTTGTCCTAGTGCTCTTATATCTGATGAATCAGATGGTACCTTAGATCATCACGAATCTATGGCTTTTTGATTGTTGGCTTTTTCATAGCCATGTTCTCTTCCACTCTCCATCAGAACTTGATGGTTAAAATTTTCTTCCATACCCATATTTTTACCTATGTTCTCCTATATGGAAACCCAGTGATGAGTTACTTTGGGTAACCGTTACGTTTCATACTTTAGTTTTTAAATATTGGTTTTGGTATTCCTTTTTACGATGTGGGTTTCTATTAAAGAAACTTTCAAGTAGAAAACCATGTATAACCCCGACGAATTTCAAGGGCGAAATTCATTTTTAGGGAGGTAGAATGTTACTACCCAATATTTTATGATAAGTATTATTTTTAATTTATTTGATGTCATGTGTTTTATGCTACAACAAGATTATATTGTGCTATACGCAACATCGTATTAGCTTGCAGTATACGCAACACTATTCTTGGATTGTGTTACACAAAATTTCAAGTTCGTTTTATAATAGTCATTCTACGCAACATTGAGTGTATATATATATATATTCGATGTATAAATGAAATAGGTTCACATTCTGTTATACGAAAAAAAGAAGGATTCTTGCACAACACGCAACCCTGACTTGCCTTGCATTACACGAAGACATGATCTTCCTCGATAGCGTGTGTTGTACGCAATCTCGAGTTTTACTAAACAACGATATATTGTTATAATATTATTATGAACTAGTCGTTATAAATAGTATTATCTAAATTTTGAATTTTATAACATTATTATTCATCTTAAATTTTTTCTAGAACATGGTATGAGAACAAAATAATTTTTTCGGATAAAATAAGTATTTTTCAAAAAATGCAGTTTTGCCGCCTTTTGATGGAACACCCACTTTAAATCTTGTTTTGACATGTCTATAAGTTCAATTTGAAAAAATAAAATTTTTCTTTGGAATCAGGATATAAAAATTTACTTTGGTTAAATTTTTCAAATTATTCTGATAACATTCATAATAAAATGAATAGTAAAAATACGCTATATTTTAATTAAAATCAACTTTTTTCATCACAATAATTTCTATGGTTAAATTATCTTTTTAATTGGTTTTAAAGTGTAATTAGATTATATTTTTACCATTTAATCCATTGTTTGTCATTGGAATTAAATTAACTTTGAAATTGGATATAAATAAGTATCAATCTTTTGATAGTTATTGCTTTTTTAAAAACACTCTATTTGTTTTGATAATGGGAATTACTTTTAAAATTAATTAATTCCACTTCTATGTTTTGAATTTGGAAAAATAGACATCAATTTTGAATTCAGAATATCAAATAATTCTTAGGCTTAATTTTTTGTATTTTTCTAAAAAACTGCAATTTTCGATGAATAGTGAAACCACGTAGTGGTAGATAAAAAACTGAATTTTTCATTTAAATTTTACAACTTCTGTGAATTGAATTTCGAAAATCTGAGAGACACGGTAAATATCAAAGACTAAAATGTGGTTCAATGAGATGAAAATATTTTTTGGTGAATAGTAACTTTTTACTTTTATTTACCACGGTTAAAAGTAAATAGGATAATTAAGGGTAAAAATGATATCATTATTTCCCTAAAATATGTCCTAATTCTATTGGATAAGTGTAATTCGACCAAAAACAACCTTAGGAATAAAATATGACCATTTAGGCCCACCTGGATTAGATTAGGACATTTAATATTAATTTATTTAAAGAACGGTTAAAATAGTTAAAATAAATGTTTAATAAGTAAAGAATTTTTAATATAGGGATATACATAAGATAAATTAGGCTATAAATATTCATTAGAAATCTAAAACTATTTCATACATAATGGTAGTTTATTTATAATTTTTAGACATTAAATAATTTAATTTATTTATGACATAAAGATGATGCAGTAATTATCTTACTAATGAAATATTGACATAATTGATGTTTTAAATACCCAAATAAATGTAATTTGAGACTTTTTATGAATTCCAATAATTTTCTAGGTTAATATGATTTGTTATTATTTATTTAATTAATGTTTTATGAACTAATAATTCTTTTATGATTTGCAAACAAATCAATTACCAAATAGTGTCAAAATTGACATAAAATGGTTTTTAAAACAAATATTATATTATTAATTGTTATTTTATTCCTAAAAATCTATGGATCGTCCAAATGACTTAGATAAGGTTATATATATTAATAATAAACAACTTGGGGTTCGTTTAGCTTGTTATAGTAAGTTTATTAACCTTATAGTGTAAGAAAATAAGAAGACTCGGTAAAAGTTAAATTATTTAACTTAAAGTTAAATCTAAATGATAAGGTTAAAATAGAAACCTAAACATGTCTACATTATATTGGATGAGAATATTCTGACCCATCCCCACCTTAGATTCGAAATGAATCAATTTGGAGCTATTAAATACCGAATATGACTTTATAATAAAATAATATTTTTAGTTTTTCCAAATGTTCCCCTCTCCTCCCTTATAAAACGGAACCTCCTTCCTCTCTTCCTTACACCACTTTGAGACTTCACGCTCGGCCAACCCCTGACAAATTCTCTTCTCCACTTCCCTAGAAACATCCTAGAGGTCCTGGTATTCTTAAAAGACCAATTTTAGTGACCTAAGAGGAGGTCTCAAAGAGGCGCTTCAAAGAAGATGTAATGTCTGTTACCGATTCTTTCAACTTTATTTCTTCTTCCACTTCTTCTTCTTTAGTTGTTTCATTATGAAGTAATAACATTAGTATCACTCATATACTGATATGTTATTATAATTATGAAACAACCATATTTCACCATCTATCCATCCTATAGAAAACGAAATCACCGCGCGTGTGTACGTACGAAATACCGTCTCCACGCCGTGGTGTAATCTATTTTCCACCACCACCTTACTTGGATGGGTATAATGGTGAATGTAAAGAATATATATGATTATTGTAAAGTGATATTAATTCTGTAATATTATACATACACTTTAATACAATTCCATGATCATGGGAATGATATCATCACTCGTGCGTACGTACGGACTACCGTCTCCACGAACGCGATGAGATTCGTTTTCCATGATTAACCATTCAAGAATGATTATAAAGTATATATAATGAATAATAATGAAATATATGACATAATAATTCTACTGGATTTGTGTATATATATATGTATGTCCTCCATTTAATTTCATTCAATTCAATAAGGAAACGAAAAGAGAGTTCATGCGTACGTACGGCCATCCGTCTCCATGAACGGTGTATTTCCTTAATTTTTATAGATCTATAATATATATGTATATGATGAATATATATTATATATAAATCATTTTTTACACTCTGGAATTATGTAAATCAGGATATAAGTAATAATATCAAGAATGACAAGTCGAAACACATACGATAAATGAAATGATTTTACCCAAAACGCTGCTTTAACATGGAATTTACAAAAGAACGGGTAATATAAAGTCATAAGTGAAACATATAAGATATCATAACAATGAATATGATTATGTAATAAGTCAATGACATTATTTAAATCATTATACAGGAGGTTCGGATCCATACGAATCATATCAGAACTAAGGTAAGAGATAATTTATCAATCTCATTTTTATCCGAGATTGTTTAGTCGTAAGTATTTACTAGGGCTATCTTTATCATCGAAGCCCATGTTTTATAAAAAAATTCATGTATGTTTAAAGTACTTTTTACTGATATTTGATTTTTACTTCTTGGTATGTAAGGAAATTTTTTTGTTTGTTTACCATATGAGGTACTTTTTGACTTTTCCGACAAAAGTACGAGAAGAATTTTATTTTTAACATATACGGCGTGAATGGATTTTTAAGGTTTCATAAAGCCTCATTTTCATGAAGCTTACTCTATAATATTTTATGACTATTTAAAAAAAATACTTTTATTATAAAATTTCATGGCATTTTGTGAAAAGAAATTGATTTTGAAGAAGAAAGGATATTTTCCTCAAGAATTTATTTCAAATTATTTATCAAAATTATTTTCCATCTAAGATGACATTATTTCATATGTGTATGTTTCAAGTTTAATTTCTCTATGATTTACATGGTTTCAATTTTCTTATGATAAAATGTCCATTTGTTTTATATGGATTATGAGATGATGGGATGATGTTTATGAAACCCATTTTATTCTTTGGGTTATGATGAATGTTTTAAGTTTATTTTGTGGCACAAATAAGAATTATTTCATTATGAGATGGGTGGGACCTATATCTCCCTACAATGAATTGGGTAAAGATTTATATCTCATGATATAGACATGGCTGGAATGGTAAGTTAATCCGGTTCAGTATTATGGGACTGGAACGATGAGTGAACTCAATTCAGAAAGGGACTTTGTCCCGTAAGATGGTCTTGGCCGCAAAGCCTTGGCTACTATGGAAATCATTACATGTGATTAATGGATTCCACAATTACATGTTTTATTCCCATGTTATTTTATCATTCTTTATGTTCCATTATGATCTATGCCTTATGTACTTCCATGTTTTATGTCGTTGCTAAAAATTTTGATGTTTAAACATTATGTTCATGTTTTTAAGTTCAAATGTATATGGTATGTTTTATTTTATCCATGATTACCCTTACTAAGCATTTGAGCTCACACTTTTATGTTTTCTTTTCCCCAGGAAATAAAGAATGGTTTTAGGTAAGGAAACAAAGAGGGGATGATTGTTATTGGATATGTTGAAGATCTTTCAACATGATTAGATGTTTATATTCTGAGTTTCCAAAGACACTAAACTATTACGGTCCTTTGGTGTCTATTCTTGTTATGTATTATGTATTCCACAAAATTAATGTAGTGTCCATGTACATCAGGCTTCGGGTCTCTACAAGAATGAGTTAGACAGGTAGAATATTAGTTAGGATTTCCACCATGGTTTAGTTTATTTCATTTTGTGTTCCATGTATCTCATTTGAAATCTTATCAACAAGATCCCGGCCATTTGATCACATGGGATCACATTAACCCAGATCCAGATGCTTCATTGGTACATATCCTGGTGCATATTGTTGATAGAAATTATAATTTCATGCATGAAACAAGCATCAGTCTAGTATGGGTTTTATGGAAACATGGTTAGATTTAGAAAGAGACTTAGGAATGTGTGAAGAAATTAAAGAGTAATAGTCGGAACTCTGTCAGGGGAAGTATGGTTTTCTAATTTCTGAAGATGGAAAGTCCAATGGTGGAAATAATATGGTACTACCGATTTCTATTATGTATCCCTTTATTTTTTTACATTTGTAAAGTATAAGGGTGATGGTTTGTAGAGATTGGGTAACTTTAATGGATTTTTTGGTGCTAAAGTGAAGGCGCACGTGATGGGCATGATTTTTCTAAACCGTATGGAATCCTACCAGAAACAATGCATAGTTTCATATGTTATACTATAGCTCCGGCACAGTGGTCACATGGATAATGAGGTCATGCGAGGAGGTTTTAAAATGGTATTATTCTCCATTTAATGTTGGATAACCTCTCTCAAGTATTTTAGAATTAATCCAGAGGCTTCTCTTATTGATTATAAGTTGATTCATCATAGTAAATGCTCTTTCTTTACCGTTCTTGTCTTGTTTTTTAGATCTACTTAGATATACTTCTCACATTTTCTAGGATTCTCATATATACACCAATTATGGTTATATAATAGATTTTAGATGAAATATATGTTAAGATTTTGTCTCGTTGTTGATTGAAGAAGAGATCTAAGGTGGTTTTGTGGAATTCATACCTTTTTTCTTGAGAATTCTTAATCTATTTTCAGTTTTCACCGAAATTTTCCAATCAGGTGGCTTCACTCTTTAATCCTCTTAATATTATTTTTTTGGAATTCCTTAAAATTTTATATCTTTTGTTTAATTGATTCTGAATTGGCTGTTTAGAAATTTTTGGAAACCCTCTTTAGTGACGATTTGGTAAATTGTGGAAATATGAAAAAATGGGTGTTCATAAAATTATTCCTTTTTTCATGGTTTTAAAATGTGGAATTTAAAGATATGATTTCAATTAATTATGTCACATTTATTTTTTTGAAAAAATTTCAATAAAGGAATATTTTTATTGCAATTAAAGTGTTTGTTTGAATTGGCTTGCTTAATGATTTTCGATAAAAGAAAAGGTTTGTTGATTTTTTTGAAAAAAATTGGATTTGATATGGGTTTATAATGGGTTATGGAGTGTGTTCATATGAATTGGGATGAATAAGGGTGTGAATGAAGCCCATAAAATTTTTAGGACAAATATGGGCATGATGTACCCACGTCAAACTGGTCTACTAAGTAAAGGTTTAGTAGAAAGATAACTCACCACTCGTGATTATAAGTAGATTATTTTTGCAAGAATATTAGGGTGTTTGGTGAAGTGGAATGAAATGTTTATGCCAAAAGGATATTTTGAAATGGTTTTAAATCCTTGTTTGGTTGTTCTTCTGGAAATGTGATTTTTTGGAAAATAAGTTTAATTGGCACTAGTTTACATTTTTTTAAATGATTTTGAGACATGTTTATATTTAGTTATAAACTATTTTGGTAAATTGTTTCATATAAATGTTTATAAACTTTATATAATAGTGTAGTGAGTGGGGAATTCATTAGGGAAGGACTACATTGTTTTTTACTCACCCGGCATTGGCACTTTTGTGCTTTTGAAGATTCTATCTTCCGAGACATGGGAAAAGGTAAAGTATCACACATATTTAGAACCACCTCACGATACTTTGTCAATTTGGGGATGTTGGGGCATGGAAAATGTGGATCATAGAGTCTTGTGGTCATTTTAGAGTCATTAGTTGTTCATCCTCTATTTACCTTGTTTTTGGTTTGGATTCCATTGTTGCATAATTTGGTGTAATTTTATTATAAAGATGATGGTTAAGTGGTTATGTTTATTCATTATTAATCATATAGTGGGTTTTCTTTGTTATTGTTGTTTGGTTAGTGGTTTATTTATTAAAGGTTAAATCATCCCCCACTTTCATTTGAAACCCTATGATATTTATTTCCATGCTTTGGCATCTGGGGGATGTCATAGAAGCCCTATTAATGATTCATTGTGTCCTCAAACCAATCAGAATCAGTGGGTTATTACATACTCTTTAGAATTGTATTATCCAAGTTACATCATGTTCTTAATCTACAATCTATATTCCCAAAAAATAATAAAATAATCAAAACTATAGAGACCTCCCTTCTAATACATTAACATTACATCATTTTTGTGGAGTACATTACACATTACACAACATACACTCAAAGGCCATATTATTCTAGTGCCTTTGAAAAAATCTATACATAAGTGATCTAAATTATCTAAAACTGGGTTCTTTAGAACTATAACCCTTCTTAGATACAACATACATAATACATATCTCCATAACATTGGAAACAAAAATAAAAAAAGGAGTGAGATTAAATGCTTATAACAAGTAACAAAGGAGATATGAGTGAATAAACATGATAATAAGAGCATGCGAACATGATCTGGACATTATAAGATCATACATTACATAAAAATTATCAGAAACACAAATCATTGAATAAATATCGGCAGTTCATAAGATATCATTCATAAGAAAATAAATACTATAAGCTATGATATCATAACATAGGAATAAGAAATGGAATTATGGTAGACACATAAAAATATTAAATTATTTATATAATATTATAGTAATTTCTACCAAAGACATATTAGTTTTTTGGGTTCAATCCCCATACCATGCTAGTATCCATGGTTCACTCCCATAACCATCTTAGTATTCAAGGTTCACTCCCATAATAGTCTTAGTTGATTATGTCTTTTATTGTTCTATGTTTAATCCCCATTCCAGCCATGTATATCTCATTAGTTATAAATTTTTACCCAATGAATTGGAGAGATATATAGGTCCCACCCATCTCATAATGAATCATACATGCATGTGTCAAAATATCATAAAATATCATATCATAACACATTAAATGAAATGGGTTTCATAAATTTTTAATTATTTCAAAACCTATGGAAAAGATACAGGGTTAATAATCTTTTCTTTGCAATATATCCCATTAAATTAAGTAGGTTTGATAAGCATATAACCTATGAATGAGAGATGGGTTTTATAAAAATCATGCCATACAAATATATACCATTAAGATAAAGGAAATGAATATAAACTTTGGATAGTTTTAAATAAAGGCACGAGTAACACCAATGAAATTCACCTATGATTGAAAATAATTGGGAAATTTCTTTTATAAAATAACTTAAGGAAAATATCCTTTCTTCTATGAATTTTTTTGTTAAAAACTAAATCCATTTAATAACATTTTTCTCTGAAAATTTCTTTAAAATTTTATAAAAAATCTTTGAAAATTATAAAAAAAATTGAAATCCATTTTAAATGAGAATGATATTTAAATATAATTTTAAATTCATTTTTTAAAAACATTTAACAAAACATGTCTTTTTGAAATAACCTAATTTTTTTCAGAAGAGTGAAATAATTTCATATTTTATTAAAAAAAATTCTTTTTTATCTTCAATAATAAGAAGTGTAAAAATTCTACCAACGCATGAGGATATCATGATTCAATAATGGAAAATAAAATTCATGATATTTCTTGTAAGATAATTTTTAATATTTCATCAATCAATGTATAATCATAAACAATCCTTATAAATGATAAGACTATTTCAATATCCTCTTACCACTTGATAAAATGGAATCATACTCTGTATGTACAAAAATGAAATTAAATGAAGCTCAAAAATATCATGAGAAAAATATATTCATTATATAACATAAAAATGGATATATATATATATATAAACACACCTCATAAAATAATATAGGTGTATAAAAAACATGTGTCTCAAAGAAGTCAATTTGAGACAAAAATATCTTACTGATTTGGTAAATTTTGAATGGTAAACCTCCATTAAAGTGAGATAATAAAATGGATATTTAAATACCCATAAATTTAAGGATAATAACATTATAATAAACTCATTTATAGTATATACTCTGAAAAAATAAATGAATTGTGACTAAAGCATAAGTCTCATGGAAATTAAAGTGATACTAGAAATCCCTTACTTATGCCTTGAATCATATTGTACTTGTTGAAACCTCCTATAAAATTAAATTAATTTTATTATAAATCATCCATATATCCATATTATTATATATAATAAAATATATGGATCTATATCACCCTCTTATTAAGACTTACATGTCAAGGTTACGTTTTGGGTAACAATAGATTTTGATTTTCCCATGTGTCTTAATTTTTTGTATTTTTTATCCTAATACATATATATTGATTTACGGGATATAAAAAATTATATAAATATAAATTATAATCATTATATTTGTTTTATAATAATATATAGAATATATATGTATGAAATGTAACACCCTATTCATGGAGATGTTATGTCATACGTAAGCATGAACATTGATTCAATGTTATTATCATATTGAAAGAAAGAAAGTAAATGAAATATTTTTATATAGACATACTAATTAACATAAATTTTTTATTTATTATATATAATAAAATATAACTAAATCCATTCTTAATACATTCCTTGTAGAGTTTCAATGAATAACATCACATTGAGGAGGTCGGAGTGCACACTTCCGCAAACAAAATTGTCATATTTACCGAAAATGAAAAGTAAGAAGGTATATGTTATATAATAATTCTAGATGAATAAATACAAAAAATATCATATATATAATTTTGAAATATATTTTTCTTCATTATTTCCATCCATGATAGGTGTTTAAAGAGAAACATACAATATCATTTCGTAAGGTGGTAGTTCACCGTACATAAGAACATTAAGTTTGTCACCCATTAAATAGAAGTGTGTGTACATGTTGGGAAAACCCAAATAGTAAAAACATATAATTATGTTTAGGATAATGATATAATTATATGATAATGTATTAAGAATAGTATAAGGTGTGGATAATGAAAATAAAACATAGGATATTGAGGAAATATGTTACCTCTTCTTTGGGTAACTCCTTTGGGTTTGCACAAAAGGACTTCCATAATTGGATTTCTTCCAAATATTAGGATTCTAGGAGGTAGGGAGGTATTTTGAGAGATTATTTTAGTATATTTTGGGTCAGGTAATGGGATTTATATAGATTAATAAGTGGTATGGTTGTGTGCCTTTTTATAGTAGGGGAGGAGTGATATTCTCATAAATATTTGAAAAGGGAATTCCATCCATTTTTCCATGTAAAGTGGCTAAAATAATGGTAATTAACTGATAAAAGGGAGGATACAATATATATATGAATATAAAAGGGCTCTTTTACAATTTATGGTTCATTTTTAGCCTTATGTTTAAGTTTTAGTCCTTTGTTAAATTTATTTTTCCCTTTATCATGTAATTAATTTTAATATCATTCACTAATATGTTTTTATCAAAAACATCATTAAACATATTATACATTAAAAATTATGCTGATTATAAATATGGAATCCTTTTTTCCAAATTCAAATAATATTTGTGGAATAAATATATTTAAAATTTATCTCATAGACATGTCTCAATAGGTGGGTTTTTACTAAAAATATTTAAAGAGTTTTAAGTGATTTTATATCCAATTTCAAAGTGAAATTGGATATAATGAAATAAATTGTATTATTTTGTTTTTATATTATCTAATTATACTTTAAAACCAAATTAAAAAATAATTTTTAAATCTAAATAAATTATATGAAAAATAAGTTTTGAATTAAAATTCAGTATTTTTTTATTCATCAAAAAATGATGTTTTTTCATAAAAATACAAAAAAAATAACCATCCACTAATTTTGATATTATTAATTCAAAAATTAATTTTATTTTTAAATTTAAATTTATTAATGTGTCTAAAATTTATTTTATTATTGTTCACAGAAATATATAAAAAGTCATTCACTTGAGAAAACAATATTTTCAAGCATATAACGATTTACAAAAAATTATATGTCTTGTTATATATGAGTATTATGTATATAAACATTAAAATTAATATTTAAAGATTATTTTTCACTATTCAAATTACTATTTTAAAATTCTAGGTTATAAATATCTTGTTTAAATAATTATAATAAAACATTAATGTTTCGTAGAAACTCAGTGATTCATGTAATGCTAGACAAGTCCTTGTTTCATTTATAAAAAGCATATATCATTTTAGTGTAAAAAAATCCTAACATGGTAAATAGTGAAAAAAAAAATAAATGAGAAATAATTTATTTGAAAAAAAGATCATAAAAACTCATAGTGTTAAATTCTACCCACCTTAAAATGTATTTTTCCCACAAAATTCATCATTCTTATACAAACAAATAAGGATACTTTTTTTCTCATAATATCAACAATTTCCCACATAGCTACCTATAAATGGTGATTTATCAAAACAAATTACTCAGGGAGTGGTATTTTTTCTTAGAACTTTCTTTGTATTATCAATACTTTCAACTAGTTGTTTCACATAAGAAATTTCCTGCTCTAATAGTATGACCTCTGACTTTAGTACATCTGATGGGCCAGGAATATACTTCCTCATGAGAGTTACATGGAATACATGGTGGACTTGATATCTATTTTATATAAGTTCCAAGTGATATGTTACGGTCCCCATACTTTCATAAATTTCAAAGGGAGCGATATACCTAGCACTTAGTTTCCCTTTCTTATTGAATCTCATAAATATCTTCCAGAGAGAGACTCATAGAAAAACATTATCCCCAACTTGAAAATCTAGATCACATTGATGATTATCACTATAACATTTCTTCTGACTTTCATCTTCCTTGATGTGTTACTTAATTGATCTAACCTTCTATTCTATTTCACCAACTATATCAAGTCCCCATTGCATTATTTTTGCTAATTCATCCTAGAAAATTGGAGCTCTACATTTATTCCCATAAAGGAATTCATAAGGAGCCATTTGATTTATTGAGTGAAATCTATTTTTGTAGGAAAACTAAACTATAGGAACGTGTTGATCCCAACAACATTTTAAATCTAAAGAACAAGATATCAATATATCCTCTAGCGTTTGAATTGTTATTTAAAACATACTATCCATCTGAAAATGATAAAAAGTGTTGAAACTCAATTCTGTATCATGTTCTTTATGAAGACATTGCCAAAATTCCGTGGTAATCCAAGAATCCCAATTAGATAAAATAGAATGTGGTACTCCATGAAACCTTTCTATAACACCTTCAGATTTTGTGGATATTTTTTTTTTGAATTATTTAAACCTTTTTAATATTTTCGATTTCACAGAACATTTAAAATAGTTTATTTTATATTAAATCACTATGTTTGGATTGAGTTATATGAAAAAACAAGTTAGTCATCTACTACACAAAAAAATTAGTATTATCTTTCTCTTTATGACACACCTAGGTTACCATAAATTACATGTAAGACAGACTTTCAGTGACGGCTTGCGTAACATGCAAGACCGAGTGTTACGAAAAAATAATTCATTATTAAAATATTATTAATTAATTGTATATAACATTCCCATTAAATTGAATATTATAGGATTTAATAACTTATTAATATGTATAGTTTAAATTATTGGTTACCTATTAATTGGAAAAGAGTATATAAAAAATTTAATATAAAGGGACTGATTTTAAAAAAGTCTATTTTTTTGTGAAAATAAATATTTATATTAATAATTTATATTAATTGATAATAGTGAAAGATATTAATAAAAATTATATATTATACATTAAGGAAAATATTTGTTATAATCATCCAATATATTTGATAGATATAAAACATGAACAAACCCAATTATATTCATAAACCCTTATATCTTTATAAAGGTAGTTTTACCACCTATTAATAGAGAACCCCTTTGTATCTAATTTTTAAAAATTTTATAGATTTAATATATAATAATTAATATCATATTTTAAATAAAAACATATAAATTAAGATGTGATAATGTTTAGGTAATTTTATTTAAGGATTCAGTTTTAATGAATAATTAAAAACACTAGATTCTAAATCAAAACTGCATTTTCATCTAATTATTTTGTAATATTAAATTATATTTGAAATTAGTTATAATTTATAATTAGATAATAATCATGTAAATTAATCCAATTTAGGTCAACGGAATCAATTTCTATTTGAAATTGGGTATAAAAACATAGAAAACTTTTGGATGTTTTCACTTTAAAAACCATTTGTTTGATCCCCTCCGCGAGATTATTTTTAAAATTAAATTCTTCCAATTATGTGATTTGAATTAAATAAATTTTTTTCCATATTTGGAATCAGAATAATTTATAATTTTTAATAATTTAGGATTATTTTTTAACAAAAAATATTAGTTAATATAATTAAAATTAATTACAACGATTAAGATGAAATTTAGCTTAACAAGGGACCAAAAAATAATCTTAAGGGGAAAATAACATATAAACTTTTACAAAATATATATTATAGGAATAATCCATAAAATAAATATATAAGGTTGTATAATAGTTCATTTGAGACTTGGGAAATAACAATACTTTGGGAACACAAAAATTTTTCTAAAAAATTCCATGGGAGTACTTTTGCTCCCCTAAAAAACCTCAACTTCTCCTAATTCCTCACACATATCAACCCATTTAATGTCAAAAAATATATACCTAAAAATCCTCACAACATAAATCCTTTTTCATAGAAGCGTACCCTTGAGATGAAATCAATCCAAGTAGGTCTTTTGGCACAAACCAGAAAGAGTTACTTGATTAAGAGGTAACGACTTCTCTCAAGATCCTTTATTTTATTTTCTCTCTCAATGCCCTCCGCCATCTTTATTCCATCATTGTATATAAAAAACAGTATCTTCAATATAAAATTATTTTTTAATGATAATTTTTTTACCATCACTTACACACACAATCAACTATTGTGTGACGAACATACTATGTATGTGTACGGAGAACTACCACTTTACAAAACGATGATTGATCATTATTTCTTACTACCTATGACGATGCACATTATGATGGAAAATATTTTTATATATTTTGTATATTAAATTTATTATGTATTAAATAATATTTAATCTTCTTAAAATACATGTATTTATACTTTCCATTTGATGTAAATATGATAATTTAATTTTAGGAAGTGTGGACTACCACCGCTGAACGTGATGCGATTCGTTCACAGACTACATGGAATGTATGAAGGATGGGTTTAGTGAACTTATATTATATATATTAAATATTAATTAATCAAGAATAATTAAATATATATATACATACATATATAAATATATATATCATTTACCTTATTTATTTTAACATGATTATATCAACAAAAACAATGTTCATGTGTACGCGCATCTTACCGTCTAAATGAACGGTGTATTCTATTTCATACATATATATTATATATATTATTATAACCCAAATATACTGAATATAAATTATATTTAGAACATTATTAAAATTCTATAAATCATTATATAAGTATAAGGACTAATGATATAAAAAATTAAGAAAAATGCGAAGAAAAATGCGAATATTACCCGAAGTGATACCGTGGCATAGTATTTTTAACAAGAAGGTAATGTAAGTTAATAATAAAACCATATTTAGTATTAGGTATAAAATATAATTCTAAAAAATATTTATTGTAAATTTATATTTTTTATATAGGTGGTTTCAACGAGTATGATGAGAGTAAAGACACAAAGTATGGAGATTTCATCGCACTTTTTATTTCTGTGAGATACATGCTCTATTCACTAACCATTCATTTTGTGTGGTGTGTATGATGCACATAGAGGTATTATATTATTATTTTTCATGAAATTATGGGTATTTAAATATCCATTTTATGATCTCTGTATCCTAGGATTTATGTTTCCAAATTTACAAATTCAGAAAAGTAATTTTTTCCCAATTTAACATCTTTGAGACACATGCCATGTTGTGCATCATTATTTTTAAATAAGGTTTATATAGAGCCTTTTAAATGTTATATCATGAATATCTATATTTTCCTGATATATTCATATTTTTTAATTTCATTTTCTTATATTGGTATTATGGTTCTAAGTTACCAAGTGGTAAATGTTTATTGAAACAATCTCATCACCATTTGAGATTGATTATGTTTATACTTCCATTGATGAAATGTTACGATAGATCTCTCAAAACAGTCATAAATTTTATTCTACAATTATTATTAATGATGTATTCATTTATTGGTTCCATTTTCTACCCTTTGGTACATAATATAGGTGGGAACGTGTTTTTAAGAAAGCCCACTTTACTCTCTCTTCAATCATAAATCTATGTTATTTCAAAACCATTTTTTCTAAAATGTATTAAAAAAAATTTAAATATTTATTTATCAGTTTAAAAATTATTTTCAAATAAATGACTTTAAAAAGTTTTTGAATATTTATTTATATTTTTTCAAATAATTTTCAAATAAATGGTTTTCCAAATGTTTTCAAGACTTCATTATGAGTTTATAAATTACATTCAAAGAAATGGGTTTCAAAAAATTTAAATGATTTATTTATATGTATTCAAAGAATTATCAATGAAGTATAGTTCAAAATTTTTTCAATTTTTATTTTTTAGTTTACATAAAAATTCAAAGAAAAATATTTTTTAAAATTTTGAATATTAATTTATTAGTTTTGAAGGAAAAAGGTTTTTAAAATGTTTTTCAAGCCTTCTTTTATTATTTCAAAATAATTTATAATGAAAATGGTTTTCAAAAGGTACTTTATTTAAACAACACATTTTCAAATAAGAAATGATAATTTTCTTAAGAAATGTTTCAAAAATATCTTAAATAATTGTTTCCAATCTAAGATAACATCCATTGGTATTACTCATGCCTTTTTGGGGAAATTATTCCATGTTTTTAATCATATAATTTCTCTTAATGGATCATTTTTTGATGGAATAATGTTTATGAAAACTGTTTCTCTTTCACATGTTGTATTCTTTTAATACACTCTTCTATTCATGGGTTATGTTTGTGATGAAATTATTATGAAACCTACATTTTTTCACTTGTTTGGATATGATTACATATTTATAATACCGATTTTCTTTCATGGGTTATGATATGATTATTATGATCTTGTGGGACATGTATGTTTGATTTCATCATGAGATGGGCATGACCTATATCTACCTCTAATACATTGGGTAAATATTTATATCTCATTAGATTGTCTTAGATTGTCTTGGGAATGAACCTTGACTACTAAGATGGTTGTGGGAGTGAACCATGACTACCAAGAAGGTATGAGGAGTGAACTCAGTCTACTAAGACTGTAATGAGAGTGAACCATGACTACCAAGATTCTATGAGTAGTGAACCCATACTACAAATATGGTCTCAGAATTAATGAATTTTATACTATTAAAATCATACTATATTCTTATGTGTCTTCCACAATTCAATGTTTTATTCCTATTTTATTATTTTATTGATTATGTTCTTAATTTACTTATGATTCATGAAATAAAATCTGTATATCTTTATTCCATGATTCATGTTTATGATCTTTCATATGCATGTTATGATCTTTTCTTTTCAGGGTCATATTCTCCTAACCTTATTCTCAGGATTGTGCTTACATATCTCCCTAGTTAACCCTTACTGAGCATATAAGCTCACCCATTTTTATGTTTCTTTTCTCCTTTGTTATGATGATATGTATTACATTTGATGTGTCTATGTAGGGTGATAGTCTAGATGAACATAGTGAGGGATTACATAGGGAATTTATGAACTCGTGTTTATGTTTCCCTGTTTCCAAAGTTAGTAGATTAGTATAGTCATTGGGCGTCTGCTTGAATTTCATATTAATAATTCCAAAAAATATGTAATGTTAATGTATGAAAATATAGAGTCTCTATATTAGGTATTAGAGAAATTTTTTAGTTATCCTATATAATCTAGTATTAGAAAACCTTATAGATGAACCTAAGTACATGTATTGGGATAAGTCTAAGGATAAGAAAATGTATAGGAAAATGTTCTAGAAATTTGGTAATGGAATCACTGAGTGTTTTCCTAGAAATACATCCCTATCTAGATACCATAAGTTGATGTGGCTCTATCATAGATGTACCTAGGGGTAACAACTATGATAAGATGTATCAAGCTTAACTCAGGGTAATGTGTTACCCAACCACATGCCTTTCTACACATCTAGTTTGATCCTCCTTGAGGATATGTTTTTTGAATTCACAAACTCTTTAAAAAAAATGAATAAGTATTTAAATAGAGGTTGATAATGACATCCCTAAGATAAACTTAATGTTCCATAGATTGAAGAAATATGATCCATGATTTAGGAACATTGTATGTAATTTTTCATTCTTATATAGTATCCTAAAATGATAAATGTTTCTCACACTTTGATTTATGGTTTTATTTACTAGAGAGAACAAGAAGTAACATGGTAAACATTTATTATTTCAGATGTGGAAAGTATTGGATTACAATGACCCGAACGTTATTAATGAAAATTTCTCTTGATCTAATTAAATTTCTTATTATGTGAAATGGTTAAATAACATATGCACTTCTTTTGTTTTAGACTTCTTTATTTCAAAATACCGTTAAGAATTTTTATCATTGCTAATATAGTTGTTGAACAGTGATCACATGTTTAGTATAAATATAGGGCATTAAAAAATAAAATTTACTCAGATAAATGAAGTGATGGCCTCATCTAGTAGAATTGACCCATATGAAGACAATTTTTCCGAGCTTAGAAAGGAGGTGGAATCATTGGGATTCTCTTTTGACCAATCCCAATCAATGCTTCAACATGCTAAGCTCGAATGAAACCGCCTATGGGAGAAGTGGAAGTTGATAGAAATTACAACCCGAGTGATGATATCCGAGCCATCCCAGTCTATCACCATCACAAACCTTAACCTTCAGTATCATGCCAGTGTTATAATCGGTTATGTAAGAAGACCCTAGAACTATGATTATGTGAATTATTTTTTTATATAATAAAGAATATACATTCATTTTTTATTGTTATTTCATAAATTGATTTTAAATCACATGTAGTATTTTTAGTTAATATTCCAAAATATATTTTTTACAGATTAATGAATTTATTAATTTAAAAAATTTAAAAAATATTATTACTAATTATTTTTTATTAAATATAAATGATCTTACTATTTTTAGGAAGACAATTTTCATTTTTATTAAGGTTTGAAATCCGTTTTTGGCAAATCCCGTGATTTTTTTTATAAATGTTGGTTTTTTTTTAAAAGTAAAAAATCACATATTTAGAAAATAATTTTGATAAAATGAATATTATCTTTGGAATCGGGACATTGAAATTATCCAATGGGGAGTTTTCCATAATTTTTCAAGATAATCAAATTTTCTTGGGATAAAATTAAATAACTTTTAATTATATACTTTGTTTTATGACATCATAATGACCTAATAGTGATGTAATAAAACAGTAAAAACTAATGTTCAACCAATATATGTTTTACCAGTAAAATAATGTGATTTTAGGTTTTATTTATTTATTTTACAAAGCTTTAGTGGACCCCCCAAAGTTTATAAAAAATTTTAACCTTTAAAGTTTTTTCATTGAGAGTGTGACTCACTGCCACATAAACAAGCCTAATATTTTAACATGCTAGGGAATTAGACTTATAAAATATTGTTTTCCACCCCCTTTTGGAAAAAACCATGGAAAAAAACCATCGGTAGGTTTTTGGTTTTGATTAGTTTAATGTGTAGTTTCCAAAACCAAAATAATAATTAATTCCCTCTATTTTCACTCAAAACCTTTGGAGCTTGACCAAACTATAGAGTGTGACCAAATATCCCACTTCCTCTTCACTCAAAACCGTGGATCTTGACTAATCTCTATATTCCTCTCTATATAATCCTCCCAAGGATCCCTAAGATCCCAAAAATCCCCTCTTAAGCCTCTCCTATGCCATTAGGATCACACTTTTATGTAAGGGATTTCTACCTTTCTCATTTTTGTCCAAATTTATTTATGTTGTCATTACCTATTGTATTCAATTAAAAATTTTGGGGTATGATTTAAAACTTCTCTTATACTGCCCTACTTATTTTTGAATGATAAGAGACCACTTTCTCTTTCATTAATGCCTTCCATGGACACCATTTACCATGCTGAAACTCCGTAAGGGATTTCTCTCTCATAATTTACATTCTATTTATTGTTGTATAATATAAATATAAATTCCATTATATATATTGGGACATGTATCTATATGACCCCCTTAATTTCCATTTCATGTACACATGATGATACAACCCTTTATCTCTCATCCAACATTTTTATGAATTCTTATGTCACACCGTTCTGCTGCCTAAATTGCACCGCTATTTTCCCATCCATAGTCATTGTCTAGTGAATACCATGCACATTTATTAATCAAGGGCATTCACCTTTATGCACATTTACTTGTAGATTATAGAATTTTATTTATGAATTCCACATCCCTTTATCACTGAATAAATGGTTACGTTTAATAAATCCATGTTATATGATCCTTATGGCACACTAATATATGAAATGAAATGATTAAGTAGGGTGCTACCGAATAGCACTCCAATGTATTGGGTAAAGATATTTATCATTATATGTTATTTTAAATGAGGGTTTTCTCATACTAATTCAAGATAAATGATGGTTTACTCATGTTTTATGTACAATGAGCCTCATCTCATGCTAAAATCATGTTAAATGATATTGCCGCATTTCCATGTTATGATAATCATTCTATCTCATGCCTTTATGTTCATGTTTATATTATTCTCCATTGATATGACTATTTCACAAAATGTACTATATTCTTCTTGTTATGCCTTTTTACTTTCTTACTGGGCATTGTAGCTCACCTTTTTTTATACTTGTCCAAAGGTTATCCCATGCAATGCAAAGTACGATGGAATGTTGTGGTAATGTAAAAGATGTTTTCAAAAAATATGTCATGTTTTATGTTCAACGTTATTATTTCATGTTCCTAATACCCAAATAAACAATACCTATCAATCCTTAGAGTTTTCATAAGTGTGTGTTTAGGTAATAAATCTTGTTTATGAGTTTAATAAAGGGAAGGGTAATTATAGTTGGTATCAGATGATATGTTTAGTTATTTTGGGGATTAGGATTAGAAATGCCTAGTGAAAGGATTAGGGATAAGACTAAGTATAATAAAAACATCCCTAATTTTTTTAGTATTGAGTAAATATTTTATCAAGAAAATACATCCCTTTCAGGATATGGGCAGGTAGAGGCAGCTCTGGCACAAATATATCTATAAGTAAAACTCGAAAACACTGCATTGAGCTAGACTTTACAGGAACTAGTGCACAAAAATAGACATCGATTCATTCATGGTTATGAAACTCATAGGAGATATGCTTTGGTAAATTCGCGAGCTTATTAAGAACCATTGTTAAAGGAAAAAATTTCCCTAAGAATCTATGTTAGGAAGTAGATCATGGATAAAACAGTTTGAAGCCTATAATTTCATAAGTTAAGAAAATAAAAATAATTTATAAGTCATTAATTTTTGTCTTTGGATAACCCTTTATGTGTTACCTCTAACATTACTTTTATTTCATCCAATTTCCAGTAATAGGAGGACTCTTGCTAACAATCGATGCGAAGATCAATGTGACGACTCTTCTAATGAGATTCCAAATCCAATGGAAGTGGTAATCGAAAACTTTGTCATGATAATATCTCAGTTAACTCATGTTTTGAATTGAAACATGGTTTAATAGGATCATTCAACCCCCCCCCCCCCAAGAATTAACATGTTGTAACCGAGGGATTCATGTGACAAAGGCCTCTTATTTTTAATGGATCTTTTGTTCCCTCAATTTCTGAACAATTAATCAACTCCATTGAAAATATATTCTCCATACTTTAATGTTCCAAAAAGGAGAAGGTTCTTATAACTTCTTATTGTATGGAGGGAGAATATTATCAATGGTGGACATTGATAAAAATTACAAATCCTGAGGAAGAGACCAATGCGTTAGAATGGAAGGATTTCCAGAAAAAAAATTTCGATAAATATTTTCCTCGCACCCTCTGACATAAGATGAAAAGGGAATCCCTTTACTTCAAGAAAAATGGTGCTGAATCCATCGGAGCATATGAGGAAAACATCACAAGGCTTTCACGATATGCCTTCAGCTTTCTTATTACCCCCGAATGCAAGGTTGACTGCTTAATTGGTGGGATAAAACCAAGACTACCGAAAGCCTTAGAGATCTGTTACTTCGAGTGCTATGAGTAAATTTCCCAATGTTCCCTCAAGGATCAAATGAGGATCGAAATGGGGATAAGAATAATAATGGGGACTTTAATTCTAGTATTCTGATGGATAAATGCAATGGTGAAAAAAAAATCCAGCACCCCACTTGCTAAAGGTGCCGAAATAAGCACCCCGAAAATTTATTGAAGGGGAAAAGGAAATGATTTTGTTGTGGAAGAGAAGGGAACATGGCCATTAAAAAATGATAAGAAAAAAATATGGCTACAAAAGAGTAGAGGAATGCTCTGTTAGCCCCTCACTGCATTGTTAATTGCTTCAACTACAAAGAACCTGGGAAATTTGAAAACCAATTCCCTATGGCAAGGGTTTTCGAAGGAAACCAACAACCTCTAAGATAGAAAGTGTGTGATTTTGTTATCACTACTGCCGATGTGAATTCAGAAAAAAATTTGATGATTGGTACGCTTGTTATTAATTCAAAAATAGTGAATGTAATTTTTTGATTCTAGTTCTACACATTATTTTATATCCCAAAAGTTTAGTAGAACAATCCCTACACCACCAAAAATCAGGGAAGTTAAGATGTATGTGAGAATGGAAAATGGTGCAATCATTGCATCTCATGAATATAACTCATCCCCTATAATAATTTGTCGATTAAACTTATCAGAAAACCTCGCCATACTCCCTCTAGTGTAATTTGATGCAATTATTTTCATGTATTGGATTTCCATATATAGAGCCAACATAAATTTCCATGAGAGGGAAATCACTCTCCATATGGTGAATCGACCCCCAATTCTGTAAAAGATCAAGGAGGAGGATAAATATTATTTAGCACCATCATCTCAATCATGGATATTACTGCCCTATGAGAACCTGTATATCACTCAGATGGTTGAGTCTAGGGAAGAAACCATCCATGAAGACATGCCTATTGTGATGGAATTCTCTGAAGTGTTTCTCGAGAAATTTTCTAGTCTTCATCCTTGAAGAGATGTTGAATTCTCAGTTGATCTTATACCTAGGGTGTTCCCAATTTCCATGACTCTATATAGAATGGATTTTTGTGGATCATGAGTAGTTGAAGAAACAACTACAGGAGAAGCTGGATAAAAGGTTTATACTCCCAAGTTCTTCACCATGAGGTGCGCCAGTTCTCTTCATCAAGAATAAAGATGGGTCAATGAACCTTTGTATTAAGTATCATGAGATCAAAGAAGTCATGAAAACGAAAATTAATCCTCTTCCTTGAATTGATGACTTGTTATATCAAATAGGTGGATCATAATACTTCCCCATTGTGGATTTCTACTCAGGATATTACCATGTAATGGTGGAGAAGGAGGATATACCCAATATTGCTTTTTATACAAGGTACGAGTACTATGAATTCATAGTATTGCCTTTCGGACACACCAATGCTTTATAAATATTCATGGACTTGATGAATATATTTTTTAGATATTACCTTGAAAATTTTGTGGTAGTATATATAGATAATATTATAATATACTCCAAAAATAAGGAGGATCATCTAGGCATTGCACTAGGGACTTTGAGAATAGAGAAGCTCTATGAAAAATACAGTATGTGTAATGCCCCGACCCCAGTTACCCAGAGTCGGTGCATTATTTTAATACATTTTCACGATTACAAGGAATCATGTCCCGAAGGACCAATCGGTTTAGCCATCTTGTAAAATAGATTACATGCATGAATGTTACATTACACTTTATAACATACAAAACAACATAAATAATCATTTACGAATTCCATTATTCCCTTGGCTTAAACCTTCATATCAATCACAATACACTTCTTGGATTCCTGGGAAAAATAAAACATAGAAAGGGGTGACCTCAGATGCTCAGTAAGGATAAAAATATAGCAGAAACTTTAATAAATAATCATATACATTTATGGAAATTTATAACTTAAATAAAAGACTTTTAAACTTGAACTTCATCATAATATTGAAAAAATAAAATAAAATAATGCCATTTACATTTTCACATGGATAATCTACTTTTCAAATAATCTCATGCAATATCACTAACCGCTTTCATAATTATGGTATGCATAATGCAAGACTATCATAACCACATAGTCAAGGCTTTGTTCCAAGAATATGAATAAGATTTTGTCAAGGCCTAGTGCCAAGACACTAGTTTGTCTCATGAGACCTACCGATGCATCGAGGATATATAGCAGGCTCCACCTGTCACTTATTATGTCCAGTGCATTCCTCAAATGAACAGGTTTAAACATAACATAAACCAGTACAAAAAACCGTTGTTTAGCGGAGGTTGTTTAGCGGCAGTTCTAGGAACTGCCGCTAAACCTTTTGTAAAAAATGTTTCACGGCGGTTTATAATAAACCGCTGTGAAACGTTGGTTTTTTTTAACACCCGACCCTCCTTCCCCTGCGACCCCGGCCCCCTGCTTCCCCCGACGACCCCGAGACCCTGACCCTGGCGACCCCGCGCGACCCCGGCGACCCCGGCAACCACGTGACCCCGCGACCGCCGGCCCCCCGTGACCCCGGAATCTGCACCATCTTCCCCTCTAGGTAGGGTTTTGTTTCTACTTCTATAGTTTTTTTTGGTTTTACAGTAGGTAGGTTTTTAGTATATAGTTTAATATGGGATTCATATGAATGTGTATCCTAGAATCCTTTCTTATTGTGGATTGATTCATCCATATCTGCTTCGATTTCATATATTTTTGATAGGTTAATATCGAAAGGAGTGTGAGATTAGAGCACCTTCAATTTTATTTCAATGATAAAACACATTTTATTAGGATGATAAAATTTATAATCTCTGAACATTTAATGTTTTCATTCCACATGGGGAATATCCTCCTGTATCAGGGTTATCGACCATCCGGCTATCTCAATTCACATCATCACATTCAATTTATTTGTCAACAAATATCTAAAATGTAGAGTATCTAACATGTTTTGATCTCTTTAAACCATAGGTAGTTTCGAAAATAATGGGGTAATATCTAAGGTAGTATGTCTCAAGTGAGAGGTATGAAATGTTGGAATAAATTAGTCCATTCACCCAAACCCAAGAAATGGTCTAGTTGTTCAGTAATAAAGGTGTTGATCATGTTCCCTCAGAACCATGTCTAAGGAATATCTGCATGTCCCATATCAGTAATCCCTATCCTCATTTTTGTATGATGGAACTACATCATGGAGGCGTGGAATGTACTATCACCCTATTTATTTTTAGAATAGAACATAATTTTTTAATGTCTCCTATGTACCAAACCGTTCCAAAAAAATTGTCCCATAGGCTTGAAGAAGATTCCATGAATTCTATTTGTCACTATGATAATGACATCTATGAAGACCAAGAAAGTACCAAGAAGGGGTGTTATAATGGTGAATAGAGGTGACAATGTGGTAGGAAAAGAATTATTAGATTCTATCATTAATGTATTCATTTAAAATAAGTAAAGGGACACCAGAGTAGCCATTGAAATTGATATGCAAGAACCCATGAAAGTTATCTAAGTTCCCAATACCAATCATGTACTTGAATTCGAATATGGATTCAGACTACAAAACCATATCACAGTGGCTTGAAGTGAAACTATTCTAGATAATTTGAACTGATCCTATGTTTCCAAGACCATGATAGTTATAGTATAAGGTTCTCATTATTATTGGTGGGGATGTTTAATGATAGCCTCCACAATTATAATTTAATGAATGGTTCCATCCTCTACCACATTCCACCTTTTGGATGGTCTCTCATTAACCAATGGATACCCCATACACTATTTTGAACCATTTCATTGTGTTGAGTTTTGTTCACACCCTGTAGCCCCTCTCAATCTTCTTTTCCACATCTATTATTTTAAATTACACTAATGATTATTTTACTGGTTTTGTTTCATTATAGGGCGGTATGTAAAGGTGTAATGAGGCCTTGGGGGATAGCCCTATATAGTGGGTCTGTAGGGATCTTCTAAAAATTGGTTATGGATGTTGATTTATTTGGAGCTAACCTATTAGGATTTGATACTGAATATCACACCTTTCCTCAAAGCATATAAAGTTATCCCTATGGGATATTTCAGTCATGGAAGATAGTTCCACCTAAACCACATAATCATTCAATGGACTGATTGAGAAAATATCCATCCTGCTACCATTAGATTCTATTGAATGAGAATGGTATTAGTATTCCACTATTTGAAATTTTTATTCTTCACCAGTTGGTCTCTATTTCTTATTGACTCAGGCATTCATAATGTATGTTTTAAACCTTCAAAAATCATTCTATTCAATGTGATTATTCTACCCTGATGTTTAAACATTTGAGAATCATTTTAAATGTTAAATAAATTATGAAATTATATTCTTCTGCACCTTCCAATTTGGGTATGAATCTCTTTTGGATACCCTAAATACATAACATTAGATTCTCCTTTTGTAATGTCTTATCAAAACCATGGTCATTTTCATAGGATATTAAACTTCGTTAAACAATGGTCTAAACATCATGACCATAAAATTAATGTCCCCCTCCCCTCCATCATGCCCCTCCCCTCCCCTCCCCTCCCACCTGCCCAACATTTTCCCCCAGCCCAGCACCCCCCCAGCCCCTCCTCTCCCCTCCCCTCCCCTCCCCTCCCCTCCCCTCCCCTCCATCCTGCCCATCCACAGCCCCTCCCCTCCCCTCCCCCCTACCCAACATTTTCCCCCAGCATCCCCCCTACCATCACCCTCCCCTCCCCTCCCCTCCCCCTCCCCCTGCCCAACAATTTCCCCCAGCAGCCCCCCTGCCCCTCCTCTCCCCTCCCATCCCCTCCATCCAGCCCAGCCCCTCCCCTCCCCTCGCCTCCCCTCCAACATTCACAGGCCATGCCCCCTCCCCTCCCCCTGCCCCAACAATTTCCCCCATCAGCCCCCCCCCCCCCCACCTTGGCCAACCTTTTCCCCCTACACCCCCTCCCCCCTTCCAGAATCCTCCCCTCCCCTCTCCTCCATCCTGCAACTCCCCTCCCCTCCCCTCCATCATGCCCCTCCACGCCCCTCCTCCATTCCAAACATTTCCCCCCAGCAACCCCCTCCCCCTTCCCCTCTTCTCCCCTCCCCTCCATCCTACCCAGCCTCTACCTCTCCCCTCCCCCTGCCCAAACATTTCCCCCCAGCAGCCCCCTCCCACCTTCCATCACCCTCCCCTCCCCTCCCCTCTAACATGCCTCTCCCCTCCCCTCCCACTGCCCAACATTTTCTCCCAGCAGCCCCCTCCCCCCCCCCCCCGCCCCTCCTCTCCCCTCCCCTCCCATCCCCTCCATTTTGCCCAGCCCATGCCCCTCCCCTCCCCTCCCCCCCTACCCAACATTTTCTCCCAGCAGCCCCCTCCCCCCTGCCATCACCCTCCCCTCCCCTCCCCTCCAACTTGCCCCTCCCCTCCCCCTCCATCCTGCTCAGCCCCTCCCCTCCCCTCCCCTCCAACATGCCCAGCCCCAGCCCCTCCCCTCACCTCCCCCATGCCCAACAATTTCCCCCAGCAGCCCCCTCCCCCCTGCCATCACTCTCCCCTCCCCTCCCCTACCCTCCCCTCCAGCCTGCCCAGCCCCTGCCCCTTCCCTCCCCTTGCCCAACCTTTTCCCCCAGCATACCCCTACCCCCTGCCATCAGCCTCCCCTCCCCTCCCCTCCCCCTCCCCTCCAACCTGCCCAGCCCTGCCTATATGCTAGAATGTTTACATTACCAAAAAAATGGGTAAAAACTGTAAAAGAAACAGATGTTTATAAGATAAGATGGTGTGCCATTTAGAGCCAGACCCCTTTAATCATTTCAGGTTTGTAATCACCTGAGATGTTAAAAATAATGTACACTAAAAAGTGAAACACATTATAGATAGTAAATATAGCAGGTTGGTTAAAATATAAAGGTTTAAACATCCAAAATGAATTGAAGTAGATGTCAATGCTCATGTATTCTTCCAATGAATATCAACTAAACCTGCAATATGAAATTCACTGCATGAATATGATTATCTTCCAATGGGAAATTGATGAATCTGAATATAATAGTACACAATTAAGAGAATATTTCAGTAAAATGTCCTGCTAAATAAAGATGTTATTGTTTTCCACTGTAATTTTCAAAAAGGATTATTTAGTTTCTATTCTGACCTAGAATACGTGTTGATTTGTTGATGTTAAATCATTTTCAATATCAGACACCATCATAGGATTCTGGAATCACAATCTTCCTTCATTAATAGTTTTTCAAGGGACAGTGGAAGCAGTTAGGTAGTTGAACAAATTGAGGTGATCCTCAATTATCTTAGGGAACTTAATACTTTTGTGAGTGAGAATTTTTTAGATCTGGATTTATAGTTTTAGTAGAGTCTTGTGGGAGTCAGTGGTACCTTCTTAACTTCATGAATGTTTGAATTGGAATCTAATCAGATTTATTTTCTTAATGGTTATTTCCTAAGGGAATGAATGTAGAGAAATAGACTGAGCTCATGAGACTTTTTATTGGTGACAGATCCGTATGGGAGTATGTCAATAACCTTTCAAGGTTTGTTATATATTCTCCAAAGATATGGGTCATCAATTATGAGAAAGATCATTTCTTTGGTCATGGTCTTCACCCAGACCTTGGTACATCTCTACTTTCTTTGGGCATAACATCAATTTTGGAGGTTGCCACTAGGGACATGTGAATGGAAGCAAAATATTCTTGGAAATCGATGGTTGTTCATTCCTTAGTTTTATCAGGTATGCAACAAATTAATAGTTGGAATGAAGAGAATCCAATGTGCAAGGAGTAGAGGCAGGACGAACCATAACATGATGAAAAGGCCCATACTTATAGAAATAATTCATCGATTTTGTGTTTCCAGTTTAGGGACTTTGAGGAATTTTGAGACCCATTTCTTGATATATAATTGAATTTTTCTCTATTATGGAAATTTTTTTCATCATTAATTGTTTTTGATGATGGGGTTATAAATGATGTATCATGTTTGATTCCTTGTTTTTTGTGTAGGAACATTGTGATATACAAGGATAAAAGATGGATCACATTAACGAGGAACACACCTCAGTATGTTTAGGGTTTGAATGAGTTTTTAGATTTTTCAATTTCTAATCGATCAGTTGAAGGGAGAATAAAATGTCCATGTCCCAAATGTAAATATAGAACATGGTTGAAGAGAGGTGAGGTTTATGAACATTTAATACTGAAGCAATTCACTGCTCAATATTTGTGTTGGATTTGGAATGGAGAATCGAACGTTACAGAAAGATTGAGCACTGATGTTAATCCGCATAATGAGGTCCCAAGTTCGTCGACAATGGAAGATGAAATGAAAAACCTAATAAATGATGTATTCGGCACTGCAAGACACAACTATAAGCATCAAAACATATCAGAATAACCAGAAGAGGGTGCTACAAATTGCAACGTGACAAGTGATGTTTTTGAGACTGTAACACATGCAGATCAAGATTGTCACATATCATTGGATCCTCCTCTTGATTCTGTGGAGCCAAATGTAAGAGAAAACTTCATTGAGGAAAATGTGTCTCATGATTTAGTTGATGATGGAAATCAAGAATTGTATAGTGGGTGTTTGAAATATTCAAAGCTTTCATTTTTGCTAAAGTTGTACCATATCAAATGTCGATGTGGAATTACAAATAAGGAAATGTCCATGATATTGGAATTGATTCGTGATGCATTTCATGAATAAAAAATCTCAGAATATTTTTATGTTATGAAAATAGTTGTTAACAAGATTGGTCTGAATTATACAAAAATACATGTGTGTCCCAATGATTGTATTCTTTATTGGGGAGAGGATTCAAGTAGACAGAATTGCAATAAATTTTCTTCTTCTAGATGGTAGGCAAAGGGTGATGTTGGAAGTCTGAATGAACATAATTTCATGGAGAAGAAGAAAAAGAGCACACCGGTAAAGGTTTTACACTACGTTCATTTGAAGCCTGAATTGCAAATATTATTCATGTCATCGAAAGCCGCCTAACACATGAAGTGGAATTCTGTAGATAATATCAATGATGGGTTAATGAGACATCCATGAGATTCCCAATCATGGAAGACATTTGATTCATTACATCTCAATTTCTCAGCCGATCCTAGGAATGTTTGATTGGGATTGGATGCCGATGGATTCAACCCATTTGGGACTTTGAGTACCAATTATAGCATTTGGCCAGTTGTTTTGATCCCTTATAATATGCCTCCATAGATGTGTATGAAACAATCATGTTTTATCCTTTCGATGATTATTCCTGGAAAACAAATGCCCGGAAATGATATTGATGTATACTTGTAGCCTTTGATTGAAGAATTATAGAATTTATGGAGAAACGATGTTGAGACATTTGATGCTTCTTCTAAAACAATGTTCAAAATGCATGCTGCTTTAATGTGGACCATTAGTGACTTCCATAGGCTTGGGAATTTATCTGGTTGGAACACTTACACGAGTTTCGCTTGTCCTGTTTGTAACATTGATTTTGAGCCCAAACGGCTAACTCACAGTATAAAATGGTGCTTCTTGTGTCATCGAAGATTTCTCGATGTATCTCATAGATTTCAACTGAACAGATCAAAATTTAATGGTTCCATTGATCGTAGACCACATCCAAAGTTGTTAAATGGTTTTGAAATATTGGCATAGCTTGAAAATATTGAAACAGAATTTGGGAAGGTTAATCATTTGAATGATAGCAGAAAACGGGTACGAAGTGTATCGTCAAGCGAAACCGGAACACAACAATGGAAGAAAAAAAGTATATTCTTCAAAATTCCGTATTGGGAATTTAATTTGTTGTGGTATAATCTTGATGTGATGCATATTGAGAATAATGTCTGTGACAATTTTATTTTTACATTTCTTAATGACCATGCATAGTCGAAGGATCATCTCAATGCTCGCAAATACTTACAAGCAATGAACATAAAACGTGATCTCTGTCCAGATGAGAATGGAAAGTATCCTCCGGAAATTATTGCAATGAAAAAAAGGGATAAAGATACATTCTTTCGAATGTTAAAGAATGTTAAGGTATTTGATGGGTATTCAAGTAACATCTAGGGGTCTGTTGACTTGAAGAATTGTAAGTTACATGGATTGAAAAGCCACGATTCACATATTTTGTTACAACAGTTACTACCATTGGCATTGCGTACATTATTACCTGAAAAAATTACTGCTGTTGTACTCTAGTTCTGCACATTTTTCAGAAAACTATGTGAGAAATCTCTACATCCATTTCATCTTGACATCCTCCAGGAGAGGTTTGTATTGACCCTTTGCGCAATGGAAATGATCTTTCCTCCGTCCTTTTTTACTGTAATGATGCATTTAACTGTGCATTTGGTTGAGGAAGCTAAATTAGGAGGCCCCGTTCATTATCAATGGATGTATCCAATTGAGAGGTACTTTATTTATATGTTTTTCAGTTAAGTAAACAATTTTTGGTACATAATTAATTGCATAATTATGTTTATTTTATTTCACATATATCTTGGGCATTTGAAATCATACGTGAGAAATAAAGCTAAACCAAAAGGCTCAATTGCTGAAGGCTATATGGCTGAAGAGTGTCTTACCTTTTTTCCTCGATACTTGGATGATATTGAGACAAAATTTAATCGAGTTGAACGTGTTGACGACACATCGACTCAATCTAAAATACATCAGAGATTCAAAATATTTCCTGCTATTGGCCGATCAGTTGGGAGGACATCAAATGTGACACTAACTGAATTGGAATTATTACAGGCACATAGATATGTGCTGCTGAATAGTGAAATTGCAGATCCATTTATTGAAGAGTTGAGGATAGAAACAAATAGATGAATGAGAGGCCGAACACACAAAGAGAATGATATAACGAAATCTGTTAATAAAGAGCTTGTATAATGGTTTTCACGACGTGTAAGTTCATAAATATTGAAATAAATACGAATATTAGTTTGACACATACATTCTTTAAAAATAATAAAGAATATTTCTTTTTTCAGATCATGAATACTAATACTCGAGCAGAGGTATCAGAAGATTTGATGTTTATTGCTAGAGGTCCTCTAAAAGAAGTTAGATAGTTCAATGCTTATAATGTGAATGGCTTTAGATTTCGTACAGTTGATCGAGAAGTGGGTTTGAGAACACAGAATAGTGGTATATTTACATTTGCTGAAGTGGAATACTATGGAAAGATACATGATATTATAGAATTAAACTACCGTGGAAATTTTTCGGTTGTTTTATTCAAATGAAAATGGGTCGATATTATCAGAGGCGTTAAAAGAGATTCCTTGCAATTTACTTCTGTGAACTTCTCTCGCTTGATGGATGTTGGTGATCATGAACTACATGATCCATATATCTTAGCATCGCCAGAAAAAAATGGTATATTATGTGAATGATGTTGCCGATGAAGGGTGGAGTGTAGTTGCTCACGTAATACAAAGATAATTGTATGATATGGGTGATGAAGTGGAAAATTTGACCTCTGAAATTGAATTTAATGAGCAACAGGAAGTAGAATTATTTGTCCATCATGATATTGAAAATATTAGTCTAGCAAGGATGAATGAAGTGGATGAAGCAATGGAGCAGGAAACCGACATGATTGAAAGGGAAAATTATTGTATGTACAATTATTTATTTATTCAGCAACCACTTGTTTCATTTATGCAGTCATTCATTATCATTGTTATATATATTTTGTCTATTATTACTCCATCTGTTATCATTTTTTTTCTGTATAATTTTTTTGAAATATATATTCTGAACATAATTTTATTTGATTAAATGACAGGAATGCCAAGGAAGAAGCGTTACATTATTTCATCCAGTTCTACGACAGATGACTATCCATCTGGCTCCCTCCCCATGACATCTGATGCACCAGCTGCCGACACCCCTGCACCATCTCCCCCTACACCATCTCTCACACCATTTGTGGATGTCCCAGTAGAGGCTGAGTCATCGACTCCCCCTTCAGGATCCTCAGTATTGGGGCAACGACACGCCCCTTCCAGTTCATCCAGGACATACTGGAGTGTCACTATCATAGGTACAAATTTTAATTAAATAAATTTATTGCATTTTGTTTATAATAATTGTTTTCTCATTGAAGATGAAAAAAATGCAACTGTGGAGAATTTTTTATTCAGATGCTTGGATTCTGAATGGTGAGAAGATTGTTGTGCCATTTGATTCTTACGGGGTCCCTACGGATGATGCCGCAGGGTTGCTTGGCCAGATTCTAGGCCAGCTGGAAGCGGAGCCCATTTCCCTTCCCATTTCATATGACGATTGGAGACATATGCCTCCAAGCTGGAAAAATGAAGTGTTTTATTCTCAAATCAAGGTAAATTTATTACATTATGGTTTAATTTAATGTCATGTTACTAATATGTTCAAAATGAATTTCTGTATACTGATGTTCTTCCACTTTACCGTTGCAGATGTGATAGCACGAAAGTGGATGTTGAAAATTCTAGGTAAGAAGTGGAAAGATTTTAAATGGAGATTTTGGGGTGATGTCAATGATGCTTAGTTGACCACGCTGCAAATGTATGGGAATCTACCCAGTGGGGTACCAAAAGAGCAATGGAATGTGTTTGTTGACATGCATCGGGATCAGAAGCGGATGGTATTGAAATATATATATATTTTATTATATTATCCTCATTTTACATTTATACATGTATATGAAAAGGACATGAAATTAAATACATCATTATTAAATTGAATTTTATTTATTTCAGGATCTATCAAGACAGGATGCATCAAACCGAGTGAAGCAAGTCATCCCGCACACTACGGGCTCAAAAAGTTTTTCTAGAAATCAATGTTCATTGGTAATATTTTAATTAGTTTAAATATTTATAAGACAGTATTATCTGTTTAATATATTGAATTGTTGATTTATCATTGATTAATTCTGTCACAAAGTTTAGGCCATGAAGCATCCATAACTGAACTGTGGTTGGATGTTCACAAGAAATCAGATGGATGTTTTGTTAATGAGCCTGCTAAAGAATTTGGGATATGAAGTCAATTTTTATCATAATAACTTCTTATCAATTTTTTCCGTGTTAATATATATTTATATTTGATTTATAGGTCAAAATTAAAGAACTATGGGATGCCAATCCTGCGCATTCCTACTCTGTCTCCCACGATGACCCAGTTGCTAAAGTCCTTGGGAAGGAGCATCCTGGGAGAGTGTGCAAGATGAGTTTGGGACCTGTTCCATATGAGGCTTTTATTAGGCCATCGGGGATAGCTACTACATCTACTCTTGACTTTAGTCATGCCGGATATGCTAAGAAAGAGATTGTTTCTTTACGAAACACAGTTCACCAGTAGGGGATCAGATATCTGCATTACAGAAAGAGTTGACTGAACTATGTCAGCAGATGAGCAGATATGCCCCTCGTGGGAGTGCATCGATTGGTGGTATGCAGGTAAATCACAGAAAATCAAAATCATTTAGTTTTATAACTTTCATTTGTTTTATGTTTTAATATAAATATGTAACCGTATTTAATTTTCAATATAATGTTCTTACAGGTGATAGCACAAAGTGGAAATGAAGTTGGAGAGGGTAACGATGCATCATCGGACCCTGAGTAGTTGTACTATTGATGTGTTGAACAAAAATGAAAACAGTTGGTTTGTATATGTAACATTTGTAGCACATAGTTTCCACAACACATTTTCATGTCCTAAAATTTCCTTGATTTCTCACATTTCTTTTTATGAATTTTATTGATTTATGATGTTTGTTTTTATGCCTTCATTTCTCGAGTGTGGTATAAATCATTCCATTTAGGTTTTTGTTTGAATTGGTAGTGGAGATTTTGGATGACTATGAGTTAAACCCATTGTTGATGTGTTGAACAAATTGGGTCATTTCATAATGATCAAGGGGATAGTGTTGTGGACACTTTGCTGAGGCCCATTTTTGAAAATGTCTGATTTAAGCGTCAAAAGTATATAAACATGCTCTAGCTCTTCTAAAATGTCATGAGAATGTTTTAATCTAGGGTGGTTCACTAAGATATAGGTGTGAATGAGGGGTGATAAATTAGCATAAGTCCATGAATATAGGCAAGAATACTTTATAAATTAAAATATAAGCTCAAAGATGGATGTCGACTTGATGCAAAATTGGTATGTCTTATAAAAACATGAGTTTTATGAAAAGATCTTCTACCAAATACTTCAATATTAGGATGGTTACAATGGACCATTTCCAACCATAACTGTTATTATCACTAAACTGTTACTGCATGACTTGAACTACATTCCCAACACAATTTCCACTTAATCATGGTCTGTCTAGTAATTATTACCTATCATTATATCCTTGAATTATTTATATTATGATTCTCAATTACATTTTTTGATTCATTACAAGATATCCGGTCATGAAACTTTAATTACTGGAATTCCAGAACATTCTTCTTTTCCATTCATGACTATTCATTCTACAACCACTCTCCCAAAGGTTGCATTTTCCATGACCTGTGTGATTCTCCCCACCATATAATTTTAATATTCATCATTTTAATAAAAATAGGAATCTAATTCCCATGAAAAACACTATGTCCACCACTAAACATGGTTTCTGGATGTGAGTCAACATAATTATACCATGTTCCATCATGGCAATCCATCCTTTTCATACGCTGAAGCCCCATCTGGAACTAATATTCCATCCTTGAAGAACCTATGGTTCACTTCCTACCACATAGATTTACATCATCCACTTAATAATAAATAGAAATTGTCTATTCATAATCACATGTATTATGAAATCCTCATTCCATGCGCTCACATTAAATCAACATCAATAACTACATCATTAACTTTAACCAAGATTGATGATGTTATAAAACTCGATCCTCTTACATAGTCATCCATAGAACTAGGATAACATAGATTTTCTACAAAAAACTCTGGTCTACATCACTCACAACAACGTAGTTAATACCTAGGTAACCTCACTCATGGAGTGATCGGTTAACACAACCTTTTTAGATCCAAAAACCCTAAACCAAGTAGTAATGTGATAATACCTCTCAAGGTGTTACCTGTGATTTCATCCCTCAAACTCTCAGAGACTAGAAATTTTTTCAGAAAACACCACACAACTCTCTCCACCAAACCATAGTTAAATAAGAAATTTATATGATAATGACTACTAAATTGATGTTACATCAATGAAATGGGAACACCCATTTCATATAATTCATAGGACCAATGACACTATGCATTCTTGGTATTTTCTAGCCTACTCAAAAAATCAAACCTAAGGGTCACGTTATCCTACATAACCATTTAACATGGATGATGACTTCTTGAGTCATACACCTTTGATATTAAACTCAAAAAACTAACTAAACTAAATAAAATTAGATTGGCATGTCAGTCCCACTAATCTCAAGCATTAAAGATGCTCATAACACCTCGAAGTTTTACTTATCTCAAGATCGCCTACCAACTTGGGGAATAATTCCACAACTAGAGTCCTAATCAATCCCAAAATACATTAAAAAACACATTCTATGACCAAAAACTAAAAAGATGCATCCAATGATGCTTAATATCTCCAAGGATGCTAGAAAAACTAGGTTAACCCCTCACATAACATGAGGAATCAACTCTAATTCTTGGTTTGTTCTTAAAAGGTCACTAGAATCTCCCACCTAACCTATATTCCAACATAAGAAGATGTAAACTAAGACTCACTAGAAATATCCACATTCCTATAAAAGCTATATCCAAATGTAACTCTAAAACTATTCCAACAATAGGATTTTTTATAACAATATATTTCTAATGTGTTATTTAAGCTATTTCATCAGTTCAAATTTATTATAAGTATTAACAGCGGGTTTTAGGCCACAAAATCAAAAACAATCATTATATAAATGGGATGGTACTAATATAACTACTAATTCATCAATTGTCAATTTCTATAAGTAGAGTGGAATCGCTATGGATGATCTATCCTAAGAAAGTGAAGTTATAAGATTTAGTGGAATCCAGTTTGGGATGTTACAATGTTGTATCAATGGAGTTTTATCTTCCTAGTATTTACTATTTAGGATATTGTATACATGAGTGTGAGGAATGCATTGGAACCTTTGATTGTTTTTTCTAGTTTTAATTGTTTTTCAGGGAATTGGTGCAGCAGAATCCAAGAATTAATTTTTTTATTTTGGATAGCTTTTCTCAGCGGTTTTAATCGTCGCGAAATGTATACTGGCGGTGGTTATAACCGCCACTAAATAAGAGCATCGTGGCTGCCTCATTCCGTGGAAGTTTACCTGAATTTAGCGGCGGTTTTACTGCCGCTGGAAATTGAGTTTACTCGCGGTGGTTATAACTGCCGGGAATAAAGAGATATCCAGGGCTCATAAAAACTCAGCTGAATTCAAGAAAACATCCGTGAAATGAGGCACCTACGACACTTTCCTAAAACCACCGCTAAACATTAAAAACTGCCTCTAAAAGATTGATGAAACCCTATTAGGCGGCGGTTTCTGTAAACCACCACGAAACGACGATTCTGTTGTAGTGAACATTCGTATTAAAACTAGAATACAAAATGTCAATACTTTCTCCATAAACCCTGAATGGTATAGAAATAACACATCCATAGTCAAACATATTACAAAACCTTCAATACAATATGGATGTTTTGTATCATAATAAATCAACTTCATATAGTCTTAAAATCCATCAAAGGATGTTGACATAGATGAAATCAATACTATTTGAGATAAATATCTCTTTTTTGAAATCATTTAAAAGTTACACATTTATAAATGACGTAATTTAAAAGAGATTTTTTAATCAAAGTGTCCCATACCACTTTGAAACTTTTGAAAAGAAGTATCATTTCAAAAAATTCATGTCCATATAAATAAATCCTTAAAATCATTTTGAAAACATGGACATTAATTAAAAATATTTAGACAGATAAATATTTAAAACATTTAAAATTATGATCTTGATAAAGAGTACCTTTCACATATCCTTAAAATATTCATTTTAAAATCATTTTTATGAAAAATGTACTTGGATGATAAAAATGTCCCAGTAAATACTTACACATTAACAATCTCATATAACAATGAGATTGAGGAATTAACCCTTACCTTGTACATTTCCTTGGTTGAGGGTTGTTTAACCTCCTGTATAATGGTGAAATAATTTTTTTAAATTATACAAGAATCATATATGTTAATATGATATCATATATGATCTTTTAACATTTCTTTGTTAATAATATCTTAGTATTATCATCGTTTCGGGTGTTAACTTACTTGTTTTATTTTATATGTTTTGTTACATAAGATATGTTTGTTAGGGATAGGTTGTATCTTAATCATATTCATAACGATATCAAGTACTTAAAAATTATTTTTAATCATTAAATGAGAATTATACTTGAATGTATATGATGGGGAATGAATCACATCGTGTTCGTGGAGACGGTAGTCCGTACGTACGCACAAACGCTAATTCCATTTCATTTTTCATTTTAAAAAGAATATAAACCAAATGATACATAGGTATATTATTATTCCACTATAATATAATATCTTATATGTGTTACTTATGTTCATTAACACAATCCTTTATACGTTCCATGTATGGTATGAACGAGTCATATCACTTTGAGGGGGTGGTAGTCCGCACTTCCTCAAATGAAATTATCGTATATATATACAACATGAAACAAATAAGGGTATGCTATAAAATGGAATTACATAAGCTTATATATAAAATAAATATCATAAATATCATATTTAATTATAGTGCCATCATAATGGCCACCATGAGAGGCGGTGTGAGATAATTGAATGATCATCGTTTCGTGAGGCGTTTGTTTTCATCCACAGAAACATTATGTTCTTCACCCATTAGATGAAGGTGTGTGTAAGTGTAGTTAGAATAATTCTCATAACAATTAGCTAGTATATTTAGAATACTGGTTTTGTTACAAAATAAAATAATAAGAAGAGTTTAGGGGTTGGAGAAGTAAATTAAAAGAAAATAATCTAAGAGAAATTGTTACCTTTAATTTGGGTAACTCCATTTAGTTAGAACCAAAAAGGACTCTTGAAGTGCGTTCTTCCTAAGGTAAGGATTCTAGGAGGAGGAGAGGGATGTAGGGAGATTAATTGGTCAGAGTTTGGATGAGCCAAAAGGCTTGAGAGGTGTGAGGAATTGGTTAGAAGTGGTGTCCTTTTATAAGGGTGAGGAGGGGCTCTTTAGAAAAAACATAAAGTATTATTTTATGATAAATTCATATTCAGTTTATAATGGCTCCAAACTGAATTATTTAAAGTCTAAGGTATGGATGGGTTTAAAACCACTAAACCAATAGGTTCTAGAAAAGTTTGTGTCACTATTTTACCCTTATCTTTTAGATTTAACTCTTAGTTAAATAGTTTGACATTTACCATGTCTCTTTGTATTTTTATATTATATGGTTAATAAACATAAACTTCCAAGAGATCACCAAGTGGTTCATTAATGACATACCTATCATCATATAAGTTCTTTGGCCGAACCATAGAATTTTACGAATACTATATCAATTAATAATATAATATTTGTTTTAAAAACTCCTTTATGTCAATTTTGACACTATTTAATAAATGATTTTTGTTAAAGTGTTAATAAATTTATTGATTTGAACCAAATTTATTTAATCATTCCTTACATGTCATATTAACCAATAAAATTTGTGGAATTTATTAAAAGTCTCAAATTATATTTATTTGGGTATTTATAATATCAATTATTTTAATATTTCATTAATAAGGTAATTACTGCATCATCATTATGTCATAAATTACATAATTTATTTGATGTATAAAAAATACCATGATATAGGAAATATTATTAGCTTTCCAATTAATATTTATAGTAAAAAATATAACTTATATAACCCCATGTTAAAATTAATTTACTAAAAGATATTTGTTTGTGTCATTTTTGTCTTTACTTTAAATTAATTAATCTAAAGAGTCATTATCATTCTCAAGTGGCTCTATGGAGTCCCAAAATCGACCCAAGGATGACCATGGTCGACCATGACTCATCCAATAAGGTTAGGACATGTGTTATGGTAATTTTGAATTATTATAATATACTTTTTATCCTGAATTACCCTATTTACCTTCATCCGTGGTAAATAAAAGTCAACAGTTACTATTCACCAAAAATTATTTTTAGCTTATTGAACCACATTTTACTCCTTGATATTAACCGTGTCTCTCGGATTTTCGAAATTCCACTCATAGAAGCGGTAAAATTAATTTTTAGGTAAATTTGCAAATTATCCTAAGAGGTGGGTAAAAGACGGTGAAAAGTTCAATAAAATTTTTATATATCTAAAATTATTATAAACTGACTCCAATGAATTACATTGAACTTATATAGGTAGTATGTGTAACACCCCAAGATTTCATAGTGTGTTATTTCTTCAAAATAATTCAATAACTTGCACTACAAGCAACACCAAGTTCAAGCGCACCATGACTTACCAAACAAGCCGTTCAAAAAAGGTTATGAATAGTATTGAATAAATTTTAAACTTTATATAATCCTTATAATTTTAGAATCCATATTATGAGTTTCTTAGACATAATGTAAGAACAAATTCATTTTCAGTATTGCACTTTTACAAACTTTTAATAGTGAACCCTTTTTAAATCCAATATTTTAAACTTTTATATATTCAATTTGACTAAATAAATTTACTTTTTAGAATGAGGACATCAAAAATTTACAATGAAACATCCCAATCTTCCATGGTACGTTTCCCTTTGAATAATGCAATGGCGTGCATTGTACGCAACTTCGAGATTCTAACACACCACAACCAATTAAACTAGCCGTAATGAATAGTAATACCTACTTTTGGAAATTTTATAAATTTTATCTTTTTAAATGGACTTAATTTTTGGATTTGTAATATCGAAATTAGCTTAGGGTGAAATTTTGGTACTTTTCGGATAACTTTCATATTTTGATGAATAGTGAAAATTACTAAATTTTAATTAAAAACAACTTTTTTAATCGAAATAATTAATGGTGATAAATTCTGAATTTGAGGGGTTTTAAAGTATATTTAGAATATATTTTTACCATTTAATACAATTTTGTCCATTGGATGTAATTTCACATTTAAACCAGACATAAACAAGTTTCAATCTTTTGATAGTTATTATGTCTTAAAAACATGCTATTTGTTTTGATGACGGGAAATAATTTTTAAATTAATTAATGCAAATGATATGTTCTGAATTTGGTAAAATAGACATCATTTTTGAATTCATAATATCAAATATATCTTAGGCCTATTTTTAGGTATTTTTCCGGAAACTTTCATTTTTTGATGAATAGTGAAACCACTAAGTGGTAGTTAAAAAACTGAATTTCTCATAAAACATAATTTTATAGCTTCTGTGAGTGGAATTTCGAAAATTCGAGAGACACGGGTAATATCAAGTAGTAAAATTTGATTCAATGAGATGAAAATAATTTTTGGTGAATAGTAACTTTTTACTTTTATTTACCACGGTTAAATGTAAATAGTGTAATTAAGGGTAAAAATGATATTAATATTACCCTAACAGATGTCCTAATTCTATTGGACAAGAGTATCTCGACCAAAAAAAATCTTAGGTGTAAAATATTATCATTTAGGTGCACTTGAATTAGATTAGGACATTTATTATTATTTAATTCAAAGAAGAGTTAAAAGAGTTAAAATCAATGATTATTTACTAAAACATTTTTAATATAGGGGTATACTTAAGATAAATTCAATTGTAAATATTCATTAGAAATATAAAACAATTTCCTACAGAATGGTATTTTATTTATAAATATTAGACATTAATTAATTAAATTTATTAATGACACAATGGTGATGCAGTAATTACCTAATTAATGGAAAATTAGAATAATTGATATTATAAATACCCAAATAAATGTAATTTGAGACTTTTTATAAATACCAATAATTTTCTAGGTTAATATGACATTTTATTATTTATTTAATTAACTTTTTTATAAATAATAATTCTGTTATTATTTTTATAAAAAATCAATTATTGAATAGTGTCAAAATTGACATAAAAGAGTTTTTAAAACAAATATTATATTATTAATTGATATTAAATTCCTAAAAATCTAAGGTTTGGCCAAGAGACTTATATCATTATAGGTGTATCATTAATGGACCACTTGGGGGTCGCTGGTATGTATATAGTAAGTTTATTAACCATATAATATAAAAATACAAAGAGACATTGTAAAAGTGAAACTAATTAACTAAGAGTTAATACTTAAAGATAAGGTTAATATAATGACCCAAACCTGTCTAAATTATATTGGTTGACTGGTTTTAGACCCATCCCCACCATAAACTTTAAATAATCCACTATGTAGCCTTTAGAAACCGAATATGAATTTATTATAAAATAATATTTTTAGCTTTTCCAAAGGTACCCCTAACCCCTCTTATAAAAGGGCATTCCCCCTTCTCACTAATTCCCACATTCAAAGCCTTTTGGCTCGGCCAAAACCTACCCAAATACTCTCTCAACTTCCCTCAATACACCCTAGAGGCCTTAGTTTGATCAGAAATCCAACCTATGGATCCCTTTTGATCAAATCAAAAGGAAGAACCAGAAGAAGAGGTAATGTTTTCACCACCCTCTTTCAAGTTCCTTTCTACTTCAACATCTTCTTTCTTTGTTATTTCTATTATAAAATAATAACTCCCGTATCTTATATATACTGTGATGTTATTATAAATATGGTACAACCATATTCAGTATTCTATCCATCCTTTGAATGGCATGTCACCATACGTGTGTACGTACGGCTTACCGTCTCCATGTTGTGGTGTAATTGTCATTCAATAAATTAATATTTGGATGGGTATAATAATGATGTGTAATTCATGTAAATAATAAATATAACATGATAATTATTCTGTATATATAAAATACCATCCAATTATATATTATTTTAATATCAAAATAATGATATTGTCGCTCGTGCGTACATACGGACTACCGTCTCCACGAACGCGATGAGATTCATTCTCCATCGTAACCATTCAAGTATAATTATTATTTGATGATTAATAATAGTATATAAGGACTTTATATCATTCTGGATATGATTAAGATACAACCTATCCATTACAAACATGGCTTACATATCAAAACATATAAAAGAAAATGAGTAAGTTAACACCCAAATCAACGATAATACTAAGATATTATTAACAAATCAATGTTAAAAGATGATATATCATATCATATTAATGTGTATGATTATTGTATAATTTAATAACAATTATTTCACCATTATACAGAAGGTTAACCTACCCCCAACCAAGGAAATGTACAAGGTAAGGGTTATTTCACAATCTCTTCGTTATCCGAGGTTGTTTATATGAAATTATCTACTGGGACCTCTTTATCATCGACATCCGCGTTTCTTGAAAGTGTATTTCAAAACATTCTTACTATTTTACAGAATATGGGTTAAAGTCATTTATACCCTTTTTTGACTTTTTATAAGATGTTTATAAAGGAATATTTGCGTTGTTTTCCAAACAAGGTACTTTTTAACCTTTTCGACAGAATTAAGGTAAGAATATCTTTTTTTTCACTTATACGGCGGGTACGGCTATTTTCTGCCGTTATAAAATTTTTGAAGAATCCCATACAAGTTTATAAGGATATTATCAACGAAAATGTTTAATTTTATAATTATTTGACTTTTAAATGATTTCAAAATGAATATTTTATGATTTTCTGAAAGGTACTCTTTATCAAAATCAGAATTTTAAATGTTTTAAAGATTTATCTTTACAAATATTTTTAATTAATGTCCATGTTTTCAAAATGATTTTAAGGATTTATTTATATGGACATGAATTTTTTGAAAAGATATTTATTTTCAAAAGTTTTGAAGTGGTATAGGACACTTTGATTAAAAAATATCTTTTAAATTAATTCCTTAATAAATGTGTGACTTTTAAAAGATTTCAAAAAAATAGATATTTCTCTCAAATAGTTTTCATTTAATCTCTGTCAACATCCTTTGATGGATTTTATGTTTATTTGAAGCTGATTTATTATGATACAAAACTTCCATATTGTTTTGATGTTTTTGTGATGTGTTTGACTGTGGATGTGTTATTTTTATACCATTCGTGGTTTATAGATGTAGTATTTACCTTTCTTATACTTTTTTTAATACGAATGTTTATGTTATGTTTAAACCTTTTAATATAGGATTGCATTGGACTTAATATGTGACGGGTGGAGCCCGCTATATCTCCTCGATGCATCAGTAGGTCTCATGAGACAAACTAGTGTCTTGGAATAAGGCCTTGACAAAATCTTATTTGTAGTCTTGGCACGAGGCCTTGTCTATGTGGTTATGATAGTCTGTCATTATGCATTCCATCATTATGAAAGTGGTTATTGATATTACATGTGATTATTCGATTAGTAAAATATCCATGTGCATAATTAAATGGCATTATTTCATTTTATTTTTTCCATACTATGTTGAAGTTCAAGTTTAAATGTCTTTTTCTTTAGTTATACATTGCCTTAAATGTGTATTATTATTTATGAATGTTTCCTCTATATTGTTATCCTTACTGGGCATTTGAGATCACCCCTTTTCTATGTTTAATTTTTCCCAGGATGTGAAGAAGTAATTTATGAATGACCTGCAGGGATAGTATGAGGGGATAAGTGTGTGGACTATGGAGACTATATTGTTTTAGTTTTCATTTTATGATGTAATGTAAACATTATGAATATATCTAGTGTTTCCAATGCTACTAAACTAATCGGTCTTTCGAGACATGATCTTTCCTATGATCATGCCAATGTTACGTAATAATGCACCGACTCTGGGTGTCTGGGTTCGGGGCATTACAGTATGTTTTTATTTTTACATAAAATAAATTTAAATAAAATAAATAATTATTTAAATAAAAATTTGGTTTTAAACCACAACTCGGTGTTTTTCACTATTCATAAAAAATTAAAAGTTTTAAGGAAAATACCAAAAATTTACCCTAAGTTATTTTTAATATTCCTAATTTTATAATGATGTCTATTTTACCAAATTAAAAACATAGAAGTTTCATTTATTAATTTAAAATTAATTCCTACAGTCAAAACCAAAAGGCGTATTTTTTAGAAATAATAACAACCAAAAGTTTGACAGTTGTTTATGTCCAATTTCAAAGAAAAATTACTTATAATGACCATTATTGGATTAAATGGTAAAAATAAAATCTATTTATAATTACAAACCATTAAAATGTATAACTTAACAGTTAAAATTATTTTGATTTAAAAAGTTGTTTTCAGTTAAAATATAGTATTTTTTACTATTCACCCAAATATAAAAGTTATCAGAAAAACACCAAAACATTATTGAAACTAAATTCATATGTCCCGATTCTAAAGAGGAAGCTTATTTTGTAAAATTGAATTTATAAAATTTTCAATTATTGGATTTAAAAAGGCTTCACCATTAAAAGGCTGTAAAATTATATTTTTTGAAAAATATTTCTTTTATCTAAAAAAATGTATTTGTTCTTACATTATGTCTAAGAAACTCATAATATGGATTCTAAAATTACAAGGATTATATAAAGTTCAAAATTCAATTAATACTATTCATAACCGCTTTTGAACGGCTTGTTTGGTAATTCATGGTGTGCTAGAACTCGGTGTTTCATGTAGTGCATGTTAATGAATTACATTGAAGAAATAACGTACTATGAAATATTGGGGTGTTATATTCTTCCCTCATTCAATAAATTGCGTCCTCGCAATTTTATATTGTTTTCTGAAAATAAAAGGTTGAAAATAGAAAATACCTAGGTGGGAAAACTGACATCGGAAATTGGGTTAACAAAATTTATTCTTAAAAAGAGGTAAAGAGGAATGAAAAAGTCACCACAAAATAATGATCTCAATTTAGAGAACATTGGTGACAATTAGAGACACATAATTTGTGAAAAAACATAAATATTTATAGGGAGTGATTGAGGTCATCAGTCACAAACAATTGTATAACTGAGGGCCTCAAAGCCATCAATCTATGATGATTTAAAATATCATTGGTTCCATAAAACATAATTTATTAGGATAAAACATTTTTAGTTTTAATATCCCATACCTAATGTTTAAGAATTAATTTCTTCATTGAATAAGAGATGAAGAAAAATATATACTTGACATGTAGAGTCCCATCCTTTAACAAATTTCTACCACAAAATCATCTTTCACTCTGAAAGATAATAGAACTTAAAAATAATATTCTATTTATCCAATTCGTATAGGATTAAAAAAACGAATTTATAATTCATCTACCAGAATTTTTTTAAAAAGACTACATTATTCAATCCAGGACATCACGTGGACCAGTGGTAGGTGATACACCCTTGTCACCCTTCGGTTGCGGGTTCAAGTCTCACGGCCTTCCCGGACGCGACATGTTGCCGCCCGACTTCCGGGTTGTCCTTTTATGTCAATCCAAAAATAATCTCAAACTAGAATTATCCAAAATACTTCTATCCAAACTCACAGTCAAAAATTTAAAAGGAAGGTAAACACAATGAAGATACTTTTTTCCGTGTAATAACATGTGAACACCTTTATCATGTATTCTTTTAAAACACTGCAACATCCTAAATTACCATAAAACCATATTTATTACATTCATGATCCCTTATTCCCTATAGAATACTGGATATACTCATTTTATCTAAAAATGTTGTAAACTTCAACAATGGTGGAATATACAAATCATTAATCAGTTTCAAGGAAATCAAGATTATCCAATATAATTTATCCAAATCAATCATGTATTAATCTTATATCACTACCTTGGTATCAAAACCATATGATGGTTTATCTTTCTCTCAACCAAATATTTTCCACAAATTTAACCTGCTATTGAGTCACTTTTCTTGGCTCCACACAATCTCAAGTCCTTAATGAAATAGTACTGTAGTACAATCCTTATATACTCCATAATTAATATAACCAGTACATTGTTAATACAACACTCAAATGACATAATTCCCTAATAACAACATAGGAATTCTAATCATTCCTCCTCATATATGGTAGTATAAAAACATGATTATTATCCAATAACATCATTTGTGATATACTCTTATGAATGAGACATTGATTTGTGTAGTGTCCCACCTCCTTGCAGATGAAGCATTGTACATTTGAAACCTTTTTCTTACCGTTGTAGTCACGTGCATGGTGTCCTTTTTCTCCACACTTATAACAAACTCCCATTCCCTTCAGGCAAGTTTCAAGGTGTTTCTTCCCATAGTTATCACATATGGTAAAATTCTTATTTTCCATCTTCCCTTTATCCATCTTTCTCTCTTCCATCCTTTTCTTCTATTGCTTCCCTTCAAATCCATAGGACTCGGATAATTCATTACTAATCTTATTAACACTTGATACTATTTCATCATATGTTGATAATACATGGGAGACTAATTAACTTCTAAATATTGGCTTAGTACTGTGAAAGATATAACCATTCTTACTCTTTGGATCATACATATTTCTGGAGTTCACATTCCTTCTACCGGGCGCCATTTTTATACAATAGCTAAAACTTGGCCAGTTTATGAATTGTAATGAATAATTCCAAACTTGTAAAATACCTAACGTAAATTGAATGGTTTATGGATATAATCCATAATCATAAAGATGTTTTCATTGAGGAATTATATACTCATAAACCCTTCTTAATTATTTGTAATGAAAATGAGAATTACCCTAAGCATATCCACCGGAAGTGTCGTAACCAACAGTGCAGCAAGGCCCATTGTCGTGCACCAGTTCCCGTTCGAGTCTAGCTCAATGCGGTGTTTTCAGGTTTTACCCCTATGTACATATGTTCCAGAGCCGCCTCTACCTGCTCATATCTAGACAGGGATGTATTTCTCAGAAAACTCACAAAATATCTACATTACCAAAATTCTAGGAAGTTCTTCTATACTAATCCTCAAAGTCTATCTTAGGGCTATGTGCTCTAATCAGAGTTTATCTAAATCTAGTTTCCAAGGTTATTGAAATACTTCCTCTAATAAAAATTGTAACGCCCCGACCCAAGTTACCCAGAGTAAGTGCATTTTTTAAATACATTGGCATGATTACAGGGAATCAAGTCCCGAAGGAACGATCAGTTTAACAGTCTTGGAAAATAGATTACATACATCAATGTTACATTACACTTTATAACATAAAAAACAACATAAATAATCCTTTATGAATGCCATTGTTCCCTTGGCTTAACCCTGAATATCAATCACAATACACTTCTTGGATTCCTGGGAAAAATAAAACATAGAAAGGGGTGAGCTCAGATGCTCAGTAATGATAACAATATAGCAGAAACTTTAATAAATAATTATAATTATTTAAGGCAATGTATAACTAAAACAAAATCCTTTTAAACATTAACATCAACAAAATATGGAAAAAATAAAATAAAATAATTCCATTTACTTATTCACATGGATATTCTACTAGTCGAATAATCTAATGCAATATCACTAACCACTTTGATAATGATGGAATGCATAATGCCAGACTATCATAACCACATAGTCAAGGCCTCGTGCCAAGACTACAAATAATATTTTTTCAAGGCCCTGTGCCAAGACACTAGTTTTTCTAATGAGACCTACTGATGCATCGAGGAGCTATAGCGGGCTCCACCTGTCACTTATTAAGTCTAATGCATTCCTCATATGAATAGGTTTAAACATAACATAAACATTCGTATTAAAAATAGCATAAAAAATGTCAATACTTTCTCCATTAACCAGGAATGGTATAGAAATAACACATCCAGAGTCAAACATATTACAAAACCTTCAATACAATATGGAAGTTTTTTATCATAATAAATAAACTTCAAATAAGCTTAAAATCCATCACAGGATGTCGACATAGATGAAATGAAAACTATTTGAGAGAAATATCTCTTTTTTTAAATCATTTAAAACTCACACATTTATAAAGGAATTAATTTAAAATAGATTTTTGATTCAAAGTGTCCCATACCACTTTGAAACTTTTGAAAAGAAATATCATTTCAAAACATTCATTTCCATATAAATAAATTCTTAAATTCATTTTGAAAACATGGACATTAATTAAAAAGATTTAGAAAGATAAATATTTAAAACATTTAAAATTCTGATATTGATAAAGTGTACCTATTACATATCCAAAATATATTCATTTTGAAATATTTTTTATGAAAAATTGTCCTAGATGATAAAAATTTCCCAGTAAATACTTACACATAAACAATCTCGGATAATAATGAGATTAAAGAATTAACACTTACCTTGTACTTTTCCTTGTTTAAGGGTTGTTTAACCTTTTGTATAATGGTGAAATAATTGTTATTAAATTGCAAAATAATCATATACATTAATATAATATCATATAGATCTTTTAACATTGCTTTTTTAATAATATCTTAGTATTATCATCGTTTTGGGTGTTAACTTACTCGTTTTATTTTATATGTTTTGTTACATATGTCGTGTTTGTTATGGATAGGTTTTATTTTATTCATATCTAGAATGATATCATGTCCTTAAAAATTATTTTTAATCATAAAATGATAATTATACTTGAATGGATAAGATTTGGAATGAATCTCATCGCGTTCGTGGAGACGGTAGTCCGTACGTACGCACGAACGCTACTTCCATTTCATTTTTCATTTTAAAATGAATCAAAACCAAATGATAAATAGGTATATTATTATTCCCGTATAATATAATATCTTATATGTGTTAATTAATTTCATTAACACCATCCTTTATACGTTCCATGTATGGTATGAACGAGTCACATCACTTTGACGGGGGGTAGTCCGCACTTCCTCAAATAAAATTATCATATATATATAAAACATGAAAAAAATAATGGTATTATATAAAATAGAATTACATAAGCTTATATATAAATTAAATATCATTAAAATCATATTTAATTATAGTTCCATCATAATGGCCACCATGATCGGCGGTAGGAGATAATTGGACAATCATCGTTTCGTGAGGTATTTGGTTGCCATCCACAGAAACATTATGTTCTTCACCCATTATATGGAGGTGTGTGTAAGTGTAGTTAGAATACTTCTCACAAAAATATCCTAGTATATTTAGGATACTTTTTTTGTTTCAAAAGAAAAGAATAATATGTTTTTAGGGGTTGGATAAGTAAAATAAAAGAAAAGATGCTAAGAGAAATCGTTGCCTTTAATTTGGGTAACTCCCTTTGGTTTGAACCAAAAATTACCCTTGATGTGCCTTCTTCCTAAGGTAAGGCTTCTAGGAGAAGTATAGTGATGTATGGATAATTATTGGGAAGATTTTGGATGAGCCAAAAGGCTTGAGAGGTGAGAGGAATTGGTTAGAAGTGGTGTCCTTTTATAAGGGGGAGGAGGGGCTCTTTTGGAAAAACTTAATGTATTATTTTATGATAAATTCATATTCGGTTTATAATGGCTACAAACTGAATTATTTAAATTCTAAGGTATGTTTGGGTCTAAAACCCCTAATCCAATAGGTTATAGACAAGTTTGGGTCACTATTTTACCCTTATCCTTTAGATTTAACTCTTAGTTAAATAGTTTGACATTTACCATGTCTCTTTGTATTTTTATATTATATGGTTAATAAACATACTATAAACTACAAAGAGAACCCCAAGTGGTTCATTAATGACATACCTATCATCATATAAGTCCTTTGGCCAAACCATAGAATTTTAGGAATATTATATCAATTAATAATATAATATTTTTTTAAAAAACTCCTTTTTGTCAATTGTGACACTATTTAATAATTTTTTTTTTAAAGTCTTAATAATACTATTAATTCGAAACAAATTTATTTAATCATTCCTAACATGTCATATTAACCAATAAAATTTGTGGAATTCATTAAAAGTCTCAAATTATATTTATTTGGGTATTTATAATAGCAATTATTTTAATATTTCATTAATAAGGTAATTACTACATCATCATTATGTCATAAATTACATAATTTATTTGATGTATAAAAAATACTATGATATATGAAATCTTATTATCATTCCAATTAATATTTAGAGTCGAAAATATAACTTATATAACCCCATGTAAAAATTAATTTACTAAAGGATATTTGTTTGTGTCATTTTTGTCTTTAGTTTAAATTAATTAATATAAAGAGTCATTATCACTCTCAAGTGGCTCCATGGAGTCCCAAAATCGACCCAAGGATGACCATGGTCGACCATGACTCATCCAATAAGGTTAGGACATGTGTTAAGTTAATTTTGAATTATTATAATATACTTTTTATCCTGAATTACCCTATTTACCTTTAACTGCGGTAAATAAAAGTCAAAAGTTACTATTCACCAAAAATTATTTTTAGCTTATTGAAGCCCATTTACTCTTTGATATTAACCGTGTCTCTCAGATTTTCTAAATTCCACTCATAGAAGCGGTAAAATTAAGTTTTATGTAAATATGAAAATTCTCCTAGGAGGTGGGTAAAAGACGGTGAAAGGTTCAATAAAATTTTTATATATCTCAAATTATTATAAAATGATTCCAATGAATTACATTGAACTTATATAGGTAGTATGGATCTATTTTTACCTAAAATATATTTAAATAAAATAAATAATTATTTAAATAAAAATTTGGGTTTTAACCATAACTCAGTGTTTTTCACTATTCATCAAAAATTAAACGTTTTCAGAAAAATACCAAACATTTACTCTAAGTTAATTTTGATATTCTGAATTCAATAATGAATTATATTTTACCAAATTAAATAATATATAAGTTTCATTTATTATTTTAAAATTAATTCCCACTGTCAAAACCAAATGGCGTATTTTTAAGAAATAATAACAACCAAAAGTTTGACACTTGTTTATGTCCAATTTCAAAGTGAATTTACTTACAATGACCATCATTGGATTAAATGGTAAAAATATAATCTATTTATACTTCCAAACCATTAAATATTATAATTTAACAATATAAGTTATTTTGACTTAAAAAGTTGTTTTTAGTTAAAATATAGTATTTTTCACTATTCACCCAAATATGAAAGTTATCAGAAAAACACCAAAACGTTATTGAAACTAAATTCTTATGTCCCGATTCTAAAGAAAAATTTTATTTTTTCAAATTTAATAGATAAAAGTTTCAATTATTTTATTTAAAAAGGCTTCTCCATTAAAAGGCGTTAAAATTGCATTTTTTCAAAAGTACTTCTTTTATCTGAAAAAAATGCATTTGTTCTTGGATTATGTATAAGAAACTCATAATATGGATTCCAAAATTATAATAATTATATAAAGTTTAAAATTAAGTTCATAATATTGATAACCACTTTTTAACGGCTTGTTTGATAAGTTATGGTGCGCTAGAACTCGGTGTTGCGTGTAGTGCAAGTTATTTAATTATTTTGAAGAAATAACGTACTTTGAAATCTTGGGGTGTTATAGTATTTGTGTGTTCTGGTTGAAGGAGGTATCATTCTTGGGTTATATAATCACATGAAATGGGATATCTTTGGATCCATATAAGACAAGTATAATTGATGGATGGTTGAGGCCAACATCAATAACGGATATTCGTAGCTTCCTGGGGTTAGCTGGATATTATCACCAATTGGTGAGAAATTTCTCACGATTGTCAAACCCTCTTACCAAGCTAACTCGGAATGGAGTAATGTTTTCTTAGAGTGATGAATGCAAAGATAGGTTCAAGTAGTTGAAAAGGAGGCTTATGAGTGTGCCTGTGCTCACATTACCCATAAGTGTAGAACTTTTTTTTGGTATTTATTGATGATTCAAAGAAGGGCCTCAGCTATGGTTTGATGCAAAATGACATTGTTATTGCCCATGCATCAAGGAAATTTAATGTTCATGAGAAAAACAATCCAACACATTATCTTCATTTGGCTGTAGTAATATTTTCATCAAAAGTTTGGCAATATTACATCTTTGGGGAGAAGTGTGGAATATTCACAGATCACAAAAGGCTGAAAAATATATTCACATAGAATGAGTTTAATATGTGAGCTGATCAATAACTATACATGCTAAATCCCTTACCACCCTGGGAAAGCAAAAAAGGGGGAGGATTCTATATGTTGGAAGGACCCAACAATTCTATCATTGATGAGAATTGAAAAGGATCCAATCATCATAGATTTGATGGAGATGGACACGAGTATCATAAAGAAGGTAAAATCATCAACCCTTTCACAAATGATTTCTCAACCGTATCTTTTGGAAAGGTTAAATGATGCTAAAAAGGATGATGTGGGAATTTAAGAAGATAGTGCAAACTATCAGAAAAGGTAATTCATCAGATTTCATTGTTAATGAAGAATGAATTGTGAAATTTGGTACAATAATATGTGTTCCATCAAGTCTGGTGTTAAATAAATAACTTTTGGAGGTTGAACATAGTTAGAATTTTTCCATTCAGCCAAGAAACAAAAAGATGTATTGAGATCTACGAGAGTATTATTGGTGGGATAACATGAAGAAGGAGATCACTGAGTATACATCAATGTTCCTGGTATGTCATCTAGTGAAAGTTGAGAAGAAGAAGTCTAAGGGGATGATACAACCATTACCAATAAAATCATGAAAATGGGAGAGCATCACCATGGAATTTGTCACAAGACTTCCAAATAAATCCAAAGGAAACAATTCTATTTGGGTTTTTGATCGTCTTAAAAATAATACACACATCATTTCTATTCAAGAGGATTTCTCATTGGTTCAACTAGAACATATATATATATATATATATATCAGATAAGTGGTAAGGCTGCATGGAGAACCACTATCAATTTTATCCAATCGGGATCCAAGATTCACCTATATGTTTTGGAAGAGTCAGTAACATGTTTTCGATACTAAACTGAACTCCAGTACTGCTTATCATGCTCAAACTGATGGCCAATCTGAGTGGACTATCCAAACACTTGAGGATATGTTGGGAACATGCTAAATAGACATAAAAGGAGGATGGGATCAACATCTTCCTCTAGTTGAGTTATCTTACAATAATAGTTTCCACTCATGCATCCAAATAGATCCTTATGAGGCCCTTTATAGGAAGAGGTACAGAACATAGGCATGTAGGGATGATGTTGGGGATCGAAAACTCATAGATCGAAAAATGGTCAAAGAAATGGTGGAGAAGGTTAAGAAGATCCAGCAGCACATTAAATATGCTCATAGTCAACAAAAGAACTATGCTGATAATCATCAACGTGACCTAGAGTTTGATGTCATAGACATGGTATTCCCCCACGTATTTCAATGGAAGAGAGTTATGAGATTTGGGAAGAAGGGAATGCTTAGTCCAAAGTACATTGACCATTTTGAGATCCATGATCACATTGGAGCAGTGACCTATTGACTAGCACTCCCACCAAACCTGTCTCAAGTTCATGATGTATTCCATGTATCACTCTTGAGGAAGTACATACCTAACCCATCACATGTACTCAATCTAGAGATGGAACCAATGGATAATGACCTCTCCTGTGAATATAAGACGGAAAATATCGTAGATTGTAGTGAAAAAGTTCTACTAAATAAGACAATTCCACTCATCAAGGTGTTGTGGTGAATCCAAACATTTGAATAGAAAATGTGGGAATCAAAAGAAGTGATGATTCATAGTTACCGTCATCTTTTTTAGTGTGGGAAAAGAAAATTTTGAGGGAAAAATTTTTAAGGGGGAAGATTGTGACAAACCAAACTTGTATTAATGAAATTTCTGTTGATCAAATTATATTTTTTATTCAGTAAAATGGTTTTATAACATATGAAATTCTTTGGTTTTATGAATTTTCATTTCAAAATTCTGTTGATAATTGTTATCGGGGATAATATATCCATTTAATATTGATCACATGATTAATATAAATATAGGGCCTTAACAAATCCAATTTACTTAGACCAAGGAAGTGATGTACTCATCCAGTATAATTTCTCTGTAAGGAGAAATTTTTTTGGATCTTGGAAAAGTGGTGGAATCATTGGGATTCTCTCCTGACCAATCCCAAGCTGAACTTCAATACATTAAGCTCGAATGGATCCTCTTACAGGAGAAGTAAAAGTTGATAGAGATTACCACCCATGTGATGTTATCTGAGCCACCCCAAGAATCTTGCCCCATCACAAACCTTACCCTTCAGTCTTATGCGGGTGTTATAAGGTTTTATGTAACAAGACCCTATCACTATGATTATGTGAATTTTTTTTGTATATAATAAAGAATATAAAATCATTTTATTATTGTAATTTTGAAATTTTTTTAAAGAACAAATATTATTTTTAGGTAATATTCAGAAATATATTTTTGATGAATTAATGGAATTTTTAATTAAATTAAATTTTAATAAAATATTATTACTAAATTAAATTTTATTAAATATAAATTATCATATACTTTTTAGGAATGCAATTTTGTTTTTTATTATGTTTTGAAAGGTATTTTTTTCCAAACCCATGAATTTTCGATAAATGTCGGTTTTTATTTTAAATGTAAAAATTCACATATTTAAAAAAAATTAGATAAAATTATTATTATTTTTGGAATCAAGACATTGAAATTATTCAATAGTGAATTTTTCATAATTTTTTGAGACAGTCGAATTTTCTTGGGTAAATATTAAATACCGTTTAATTATATAATGTGTTTATGACAACATAATAACCTAATTGTGATGTAATAAAATTCAATAAATTCTATTTTAGGAATATATATTTCATACCATTAAAATAATGTGATTTCGGGTTTTTCTGATTTATTTTACAAAGAATTAGTCGACTGTCCAAGGCATATAAAATATTTTAATATTTTAGAATATTTTACTTTAGAGTGTGAATCAACTCCATATAAGAAAGCATAATATAATAATAAGTTTCAGAAATTAGACATATAAATTAATTATTCCCAATCCACTTTGGAAAAAACCATAGGAAAAAACCATGTTTTGGTTTGAGGTTTTTATTTGTTTAATGTGTACTGTCCAAAACCTAAATGATAATGAATTCTTTTTTGTCCCTATATAAACCCACCCAATCTCCCACTTCCTCTTCACTAAAAACCTTTGGAGCTCATAAAACCTCTTCTATCATCTCTCTATAATCCTCCCAAGGCACACCAAGCTCCCAAGATTCCTCTGACAAGCCTCTCCCAAGACATTGGGATCACCCTTCCTTGTAAGGTATTTCTATCTTTCTCATATTTGTCTACATTTGGTTAAATTGTCATTCCCTTTTGTTTTTAATTAAAAATGTTGGGGTATTATTTCTAACCTCACCAATACTTCCTTCATTAATTTTGAATGATGGTATACCCCTTTATCTCTCATTAATTCTTTCCATGTACACCCTTTACTAAGACAAAATTCCGTAAGGTATTTCACTCTCCTCATTTACATTCGTACTATTATTTTATATTATGAATCTAAATTCCATTAAAAATGTTGGGAAATGTATATATATGACACCATTAATATAAATTGCATGTAAATATGATGATATACACCTTTATCTCTCACCAACCATTTTTATGAATTCGTATGTCATTTCGTTATTCTGCCGAAATTGCTCCGAGATTTCAAAAGCCAAAGTCACTGTGTAGTGAATACCATGCCCATTTCTCTATCAAGGGTATTCACCTTTATGTAAATTTACTTATTTATTATAGTGTTTAATTTATGAATTCCAAATTCCTTTATCGTGGAATAAATTTGGATGTTTGTTGAATCATTGTTATATGATCCATGTGGCACACTTTTGCATGAAATGAAATGATTAAGAAGGGTGTGCCCTCATAGTGATCCAATGAATTGGAAAAAGATTAGTATCATGATACTTCAAGTAAAATGAGGGTTTAATCATTTAAATTCAAGTGCAGTGAGGTTTTACTCTTGATCCATGAGCAATGATCCTCGGCTCATGTTAAAATCATGTTAAATGTTATTTCCACAATTCCATGTTATGATAATCATGCTACCTAATACCTTTATGTTCATGTTTCTCTTATGTTCCATTGATATTTCTATTGAATAATATGTACGATATTCTTCAGGTTATTATTTTTTAATCCCTTACTGGGCTTTGTAGCTCACACATTTATTATGCATGTTCTCAGCTTATCCCATGTAATGATAAGTACGATGGAATGAAGTGGTCATGTAAAAGAAGTTTTCAATAAAGATGTTGTGTTTTATGTTCTAAGCCTTTATGTAATGATCATAAGCCCTAGAGACAGTAGACCTATCAAACCTCAGAGTTGAATTAAGTTCATGTTTATGTAATAAATCATTTTTATGTCTGTAATAAAGAGAAGGGTTGTTATAGGGAAATGTGAAAATCAATTTCCCAAGTGGAAATATCCTAAATAGAATAAAAAAGGCGGTACGAGTGTTAGTCATACTTATGAATATAAAGCGATTGAAAATGACATATGAATGCTATGTGATGTTCATACAGTACTTTTTTACATTAAAAAATAGAATCATGATCATATTGAGGTTGAAAAAACCCAAAAATTATTCAAATTCCATATTCTATGTAAGAGGAATTAAAGAATAATTTGATGAATCCTGAGTAATGGTTTATGAATTATGTGGGATTAATGAAGAATTAATTTTTTTGAATTCCAATATTGTGTTATATGAATTATGAAATATATAATTATTATTAGTATATTTTTTTATTAATGATTAGAAAGGACATGTTCAATGGTTATGAAGACATTAAAATATGATTTCATGGAAATGTGATATTTTTATCATGGAAAGGTAATATTTCATTAATACTTGATTTAGTGATAATTATGTTAAGATAATGATTTTTTGGATATCAATAAGTAATTTGGATGATATAGATTACCGTGAAACTAATTATTCACATAGTTTTCTATGCCATCAGGAATAAAGATTACAACAAATTAGATTTAAAGAATATATCCATTAATCATTGTAATAAGGAAGAAGGCATGTTTTACAAAAAGATTTACGGTAATTAAGGTCATTACCATGTTTCAAGGGAATATATGATGAGGGTATTCACATGTTTGGAATGTGAAAACCAAGTGACACATTGTGACATATAGGGGATCAATGTTAATCTCAATTTCTCACTTTATTTATAAAGTTTTTTATTTTCATTATTCAAAAGGGTGATAAGGTTAAACATTCATGAAATTTTTATGTTAAAAATTGGAGGATGTATTTTTGTATTGAGATTGTATTGAAAACATTGGTTAAAAGTCTATTTAGTGATTAATGTTATTTATATAATGTCAATAATATTTATTTTCGAAATTACATTAGTGTAGTTTTAGAAAATAACATCATTTATGTAGGGGGACAAACAATCATGTTCGGAAAGGCCACCGATCTAGAACTCATGACCAAAGGAAGATAAGGTTTTCATGCCTTCAACTGTCCTACGGGATGTCTCGATTAATGTATAACAATTTTATATGAATAATTATTTATGATGAACCATTAGTGTTAATTATTATATTCATAAATTAATGTATTAATTATATTTATTTTTAAGGATTATTAGTGACAAATAGTTACACTTTTCATTCTTTTATGATCCTTGATATCTGCTAAATGTGTATTTTATTGCTTCATGGATCAAAGTTAATTTATGGACATATATATCTGGATGTAATGTATGAATTATAAATAGATAAAAGCATAACCAAAGAATGATTTTTTTTATAGAAACACAACAATTACGTATATTTCCTTCAATTCCTGGTCAATGAAATAATTACTCAATGGTCTGATAATGATGAAGAAAATGTTCAGTTTTAAGACCTTAGTTTTTGTTAAACCGATAGCCTTTAAAATCAACATATATTTTTGACTTTGAGTCCCTTATCATTTAATTTACCGGCCACTTGTTTTTGAATGATAACTTCAATCACTCCCTATGAACATTTTTACCTAACATACAATTCCATGTTTTCACTTTCCACATATGTTCTCTTATGTGGAAAATGAGTTATATATTATGTTAGGTAACAATTATGGTTCCAAATTTCAATTTTTAAGGGAATTTTTGTATTAATTTTTAGGATTTTTGTTTCTATGAATGAAACATTCAACTATTAAAACATTGATAACCAAGATTACTTTTTTGGGAGAAATTCATTTTAAGGGGGGTAGAATGTAACACCTAAAGATTTTGTGATTTATTTTCTTAATTTAACCTTTTTGATATTTTTCATTTCATGTGATGCTAAAAATTGATTATTTCTTATGAAATCAATATTTTTTTACATTATATGCAACACCATTTTAATCATGCACTTCATGCAAAATAAATATTTTCTTTCTCTACATAGAATGCTGAGTTTTGATTACATTGCATGAAATATTGACTTTCCTTGATGGCTTGCATAACACACAAGATCTAGCGTTACCAGACCATAATTCATTATTAAAATATTATTACATAATAGGATATAACAATTACATTAAATTAATAACTATAGTATTAAAAAATGTATGAATTTATATAGTTGAATTCACTGGTTGCCTATTAATTAGAAAATAATATATAAACCAAATTAATATTGAGGGACTTATTTTATAAAAGTATATATTTATGTGAAAAATATGATATATATTATTAAGTTGAATTAATTATTAATAGTGAAAGATAACAATAAAAATTATTTTTTATATATTCAAAAAAGTATTTTTTATATAATCATCCAATATATTTGATAGATAATATTTAAGAACAAACCGAATTTTAAAATTAAAAACCTATATTTTATAAAGATAGTTTTACCAATTTTTAATGGAGAACCCATTTTAAATACAATATTTGGAAATTTTATATTTTTAATATGTCAAAATAAAACTCATCTTTTATTGATGAACATAAAAAATAGGTTAGTATCAATTTTTTTTCTTACATTAAGGTTTCATTTTTATTGAATTGTTAAAAATAGTGAATTTTAATTCAAATATTTGTTTTCATGTAATTCATTTATAACGGTAAAATAAATTTTAAGTTGTTTTTAATGTTTAATTAGATAAAAATTTTAAAATGAATCCAATTTAGGTAAATTTAATCGATTTTACTTTGAAATTGTGTATAAAAACATTGATTTTTTTTGGACATTTTTACTTTAAAAACATGCACTATCGTCCTATTAGCCGGATATTTTTAAAGTAATTTCCACAAAATATATTATTGGAATTTTGAAAACTTTATTAAATGTTTGGAATTATATGAATTTAAAATTTCAAAAAAGTTTAACATAGTTTTGTGACAAATATATTAGTGAATGTAATTCAAATTAATTACAATGATTAAGGGGAAATTAAACTTACTAATGGACTAAAACAAAAATTTAAGGGCCAAAATAACCTATACACTTGTACCAATCCTATTAGATGGAAATATTTCTTCAAATACACCTCTATGTCTCCATATGTTTCCATTTTACCCATTGTAAACAATTAAAACATTGGGACCACATAATTCTTTTCGAAAATACCAACTGTGTCCTTTTCCTCCTGAATAAATGTCCTCCCCTCCGACCACATCCTCACACCTCTAAAAAAGTTATATTAAACCAATATATTACAAATACACTTCCAAAAATCCCTAACGTACTCCTATAATAATCCAATTTTATGAAATAAATACAATTAAGCCTTTTGTCACAATCCAAAAGGAGTTACCCGATTAAGAGGTAACGACTTCTCTCAAGTTACTTTCATTTATTTTCATTCTCCACCCACAACACTATCAATGTTATATTCTTGTATAAAAACATCATAATCATAAATATAAAATTATGTTTTTATTCAAATGTTTTTACCTACAATTACTCACACTTAAATCTAATTGGCAACAAACAAACTATTTACGTGTTCAGGGAACTACCACCCCACAGAATGATAATTATTAATTTATCTTTACCACCTCTCAGGGTAGATATTATGATGGATAATATGTTTATATATTTTAAATAATATATTTATTTTTTTATTCTTATATAATCCTTTTAATATAAATATCTGTATACTTCCAATTTGGTGTAAATACGATAATTTCGTTTGAGGAAGTGTGTACTATCGCTCCCTCAAAGCGATGTGATTCATTCACACATTACATGGAATGTATTAAGGATGTGTTTAGGGATTTTAAATGATATATATTATTTAATGATGAATCTATAATAATGATATGAATATATATATATATATATATATTCTATTTACCTTCTTTCTTTTAGTACTACAATAAAAATGGAATCATTGTTTGTGCGTATGTACGACTTACCGTCTCCATGAATGGTGTATTCCACATCATACATATATATTATATATATTATTATATCATACATAAAATGGATATAAATTATAGTTATATCATGATGTAAATTATGGAATTCATGATATAAGTATAAGGACCAAATATATAACAAATTAATACAAATGTGAAGAACAATGTGAATATTACCCGAACTAAAACATTAACATAAGATTGTGAAAAAGAGGGTAATATAAGGTAATAATAAAATGATATACGGTATTATATATCATATTTTGGTTCTTTAAAATATATATAATAAATTTTTATTTATTATATAGGTGGTTTGAACTAGTACGATGATAGTCAAGACACAAAGTACGGGAATTTCATGTCACTTTTTATTTCCATGAGATACGTACTTTATTCACCACTCATTTCTTTTGTGTGGTGTGTATACGTCCCATATATGTATTATATTATTATTATTATTAAAATAATGGGTATTTTCATATCCATTTTATGGTCTTTCTTTCATAGAATTTATGTTTCAAAAATTTTCCTAATTAGTAAACAATGTTTTTCTAAATTTTCCTTTTTTGAGACACATGCCATGTATGGAACATATATTTTTAAATTAGTTTTATATAATACCCTTGAAATGTTATATCATTGATCTATATATTTTAATTATATAGTAAACTCTTTTAGTTTCATTTTCTTATATGGGGTGTGTGGTTCAATGTTACCATCTTGTAAGAGTTTATTAAAACAATCTCATCACCATTCAAGATTTTTAATGTTATTCTTCCATTAATGAATTATTAAGATCCATATCTCAAGAAAATTTTAGAGTTTTCTTATCCTATATTTATTTACTATTTACCCATGTATATTTTCCTTTTTTATATTCTTTAGTACATAATATAGTGAAGAGGTTGTTTTTAGAAAACCAGATTTTACCCTCTCTTCGATCGAAAATCTATGTTCTTTAAAAACCATGTTTTCTTAATAGGTTTAATTTTTTTTAAATATTTATTTATATGTTATCAATTTATTTTCAAATAAATGGTTTAATAAGTTTTCAAAGGATTTTATTTTTTAAAAATCCTTTTCAAAGAAGAAAGGATATTTTCCTCAAGAAATGTTTCTAAAAGATCATCAAAAAATGTTCCCTATCCAAGTTAACATCCATTGGTGTCACTCATACCTTTCAAGGGAAATTATTCCATGCTACTATTAATATTATTTCTATGAATTGATTATGTTTTGATTGAGTTATGTTTATAAAACCTATTTCAGTTTCAAAGGTTATATTATTTTAAAACCCACTTCTTTTCACAGGTTATGTTTATGATGATTTGATTTTGAAAGCTATCTTTTTTCTATAGGTTATAATTTGATCACATTTTTATAATATCCATTTGATTTAATGGGTTACGATTTGATTATTTATGATCAATTAGAACTTGTGTTTATGATTTCATTATGATGTGTGTGGGACCAATATCTCCCTCCAATGTATTAGGTAAAGATTTTTATCTCATGAGATAGAGAAATATGGTCTTGGGAATTAACCTTAACTACTAAGATGGCCATGGGAGTGAACCATGACAACAAATATGGTATGAAGAGTAAAATCATGATACTAAGTTGAACATGGGAGTGAACCATTAGTAACAATATGGAATGGGGAGTGAACCCTTACAACAAATATAGTCATCACAATGATACCTTGGCTACTATGGGAATCATGTTATATACTTATGTGTCTGCAAATATTCTATGTTTTATTCCTATGTTATTATTTAATAGCTTATGTTCTTCATTAATTGATTATTAATGTCTTATGTAATAAAAGCCTTTATTCTATGATTCCCATTTTTTTCATTGATATTCATAGTGTGATCATTAATTTTGATGATAATGTTCTCATAGCATTATGCTCGTGATTTTTCTTACTTTTATCCATTGTTTACCCTTACTATGCATCTGAGCTCACCACTTTTTATGTTTTTGTTCCCCTAGGTCATGAAATATGTTTTACATTTTATTTTTCTAATAATGGGTTCTACTCAAGATAAACCTAGTGAGATATATCATATATTTTTAATGCACCAGTGTTTAAGTTTCCATGTTTCCAAGGGAACAAGACTAGTAGGTATGTAATGTTATTGAATGAAAATAGAGGATCACTATAGTTAGTATCAAAGAAAAGGGGAAGTTATCCTTTGTAATATAGGATGAGAAAAACTTAGTGAGGACCCTAATGACAAGTCTAGTGATTAGTGTAAGGATAATGAAATTTACAAGAAAATGTCCATGAATTTTTTAAAGGATCGAGTGAGTGAATTCCTAGAAAAACATATTTATCTGTATACCACAAGTATATGTGGCTTAGGATTAGATTTAACTAGAGGTAAATACTCTGATATGATTTTTTAGGCCTGACTTAGGGTAATCTGGTACATTACAATGGGCCTTGATGCGCACCTAGTTTGACACTATGAGGGGATATTCTTAGAAAAGTTATAAACTCTTTATGAACAATCATTAGTGTTTAAAATAGATGATTATTATGATTAAACAAGTATTAGAGTATGGTTTCACAGATTAAATAAGTAGGACCCATGATTTAGGTAACCTATAAGTAATTTTTCATGATTATATGGTATCCAAATATGATAAATTTTTCTCACACTATTCTTTCTAGTTTTAGTCAATAGGGAGAACTAGAAAGAACTTGGATAACTTTTATTGTTTCATATATAGAATGTGGGGAAATTATGTGAATCTATTTTCCTAGGGTAAATCTCATAATGTGAATCATAGAAGATGGTATTAGTATTGGTTATACTTTTGAAGTTAATGAGACTACAAATGACATGTGAAAGTTATGTAATATTCTACCACTACTATTTACATTAATCATAAGAAGCATGATTAGATTGAGGTTGAGGAATCTTAATAACGATTCATATTTCATATTATATAAATTAGGTATTAATGAATATGTTAATCAATCAGGAGTAATGTTTTTAGAACTAGGTTGGATTAATGAAGTATTTATGTTTTGGAATTGAATGATTAAGTTATATGAATCCTGAAATATATAAGTACTTTCTGAATATCTTTTCATTAAGGACTTAAAAGGACATGTTGAATGGTTATAATGACAAAATGAAGTGATTACATGGAATGTTGGTTTTTTTATTAGGGTAGGGTAGCCTTTAATTAATGTCTAACACTTATACAATGATTTTTGGAAAAACATATACTCCATATAAACAAGTAAATTGGATGGTATAGATTACCCTGAAACAAAAAAATGAAAAAAAATTCTAGGTTATGAAGGATGAATTCCACAACTTCATGGATTTATATAATATATCCTATAATCCTTGTAATAAGGAATTATTCATGTTTTCCAATAGTATTTATGGAAATTAAGGTTGTTACCAAGTTTCAATGTAATATATGATGAGGGTATTCACATGTTAGGAACATGACAACTAAGTGGTACATTGTGATATTTGGAGGATCATTGTAAATCTTATTTCATGAATTTATTACTAAATTTTTGTATTATCATCTTTCAGAAGGGTTATAAGATTAACCATTCATGAAAATTTTAGGTTAATCATAGTAGGAAGTATTTATTTATTAGGATTATACTAGAAACCATTGTTAAAAAGTTTTTATAGATTAACATTATATCTAGAATTTCCATAATATTTATTTTCTCAATTATATTAGTTTTTTTTTTAAAATGGATATCATGTATTCTATGTGAAAACCAATCATGTCCAGAAAGTTTGGTGGTCTTGAACCCTTGACCGAAGGATGATAAGGGTTTCATGCCTACCACAGGCCCACATGATGTCTTAGTTAATGTATAGTTTTTTTCAATAATTATTTATGATGAATCAGTGGAATTAATATTTGTGTTTAGAGATTAATATATTAAGCATATTTTTTTATGGATTTTTAGATACAAATAATTATACTTTTCATTCTTTTATAGGCCCCAATATTTTCTAAAAGTTTATTTTAGTGCTTCAGGCATCAAAGTTAATTTTTGGACATCCATTTCTTGATATAACGGTTGAATTCAAACTAGATAAAAGAAAAACCACATAATGAAGTTGTTTTTGTCAAAATATAACATGTAAGTATATTTCCTAACATTCTTGGTCAATAAAAGAATTACTCATAAAAAGGATAATGTTTAAAAAATTATGTTTTCCAAATACCTTATTATTTTTGAACCGATGGCCTTTTAAATCATCAAAGATTTGAGTCCCTCAACTATTATTTTATCATTATCTTTTTTTTGTTATTTAACTCAATAATTCCATATGAATATTTAATATTTTCTTCCATGAATGTGTTTTCACTTTCTGCCTATTTTCTCTTATATGGAAAAATATTTATATTTTAGATTGGATAACCATTATGGTTCTAAATTTACCTTTTTAAGGGATATTTTAGTTTTTATTTTTAAGAAATTGGTGTCTATGAATGAAACTTTCAAGTCTTAAACCTTTAAAAACCCAAATTATTTTTTAGGATAAAATTAATTTTAAGGGGTGTATAATGTAACGCCACAATATTTTTTGAATTATTTTTCTTCAAATTAATTTAACCTTTTTGATATTTTTAATTTCATACAACATTTTAAATAGTGTATTTAATATTAAAGTGCTACAATTTGATATCATTATATGAAAAAATGAGTTAATCATTCACTATAGGAAAAATAAATATTATATTTCTCAGCACATAACACATAGGTTAGCTTACACTACACACAATTCTGACTTTCCTCGATGGCTTGTGTAACATACAAGACTAAGGGTTACCAAAAAATAATTCATTATTAAAATATTATTATTTAATAAGATATAACATGGCAAGAAAAATTAACATTATATTATTAAATAACATATTTATATATATAGATGTGTTCATTGGATACATATTAACTAGAAATGAATATAGAAACCAAATGAATATAAATGGACTGATTTTATAGAAGTTGATTTTAATGAAAAAAAGATGATTTATATTAATAAGTTAAATTAATAACTAATATTGAATGATATTAAAAAAATTATATGTCATATATTAAAAAAATATTTTCTATAATCTTATAATAGATTTGATAGATAGTAGATAATAAAAAACCTAATTTTATACTTAAAAACCTTTACTTTTATAAAGGTTGTTTACCACCTTTTAATGGGATACCCATTTTAATTAAAATTTTTGGAAATTTAATAGATTTAATATCTAAAAACAATATCTATATTTTAAATTTAGACATAAAAATTAGGTTAGGTTAATTTTTTTTATTCTCCTTTAAGGATTAATTTTTAAGAAATATTTTGAAATACTAAATTTTAATTCAAAATATATTTTTATTGAATTAATTTATAAAGTTAAATTATATTATAAATATTTTTTTAAGTATAATTGTAAATTAGTTTTATAAATTAATCCAATGTAGGTCATCAGAATTGATTTCACATTGAAATAGGGAATAAAAATGGGCACACTTTTGTATGTTGTTTCATTAAAAACACCTAGTGTCGTGCCATCAGTAGGATAATTTTTTAAATTAATTTCATCAACTTATGTTATTGGAATTTGAAAAAATATATTAAATATTTTTAATCAAAACATTTTATAATGGATAACAAGGTTAATTCTTTCTTTGAACAAAAATATTAGTGAATATAATTAATATTAATTACAATGATTAAGGGGAAATTAAACTTAACAAGGGACTAAAACTTAAACATAAAGGCCAATATTACCTATGAACTTGTAAAAAACCTATTTAATGTCATAATTTTAGCCAATATATATCTAGTGTTCAAAATAGGCTATTGGAAACTTGGGGAACATGTAATTTTTGGGTAATACACAATTCTTTTCAAAAATAAAAAGTGTGTCATTTTCCTCCCATACAAAAGGGCTCCCCTTCTCCCATATCCTCACACATATAAAACCACTTATGTTTTGAAAATATATAACCAATATACATAAAAATATCCCTTAATTACTCATATAAGGCTCCCCATGGGAATAATGAAATCCAAGGAGTAATTTTGACACAAACCTAAAAGAGTTACCTGATTAATAGGTAACAACTTCTCTCAAACTCATTTCTTTTATTTTTTTTCTATACTACATCCACTATCTTAATTAAATGATTGTATCAAAAAATACTATCTTAAATATACTAGGATTATTTAATTAAAATATGTCTACTAAAACATACACACAACTCAATTTACTGGGTAACGAACAAACTATGTTTGTGTATGGTGAACTACCACCTCATAAAATGATGATTTCTAATTCATTCTTACCACCTCTAATAGTGGAAATTATGATGGAAAATATATTTAAATATGTTATATATTATATATATTATGTCTTTAATCTTATTTAATCATTTTAAAACACATATATTTATACTTTCCATTTGGTTTAAATATGATAATTTCATTTGTTGAAGTGTGGATTACCGCCCCTCAAAGAGATGTGATTACATCAAACGTTACATAGAATTTAGTATATATGGGTTTAGTAAACATATATGATATATATTATAGATTAGTTATAATGAAATAAATATATATATAAATATGTCATTTACTCTCTTTCTTTCAATATGATAATAGAAATTAAAACAACATTCTTGCATACGTATAGCTTACCATCTCCATGAATGGTGTATTCAATTTCATACATCTATATTATACAGATTATTATAAAACATATATACTAAATTTAAATAATATTAATATCATTATTTAAATTACTTAAATCATTATATAAGTTTAATGACTAAATATATAACAAATTAAGACTCACATTAAGAACCAAGCGAATATTACCTGATGTGAAACGTTAACATAGGACTATTAAAAAGTGTGTAATATAAGGTCAAAATAACACCATTTATGGTATTATATATAAGAATATAGTTTGTTAAATGATTTATAATAAATTTTTTTTATACATGTTTTTTGAATGTGTACTGTGATATTCCAAACACAACATAATAGAATTTCATCTCACTTTTTATTTCTAGGAGATACATGCTTTTTCATCACTCATTCCTTTTGTGTGGTGTGTAAACGTCACATGGATGTTTTCTATGATTCTTATAAATAAAATTATGTGTATTTAAATATCCATATTATGAAATTTCTATCATGGTATTTATGTCTCAAAATTTTCTAAATTGCTAAGTAATTTTGTCTCAATATTTCTTCTTTGAGACACCTACCATGTTATGCACCTATATTTCTAAATGAGGTGTATATACTACCTTTGAAATTTTATATAATGAATATGCTTATTTTCATGATATATTAATATTCATTTAATTTAATTTTCTTATACGAGGAGTATGGCTTAATGTTATCAAGTTATAAGAGTTTATTGAAACAATCTCGTCGCCTTACGAGATTGTTTATGTTTATACTTACATTAAAGAAATATGTTGATCCATATCTCAAGAACAGTTGTATATTTTCTTATCATCCAGTTATTCAGAAATAATTCATGTATTTTTATCATTTTCCTACTATTTTGAACAATCATGAATGTTTTTGAAACCATTTTTTAAAGCTTATTTTATAAATTCTCAAGAAAACATTTTTTGAAATTTTTTTTCAAATTTTTTTTATAAATTTTCAAGGGAAATGGTTTTCAAAATGAGTTTCAAGAATTATTTATATGTTTTATAAGTATTCTTAAAAGGAAATGGTTTTAATTTTTTTATGGTTTAAAATCTTCTTTTCAAATAATATTTTCCTCATGAAATATTTTTAAAAGATCTTCCCTGAAATTTTCCCATCTACGATAGCATATTACGGTGTTAATCATTCCTTTCTGGGTAATTATTCAATGTTTATATTCGTATTCTTTCTCTGAATGGATTATTTTATAATGGAATGATGTTTATAAAATCTATTTCTCTTTCACAGGTTATATTCTTTTAAAACATGCATATTTCCATGGGTTATGTTTATGATGAAATGATTATGAAACATGGTTTTTTCAATAGGTTATAGTTTGAATACATGTTTATAATACCAATTAAATTTCATGGGATATAATATTACTATTTATGATCTTGTGGAACATGTAAGTATCATTTAATTATGGCTTGGGTGGGACATATATCTCCCCCCAATAAATTTTCTAATTATTTTTATATCATAATATAGAATAATATGGTCTTGGGAATGATCCTTAACTACTACGATGGACATGGGAGTGAACCATGACTACCAAAATGGAATGAGGATTGAACTCATGAAACTAAGATGGGCATGGGAGTGAACCAAGACTACCAATATGGTATTGGGAGTGAACCAGTACTACTAAGATGATTCTAGAATCGATGCCTTGGATAATATAGAAATCATATTGTAGGCTTATGTGGGTTCCAAAATTCCATGATTTGTTCCTATATTATGACCTTATAGATTATGATATTTATTTCCTTATGATTTATGTATTGTGATTTGCTAATATTTATGCCATGATCCCTATTTATGATATTTGATATGCAAGGTATGGTCTTCTATTTTAATGAAAATGTTCTCATTCCATTATGCTCATGATTATTCTTATATATCTCCCATGTTTACCCTAACTGAGCAACTAATCCCACCCACTTTTTATGCTTCTTTTCCCATAGGATATGAAGACATGTATTATGTTTGATGTCTCTAATAAGGGTTTATGTCTTGATAAAAATAGTTGTAAATAACATGTCTCATTTTTGTAATAGTTATTAGGTTTCCATGTTTCCAAAGGAACTAAACTAGTATGGTCTTTGGACATTTATTTTTATAATGTTTTATGTATTCTAAAAAAGTTATGTAATATTAATGCGTTAAAAAAGGGTTACTATACTTAACACTTTTTTAATGTATATACTCGAAAGATGATCCAAAGAGAAGTATTCTCTAAAATAAATTAATTGTAATGACTTAATAAGGTGATTGAGTACCACCCATATATCATTAAACCCTTTAGAGGTTTTGGGGAGTCTAATGAAAAAAGTACATAGTGATGTTTCCCCATTTCCATTATGGTATCTTTAATGAATGAAAAATCTCCATAGATATTTTTCTTTCGACCATAACTAGATGGAATACCAAGAACTGAGATAAAAACTCTATGATACCCCTCTTCATTCAATCTTATAATAAGTGTTCATTCAAGTTTCTATACATCTTCGCACCTCCATGATGAATTGAGAATGAGGAAATATGAGCTTCCTCTAATATCTCATTCTTCAAATATAGTTTATAAGGAATGTATACATGGTTATTAAACTTTATCATTCCATCCTAATCAAGGTTATACTCTGGAACATTTCTAACATTCTTTTTCATCTATACATCTTCATTTTGTTCTTTATTAATCGTCACTTTAATGGAGGTTTTAACATTCATCTGAGAAAGATAATATTTTTCCTTCCTTCAATATTTCATGATTCATCATTTATAAATCCATAAATATTGGATCTTATGAAATCATTATCATGGAGAAGATAGTTTGATCTTTTCAACTAAAATCATCAACCACCTTGTTCGCTTTCCTAGGGTGGTAATGCATTGAGCAGTCATAATCATTTTTCAGCTCCAACCGTCTTCACTGACACATGTTAATATCCTTATCTATAGTAATTTATTTGAGAATTTTATGATTGGTATATATATCAAACATTTATTAGTAATGAAAATTCCCCCATATCATTAATGTAAAAAATTATTGCTGCTAACTCCAAATCACGAGTCAGTTAATTTTTATCTTGAATCTTAAACTATCATGAGTAATAGGCTATTACCATGTAATTGTTCATAATAACACATCCCAATACTTATTTCATTCATCACTATATATTAAAAACCCTTATCCACTATAGGGTAATGAAAGGATAGGTGAATTGAATATCCTTCTCTTCACTTCCATGAAATTTTCTCCACATTCATCTATCTAGAAGAATTCAGAACCATTCCAAGTTAAAATGGTAAAAATATTTCGTAGTATAAAGAAATTATCCAAAAACCATTGATAATATTCATCTAAATTAAGAAAAATATGCATTTCATTTACCATGGTTGGTCGTGATAAATACTCAATAGGCTCATTTATTGATTTATCTACTGCCAAAGCATCTCTTAAGAATATATGACCCAAACTGAAACATTTTTTCACCAAAAATTGACACTTTTAAAATTTTCATATATTTTCTCCTCATTTATGGTATTTAGTATAATTCTCAAATTGACTTCATTCTCATTCTTGGTATTTGAATAGATAATAATATAATCTATAAATACTATCACAAACTGATCAAGGTAATCCTTAAATAATATATTCATCAAATCCATGAGGATAGAAGGGGAATTAGTAAGACCAAAAGACACCACTATATATTTATAGTGTCCATACCATTTAAGGAATTCTATATTGGGCACATCCTATTTATTGACCCCCAATTGATGATATCGAGAATAAATGTAAATCTTGGAAAATTATTGATCTTCGTACAGGTGATCAAAAAATTAATCAAAATGTTGATGTGGATAATTTTGATTGTGATTTTATCCATATACTAATAATCAATGTATTGTTTCATTGATCTGTCTTTCTTTTTCACAAAACGAATAGGTTCACCCCAAGGTGACACTCTTGGCTTGATGATTCCCTTATCAGGGTTTTCTTAAAGATTTTTCTTCAATTAATGTAACTCAATTGGGGGCATTATATAGAGAGTATTTTCAAATTAGTGTGTAACTAGGCATGAGCTATTCCAATAACTCAACTTCACACTTTTGTGAAAGGCTAAGAAACTCATTTGGTATCAAATCCAATAAATCCCTAACAATAGGAATATAATTGATGTCTATTGTCACATCCCTAGTAAATGAATAATAAGACATATTTCATATTTATTAATATTTTTGAACTAAATATTAACTTTACTTTAAAAGGGATTCTATGTTCGATAGCATACCCGATACACAACAACAGGTTTTTTGAAATCTTACGTGGAACGCTAATAATATAATAATATTATTTTAAATGGTAGTTTACTCCTAGCCATTATATTAGAGGGAATTAACAAAACAAAACTAAAATATTATTATACATTATTTTTAAATGTAATTACATTATCAAATAAAAAGTTAGAGGCTTAAAATGTGAATGAATCTAATTTTAAGCATAATTTACATTAAAAGGCCGATTTATCGCCTTTTAATGGGGAACCCTTTTTATATCTAGATTTTGTCACTTTAATACATTATTTATGACCAAATAAAATCTTTCTTTAGAATGGTAACATCAAAATTTTCTTTCTGTAAATTTTTGGAATTTTTCCGATAACGTTCATTTTTTTAATGAATAGTGAAAAATACTGTATTTTAATTCAAAGGTGTCTTTTAATATAATCTATTTATATGGTTATATTATCTTTTTAATTGGTTTTAAAGTGAAATTAAAATATATTTTTACCATTTAATCCAATGTTGGTCATTGGAATTAATTTCACTTTGAAATTGGACATAAAAAGAATCAATCTTTTGATAGTTATTGTTTCTTAAAAACACGATATTTGTTTTGATAACAGGAATTAATTTTAAAATAAATTAATGCCACTTATATGTTTTGATTTTTGAAAAATAGACATCATTATTGAATTAGGAAAATCAAATATATCTTAGGCTTATTTTTTGGTATTTTTCTGAAAAACATCAATTTTTGATGAATAGCGAAACCACTTAGTGGTAGTTAAAAAACCGACTTTTTCATTTAAATGAAATTTTACCACTTCTGTGAGTTGAATTTCAAAAATCCGACATACATGGTTGTTATCAAGAATTAAAATGTGGTTCATTAAGATGAAAATAATTTTTGGTTAACAGTAAATAGGGTAATTGTGGTTCATTAATGTGGTTGTTTTAAAGGTAAATAGGGTAATTCAAGGTTAAAAGATTATTATAATAATTCAAAATTACCTTAAAACATGTCTAAATTTATTTTTTGAGTCATTAACGTCCATGGGAATCTTTGGGTCGATTTTGGGTCCCCATTGAGCCAATTGGGAGTGATAATGACAATTTAGATTAATTAACTTAAAGTAAAGGCAAAAAAGACAAAAGCAAATATCTTTTAGAAAATTAATTTTTAAAGGGATTATATAAATTGTCTTTTCGACTATAAATATTAATTGGAAATATATAAATATTTCCTATAAAATTGTATTATTTTATAATTTTTAGACATCAAATAAATTAAATTATTTATGACACAATAATGATGCAGTGTTTACCTCATTAATAAATCATTTAAATAAATAAGATTATAATGATTAAAATATTATCCAAAACATGTACATTTCCTATTGGATGATTTTATTTCGACCATGATTCATCGTATCTTCGACCGTAATTATTTTTGGATCTTTTGAAATCGAATATCATTATATAATAAAATAATATTTTCTCACTTTCCTAAAGAGCCCCTACTCTCCCTTATAAAAGGAGACCACTTCTAACCAATCACTCACACATATCAAGCCCATTGTCTCATCCAAACTCTGCCCAATTAAGCTCCCTACATCCCTCTACTCCCCCTAGAAGCCTTACCTCATTAATAAGGCACTTCAAGAAATCCGTTGGTTCAAACCAAAGGGAGCTACCCAAATTAAAGGTAACAGTTTCTCTTAAATTGTTTTCTTTTATTTTACTTCTCCAACCCATAAACGCTTTTTATTATTTTATTTTGAAACAATAACAGTATCCTCAATATACTAGGATTTTTTTATGAGATTTAATCTTACTACACTTACACACACCTCCATCTAATGGATGAAGAACATAATGTTTCTGTGGATGGAAACCAAACGCCTCACGAAACGATTATTGTTCGATTATCTCTTACTGCCTCTCATGGTGGCCATTATGATGACACTGTATTTATATATGATATATATTATGTTTATGTTTTCTTTATACTTCTGTATTTTCCATTTATATTATACCGTTATGGTTTCTGTAGTGGGAAAATACGATAATCTCATTAGAGGAAGTGCGGACTACCTCCCCCTCAAAGTGATATGACTCGTTAATGCCTTATGTGGGACGTATAAAGGATGGAGTTAATAATACTATATATGATATTATAATTGAATTATATTATATATATGTATCATTATGTTTTAATTCCATTAAATTATGAAATATAAATGGAAGTAGCGTTCATGCGTACGTACGGCTTACCGTCTCCATGAACAGTGCATTTCATTTCTTACCTGTAAATGTTATATAATATTATAAATACATGTATATGCTGGATATATATGATATATATAATATCCAAATCATGAATATAATTTTGGATATAAATAACCTTTGACAACATGACCAACATGTAATTATAAGAAGTCCATTTTTGACTCAAGTACCAAATATCGACAAAACGAACATTATTAGCTTAACTGATTACATTATGTTTATAACATGGTAGTAAGTGATATAAAAGGAATAATAAAATTTTAAAATCTTCTTAAGAAAGTAGAAATTAACTTTAGTTTATTATTCAGGACGTTAAAGAACGAATGGGTCAAGTCGAACATGAGGTAAGGGATCCTACCCCTCTCTTTCTTTTTAAGTACTCTCTTTTATGTCACTTCTTCTAAGATCCTCTTTATTATGTTAGGGGATGTTCTTTTGTATTAATCATACTGTAATTTTTATTTTAATATGATTACAGACCCTATTTGATCTCATCAATCTATTTTTGGAAGTTTTAAGTGGCGCCGTTAGGCTGACGAATTTTTGTAAGGGATTTCTTATCTCACTTTCAATTCTGTGAGATTTCCATTGTTCGCCTATTATTTATTGCATGTGGTGTATGTAATTCCCATGAATGTATTCCCAGTGCAATAAATTTTAATTTTTGGGTAATTACATCTTCATTTTATGATCTTTATTTTATGTGGTGTATGTTTCGAAAGTTTCCAAATCGGTAAGGGATCCTTTCACCCTCCTCTTTTTAAAAGACTTCTTTTTTTTTATGTATTTTAATTGACATATTCTTATTTTGGGATATGTTCTTATATATCATTATTGATGTAAATTTTATTTCCATGTGATGAGATACTCTATTTTATCTCATCAACTCGTTTTATGAATTTTAAAGTGACTCTGTTAGGCTGTCGAATTTTTGTAAAGGGACATCTTAACCCAATTTCAATTATTTGGGTTGAACTTCTACTTGTTGATTATGTCGCGCTATAAATATATGTGAATGAACTTTGATTGTTTTACACATAATATCCACTTATATTGGGTGTATTTATATTTTTCACACATAAATTATGTCATTTATTTATCCTTAATCTAAGGATACCGTCTTTATAAGGGATTGTGTCTCAATTTACATTCCATTGAGACTTCATTATTTTAAGCACAAATTCCCTCTTATATGGTGTATATACATTCCTTTGACATATTATATCATGAATAATTTTATTCTCATGATATTATAAATTTATTAATAAATGTTATTCCTAAATTATTTTTATTCAAGAGTCTCTCATTTTGTTAAAAACACTTTAACTAAAATATTATTTTAAAAGTTTTAATGATTTATTCTTATAAATATTTATTATCAATGTCCATGTTTTCAAAATGGTTTTTGGATTAATTTATATGGAAATTAATGTTTTAAAATGTTAATTTCTTTAAAATCATCAAAGTGGTATGGGAATCCTTGATTCAAAAATCTATTTATTAAATGTTTTAAATGGTTATGAAAATGGTTTGATAAATCATTATTTATTTCAATATCTTTATATGATATGTTGTGATTGGAATGTGGAATGATATCTTTACTTTATGCTTATTTTATGAGTTATGTTATGGTTATTGGGCATTGTTTACATATACAGGTGGTTCTATGATAAACCTAGGGTGGGTGAGCCCAAGATATCTCTCCAATGCATTGGGTAACGTGATGGAGGTAAACATGAATGTTTATCCTAAGAGATTTAGGGAATATACTATGATGGGTATTCCAAATGTGACTCCCTATGTAGCTGTGATAGCTACAATGTAAGTATGTTATGAAATCCATAAGTTACCTTTATTATTAATGATTTTTATGTGTTATTCATAAATCTTTTATTTTGTAAGGTATGTTATGATTGAAAAGTATTGGTTTCATTGATTTGTAATTATTGATAGGATAATGTTTTCATTCCTTATTTTATAACCCTTACTAAGATTTTTATGCTAATACCAAGTTTTTGAAATGTTTTTCACAGGACTTAAGGATGAATAGGGTCAAGGAATGGATCAAGGAAAAGTCAGGCTGTCTAAAACAGGGAACTAGATGTGTTTCTTTTCAACAGTTTTTATTTTATGATAAAATGGATACTAAGTTGTATTGTCTACATGTAATATTCAAGTTTTTATGTATTAGTTATGTCCTAATTCTCTAAAACTCTAAACTTGAAAAGATCTTCTATGTGAATTATTCGTTTAATTCAAGATTATGTATTGTTTTAAGGCTGGGTCCTTATAGTTGGAATCAGAGGTCAGTTTAGAAAACTTTAGGGATTAGGAATTTTAATTAGACATATGGTTAGCCCCTACCTATTATTTCAGTTGAATGCTTCTTTAATAAATTTTTCCGATCAAGGAAATTCTGTTACAAATGGAAGGAGGAGGATCTCAAACTATATTCCTATCTCTTCCCGATGACATGCTTGCAATAATTATTGCGAAGTCATGTTCGGATGATTGTGAAACATTTTCTAGAATACTACTCACTTGCAATCTGATGTTTGAGATATCAAACACCTCCACTATACCTCGTTATCATCGTGCATCATGGGTTGTATTGAAAAAAAATCCCAATTTCACAATATTCTCATATTTTCACGAAAGGTAAATATTGTCAAGGCATTTTCAAATATTTTACCTTATCACAAGATTTTGAAGAATATTATGATTTTAAAAAAGGTGCTGAAGAAGGAGACCCTTGCACAACCTATTTATATTTGATTTTAAAATATAGTCTCTCATCACATACTTATGGAATTTTAAAAGGATTGTTAATTGAAATTTTCAACTCAAATTCAGTTCGACTATTTTATGAAAATCATGTTTTATCAGATGTTTTGAAATTATATGTCATACATAATTATTTTCCAAAACTGTTTTTCTGTGAACACCCATATGACCCATGTTTTACAAGGTGTATTTCGATGGAGGAAGAAAATTATTTTGAAGGATCTCTAAATCATTGATGCAATGCATGGACCTTCTACCTACGTGAACAAGATGACGATGAAACCAATTGGACACCTTGATCCGTGTATGATGTTATTCATGTTGGGGATTGTTTTATTTTATTATATGGTGGTGAAATAAGTCTTCAAGAATTAAGATGTCGAGATCATAATGAATTTGGATGAAAATGAGAGGTATAAGGAAACATTTGAGGTTAAAACATTTTAGGGTTATTTTTGAGTTTTATAAAAAGGACAACACGTAGGATGGGTGACAACCCGTCGCATCTGGCAAGGCTGCTGGAATCAAACCCACAACCGAAGGGTGACAAAGGCGCATCGCCTACCAGTAGCCTACTTGAATTCCCTGGTTATTATGACTTATTATGATAGTAAAATAATTTTATAGAATAAGAATAAGTTGATTTTTAGAACTTATGTTTTATCAAATGGATATACTTTTTATAGAAAAATGATTTTGTGATTAAGTGATAAATATTGTGGAGGAAGATGTTCTCTCTATTCAGGAAACACTATATGCCTAAGGAAGATAGAATACTATGGGATTTCAATTGTGGAGTAATGGTTGAAATTTTAGTTTGGAAGAATATATGTTTTTATTATAGACACATGATGATTATATTTATTTATGAAAATAATTAACCTATCATGGAGAATATGTGACTAGGTTAAATACTTTTCAATATGAGACTTTATGAGTAACTGGTGTTACTTGGAGATAAATGATAAGATGTATCTTGGAAGTCTATGTAATTAAATTCTCATGAGATTTGGGTTACAATCAAATTTTGTATTACTTTTGATGAATTTTAGGGGTAATTGTTTATTGATTGGTCTTTGTTGAACTTTGGGTTTTGTTAGACAAATTTTGGAGATTAAGAGTAGTTTTTATTTATGTAAATGTTTATGCTTTTGGGGGATTATGTAATATTATACTAAACGTTTTGGTTTCAGTTAATATCTAAAGACATGGGAAATATATAGTTCATATTTTTTGGATTATGTGATTCTCTCGAAGTTGATTATAGCACTCTTAATGTGAAAAATAAATTCATCCTGAATATTCTTTGTTTGGAGAAAATATGAGTTTGTCATAGAAATATAGTAAAAGATGAATGTATATATGACAGGTAAGTATATTTCCTTATGTTTTTGGTTAATCTCATTAATTAATTTCACAACGAAAATTAACTTTAAACAAAAATCTTTTCCGTTAACTTTTCCTATTGGGGAATCAAATACTATTTAACACATCACAATTTTGTGATTTTCTGGTGGTTAACTTTCTCCTAAACATGTTTTCTATCACTCTCCATCAGCAATTGATGGTTTTTTTCTTCTCCATATCCATGTTTCCATGGAATCGTTGTATTTTTTGTCTCGGGTAACCTTTTTACTTCTCTTCCTTTATTTTAAAATTATAGTTTTATTGACTTTTTTTCAATGTGAGGCTTTCAATGAAGTTCTTGAGCACAATTTTAAAATTGTGAGGATGTAATTTCTAAAAAGGGGGAAGGATGTAACATCCTGGGTAAATAAATAATAATTCATATTTCATATTTATTAATATATGTGAATTAAATATTAACTTTACTTTAAAAGGGTTTCTATGTTCGATAGCGTACCCGATACGCAACAACAGGTTTCTTTGAAGTCTTACGTGGCACACTAATAATAAAATATTATTATTTGAAATTGTAGTAAAATCCTAGCCATTGTATTGGCGATAATGAACACAAATAAACTACAATATTATTATACGTGATTGTTAAATGTATTTAAATTATCCAATAAAAATTTAGAGGATTAAAATGTGAATGAATCTAATTTTAAGGAAAATTTACAGTAAAAGGCAGATTTATCGCCATTTAATGGAGAACCCTTTTTAAATATAGTTTTGGTCACTTTAATAAATTATATATGACCAAATAAAATACTTCTTTAGAATGGTAACATCAAAATTTACTTTGTGTAAATTTTTGGAATTTTTCCGATAAAGTTCATTTTTTAATGAATAGTGAAAATTATTGTATTTTAATTCAAAAGTGTCTTTTAATATAATCTATTTATATGGTTATATTATCTTTTTAATTGGTTTTAAAGTGAAATTAAAATATATTTTTACAATTTAATCCAATTTTGGTCATTGTAATTAATTTCACTTTGAAATTCGACATAAACAAGTATTAATCTTTTGATAGTTATTATTTCTTAAAAACACGCTATTTGTTTTAATAACGGGAATTAATTTTGAAATTAATTAATGCCAATTATATGTTTTGAATTTGGCAAAATATACATCATTTTTTGATTCAGAATTTCAATTATAGCTTAGGCTGAATTTTTGGTATCTTTCTGAAAAACATCAATTTTTGATGAATAGTGAATCGACTTTGTGGTAGTTAAAAAACTGAATTTTTCATTTAAATGAAGTTTTACCACTTCTATGAATTTAATTTAAAAAATCCGACATACATGGTTGTTATCAAGAAGTAAAATGTGGTTCATTAAGATGAAAATAATTTTATTTGAATAGTAACTTTTGACTTTTATTTACAGCGGTTAAAGGTAAATAGGGCAATTCAAGGTTAATAGAATATTATAATAATTCAAAATTACCTTAACACTACTCCAAACATTATTGGTTGAGTCATTAACGACCATGGGCATCTTTGGGTCGATTTTGGGACCCCAATGAGCCACTTGGGAGTGATAATGACAATTTAGATTAATTAACTTAAAGGCAAAAATGACAAAAGCATATATCTTTTAGTAAATTAGTTTTTAAAAGGGGTTATATAAATTATCTTTTCGACTATAAATATTCATTGGAAAGCTAAAACGATTTCTTATATAATGATATTTGTTTTATAATTTTTAGACATCAAATAATTTAAATTATTTTAGAAACAATAATGATGCAGTGTTTACCTTATTAATAAATCATTAAAATAAATAAGATTATAATGATTAAAATATTATCGAAAACCTGTCCATTTCCTATTGGATGATTTTATTTAGACCATGAGTCATCGTATCTTCGACCTTCATGATTTTGGACCTTTTGAAACCGAATATCATTATATAATAAAATAATATTTTCACACTTTCCTAAAGAACCCCTCTTCTCCCTTATAAAAGGAGACCACCTCTAACCAATTCCTCACACATCTCAAGACATTTGGATCATCCAAAATCTGCCCAATTAATCTCCCTACATACCTCTCCTCCCCCTAGAAGCCTTATCGTAAGTATAAGTAACTTCAATAAGTCCTTTGGTTCAATCCAAAGGGAGTTACCCAAATTAAAGGTAACAGTTTCTCTTAAATTGTTTTCTTTTATTTTAATTCTCTAACCCTTAAACTCTTTTTAATATTTTATTTTGTAACAAAAACAGTATAATCAATATACTAGGATGTTTTTATGAGAAGGATTCAAAATACACTTACACACACCTCCATCTAATGGGTAAAGAACATAATGTTTCTTTGGATGGAAACCAAACGCCTCACGAAATGATGATTGTTCGATTATCTCTTACAGCCTCTCATGGTGGCCATTATGTTGAAACTGTATTTATATATGATATATATTATGTTTATTATTTCCTTATGCTTCTGTATTTTCCATTTATATCATACCTTTATGGTTTCCATAGTGGTTAAATATGATAATCTCATTACAGGAAGTGCAGACTACCGCCCCTGAAAGTGATATGACTCGTTAATGCCTTATGTGGGACGTATAAAGGATGGAGTTAATAATACTATATATGATATTATACTGTAATTATAATATAACTATGTATCATTATGTTTTAATTCCATTAAATTATTAAATATAAATAGAATTAGCATTTATGCGTATGTACGGCTTACAGTCTCCATGAACAGTGCATTTCATTTCTTACCTCTAAATGTTATATACTGTTTTAAATACATGTATATTCAGGATATATATGATATATATAATATCAAAATCATGAATATCATTTTTTATATAATGAAACTTTGACCACATGAACAACATGTAATTATAAGAAGTCCATTTTTGACTCAAGTACCAAATATCGACAAAACAAACATTATTTGCTTAAATGATTACATAATGTTTATAACATGGTAATAAGTGATATAAAAGAAAGAAAATAAAATTTAAAAAGGTTCTGAAGCAAGTATAAATTAACTTTAGTTTAATATTCAGGACGTTAAAGAACGAACGGGTCAAGTCGGACACGAGGTATGGGATCCTACCTCTCTCTTTCTTTTTAAGTACTCTCTTTTATGTCACTTCTTCTAACCTCATATTTATATTGTTAGGGGATGTTCTTTTATATTAATAATACTGTAATTTTTATGTTCATATGATGAGAGACCCTATTTTATCTCATCAATCAATTTTTCGATGTTTTAAGTGGCGTCGTTAGGCTGTAGAATTTTCATAAGGGATTTCTTATCTCACTTTAAATTCCATGAGATTTCCATTGTTCGCCACTTATTTATTTCATGTGGTGTATTTACTGACCATGAATGTATTACTAGTGTAATAGACATTAATTTATGGGTAATTAAATCTTCATTTTATGATCCTTCTTTTATGTGGTGTATTTTTCGAAAGTTACCAAATCCGTAAGGGAACCTTTCACCCTCCTCTTTTTAAAAGATTTCTTTTTGATAGGTCTTTTAATTGACATCTTTTTATGTTGGGATATGTTCTTCTATATCCTTATTGATTTCAATTTAATTTCCATGTACTGAGATACTCTTTTCATCTCATCAACTCGTTTTATGAATTTTAAAGTGATGCTGTTAGGCTGTCGATTTTTTGTAAAGGGACATCTTAACCCAATTTCAATTCTTTTGGTTGAACTTCTACTTGTTGATTATGTCATTCTATAAATATGTGTGAATGACATATGATTGTTTTACACATAATATCCACTTATATTCAGTGTATTTATATTTTTCACACAAAAATTATGTCATTTATTTATCCTTAATCTAAGGATACTGTCTTTATAAGGGATTGCGTCTCAATTTACATTCCCTTGAGACTTCATTATTTTATGCACCAATTCACTCTTATATGGTGTATATACTGTATTTTGACATATTATATCATGGATACTTTTATTCTCATGATATTATAATGTTATGATTAAATGTTATTCCTCAATTATTTATATTCAAGCATCTCTCATTTTGTTAAAAACTCTTTAACTAAAATATCAATTTAAATGTTTCAAAGATTTATTATTATAAATATTTATCATCAATGTCCATGTTTTCAAAAAAAAATATTGGATTTATTTATATGGACATTAATGTTTTAAAATTTTAATTTCTTTAAAATCTTTAATGTGGTATGGGACAATTTGATTCAAAAATATATTTATTAAATGTTTTAAATGGTTATGAAAATGGTTTGATAAAGCATTGTTTATTTCAATATCTTGATATGATATATTCTGATTGGAATGTGGAAATTTTATCCTTCCTTTATACTTATTTTATGTGCTATGTTATGGTTATTGGGAATTTTTTACGTATATGGGTGGTTCCGTGATAAACCTAGGGTGGGTGAGCCCGAGATAGCTCTTTAATGAATTAGGTAACATGACAGAGGTAAACGTGAATGTTTCTCCTAAGAGATTTAGTGAATATATTGTGATAGGTATACCAAATGTGACTCCATATGTAGTTGTTATAGCTACAATGTAAGTATGTTATGTATTCCATAAGTTACCTTTATGATTTATGATTTCTATCTGTTATTCATAAATCTTTTGATATTGTAAGGTATGTTATTATTGAAAATTATTGGTTTCATTGATTTGTAATTATTGATGGGATAATGTTTTCTTTCCTTCTTATATAACCCTTACTGAGTTTTTTATGCTCATCCCAAGTTTTTGAAAAAAATTTCTCAGGACTTAAAGATGAATAGGGTCAAGGAATGGATCAAGGAAAAGTCATGCTGTCTAAAACATGGAACTAGATGTGTTTCTTTTCCACAGTTTTTATTTTATGATAAAATGGATACTGAGTTGTATTGTCAATATGTAATCTTCAAGTTGTTATGTATTAGTTATTTCCTAATTCTCTAAAACACTAAACCTGAAAATATCTTCAATGTGAATTATTCTTTTAATTCAAGATTATGTATTGTTTTAAGGTCGGGTCCTTATAGTTGGTATCAAAGGTTGGTTTAGAAAACTTTAGGGATTAGGAATTTACATTAGACATATGGTTAGTCCCTACCTATTATTTCTGTTAAATACTTGTTTAATAAATTTTTCAGATCAAGGATATTCAGTTACAAATGGAAGTAGGAGGATCTCAAATAACATTCATATCTCTTCCTGATGACATGTTTGCAATAATTACTACAAAGTAATGTTCGGATGATTGTGAAACTTTTTCTAGAATACAACTCACTTGCAAGCAGTTGTTTGAGATATCAAACACCTCCACTATACCTCTTTAACATCGTGGATCATGGGTTGTATTTAGAAAAATCCTATTTTCAAAATATTTTCATATTTTCAAGAAAGGTAAATATTATCAAGGAATTTTCAAATATTTTACTTTATCCCAAGATTTTAAAGCATATTATAATTTTAAAAAAGGTGTTGAAGAAGGAGACCCTTTCACAACCTATTTATATTTTATTTTAAAATATAGTCTCTAAGCAGATACTTATGGTATTTTAAAAGGACATTTAATTGAAAGTATCACCTCAAATTCAGTTTGACTGTTTTATAGAAATAATGTTTTATCAGATGTTTTGAAATTATACCTCATAAATGATTATTTTCCAAAACTGTTTTTCTGTGAACACCCATATGACCCATGTTGTACAAGGTGTATTTGGATGGAGGAAGAAAATGATTTTGAAGGATCTCTAAATCATTGTTGCAATGCATGGACCTTCTACCTACGTGAAAAAGATGACGATGAAACCAAATGGACACCATGATCAATGTATGATGTTCTTCATTTTGGGGATTGTTTTATTTTATTATATGTTGGTGAAAAAATACTTCATGAATTAAGATGTTGAGATCATAATGAATTTGGATGAAAATGAGAGGTATAAGGAAACCTTTGAGGTTAAAACATGTAAAGGTTATTTTTTAGTTTTATAAAAAGGACAACCCGTAGGATGGGTGACAAACCGTCACATCCGGCAAGGCTGCATGAATCGAACCCACAATCGAAGGGTGACAAGGGCGGATTACCTACCACTAACCTAATTGAAGTACCTGGTTAGTACGACTTATTATTTTAGTAAAATAATTTTATACAATAAGAATAAGTTGATTTTTGGAAATTATGTTTTATCAAATGGATATACTTTTTATAGAAAAATGATTTAGTGATTATGTGATAAAGGTTGTGGAGGAAGACGTTCTCTCCTTTGAGCAAACACTATATGCCTAAAGAAGATGGAATACTATGGGATTTCAATTGTGGAATAATGTTTGAAATTTTAATTTGGAAGAATCTATGTTTTTATTATGGACACGCGATGATTATATTTATTTATGAAAATAATTAACCTATCATGGAGAATATGTGATTAGGTTAATTACTTTCCAATATGAGACTCTATGAGTAACTGGTGTTACTTGGAGATAAATGTTAAGATGTATCTTGGAAGTATATGCAATTAAATCCTCATGAGATGAGGGTTACAATCACAGTTTAGATTACTTTTGATGAATTTCAGGGAAAATTGTTTATTCAATGGCCTTTGTTGAACTTTGGGTTTTGTTAGAAAAATTTAGAGATTAAGAGTAGATTTTCTTTATGTAAAAGTTTATACTTTTGGGGGATTATCTATTCTTATACTAAACGTTTTGGTTTTAGTTAATATCTAAAGATATGGGAAATATATAGTTCATCTTTTGTGGATTATGTGATTCTCTCGAAGTTGATTATAGCGCTCTTAATGTGAAAAAAAAATTCATCCGGAATTATCATCTTTTGGAGAAAATATGAGTTTTTGTAAGAAATATAGTAAAATATGAATGTCTACATGACAAGTGAGTATATTTCCGTATGTTTTTGGTTAATCTCATAAATAAATTCCTCAAAGAAAAGTAAATTTATACCAATTCTTTTCCGTTAAATTTTCCTACAGGGGAATCAAAGACTGTTTAACCCATCACAAGTATGTGATTTTCTGGTAGTTAACTTTCTCCTAAACATGTTTTCTATCACTCTCCATTAGAACATGATGGTTTTTTTTCTCCTCTATATCCATGTTTTCATGGAATACTAGTATCTGTTGTCTCAGGTAACCATTTTACTTCTCTTCCTTTATTTTAAATTGATAGTTTTATTGACTCTTTTTTCATGTGGGGCTTTCAATGAAGTTCTTGAGCAAAATTTTAAAATTGCGAGGACGCAATTCCCAAAAGGGTGGAAGGATGTAACATCCCAGGTAAATAAAGAATAATACATATTTAATATTTATTAATATTTGTGAATTAAATATTAAATTTACTTTAAAAGGGTTTCTATGTTCGATAGCATACCCGAAACGCTACAACAGGTTTCTTTGAAATCTTATGTGGCACACAAATAGCATAATATTATTATTCTAAATGGTAGTTAAATCCTAGACATTTTATTAGAGGTAATGAACAAAACTAAACTAATATATGATTATAAATGATTGTTAAATGTATTTACATTGTCCAATAAAAAGTTAGAGGCTTAAAATGTGAAGGAATCTAATTTAAAGCATAATTTACATTAAAAGGTCGTTTTATCACCTTTTAACGGAGAACCATTTTTAAATCTAGTTTTGGTCACTTTAATACATTATATATGACCAAATAAAATCCTTCTTTATAATGGAAACATCAAAATTTACTTTGTGTAAATTTTTGGAATTTTTCCGATAATGTTCATTTTTTAATGAATAGTGTAAACTATTGTATTTTAATTCAAATGTTCCTTTTAATATAATCTATTTATATGGTTATATTATCATTTTAATTGGATTATAAGTGAAATTAAAATATATTTTTACCATTTAATCCAATTTTGGTCATTGTAATTAATTTCATTTTGAAACTGGACATAAACAACTATCAATCTTTTGATAGTAATTATTTCTTAAAAACACGCTATTTGTTTTGATAACGGGAATTAATTTTAAAATTAATTAATTCCACTTATATTTTTTGAATTTGTAAAAATATACATCATTTTTGAAATCATAATATCAAATATAGCTTAGGCTGAATTTTTCGTATCTTTCTAAAAAACATCAATTTTTGATGAATAGTGAAACTACTTAGGGGTAGTTAAAAAACTGACTTTTTCATTTAAATGAAATTTTACGACTTCTATGAATTGAATTTAAAAAATACAACATACATGGTTGTTATTAAGAAGGAAAATGTGGTTCATTAAGATGAAAATAATTTTTGGGGAATAGTAACTTTTGACTTTTATTTACCGCGGTTAAAGGTAAATAGGGTAATTCAAGGTTAAAAGAATATTATAATAATTCAAAATTACCTTAACACTTGTCCAAAACTTATTTCTTTCGTCATTAACGACCATGGTAATCTTTGGGTCGATTTTGGGACCCCATTGAGCTACTTGGGAGTGATAATGACAATTTAGATTAATTAACTTAAAGTAAAGGCAAAAATGACAAAAGCAAATATCTTTTAGTAAATTAATTTTTAGAAGGGGTTATATAAATTATCTTTTTGACTATAAATATTAATTGGAAAGATAAAACTATTTCATATATAATTATATAATTTTTATAAATTTTAGACATCAAATAATTTAAATTATTTATGACACAATAATGATACAGTGTTTACCTCATTAATAAATCATTTAGATAAATAAGATTATAATGAATAAAATATTATCCAAAACTTGTCTCTTTCATATTGGAAGACTTTATTTCGACCATGATCATCTTATCTTTGACCTTAATGATTTTTGGACATTTGTAAACCGAATATCATTATATAATAAAATAATATTTTCACACTTTCCTAAAGAGCCCCTCGTCTCCCATATAAAAGGAGACCACTTATTACCAATTCCTCACACATCTCAAGCCATTTGACTCGTCCAAAATCTGCTCAATTAATCTACCTACATACCTATCCTCCCCCTAGAAGCCTTACTATAAGCAGAATGCACCTTATGAAGTCCTTTGGTTTAAACCAAAGAGAGTTACACAAATTAAAGGTAAAGATCTCTCTTAAATTTTTTTCTTTTATTTTACTTCTCCAACCCCTAAAATCTTTTTATTATTATTTTTTAACCACAACACTACCCTCAATATACTAGTATGTTTTTAAGAGAAGGATTCAAACTACACTTATACACACCTCCATCTAATGGGTAACGGACATAATGTTTCTGTGGATGGAAACCAAACGCCTCACGAAATGATGATTGTTCAATTATATCTTACCGCCTCTCATGGTGACCATTATGCTAGAACTAGACTTATATATGATATATATTATGTTTATGTTTTCTTTATGATTCTTTTATTTTCCATTTATATCATACCTTTATGGTTTCTATAGTGGGTAAATACGATAATCTCATTAGAGGAAGTGCGGACTACCGCCCCTCAAAGTGATATGACTCGTTAATGACTTATGTGGGATGTATAAAGGATGGAGTTAATAATAATATATATGATATTATACTGGAATTATAATTTAACTATGTATTATTATGTTTTAATTCCATTAAATTAAGAAATAGAAATGGAAGTAGCGTTCATGCGTACGTACAACTTACCGTCTCCATGAACTGTGCATTTCATTTTTACCTCTAAATGATATATACTACTATAAATATATGTATATTCTGGATATATATATGATATATATAATATCCAAATCATGAATATAATTTTGTATATAATGAACCTTTGACCACATGAACAACAAGTAATTATAAGAAGTCCATTTTTGACTCAAGTACCAAATATCGACTAAATAAACATTATTAGCTTAAATGATTACATAATGTTTATAACATGGTAATAAGTAATATAAAAGGAATAATACAATATAAAAAGGTTCTTTAGCAAGTATAAATTAACTTTAGTTTAATATTCAGGACGTTAAAGAACGAACGGGTCAAGTCGAACACGAGGTAAGGGATCCTACCTCTCTCTTTCTTTTTAAGTACTCTCTTTTATGTGACTTCTTCTAAGATCCTCTTTATTATGTTAGGGGATGTTCTTTTATATTACTCATACTGTAATTTTTATGTTCATATGACAATAGACCCTATTTGATATCATCAATCCATTTTTGGATGTTTTATGTGGCGTCGTTAGGCTGCCGAATATTCGTGAGGGATTTCTTATCTCACGTTCAATTCTGTGAGATTTACATTGTTCGCCACTTATTTATTGCATGTGGCGTATATACTGGCCATGAATGTATTCCCAGTTTAATACAATTTAATTTATTGGCAATTACATCTTCATTTTATCATCCTAATTTTATGTGGTGTATGTTTCGAAAGTTACCAAATCAGAAATGGAACCTTTCACCCTTTTCTTTTTAAAAGACTTCTTTTTGTTATGTATTTTAATTGACATATTCTTATGTTGGTATATGTTTTTATATAATCTTATTGATGTAAATTTTATTTCCATGTGATGAGATACTATTTTTTTCTCATCAAATCGTTTTATGAATTTTAAAGTGACGCTGTTAGGCTGTAAAATATTTGTAAAGGGATATCTTAACCCAATTTCAATTCTTTGGGTTGAACTTCTACTTATTGATTATGTCGTTCTAAAATTATGTGTGAATGAACTCTGATTGTTTTACACTTAATATCCACTTATATTGTGAGTATTTATATTTTTCACACATAAATTATGTCATTGATTTATCCTTAATCTAAGGATACCGTCTTTATAAGGGATTGCGTCTCAATTTACATTCCATTGAGACTTTGTTATTTTATGCACCAATTCACTCTTATATGGTGTATATACTATACATTGACATATTATATCATGAAACATTTTATTCTCATGATATTATAAAGTTATGATTAAATTTTTTTCCTCAATTATTTGTATTCAAGCGTCTCTCATTTTGTTAAAAACTCTTTAACTAAAATATCATTTTAAATGTTTTAATGATTTATTCTTATAAATATTTATCATCAATGTCCATGTTTTCAAAATGTTTTTTGGATATATTTATATGGACATTAATGTTTTAAAATGTTATTTTATTTAAGATCTTCAAAAATTTATGGGACTCATTGATTCAAAAATCTATTTATTAAATGTTTTAAATGGTTATGAAAATGGATTGATAAAGAATTATTTATTTCAATATCTTGATATGATATATTGTGATTGGAATGTGTAAATGTTATCTTTCCTTTATTCAAATTTTATGTGTAATGTTATGGTTGTTGGGAATTTTTTACGTATATGGGTGGTTCTGTGATAAACCTAGGGCGGGTGAGCCCGAGATAGCTCTCCAATGCATTGGGTAACGTGACGGAGGTAATCGTGAATATTTCTCTTAAGAGATTTATGGAATATAATATGATGGGTATTCCAAATATGGCTCCCTATGTAGCTGTGATAGCTACAATGTAAGTGTGTCATGAATGCCATATTTTACCTTTATGATTTATGATTTCTATGTGTTATTCATAAATCTTATGGTTTTGTAAGGTATGTTATGATTGAAAAGTATTGGTTTCATTGATTTGTAATTACTGATGGGATAATGTTTTCCTTCCTTATTTTATAACCCTTACTGAGCTTTTTATGGTCATCCCATGTTTTTTAAATGTTTTTCACAGGACTTAAAGCTGAATAGGGTCACGGAATGGATCAAGGAAAAGTCATTCTATCTAAAACATGGAACTAGAGGTGTTTTTTTTCAACAGTTTATATTTAATGATAAAATGGATACTAATTAGTATTGTCTACATGTAATCTTCAAGTTGTTATGTATTAGTTATGGCCTAATTCTCTAAAACTCAAAACCTGGAAATATCTTCAATGTGAATTATTCGTTTAATTTAAGATTATGTATTGTTTTAAGGTCGGGTCCTTATATCACTTCCCCCCTCTAAACAATGTATATAAACACCCCCTCTAAATAGGAGTTATAACACATACAAAAGATTTCATCTACATAGGAAGTTCATAATTATTGTCACATTGAAAGATGATCATAAGATGATTTCAAATATAAAAAAAACATCACTTACTCGATATTTAATGAGGTATTTATGAAGAGAAATCCAATCCATAACTAAGATGATATCAAATTCAACCAAATGAAGACTAACAAGATTTTTAGGAAGCACATTCCTAAAAATGTCATCTAGAGATGATTCATAGACTAAAGATACCATCATCATACCATTAGGGGTTTTCACCGGTAATTGAACATGAAATTGTTTGGGTGGAATCTTAATACCATTAGAAAATTATTTTGATATTAAAGAGTGGGTGTCTCTAGAATCAAATAAGACATTATCCATTCTAGATTGGATGGTAAGTTCACCTTTCACAATTTTGTTGTCACACACCTCATTAGAGATAGTGATTGCATGTGATTTACCATTCTCTGTTAGTTTAAGAAGCTCATGATGCTGATAATCATCACCAACCACCAATTTTGGTCGTTAGTTAGGAAAACTCCCATTCTCAATACACTTGTTTCACTTAATTGGTGGAGGTGAATTCAGTGCAGTTTCCTCTCCATTTAGATTTTTAGAAAACTATTTCCCATCACTTCGATAATCAAATTCTCAATGGATTTCCTTAGCACACATAAAACATTAATTAGACACCATAAGATAATTTTCTCTATTATTATTTACAGAATTAGAGCATAAAGGACTTATCGTCTTCTTATCTTCATGGATTTTAGATTTTCTATCGAACTCCATCTTCCATTTTTTCATAACCATGAGATTGATAAGTAACACTAACATCCATTCTAACCTTAATTAAACATTGAATAATCTCTTAGTAGCTACTATATATCTTATGGAACATGTATTATATGACCTACAATTGAGCCACATAAGAATCGGTCAAACTTACATTATGGTTGGATGATAATACCTTAAGTGTACATCGAAAGACATGTGAACATTGACTAGTAGGTACATATATAATCATAATCTCCTTAAATTAACTCCATGAATAGTTTCATCATATTTTTAAAACAATCCTAGGATTGTTCTTATTGAAAAATATGTTCATGAACTCTTCCCAATCCATGGATTGAATTTCATTTTGCTGCCTTATATTCTTGATGAGTGTCCACTACTAGTCTTCTTCTCCTTCTAACTGATAAACAACCATGATCGCTTTCTGATGTTTCAAACAGTAGCTAACATAGAATATATATTCATTGGTAGGGATAAATTATTCAGAAAAAAATTAGATCAAAATACCTGATGAATGAATTTAAACGTTGCATCATGGAGGACTCAAAAAGATATTGTTCCCATTTTTTCTTATTTGGACGTCCACCAGGATTCATAATTAGATAAATTTGTGTGATTATTAAAACAAGGTTTTATATTCCAGCTCACATGGCATTAAGATTATTAGGAGAATAATCATTTTATTGCCTATCACACTCAACATTGATGCAGTTCTTTTGGGTTCCAACTGTATATTAAAACTAAAATGGATATAGTAAGAAATATTTATCATAAGGAAGAACCACTTCATCATGAAAAACCACATATAAGATTTATATATTAGGAAAACATTTTAAATCTAACTCACCTTAGGTTTATCGTAGGTTATTCATAGACAACTCATATTTAATTCATTCATGATGGTTCGTGAAGAGTTAGTGAATGTTCAACAAATATTCCTCGAGAGTGAAAAAAAGGTGATCTATATGGAATGTTTTCATGTACCATGTTACACTAGAGTTGGGCCTGATGCACCTAGTTAGAGTTGTTACCCGTAGGTAGAAATATAAAAAATCCACATCCAAATTTTTTATCTAGACATGGATGTTTTACTAAGAAACCACTCAGCCTATCCTTTACCAAAACTTCAGGACATTTTCCTAGAATTTTATTATCCTTAGACATGTACTTTTATATGTAATTAGGTATTTTACAAAGTTTTTCTCATCCTAATTTCTAATTGTTACCTATATTTTTTATCTAACACATACTATAGAGTCCCTTGAATTTCATACATTAACATTACATCATTTTTGTGGAATAATTTATACATTTCACAAAAGAGACTAATAGATCATATTTATAAGGCCCCAGCCTTAAACCTTACTTAATCTTGTGTTATTACAAGATTATACATTGAGGATCTTTTCAGGTTTAGAGTTTTAGAGAATTATATCATAAAACATGCATTACATACCACATTTAAAAAAAGTGGTTACATAAAAGATAGTATTAATTTTTTTTCATCAATGGAAACATATTTAAAAATAAAGCATGGATTCTTTCTTGACACTTCCTTGACACTATCATCATATCAGGTACCTTTCCCTTGACCTGTGAAAAACATTTAAAAAAAACATTGGATGAGCATAAAAAGATCAGTAAGGGTTATAAAAATATGGAAAGGAAACATGAGATCACATATACATAAGAATGAAATCATACTTTACCCATAAAACATAGGCACTTTAACATACCTCATAAAACAATGAATAAATCATAGAAATCATAAGACATAAAGGTAACTTGAGAAATTCATAATATTCTTACGTAGGGAGTAACCCTCTTGGTTATGTTTGGAATACCCATCACAGTATATTCCCTAAATCTCTTCGGAGAAACCTTAACGTTTCACTCCTTCGCGTTACCCAATGCATTGGAGAGATATATCAGGCTCACCCGCCCTTAGTTTATCACGGAACCACCCGTCTTCATAACAATTCTCAAGAACCATAACATAATCTTATCACATAAAACATGCATAAAGGAAACATAACATTTCCACCTTTCAATAATAAGATATCAATACAACACATTGATATAAATACATTATGAAAACAATTTTCAATACCAAAAGAAAAGAAAAGTAAAACATGGTATTTATTTTTCTTTTAAAAAAAGGTATGGCTTGTAGAGGAAGCCGAAACTCAAATAATGGTCGCGGCGGCGGAGAAGTTGTTGTTGCCGCATACATACAACAAAAACATTCCCTTTTGTCATTTAGTAAAACACTTCGTATAAAAATATTCCTTTTGGATAAACGTAAAAGTCAAAGGGTTTAATACACCTTATAAAAGAAAGTTGTGTATAAAACAAAATATGCCTCAATGAAAGAAGATTGAGACGAAGTCCCATACAAAGACGGTATCCTTGGATTAAGGATAAATCAGTTACATAACTATGTGTGACAAACAAATATACGAAATATAAGTGGGTATTAAGTGTAAAACAATCATAGGACATTCACACATAATCATATAATGACATATTCAAGGTGTAAAAGTTTATCCCAAATAATCGAAATTGGGTTAAGAAGTTCCCTTGAAATAATTAGACAGCCTAAAAGTGTCACTTCAAAATTCAGAAAAAGAGTTGATGAGAGATAAAAAGGGTATCTCATCACTTGGACATAAAATTTACTTCAATAAGGATATAGAATAACATATCCCAAAATAATATTAGGTCAATTAAAAGACATAACAAAATAAGTATTTTAAAAAGAGGAGGGTGAAAGGTTCCCTTACCGACATGGGTATCTTTCGAAACATACGCCCCGTGAAATAAGGACAATACAACATTGATGTAAATACTCATAAATAAAAGAATATTAAACAATGAGTAAAATAATTTTCAGTACATACACCACTCAAAGGAAATTGTGGCAAATGTAGCATAAATCTCACGGGAATAAAAGTGAGATGAAAAATCCCTTACGAAAACTCGCCAGCCTAACGACGCCAATTAAAACATCCAAAAATGGATTGATGAGATCAAATAGGGTATCTCATCACATTACAATAAAATGTACAGAAAGAGGAATATAAAAGAACACCCCCATCATAACAAAGAGGAGCTTAAAAGAAGTGACATAAAGGAGAGTACTTAAAGAGAAAGAGAGAAGTTAGATCTCTTACGAAAATTCGGCAGCCTAACGGCGCCACTCAAAACTTCCAAAATGGATTGATGAGAGAGAATAGGGTCTCTCATCATATAAACATAAAAATTACAGTAAGAGTAATATAAAAGAACATCCCAATAACAGGAAAGATGATCTTAGAAGGAATGACATAAAAGAGTGTACTTAAAAAGAAAGAGAGGAGTAGGATCCCTTACCTCGGGTCCGACTTGACTCGATCATTCTTTAACGTCCTGAATAATAAACTTGAATTTATTTACAATTTATTAAGAACCTTTTTCTAGTTCATTATTCCTTTTATATCACTTATTTCCATGTTATAAACATTATGTAATCATTTAAGTTAATAATGTTTGTTTTGTCGATATTTGGTTCTTAAGTCGAAAGTGGACTTCTTACAATTACATGTTGTTCATGTGGTCAAATGTTCGTTATATACAGAATTATATTCATGATTTGGATATCATATATATCATATATATCCAGAATATACAGGTATTTATAATATTACATAATAATTTAGAGGTAAGAAATGAAATGCACTGTTCATGGAGACAGTAAGTCGTACGTACGCATGAACGCTACTTTCATTTCTATGTCATATTAATGGAATTAAAACAAAATGAGAGGTATGTATATTTTAATTCCAGAATTATATTAATAATTTAGATGTATCATTCATCATATATATCTATTATATACATGTACTTATAATAGTACATTACATTTGGGGATAAGAAATGAAATGCACCGTTCATGGAGACGGTAAGCCGTACGTACGCATGAACGCTACTTTCATTTCTATTTCATATTTTTATGGAATGGAATAATAATGATATAGAGGTATATTATAATTCAATTATAACATCATATATAATAACTTTAAATCCATCCTTTATACATCCCCCATATGGCATTAACGAATCACATCACTTTGAGGGGGTGGTAGTCCGCACTTCCTTAAATGAAGATATCGCGTTTACCCATAATGGAAACCATAAAGGTATGCACAAAATGAAAAATACAGAAGCTTAAGGAAAAAATAAACATATTATATATCATATATAAATATAGTGTCATCTCAATGGCCACCTTTGAAGGTGTTAAAAGAATGTTGAACAATCATCGTTTCGGGAGGCCGAAATTCGCCATCCACTGAAACAGTATGTTCTTTAACCATTAGATGTAGGTGTGTGAAAGTGTAGCTCTAATAATTCTTATAACAACATCCTAGTATATTGATGATACTGTGGTTGTTACAAAAGAAATGAATAAAAAGAGTTTAGGGGGTTGGAGAAGCAAAATAAAACAAAAGGACTCAAGTGAAGACATTACCTTAAAATCGGGTAACTCCCTTTGGTTTGAGCTCAAAGGCTTCCTTGGGAAGCCTTCTGCCCAAATTGAGGCTTCAAGGAGTTATAGAGGGAAGTGGAGAGACAAAATGGGCAGAGTTTGGCCGAGCCAAAGGCTTTGGGAGTGTGGGTAAGGAGGTAGAGGTGGGGGTCTTTTATAAGAGGAGAGGAGGGGCACTCTTGAAGGTAAAGAAAAGTCACTTTATTTTAAAATGTTATTCGGATTTAAGAGGTCCCACATTGATGTGTTTCTAGGATAAGGTGATAATGGTTCGAAATCGACTCATCAAATAGGTTTTGGACATGTGTAGGTCTTTGATATTACATTATCTTTCCATTTTATTTAAATCATTAAATAATGAGGTCATCGCTGCATCATCATGATGTCATAAATATATTAATTTATTTAATGTCTAAAAATTATAAAAAAAACTACTATGATGTAGGAAATCGTTTTATCTTTCCAATTAATATTTATATTCAAAAATATGATTTGTATAAACCCATGTAAAAATTGTTTTAGCAAAACATTTCACGTTTGTCTCATTTTTACTTTAAATTTAAATAAAAAGATATTAATGTCATTTTCCAACCAAAGTGGCTTCATGGGGTCCCCAAGTTGACCCATGGGTTTTCGTGGTCGGCCATGACACATCCAATGAGGTTAGGACATTTTTCAAGTTCATTTCATATTATTAAAACATTATTGTTACCTTAAACTACACAAATTACCTCTAATCGCGATTAAAAACTTAATAAGTTACTATTCACCAAAAAATTATTTTTATCCCATTGAACCACATTTAACTTCTTAATGACAACCATGTATGTCGGATTTTTGAAATTTAAAACACAAAGATGGAAAAATTTCATTTAAATGGAAAAATCAGTTTTTATAAGTACCACTTAGTGGTTTCACTATTCATCAAAAATTGAAGTTTTTCAGAAAAATCCAACAAATTCACTCTAAGCTATATTTGATATTCCGAATTCAAAAATGAAGTCTATTTTACAAAATTAAAATCATATAAGTAACATTAATTAATTTAATAATTAATTCCCGCTGTCAGAGCAAATAGCGTGTTTTTATGAAACAATATGTATCAAAAGATTGACACTAGTTTAAGTCTGATTTTAAGTGAAATTAATTCCAATGACCACTATTGGATTTAATGGTAAAAATATATTCTAATTTAACATTAAAACCAATTCAAAAGATAATCTAATCATATAAATAAATTAGATTAAAAAGAGGTTTTGAATTAAAATACAACATTTTACACTATTCATTAAAAAATGAATTTTATCAGAAAGATACCAAAAAATTACACAAAGTAAATTTTGATGTCCCAATTCTTAAGAAGAGTTTTATATGGTCCAAAATGATGTATAAGAGTGAACAAAACTATACTTAATGATGGTTCTCCATCAAAAGGTGATAAGTGAACCTTTAGTGAAAACTAGGGCATATACGCCAAAAATTGAATTCTTTCTATATTTTATGTCTTCATATTTTATTGGATAAATGTAAAAACATTTAAAAACATATATAATCATATTTTAGTTATTTATATCCATTCCTTCCAATACAACGGCTACATGTTAACTACCATTTAAAATAATATTATTTTATTATTAGAGTGCAACGTAAGATTTCCAAGAAACTCGTTGTTGCGTGTTGGGTACGCCATCGAGCATAGCGTCCCCTTTAAAGTCATATTAATATTTTATTCACAAATATGGAGAAATATGAAAATGTCATATTCTTTATTTACCTGGGGTGTTACATCCTTCCCCCTTTTGGGAATTGCGTCCTCGCAATTTTTAAAATTGAGCATGGAAACATCCTTGAAAGTCTCACATCGGAACAAGAGTCGGTAAAACAATCAGTTTAAAATAAAGGAAGATAAGTACAGAGGTCACCCGAGTTAACCCACATGTAGAAAAACATGGACATGGACGAAAAAGAAAAGGGTCATGTTCTTGAGGTATATTGATAGTAAACATGTCTAGGAGAAAGTTAACCATAAGAAAATCACAAACTTGTGATGGGTTAAACGGTATTCGATTCCCCATTAGGAAAATTTAATAGAAAACATTTTTGTTTTAATTTAATTTTTATTGAGGAATTTATTCACAAGGAAACATAATCACTTATCATGTTGACATTCAACTTTTACTAGATTCCTTAATCAAACTCATATTTTTTTCCAAAAGATGAGTATTTCGGGCGACTTGTTCGCATTAAGAGTACTATAATCAAATTTTAGAGAATCACCTAATCCACCAAAGAGAACTATATACATCCCATGTATTTAGTCTTTAACCAAAACCAAAACCCAAAAGGTTAGTACAAGGTCAGATAATCCAGAAAAGGATAACCCATTAAAAAGAAAATCTATGCTTAATCTCCAAAATTTGTCCAGCAAAACCCAAAGTTCAACGAGGACCATCCAATAAACAATTTTTCCATAAAATTATTCAAAGTAAACCAATCTAAGATTGAAACCCAAGTATTTGAAGGATTTAGTCACATAGTCTTCCAAGTTAAATCGTAACATTTATCTCCAAACAACCTCAGTTGCTCCTAAAGTATCGTATTGAAAAGTAATTAACCTAATCACATATCCTCCATGATAGGTTAATCATTTTCATAAATAACCCAAAATCAACTTACTCTTAACTCATAAAATCATATAACTAAAAAGAATCAGTCAAACTAACTAGGGACTACACGTAGTCCAGTGGTAGGCGATAAATACCAGTCGCACTTCGGTTGGGGGTTCAATTCCCGCTGCTTTGTCCGACGCGACGGGTTGTCACACGGTCTGCGTGTTGTCCTTTTTCCAAAACTATATAATTCTTAAATCATTCCCCAAAAAGAGATAAAATCATCAATAATGATCATAACATATTTTATCCTCAAGTTTATCTCATGCCTTTCATTTTCCAGCATATCATATAATAACCCATAATTACCTCAAAAGTAAGGATCATATAAACTCTAATGGTTACCTTTATAATTATTACCTGAACGTCCACATCTATTGGTCATCTCGTACATGATGCATTACAGAACATACCAAGGTTGAAGTGGTAGATCATGAATCCTTGATATTTGGTTTAGAACAACCACGAGTTTCCTCATTGAATCCTCCATTTTATCTAATATCTTAATCAGAGAACCACCACAGTTTCCTTCAAACCTGTTGTCTCTTTGGTGCTAGCTAGATCCATCCATTCACTAAAAACAGAAATGTCAGTGTGAGTATATCAACAAAACCATCATGTACTAATGAGGAAGGTAAACACTAAGATATACTTACTCATTCACTTTATCTAAAACTAGGACTCTTTCTGAAATCCTAACCATTATGGTAATGTCACTTATGCTTAAAGAATACCCTAAACCATAAAGTTATCTAAACTGACCTCTGATACAAACTATAAGGCCCCAGCCTTAAACCTTACTTTATCATGAGTTATTACAAGATTACACATTGAGGATCTTTTCAGGTTTAGAGTTTTATAGAATTAGATCATAAAACTTGCATTACATTCCACATTTAAACAAAGTGGTTACATAAAAGATAGTATTCATTTTTTCCATCAACGGAAACATATTTAAAAATAAAGCATGGATTCTTTCTTGACACATCCTTGACACTATCATCATATCATGTACCTTTCCCTTGACCTGTGAAAAACATTTAAAAAAACTTGGGATGAGCATAAAAAGCTCAGTAAGGGTTATAAAAATATGGAAAGAAAGCATGAGTTCACATATACATAAGAATGAAATCATATTTACCCATAAAACATAGGCACTTTAACATACCTCATCAAACCATGAATAAATCGTAGAAATCATAAGACATAAAGGTAACTTGAGGCATTCATAACATTCTTACGTAGGGAGTAACCCTCTTGGTTACGTTTGGAATACCCATCACAGTATATTCCCTAAATATCTTCGGCAAAACCTTAACATTTCACTCCTTCGCGTTACCCAATGCATTGGAGAGCTATATCGGGCTCACCCGCCCTTATTTTATCACGTAACCACCCGTCTTCATAACAATTCCCAAGAACCATAACATAATCTTATCACATAAAACATGCATAAAGGAAACATAACATTTCCACGTTTCAATAACATGATATCAATACAACACATTGATATAAATATATTATGAAAACCATTTTCAATACCAAAATAAAAGATAGTAAAACATGGTATTTATTTTTCTTATAAAAAGAAGGTATGTCTTGTAGAGGAAGCCGAAACTCAAATAATGGTCATGGCGGCGGAGAAGTCGTTGTTACCGCATACGTACGACAAAAACATTCCCTTTTGTCGTTTAGTAAAACGCTTCATATAAAAAGATTACTTTTGGATAAACGTAAAAGTAAAAGGGGTTAATACACCATATAAAATAAAGTTGTGTATAAAACAAAATATGCCTCAATGAAAGGAGATTGAGACGAAGTCCCATACAAAGACGATATCCTTGGATTAAGGATAAATCAGTTACATAACTATGTGTGAAAAACGAATACACGAAATATAAGTGGGTATTAAGTGTAAAACAATCAGAGGACATTCACACATAATCATATAACGACATATTCAAGGTCTAAAAGTTTATCCCAAAGAATCGAAATTGGGTTATGAAGTTCCCTTGCAATAATTAGACAGCCTAACGGCGTCACTTCAAAATTCAGAAAAAGAGTTGATGAGAGATAAAAAGGGTATCTCATAACTTGGACATAAAATTTACATCAATAAGGATATAGAAGAATATATCCCAAAATAATATTATGTGAATTAAAAGACATAACAAAATAAGTCTTTTAAAAAGAGGAGGGTGAAAGGTTCCCTTACCGACATGGGTATCTTTCGAAACATACGCCCCGTGAAAGAAGGACAACACAACATTGTTGTAAATACTCATAAATGAAAGAATATTACACAATGAGTAAAATAATGGTCAGTACATACACCACTCAAAGGAAATTGTGGCAAATGTAGCATACATCTCACGGGAATAAAAGTGAGATGAAAAATCCCTTACGAAAACTCGGCAGCCTAACGACGCCACTTAAAACTTCCAAAAATGGATTGATGAGATCAAATATGGTATCTCATCACATTACAATAAAATGTACAGAAAGAGGAATATAAAAGAACATCCCCCATAATAACAAAGAGGAGCTTAAAAGAAGTGACATAAAGGAGAGTACTTAAAGAGGAAGAGAGATGTTAGATCTCTTACGAAAATTCGGCAGCCTAACGGCGCCACTGAAAACTTCCAAAATGGATGGATGAGAGAGAATAGGGTCTATCATCATATGAACATAAAAATTACAGTAAGAGTAATATAAAAGAACATCCCAATAACAGGAAAGATGAGCATAGAAGGAATGACATAAAAGAGTGTACTTAAAAAGAAAGAGAGGAGTAGGATCCCTTACCTCGGGTCCGACTTGACTCGATCGTTCTTTAACGTCCTGAATAATAAACTTGAGTTAATTTCAACTTTAGTAAGAACCTTTTTATAGTTCATTATTCCTTTTAGATCACTTATTTCCATGTTATAAACATTATGTAATCATTTAAGTTAATAATGTTTGTTTTGTCGATATTTGGTTCTTAAGTCGAAAGTGGACTTCTTACAATTACATGTTGTTCGTGTGGTCAAATGTTCATTATATACAGAATTATATTAATGATTTGGATATCATATATATCATATATATCCAGAATATACATGTATTTATAATATTACATAATCATTTAGAGGTACGAAATGAAATGCACCGTTCATGGAGACGGTAAGTCGTACGTACGCATGAACACTACTTTCATTTCTATGTCATATTAATGGAATTAAAACTAAATGAGAGGTATGAATATTTTAATTCCAGAATTATATTCATCATTTAGATGTATCATTCATCATATATATCTATTATATACATGTACTTATAATAGTACATTACATTTGGGGATAAGAAATGAAATGCACCGTTCATGGAGATGGTAAGCCGTACGTACGCATGAACGCTACTTTCATTTCTATTTCATATTTTTATGGAATGGAATAATAATGATATAGAGGTATATTATAATTCCATTATAACATCATATATAATAACTTTAAATCCATCCTTTATACATCCCACATATGGCATTAACGAATCACATCACTTTGAGGGGGCGGTAGACCGCACTTCCTTAAATGAAGATATCGCGTTTACCCATAATGGAAACCATAAAGGTATGAAAAAAATGAAAAATACAGAAGCTTAAGAAAAACATAAACATATTATATATCATATATAAATATAGTTTCATCTTAATGGCCACCTTTGAAGGTGTTAAAAGAATGTTGAACAATCATCGTTTCGGGAGGCCGAAATTCGCCATCCACTGAAACAGTATGTTCTTTAACCATTAGATGTAGGTGTGTGAAAGTGTATCTCGAATCCTTCTTATAAAAACATCATAGTATATTGATGATACTGTAGTTGTTACAAAATAAATGAATAAAAAGATTTTAGGGGGTTGGAGAAGAAAAATAAAACAAAAGGACTCAAGTGAAGACATTACCTTAGAATCGGGTAACTCCCTTTGGTTTGAGCTCAAAGGCTTATTTGGCAAGACTTCTGCCAAAAGTGAGGCTTCAAGTAGTAATATAGGTAAGTGGAGAGTCAAAATGGGTAGAGTTTGGCCGAGCCAAAGTCTTTGGGAGTGTGGGTAAGGAGGTAGAGGTGGGGGCCTTTTATAAGAGGAGAGGAGGGGCACTCTTGGAAGGTAAAGAAAAGTAACTTTATTTTAAAATGTTATTCGGATTTAAGAGGTCCCACATTGATGTGTTTCGAGGATAAGGTGATAAGGGTTCGAAATCCACTCATCCAATAGGTTTTGGACATGTGTAGGTCTTATATATTACATTATCTTTCCATTTTATTTAAATCGTTAAATAATGAGGTCATCGCTGCATCATCATGATGTCATAAATAATTTAATTTATTTAATGTCTAAAAATTATAAAAAAACTACTATGATGTAGGAAATCTTTTTAGCTTTCCAATTAATATTTATAGTCAAAACTATGATTTTTATAAACCCATGTAAAAATTGTTTTAGTAAAACATTTCATGTTTGTCTCATTTTTACTTTAACTTTAAATAAAAAGATATTAATATCATTTTCCAACCAAAGTGGTTTCATTGGGTCCCCAAGTTGACCCATGGGTTGTCTTGGTCGTCCATGACACATCCAATGAGGTTAGTACATTTGTCAAGTTCATTTCATATTATTAAAACATTATTTTTACCTTAAACTACACAAATTACCTCTAATCGCGATTAAAAACATAATAAGTTACTATTCACCCAAAAATTATTTTTATCCCATTGAACCACATTTAACTTCTTAATTACAACCATGTATGTCGGATTTTTGAAATTTAAAACACAAATATGGAAAAATTTCATTTAAATGGAAAAATCCATTTCTATAAATACCACTTAGTGGTTTCACTATTCATAAAAAATTGAGGTTTTTCAGAAAAATCCCAAAAATTCACCCTAAGATATATTTGATATTCCGAATTCAAAAATGAAGTCTATTTTACAAAATTAAAATCATATAAGTCAAATTAATTAATTTAATAATTAATTCCCGCTGTTAGAGCAAATAGCGTGTTTTTATGAAACAATATGTATCAAAAGATTGACACTAGTTTAAGTTTGATTTCAAAGTGAAATTAATTCCAATGACCACTATTGGATTTAATGGTAAAAATATATTATAATTTCACTTTAAAACCAATTCAAAAGATAATCTAATCATATAAATAAATTAGATTAAAAAGAGGTTTTGAATTAAAATACAACATTTTACACTATTCATTAAAAAATGAACTTTATCAGAAAGATACAAAAAATTTACAAAAAGTAAATTTTGATGTCCCAATTCTTAAGAAGAGTTTTATTTGGTCCAAAAGGATGTATAAGAGTGAGCAAAACTATATTTAATGACGGTTCTCCATCAAAAGGCGATAAGTGAACCTTTAGTGAAAACTAGGGCATATACACCTAAAATTGAATTCGTTCCGTATTTTATGTCTTCATCTTTTATTGGATAAATGTAAAAACATTTAAAAACATATATAATCATATTTTAGTTATTTCTATCCATTTCCTCCAATACAACGGCTACATGTTAACTACCATTTAAAATTATATTATTTTATTTTTAGAGTGCAACGTAAGATTCCCCAGAAACTCGTTGTTGCATGTTGGGTACGCCATCGAGCATAGAATCCCCTTTAAAGTCATATTAATATTTTATTCAAAAATATGGATAAATATGAAAATGTAATATTCTTTATTTACCTGGGGTGTTACATCCTTCCCCCTTTTGGGAATTGCGTCCTCGTAATTTTTAAAATTGAGCTTGGAAACATCCTTGAAAGTCCTACATCGGAACAAGAGTCGGTAAAACAATCACGTTAAAATAAAGGAAGATAAGTACAGAGGTCACCCGAGTTAACCCACATGTAGAAAAACATGGAAATGGAAGAAAATGAAAAGGGTCAGGTTCTTGAGGGAGAGTGATAGTAAACATGTCTAGGAGAAAGTTAACCATAAGAAAATCACAAAATTGTGATGGGTTAAACGGTATTCGATTCCCCAGTAGGAAAAGTTAATAGACAACATTTTTGTTTTAAGTAACTTTTTATTGAGGAATTTATTCATAAGGAAACATAATCACTTATCATGTTGACTTTCAACTCTTACTATATTCCTTAATCAAACTCATATTTTTTTCCAAAAGACGAGTATTTAGGGAGACTTGTTCGCATTAAGAGTACTATAATCAAATTCTAGAGAATCACCTAATCCACCAAAGAGAACTATATACATCCCATTTCTTTAGGCTTTAACCAAAACCAAAACCAAAAAGGTTAGTACAGGGTCAGATAATCCAGAAAAGGATAACCCATTAAAAAGAAAATCTATGCTTAATCTCCAAAATTTGTCCAACAAAACCCAAAGTTCAACGAGGACCATCCGATAAAAAAATTTTCCATAAAATTCTTCAAAGTAAACCAATCTAAGATTGAAACCCAAATATTTGAAAGATTTAGTCACATAGTCTTCCAAGTTAAATCGTAACATTTATATCCAAACAACATCAGTTGCTCCTAAAGTCTCGTATTGAAAAGTAATTAGCATAATCACATATCCTCCATGATAGGTTAATCATTTTAATAAATAACCCAAAATCAACTTACTCTTAACTCATAAAATCATATAACTAAAAATAATCAGTCAAAATAACTAGGGACTACACGTAGTCCAGTGGTAGGCGATAAATACCAATCGCACTTTGGTTGTGGGTTCGATTCCCGCAGCTTTGTCCAACGCGATGGGTTGTCACATGGTCTGCGAGTTGTCCTTTTTCCAAAACTATATAATTCGTAAATCATTCCCCAAAAAGAGATAAAATCATCAAAAATGATCATAAAATATTTTATCCTCAATTTTATCTCATGCCTTTCATTTTCCAGCATATCATATAATAACCCATAATTACCTCAACCGTAAGGATCATATAAACTCTAATGGTTACCTTTATAATTATTACCTGAACTTCCACATCTATTGGTCATCTCGTACATGATGCATTACAGAACATACCAAGGTTCAAGTGGTTGAACATGACTCCTTGATATTTGGTTTAGAACAACCATGAGTTTCCTCATTGAATCCTCCATTTTATCTAATATCTTAATCAGAGAACCACCACAGTTTCCTTCAAACATGTTGTGTCTTTGGTGCCTACTAGATCCATCCATACACTAAAAACAGAAATGTCAGTGTGAGTATATCAACAAAACCATCATGTACTAATGAGGAAGGTAAACACTAAGATATACATACTCATTCACTTTATCTAAAACTAGGACTCTTTCTGAAATCCTAATAATTATGGTAATGTCACTTATGCTTAATGAATACCCTAAACCTTAAAGTTATCTAAACAGACCTCTGATACCACCTATAAGGCCCCAGCCTTAAACCTTAATTAATCTTGAGTTATTACAAGATTACACATTGAGGATCTTTTCAGGTTTAGAGTTTTAGAGAATTAGATCATAAAACTTGCATTACATTCCACATTTAAACAAAGTGGTTACATAAAAGATAGTATTCATTTTTTTTCCATCAACGGAAACATATTTAAAAATAAATCATGGATTCTTTCTTGACACTTCCTTGACACTATCATCATATCATGTACCTTTCCCTTGACCTGTGAAAAACATTTAAAAAAACATGGGATGAGCATAAAAAGCTCAGTAAGGGTTATAAAAATATGTAAAGGAAACATGAGTTCACATATACATAATAATGAAATCAAACGTTACCCATAAAACATAGGCACTTTAACATATCTCATCAAACCATGAATAAATCATAGAAAATCTAATACATAAAGGTAACTTGAGACATTCATAACATTCTTACGTAGGGAGTAACCCTCTTGGTTACGTTTGGAATACCCATCACAGTATATTCCCTAAATCTCTTCGGAGAAACCTTAACATTTCACTCATTTGCATTACCCAATGCATTGGAGAGCTATATCGGGATAACCCGCCCTTAGTTTATCACAGAACGACCCGTCTTCATAACAATTCAGAAGAACCATAACATAATCTTATCACATAAAACATGCATAAAGGAAACATAACATTTTCACCTTTCAATAACAAGATATCAATACAACACATTGATATAAACACATTATGAAAACCATTTTCAATACCAAAATAAATGAAAAGTAAAACATGGTATTTATTTTTCTTTTAAAAATAATGTATGGCTTGTATAGGAAGCCAAAACTCAAATAATGGTCACGGCGGCGGAGAAGTCGTTGTTGCCGCATACGTACGACATAAACATTCCCTTTTGTCGTTTAGTAAAACGCTTCATATAAAAAGATTACTTTTGGATAAATGTAAAAGTCAAAGGGGTTAATACACCGTATAAAAGAAAGTTGTGTATAAAACAAAATATGCCTCAATGAAAGGAGATTGAGACGAAGTCCCATACAAAGACGATATCCTTGGATTAAGGATAAATCAGTTACATAACTATGTGTGACAAACGAATACACGAAATATAAGTGGGTATTAAGTGTAAAACAATCAGAGGACATTCACACATAATCATAGAACGACATATTCAAGGTGTACAAGTTTATCCTAATGAATCGAAATTGGGTTAAGAAGTTCCCTTGCAATAATTAGACAGCCTAACGGCGTCACTTCAAAATTCAGAAAAAGAGTTGATGAGAGATAAAAAGGGCATCTCGTCACTTGGACATAAAATTTACATCAATAAGGATATAGAAGAACATATCCCAAAATAATATTATGTGAATTAAAATACATAACAAAATAAGTCTTTTAAAAAGAGGAGGGTGAAAGGTTCCCTTACCGACATGGGTATCTTACGAAACATACACCCCAAGAAAGAAGGACAATACAACATTGATGTAAATACTCATAAATGAAAGAATATTACACAATGAGTGAAATAATGGTCAGTACATACACCACTCAAAGGAAATTCTGGCAAATGTATCATAAATCTCTTGGGAATAAAAGTGAGATGAAAAATCCCTTACGAAAACTCGGCAGCCTAACGACGCCACTTAAAACTTCCAAAAATGGATTGATGAGATCAAATAGGGTATCTCATCACATTACAATAAAATGTACAGAAAGAGGAATATAAAAGAACATCCCCCATCATAACAAAGAGCAGCTTAAAAGAAGTGACATAAAGGAGAGTACTTAATGAGAAAGAGAGAGGTTAGAAGGACGCCACTCAAAAACTTCCAAAATGGATTGATGATAGAGAATAGGGTCTCTCATCATATGAACATAAAAATTACAGTAAGAGTAATATAAAAGAACATCCCAATAACAGGAAATATGAGCTTAGAAGGAATGACATAAAAGAGTGTACTTAAAAAGAAAGAGAGGAGTAGGATCCCTTACCTCGGGTCCGAATTGACTCGATCGTTCTTTAACATCCTGAATAATAAACTTGAATTAATTTCCACTTTATTAAGAACCTTTTTCTAGTTCATTATTCCTTTTAGATCACTTATTGCCATGTTATAAACATTATGTAATCATTTAAGTTAATAATGTTTGTTTTGTCGATATTTGGTTCTTAAGTCGAAAGTGGACTTCTTACAATTACATGTTGTTCGTGTGGTCAAATGTTCATTATATACAGAATTATATTCATGATTTGGATATCATATATATCATATATATCCAGAATATACATTTATTTATAATATTACATAATCATTTAGAGGTAAGAAATGAAATGCACCGTTCATGGAGACGGTAAGTCGTACGTACGCATGAACGCTACTTTCACATCTATGTCATATTAATGGAATTAAAACTAAATGAGAGGTATGTATATTTTTATTCCAGAATTATATTCATCATTTAGATGTATCATTCATCATATAGATCTATTATATACATGTACTTATAATAGTACATTACATTTGGGGATAAGAAATGAAATGCACTGTTCATGGAGATGGTAAGCCGTACGTACGCATGAACGCTACTTTCATTTCTATTTCATATTTCTATGGAATCAAATAATAATGATATAGAGGTATATTATAATTACATTATAACATCATATATAATAACTTTAAATCCATCCTTTATACGTCCCACATATGGCATTAACGAATCACATCACTTTGAGGTGGCGGTAGTCCGCACTTCCTTAAATGAAGATATGGCCTTTACCCATAATTGAAACCATAAAGGTATGAACAAAATGAAAAATACAGAAGCTTAAGGAAAACATAAACATATTATATATCGTATATATATATAGTGTCATCTTAATGGCCACCATTGAAGGTGTTAAAATAATGTTTAACAATCATCGTTTCGGGAGGCCGAAATTCGCCATCAACTGAAACAGTATGTTCTTTAACCATTAGATGTAGGTGTGTGAAAGTGTAGCTCGAATAATTCTTATAAAAACATCCTAGTATATTGATGATACTGTATTTGTTATAAAAGAAATGAATAAAAAGAGTTTAGGGGGTTGGAGAAGCAAAATAACACAAAAGGACTCAAGTGAAGACATTACCTTAAAATCGGGTAACTCCCTTTGGTTTGAGCTCAAAGGCTTCCTTGGGAAGACTTCTGCCCAAAGTTAGGCTTCAAGGAGTAATAGAGGGAACTGGAGAGACAAAATGGGTAGAGTTTGGCCGAGCCAAAGGCTTTGGGAGTGTGGGTAAGGAGGTAGAGGTGGGGGCCTTTTATAAGAGGAGAGGAGGGGCACTCTTGGAAGGTAAAGAAAAGTCACTTTATTTTAAAATTTTATTCGAATTTAAGCGGTCCCAAATTAATTTTTTTAGAGGATAAGGCGATAAGGGTTTAAAATCCACTCATCCATTAGGTTTTGGACATGTGTAGGTCTTAGATATTACATTATCTTTCCATTTTATTTAAATCGTTAAATAATGAGGTCATCGCTGCATCATCATGATGTCATAAATATTTTAATTTATTTAATGTCTAAAAATTATAAAAAAAATACTATGATGTAGGAAATATTTTTATCTTTCCAATTAATATTTATAGTCAAAAATCTGATTTGTATAACCCCATGTAAAAAGTTTTTTAGTAAAACATTTCATGTTTGTCACATTTTTACTTTCACTTTAAATAAAAAGATATTAATGTCATTTTCCAACCAAAGTGGCTTCATGGGGTCCCCAAGTTTACCCATGGGTTTTATTGGTCGGCCATGACACATAAAATGAGGTTAGGACATGTTTCAAGTTCATTTCATATTATTAAAACATTATTTTTACCTTAAACTACAAAAATTATCTCTAATCGCGATTAAAAACTTAATAAGTTACTATTCACCAAAAAATTATTTTTATCCCATTGAACCACATTTAACTTCTTAATGAAAACCATGTCTATCGGATTTTTGAAATTTAAAACACAAAGATGGAAAATTTTCATTTAAATGGAAAAATCAGTTTTTATAAGTACCACTTAGTGGTTTCACTATTCATAAAAAATTTTAGTTTTTCAGAAAAATCCCAATAATTCACCCTAAGCTATATTTGATATTACGAATTCAAAAATGAAGTCTATTTTAAAAAATTCATATAATATAAGTAGCATTAATTAATTTAATAATTAATTCCCGCTGTCAGAGCAAATAGCATATTTTTATGGAACAATATGTATCAAAAGATTGACACTAGTTTAAGTCTGATTTCAAAGTGAAATTAATTCCAATGACCACTATTGGATTTAATGGTAAAAATATATTCTAATTTCACTTTAAAACCAATTCAAAAGATAATATAATCATATAAATAAATTAGATTAAAAAGAGATTTTGAATTAAAATACAACATTTTACACTATTCATTAAAAAATGAACTTTATCAGAAAGATACCAAAAATTTACACAAAGTAAATTTTGATGTCCCAATTCTTAAGAAGAGTTTTATTTGGTCCAAAAGGATGTATATGAGTGAACAAAACTATATTTAATGACGGATCTCCATCAAACGGCGATAAGTGAACCTTTAGTTAAAACTAGGGCATATACGCCTAAAATTGAATTCTTTCTGTATTTTATGTCTTAATCTTTTATTGGATAAATGTAAAGACATTTAAAAACATATAAAATCATATTTTAGTTATTTATATCCATTCCCTCCAATACAATGGCTACATGTTAACTACCAATTAAAATAATATCATTTTATTGTTAGAGTGCAACGTAAGATTCCCAAGAAACTCGTTGTTGCGTGTTGGGTACGCCATCGAGCATAGCGTGCCCTTTAAAGTCATATTAATATTTTATTCAAAAATATGGATAAATATGAAAATGTAATATTCTTTATTTACCTGGGGTGTTACAATATTAGTCTAGTGCCATTGAAAAAATTGAAACTTAAATACGAGTACATAAGTATGCCAAATTATCTCAGACTATGTTATTAATGACTATAACCATTCTTAGATACATCATAAATAATACATATAATCTAAAACTGGGCAATAGAAACAAAAAATTGGTTGATCTTATATGCTCATTATAGATAACAATGGGGATATGTATGCATAAACACAAGCATAAGGGCATGAGAACATGGTCATGAATTTAGAAGATCATAACATGCATAAAAAATATAATAAAAATGAATCATTTCATTAATATTGGCATTTTATAAGACATTAATCATAAGGAAATAAAGAACATAAGCCATGAAAGCATAACTTTTGAATAAGACGTGGAATTGTGGCAGATGAATCAGAATATTAAATGATTTCTATATTATTTTAGGCATCATTTTCAAGGCCATATTTATAGTATTGGTTAAATCCAAATACCATACTTGTAGTCATGGTTCACTCCCATGAATATCTTAGTTAACAATGATCACTCTCAATTCCATCTTAGCCAAAAAATTACTTTACCAAACCAAGATGACTCCCCATTCCATCCATGTAAATCTCATGAGATATAAATCATTACATAAGGCATTGGATAAAGATATAGGTCCCAACCATCTCATAATGAAATCATATATACCTATTTTATATGATCATAAAAAATCAAATAATAACACATGACATCAAATGGATGTTATAAACATGTAATCGTATTATAAACTACAAAAAATAGATAGGTTTCATAATCAATTCATCAATGAATTACCCATTAAAGGAAGTTAGTTTCATAATCATATAACCCACGAAATAGACATGGGTTTCATAAAATTAATTCCATAAAAAAACAAGCCATTTATAGAAAAGATATGAATGGAAACATTGGATAATTTCCTAGAATGGAATGAGTAACACAAATAGATTTCATCTTATATGGAAACTAATTTGGAAAAACCCTTTATGACATTTCTTGAGGAAAATATCATCTCTCATTTTAATAAACATTTTTAAAAGATAAATACTTTTGAAAAACTGTCGTTGAAATAGTTTGTAAAACATACAATTTTATATTTAAAAATCATAAATCATTTTATAAAACCTTTTTCCTTGAAAATTTTATTTAAATACCATTTTATAAGTAATTTTTATTTTTAAAAAATATGCCTTTTGAAATAATAAAATTTCCAATGAGAACGATAAATGAGATCATATTTTCTTAAACAAATTCATAATTATCATAAGTAACAATTAGTGGAAAATGGTACCAATACATGAGGATATCATGAATGACATGATTATAAAAAAATCATGAGGGTTCATGAGAGATGGATTGTTATATTTTATTAATTGAATGATAATCATAAACAATCCTAATAAACACTGAGATTATTTCAATAGACTCTTTGAACATGGAAACATTGAATCATTCTACCCAGGTAAGAAAATGAAATTACATGAAGCTTAAAATATCATTATAAGAAGTAGATTCATTATATAACATTTAAAATAGTAGTATATACACCTCATAAATGAATAAATGTGTATAGAAAAAATGTTTCTAAGGGAAGGAAAATTGAGACAAAACTACCGTTCTAGTTTGGTAACTATGGAAATGTAAAACCCCATGAAAGGGAGATCATAAAATAACATTTTAAATACTATAAATGTAATTATACTAAACATATTATACATTCATGGGCAGTTTATACACCACATAATGGATTGAATGGTGAATAAAGAAAACGTCTTGAGGAAATAAAAGTGAGACTAAAAATCCCTTGAATTATCTCTTGAATCTCATTGTAATTATTTAAAACTATTGTATAATAAATATGTGTGTAGAATAAATATATATCCAAACAATATTATTATATTTATTAACATATATATCTTTATATCACCCTCTTATTAACAATATCATCTTTTTTTCACATGTGTCTTAATTTTTTATATTTGTTGTCCTCAAACATATATCAGGATTTCATGAATTTGAAAAATGATATAAATATATTTTATATTCATTATATTTTTGTTATAATAATCTATATTATATATAAGTATTAAATGAAATACATCCTTCATGGTGACAGTAGGCGGTATGTACGAATGAATGTTTTTTCCATTTTATTTTCATATTGAAAAAATTATGTTAACAACTTATATATATATATACTAATTAAAGTAGAATTATTATTTTATATTTATCATCTAATTTTTCTAAATTCATCTTTAATGTGTTCAATGTAGAGTTTTATGAAATCATGTCGCTTTGAGGGGGTAGTAGTCTACACTTCCCCAAATGGAATTATTGTATTTTCACCAAATGGAAATCATGAAATTATATGCTATATAATAATTATGAAATCCTAATTACAAATTAAATATCATATATAAAAAAACAGTTTTTCAATCATAAATATCAACCATCAGTGGTGGTAACATAAAAATGAACAATATCACTTTGTGAGGAAGTAGTTCGTCGTACAAAAGAATGATCATTCATTACCAATTAGATTGAAGTTTTTAAAATTTTAGGTAGAAACCTTATAATAATAAAATATTTGTATATTTAGGATAATAATTTTATTATATAATAATGTAATAATTATAGTTGATGCAGTGGAGAATGAGAATAAAACAAATGAGCTTGAGGAAGTATGTTACCTCTTCTGTGGGTATCTCTTTTTGGTTTTCACAAATGGGAAACCATGGTGTGATTTATGCCAAATGAGAGTCTTCTAGGAAGTATAGAGGTATTTATATAGATTATTTTAGAAAATTTTGGGTGAGAAAAATGGATTTAGATGTGTGAATAAGTGCGAGAGGTGAGTGCCTTTTTATGGTGGATGAATAGTTTTATTCTCGTAAATTTTTTAAAAGGTAATTTCACCCATTTCCCCATTAAAATTGGCTCAAATAGTGGTCAAAAACTAATACAAGGTAATGTAGTGTATAAATATTAACAACTATGGGATTTTTTACAAGACTCTAGTTCATTTGAGACTTATGTTTAAGGTTTAGTCCTTTGTTAAGCTAATTTTCCGTTAATCATTGTAATTAATTTCAATCAAATTCCCTAACATTATAGGTAAAAAAATTAGTTTACCATTTTACAAATTATAGATTATGATGATTCCAAATATGGAATTCATTTTTCCAATTTTAGTTCACAAAATAGATATCAATTAAATTAATTTTATTCTCGGAGACGTGTCGCGATAATTGGGTTTTTTAGAAAAAATGTTTAAAAGCTTCAAATGATTTTATATCTAATATCAATGTCAAATTGTCTCAAATGTGAATAAAATTTATTTGATTCATATTTTATCTAATGAAAATATAATATAAACATAAATATAATTTAATAAGAAAAATAAATTAGCAGAAAAAGGAAATTTGAATTAAATTTCTGTATTTATCACTATTTATCCAAAAAAAGATGTTTTTTCGGAAAGAATCCAAGAAATTCAACCTACGATAATTTTGAAATTATGAATTAAAAAATGATGATTATTTTTGTAATTTAAATTTCTGAAAGTGAATAAAATTTATTTTTTTATTGTTCATAAAAATACCTAAAAAGTTGTTCATTTGAGAATGTAGTATTGTCAATCATACAAAGACTTTACACAAAATTGAATGTCTTATTGTCTATATGTTTGATTTATATAAAACCATTGTAAATAATAAATAAAAAGTAGTTATCACTATTTATATAAATGTGTTCAATTTCAATGTTATAACTATCTTGTTTAAACAATTATAATTATAAAATGATGTATTGTATAAAATCAGTGTTGCACGTAACACAAGATATGTTTGTGTTTAATGTAAAGAATACTTATCTCAATATAGAATAAAATATATTTACTTGTTATAGTGTAAAAAAATACATAAAATATAATTATATTATTCAAAAATAGTTCATAAAAACTCAGGGGGTTACAAAAATTCCCTCTAATACAACTTTGTGACCTCTTGACCCAGGTGCCACTCAGTGGTGCCCTGAATCTTGTTGGCCACATGGACCCAAGAGAACCTCACCCCACACCAATGGATGATGAATAATTTCTATGGCCTAGGTCTCGTAATTGGGGGGTATATTTCCTCATATCACAGTAGAGTAAAAGAGATATATAATGATAGATGAATAAATGGCCGAAGAAGTATAATAAATATGGAAGAGAAATTAGTATTAATCAATTGTAAAATAGTATAAACTAAAATATGAAGATTATAATATAAAATGATGATGATGTAATTTTATATATCTATAAAATAATAAATTAAAAATACATGGAAGTAATAAAACAGTACAATACATGCTGTAAAAAATGAAAAAAATACCAAAAACCATCCATACATCCCGAGAACCGGCCTAGTCATCATCTACTAATATCTAACCTAAAAAAAGAAATAAATTAAAGTATATATGGTGGAAAACATCCCCAAATAAATACATGAATTAATATAATATTCATAGGTACCTATGACAGCTTGAATAGGGTATGATATAAATCTCAGTAGGACACCACCAATGGTGTCTATACAAATCTGGTTTGAGAGTATAAACTGAACAGTGTGAGGGAATATATAAATACACACAATTATATAATAATTATTTATACCTAATTTATCCATAGCTGGTAATGTCTCTCAATATTATATAATTAAATCATTTCATTTAAGTCCAGTTTATATAGATAAATCATATATATGTGTCCAAAACAATGAAGTAGATCATAACAAAAATAATGAGGATTCAAGGGGAAACCAAAGAATCTATGGCCTCAGGGGTCATCTAACTCATAGTAATAACTCATGCAGTCTAGAAATAAATTGTTATGGGTGTAATCTAAGGGATATTCCCAATTTAATCCCTTATAAATGTGTATAACTTAGTTCATGGTGCTCGTCCATATTAATATGAGCCTAAGCATGATTAGTCCTAATTAGGTCAATTCCTGGTGTCACTTCTCTGAAGGTATCAATATTTATCATGGGAGTGTATCCAAGGAATCCTTATATCTGGATAGATATTGATGGTATCCTATAGTGTCATTATGGGAAACCACTAATAGAAAAGAACCATTTTCCAATGTTTGTATCTCCATTGGGAACAACTCCGTGAATATGATTTTTTTTCCTTTAAGTTCCCTTGGAATTACCTTGGGAATACAAGGATGAATTAATTAATACTAATCCTATAAATATAATAGGGTCCATATGGAATCGGAACCTTATACATAAATCATTATTTAATTTCTTCCATGTAATAAGAATTCCTTCTTAATATATAATTTGGTTCATTTTGTTACTTTTATTAATGTGAAAAGGTTAATCAAGGACATGCAAAAAATTTACTTTAATTACATCTTCATTTATTAGCTAAATCCATTTACATTTTATTATACATGATAGCGTGTGTAATGGAAATGAAACCAATTACCATTCAATTAAAATTAACATGGCCAAGTGATTTATAATAATATACTTTCCATTTAAAAATTATTTACGTAAGTTAAAACAAAAGACATAACGACCATGTGACTATTATATACACTAAACTTGTTCTATACATTATTAATACATAATTCATTTTAATTTTAAAATGACATACCATTAGATGGGTCAAGCCAGCACACTGAAACAGTATGTAAAATAATTATAAAAAGGGTCATAAGGAATGATAAGAAAAGTACCCCATATGGGGTGGATGAAGATTGGGTCATATCCTCCAAAGAGAACATCATAATGTATAAAAAGGGATATATAATATGATCAAAATGATTATAAAAATGGCATATGAATATTATGGGAAACACATAGTGAAACTGACTTATTCACAATGATGACAATTTATTAATGAAGATACATTTAGAGAAAATCCATAGACCACATAAATTTTTCTTATATCACTCCCCTCATCTAGTATTCTCACTTAAGTTAGTATATATAGATAGAAAATAGAAGAAAATATAAATTCCATAAAATATTGAATATGATATCTCACTAAAACATCACCACTGATATAAATAAGAATGATGAAATGAGCCTAAGGAATGCACAAATTACCTAGAAGAATCTAATTAGATGATTGAAATTCGAATTGAAATTCAGAAAAAAAAGATATAATGAAACTAATGTTGAAGGAATGGTGAGAGTTCCAATGTATTAAAAGAACCATCTGTACCCTGGACATGTGAAATATTAATGAGGGGGAAGGTTACTAAAAATATATAACAATTTTATTCATTTAAACCAAAAAATATAGGTCACATGGTTTGGCCAGAAGGTTGGAAAAACTGTGTGCCAACCATGTGAATGGATCTTCTATAAGAGGGAACCCACATCATTTAGCTTCACGGTTTAACAAACCATATCCCAACCGTGTTATATGACTTTTCTAAAAACTATAGATTTTAGGAATTGGAGTGCATCCCTTGGATAACGTGTAGGAAAAATTGTGTTCCCTTCTTTTCCCTCAAATGACCCACATGGTTTGTAGAAACCATTTAGGTTTGGTGGCATAGTTTCTACTAACTATTCAGTATATTTATTTCTTTCATCGGTTGGGGTTGGGAGCTTAGAACAAGGTCGAGACCCCCGGGCCTGAAAAATCTAATACCTCATTTGGAATCCATATTTTTTTCCAAACAAATATTAAAATATAAAATATCCTTAACTAATATAAAAAAATGTTCTTATATGATTTTTGTAAAATTGTCATGTAATAGTACAATTTTCCTCTTTCAGGTTCTTAAAATGATTGAGAAAATGTTTTTAAGAAAATATGACTTCATTCCTCACTTCAGTCGAAAAATCATTTTCATTCCAAATATTTGTTTTTAAAAAAATTTGATAAATAATTCTCTTAACATAATCTAATGATTTATTAAATAAATTTTTTCACATGTTTTAATATAATTCTTTTTTAATGTAATATTCCAGTCATTTTCAAAATGGTGAACTTTTGGACTTCTCATAAAAAACATGGAAAGAATGTTTTTTTAAAATAAAGGGATCATAAATTATTATCCACTATCATTTTTATTGAAGACTAATTTATAATATTCCAAGGGTATTTTCAAATATAATTTTTTTGACAAATTTTTTTTTAATTTTAGTTTTTCATAGGTGATTTTTATTGTGGAAAGATTAATTACCTCAATATTATTTTATCTTTTAAATGAATTTGTATCCATAAATAACAACTACATTTAATGTTATAGACATATTGTAAAATATTTATATAGTTTTATGACAATAATTCATTTCTCACTATCCCTTCCTTTGATGAGGTAATACAATCCTTATGCCTATTTATCAAATTCCATCATTATGATATTTCCTTCGATTATTATATAAGGAAAGATTATGTAACCCATTTCTTTCTATGGGTAATTATTATGTTTATTAATTGTGATTGATTTCATTATTGGAAAAAAACTTCATGTACATGAAATGAATATGTTAGGTACGTCAGGCATTAAATAGCCCAATAATGTGTTGGGTAATGTTTTAGTCTCATGAGATGTCATTTATGGGATTAGGGAGTGAACCTCATCCATTATTGGACATTTTCGTCCAAATAAGGTCAGATATGGACCTTTATGGAGATTCATAATACTTTTCTTCAGGTACCTTTGATCTTTTCCATGATCCTATTTTGGTTAATGTTTTTCTTTAGTGAGTTTTTGTGAGTTTTGGATTCTTTTGAAGGTATATTGGGTAGTGCAAGGTTGGTGCACATTTTCCCAAACTGTGCACCTACCCCCAACTAATAGAGCACCATCGATTAGAGGGGTTTCACATGTTTGGTGTATGGTTTATCAGACCATTCATCCCCTTGTAAGATACTTTAGGCTCTAGATATTATGGTCGCATAGGAAGGATGTATGTCTTGGAATACTATGCAACCTCTCCTAAAAAACCACAAACATTGAAATTACACCCCAAAAAAATTTATAAAAACTCCTCAAACCCCATTGTTTTTACCCTTAATTTTCCAATCTCAACCAAATATGTTTTCAATGAATTTTTTAAATTCAGGATTGGGTTCCACGGATCTTTGAGTGACTTTCTTTGAGAATTGAATATCTGGTGGAAGGATTGACTCCACATTGTTATTTTATTTCTTTCTATTTTGGTTTTAAATATCTCTCGCCTTTCTATCCCTTTGGATATGAAGGATTTTCCTCTGTTTTAGATGATTTAGATATATGTTTTTAAGGATCTTGATGTTTTGGATCATTATCATATGTTTTCACCTTATACTGGCCTTATCATTTTGATTTCAACCCTTCTATGTCAAATTGAGGGTTATGGTTTGTCGAGTGTGTGTCAAAGATCTAGAAGTAGGTGGCTTTATTTCTAGTTTCCATAGTATTTATTAGGGTTAATGTGTTTTAGTTGAAACATTTGTCTTCTATTTTTGGAAATATAAATTAAATTTAAATTTATGAATTGATTTTTCCAATGTGATTATCAGACCCTCTATAAATCCCGTTGGAACCATTGTAGATGATGAGATCGGCTTAATGAAAACCTATGGGGTGTTCCAAATATCATTGAATAAAAATAATGGGACGTGAAAAGGGGGAATAATGGGTGTGTGGAATTTAATTAAATCCTCGATGCACGGTTAATAAATGGTATTATGAAATTGTTTAATAATAGGTTGTGAAAATTGTTGAAAATGGGTTATGAATTTGGAACCATGGTATGCAATACTGTTAATCACGTGAAAAAAGAGTTGTGGGTTAGGGGATGATTCTATAAATACCCATCCAGTTCTAGACTACAGCTCTAGGCCCTCAAGATATATATTAATTTATTTTCATTTTTTCATTGAGTTTTTGTACAAGGATAGCTACTCCATGAACCCATGGGGAGCCAAACAGATGCACTAGGCCCCCAAAATATTAATTAAAATAATATTGAGAAGATAAAAAATAATGATATAGGGAATTCTTTTTCTGTATTGATCTGACTGTAGAATTATCTGAAGTATATATTATTATTTTGGGTGTAACCATCAACCTGGGGGCCTATATGTTTAATTAAAGAATAATTAAATGCAATAGTTTTTTATGTTTTCCTCGTTATTTATTATTTACTAAACTATATACACTATTATAGGATGGATGTTACATCAGATTTTTTTAGTGTTTGAATAATAATATATACTCACACCATACATGGGATTCCTGATTGGTACCTCAAGTGACGTGATGTTTGCAGGACTAGATAAAGGAAATAGCCATATGTTACATGGATGAGTTGGGATTGAAGATTGATCGTGCATGGGGGAAACATATATGATGTCTAGACCCTCTTGGGAGTTGTCGGTGTGTCTTTATTTTTCGGTTTATTTAGAAACTTGAAACAGATATGACATGGAAAATTTATGGCTACGTTTTTCGTTATTGTTCTCCTGTTTTAGACTCGTCATGTAATATTTGGCCTTATATTTGATATAGTATTATCTTTGTTTTTGATTATTATACTTTGGAAATTTTTTATTGATTTACATTGTTGTTATAATTTGATAAATATGGTATATTTTCCCCACATTATATATTAGACCCTCACTGGTAGTCATCATATTATATCATATGGGGAGGAATTCTTAAGGTCATGTAATGTACCAGATCAGGGAACTGGTATGTGGTACCCTGGTTAGGACATCATAATGTGGTATAAGAGGAGGTCCTTATCCTTTCAATTTTCTTATAATTTGTAAAAGTTTTAAAGGTGACTTGGATGATTCAGGACTTGGTCGTGAGCTCTTTTATAGGATTATATAACACATATGTGACAAAAAACCCATTTACCTAATGTGGGATTATTTTTCATGATGCCCAACAGTCAAGTAGAATGTTATTTTATCATGGGTGGTTCACTTGTGGTGTGATATTATTTTTCTTTGATATTTTACTCTTTTTCTAGAATAGAACTAGATTTGTTCATATGTGAATCATTCTATGCACTCTGTATTTTATATAGAAATCATCATTTTTGTCACGTATAGGAAATATTTTTTGGGTGAGTTGTTGAAATGGAAGTGATTTTATTTATTTTGATAATTTTTAATAAAATGGTTCCTAATAAGAAATGGATAATTTTCAATGATGATAAATGTGGTTATTTAAATGGTTTAAATGGGTTTTTATTGAGAAACATTTAAATATAAAAATGTTTAATCCTATGTTATGCCTATCCCAGGTGATGGATGGTTGAGGGTGGTGATAATACCTTAGTTCTGAATGTGTGGTGGGGTATGGGGGATGACTTGTGAAATCCTTTTTTGAACCCATATTATTTAAATGTGATAATTATTTTCAATTTTTTATGATTTGTGTATGGTATTGTAGATATGTGAAACTGTCATGATGATTATTAATAGGATGATAAGAGGGAATGGCTAGAAATGTTCCTCCAACAGTGGAACGAGAGGATCCAATAGTTCTAGCTGCAAGACTAGAGATAGAAGTTCCATGAGGAATTTTCTCACTTTATATATAGAGACCTTGGGTGGGTTGTTTGAAATATGTCTAACATGACATGAGAGTTCCAATTTCAACACCATATGACTTTCACTGGAGAGGGTTGACCTGAGGCAACCGATTTTTGGATTGATTATATCTCGAAAAATATTCACCATTTATATAATCCTTTTGAGAAGATAATTATGTTGGTCGTTTACATTTTTCTAGGATCAGTGAAGCACTGGTGGGATATTCATACTCTAAATAAGAAGATGGAGAACATGGAATGAAAAACATTTAGAAAATGTTCTAGAAAGAATTTTACAGAAAGATGCTCAGGAAGGATAGGGATGATGAGTTTATGTGGTTGACCTAGAGAGATATGTATATGATGGAATATAATGGTACCTTCACTGGTTTTCAATTCATTCTCCCGATGTTTATAGGAGATGAGAAAACTACCAAAAAAAGTTTTTCTAAAGTGATTAAATATGATATTAAGCCCCATATTATCATCTTTTAGATGAATAAGTTTTATGAGGTGGTAAATTAGGCTCTCATTTCTAAGGGAAACATGTAGGATGATTCCAATAGAATATATGTTGTTTCTTCTGGATAAATTGGTGCTGCTTATTCTAATATTAAGAAGCTTCATTCTAAAAGAATCAATTACAGATATGGAAAATAGATTGGACATGGAGAAGGATTGGTTTCTCATAGTATAATCCATGTATACTATCGCAATTGTGGTAGGTATGGTAATTTTCATAGCCAGTTCCCATGACCACCATTAGAGTGTCAATCCTACGACAGGATGGATCAATTATAGAGGTATCGTAGAAAACCATAACATATGGATAATGATGAAATTTTTACCCCAAATGAGAGTAATAGAAGGGTGTTTTATACTCCATATCAGTCGAAAATTCTATGTTCTTTGAATGAGTCGGTCAAGCTGGTTGACATGGTACTTTAGGGTAAGAGAGTCTGTATCATTAGAGTGGTACAACTCATGGGACACCGATTATAGAATAGTTAATATGGGAGGGAAATTTTCATGCTGTTCAGCTAGCACATGTGGATAGAGAGGCTGGGACATCAATAATCATAAATACTCTTCCTTTCACTTCTATACATGTTATAAATTTATTTGAAATAGGAGGATCATATTCTTTTATATTTTCACAACATTTGAACATTTGGAGTCTGAAAGTGGGGTTTCTGAGTGGGGTATGATAATTAACAGACTTTTGGGAATTAATTCAGCGAAAATCTATCTATACAAGCACTGTTTTATTGAGTTTGGGGTGTATTTCTTCCTTTAGAATCATTACATACATGAAATGTCTAGTTGTGACATGATTTAGGGTATGAACTGGATGTAATTATTATTTAGACCATGTCAATTGTTATCTTAGAAGAGTAACCTTTACATATCCTAAGGGTAACAAATACGTTCATCGTGGAGAATGGGATATCGATGTAGGCCATGTAGGGCCATTTCATCGGTAAATGGGGGAGATTGCCACTAGGTTGTAAGTCTTTTGTTGGATGATGGTGGTGTAAATCAAGATTTCTTTCCACCCATAGTGGACCAGTTTTAGGATGTGTTTCCTGATTACATCTTTGGACAACCACCTGATAGAGATATTGAGTTTACAATTGATCTCATTCCTGGAGCTGAACGACTTTCAATTATAACTTACAGGATCACACCAATAGAGAATCAGTATCTTAATAATCATCTATAATAGTTAAGGGCAATGAATTTATCTATATGAATACATCACCTTGTGGTTATTAAGTTATTTTAAGAATGTTTATGGGGGTTGTCATTTTGTGTTGATTTTCAGATATTGAACTGAATGACTGTAAAGAAACAGTATCCTATTCCATGTGTATGTGATCTCTTTAACCCATTTATAAGATCTTTTGTATTCTTCAATATTGACATGAGGTCAGGGTAAAATTGGTTGAGTGTTATACCTTATGATATACCATGTACTGTTTTAGAATAGGTTATGGCCTATATAAGTTCTTCATGATGTCATTTGGGATGACAAACACTCTATAAGTCTTTATGGCATTGATGAACATAATCTTTCACATGTACCTATATCAGTTTGTGGTTGTTTTGTGGATGACATCTTGGTATAATCCAAGACTCATTACAATCGTTCCCAATATCTTGGTATCATTTGGAGTATATTGATAGAGAATATTCTATATTACAAGATATCTATGTGCCTATTATAGACGAACATGGTAATTTCCTAGGTCACATCATCTTTGAGGAAGGTGTGTCAAAGGACCCATATAATGTTCATCCAGTGTTCTCTTGGGAGTAGTCCAAGAATTTTTTTGATATTCGGTGATTTTTGGGGTTGGTAGGTTATTATCAAAGGATTCTCTAGGGAATTTTTTTTTCGAAGAACCACTTTCAGAAATAAACAAGAAGGGTATCGAGTATTAATTATTTAGAATATGTGATAATTCTTTCCATGAATTGAAGAAACATTTGAATGTCGTACCAATTTTGATTCTACCAAACTAGGTGAAGAGTATAGCATGTTATGTGATGCATGTAGAGATGGAATTGGAATAGTGTTAATTTATATAGATCTATTCATGAAGCATGGATTATGATAGTTTAGGCCACAAGAACCAAATTACTGTATACACAATCATGATTTAGCCATGGTGGTTTATACATTAAAGTATAACTGGTATTACGTTTTGGAAAAAATATCCTTGTGTATAATGATCAAAAAAACATAAATTACATCTTATCATTGAATTATTTGATCCACCATAAGTGGATATGGGTTGACAATATGAAGTCATTCAATTTTTAGATACAATATACAACTAGGAATTGAAAAATTGTGGTTGATGCTTTGAGAGGGATGACACAGAATCAGGTAGTTTGGGAGTCAAATGTTGAGTGGAATATGATGACCTTTCTTGATGAGATGAATATCAATATTTGGGAGGGATAGGATAAAATTAACCTCATAGCCTTATTAGTTAGAGTCCACACTTTTCAATTGGATCATAAAGAAAACATATGGGTATATGGAGAATGTCACCTTATGGGGAATCCAGGAAGGTGGGGATTCACATTATAATTAGACTGTATATGTGGATGATTTCATCTACATATGGAACCACATTATTGTTATTATTGGTTTCAAGAGGATATGATGAGTGAGTTTCATGCCATGAAGAGGGAGGTTCACCTTAGTTTAACCAAAATGGAAGGGGACTTATGTTGATAGTATTGGTGGCCATGGATAAAAAGGAAAATTATAGGTTTTGTGATGTGATTATACACCTATGAGTAGGTAATGTCCTAAAATCAATGACTTTGTGGTTTATTATATTTGTCTCTCATTTTGAAATATAATTTAGATAGAGGTACCATGTAAATTATGATGGGTATTCCCAGGATCCCTCAAAATAATAATGCATTTTGGCAGATTGTTGACTGTTTCCCAAAGGATTCACATTTATATCATATCCAAGATACATTTAAAATTATTTAGTTGGGGAATATGTATTTCCAATAGATAGTCCATTTTCATGAGGTTCCACATAGCATTATTTTAAACCTAGATTCATGTTTTAATTCATGCATCCATAATAGATTATATAAGGTGTTGGGTACCCAAGTGTCCCTATGTATGGTTTTTCACCCATAGGAAGATAGGACATGAGATCATAAAATCCATGTTCTAAGGGAAATACTAAGATCATGTGTCCTTGATTTTGGTGGGACTTTAGAGAAACAATTAGTGATTTTTTAGTTCATCTTTAAAAATAGTCATCAGTAGACAATTCCTATGGAATCACGTGAGGAGATTTAAGGAAGTCCCTATAGAGGTTCTCAATATCTGATAGAGGTGGGTGAGTCAGAGTTATTGGGACTGAGTCTCATACATAAGAAATAATATTAGGTCTAGTTAATTCAAAAACATATGGGTATGGCTCAGAGTAGGATAAATTCATATACTAATCAACATCATTGAAACCTTTAGTTTACAGTGGTTGATAATGTATTCTTTAAGGATTCCATGAGATTGGGTCACAGTAGGATTAAGAGATAGGGAAAGATGGATCTAAGGTTTGCTAGGCCGTTTGAGATCATTGGGAGAATCAGACCAATGGAATATTGATTAGATATTCTACAAAGGTATATTTCAATTCACTACGTTATCCACATGTCATAACTTTGACAGTATCTTCTAGAATAATATCACATCATCGATCTTGATGGTGTTGATCTTTTGGTCGGTACATCCTTTATGGATCATATAATTCATATTTTGGAGCAAAATAAGAAATTGTTATGAAGAAATACCATACTAATAGTTCAAGTGTTGTGGCGTCATGGTTGGGTTCAGGAGGAATGATAATAGAGGGAGGAAGATATGTAGGCTTAGTGGCCCAACATTTCTACCTCAGAAGATTTGTAATTTTAGGGAGTACATATTGAGGATGAGATATTATTAGGTGGAGAGATTGCATGATCATAACCATTATAGAGATGAATCACACTTTTTTCGATTACCTTTTATCATTTTTATCATATTTTATTTTGATGTTATATCGGGAAATAGTGGATGTTTTTTGGAAGATTTTTGAGGTTTTTTTGGGTGTTGAACGGTTGCTACATAGTTTTCTCACACCATAAACCTACCGCAAAAATCTTTTCACCCTCGGATAGATGGGGTTTTTGAGGTCAGTACATAGTATTTCTAACCATTTTCCTTTTTAGTAGAAATCATGCACCCCAAAGAGTTGGACTATATGGTTAGGGTGCACAATTTTGAAAACCATGTGTCATAGACAGAGAAATATTATGAGCTGGAATTTAACCCCATAGCATTTTTTAATAAACTATTGAACCCCCTATTTATTACCCATAATCTCCCTATCTCAACCTAATAATACTTTGTTCGATTATGAAGGTTTAGAAGAGGGTTCCAAGGATTCATGAATTTATTTCATTGTAAATCAATGATCTAGTGGAAGGATCGAATCACCTTTGGTAATGATATATTAATCATTTGGTTTTATCTCTATATTTTATTTATCTCCCTTTATAGAGGAATTATTTTACTCCATTGTCGATGCTTTAGATCTATTTTTATGGAGCTTTTATCATTGGATTTTGATCCTAGGTTTTGGTCCTACATCTTCCTTTCCCTTGTGATTTCGATCAGTTTACATGAAATTGAGGGCTAGAGTTTAGAGAGTGTATGACAATGATATTGAGATAGGTGGTCTAGTTTCTATTTCCCAAATACTTGGTTATGATTCACATGTTTTAGTTTTATGTTATATTTCAAATTTTGTAAAATTTATATTGAAATTAAATTAATGAATTGATTTTTCCCATGTGACTATGAGACCACCAATGGATCCTGTTGGGACAATTAGAAATTATGCATCCAGCTCGATGACAACCCATGGGGTGTGCCAAATATCATTGAATAAAAAACATGATATTTGAAAAGGGGGAATAATTGGTGAATGGATTTGAGTAAAATCATTGATTCATGGTAGATAAAATGGATTATGAAATTATTTGAAAAATGGGTTATGAATATTGTTGATAAATGGGTTATAAATGTTGAATGATGGTATGTAATATTGTGAATGACATGAAATAATTGTTTTGGATGAGGGAATATTACTCTAAATACCTATTGTGTGCCAGACTCCTATTCTAGAACCCTAGGAGATATATATATATTCATGTGATCAATTAGTTGTGCGTTTGGACCTGCACCTCTAAATACTCATAGGGTACCAAACTGTTACTCTAGGCCCCCAACGTATGAATAAGAAATTGGAAATAATAGAATATTGAAATCCAATTTAATTAATGATATTTGTAATTCCTATTATATATGTTTTAGGATTTGGAATGATCCAAAGTATGTATGATTGGTTCAGGTGTCACTGTGAACCCTCGGGAATATGTGGATAATTAAAGAATAAGAAAATGTGAATTATTTTTTACATTTTCATTATTATTTATTATTTGTACAATAGAATACACTATAATATAATGAATATTTCATTAGACTCCATTGGTGGTAGCCTACTTATTTTTACTATCACCCTACTCATGGTACATGATTTTTACTCAAATAGAAATTATATTTTTAGGGCATGATAAGTAAAAGGTCCCAATTTCAGATGGTTTTGTTTGGATTCGGGATAGATCATGGATGAGGGAATAGAACATGATGTTTGGATCCACCTTATATTTTTTAGTGTGTATTTATTTTTATGTATACATTGAAACTTAACAATGATATGACATGACATATATACTTTGTAATAATCCATAGTTTATAAATGATATTTGTCTCTTGGAAAAAATGTGTGTTATAATATACTAAATATTATTATAAATAAACCAAAAAAATTCAATTCATTAATAAATAATATTATTTTAATCAGAAATGAATCCAATTAAGATTCCAAACATTCTAATTGAAAAAAATGTAAAATATAAAATTGGAAAATTAGGATCCCCTCATTCCTCTAGAATCATCTCCCCCACTACCAAGAGTACATAAATGAAACAAAATGATAATAAAAAAGTGAACATTTTTGAAAAATAAATCTATAACCATGATTTGAATTAATCTAAATAAATAATGAGCGATGTGGATGTCTTTATAAGAGGTAATGTGACCATTGTAATAGTATCCTGACCATTGGAAATGGTAAACTGGACACTGGGAATAGAAACATGGCTGTTGGAATAGTAATTTTACTTCAAAATAATAAATTATAACATAAATAACACTTATCATGGTCAATTTATGTAAATATAAGTATAATAATTCTGAAAATTAAATATCATCATTAAAAAACTCAAATAAAATATAATGACATTTATAATAAAATGTATTTTAATGTATATCTTAAAAGTCATAATTATTTTATTAAAAATAAAATTTAACTTGTTTTGAAATATTTTTTTTATAAAATAAATTTAATTTTTGAAATCATCATTTCAAATTTATACCAAGGTGATTCTTTCATAATTTTATAAATAGCTCATTATTTAGTGAATAGCAAAACAAATTACATAATTATTTTTACTTAAATTACTTAAGTCATGATGTTATAATGAAATAATTTTTTCTAGAACATTCTATTCTTCCATTTAATACTTAATTTCATAATTGATTAATTAACATAATATAAAATTAATTACCTAACACAATCTTTTTTTCTAAAACCTAAATTCAAAAGTGATCCCTAAAAAAGAATAGTTTTTCATTCCTTCCACATTAATTATTAGTATACTACTGAATTCATATTATTAATATTTTAACATCTTAAAAATCAATATATTATGTTTATATATTATTTAAATTTTAAAAAAATCAATGTTACATATTTAACATCAAATATATTGTTTTATTTAATATTTTATTTTAAACAAACTCCTCTCATCATGTATAATTAACCCCAATCCCTCACCTTGGAAAACCACTCATCCCAAACATGAAAAACCCAACCCTATACCAAAATAATTCTTTATAAAAACCCTTATAATCATTAGGGATGCTCTATTTTAATCAAACTCTAAGTCTCATTGGGGTTTTAGTTTCATACAAGAGAAGCAACATTGAGTATTAAGTAATTTTCTATTAACTATTCTATTGTTTTTCTTATTATCTTTCATTTTTTAACCACCCCTTTAATAAAAAAACATATATGGTTAATTAGAAATATAGTTAACATTTTATTTATGATTTTAACCTACTGAATGTATCATATTTAGTAAAAATATAAATTTTAAAATTCACTTTCCCACTCTCCTGATAATGTAATGTCAATGGTCAGTTAACCACATATAGAGGAATTTCAATTTAAACACTTATAACCATCATTATGGATGGATACTATAAATTATTTATAATACATAAACATTTAAATTATTTATACTACATTATAAATTACATATAAAAAAATAGAAAAATCGAGTGAAAACAGTAAATGTATAAGTAAAACTCGATATTAGAATGACTACCCTATAACCCATAAAATTAAACAATATACTAAAATGGATATAATTGATAAATAGTGATAAAAAGAATATTAATTCACTTATAGATAAATTTTTTAATAAATATATGTTTATTATTCAAGAGGCACAAATGAGATGAAATAAAGTGGAAATTAATGTAAGGGTATTCTCGAACCCAACTCCATATCATTGGGTTTTTCCTATTTCAAATCAACAATAGTATGGATATTCCTTTAGTTTTCCTTATATATTATTTCATTATTATTCCCTTTTTCATTCAGGGATATACATGTTTTTGACCATTATTTTCAATAAAAAAATGATAATTCTTTCCAAACCAAATATTGGACTCGACATGTTTTGTTTCTTATCCAAATAAAAATGATCCTTTATTCCATAGTAAGATATCTCATTTTCATTTTGGAACCCAATAGTTTATTCATGGACATATTCTTTGGGAATTGTTTTTAAAACCCATTCATTTCCATGGGTAATTTCATGACTATGATAGTTATATTTTCTATGTGGCATGCATGATTATGTAAATATTATGACGTAATAGGTTGGACTAGAATTATACAACCCTCCAACACATTGGTTAATGTGATTTATCTCATGAGATCATGTGTAACATGTGTAAACATTATTATATCATTGTTCACAATTATGATGTTATTATTATGCCTATATGTTATTTTTGAACATGATTCTAGGTTTATTCAAAATAATGTGTTGAATTTGTACACAAAGACATGATGTTTTATTTTTATTCATATCAACATTCCATTCCATTATTACATGTTTTACTCATGATTATGATCAAGATCATATGATTATGATATGATGATCATTATTATTATCACCCATGTTATAATAATTCATGTCCCTTAATCTTCCACTTACCAGACTTTAAGATCACCCCCTTCATGGATGCATATCATCAGGTTATTACAGGTAATAGGAAGAACATGAAATTTTAGAAGGATAAATAATAAATATTTAAATAAATTTTGATGTTTTATTATGTACATGTTGTGTAAGCACATAATTTGAATAAGACACTTGACCTTTTGATCTTGTATTTGTAACAATATTATGTCATTTATCTAAAAAATGATGTAATAGTTATGTTAGAAAATGTAGGGTTACAATACTTGGTATCAGATCATGGTTTATTTAATTTGGGAATTCGGATTAGAAAAAATTATTGAAAACCCATAGGATAAGACTATGGATATGTAAACATTCATAAAAAATTGTTTTAGCAAAAGTGTAAACATAGGGATCCCTTAATATGTTCCTTTAATGTTAATTATGAAAAGTAATCAATTACTGATTCATGATTTTTTAACATACATATTATTCAAACCATTTCTATTTTATAATATGGTGTGAACCTGGAAAAACTAGGATGAAACCCCCTATGAGGGATAATTCCATTATTTCCAAAATGACTTCCCTAATTCCATTGAAGGTGGAGTTCAAAAGAACATGTAAATTATAACCCAATTATCTCAAGCTATGAATAATAACCTGAATAATGTGGAAAATCCTCCTTCATCCAAGAAGGATAAATGAGTTTTTGATTCCTTTATGTTGAAATGACCATCTACATTTAGTGGGCTTCTAATCTAATTATTGTGGAATAGTATTTCAACTCAATGGATAAGATCTTTTACATTGTATATTGTTTTGATAAGGAGAAGGTGACTCTGTGCATTAATCATTTATTTAGAGAATAAATAAGTTAAGGGAACAGATAAAGAACCCCAAGATAAAGGATTAAATGGAAGAGATAGAGTGGGAATAATTTAATAAATTATTTCATATAAATTATTTCCCTCAAAATCATCAAAAATATGTGGATAGAGAATTCATAGAGATAATGAAAAATGAATTTGATTATGTCGTGTATTATGAGGAATAAAACACATGTCATTCAAGATACACCTCATGTTTTGTCATAAAAAATTATAAAAAAAATAAATAGTAACATTAGTGGTATTGAAAAACTCCTTTGAAACCTAGTATCTATTCGAGACATTGGGATTTGTTCATAAGTGGTATGATGTACTCTCATTATGTTGATGGAGTTCGGAGAATGGTCTCTTGTTTATGGAAATAAGAAGAGAAGAGCTGATTTTCAAGCTAGTGGGTCAAATAAAAAATTAATAAATAGGATCCAACTACACACATCTCAATGTTTTTAGAATAAACATATTGGGAATTTCCCAAAAGGAATAGGGGAAGGCTTAATGTGTATGAGAGAATGAAACCAAACTCAGGAATATTGAAGGGACATGACAAATATAACTAACATGATAGAGTAAAAGAAGGCACCTCCAAATGCACCACCCATGGTTCAATGCTTCAACTATAGGGAGTAAAGGAACCATGAAATCCAATACACTAAACCATATTGACATAAGAGAAATTAGTATCGACAAACACTAAATCCAAAGCATAAAGTTAAATCTTATGAATTCACAATTACTAATGTGGAGAATAAAAATGAACTCATACAAGGTAGACATTTTATCTAGTTAATAATGGAAATTTATTCTTTTATTCTAGTTTTACACATTACATTATATCCTACATGTTTGGAAGATCTTTTTAATCAAATCCCCAATACCTAGAATTAGAGATATCTATACATAGACCTAATTGTGAAATCATTTCCACCCAAGTGTTGGACTCTTATCTTATAAGATTTTTTAGGAATATTAATCCATCAAATATCATAATACTTATTGTAGTGGAATTTTCTGCTATACTTTGCATGTACTCGCTCCCATTATATAGAGAAAACATCTATTGTCATAAAAATCACTTTATGTTTTGAACCATCAAATTATCCTCTATAATTACAAGGAATATAAATAATTTCATTTGGAAAATCCATAATTATTATGGGTTTTGATACCTTGTGAATAAGAATACATTTCCAAAATTATTGAGTAAAAGAGAAGGTAACAACCTATATGAAAATCCCATTCTATGGAAATACATTGATGTATTTTCTGAAGAGTTCCCCTATCTTCCCCCAGATCATGAGGAAGAGTTACCAATAATGGTCATACACAATTAAACTCCTATCATAAAATCCCCCATTAAGATGGCCCCAGTCTAACTATTTGAGTTAAATAAGAAGTTATAATAGCATTTACATAAAGGTTTCATATGCTCTAGTGTATCAATTTGGGGATCTCTCATTCTCTTTGTAATGTAAAAGTATTGACCAATGTGGTTGTGTATCAATTTATGGGAGCTCTATAAGATCACTTTAATGAAAAATCATCCTCTTCTAGGGAGTTATGACTTGTATGATAAACTATGAAAAGATCAATACTTCTCAAATTTGGAACTTCATCTGAGATATCATCAACTAAAGATGAAGAAAAGAGATATTTAGAAGACTTGTTTCCCTATAAGTTATATGCACTATGGGTTCGTAGTGATTCCATTAAAACGTTTTAGTTCCCCCATAATATTAATAGATTTCATGAATCTAGTCTTTATATACTACCTTGATAAATTTGGGGAAGTATTTATCAATGGTATTCTCATTTCGTCCAAGATACAAGAATAAAATTAAGAGAATCTAATGATTGTGTTGGATACATTAAAGAAGGTTTAAATGAAAACCATGTTCAGAAAGTGTGACTTCTTAATGAATAAATTAGAATTAATATGGAACATGATCACAGGGGATGGTATTTCTATGGAACCTTCATAGACAATGGAAACTGAGAACGAACCCTAATAACTTGTTTCATGGAAATCTATATTTTTATTGGCTTAGTAGGGGACTACAAATGTTTTGTTAGAAAATTATCATGATTTCCAATAATAATAACTATGTTAGACAGGAAAGGGGTAAAGTATGTCTCGAGGGAAGAATGTGGATAATGTTATTATGAGATCAAGAAGAGGTTAATCATTGCAGTTGTAATCACGCTACCAATAAGTGGAGAAGTTTTTTTTGATATATAGTGATGATTCAAGGAAATACATAGGTTTAATACTCTTTATAAATGATAAATTGATGTCTTATACCTCGTGACAATTAAAGATCAATGAGAAGAACTACCCAATGCATTATATTTTGTTTGAGGATGTGATCCTCAAAATAATGATTTGGTGGCACTATCTCTATAGTGAGAAGTGTGACATATTCTGATCATAATAATCTTATGTATATATTCACACAGAAGGATCTAAACATCTGTAATAGAATATGGGTATATTTAATCATTGATAATGATTTATCTATTCACTACCATCCATGAAAGCTAAAAAAGGTTGATAATTCTCTTTGAATAAAAGAATATATTACTCTATCCATGATACAATTTGAGAAAGACCCAATCTTCTTGGACATTCAATGGATTGATTTGGAAATCATAATGGAAGGTAATAAATCTTTCCATTACCAAATAATTTACAAACCATCTATCTAATAGAATATTAAAGAGGCACAAAGGGATGATCTTGAGAAATAAATAATATGAAACAAATAAGGGAAGGGAAGTTATATGACTTCCACATCGATGGAAATGGTGTGGATTGGTTTGTCATTAGGATTTATATTCCTTCATCACCTGATATTTAGAAGGATCTACAGTATAATGAACATATCTCACCTTTATCTATCCATTATGGAAGTATAAATATGTATCATTACATTAGAGAGGACATATTGTGGGACAACTTGAAGAAAGATATTGCAGAGTATATCTCACGGTGTTTAGTATGTCAACATGTTAAACCATAGTTATATAAGTCCATGGGGATGATACAACTATTGACTATACCAACGTAGAAATGGGAGAATTTCTCCATGGATTTTTTCACTAGTTTTCAAATACATCAAAAGGAAACAATTTTATATGGGTAGTTGTGGATCGACTCACCAAGATTGTACACTTTATATCTATTTGGGAAGCTTTTTCTCGTCATAAACACTCTATGATATATGTAGAGGAAGTGGTGAGTCTAATTGGGGATCCACTTTCTACCATCTCCGATATTTATCCAAGGTTCACCTCTAAATTCTATAAATTTCTTCAATATGATTTGAATACTGAATTGAATTTCATCATGGCCTATTACCCCCAAATTTATTGCCAATATGAATGGGCTATTCTGATGCTCGAAGACAATCTAGGATCCTTTTTAATGGAATTCAAAGGTGGATGGGATAAAAAAAATCCATTTTTTATTTATCATATAATAGTATCTTCCACTCAACTATTCCAATAGATCCTTATAAATATTTTAATGGGAATAAATACCAAATTCCAAAGTGTTCTGATGATGTTGGTGAATGAATGCTACTGGGAAAAGATCTTCTGAAAGGGCTGATAGAGAAGGTAAAGTCATCCAAAAACATATAAAAGATACTCAAAATCTAGAAAATAGTTTTGATGGCAACCGTTAAAGGGACTAGGAGTTAATTTTTGGAGAAATTTTTTTCCTTCAAATATCACCATGGAAGAGAGTCATTTTGTTTGGAATGGAATGGATGATTTTCCCAAGGTACATTGGTCCATTTGATATCCTTGATCACATAGTAGCATTGGCCTATAGATTTTTAATTTCACCATGTATGGATCATGTTCATTACATATTCCATATTTCACTTGTGAGGAAGTACATATCTATTCCCACACATGTACTGAATACAACAGTTGTACAACAATAGATTGGCCTCTCATATGAAGATAATTTGGTGAAGATCTTTGATAGTGGAGATGATTTTATACACACAAAAAATATAGATCACCATTTTTATGTATTATGGGGGACACATAAGTATGAAGACGCGACATCCAAACTACATGATATATGAAACAGAAGTAACTTTTCCTATTATAAACTGAGAATATGAGTTAAAATTTTATGGATGAAATTTATAAAGGGGGGAAGAATGGTACAACCCAGTTTTTATAAATTATATTTTCCCATTGAAATAAATGTGTGCCATAATATATTATATAATATTATACAGAAAAAAAAATTAAATTATTTCATTCATAAATAATGTTACATTAATCATAAATGATACCAATTAAATTTTGAAACATTACAATTTGACTGAAAAATATAAAATAGAAAAGATAAATTGGTAAAATACAGATCAACCCAATCCACTAGAATAATCGCCCACATTGACAACACTATAGAAGAGATACAAAATATTAATAAACCAATAAGCATTATAGAAAATGGAAATATAAAATCATGAAAATAATTGAGTTGAATAATGAATGAATAGAATTAGAGGTATTTATTAGAAGTATTCTAACCATTGTAATAGTAACCTGACCTTTGAGAATAGTAACCTGATCATTCGGAATATTAACATAATCATTTGAATTGTTGTTTTACCCAAAAATGATAAATTTTGATATAAATAACATTTATCATGGTGAATTTCAGTAAATATTAATATTATAATACCTAAAAATTAAATATCTTAATTAAAAAAACTCAATGAAAATATAAGAAAATTTTTAATAAACTATCATTTAAAATAGTTCGTAAAAGTTACAGATTTTATATTAAAGATTAGAGTTCATATTTTATAAATTTATTTTGATAAAATGAATATAATATTTTAAAAACTTTACATCAAAATTTCCCAAGTGTTATTTTTGGGTTATTTTATGAAATACATCATTTTTTGGAGGAATAACAAAAATATAGTTTTTCACATAACCGGTGTATCCAAAATTACATAATTCATTATGTTATAACAACATAATACTTTATAGAAATATTTATTCTGAAATATTATAATTAATTTCATAAATTATTCATTAATATAAGATAATCTTAAATTCAAAACCAAAAAACCATTTTCCAAAACCTAAAGTCAAAAGTGACCCCACTAAATAACAATTTTTCATTCCTCCCACATTCCTTTTTAATAATCTCATGAATTCATATTATAAAGAGTTTAAAAGTATTAATATCAAAAATATAGTATTTATATGTGATTTATATTTTAAATAATTCACTATTACATGTTTTATCTGTGATATGTTATTTTATTTAATGTTTTGTTCTAAAAATACCCATCTCCTAAAGCATAAATTTCCCCACTCCCTCACTGTAACAAACCAGTCATCCCCCACTTTCCAAATCCCAAGATCAACAAAAATCCCTCTTATAAAGCCCCTTACAATCCTTAGGGATGTTATGGAGTAATCCAACAAAAAACCTCAAGGAATCATTACGGTTGTACAAGAGTAGCAACACTGAGGATTAAGTATGTTTCAATTAACTCTTATTTGTTTCTTCATAACTTGATTTTTTTGGACCAAAAAATTCATAATAACCATATAAGATTATTTATTCAAGTATATAACATTATATTTATGATTTTAAACTAATTTATATATCATGTTTACTATATACATAAATTTCAAAATTTTCTTTCCCGCTCTCCTGAAAATGTCTCGTCAAAAGTTAGTTAACAACATTCAGAGGCATTACCATGGAAACAGTTATAAAATTGATAATTTAGGGATATTTTTAATTATATGTAATATATAAAAAAATAATTATATGTATTATAAGCCTTTATAATCAATTACACTAATGTGAAAATTACATTTATCAAAATATCGAAATCGATGCTATATGTGCAATTTTTAAGTAAAACACGATATCAAAATGACAACCCATTAACCAAGGAAATTATGAATAATAAAAAATGATTATAATTTAGAAATATTGGTAAAAATTATAATAATCAACTTCTTATTTAAATTATTTAGGAGGTGCAGAAGTGACGAAATAAAGCGGGAATTAAGGTTATAGAATTTTCAAATGCAACAACCAATTATTGGGTTTTCCCACTTTGACAAAAATAATAGTACCGATATTCCATTAATTATCCTTATATATAATTTCATTATTATTCACTTTTACTTTACTGATACACATGTTTTTTAATTTTATTTTTATCCCAAAAACAATTATTTTTTAAAATACTATTATTTCTAAAAAAATCACTCACTTCTAATGGGTTGTTTCTTATGAAAAAAATGATATTTTATTCCAAATTATATTCTCCCATTTTCATTTTTGAACCCCAATTTATATTCATGAATTTATAATTTATGAAATCCTTATGAACCCCATTTCTTTCCATGGTTTATTTTATGACTATGACTAGAATAATTTTTCCGTGGTGTCCATGGTTATGTCAATATTATGATATGATGCATATGCTTGGAATTATAAATCCATCCAGTGAATTGGTTAATGTGATATCTCTCATGAAATAATGTGTAATATTTTTTAAAATTATTCTATCTTGGTTCAAAATTATTATGTTATGATTATAAACATATGTTATTCTAGAATATGATTCTAAATTTGTTCAATACTATGTGTGGTATTTAACCACTATGACATGATGTTTTATTTTTTATGGATTTCAAAATTACATTCTTTATCACATATTTCTCTACTGATTTTGATTATGATACTATGATTATGATATGATTATTATTCTTATTATCACTCTCGCTATAATGATTGATTTCCTTTATTCATCCTCTTAATTTGCTTTTAGCTCACCATTTTCTTTTATGTATATCCTCATGTGATTACATGTACTATGGAGAACACATCATTTTATATGGATAAAAAAGATGGATTTAAATAAATTTTTATGTTTTATTATTTATATTTTATGTATGATCCTAATTTTTCCAAGGCACTAATCCTTTTGATCTTGGATTTCCATATCTATTATATTATTTACCTTAAAATTTATGTAATTGTTATTTAAGAAAATGTAGGGTTTATATATACATCTTTTGCTTTTTTTATTTTTATCATGTTTTGGACTCATCATGGGGTACTTGGTATTATATTGTTTATAATTTTATCATGATTATTTATATTCTCCTTTGAAATTTTTTTAATTTTTTATTCTATTGTGATTATTTGAGAAAGAGGTTATTTCCTCCTCATATTACATAGTAGGCCCTTACTGCTAGTCAGAAACCTTTGTCCTATGGGAAGGTGTTCCGGAGATCACGTAATGAACTAAATCGAGGCGCCATTATGCCCACCTCGATTTTGACATCATGTGTATTGTGGTCTTGGTAGTTATCATTGACTTATGTTCATTACAGGATTCATATTACATAACTTTTCCTATGAATCTATGATTTTATGAAACCATATTCTTTATATTGTGATCAGATGTGATAACTCCTGAACATTATCTTTCATGATATAATTTTATAACTTGAAATGATACATTATGTTTCCGTATCATCTTTATTCACTTTATGGTATTTGTATCTCACCCTTTTTTTATACTTTCCCCAGGGTATTATATCAGGTTTTAATAGATCTAAAGAATTATTGAGCTCATTTTGGAGAAACCAAACAATGATGTTTTATTTAATTTTCAATTGGGTGTATTATAACCTAGTCCCTAAAAGGCACTAGGCCTCATGGCCTTTGTATTCTAATTAATATATTTTTATTCTTAAAATCATGTAATTATATATGCAAAAGGCTTGGTTCCCTTTATAAATTAAAATAATAATTCCATTCACACTGTTTAAAAATAATAACACCATTCTAAAATGAAAAAGATTGTTTTAAAATATTTTTATAGAAATTAAAATATGGGTAAATATATATATAATAAATCAATGTTCAATATTTAAAAAAATTATTGAAATCATTTTTAGTAAAATCTAGAAATTGATGACAAATATTGCTGATAAAAAGAGGAAATTAAATCACCATATATTAAAAACACTTTCTCAATAATATTATATACCAAAGAAAATAGAGGAAAATAAATACATAAATATAAAATAAATAACAAAATAATAAAAATATATGTGAATTTTAAGGGATAAGGATCATATAATTTCCATCAATGTAAATGTGACATAAAAAATCTTAAAAAGAAAGTAGTTTGTAACATAAATAACTTATCTAAAGTCCCATGTTTCTTCGTATGATTTCAGTAATAATGTATAGATTTATTTTAAATTTTTTACAAACCCATATTCATATATAATATAAAAACTATCATTCTTTTATAATTCTAAATTCTCCTATTATTAAAACACTGAACATTTAAGTAGGTACTCAAGTGAAAACTTGTTGGTTTCACATGAATGTTTCTGTTAAATGGTTCTTATGATAGAATCTTGGTCATAATTTTATCTTAAAAATAATATTAATCCAAAAATAATTATCATATTATTATTTATATATACTTTTATTACCATTCATATAAATTATTGATGAAAAATTAATTACATCACTTTATGGAGACAGTACTCCATAGATACACATAGGTGATTTTTTCACTTTACAAGATATATAAGGGAAGAAATTTAAAACATAAATCAAAATTATAGAGTCATTTTTATATAATAAATTTCGAGTATATTAATTAAATATTCCCTTAATAACATCCAAGGAATGTATAGATGAAAAACAAATCACAGTACTTCGTGGAGGTGGTAGTCAACACATACGCCAGCACAAGATTATCATTTTCTAAAAGATGGAATATATTATATTTATAATATTATAATTATACCATAAATATAATATAAAAAATTAAGACCATCTTAGTAACAAACTATGAATGTTGTTGATGGAAAATGAATCATTTTGATACATGGTGATGGTAGTACATTTGTAAAAACAAGAAATATGATTATATATAATTTCATGCAAAAGGAAGAAAAAATGGTTTATAATAATAATATTATTACTTAATTATATTTATAATACTTTATTCATAATTTTATTTTAATATATTACAATTAATTAATTTATAAGAAGAAAGAAACATTAAAAATATTGATAATAACATATACCTATTTTTTAGAAACCTACTTTAAAAGTTATCTTAAAGTCTGGTGGGATATTATTTAAAAAATATATTCACATATAGGTTGTGGAGAGGAAATTTTAATTTTTTATTTGGTTAGGGTTTTTTCAAGACCAAGGGCTTGTGTACTGTGGAGAATAGATGATTAAGGGTTCCATTTTATACGTGAGGGAGTGGAAAACAATAATTATTAAGAATATTAAAATATAAAAAATACAGTATCCTGGGAAAGAGGATCCAAAATAGATAAAATTAAAATATTGTATGTTATAAGATCATAATACATTAATCTAATATTATTAGGATTATTTTTTGGTCTTTCAAATACTTATCTTCTTACTTTAGCCCCACTTTAATCCCTTTTGATAATTACTTTATTAACAAATTTTATCATTTTTATAATTCAAAATGATTATAAGTGCAGTTCAAAGAATTACATAATAATAATAATTATTATTATTATTATTAGTATTTAATGAACTTTAAAATCTTTAATTTCAATAAGTGGAAAATCCTACTTTAAAATAAATATGAAAAACGTAACAAAATAAAATTTATAAAATTTTATTTTTTAATCATATAAATGAATATATTCTGACATTCTATAAGAGTATAAGACATTTTAGGAATGTTATAAAGTATTATTAAATTTTTTATATAATAATTTCAATAAAATTATTCATTAATAGTGATTAATCTAATTTCTTTTGATAAAAATTCATAGTGTACATAAAAATATTGTTTCCAGAAAAAATCACTTCCTTTACTTTTAAATGATTATATTTTAAATTATAACCAACTTATAAATACTGTATTTTTTTACATTATTAAAAAATACATTTTCATAATTAATTTTCCCATATTCATTACCACCAATCCAATGTCTTTATAATATTTTTTAAATTAAAAAATTAAAAATCTAATAGTATATTATGTTTCATTTAAACTGGATGTTTAGTGAAAAAATAAGCTATCAAAGTCATTAAACAAATATAAAGAAAAATATATCCAAAAATATTTGGGTGTTTCATTAATAAATATCATTTAAAAGAAAAATTTTCTACCATCCGGATGAAAATTAAATACATGATTTTCTTTTTGAAGAAAATAAAATTGAATGAATATCTTTAAAAAATTTCCTATCAAGAATAATATTCAATGTTCTAAAGAAGAATATATTCTATGATATATTTTATAATAAATAAAAAACAAAAAAATTATTTCATTGTGAAAACCCTAGAAAAAATTGAAGTCTATAATTTTGTTTTTAATGCAAATAAAACATACCAAAGTGATTAAATATAATAAAAAAATGTTGCAATGATAAAAATATGATTTAAACTAAATAATTTCCATTTCAAATAAATTTTAAGTGACCAATGAAAGAATTTTTAACTACATTAAAATTTTTTGGTTTAAAATATAGGACAAACCATCATGTGTTTTTAGTCTCATTATTGATGTATTTGTCATTATCAAATTAAAATTTATTTACCAATTTTATAAAACTGTAATTATTAAAAATATAATATATCATTTTGAAAGATGAATAATTATAATGAATTTTGTGTTTGTTTATGATTAAATGGATCATAACATGTAGATTATGAGATTCCTCATGAATATTATCAGAATAAAAATGATAGTATGGATTTAAATATTTTAAATGTTTACAATAGTGTAAAAATCCTTAGAATGATTATTTATTGATCAAGAAGAAATTTTATGAAAATAAATTCATTTATTATGAATTATCACTAGCCCATATAAAAAATTATATTAATATAAAAATAAATACATAATTATTTTCTCATGTTTCATAATAAGTTGTGATATATTATCTAAAAATTTTCATAAAATAAGAACTTGATATAATTAAAAAAATAAGGATAATAAATTTCGTAATTATTGTTTGAGTAAAGGATTATAAAAATCATAAATTCATTGATAATATATTTTATTTCCATCCATTTCTTTTTAAATATTTTTATGGTTAATTTATCAGGGTGACATGATAAAATACAAGGTGTGGTTTAAAAAAATAGGTGGAGTTTTTCTCTAAATAAACAAAATTAAAATTTATAATTTTTATACGATTACATTGTATTGAGTAAATGTGAATTAGTTGATTAGAGACTTGCTCATTCCTTAGAATTGGAAAATATTAGTTAGAATTACTAAGTTTAGGTATATGTTAGGGGGGCTAGGTATTGAAGTATTTTGTTTGAATGTAAAAAAGGATAATTTAGAAATAATAATAATTTATTCTTGTTTCTTATAATTATATCGATGACATAGTCAGAGAAAAATATTTTTTATGTTTATTTTATAAAAAAGTGAATAATATAATCATTTTTTATGGTAAAATTAGGTTATTATGTTCAATATATTTTTATTATTATTATTTAATGGTTGTTCATGATTAATTTAGTTAATTTAATAAGGGTTTACTACCATGTACTATACGGATTTATATATATATATATATTGGATTTTAAACATAAAATTGGGGTTAATGAAACATAATTTGTAAATTATCATTAATATATAAATATTGGTATGTTAATGGGATAAATACTACTATTTAATTAAGATATATTATTATATTTATATATCATTAATGGGTTTCAATTTGGTTAATTTAAAGGGTAGGATATTTTGAGAATTTAATATTGGTATTGTTGATATTGAAATATTATTTATAAAATATTATTTTAGTAGATTTGGTGGATGTTTCTATACGTGTTTCATAGCTTTCCACCATGAAAAGTATTAATATATAAAAATAGATTATAAGTGAAAAGAATATGATTTTTTTATAATTATGTTGAATATTTTTAAAAAAATTTAAAGGTAGTTACAATGTTGGTTTGTTTAAATATTCATTATGTGAATTTAAAAAACATATATTATAAATAATATAATATTTTTTTTCTTTTTCATGTGAATAATTAATAACTTCTAAATATATTCATATATCAAAATATGAATACTATATTTGTGTTCGGAATTATGGTTTTCCAAGGAGTGGTATAATATTTATTTTTGTTGTTTGAACCCTAGGATGAATGATTAGTAGTCATTGTTTAATTGACTAGTTTTATAAGTAAAAATATATTAAAAATTTATTAGTGATGGATAAATAGAATAAGAATTAGTTGGTGGCATAAATGTGGCTTGGAGGACTCTAGAAACTGATATTTTATGGTTGGCATAGACTTTATGAGTAGATATAATTAATTGATATATGTGCTGAATTGATTTTTTTAATTACTTTTGACATTATAGTATATAATCTTGGGCATAACATACAGGGATATTACATATTTTTATATGAATATTCATCACATTACAGAAGTACATTCTCATGCACTATAACGTCTTAGTGTCTTTGGAAACATGGAAATCACTCTTCTAACTTTGTAAAAGATCTTTAATATTTCCCAAAATGATATTCATATTTAGTAATCTATCATAAAGCATTTCTTCATTACCAAGGAAAAGGAAGTATAAGAATCTGTGTTCTTAGATGCTCAACAAGGGAAAAAAGGAGATACGTAAACATAACATGAACATAAAGTTATGAGAACTTGAGAACAACAATAGAAGAACATACCAGTCATATCAAATATTAAAATCATAGATCATGGCATAATGATTGGATATTTTTATGTCATGAATTAGAAGAAAATAAAATTACATGAGCATAGGAATAAGTCATGGAATTTGTGGCATAAAAATTTGTTTAAGATATCATATATTAAGGCTACCTACGAAGACATTCATAACATTTTAAGCTTCAGCTAACTACTCATGAACGTACTTTGGTCTTAGGATAACCTTCCATGTACCCTCTTATATTGGGATTGGGGTGACTGCCTATGTACCCTCTAGTTTTAGGGTTAGGATGACCAGCCATGTTTCCTATTTTTTTCAGTTTTGGTTGACAACTAGTATACCCTTTTTTATTAGGCATGGGATGATTAGAAGTCTAACCTTTTTGTCTTTTTCTAGTGCTAAACATTCATATACCTTCTTCTATGGAAGTGGGCTAACCAATAGTGTACCCTATGAGCACATTGAAAATTAAAATTCACCCAATGCATTATAGGGACATATAGGTCATACACATCAATAAATAAAATCATATATATGTGTGCCAAAACATAATAAAATAGTCATCATGTCAGAACCCATAAAAAGATATGTGTTTTATAATAATCATATCATAGTCCATGAAATAAAATGGTTATAAGGAACATTTCATCATATTGTATCCTATAAAAAAGATATGTGTTTCATAATCATTTAATAATAGAATAACCTATGAAAGGAAGCAGTATTCATAAGCTTTTATCATGGTATAACATGTGGGTTAAAACTAGTTTTTGTAAACTACATTTCATCATAAGCACAAATCATTCAAAATAACAATAATAATGGTGTCCTTATCTCATATCCCTAGTAAAGCACATACTATATCAAAGTATTTCATCTTATATGAAGAAGTATTTTGAAAAATCTCTTTGAGAATTTGTTATGGAAAACTAAATTTATATGAAAATAACTTTTATTGGAATTAACCATTTTTTAAAACATTTTTTAGAAAAAACAGTTAAATCTTATAATGTTACAATTGAAAATGTTTTAATATATTTCTACAAGAAAATATATTTTCCTCATTACAACACACTTTTTAAATCATAAAAAAATTTGAAAACCTTTTTCATTGAATGTAATTTTTAAAAATTTTAAAGGAACCACCATAACCATTTAAAAAACATATTAAAAGACAAAAAAAATTTAAAATACTTTTCCTTGAAAAATGGTATCAATAGATAATTTAGAAACATTTTTTTATTTTTTTAAGAAAACATGGTTTTTAAATAAAACAATTCTATCCTAAGGGAGAAATAACAGTTAATTTTCATAAAAACACATTTTTATTTATCTTAAGTACCAAAAAGTGGAAAAAAATACCATTACATGAAGATATCATGAATAAATAGAGGAGAATAAAATTCAATAGAATTATCTAAAGATTCTATCAATGGGAGAATAATCATAAACCATGGTGATAATTGATGAGATTGTAGAAAGAAACTCTTATCACATTGGTAACTTTGAATCAAAATCCCCATAAAACAATAACATTACCTAAAGTTTACAATATCATGAAAAGAATGAGATGATTGATATGACATGAAAGAGGGTATATATATACAAATAATAAAATAATATCTACAGAGAGACTATTTTTTCTTTATAATTTTTTGAAATATTTCAATATATATTTTTTGAGGCTAATGTTAAGACATCGTGTAATTCTGAGACCTTGTGTGCTTGAAATTAAACTTATAAAAATATTAAATATATTTCATTTTAATATATTGTATTTTCTTAAATAAAGTTGTATAAAAATTAAATGGAATCATAGATCATAAATAAGAGACTGTGGTTGAGTCTAGAACATTATGTCTTCCTTATGAGAGACCAAAATTCAGTTGGTGTGAGATGTTCAGATAAAAACAGTCATTCACGGTGAATTCAATGGTTTAAGAAAATAATTAATTTAGTTAATATAATAATTAAAACAATTATATTTTATTCTATAATTAAACCATTATGGAAATTTTACTGTGGTTAGTCACATAAAGCTAGGACCATCGAGAGGATTGTTCCTCCTCCTCCACTAGAGAATCAAAATCAGATGACAATGAGAATCGAGATCGAGGATGATTGAGATATAATGAACATAGTAAACCTTCTCAATCTTTGATGAACACATTATTTGATTAATAATGATCCAATATCAAGGTATGTATCATAAATTAATTATTTATTTCCATTTTGACTAAATTGATTTAAAAGGATCAAATTGATTCATGATTTTCATTCGAATTGTTATCCTTTGCATGCAACCATGTACATATTTAAATGTTTTTCCATTTTTTATCACACTTGGAATCCCAATTTGTGTAAAATGGAAAATAATGCTTGTCCAATAAACTTTTAACCCTTATTATTGTTAATTTACCCAAATGATATTGTTTGTTGTTCACCGATTGGATTTTGGGGTCTCTGTTCGACATTGTAGGGTGGTACTCAGCCCAATTGGACCCCTAAAATTGGGTAAAAATCACATTCCATGGACAGAATTTCAAATCAAGGATGGATTCTAATTTTTTTTAATATGGTTTATTCATTCAGTTGGGATCCTAAGAAGTATATAGCTTGGATGGGCGGTACTCTGAGCGACGGTGATGTGTGTGGGTTCATACAGGAAGAACCTAAGTTCGATTCTGATCTATGGGAGGGATGAAAATCATAGGTGATAGATATATCCACCATTTTATAGTGGTAAAATGACATATTTTAAAGTTTCATAGTATATATAGACATTTTGAAATAGATCAATATTTCTGAAAAGAATCTAGACTACACACTGTATAGTTTGAAAAACACATGGCATGTATGGCCTTGGCTATGGTGGCTAGGGTTTCCCATGAATTTAAATATAAAATTTTATGTGGCTGGGAAACATATCATGAATCCTTCATTAGGTAAGAAAATTGTGTGACATAGCACATGTTCAAAACTTTTTGTGGGAAGACATTTTCAGGTGCACACCACATAATGAAGTACACAAACATAAGCAGACCTATACAGACATGGTATAGGAGCACATGAAAGACCCCAAGTGGATTGAATACATAAGGTATTTAATCTACATGTCTTGAAGAACTAAATGATCTATGAGCCATGTAATTTCATTGTCTTTGACAAGCAATGGAGTGAGACCACATGTCGTGTGGGTCCCCTAACACACTATCTATCCCTTCTTTATTTCTAGGATAAATTTAACCTCTTGTAAGTCTTCATTTGAACTCATAATTTTGCCTATGAGTTTATTATCCTGAATTTACCTCAACATAGAACATGTTTGTGAAATCTGCAATATATTTTGAGATACGATAGGACATTTCATTGGTGTTATTCTTATTTAGGTGGTGCTCGATGAAGACAATGAGTAGGCATGATAACTCGTGTGGTACCACCCTAGAAGAACTAGGGTGTGGGTCCTATTTCTATATACTAAGAGGTACACCCCAGATGGAATAGGGTCTCAATTCAAAATCTATCTACTATGTGGTTCCCCCAAGATATATCAAGTCACAGATCCTATATTCATGGAGTAGTACCCCCTATTGGGTAGGGTACAGGTCCTCCTTACACTTAGTGGTACACCCCTATGGAATTACAGTGCATATCTTCAATTTTATGGGTGATACCCCCTATGTAATTGGGGTTAAGGTCTAATATTATTATTGTGGTACCCCATGATGGATCAAATAATGATTCCACAATTAGACTAATTTGTACCCCTAATGGAATTAGGGTGTGGGTCCTCTATTTTACAATTATTGTTTAAACCTATGCCATTAAGGCAAGGGTCCCCTATCTTTTGAGATGTACCGCCTATCATATTGGGTGTAGTTCCTACTTATACTGAGTGGTACCCCTAACAAACCAGGGAATGTGTCCTCTGCTGGGAGATTTTTTTCCATCGACTGAGTGGAATAGTTAAAAGGCATGGGTCTACCATACTATTACTTTTTGAAATGGATATACGAGATGATATTCATTGGTTATTGACTACTGGAATTGATGTTTATATTTTAATAGGCTATGTCGTGAGATTGATATAACATTCACCATCATTTATATTTATCTAAGTTGAGAAAATATTTATATAATTCTATATTGGGGATTTTGTTTACTCTTTTTCATTAGGTTGAGATGTATATATATTTCCTATTGTTTCTCTTATTAGCGACCCTTCATCTTTTGGGGATTACTACTGGGAATGTATATACTCAACCCGGTATGGGTTGTTCCTATATTTTTCATGTCACATACAGATGATGGAAAGGTCGACAATGACTATGGAGGGGCTTAGGGATGGATTGTGCGTTGGACCATATACAATGGTCAGAGCCTGGATAACATTAGTTGGGATCTCTTGGCATATCCACTTTCCAGTTTTTTCATGTTAGGACATCTTTCTACTTGGGATTTTATTTACATCCTCTACTTTCAGTTTTTACTATGGTACTCTTTTACACCATATGGATATTCATATGAATGGTTATATTCAAGATATTTAATATTTTTTATTTTATTTTCCTGTGCACTTCTATATTGAGATGGTTAGGAATGTTCATACATGTATATTAGGAAAAGACCTCCCATTTAAGTTATTCCTTTATATTCCTATTTCCACCCCCTGTCCTATAGGGAAGTCTTAGGGTAGTTGTGTCTCAAGACACATTAGGTAGGGTCATGATAGATTAGTATCAGAGTAGTTCATTCAATTCAATGTTTTTTTGTAGTCCCCTTATAAGGATTTGGTTAGAATTTAGGGGAAAATTCAATTTTTTTAACTAAAGCTTTTTGGATAGGGGATATAGTGTTGATGTGGGGGCTGATATATCCATTCCCTATGAATATTACTACCTTCCTATCAACTTAGAATACTGAGAAATTGGTTGTAAGGATAAATGGTATGTGCATTATATTGGTTTGATCATTTTACTATCCTTCTTATGTCGGTTCAATATTATATATATATATTCTCATCTGACCTTTTCACATCATGTTTAAATTATTTGGATGCCTCTACAATGAAATCCAACTAGGTTAACATATCCCGAATGTAATGACGATCTGATGAGTGACGTGGCCTCTATTCAAGGTATATCCTAAGATATTCTTCTTCTTAGTGGATTGGTAGAAGCAGCCCCACAAATCAATTAATAGATCATTATATCAGGGTTGGATAAAGATGTACACAGTCTTCCTACACTCTGCATGTTCTAGTACTAGAGGCCACTAAGGTTCCATGGTGATCTAGATACACATGTAGGGGAGGATTGGCTAGATTTAGTGGTATATGTTTTCAATTTTATCTATACATATGAATATATTATTTTCTAACTAGCATTTCGCATCTTCTAAGAGTAGCTGGAAATTGGTGGAGCCTTATTACTGAGATATATGATGAATCAACACTCTCATGACCTCGCTTCTAGAATCTATTTGATGAGAAGTAACACAACTAATTTATTTATTATAATAGATTCAGGTGCTTCTTAAGTGGTATCAGGGAGGTATGATAGTGTTTGAGTATCTTGGAAAATTCATATACCTTATCCGGTACTCCCGTTACATGGTCCAATATGGTTACCTCCAAGGAAAAAAGCTCAAAAAAGGTCTCCCTAGAGATATACATTCTAATGTACTACCCTTTTGAATCCACACCTATGCTAGAGTTTTGGAGTTGATGTTTGTGACAAATAACTTCTTATCATAGAGATGTCAGGAAGATGGAGCTAGTTGAGGGAGTTAAGGGTCTGAATAATCTGTAGTAGCTTGTAGGTGTCAGTCAATAAGATCATGGTGCAAAACACCACCCCATGACCATACTCATTCATGTGGTCATGTGTAATAGGGATAGCATGGAGGACTAGTGAATCCTGAAGAGGGGTAGTATTGTGTATGTGATGGGTATGTCACATGGTGCATGATTGTCTGACTTGACAGGCTGAGGAGGGTAAGAAGATAGCTGATGGACCACCACAACAAAGGCAAATCCATTTTAAGGTTGGCCCCATGGAAGAATATCTAGAAGAGGAGGAGGTGGATCTCCAATAGGAGGATCTATTTTTGGTAGATTACACTATGATATTCTTCCACCACCACCACATGGTGGCCCACATTAGGATCAGTGAGCTCACCCTTGGGCCCATGGGTAGCTTCAGACTATGGAGGCATACAACCTAGAAACACATGAGATTATTTGAGGTTTAATATGTGTTTATTCTACACATAACATAGTATTAGTAGACACAAGAGTGATTCATAAATTCATCTAATTATTCTTACTGCAAGAGATAGTTCTCCATGTTGAGGCGGTATGTTAATAGCTTTTTCTTGAGGTTCCAACAGTGAATACATCTTCTCTAAAAATAATTTCAAGTAGTGTGATATGTCACTTGGTAGAGAGAGATTCACATGGACCATTTTGGTTATCTCAAAGGGTCCCTATAACATCATAATGGTTGTGGATTAGTTTTACAAGATTCGATCCAAAATTGAATTTCACCATAGATGAGTCTGATACATTCGCCTTGATGAGACGACACTCTATTTTATGGGTGATAAGGATATCATGTTGGGATGAGTTAGTTTTGATGGTAGGATGTTTCATCCCATCACCCATTAGTTTGGGAGTGTATCCCTTGGTGAAAAAGGATCTTCAAGCCTTTGTATTCCTTTAGTTTTGGAGCTTCTTTGGATGTGTTCCTTGAGGACATTCTGAAATGATCTCCAAGGTGGGAGATGCAGTTTTTATAAACTTGAATCCCAAGGCCATTCTAATATATTTTATATCATATCAGATGGACCCTATGAATCTCTATTAGCAATGATTTTGGTTGGAGAACCTCTAAGATAATGGATATATTAGGCCCAATTCCCCCCCCCCCTGGGCAGCTACATTGTTGTCTAAAAAAATGTGAATGGGAGACTGCAAATAATTGTGGATTATCGTCACATTAACACAGTCATGATAATGTATACATACCAATTTATAAGGACTTTAGACATATTTGACCATTCAAGAGGCTCGATATGGTTCTTGCATGTTGATCACTAGTTTGGATACCACCAATGGGAAGTTTACAGGCTTATATTTTGAATCAGACATTCTGATGTTGCTACAAACACTATGAGTTTCTAGTGATTATAATTTATTAAGACACATTCCCTAGTTGAGTTTTGTGGATATGATGAAAAGGATTTTCCAGCCATACATAGACTGGTTTTCAGTTTTCTTCATTGAAGACATACCCTTATACTCAATGTTAGAGGGGGATCAATTAGAGAAATTGTGGATGGTCCAAGAATTACTTCGGGAGAACTAGCTTTATTATAATATCTCAAAGAGTATGTTTAGGATTCCAGAGTTTAAATTTCTAATGAATTTCATTTCTAATCATGGTTTGGTTGTTGACCCAAAAAATATTGAGGAGAATATTTCTTCTGATCTATTGAATTGTGAGTTAGAGGTGTAGAGTTTTCTCAGCATGGAAGGTGAGTACTATAGGTTTGTGGAAGACTTATCTAGGACTACATCCCCATTGATATACGTGACAATGATAGGGCAACCGTTTACCAGAACTGAGTAGTGCTATAGGGCCTTTGAGTATTTGAGGTTCTAACTAAATATTACTCCTATATTCAGACATTAAGAGGAGTGTGTGGAGTACGATTTTTATTATGTTTCTTTTGGTGCTGATAATGGTTGATTGTTGATGTATAGATAGGTAGTAATCACCTATGGGTTGAGTTAGTTGATCCCCCATGAGAAAAACTACATGAATCCCAACCAAGATATGGTAGCGGATGTCCATACCCTGAGTATTTCGAGGAACTATCTTCTGTTAGAGCACTTTGTGGTTTAATTAGTCCATCAGATTATTAGGCATTTCATCATCCAGAGAGACGTGAACTTGATGAAGCATCATTGGTTGGAATTCTTACATGACTATGACTATGAGGGCTACTATAATCTAGTGTAAGGTAATCATGGTAATATATTCCCATAGAATCATATCCCATTATCATTTGGTGGAGGTTGTTTTGAGTAGTTGGCTTCCTTATAGCTGACGCAATATGACCAGTAGGATGAAACTTTTATTCAATCAATTATTTTAAATACTCTACTTCTCCAGCTTGTGAGTGAGTCCTAGTTGTTAAAAATCAACTCTGAGATTTTATGTAATAGTTATCCTTATTAGATTCACCTTATGTGTTTTCTAAAGGAGGGAATCATTTCATTCTTTCATAAGGAGGATGATGGTTCTATTCATGATGCAGTTGTAGGTGATGAGGTAGTTTCACACTTCTCACTTAGTTTTACATCTTGACGTGGGAACAATTTATATAGACCTTCCACAGTAGTTTTGGTTTTCCTTTAGGAGAAGAATAGTGGTTGAGTTCATATCTTGGTACCTCACCTGATAGCTGGTGAAGGCTGGGAACCATATTTTGACAAGGATGTGGCAGCGTCTTGAGACCCTGAAGTGGAAATGGGATGACATATACATGGAATTCATCATAAGGCTTTCACAGATAGTGAAGTCCCATGGTTCCATATTGGTGATATTTTACTGACTCAAAAAGTCAGCACACTTCCTTATTATCAGAAAGAAGAGTTTAGTGGAGAGTTTGGGACAAATGTATGTGTAGGATATTGTTCAGCTTCATGGGGAGCCCTCAAATATTGTCTATATTCATGGTTTTTGGAAAACATCCCGATTGTGGAGAGGCCGACCTGAGGGATTCAGAACCCATTTGAGCTTGAGGGTAACCTTTCACCCCCCATATAGATGGGATGACCAAGTGAACATTATAGTCAATGTTGGACATGTTGGGGGATTGAGTGTTATACTTTGGTGAGGGTTGAGAGGATAAAATTCCATTTGTACATTTTTTGTACAACAATATATTCAATTCTAATATCAGTATGTGACCTTTCGTGGCCCTATACGGGAGACCCAACAGGTCATGCTTGTGCTGGAAAGAGATCAGTGGGGAATCTCTTATGGGACCAGAGTTGGTGAAGGAAAAGAAATAGAAGGCCTATGTCATCCATGAGTGGATGAGGTAACCCTATATTAGGTAGAAATCATATGACGATAAATTTCATTTGCCCTTGGATTTTGAACAGTCAAACCATGTTTTCCTAAGAGTCTCCCAATGATGAGGATTGTAGATATTTTTCCTAGAGGAAAGATATCCCTGATTTCATCTGAATGTTTATGATTTTAAAAAAGGTTAAAGAGGTATCCTACCACCTCTCCCAACCCCTAAAATGAGGAGAGGGTGAATGAAAGCTTCCACATGTATCAGTTGATGAGACACATTCATATGCCCATATACAACATTGACTATGAAAACCTATGCCTCGAGGATGGACCAACCTTTTCAAATCACCAAGTGGTGATCGGGGATCAATATCAGAGTACCTTTCATGGATAGACTATCCACTTGGTTCATGTGATTTGGTTGCATAAGAGCATACAAGATAGCTCCTAAGAGTGGGATATCCAAATCCAGTCCAAATATCCCAAGCTATTTGTTTAGTTTAAATTTTTAGTGATGAAAATTGTAAATGATTAAATGATCCCAAGACCATGTTATTTCCAAGTAATACTTTGAATTTATTTACATAATTTTTTTTATTTAAGAACTAAAACAACATGGGATTATGAGGCCCAATTTGAATGGAATTAATTTTATAAAAATATTAAATATAATATATATTACATGGAGTAAGTTTCTCAAATAAAGTGTAATTACTCTTATATGGAATATTATATTGCAAATTTGATACCATGGTTGAGTCCTAAATGTAATTTATATCCCAAGGGCATCCTAAAATTGGTTGGAATGTGACATTCAGATAAAATAATACTTCGATAGTGAATTAGGTTGGTTAATTAAATAATTAATTAATTTAACTAAGTAATTAACAAATATTTCTTCATTTATAAATAAACCAATTTGGAAATTTTTACATTGTTATTCTCATAACCCTTGTATCGTGGAGAGGATTATTCTTTCTCCACTATTGGTAAATCGATATTAGAAGATGGAAAGAATCTAGAATGAGATAAATACAAATGCAGTGAATGAAACAACCCCTTTAAATAATTAGAGAGTGCATTCTTTGATGAAGAATGATAACATAACCAAGTAGGACTCATGAATTTATATTTTATTCCCATATTGATTAAATTTATTAATAAGGATCATATTGATTTTTGATTTTCATTCAAATTTTGAGCCTTTTCAGGTACCCGTTTACAGATTTAATTGTTTATTCAGTCGTCCTCACCTCATTAATCACAATTTTTGTTCATTGGAAAATAATTATTGGTCAATGATCATTAGAAATTTTTTCATGTGGATTTATCCAAAATATTCTTTTCTTTCTTCACCAATTGGCCTATAGATCAGTTAAACATTATCAGGCAGTACAAAGCCTAATTGGACCCTCAGAATCAAGAAGGAATCATGTGAGATGAAAAAACAACAAATAATGATTAGAATCTGAAGATTTTTTGTGTAGGGGATGGTTTCATCATAGATCTAGGATCTGAAGAAATAATTTTCTTGGCATAAGAGGCACTACAAGCAATGATGGAGTGTGTAGCTTAATACAGGAAGAACTAAAGTTCAATTTTTGGCTACTTGAGGGCATGAAATCACTACCTATTGATAGACCCAACATTTTCATGTTCTAAAATGATGTATTCTAAGTTGTAAATTCTATATGAGAACACAGGGGCTTAAATCTCATTTTCTATAAATAAGCACCAGGAATCCCTAAGATCATACTTATAAGGTTTATCTTTCTGGTTGGGTGTTTATTTTTCCTGTGAGAATTTAGTTTTTACTATTGTATACTTATACCCTTAAAATGTTTTCATATTCATGGTTAAATTCTAGATATTTCATATTTTTCAAATTATTTCTCTTCACTTGTAAATTGAGGGGGTTGGTTGTGTGCATGATGGTATATTTGGGAAAAGTCTTTCATTTATGTTATTCCTTTTTTTTTCTAGTCACCACCCATGTCTTATGGAGGTAGGGTTGGTGTAGTTGTGGCGCGATCCCCATTAGGTTGGGTCATGACATATTAGTATCAGAGAAGTACATTCATTTGGATGATGTTTTTTGGGGTTCCCTTATGTAGACGTTGTTTGGATATTGGGAAATAGTATCAAATTGTATCGAGTGTGGATTTTATGCTATGGTATCTAGTATTGGTGTAGTAGAAAATTTATCTACTTTTTAAGACCATGACTACATTCTTGTCAACTAAATGTATTGATACATTGGTTATAGAAATTAATGGTAAATAAATCATATAGGATTTAGTTTTTTCTATCCTTCGTGAGTTAGGTCCCAATTGTATATATATATACCCATTTGGCCATGCTACATCTTGATTAGATTATCAGGATGCTTCTACGATGCTATCCATCTTAGTTACTAGTTTTGGATCATTAAAATGATCTAGTGATTGATGATGGATCAGTTCCGGGTTTATCCCATGAGATTCTTACTCAAGGTCGATAGGTAAAAGAAGCCCCACCTATCGTGATGAAAATTATACTAGCAGGTTAGTTTGATGATGCACGAAAGCTTAGAACTCTCCATATGTTCTAGAACCATAGGTCATTGAGGTTCTATAATGAGAGAGATCTCTAGGTAGCCTAAGATTGGATAGGGTTGGTGTTTATGATTTTAGGGTGATCTAGACACTGACAGATCAGGTCATTTCTAAAGAATCTATTATTTTCCACATAGCATCTAGTCACTGGTGGAGTCTTATTATGAAGACGTATGATGAATCGAAACTCTCATCGACCGACATCCAGAAGATATTTTTTGAGGAGCACAACCCCTCCATTTTTCACTCAATTAAAATTCATAAGATTATAGATCTTTAGTAAGGAGGAATGATAGTGGAAGAGTATAATAAGAAGTTCACATGCCATAAGGGGTACTCCATTAACATCATCTAGGATGGATACATCCAATTATATAATTTATTATAGGGTTTCTGCATAGATATCTATTATAGTGTTGTACCATTTTACATACCCACCTTTTCTAGTGTATTAGGGAAGGCATTGGGGATGGAGATCATCCTATTAGAGGGATTCCATGTAGTTCGATCTCATAGTGGTCACTACAGGGCTATGTTTTCATTAGCATCTAGAAGGTGAAATTTGACAGGATATTAGAAAATGTGACTTTTCCATTATCAAAATCATACATGTGGTCATCTGGAAATGAGAAAATGAAAGGTACTACGGCATCATGAATAGGGGTGGTGCTATTAATGTGAAGTTAGAGGTCACATGGAGTGTTATATCCCAATGAAATGTGTTGAGGATGATATATAGATCTATGTTAGACCTCCAAGTAAGAGGCATCACAATAATTTGTGTGACCCCAAAGGATGAGAATATGGTAAAGGACTTGGTGGAGCTCAGGGAGGAGAATATGTGGGTGTTGGATGATTCTATGATATCGTTACAACACCACCACCAAGAGATCCACATCAGGATAAGGGAGCTGGTGGTATAAGATATAGACTGCTATATGGTACAGAGGATTACAACCCAATGGAATAAGACATTATTTGACATATGATCTTTGATTATTATACTCTTTACTCATTATTAATAGACACATGTGAGAGTCATTAATTTATCTATTTACTCTTGATGTGAGAGATTGAGCTCCCATTTGAGACGCTAGCTCAACAGCTTTATCATGAGGTTCTTATATAGAACACCTATTCTATTTCATTTATCTATCAGTTATTCAAGATATATCTTGGTGTGGAGAGGATCAACTATGACCTTTTAGTCATAAGGTTGCAACTCTATTATTTAATCTTTGGTATGGATTGGTTTTCCATGGTCTAAGAATAGATTGAATATAGTCACAAACATGTCAGATGACTCTACACTGATGTGATGAGATTATCAATTATATAAGAGAGAGATCTCATGATATGATTAATCTGTTTTATGATAATAAGGCTATATCACATTACCCATCAGCTAGTTAGTGTATCCCTTGGTGTATTATGATCATCAGGTATCTGGATTCCTTTAGTCATGGAATATTTTGGGGGCATTTTCCCTGAGGATGTTTTAGGACTATCTCTAAGTCTGGATATGGATTTTTTGCATTGACTTGCATCCTGGGACCAATTAGATATCTTTTGTGTCATATTGGATGGAACCTAATTGGTTATAGGAGTTATGGTTACAATTAGTGGACCTTGGAGAGATGAGATTTATTAAGATTTATTTTTTCCCTTTGGATGGTATAGTGTTGGTCATGAAAAAGGTGGATGGGAGATTGTAGATTTGTGAGGATTTTCGTCCTCTGAATTAGGCCATGGTAAATAAAAAGTTCCCCTTAACAAGTATTGAAAACTTATATGAATAGTTTATAGGTTCTAGATAGTTCTCGATGTATGTTATCAAGTCCAGCTAATACTAGTTGAGAGGGTGTGAGGTATATATTCTGAAGCTGGAATTCTGATGTCTCTATAGACAATATGGGAACCTAGTGATGCCCTTTGGTGCGACGAATGACTCGGTTATGTTTATAGATTTTATGAATCTTATTTTCTAGCCATACACAGTTTATGTATGTCTTCATTTTTGAAATACTTATATACATTGTTTCAGATGCGGAGTATGCAGATCACTATATGATTATGCTAGATTTATTTTCCAAGCACCATATTTATGGTAAGATATTGATGTTCCAATTTTGTATTCATGAGATTCAATTTCTAGGGAATGTAATTTTTGATCATGGTTTGTCTATGGACCCAGCAAAGATTGATGCAGTTCTTTCTTGGGTTTCACCCAAGAGGATGTCCAAGGTGCAGAGTTTTCTTATCTTGGTAGGGTATTACTGGAGTTTTTTGGAATACTTTACCATTATTACAACCCTTATGGCCTTTATAACATGTAAATGGAAGCCACATACCTAGAATAAGAAGTTCCAAAGGTCCTTTGATGATTTGAGGTTCAAGATGAAATGTGATCCTATTATGAGACTACCATAGGGGGGCGTAGATTATGCAGTGTAGTGTGATGCATTAGGAGCTGGTATCCTCTTCTTGTTGTTGTAGAGAGATGTAGTTACCATATATTGGTCACACATTTGAGATCCCATGAGATAAAATACATAACTCTAGACCTAGAGCAGGTAGTGGTAGTTTTTGCTCTTAGTATGTGGATTTATAGTATTCTAGAAGATAGGTTCATGGTTTACTCAAACCATTAGAGGCTCATGTATGTCTTCATATATAGAAACCTTAACTTGATACAACATAACTAGTTGGAGTTCTTGTATGAAAATGAATTTGATATAGTCTATACTCTGAGTAAGTGAAACCTGGTAGCAGATACCCTTTGTGGGATGTCCCAAGCATGTTTGTTCAGGAGGGTTCTGAGTAGTTAGCCTCCTTGCAACTAACCCTGTATGAGTAGGAGGGTGCTACCTTTAATAATTATATCATGATGAACTATCTAATAATAATGCATGTGAGAGAGTCATAGTTGTGATGCATTGACTATGAAGTCTCTCTTGACTAGATATCCTTAGGATACTCACCCGATGGAATTTATCAAGTATAGAATAATGTCATCCTTTTCTAGGGTCGAGTATTTTCCCCAAATAGTACGTGGGAGGAGTTGATGATATATTTTGATAGTTCTCCATTAGTTTTATATCTCAATGCAATAAAGATGTATACAGACCTTCAACTGATTTTCTGGTTGGAAACGATTTGTTGGAGGGTAGATGAGTTCATTTCATGGTTCTTCATTTGTCCATAGGTTAAGGACGAGGAACAGGCTTGAGAAGACTTGTTGTATAATATTGATATACAATAGTGGAAATGGGATTAAATATCCATGAGCTTTGAGACATGGATTCTGTGGACATCTAAGGGATACAACACTATCTGGGTGATATTTTCCCCATGCAAGAAGTCAGTGCACTTCCTCGCTATCAAGGAGTAGAGTTCGGAGGGAGTTTGGGGAAGATATACATATGAGAGATTGTTTTACTTCATTGGGCTCCATTGAATACTATATCTGATCATGATGCACATTTTATTTAATAGTTTTGGGATGACCGACTGCACCATCCAAGTTTTTTGAGGAAATTTTTACCGTTTGCTTCTTTTACTTTTGATAGTGTTTGGAGGATCACTTTATATGGTTATAGTTTTTTTTAAAGTAGATACCACTCTAATATCTACATGAAACCTTTTGAGGCCCTATAAAGAAGACCCTGAAGGTCATGATTGTGATGGGAAGAGATTAGTGAGGTGTTACTTATGTATCCAGAGTTAGTGTAGAAGACGATAGAGAAGGTTGGGGTTATAAATGAGTGGATGAGGACATCCCATAGTTGGAATAAATCTTAAGCTAATTGATGACATAGTCCTTTGGTGTTCAATAAGGGTATCAAAATATTCCTAAGAGTCTCCCCATAAAAATAATTACTGAGGATTATATGGGGAGGAAATCTGTTGCTGAGTTTTATTGTTCAATTAGAGATCTTACGTACGACTAGCATGGTTTTTTACCCCCTCGCCCAACCCCCATTGTTTGAGTGTTCAAACATCATCTCCCACGTGTCACATTTGAAAAGATACATGAATAACCCCACACACATCATTGAATGGGTTGATCTAGATATCAAGAATGGATAAAAAAATTAGACATGATGGTGATTGAATAATGGAAAGAGAAGAGTGTATGTGGATGGATAATCCCCTTGGATAATGTGATGTGGGAGAAATGGTTCTTTCCAGAGATCTCCTGGGAGCGATAGAGGTAGATGCATGTTCAGTATACAGATATTTTTGTATAGTTTTTTTGTAATGAAATCTTGAAAGAGGGAATGATTTAAGGACCCCTTATCTATCTTTTCAAACAATGAAATATTTCTACATATATTTTTTGAGGTAGGATCTAAGACGACTTGTGATTCTGAGGCCGGATGTGCCCAAAATTAATTTTATAAAAATGTTTTATATATTTTATTTTACAATAACAAATTTAATCAATTAATGTGGAATAACTCTTAAAAAACCATATATCTGAAATATGAGACCACAGTTGAGTCCAAAATATGATTTTTACCCAATGCATAACCTAAAATATGTCGGCGCGGTATGTTTGGATAAAAGAATCCATTGGTGATAAATTTATCTTCTTTATTAAATAATTAATTTAATTAATAAATTAATTAACCTAATTACATTTTCAGATATAAATAAACTATTATTTAAATTTTCCTCGAGTTATCCATATTACCCTAGGTCTATCGAGAGGTTTCTTCTTCCTCCTCCATTGGAAAATCTAAATCAGGTGACGATGTGACTTTACATCAAGGAAGATCGATACACAATGAACTTAATGAACCCTTTAAATCATTAGAGAGTGCATTATTTGATGAAAAATGATCCAATATCAAGGTATTACTTATTAATTCATGTTTTCATCCCCTATTGATTAAATTGTTTGAGAAATATTATTTTTATTCTTTATTCTCATTCAAATTGTGAGAATTTTCCTGCGCCTGGGTACATATTTAATTGTTTATTTAGTTTTATTCACATAGGTAATCCCCATTTATGTTCATTAGAAAATAAAACATGTAAATTGATCATTTTATTTTTTTTTCTTGTTCATTTCCTCCATACATTCTTTATGTTCTTGGCTGATTGGTCTATAGGGCTTTGGTTCGACATTTTCAGCTCATACTATGTATGATTAGATCCATAGAATTTCTGTAGAATCAAATACGATGAAAATAAAAGAAAATAAAAGATATATTCAAAATATTTGTGGTTTTTTGATGGTTTCATAATAGATCCAGAAACAAAAGAGGGACTTAGTTTATCATGGGAGGAACTATAAACAATAGTGGTTCTTGTGGGTTCGTACTATAAGAATTGATGTTTTATTTCTATCTCGCAGAGGGATGGAAATCACATGCGAGAGATTGATCTTACATTTTAAACTAGTCAAATACAAGATTAAATAGTGAAAAGGAGGTAACTGGACATGTGGGAAAGGATCTAACTTTCTTTGAAAAACCTTAATCTATGCTAAGTAGACTGAATAAGACATGTTGTGTAGAGACTTGTCTATGATGGATACAATTTTTCTAGTGTTAAATATGACTTTCCATTTGATTGTTCCATATTCTATGTATCCTTACATTGGTAGAAAAGATGTGTGATAGAGAACAAAGGTACGAAACCATGCAATAATACATGGTGAGGTGTTTTTCGTGTACCGAAGTACACAAACACATGTAGACCTACTCACACATGACCATCGATCCTAGACAGGACCACGAGTGTCTTTGAAAACATTTCTATTTCATCTAAACTCTATGTAATCCAACACTAATAGTAGTCTATGTACCTTTAATGACATAGGAATTAAAAGGAGATAGACAACATGTTGTGTAGTCCCCCTAACACTTTAGCTGCCCCATCTTCCCTTCGAATGGATCCTCATCATCTTGTATTTCTTTCGTTTAGACACATATTTTATCCCCTAAGTATCCTATCATGATTTTTTTGATGTATAACAATTTTGGGCCCTCGGTAGTTTCTTTTGAGATATGTCTATGGATGTTCCAATACTTATAATAATTTAGGTAGATCTCGATGATGATAGTGCTCGAGCAAGACCATTATAGTGGTACTCCCTGAAGGACTAGGGTGTGGGTACTCTGTTTATATACTAAGTGTTACCCTTACGATAGATCACATTGTGGGTTCTCTATTCAAGGTGTAGTAACCCCCCCTCTTAATAAGGGTGAGAGTATTCCTTACACTAAGTGGTACCCCTATATAATTAGGTCGCGGGTCCTTTATTTTACACTTAGTGGTACCCCGTATATAATTTGGGCAGAGGTCCTTTACATATTGAGTTGTATCCCCTCTCAGATAGTGTTTGGTTCCTCTTTATACTTAGTGAAACCCCATAGAGCACAAGCGAATGGGTCCTCTACGATGATATTTTTTCCCCTCGACTGTGTTGCATATTGTTGAGGCATGGGATCCCCACATTGTTACATCTTTAGACAGATGCATGAGATGTTGGGAATCAATGATGGACTTTTGTAAATGAGGGAACTCTTTTCGTGGGATGTGTTGTGAGATAGATAACCCCTTCTATAAAATTCATATTCATTTTGTTTTAGAATATATATATACATATATATATATTTATCTGTATCCATGTTGTGGACTCTATTCACTCTCTTACTTTAGGTTGGGATATCTATATATTTCTTATCACGCCTCTTACTACCCCCCTTTGAACAATTGAGGCATCCTAATCGGTATGTATTTACTCAAACCTTCATGGGATTTTACCACACGTGTATTTTATTATGAATAAAATTGAAATTTTGATAGTGACTATAGAGGATATTTGGGATACCTAGTGTACTGGATAGTGTATAATGATAAGAGCTTACAGATTAGGAGTTGGCCTTTCTCAGCACATTTAAATTCCAGCTTTTTCAGGATGGGACATTTTTAGGGTTGTTCATTTATTTTGACACTTAACTCTCATTTTTTACTATCACAATCTTGTAAAACCTATGCATTTTCATATTCATGGTTATATTCTATATACTTTATCTTTTTATTATTATTCATATGCACTTATTCATTGTGATGGCTGGGTGTGTGTCTAAATTTACATTATGAAAATGCCTCCCATTTAGGTTATGCCTTTCAAAACATGTCACCAAATATTTCATATGGTATCATTCTTGGGTATGTTCCATCTTGAGCCTCATTGGGTCTATTCATGACATATGTGTTCCAAACATAAAATTTGTCTTAAAGAATTAAAATTTAGACAATTTTGTATTAACTCTTTAGTAACATTGAAACTGTAACCCCATGAAATAGAGCCCCTAAAATGGATGTGTAACTACAAAAAAATTGTAGTAAAATTATCAAAACATAAATTCATGTTCATTATATACACCACTTAAAATTAAAATGTGGTGAATGTGACATGTGTATCACAGAAGTATAGAGTGAAAAGGAAATCACTTACTTCTTGAGTAACAATTTAATCTTGAGACCTATGAAATAATAAAATCAATTGAAACATTTAATATCATGAAATAAATAAAATTCCTGATATAAAATATCACAGGGAATTATATACATCATACAAAATAAATGAGTGGTGAATATGGTGTAAGTCTCTTGGTATAAAAAGTGAGACTACAAATCCCCTTACCTAATGTCTTGACTCTCATCATACATATTCAAACATTATATATAAATAATACATGTTTATTATACATCTATCATATAACCGTATTCATATATATAATACCATATTTAATTCACCTATGACATTATTTTTCTGATTTTATAACATGTCCTTGGTAAAGTTATTTCTTGGGTAATAACCAATTTGTTTTTCATACATTATTTGTTATCATATTAATTAGATCATGGATTAATTATCTCTAAAATAATAAAAATTATATAAATATAAAATATATTCAGTATGTATGTATTTATATTAATCCATAAAACATGGTGATAGGAAATGTTATACACTATTCATGGAGGTTGTAGGGCATACATACACATCAATGATGTTACAATTTTATTTTCGTATTGAAATAAATAAAATTAATTGATAATTGAAATGAAATATATATATATATATATATATTATAATTATAGTATAATTATTAATTCAAATATATCAAAAAATATTATTAAATTTATCTGTAATATATTCCATGTATATCGTAAAATGAGTCACATCGCTTTGTGAGGCGGTAGTACACCATACACATGATAGATGTTATAGTTCTCCTACAAAATGGAAAGCATGATGGTATGTGTGATATAATAATTCCAGAATCATAATAACAACATAAAAATCATTATTATCATATATAAACTACAAAACCATCATTATTTTCAACAATTGAATGTGGTAATTGAAAAATAAACTACATTGGTTTATAATGTGGTAGTCCTCCTTAAACACGAATGATGATTGTGTATCCCATTTGACAGAAGTGTGTTAAGTTGTAGGGAATACCGATAACTAAAAAAATGTCAGTATATTTATTATACTAGGGTTATTATATAATAATGATATAAAAAATGATGGAGGCGGAGAGAGAAATAAAATGAAAACACTGTTAGAAATATATTACCGCATCTTTGGGTGTCATCCTTAGGTTTTCACAAAACCCTTGAAAGCATTTCTTTATACCCAAATAAGACTTGCATGAAGATTTTAGGTATTTTTGCAGTAGTATGAGTAGTTCTTGGTCGAACTTAAGAGGATTGATGTTTTGAAGTGGGGAGGAGAGGGGGAGGCCTTTTATTTGTGTGGGGGAGGACACACTTGGCATTTCTGTAAAGAAGACAGGTGAACCCACGTTTATACTTAATAATATACTTAAATAAACCAAAACATTAGTTCCTAGATGTGTAATTTTATAAATATGTCAAAAAATTTGTTTTCGAAAAGTTTATAGGTCATTTTTTCATTATGATTAAAGTTTAGCCCTATGGAAAATATGTTTTTCTCTTACTATTCATTATAAATTATTGTTATTCCAAATATGTAGTTGATTTTTTCAAATTCCAATCTCATAATGGAGGAAATTAATTTAAAATTAGTCACACTAACAGGACGAGAAGAAAAATTATTAAAGTGAATATTATAAAAAGTTTGACATTTTTTATAACCAATATCAATATGAAATTGATTCTAATGACATGAATTTGATTTATAGATTTTTAAGTGAACTAGTTGTACTCTAATAAAATTTTACTATATAAATAATTAAAAAATGGTAGTTTCCAATTAAATTAAATATTTGTAACTATTTAACAAAAAAAATCCTTCCAGAATGATATAAAAAAATTTATCCAATGATAATTTTGATTTTACTCTTTAAAAAAAGATATTTACTTTCATAAATATAATTTATAAAAGTTTCGAAGTAGTTTTAAAATATTTTTAGAAAAAATACATATTTTTTATATAAATTTGGATTTATTCTTATCACATTTATAGAGAAAATGAAAAAATTAATTTTAAATATTTTATAGAATATTTAATATATCTATTTCATAAAAACCACTCATGAAAAGTGTGTTTTTTAATTAATTGAGATAAAAAAAATTACACCGAAAAAAATGTTTTTTACAAAAGGAATTTATTTATTGTCAAATAGTTATTACCTTAATTTGTAATTAATAGGTAATCAAAGAATAAATTTTATAAAAAAATAAAATAAAATTTCATAATTTAGTTAATCCTTTTCAAAATTGACATTCCAATGGCTAGGTGATAACTGTAGCATTTTTATAATACTTCATGTTTTGTTGGAACTAAGTGTTTCTTGTAATGAAAGTTAAGATTTTTGTTGCATATAAAACCAAATAATCAAGGTATTCTATGAAACACAATCCCGACTCATTTCTACATGTACCAAAATATAAACTCTTTTATGTAGTGAAAAAGTAACTTGGTGTCGCATTAAATCATATGCATCATAGTATTATAATTCATTGGAAACAATCCATAAAAACTCAGGGTGTTACAATATACCTTTTGTAAAATTAATTTCTCCCTAGAAATTCATTTGGATCATTAAAGGAATAATTATTTGTAATTACTTTCATATAAATTGACATAGTAAATATGAATAATAAAACATTCAATGAATAGGTAAATTTGGAAACATAGCAGTTGGAAAAAGTAACTAATTATTAGGTTTCTACATAAGAAAACCTATGTGGGAATTAAATATTTTTACATTAAAGAAAAGATTAAATAGTTATATAGATTGATCGAGATAATAGATCTTATGGAAGTGGGTAACCCATAGAAGGTTAGTGATCAAAACACCATGGAACAAAGAGGTGTGAAAATGGGCATTAATATTTTAAAAATTATGATGATAGGAAACCATTTTTTTAATACTCCTTTATTAAAGTAGAAGAGTTTTCAAAAGGAGATATAATTTCTTGATTTCATTCTATTCTATATGCTCAGTATCACCCTTTGGTTATTCCTTGATTAATTTACACTTTATCTCTTACTTCAAAAAATAATGGTGAAATTTTTAATCTTGAACCACTAACAGATCATGAGATCCATAAATATAATGATAATTCATTCTATCTCTCTTTATTTTTCCTCATAGAAAAATGGTTTTCATAGGTTATACAATAATAATAAATATTCATATAGTGATATAATACATTAATTTCTAAAACGTGATCAAAAGTTAAACTCAACTCATTCCCTAAATGGTTAACCTTGTAACCCTTACAAAAGTTGAAATTCGATTTTTTTAAAGAAGGTCACTAAATTTATCAAAATTATCATAAAATTGTTCCACTATATATCATAAAGTGGATCTTGGTTGTTACATACCAATCAGATAAATAACTTCATCATGTATTATTTTTAAATATAGTAATAACATGAATTTCCATAAATCCATATTGAAAACAAGCATGATTTTTTATTCCAAATATTGTTGGATATATTCCATAAATCAAAAAATGATAAAAACTTCATCAATGAAATCATAAACCATTTTTTCATCAAATAATTGATCATCCCTAAGGTCATATATACTATTATATTTTCTTTATCTACATCATTATTTTTTTATCCATATTAAACATTATTTTATTGTCCTCTTAAACATGTTAAAGGATATATTTCCCTAATAATAAAATATAACTCCATCATTAAATCACTATTCCAGGTCATCGGTACCATTCAAAATATTATTTTGGATCCCTACCGAAAAACTTATACTAAACAAACATTATATATTTCATACATTAGATGACCCAATATTCGATTTATAATTCAACAAAAAAACATAACTCATCCCACTTACTTTTATAAAATTTACTATTCTTCATCATTTCACTATTTAACACTTATTTCATTTCACTTTTCATGTGTATTCTCTTCATCATCAGTATTATAACCATTACTCATACCATCATTCTTATTATCTTCATAATATTTCTCTTTAAGAAAATAATTTTCACAGTTCCTATACTTTCCACATTTAAATCCTTCATCCATTAATAAAAACATAGGTACAAAAATATTCTTATCAATTGATTTGATGAATGTATTCATTTTAACTTTCTAGTTTCTATCTTTATGTTCTTCTTTTCCATAGTAAAAATGTTGCACCCTGACCCCAAATATTGAAGTTATTGCATTATTTTACTATGTTGGCATATAAACAAGGAAGACTCATCTTGAAGGACTGAATAGTTTAGTATCTTTGAAAAAACAAGATACATACATAAGTTCAACATGGAAACATGAAAATAAATACATCATATATACTCTTTTGGAAACACTTTAATTCATATAGATTATATTTTTGTTTCATACCTAAAATTATTCTTGGTATCCTAGGGAAAATAAAAATAAGAATGTGGTGAGTTAAAATGATTAGTAAGGGTAATTAATAGAGTAAAATCATAAATAATAAGTCATGATAAATAACTAAAGAACGCATTTCATTAAAACAAAATATTGAGAAAAATATGGCAGGAATGAAATTTGAATAAATAATTCCATATTATTACAAAAACATGGATATTATACTAGTTGAATAATTACATGGCCTATAAATTTCATGTTTCATAATGAAGGAATGTATAATTCTAGATATTATAATCATATTGTCAAGGCCTCATCCAAGACACCATACATATTGGTTAAAACTCCAAGCTAACTTGTCTCAAGAGACTTAATGATGCATCGAGGTGCTATATAAGGTGCAACCCATCTCATAATAGGTAAAATTAATTCCTCATTTGAAAATTTATTACATAAACTACCTATACATATGACATTTAAACAACATTACCAAAACTACAAATATAATCACAAACCATTCTGAGTAGTATGGTGAATAATTTTTTGATTTCTTGTACAAAACTAAAAATAATCCATTTAATAAAATATATTAGATGATAATAATAAGAGTTAAACGACAATAAAACAAAAAATTTAGAATATTTGTTGAAATATATAAATTAATCTACCAAAATAATCAATTAATTCTTGATAGAAATAGCCTTTTTACTTTTTAAAGAATAGTTCTCTTGAAAAACTCATTTTTATTTGTGATAATTATTTATATAAAACGAATTGTGAAAAAATATAATTATTTTTAAAAAATAAAAATTTTATAAAAATAATGGTTTCTTAACACAAACTATGTTTGGTACTTAAAAAGAGGTAAGAAATCGAGGTGTTCCCTTTAATCAGGCTAGTGTGTCGGGAAGAATTAAGAAGGGAACCTTGTAAACCTTGTAATTATCATAAAAAAAATGAAATTTTCTGGATACATGAGTATGGAATGTGTTAAAATAATTTATCATAGGTATATAAAAATAATGAAGAATCATATTATTGTATAGAGGAAGAAATATCAACCTAAATGAAATTGATGGTTTGTGAAGAAAACCTTTACTATATGCCCAAATGTGTTATGAACTTGACCTTAAAGTACTGGGTAAACAAATTAAAAACATTAATTAATTAATTAATAAACATATAGACATTTATCATATGTACTAGAATTTTATTAAGTTCATTTATGGTCGTTTTGATGAGTTATTTGATACAATTTTATTGCTCAGGAGCGTTCGTTTCCTTGGTGTTCATGATCATTAAACCTTTATATGAGTATGGAAGTTCTTTTGGAATGGGTATAGTTATCCAAAATTATATTTGTATTATATTGATAAAAATATATAAGTGTACATATCTATATATTAAATTTTTTTATATTCTATGACGATAAATTATTATACCAGACATGTAGTGATAATAATTTACATTATAATGGTGGTTATTCATAATAACAAAATCATTTTGGATTATTGAATAATATTATGTAAATATGTTACTTAAAGAACATAAGAAATGTTTTAATACTTATATTATATAATGTTTTGGCCATTTAAAAAGGTATCCTGACAATCCATGAAGAAAAAATTGAAGAATGAATGTTCTTCGTCCATTAAGGTTGTAAATCAACACCTCCCAGATGATGTTTTCATTTTTAAAATATATGAGAGAGGGAGAGTAAATATATTTATTATGTTTCTTAAATTAACATGATATAATTCCAGTATTTAAATTATAAAATATTTTTCATTCTATTTTGTACATTGGAGTTGGGAGAGAATAATAAATGAAAATAACTAGAAAATATACTAAACGGAAAAGGAAAAGGATTTTACCTCTTGAATACGCCTCCTTGAGAACCTCCTTGAAGAGAATGGTTTTGGTCTTTTCATGAGACTAAGAGCTTTTGGATGTGGGGTAGTATATTGAGAAGTGTATTAGGATGATAGTTTACAATGATCAATGGTTTGAAGGTGTGGGGAGATGAAGGGTTGGTGGGTGGTTTTTATAATGGAGGAGAGGGGTAATTTCTCATTATTTTATTCATTATTTTATTATTTTTCCCAAGAAAATAAATAGTATTGATTCTTGGGAAACAATATACTCTTGAGTACATTTATTTCAAACCAATGGTTCTTAGATCATCCGAACATCATCCATGGCTCGATAATTAATGTATTTAGTATTTATCATAAATTATTGTATTTTACTATTCAATAAAAATTCAAATATTTTAGAAAAATTCAAAAAAAAATCATGATAACCATTTTTGATGTGTAGAATTGAAAAATGAATTCCACTTTATGAGATTAATTCTATAAATATGAGAAATTGAATTATTAATTAAAATAATTATTTATTTAAAAAATAATGTTTTTTAAATTTTATCTGATTTTATAACACCTTGAAAAATTACCTCTTGTCTAATTAAATTATCCTGAAATCATTAGACGTCAAAATATTGGTTTATAAATAAATTTTATGGAAATTAATTTTCTTTTAAATCTATTTATTAATTATAAAATTATAATTTAATAATTATTACTCAAAAACATACCATCACTTAATTATTAAATTTTAAAAATATTGACTTAATTTTCCATGATATAATTATATCATACTTTCATTTATAATGTTCCAAAAATTTATTTATAATATCATCGATTGGGTTACTATTCATTAAGTTGGTTTACTATTAATAAAGGTCAAATTACAATCCCTAAGGTCAAGTTACTATTTCATCGCTATAGGTTCCTTACCATCTAGAATTACCTATTATTTTATTAATTATTAATTTATAATGTTTTTTTGTGTTCTATATGTGATTTTATGTTATCTATACTGTATAAGATAATCATAATAAGTGAAATATCATTGATAGTGTTCTGGTTCATTACATTCTCCCCTCCTACAAAAATTTTGTTCTCGAATTTTATTGATTATCACACAATAAAATGATTTCGGTAGTTATTCACCATAAGTTAATCAGGATCCCATGTCGCCTCTTCAATTTTATGAATTTTCAAAAGTACCACTACCTTACACGTTTTTAAATTCCTCAACACCTGTTATTTTGTTTTCCATATCTGAAAATTCCCTTCATAGTAAAATTAGTCAGGTTTTGATTCTATTCCTTCAAAAGTGATGACATATGCTGGGTGTATCATGTATTTTCTTAATAATGAGATGTGGAACACATTTTGTACTTTATAAAGGCTACGATTCATCACCATATAATAATCCATAGATCCAAATCTCTCTATAATTTCAAATAGACCAATGTACCCAGGGACCGGTTTCCATTTCTTCATAAATCTTATAACACCCTTCCATTGAGATACTTTCACGAAAATGTGATCTCCAACAAGAAATTAAAATCCTTCCTTTGGTTATCAGTATATCTTTTTTTCATTCTTTGAGATTATTTCATATGGTTTTTAATATTATTTACCATGGATATTGTTTCCTCCACATGATCTAGGCCTATAAGCTTTCGTTCACCAACTTCATCCCAACATATCGGTGTATTAAATTTATTTCCATAAAATGTTTCATATAGTGCCATATTAATACTTGAATGGAAACAATTATTATATGAAAACACAATAAAATGAAAATACTGATACCACATACCTTTAAAATTTTGTGATTATAATCTCAACATTTTTTTAATGTTTGGAACATCCTTTCTAACTACCCATCAGTTTTAGGGTGATAAGAAATACTCAAATGATGCTCAATATCAAATTAATTCTGAATAATTTTTCATAATTTTGATGTAAATCATGGGTCATGATCAGAAAAAATTTAAAGTGGTTCTCCACTAAATCTTACAACTTAATTAATATAGATACATGTAAGCTGCTCCAGTAGAGAATCCTCCCTTATAACGAGTAAATGTGTAGATCTGTTTTGTTGATCAATAATTAGTCATATTGTATCATTAATTCTTAGAGTTTTGGGTAATCCATTGAAAAAATTCATGTTAATATCATCCCATTTCAATGTAGTAATAGTAATAGGTTTCATGAAACCTCTAGGATGTTGTCTATTATCCATCACCTATTGATAGAATAAACATCTTGATACATATTAAACTATGTCATGCGTCATATTACCACACTAGAAATTTTCCTTAAAAACCCTATACATATTAGTGCTACTTGGTTGTATAGAGAAATTCAAACAATGGGATCCATCCAATAACTCAATTGTTATCTCATGTATAAAGGGAACACATAGCCTCCTCCCAAATTTGAGAATTAAATCTTCACACACGATGTCTAGAAACTTCTCATCATTCACAACATTAATTTTCTTCATAACATTATCATTGTTAAAATAAGAAAATTTAATGTTCTTTCCTCTTCCTTGATAATTTCCAAATCCATCCATACTAGATCCATGTACACATGATCCTTTTCAATCCACATTTTTTTTGAACCCCATGATCCTTCCTAATCAATTCATATTCTACCTTATTTACCTTCCATGGGTAGTAGTGTATTGAACATTCTTAATCCTTAAGCAACTCGATCCATCTCCTTTGCCTCATGTAGAGTTCTTTCGGTGAGAAGATATATTTTATGCTCTTGTGATTTTTATATATATCACATCTTTCACCTTTGAGATAATGTTTCCATATCATTATAGAAAATATTACAAATACTAACACAAGATCATGAGTTTCATAGGAATGTTCATGATTTTTTAACTACATTGATGTATAGTAAAAAACTCTATCATTCTACATAAGGAATGAATCAAGTCCCTTCATTGATGAATCACTATAAATTAAAAATCCACATTCTATAAATGGTAGACTAATTATGATATCATTAAATAACCTCTTCATCAATTATTCCAAATATTATTAACATTATAATTTCCATATTAACTTAAACCTTTTACTAGTAATCTTGGTTAATGGGTTAGAAAATTGGGTGATGTTCTAAATGACATGCTTATAATAATCTACTAAACCAATAAAAATATATAGATAAATTATGTTCATTGCAGTAGGAAATTCATAAACATCCCTTTTCTTCATAGGATCAACTAATATTCAATATTTAGATATTATATAGTCAATAAAAGAAACAGTTTGAAGCCATAATTCACACTTTCAAAATATCCCATATAACTCATTCCATCTAAGAGTTGTCAGAGTCGTGCACAAGTGATTCTCAGGATATTCATAGATTTTGGAGTATACCATGATATTATCAATAAATACCACAAAATATTCATCAAGATATTCCTTGAAAACCCTATTCATTAGTTCTATGAAGGCAAAGGGTGAATTAGTCGGTCTAAATGGAATTACAATAAACTCATAATGCCCATGCCTACTTTAAAATATTGCCTTTTTAATATCATCATTCATCACATGCAACTGATGATATCCATATTTGAGGTCAATCTTCAAAAAATATTAGGATATATGAAGTGATTAAATAATTCATTAATGCATGTAAAGGGATACATGTTCTTTATGGTAATAGAATTTATTTCTCTATAATCAATGCATAGCCTCATGGACCCATCTCACTTCTTAATAAACAGAAATGGGGATCCCCATAGGGAAAAACTAAGGAGAATAAATCATTTATCACTAAATTTTTTTAGTTGTTTTTTTAGTTATTAAATTACATTATTTCCATTCTATAAGGAGTCATTGAAATTGGCCTTGTACCAAGAATTAAATCAATAAAAAACTAAATTTCCTACTCTAGAGGATGTCTAGGTAAACCATCTAGAAATAAATCAATGTATTCTATCACAATAGATGCATCCTAAATTTTAATATTTCATTCATATCCCATATATATTTAATTCTATTCATCCGAAAGAATTAAATTTAGTGGATCTAAGAGGGTTGGATATATATAAGATTCAGATGTTTTTTTTATTCTCTAATGATAATGGATTCTTCATCCTTCTAAAAAATTGTAACATCCTTCTTTTTACAATACATTTTCACAAGAAAATTTCATATCCAATATGTACCGATTATTATATCAAAATAAATAATTGTTTTGATGATAAGTTCAACAAATAAAACACGTTTATGTGTCATAAAGGGTATAGATCAACAAATATTTGATACAATGATACTTAGATTACGAGTCTTGAATGAGAACTCTTTTATTAAATCAAAATTGAAATGTCTAATTTTCATGGAAAACTGGGATGATATAAAAGTATGCGATGATCGAGAATCAAATAAAGAAATTACTATGTTTGAGGAAATGATTAATGTACCTTCCACCACGTTATTAGGAACTTCCACCTTATTATTTGTGACCACATAAAATTTTCCTTCTTTGGGTAAAGTTTCCATAATTCTTATAATAATCATTTGAATAATTTACAATATATTTTAAATTACAACATTGAAAATTGGTATCTTATTTCTTCACCTTACAATCATTGGATTAGTGTCATTTTCCTCCAAACTTGAAACAATCGTTCATATCCTTCAGGAATGTACTCAGGTGTTTCTTCCAACAATTTTCATAAGATATAAAATAAATTCCTCCATCCTTCCCCCTTCCATATTTGATTTTCTAGCCCTCTTCTATTCCTAACTTCCATTATTTTAATAAGACCTATAGAATTATTTTTCTATCTTAATTGAACATAAGACTATATCTTTATTTGATGAGAAATTTTGGGGGACCAATGACCTTCAGAGGAATGGTTTTAAACAATCAGATAGCCGCATAATCCACACTTTCCTAAGAATTGATTTTTATTCCTATTATATGATAGAGTTTTTTATCACATAATCTTGTCTGTCATTTTTCCTCCATATTGTGGATCGGGATTCTATATATGATTGAGGTTATTGTTCAGAAACTAAGTTAGTTTTCCTAGTATACCAATTAGTTTCTCTTCACTACTAAAAGATTTAGAACCAACATCATTATTTTTCATAGGAGGGAAATCCCAAGATGTGATACCAGAACTCTTGTAGTTTCCATTATTTATACTAGGATGCATTTATAAATAATTTCATATGCTAAAATAGGTTACGAATAAAAATGTATAAATTCGAACATGAAAACCATATAACATAAATTGAAATTTTATGCATGTATAATATCATAATGTTAAGAATGGTTTATTTGGGAACATATTAAAAGTTAAATCATTCATAACGGTATATAATAAAAATGTGAATTATCCAAACAATATCCCCTAAGAGTTTCAAACAATGTGCATAGTAAAGCATGTTGTCGTGTACCAGGTTACCTTGAGTCAGGTCTGGAACAACTTGTTGGAATTGTTAATCCAAGGTACATCTGTCCTGGAACTAAATCCACTTGTAGTATCCAAACAGGGATTTATTTTCTTGGATTTTCCACATAAAATATACCTTACCAAAAAATAATGGATGTCCTTGTAGGATTATTCCCAAAGTCATTCTTAAGGTTATTTTCCCTAATAAACAGTTTTTAATCTATATTCAAAGGTTCAAACTAGAATTACACTCATACCAAATACAAGACCCCAACCCCAGAAGCTCAGATCTAGAGCATTTTTTTATAATGTTATAATATAAACAAGGAAGATGAATCCTAAAGGACTGAATAGTTAAAGAGATTTTAAAAAAAACTAGATACATAAATACGTTTAAAATTAAAACTTGAAATGAACAACATCATAGAAACTCCTTTGAGAAAACTATTATTATTCAATATTATCTTTTCATGTTATTAATAAAGTTCATCTTGGAATATGTGGGAAAATATACATAAGAAATGGGTGATCTCAGATGCTCAGTAAGGATAAGTAATACACTAGAAGCATAAATTCTAGTGCATGATTAGTAACTAAAGAACACATGCCATTTAAATTTTTTTTTGAATAATATGGCAGGATTAAAAGATAAATAAATAATTCCATAAAAAATAAAAATTTATATTCGACTATTGGAATAATAAAATGGAATATAAATTACTAGTTTCATATTTAGGGAATGTATAACGTCGAGCATCATAATCATACCTTCAAGACCTCCGCCAGGACACCATGATTAATGGGTAAAAACCAAAGCTAGTTATTCTCAAGAGACATATCGATGCATGATGGGACTATATAGGACAAAAACCACCAATTAATAAGTCCAATTAATTCCCCATATGAATTAGGATAACTTAAAAAAATTAAATTTTACATGTATAAAACTTTCTTCAAACAGTAAACATTATCACTAACCATTCTGAGTAGTATGGTGAACAATGTCAAGATAGACCATCCATATCAAAATTGATATTAAAAAATTTAATAAAATATTTTGGATGATAAAACAATAGGTAAACCTTAATAAAATATAAAATTAATAATAGGTGTTTAAATATATGAAAATTCTCCAATAAAATCATTGATGAATTGTGGAAAGAAATTCCCTTTTTTTACATTGGAAAGAATAGTTCTTTTGGAAAATTAATTTGTATTTGTCATAATTATTTTTATAACATCAGTAATGAAAAAATTGAATTTATCATTAAAAAATTATTTATTTTATAAAAATAATGGTCTATTAAAATATATTATGGTTGGAACTTGAAAATGTGTAAGAAATCAAGATGTTCCCTTTAATCGAGTCTGTATATCGGGAAGAAGTCAGAAAGGAACCTTGTAAAACAAGTAATTATCATAAAAAAGATGAAATGATATGGTGATATGAGGCTGGAATGTAGAAACATAATTTGAAGAATTATATAAAAATAATTAAAAATTACATTGATGTATAGAGGAAGAAATCATAACCCGAATGAAAAAGAAGGTTTGGGAATAAAACCCTTACCTTTTGTCTGAACGTGTTATGCACTTAACCTTAACATCCTGGAAAATAAAATAAAATAAATAAAAAAATTAATTAATTAATAACCTTATATACTTGTATACAATTTATTATAATTTTATGAATCTCATTTATATCCTTTTTGATAAGTTATAAGATACAATTTTGTTGCTCTAGAGTGTTTGTTTCATTGGTTTTCAAGATCAGTATTCTTATATTTGCGTATGGAAGTTCTTCTGTAATGGGTATAATTATCCATGATTGAATTTATATGATATTTATGATCATAAAAAAGTGAAAATGGTTATACATATATTTTATATGGTATTATGATGAGTCATTGGATAATACATTCAGTGATAATCGTGTATATTATTACAGTATTTAATGATCATAAAAAACTTATTTTGTTTTATCATTTAATATTATGTAAATATGATTCATAAAAAACATAATAAAGGTTCTAATACTTATATTATAGTATTTTTAAACATTAAAATTGTATCTTGACCGAATATATGAAAAAATTGATGAACAGCTGTTCGTCATCCACGAAGGTTGTAAATCAGTGCCTCCTAAACAATGATTTTGTTTTTAAAATAAAATAGAGTATGTATATTGATGTTGGTATTTGAATTAACATTATATAATATTATTTAATAAATGATACTATTTTTTTCATGGTAATTTTTATATATTAGGTGATGGAGGAATAATAAATGAAAATAACATGAAAAGATACTAAAAGAGAAAGGAAGCGGATTTTACATCTTGAATACACCACATTTATAACCTCTTTAAGGGGATTGGTTTTAGTCATTAGTTGATTCCAAGAGAATATTTACATGGTATAGGATATTGGAAGAGTATTGGGTAGATATTTGAAAATTCTACAATCTTTGAAGGTGTGAGAAAAAGAAGGGGTGAGGGGTGGTCTTATAGTTTAGGAAAGTGGAAATTTCTCATTATTTTATTCGAAATTTTTTTATTTTTCTCAAGACAAGAAAAAATATTAATTCTTCAGACTAAATATAGTAATGACTACATGTTAGTTCTAAATAATGGTTCTTATATAATCTAAACATAATCAGTTACTCTATAATTCATGTATTTAACATTTATCATAAATTATTATATTTTACTATTCACCAAAAATTCAATAATTTTAGGAAAATTATGAAAATTCACCCTAACCATTTTTTAATGTGTATAATTCCAAAATTAATTCCATTTTATGAAAATTATTTTATAAATATGAGAATTTTAACTTTTTATGAAAATCATTATTTACTCAAAAAATACAGTTTTTAAAATTATAACTAATTTTATAACACCGTGAAAAATTAACATAGGTCTAATTAAATTATCCTAAAATTATAGGACATCATAATATTGATTTATGAATACAATTTTTTTGAAATTAAATATCTTTTAAATAAATTTATAAGTTATAAAATTGTAATTAAATATTTATTACTCACAAAAACACCAACACATAGTTAATAATTTTTTAAAATTTTCAATTACTCATACAATGATATAATTATATCATACATTAATTTATAAAGTTCTTAAATTTTATTTATAATTTCATGGATGTAGTTACTATTCATTAGTCAAATTTACTATTCATTGGGTTCATTTTACTATTCCTAAGTTCATGTTACAATTTCATCAGTATATGATCCTTAACTTCTAGAATTACCTCTTATTTTATTTATTATTAATTTCTAATAGGTTTATTGTGTTGTATCTGTAATTTTATGTGATAAATACTATATGAAAAAATCATAAGAAGGGAAATTTAATTGATACATTTCTACGTCGTTACACAAACCAACATATTTTTTCCTCTAAGACAAAAAAGTGGGTGTTCTTTCCCACATTCTTGACACATGGGAAACTTAATTTGCGTTCCTCTGTGGTCACTAATACAAAAACTATCAGTAAACTCTTTCCTTCACATCTTTGGTGAGTTCAATAGCGGGTTAACATAAGTGTTTTTATCATGTTTTGAGAAATATTATTAGGCATGATCACAACATCCTTTACCCCGATCATCATTCCATTTTTCATCATAAAATTATCCACCACATTCAATGTTAACCCTATTTCTTATAGTTCATGTCGTTGAATAACACAGAAAATAATAGCGTCAAAACACTAATCATAATATGAAACCATGAAATCATGAAAAATATATTATATATTGTTTAAATCAGGAAAAATGTTTATTTAATCTATGCCACCTTTAGTTTATCCTATGTTATTTCTAGTTATATTTTATTTAAATCCTTCTGGAAATTGGTAAAGAGTTTATGAATTTCAAAAGAATATCCCCTTGGAGTGTCAAACCAGGTGTTCATAAAGACCCGTTTTCATGCACTAGTTCCTAATAGAGTCTAACATAATATCATGTTTTATAGGTTTTTTCCCCTAGATACATCTGTACCAGAGCTAGATCCACATATAGTATCTAGACTGAGATTTAATTTCTTTTAAAACAGTCTCTCAATCATTCCTAAATATTACAGATCATTTTTATAAACATTGACTCATACTTAAACTTATCCTTAGAGACATCCCTAGAAATATCGTTATAATTATACCTAGATATCTCATTAGTGTTTTATCATCCTGAATTCCAACGGTTGAGTATACCTTTTCGTTAATTCCAAAAATAGTGACCTAGGTTTGAAATACATGGATATTAAATCTTTTTATAAGAATATTCTGAACATTACAAAAATACATGCCTGAGGACCATAATAGTTTGGTGTCTTTGGGTACTTGGAACACGATACTTTAAAATATTTAAATATCGTTAATCTTTCCTAAAAAGTTAATTCCATTATGGTATCCTACAAAAAAACCTTTATTAATATCCTAGGGAACGGTAACATAAGAAACAGTGTGATTAGATTCCTAGTAATAATAAAAGATGGATACACATAATGATAGAATAAAAATAACATTATAAATTCATACCCTACATATTAAAGATCATAATATTTAATATTGTAATAAAAATTGGTAGTTCATAAAACATGAATCAAAAAGAAATTAAAGAACACAAGGCATGAGATTATAATAATGACATAATACATAGAATTTGTTCCATAAAAATAATCTTATAAAATATTATGTCAGGGATACCTACCATAAAATTGATAAAATGATAGGATTCATAAAATTACCCATTAACCTACTTTAGGAATAGGATGACCTCCAATGTTACCTCTTCATTCGATCATGGGATGACCATCCATGTATCCTATTTTTTAGACTTTTTCTAACCACCCGCATACCCTTTTATCTTATGCTTGGACTGATCACCAGTGCACCATCATGTTTTAAGCTTGGAATGACCACTCATGTACCCTATTATTTTAGGCATGGGGAAAACACCATTAGAACCACATCATTGGGATAGGGATGACTACACATTAACCCTTTGAGATAAAAAACATTTATCTTTACCTAGTTAATTGGAGGGACATATAGGTTCCACCCATCACACAATGCAATCATAAAAATGTGTGTGAAAAGATAATAAAATTTTCATCATATCACAAACCATAAATTGATATTGGATCATAACCATCATATCATAACCAATGAAATTAAATTGTTATCATAATAATTTCATCATATCATAAACTATGGAACAAATAAAGTTTTCATAATCATTTCTTCATATAATAACCCATTAAATGGAGCTATTTTCACAATAATTTTATCGTGGTATAAACTATGGAAGAGAAATGGGTTTCATAGAAATAATTTCATTTTACACAGAAACCATTAAAAGAAAGAATAATAATGGTTTCATTTTATCATATTCTGAGTAAATACTAAACTATATCATGGGACATCATCTTAGATAGAGATGGATTTTGAAATATCACATGGATCATTTCAAATGGAAAACAACATTTATTTGAAAAGAAAATTTCAAAAAATAATTTTTTTTAAATATAATCTTCTTTTAATATAAATATAAATACATATAATGTAATAAAAATAATTTAAAACATTTTTTGATGAAAACATCATTTCCTTTTTGGGAAACTCTTTTTAAATCATAAAACATTTTTTAAGTCCATTTTCTATGAAAATAACTTTGAAAACATATTAAAGAATTTAATAAAAAAATTAAAATATTTAAAAAAAATTTAATAATTTTTATTGAAAAATATCTTAAAATATAATTTAAAAACATTTTTGAAAAAAATTAAAAGAAAGTCTTTTTTAATGAAAAAACTTTCAGACTGAAGAGAGAAATAGGGTCATATATTCTTAAATATAACTTTTAAATTATCGTAAGTACTAAAGAGTTGAAAACAAGATAACATTACATGAAAATATCATGAATAAACAAAATAGATATAAATTAATATGAGTTATGATATATTTATCACCATATTTTATCAATGTAAGCATAAACATAATCAATCCCAATAATTGATGAGATTGTCGCAAGACACTAGTTCCAATTTGATAACATTGAATCAAAATCACCATGAAGTAATAACATTACATGAAGTTTAGAATATCATGGGAATAATTTGATTTATGATATAACATGTCAAAGGGTTAGTATATACACCATTTAAATGATATAGGTGCAAAACATAACATTCTTTCAAAGAAGGAATATTGAGACCAGATTCCCATAATGACTTGGTTACTTTGAAACCCCAACCCCATAAAAGGGAGATCCTAAAATGTTTGTGTAAACAAAAAAAAGTAATCATAAAATACAATAATGGTCAGTATATACACCACAAAAAATATATATTCAGAGAATATGACATGTGTCTCATAGAAGTCAAACATGAGACAGAAATCCCTTACTACTTGAGTAACATTTGGATCATGATAAACATGAAATAAAAACATCAATTTAAAATTTAAATATCCTGAATTAACTGAAATTAGTGATATTACATGTCATAGGGTAGTATATACATAAAAAAAAGAAACGAGTGGTGAATATTTCGTACTTTTCACTTAATTAAAAGTGAGACTACAAATACCATTACCTTAAGTTTTCACTCTCATATTACTTGTTAACACAATTGATATAATAAATATAATTTAGTTTTAAATATATCATATAATTTTATTAATTTTTATAATACAACATATTATTTACTTATGTCGTTAAATTTCACATTTATAAACAATTCTGTTTTAAGGTTATATTTCGAGTAATTATCGATTTATTTTTCACACATGTTTTAACTTCTTATTCATTTACCTCTTACTTAGATCATGATTTTATAAAATATATAATTAAAACCATAATATTAATGTCGTTTATATTCATTATTAATTTATTTTTAGTAAACCATAAAATTTGGTCCACGGAATTGGTCTACACCGTTTGTTGAGACGGTAGGTCGTGCGTACACATGAACTTTTTTTCCATTTTTTTCTAATATTTTATGAATGAAAATTAATTTATACACACAAACATGTATATATATTTTCTTTAAATTTGAATTTTTATTTCATATATATCACATATATTTATTAAACTCATTTTTAAAACATTCTATGTATAGAGTGAACGAGTCACATCGCTTCGCGAGGCTGTAGTCTGGCGTATACACGAACGAAGTTATCACATTCCCAGAATATGGAAGGCTTGAATGTATGTGTGATATAAAAATTATAGAATCATAGTGACTTCATATAAATAATAATTATCATATATAAACAATACATTCATCATCATTCCCATATTTTAAATGTTGAGATGGATGATGGAACAACATCGGTTCGTGAGGTGGTTGTCCAACGTACACATGAATGATGATTGAGTATCTCATTTCAGGGAAGTTTTTGATGTGGAATTCCATAATTTTACCACGAAAATATATCATTATAATGAATATAATTAGTTTATTATATAATAATTATATAAAAATCCAAGGACGTGGAAATGAAATAAAAGGAAAAGGCTTTTAGAAGAACACTACCTCTTCTCTGAGTATCATCCTTATGTTTTCACTAAAACCATGATAGTTTTGACTTGTGACCTAAAATAAGGCATATTGGATGAGGAAAGGTCATTTTAGGTATTATTATGGTAGGTATTGGAAAAACCTATCTATTTTGAATATGTGATGTGGGGAGGAGAGTGGGAGTCCTTTTATAAGTGAGGGAGATGACACACATGGAATATTTGAAATAAAGTTGGGTGAACCCCCATTTTTACCATAAAAGAGGATTCCATAAAAAACCAAATTAGATCATATAGTTTTAATGTTCGAAATATGGCCATCAAATGGGTTATTTACATGTTTCTAGGGAATTTCATCCCTAATGATTAATGTTTATTCCCATGGAAAACATGTCTTTCTCTAAATTTCTATGATTAATTTTAATTGTTTTGACTAATAAAATTTGGTCAAAAATTATTTTATTCTGTGTTATAAATTATCATTTATTATTAATAAAAATATATAATCTATTTTTAGAAATCAAAATCCCATAATGTTTTGAAATTAATTTAAAAATAATCCCACATATGAGATAACACAACTAGTTTTTTAAGTGAAAATGTTCAAAATATTGAAATGTTTTTATATCCAATTTTAAAGTGAAAAATGAATCAAATGAACTAAATTGGATTAATATATCTCAAAATAAACATATTACACATTAAAACAAATTTAAAATAAAATTTAACTATATAAATAGTTCAAGAAAATGTATTTTTTAATTAAAATTCAGTATTTTTTACTATTTATTAAATATAGATATTTTCAGACAAATACCAAAAATATAACCTAATATAATTTTGAAATTATGATTTAAAAAATTATTTTTATTATAATATATTTTATTGAAGTGTCAAAAATTAATTTTTAAATAATTTCACCATTAAAAGGTGGTACAACTACCTTTTAGAAAAAATATACACAATTTTTGGAGTACATTTGGATTTATTCTTATCTCTTTCCTAGAGGAAACATAAAATGAATGATAAATAGTTGATTTAATATATATATATCATTTAAATCATTCATCAAAAGTTATGTGATTAATTTATTGAGATAAAAAGTGTTTGTTAATAGAAAAAATAGTTTTTTAGAAAAGGAATATCATTATTTTAAACTAGTCTCCATATAAATTTATATAAAATTGATTACCATTGAATTCATTTTATAAACATTAAAATACAATATTTTGATAATTTAGTAAATCCATTCCATACCTAAAATTAAGAAATCATGGGGATAACTATAATATTTTAATAATATGTCACATATCATTTAAAATCAGTGTTGCATATAATGAAAGCTAAGCTAGGTGTTTTGTGTACCAAAATATTTGATTTGTATTGTGTGTAACATAATCAAAACTCATTATGTTATTTTCATAAATCTTAACTCAGGGTTGGGTGTATTGAAAACATACATGGTGTTGCATATAAATTAATATTAACATGGTGTATCATGTAATTCAAACCATAAATGAATATTAATTTATTGAAAAAAATAATTTATAAAAAATGTGTTACTTATAGTGGGATTTTGTTGAATGAAATTATTTAATTTCTACAAATCATAATTTTTCATCAATAAAATTATCTTTTTCTCTCTTTTTTCCATTAGTGAAATATATATTTTAGTGAAATCCATATCTCTCTTTATATCTTGTGGAATAAAGAATGGTGTTCATTGTGTTCTTTCATACATCAAGATGGCGGTAATAATGAACATGTGATGGGACGGATAGATTTATGCTTTCATATTCAACTAATTAGGTATGAAAATGTTTTAATATTATTTTCCCATTCTTCACTTTTGAAATTATATTGTTATAAAAGGATATTCAGTAATGAATTTTTTTATTAAAATATAAAATGATTAAAATTGGACATTCAAGATGGTATAATATTTGATTATATAAGTTTTCTCTCATAAATCTCTCAATGAAAAATAAACTCGGTTATTTAAAAAAATTCACACCACTAATTATTTGAGGATTTTTTAATGACTACGAAAAGATATCTGTTGATCAAATAATTGATTGAAATAATAAATAAGATAGTTTTGTCATTGCATGATGAATTAATTTTATAATTTAATAATAGTTATAATTTATTCTAGTTAACATGAATATTATATCATTATTTATTTATTAAATTTTAATAAAGGTATTAACCAGGGGAGGGGTTCTCTTTGTTTTCATTGTTCTATTTTGATAATTTACTTTGGATTATTTTTCCTAACATGGTTTATTATTATTGGTGATTATTAAAAATATAATTTATCATTGATAAATTAAAATTTTAAATTGTAAATCATTCTAGAAATAATTTTCATTATTTATTATTACAAATTTCCCACAAATATAACAGTCTTTAATGGTCCCATGGGAGAACCCATTTTTGGATTTTCAAGGTATTCCACCAACTACAACATTCGTAAATATTAATCTCCCATTATTATAGCATGAATTTTATGATATATTCCTTAATACAAAACTGACGAAAAAGGATAAAATCAAGATTAAAACAAATGGAAGTGGAATAATGTTAAACTTCATATAAATTTTGATTAAAAGTGAGATAAAAATATGAAAAATGATGACAAATGTCCATAAATTGTCTTTGAAATATGTAAGGTAAGTCCCATCAATGTCAATAATGGTTGAAATTGGCATCATGACCTAAGGTAGTGGAAGTAGCTTCATTCATGTAGATTCTCGTAATACACAATCAAAATTCTTGATAACACACTACATAATTTACAAGGATATAAACTATACAACCTTTGAACTATGACACGAGCATAAAAAACTTTTATAAATAACATTTCTTATGTGTCTTTGGGTCATATTACAGGTTTCATTGGATCTAGTACCTTGGCATGTATTCTTCATATAAGCCAGGTCAAGAAATTAGACATACAAATCATGTATAGTTTCACACAATATTACATACATTAAAGGAGATTCAATTTTTAAAGGGCATAAACACTATTTATCAATCCCGAACCTAGACACCATGTGTCATATAGAAATTCCATGTATAGTTTGTGAGACAACTCAATGAGTAACCAGAATAAGGGCCATTAAGATTGAGTTTCGTTAAACCCTATGTATCTTTTATAAATGGTGCATACTAGAATAAACAACAAGTATTATTTTGTAGAATGACACTATAGGAATTTCCCGAGAGTTCTACTATCCATATACCATATTGGGACTCACTATGTATTATGTTGTTTCTAGTATTCTTCATATATTTTCTCCTTGGTGTTATTTTTAGATGTATGTGTAGTGTATTTTGGTCCTTTGTCTAAATATAACATGTTGATACATATATCTATATGATATGTAGTTAATATTCAATGTGTTCGATTACTTTTAATTTTATAATATCATAGATTTTTTTGAAGTGTGTAGGAGAATAATTACATAGAATCCATGGGGTTGTAACCCACTTAGTAGAAAAACCTTTTTTTGTTATGTTTTCTCTTTATATTTCGGGGGATAGGTAATCTTCCTATAGTGATAGTTCACTGGTCCTATACTTTGGTAGTAGAAAACCCTGTCATTTGATTAAAACTATAAGTATAGATTTTTGGTTCCACCATAAACTAACTTATTTCTCAACAAGGTATAAGAAACATATTATTTCTACTCCCAAGGGATGGTGTGGAAGTGAGTTATATAAGATTATTTGTTTTGTTTATGTTCTGTGATTCTCTGGATACATCGGGTTACTTTAATTTTATGACTTTAGTATAGCTGAGTTGTTACAAATGATAACATAATTACCAATTATTACTTATTAACATAAAAGGAATATCATGTTTTATTCAATTGATTTTATTATATGAATTTTATTCCTCTTATGCTTTTAAGACTTCTTATTAAGAATATTTATATTCATCCCAACATGTCTCTTGTTACATCACATTTAGTGTTAGTGAAAATGAAACATAGTTCGATGGATGTCTCATAGTGAAGGGAGCTTTGGGGGAGGGGTTGTTTCATATAGGATTTTAGTTGTTTTCATTGATGGTCGAGTTTCTGTCGATGTTTATCTAATATAGAGTATGTATTCTATAATAGTTTCATCTTAGTATTTATTAGGGATATTATAACATTTTACATTTCTATATTTACTTATTTATATTTTTAATAAATTATTAGGAAACTTAGATTTGAAACATGTATGTTTTACATTACGTATTATATTTAAATTATTTGATTTAATTTTTTATACCTTTTCCAGGTGATATATGGAATTTTATCGGTTTATAGTATAATGAATTGAATATGTGTTCTCTTCCTTCATAGTTTTTATTAGTTAACTCTAGTATATTAGATAAAAAACATAGGTTGGAATTTGTGTTCTACTTCGAACTCCAGTGGTGTCTTGATGGGTCTGGAGACATCAAAATAGTATCCCATTAGTTTGTTATTTAGGAATGTTGTTTGGAGTTAGTAGTCTTGTGATGAGCGGATTTAAATACTTATAGAAATAGTTTCAAGGGGTAACAATTTCATATAATAAATAAATAACCCAATTGTTGGTTTGAAAAACTGTTTTATCCTTGCATGAGAACTCAGATTACCTATTAGTCAATTTATAACTCTACAATACTGGTTATGGGGTTTAATGGAAAGTATATGTATCTAACCACATGTAGGGTTTTTTAATTCATTTTATTTTTATGGATGATCTTATATATATGTTATAATATTTATGGGTTCATCATTCCCAATGTGTAAAGAAAACCTATAGGTATAAATCATAGCATCAAGGTTACGGTCATCTTGAATATATTCTTTGATTCAACCCACAATTTCTAACTAGCCGTGGAATGAGGATTTGGTTCATGAAAATAGTAGGGAGGTATTTCCCCCACTAGTAAAGAAAATTGTTGACCCTTAACCAGTTTTTTAGGGATATGAATCAGCTATAATTTAGGATGTAGTCCCTATAGAATTAGAGGATACAAAAAATAGGTTTTTGTTTACATCATGAGTTATAGAGACATATATGTTCTAGGTTTTATAGGGGGTGTATTATTAAGAAGGGAAATACATGTTTGATCCCTATACTCATATAATTCATTTGATATAAACACTCATCCACTAGATGTTCATGCTTATTACGAGTCTTAATTATGATATTCTTGGATTTTACTAGCCATTGAATTTGTAAACTCATAATGTGGCAACATTAACTTATTTGGAGTACAAGAACTTATTTTGAGAAAGTCACACTTCATGGATAGTGAGATGGTTAGATTAAAAAAGATGTTTGACCTCTATCATGGTATAATTTAAGTATCATAGTATGCTAGAAGGTTTTTATACCTCATGTGGTATTCTCATAAAATGAGTTATGTGGTGTATTCTTGATATCATATGTTTTTTTTGAGGCATCTAAAGAGATATTTAAGCCGAGACCAAACACTTATTTATTCTCTCATATGATAGTGTTTTGGAGCAGGATTTAGTAATTATGATTTTGTAAGGGATTCGTATACATGTATTGTAGTAGAGTCATCATCAGAAGATAAATATAGATAATAAATAATTACATCGTTGATGTTATTCCTATGTATGATATTGGTATCATAGGTCAGTTATAGAGGGATCATTATTCAATTTCACAAACCATAAGATTGGTCCAACTTATTTGTGGGTAGTAGAGGACAACTAGCTTGATGTTTCTCCACTATCATGGAGTTAAGTGATAGACCAGGTAAAATAGTGTTTGAAACTATTCAATATATGTATCATAATGACAATGGAGCACCACAAGGTGAACATGGGGGGCCTCCTAGATGTGTCTATAATAGAGGGTTTTTTGGTATGGGAGTAGCGATGGGTTGGAAATGCTTGGATCCAATCCCACCACCACTAACCCTAGGTTAACCATGTCAGTCACAAGGTATATGAGGTGAATGTAGAGGCAGTATGTCAGCATTAGAGGTATATGATCAGGAAACACCCGACATGGTTTATTGTATGATATGATTCTTATATACCTTAGAAATCATATTCATTGATACTAATATGATTCATTCACTTATATATTGAATCCTTGTTCAGAAGATAGTGATTCCCATAGAGTCCATAGAATTATGGATCAATATGTACAAACCTACTGACAATGATCTTTATCTTCCTCATATTTTATTATGGTATCAGATTCACTCAGAAAATAATTTTTTATTATGACCTCATCATAGTAGATATGGGACCCAACGATGTTACACACGACATATAATTGTTATTTACAATCAGGAATTGGTATATTTCTATATTTGGAGTTTTATATATTATCAGATAGAAAATTTAAGGTTAATCATTACTATTGAATGGGACCCTTTGGTAGGATGTGAATGTTCAACCCTTTGGAGATTACAACACATTACCAACCAGTTTTAAAACCCGAAACTATGAACTATTTGTTGATGTGAAAGAGTAGTTTCTAGTAATATCGTCAGAGTATATAGATATATTCCCAGAACAAGTACAAGATTTTATCCATCTCCAAGGGATAAATTTTGGTATCAAATTGCACCCCCATACTGAACTAATATATTTAACAGTTTATCAGATAAACATAGTTATGCTTGGGAGATTAAGGGTAAAATTAGAGGAAATAGTTTCAAAAATTATTTATCATAACCTCTATTTCTTCCTAGGAAAATCCTATTCCATTACCTAAAAAGGTGGATGGAAGATTGAGGTTTTTTGTTGAATATCACCTCTGTAATGATTAGACTATAAAATATCCACTTCTATGATTGATGATATAACTGACCATTTGAAACAAGTGGTATGGTTCTTGAATATTTATCTTATATTTGGTCATCAAAATCGTTAGTTTTGTGGGGATGATATTATAAATAATTCATTCAGCTGTCTTTATGTTCACTATATGTCTTTAGTGACAAAACATGGATTGATGAAGTCCCCTAAAATGTTCAGGGGACTTGATAAATTAATTTTTTATCCATATTTGGACCATTTATTAGTACTTTTTTTCTATTAAAACTTTATTTATTACTCGTTAGAGGAGGAATGTGCTATAAATTGATAGATTTTTTGAGACTTTTTATAAGAGAATTATATATATATTATTTCCTTGAGAGTATGTTGAAGATTAAATATGTTTATTTCATTGTTCATATCATATCATTCTATAAATTTAATTTTGATATCTTAATGAATATGCTATTTTGACTTCATATGCACTAATTTTTTTTCAAGGCATATAGTTCCTTCTGTCGGGGGTATATTATTGAAGAATAATTATTTCATTTTCTAATATTTTGGATCCTATGAAAACTATTACAAAAAAATTTGTATATATTAATTGATCATAGTAATGACTATGGGATTTTGGGGAGATATAGAAGAGGTTTACCCATACTATAATTTTTGGATTTCAAGATGAAATAGTATTTTAAAATGTGAATTAATATAAAATGGATACTAGAACTTTTTTTATGAAAAATATATCATTTTTTATGTCTTATTTCTATATGAAACTAAAACCACTTGACAATAATTAGGTGACCCTAGACTAAGAGTTAACAACATTGATGTTCAGATTAATGATTTTGAGACATTATCTTCTCAATGAGGGATTTGTGCTCTCCATGGGAAACAAATACCCTAAATCATATTGTTTTATAGAATGATTTCATACAATAGTAGATTTGATGTTTGGAGTTATTATAGAACAATGACTTTAAATTAGTCTATATATCCAAAAGGGAAACATAATAGTAAATGACCTTAGTATGATATACTATACTCTGATGATGGAGGAGGTGTTTGAGAAAAATTATTTTTTAGGGTTGGAATATGAGAAGGAAGGAGTTGTTTCATACCATCAAATAATGGTGTTGTCCATTAAACATTTTCACCAGATTAAAGAGTCCCATCATTATGAAATTATCTATGAGATTTTATGAGATTTTATTTTCATTATAAATTAAAAGGGGTTGGTTAATGTTTTTGGAGAAAATAATCTTATCCTAGTGTTGAAAAATTATTCCTACCTCTATTTAGGATGAGTTATTAAAATTATTTCATACCTCCTCTCTAATAATAAATATTACCATGATGATTATATCATAGTTTTGCAGGAATAAATTATATGTTCTTTGTATAAATCATAATTTTGATCAATTAATTTCATAATTCATCACTTTTTATTAGTTGAAGGGTGAATGATAATTTTTATAGCTTATAGGAAACATCTTGATGTTTTAATGTCAATGTATGATATTATTTTTAAGGTATTTGATTCTATATTTCCAGGATCAGTCAAGGATCCTGACATTATATTAGTGGTCTTGGAATTATTGACCATGTCAGATCACATTACTCCGATCTATGAGTATAGTTTAGTTTAGGTATTAGGCTACTACTAAACATGTGATATTATATTCTTTGATGGGTTTCCTTTTATGATTATCTTTGAACATGATGCATGATTCTCTTTACGATTATATATGTGTTTATATGATGCTTTTGGACAGAAATATGTTTGAGTGTTCCATTCAACCCCTAGAAAAATAGTTATAATGAGAAGACTATATAGAATTCTAATTTTATGTTTTGGGATTACTTGTTTTATTTCATTAGTAGTTGGTTTGACCACCATATTTTAATATATTTAACAAAAAATAATATATACCACTACTATTTTCAATGATCTATTAAAATCCAAGTATGGGTGATCATGTAGGTCTCTATATTATTTTATAAAGATTTATGAGTCATATTCTAATGGTCCCACTCTAGAGTGATTGAAAATAGAGAAGGAACGTCTAATATAGGGGAATATAATACATCATAGATCCACTAGTCATCCTATATAGAGACAATATATGGGCATTTGAATTTTAAGGGTAGAGATCACATGTTCTCGAAGGTATCACCACATTGTGATTTTAAAAGTTTTTTTTGGGTAAAAATCTATATCCAAGGTTTATAAAATAATTATTGATTATGATAAGGGTATGTGAGGCTACTTATCTCTTGGAATTTCCATTATAGATGAACCAGGTGAAAAAATAATCAATATTCCATGACTAAGGCGGTTTGTTCTTGATCCATCACACAATATCAACTAGGGTATGCTAGATATCAGGTATGAAACTACCTTTATATAGTACTTAATATCTATCTAGGGTTGACAAGAAATGAAAATTCATGGGAAGTTAATTCACTTAGTTAATGTATTTTGTATGAAATTAAATATCTAGTAGTTTTTTTGGAAATGTGAGAACAAGATAGGATCTTAGTACCCTTACCAATTTAAGTGAGATTTTTATTTCAATACTGCAATATTTGAAGGTTGGGGAAATATAGAAATCCATATTTTTATATAAATTCCATTGAAAATTTATAACAATATTATTAATTTTGATATGGATGTTGGTTAATTAAATTTTCTTTATGTGATATAAAAAATAAAATAATATATTAATTTTACCAACATGAATTTAAAAATATTATAACAACTATATGGAGTATAAGATTAAAATTAGGACAATGTGATTTTGTCCTAAATGGGAGGTTTTGTTTTGGAGTTGTATAATATTTATTATAAGGCTTCAAACCACCTAATTAGTAATCAGTGGTGATTATTTTTATCATTATTTTATCTAACTAGGAATATATAAATATAGTTATTAGGGATTGTGATGTGTTGTAATTATTTCATGATGGGGAATAAGTGGGAAAAATAATCTAGAAAAAAAATAATTTTTGGTTTTCAGGGCCTTTTTGAGAGGATTTAATGAATGGATTTAAGTGTAGAATTAATATGGGGGATTAATGGTGTTCATATGGTGGGATTTTATATAATTATTTATTTCTTTTAAGTTGTTTTCTCTCCATGTTAAAAGTATCTACCTACTTCCTTTTCAATTGGTGGAATAAATTTTTTATATAAATTCTCATATCTCTTTCACTATTATTACACAAGGAGGGTTCTCTTTTGGTTCATAACTTACTTCATGGTTATTGCAACAACGAACAAAGGATGAGATGTAATGATTGAATCATTGATTATTTTCTAATGTTGAATAAATTTGTCTTATTTTAATCACCATGTTATTCTCTATTCAAATTATCTTCTTCTAAGTAGAGATTCACCAATGAAAAGTGTAGTTAAAGTTCACCTAGATAATTATAATACATTAAAAAGTGTAATATTTAATCATATGTATCCGTATATCATGACTTATGAAAATAAATATCTTCTTTTAATTCATTTTTTAACAAAAAAATTAATTAATGATTTATAATGACTTCAATTTGATAATGGTAAAATGAATAATCAGTTGAATTATTAACTTTGATTATTTTCTCATTGCATGATGATTTAATTTCATCCTTCAATTTCATTTCTTCTTCAATAGAGAAACATTAAAAATTTAATAATTAAATAATTTTCTAACATTATAATGTTCTAATATGTTTTTGAATATGTTTTTTAATTTTCCACGATTAATTTTTCTTAATGAGTTTTTTATTGTAATGAAACTGAAAAGGGTGTCATCGAACCTAACACATGACATAGCCCACCAAAATTATTGAAGGGTGTTCCCAATTCCCATGAGATGGTAGTTAGTGCATGGGAATCAAGTAATGTACATCATGAACAATTTCACCCTCAAACAAAAATATACATAATCATTGAAAAAAAAACCGTCCAACATGTTATAATAAATTTTTGAAATACAAAATGAAATATACACCTAATATATAAATGAATCAAAATAATAACAGACACGAACAATTCAAAAGAATAAAATTCATCTGGAAAAAAGTGTTGATATAAATCTCAAAACCAAAAGGTAATCCACAAGATAATATAATAAGAGTATGCATGACACACTGTCACTATCCAAATTAAAAATATCTCTATGAAAATTAAACTATAAGGAGTCAAACTAGAATAGAATTTGACCTAGAAAATGTAAGTATAATATAAAGATAGAAGAAAGTACACCCCCCAAAAAATCTATTTTACTACTTTCATATTATATCATACTAATATTAGTTTCGTATATAGTAGAAAAATATACACATTAATAATTATATACCTAAAGAGAAAACACATAATAGACATGTTAAAAATCATTTATTTATTTTCCTTAAATTAAAATAATCACTAGGAAACCACTTTTCCTTGAATGAAGCACATTTTTACCAAATCACCATTTTAAAGACTTAATTTAAAAAAAATTTATAAACACCTATTTTAAAATACACTCTAAATTTACAAAATAGGTTTAAATTTCTAATAAATTTTTTAAAACATCATTATTAGCCATTTTTCCTGTAAAACTTTACATGGTGGCGTAAATCTTGTTTTAAACCCCTCAAACCCAAGATTCAAAAACTAACCATTTTCCATTATTCCACAAGTAAATTCAAAATATCCCCGGAAACCAATTTTTCACATTTAATGAACACTCATTCTAAATCATAATAAAATAGTTCAAAATCACAATAAGACACTAATATCACATTCCTTCCCCAAAAACCTCTCATAAATCCCATTTATTCTTTTAAAATAAGTCCATAAATAAAATATGGATGAAAACACAAAACAGGGAACCACTATGTCATAGTCCCAAGATAAATAGTAATAGTCTACAGGTATAAAGCTTCCATAAAATAATACATTAAGTAGGGGATCTAATAAAAAAAAAGGCGTCCTATAAAAATGATCCTAAATGGCATTCTAGAATCATTGGTATATGTTAGAGTGGGTTACATTAAATAAAATTATATATGCCATATAATAACAAGTATTCATGATCTGGACCATTTTTTATGTTTCTATTCAAATATTAATTATTCATCTACATGAAATAGTATTTGATAATGTCCTAAGAATATATGTCATGCTGAGTAGTCATAGAATTCCCCTCTTTTATGAGAACATAGAGGTTCCCTGATAGTATTCATTAATAAATTTTTTTTATGTGAAATATGATATCATTTTATAGGCCACAATGATAATGGCTATCATGGGAGGAGACTTATAGTATTTTGAGGTACTCCCACATAGTGTGAACCCTTGGTAATAAACAATTAAAGATATTATAAGAACAAGACCCTCCATTTTTAAATCCATTTTTATTGTGTCTTTGGATGTTCCTATCCAGATTCATATGTATTGATCCTTAGATATTAAATTTATCATTAATAAATATCACAAGTCATGTAATTTGATAGATTTGAAGAAAACCATAATGATGTATGATCACATTGAAGTATGATATATTGGGTATGTCTTGAGTGATGTGGATTTAACGTATAACATGTAGAGGAATTTATCCACTCTATACATTAATGAAATTTTATACCTTTGGTCCTTGGATGGAAATGGAGCTTCATGGATAATTCCATGGAAGAGGTGTTCTATGGGAATGTTAATTTTTGAAAAGTAAAATAATGATACATTGATCACATAGGTTTAGGAAACCTTTATTAAACATTCTTGATTAGAGATATCATGATAGGGTAATTATATTACATAGTGGGAATTAGTAGGAGGTTGTATGTCATTGAGACATTAATTTTTTATCTATGGGTTGGTGGTCATGTTTCTAGAAAATAACTTTGGACTCTATGCACTCCCTCAAAATAGAACTGAGAAATTGGCCCATAGGGTTTGTAACACTATTAAAATTAAATTTTAAAGAATAATAATTTTGATATAATTCTTCACATGAAACACTATGGTTTATATAAATTGAGATATATTATTAAAATATTATTATTTAAATATGATGGCTATAGGGTAATGATTAAATTTTTGGGCAAAAATATGAGTACCTCTAGTGTTAATAATATTTATAATTGTCATTATCAATATAAATATATTTATTAATTCATATAAAATAAGCACCAAATTTTTATTGAATTCATTTTTTTCACCAACCTAAATTTTATTGGTGATTTATTTTACCAAATTTAGTGTGGGGAAATTATAAATAATTTTATCACTCATTAGTTAAATTTTTATTGAAATAAATAAAATTACATGAAAGACAATCTTGTCACCTACCCGCCCTATAAAGATACAGTGGCCTAATGTAATTAAATCCAGGGGCATCCCCTCTAATCGAAGTCACGCCCTTCAGTCTTCACGATGTCCAAATTATAAAAAAGACATACTTGAACCCATTGAAGTCCAGGGAGGCCAGGGGATTTTACACTTTGTTCCCCTCCTACTAAGTGTGTAACAATTTATTGGTGGATGATGTCCTGAAACATCCTGGTGATATAGCTGATTCCCATGAGGATCACCGAGACCCTGAAATATATTGAGAGGGATCAAGGAATCCATTTCAGCTTCCCAAATGCACAAGTCCCTTTCGCCACATAAGGTGAGGTTTGTAAACATTTCCAGATCCTCTGCCTAGATGGAATTTACATACCCTAGACTGACTGAGAAATCTATGAAAACTAATCCATTTCCATCATGAACAACTCCCTACCCCCCCCCCCTCTAGAGAAAACTCTGATGATACATGAACCATTAGTGTTTAGTTTTACTCCTCTGACTAGGGGGTCAAGAAAACACATCTTCCCCCAATGTGGCTATAGATGGGAGGGGTATAGAGAGACTCTACTTTAAAATTGAGAACTGAAGGAGCCACATGAATGTTTTTTATAATTAATTAAATGTAAATGAGATGATTTCTCATCCATGTCATAATAAATTTGGATGATGGGGACACCCACTCATGGTGTGCCCTATTCCTCACGTGTCGTAAGCTTCAGAAACTTTCATGTAGAACCACCGTATGAGAAAGTGTCCCCATAAAAGCATCTCCCAAGTCGGGGCAGTAACAATTGAGAAATGAAAGATCATATATATTTGGGTATGATAAAGCCATAAACTCCCCAAAGTAGCACCACACCTCATGATCCCATTCACTTTCAGAAAACATATGGGTAGTGCTTTCATCCCAATGGTCATTGAAACATAAGCCTCGAAAACTGTGTAAATCTTGCACCATCTGACATTTTCTAAATTACCTAGGGGAAAAATTTAGGATTTTTATAAAATGATTAAATTTTAAGTGAATAATAACAAATAATGACTTTTATAAAACTATCTTTTCATTTATTTAAAAGCCCAAATATTTTTTCAATTTTATATTAATATAAAAAATAATAATGTTAATATATATAGTCTAATTAATTATATATGAATCATTATTATACATGATGTTGGTATGAGTTCAGTTTTAGATATAAGAATGGTTAAAAAATATTTTAATTTTTTTACAAATTTATATTAAAACACATTTCTTCCATATCTAGATATTGAATGTTGAAAAATGGATTCCATTTTTTAAATAAATATGATCAAACTTGGTAAATAGTTCCCTACTGTTGTTTATTTTTAATAATAGTAACTTTGGTAATTATTTCTACCTCTATAACGATAAAACAGATAAAAAAGTGTTAAATTATGTGATAAGGCCTTGAAATAGACCCAACATTTGTTTTTATTTAATTTAATGAGAATTTTTTTCATTCCTAATCCCTGATTATAATATAAAACTTTTTAAAAATTTTTATATTGAAATACATATTATTTTTAGTAATGGAAATTCAATAATTGAACTCTCTTAATTTAATTATCTCTTATATATTCCCATAGGGATATGAAGATGTTATAAATGAATATTAAATTTTATTTTAATATTATTGATTTAATTCAATTATAGTAATTTATTTCAAATTTTTTGTAATGTTATAGTTTCCATAATTTATTACGCTATGCCAGTATAAAGCTTCTACAACAAGTAGAAAAACAATTGTAAATTATTTTAAAAACATAAAAAGTTTAATTTTTTGCATCAATTAGAGAGTGGAAAGAATTTTATTTGAAATTTAAACTTATAAGTAATTTTTAAAGGTTATGAATTAAAAATAAATTTTTATCTTTCTAACATTAATGTAAAATTAATTGAATAACCCGAAATAACAATTTAATGATATTTAATTTCATTTCATACTTTATTAAAATACATAAAAATTATAAAAATTTTGAATGAGGACAATTGGGAAGGGATATTATCAAAAATATAATAACAATCCCATTTATTATAGGTTATGAACTTCTATGTAAATTTATTAGCCTTTAATATTGAAAAATCCATTACAACTATTAAAGATAAAAGTAGTTAAAAAAGGGGTTAAATAAAAAGATGTGGTTTAAAATACCACTCAAGCCTATAAAAATTTTATTAGATGAATAAATTTAATCTAAATACAATCTTAGAATCTAAATTTGGGACACATGGTTATAATTTCACAAGAAAACAAATTTATTACATTTAAATATTTTTATTAATTCTATAATTTCTCTTATTTACACCATAGTGAGGCATTATTGTTTTAACAAAACCCTAAATATTTCTCATATATAAATTCCTATTAAAAAAGTAATGGTTATAGGATTTATAAAAGACCATTCCAAGAGTCCTTAAGAAGGGATCCAAAGGAAGACTATTGAATAAGAGTTAATCGTTTTACCCAACCTCTTTTAATTTATTTATTCTTAAACCTCCTCTAAATATGTGTCATTCATTATTAAATAGTATATTTAGAAACTTAAATACACCAAATTGTTATTATAACTATGGAAATAATGTTATCCTCTTATCTATCAAATGGGAAGTGAAATTATCACTCATGTATACATGTGGAGTACTGCCTCTAGGTAGTGATATAATTAATTTTCCACCCCCATAATTCATTGTTTATTATTATTATGGATATAATGTTTATATATGATATTAATGATATATTTATGGATATATAATGATTATTTATTATATTTCATTATTTTCTTTTTTCAAAAAAATGAAAATAGTGTTTCTTCATATGTACAACCTAACATCGCTATGACCACTGTAAATAATATTTCTACCACTATATTTTATGTAACATACCTAATATTTAAAAGGTAACAATTGGTTCAGTAGAGTATATGATACACCACATCAAAATTAATCGAACAACAAAATATTATTATTTAAATGTTATTGTTATAACCTTTTGTTAGAATGGAGGGTATGAACCAGAATAACTAAATTATGGAAATATGGTTTACACATGTTTATAGAATTAAATAATTTATTAGCAATTAATTATAAATGAAAAAATTTAATTGAATATAAAGGATGTATTTTTTTATAAATAACTATTTAAATGAAAAAGATTGTGTTTATAAAATAATCAAATGACTATTTTTTAATTGTATTAATGAAATATATATTCAATATAATATTTGACATTAATTTTATTTATTTTATATACATAATAAAATAGTAAATTAAATTTCATGCATAAAATAATATTTTTCTTTAAAGGTGGTTTTCCACCTTTTGATTGGTCACTTCTTTTAAATCCAGATTTTAGCACTTTTATAAATTATATTTGATAAAATAAACATCTTATTTTAATTTGGAATATAAAAATTTAATTTGGTCGAATTTTTGGTATTTTGATGATAAGTATCATGTTTTGATGAATGGTGAAATAAGATTTCATTTTAATTGAAAACAATTTTTTTGTCTAAACAATATATGGTGTTAAATTATGTAATTGAATTATTTTAAAGTATAAATAGTTTTATTTTTTAGTTTTTAATCTAATGTATGATATTTTATTATATTTCACATTTTATTAGTGTATATAATCATCTCAATTTTTGGAATGTTTTTACTTTAAAAATAAGTTTTCTCTTTCCATTAATGGGATTAATATTAAATTAATTTTAGCCAATTATGTGTTATGAATTTGGAAAAATGAATTCCATATTTGTAATAATAATGGATGAATATAGTAAATAGGTCTGTTTTATTTTTTTACAAAATATGAATAGAAAAAACTATTAATTTTTATTACCATAGATAAGTGTAAATCCAATAATTAAGGGTAAATATAATATTATAAATATTATAAACATTCTATAAAAAATGACCAAATTATATTAAATGAGTTATTTTAGAACAAAATCATCCATGGGATAATTTTATGAGATCATGGATCCTATTAGACTACAATAATCCTTTTATAGTATTTCATTTAATGAAAAGTAAATATTGTCATACTTTAGTTCTTAACAAGAGAAATATTTTTAATATGGGGTTATATAGGGGATATGTTACACTATAATTATTATTTTGAAATATAGTTTTTTATCTTCATCGAGGATATTTATTTTTATCTTTTAGGAGAGAAATAACTATCGTAATGGCATAAATAATTATGGTGCAATAATTTTATTAATTAAAGGAAATATCATATAAATGATATTTAAAATATTAAAATAAATATAATTTGAGATAATTAATGTCATACCCTAATTTTATATATTAATTTTATATTTTAAAGATATTTTAATAGATTTGTTTTAAATATATAATGTTTTTATAATATTTGTAAAAAGTCAAGTAATAAATTATGTTAAAAATGACATTAAGGATATTTTAACATAAATAATATTTTATAAAATGATATACAATTCAAATAAATATTAGATTCCTCTAAATTATTGGTATAATGTATAAAAGTTTATCAATGACCAATTTATGGATAGTTTCACATTATATAGTAACTTTATTAATCCATAATGTGTAAAAATATTTTTTATCACTTTTAGAGTTAATGTGGTTAAATAAAGGTTAACGCTAAAAGATAAGGATAAAAAATATTCAAAACTTATATAATTTTTATTTGATGAATTAATTTTCACCAATAGTAATCCTATCATCAAAATAAATTAGCTTTTATTTATTTTTTTTGAAAACATTAATTTATATTAATTTAATATTTTGAGAAATTCAATGTGTGCCTCTCCCCACTCTTATAAAAATGAACCTATTATTATCTATTCCATATATATAAAAACTTATTTTTTCAGAAAATATCTACCAGAATGACTTTAAATTATTGTTCCCCACATTTTTTATTTCTTTATTTAGGTATAACACCATCCTTAGTGGTCTTAAGGTGTTAAGAAAAGGAGTTGGTCCAAAGAATATGTATCATTTTTAATCATGTATTTTTTTCATTTTATTCTTCCTATTACATAAAATATTATCCAACCCTAATGAAATAATAAATCAAGTATTATAAATATACTGAGATTTTATTATGTTAATATCATCACATTAATACATCTCTAATTCCATCAAATTTGAAAAGTATTTTTGTTCGTGTTTATGGACAACTACCCCCTCACAAGATTATATAATTCATTTTCCATCACCATATCTCAAGAAAGGGTTTAATTATGTAATTAAGTTCATATATGATATTCATGAAATATTTAAAATTAATAAAAAATAGTATATTATTTATGTTGTCACCTTCCTTGGTCATAAAAATGATAACGTCATTCATGTGTATGTTGGAACTATCACATCATACGTGAATATTTATAAGTATATTTAAATGATTAGTATGATATTAATTATATTTTTATCATTATGTAAACATTAAAAAATTCTTACCTTCTTTCCATAATGATAATTGAAGAATGGAATTTTTACTCATGCATACGTTTGGCGCACCGTCTCCATGATTGTAATATAGTTTATTTTTCATATCCATATTTAATAGATGGATCTAAAATATTATTTATGCATAAAAATGATTATTATTTCATGAATATTATTATAGATATTATGGAATAACAACTACTTTTAACAATATACATCATACCCAAGTCATTTTGGACTCATGTACTGAATATAATTAATATATTTGATGTGAACTTAAATAATCATGTAATTTTTATAACATGGTAATATGTCATAAAAAAGTGAATAACAAATAGGAATAAAATTTTCAATAAAGTAACTATTTAACCTATGTTTATTATCCTTGAATGTAAATATTATACGTGACAAGTCGAACACAAGGTAAGCGACGTCATCTTAATCTCTTTCCATTGAGGAATATTCTGCTGTCATATGCCCACCTTATTTATGTGGTGTATAAATAGAACCTTTTACATATCATATCATTAATTTATTTAATATCTTGTTATTTACTTTTTTGTTAAATTTTGTTCTTTGATGAATCTTATGTTTTAAATTTTGAAAGTGATATGGGACACTTTGAATGTTTAATGATTTATTTTCAAAATATTTTTATCCATGTCTATATTCAAGATATTATTTTACATAATTATTTATATTGATATTAAACAATTATAAAGGAACTTTTAAGTATATTTTCAATTTCACTAAGGGTTTTCGAAAATGAATCAGTTTATATGTTTTATATAGAACTTTTTAACAAAAAACTAAAGGAATGTTCAATTTTTAACATAAATAGTGATAATGACTTTTATACTATCATGACTATTATTTAATTTCTTGATTCCATTAAAATAATACATGTTTTCTTAAATTAAAATGCTTCTTTTAAATTTTCTATATTTTGTAATTTAAAATGAATTTCTAAAATAAATGAGAATTTTTATACAAATGTTTCTTTCATATGGGATTAAAAGAGTTTTTGAATGTGAGTTACGATGAATGTGTTGTATTCATGAAATAATAATTGACCATTTTATGAAATGGGTGAGCCCAATATAGCTTATACGATGGGTTGAGCCCCATTATAACTCACGAGTGATCCTGATATATCTTATATAAAGTTTTAATACCCATTATAGATCTTGTGAAATGGGTGATCCTAATATATCTTATACAGAGGGTTGATCCCCATTGTTGTTCATTGGTGAGCCCAATATAGCATATATGAAAGGTGATCCCCATTATAGATCTTCAATGCAATGGTTAATAATAATATTTGAAGTTATTCATCTAGTTCTTATAAATGAAATGGTTTTGAAAGTGTTTTATGATTATGGTTCTCTAAGTCGCCTAATTGAGTTTAAATTTATTGATATTGGTTTTAATGTTTTTCTTTGAGCAATATATAATATAGTTTTTAATGTTAAAAAGTATTCATTCATTCACTGAAGGAAAATTTAATGGGTTTTCAAGTTTTTCACTAGACTTATGGTTTTATTTATTTTTATTTCTTTTATTAATCTTTTTTTGCTTATCCCGTGTTTTTTAATTTTTTCCGTTGGGTTAAATAATGAGCAGGGACATGTATGTGGAGATGATGAAAATTATGATTCTATGTCATGTAAATAAACCATGTTTTGTTTAATAATGTTTCCCTTGGTGAAAATAGGGATAATAAGTAAGATTTTCCACTAGTAATATATGGGTTTACTTTGTAAGATTTTTTACTAATTATATAAAACTAAAAACGGAAAATATCATCAAAAGTGATTTCTAGGTCCAAGACACTAGAATATGAAATGTTTATGGACAGGTCCTTATAGTTTTTATTGAATAATGGTTTAAAACACATTATAGATTATGAGTTTTTCTTAAGTGTTATGGAAATAATCCGTGGCTTATAATTTTTAGGTTGATCACATGTTCAGTGTCTTAGAAACCTCGTTTTGGCATTTAGTTATAAAATTTTAAGGTGACTTATGGTATTTTGGGAGATTTTTTTTATTGAGGTTTTATGGTTTATTACATTTTGGGATTAAAAATGAAAGGTATCAGAAACCATTGAGGTTAAAATATATTATAGTTATTTTTGAGTATTTTATCATATTTTATGAGTTGTATAATAATTAAATAGTTTTAGAAAAAGGGAAACCCATAGGATTGTTGAAAACCTTTCATGTCCCGCAAGCCTGAGAGTTTTTAAGTCACAACCGAAGGGAGAAAATAGTATATTACCTAACAATAGACCACGTTATGTCCCAGTTTGTATAAATTTTTCTTCTTAGTTAAATTATTTCAGGGATGAAGAATAAGTTGATTTTGGGAACACATGTTTTATCAAATAGATAACCATAGGATTAGAAAATGATTTAGTGATTACGAGATTAATGTTATTACAATTAAGTTTTTTATTTTGGGAAATTTATATGATTAAGGTTAATATAATACTATGAGATTATATTGATGAAATTACTATTAAATTATCATTTAATGGAAAATAAAATTTTATGGTTACTTATGTTATTTATGGAAATAGTTAGCATATCTTACAGATTATATGACTTTGAAAATTATTTTTTTGGTAAACTACTTTAATATTGATTAATTTTATTTGTAGATCAATTTTAAATATATATCATGGAAGACTATGTGATCAAATCATTCTGACTTTTGGGTTTTAATCATAGTTTGATTTTTATATAAAGAAATTTTAAGGATATTTATTTTCCTATGTTGAAATTTGGGTATTAAAATTTAATCTTGGATATTAATGTATTTTTTCATCATATAATGGTTTCTTATTTTGGGGGATTTATATTATCTTATGAAAATCATTTTTTTGTTAATGTTTCAATATAGGAGGAATAAATAGTAATTCTGTTATGGATGTGTTGATATGTAGAAGATGATTCATATTCATCAAGAATGAAAAACTAATATTAACTACTCATTATTTAGAGAAAAAGACATGTTTGTGGTTTAAATTTATTAAAGGAGGAAACTATACTTGTATAGAAATTTGATTTTGTTATTTTCTTATTCTGGTTAGTAAAAAAATTCGTCTACTCTATGAAAAGAATCGTGAAACAACAATATTGTTCATTTAATTTTATTACCAAAAAGAAATCCCATTTTAACCCATCATAGATTTATGGATTTGTGATTTTTAAAATTATCATTTACATGTTCAATATCATTATCCATCAGAACATGATAGTCTTTCCTTTTTTATTTCCATTTTTTCTAACATGGAATCTTAGTACTTGTTATCGTAGGTGACCTCCATACTTACCTTTAATTAATTTAATTTTGATATTTTATTAATCCTTTTTCCAAGGTGGGATTTAAATAAAGGAATAGTTGAACCCTAGTTACCAAAACCTTGTTCAAATTATAAAGACACAATTTTTTAAGGTGGTAAAATGTAACACCCTTAGTTTTTAAATATAAATACTATGTTAAGATAAAAATAACAACTAAATATTTTTATTTAGATGTTACTATTATTACCTTTCTATTAGAATGGAGGGTGTGAACCAGATTCACTAAATTTTGTAAATACGGCTGAAACATATTTATATAATGAATTCATTTACTACCAATTAATTAGAAATGAAACTAGAAAAAATAATTGAATATAAAGGTTGTATTTTTTATGAGAACTATTTAAATGTGAACAATTGAATTTATAAAAAAAATTAATTCACACTTGTAAGATTTTATATATTAAATATATATTAAATATAATACATAAAATTAATATTATCTATTTTATAGACATTATTTAAGAACAAATCAAATTTAATGGATAAAATAAGTATTTTGTGAAAAAAGATGTTTTTCACCTTTTGATGAAATAATTGTTTTAAATATAGTTTTTGAAACATTGATAAAATATATTTGAAAAATAACTTATTTATTTTAAATAAAAATATAAAAAATTTACATTGGTTGAAGATTTTATATTCTACTTATAAACATCATGTTTTGATAAACAATGTTTTTATCTGAATACTATATAGTGTTAAATTATATTTTCGACTGGTTTTAATGTATAGTTAGATAAATATTTAGTCCTATAACCCCATTTTTTCATTATTATTTATTTTAAATATATTTTAGATATTTTAACATTATAATCTTTTAAACATTTGTACTTTTCAAACATTTTTTCTAGTTCCGTTAGTAGAATTAATTATAAAATAATTTAAGCCCATTTGTGCTGTGATTTTTTTAAAATTGATTTAATATTTTGAATTGGAAGATATGAATTTATTAAATATATCCCTTTTATTTTGGGGTAAAATATGGATAGTCAACATATAAGTTTTATTACCTCAGTTTTGCGAAAATCATGTAATTAAGTATAAAAATAATATTATTAACATTATTAAAATGACCTAAAACTTTTACTAATTTTATTGGATGAGTTATTGTTAAATGAAAACATCCTTGGTATGATTTTAAGAGTTCTTTGACCAAATTTGAGGACATTAATACATTTATACTATTTTTTTCAAAGAAAAGTAAATATTGTAACACCTTTCCTTTTACCAAGTGAAGTATTTTTAATATGGGGATATATAGAGGATATGTTTGACTATAAATAGTATTCTAAAATATAATATGTTTATATTCATCGTGGTAAAATATTTTTAATTTTTAAGAGAAAAGTAATTACTTTAATATCTTAAAAAATGATGATGAAATAACTATTTAATTAAATTAAATATCCTATAAATGATATTAGAAATATTAAAGTAGATGTAATTTTAGATAATAAATGTCATAAAAGAATTATTTTAAAAATAATTATTTTATTTCCATGTTAATAGAGTATTTTTCAAAATATAATTTTTTATGATATTTTTAAAAAGTCAAGTTATGAATAGTGCCATAATTGACAATAATGATATTTCAAAATAAATAATATTTTATTAAATTATATAAAATTAATAAAAATATAAAATTCGGACTAATTGTGGTGATAAAATTTAAAATTTCACATATTACCCATTTCTTGTTATTTTTTCATTTTATAGTAAATATATTAACACTTAATTACTAAAAACACATGTCATCACGGTAAGTGCTTAATATGTTAAATAAGGGTTACAAACAAAACATAAGACCTAAAACTGGTAAAAAAATATCTAATTTTCATGTAATGAATTTACATAGCCCAATAATCATCTTATCTTTGAAATGAATCTGTTGGGGGCCATTTTGAAAATAAAGTTAAAAATATTAATTTAAAATAATGAAAATTTCCAAGAGTGCCCCGCCCCACTCTTATAAAAAGACGCATTATATTCTCAATTCCACACAAATCAAAACCTATTTGGTTCAACTGATATCTTACCAAACAACTTTCTATAATTCCTCCCCACGTTCTAGAGCTCTAATTTTTGTAATAACACCATTATTATTGGTCTTAAGGAGTTTAGAAAATGAGGTTGTCTAAGGAAGAGGTATCGTTTTTAATAATGTATTTATATTTTTTTATTCTTATATATTATTAAAAAATTATTAAAAAATTATTTAATAATAAATACAGTATCCTAAATATACTAAGATCTTATTACGTTAATATCATCACTAAGATCAATCCACACTTCCTTCAAATCGGAAAAGCATTATCATTTTGTGTATATAGTGAACTACCAACTCACAATCTGATTTAAATTTTTTTCCATCAACATATAACAATAATGGTTATAATGATGGAATTGAAGTTTATATATGGTATTAATAAAATATTTTCATTATTATAGACTAATATATCATTCACATTATTACATTTCAATGCACATAAAAATTACAACAACATTCATGTGTACATGTGAACTATCACCTCCACGAAACGATATGATTCGTTTTTCATCACTAAGTTAAATTGATGATATATATATTTATATTTAAATTATTAATATGATATTAATTATATTATTATAATTATATATAGATAATATAATACTTATCTTCTTTCTATAATGATTGTTGAAAAATAGAAATGCTACTCAAGTGTAATTACGGGTTACCGTCTCCTTAATTGTAACATAATATATTTTTCATATCCAAATTTAATGGATGGGTTTAAAAGTATTATTTATGTATAAAGGTTACTAGTATTTCATGAATATTATTTTTATATGGTTTTCAAATTACCTCTTCTGACAATAAGCTTCATACCAAAGTCATTTTTAACTCATGTATTGAATGTCATCAATATGTCTGACATGAACAAAAATAATCAAGTAGTTATTATACCATGGTAATTAGTAATATAAAATTACTAATAAAATAGAAAAATATTATAAATAAGGTAAATAATTATACTGTCTTTATTACCCATGAATATAAATAATTTACATGGTGACCCAGACTCAAGGAAAGGGACTTCCTCTAAATCTACTTTAATTAAGGAATATTTTGATGTTATACACAAAATAAATTTATAATTTGTATAAACATAACCTTTGAAATATCATATCATTAATTTATTTATTATCATTTTATTGATTTTTTTTAAATGTTTACACTTTCTTGGGTCTTGTGATTTAAATATTCAAAGGGTATGAGCCACATGGAATGTTTAAAGATTTAATTTCAAAATATTTTTCTTTATGTCCATATTTTTAATATTATTTTATAAATTTATTTATATGAATATAAATTCATTATAAATCATATTTTATTACTATTTTTAATTTCATTAAATAGTTTTCAAAATGAATCATTTTAAAAAATTTAAATAAACCGTTTTAACAAATGATTGGAGAAATGTTATATTCATAGCATACACGGCGATAACAAATTTTCCTCCACTATGTCTATAATTGAATTTATATATTACATTAAAAACATACCTATTTTCATAAATTAAAATCATTAATTTATTTTTTGTGTTTTCTTGTAAATTAAAATGTATTTTTAATATAAATGGTTATTTTAATACGAAAGTGTTTTTTATATGGGATAAAAATAGTTTTATAAAAGGACTTATTATGAAATTGTTTTATTCATGAAATGGAAATTGATAATTATATGAAATGATTGATCCCAATTTAACATATGAATTTTTTTATCCCCATTATAATTCATGAGAAACAGAGGTCCAGATATAGATTATACGAAGGACTGGCCCACATTATATCTCATAGGTGAGCCTAATAAAGCTTATATGAAGGGTGATCATCATTATAGATCTCCAATTCATTATGTAATATTAATATTTTAAGTCATCTATATGGTTATTCCAATTGCAATGGGTTTGAAAGGGTTTTATGTATAATATTGTCTAATTCACTTAGAGGAGTTTTAATTTCAATATATTGGTTTGAATGGTTTTATATGTGCAAAATGTATTTGGATTTATCTGTGAAACTATTTTATTTCATTCCATAAAAGAAATTAAAATGGGTTTTCATGATTCCCCCCACCCTAATGGTTTTATTTATTTTTATTTACCTTATTCATATTGTTGTGCTCATCCAATATTTATAAAAGTTTTTATAAGGTTAAAGGATGTGTATGGACAAGGATGAGGAAAATATGATAATTGTGGTGTTATTTCATGGAAATAAATCATGTCTTGTTTTAGAATTATTCCTTTGGTGAAAAAAAGGATACTGAGGATATGTTTCCACTTTTGATATGTTGGTTTACACTATATGAGTTTTGCGTGATTCTCTAAAACTCTAAACTGAAAATATCCTTTAATGTGATTTCCAGTACAAAAAAACAATACTATGTATTGTTTTATGTGTGGTCCTAAAATTTTATTGATTATTATAAGTGTGTATATAGTATATATATATTATAGTGATATCATGATTTCCATTATGGAGTTGATGTATGCCTGGTCAATATATAATTAAAAAAACTACTGAATATAATATTAATTGAAAAATAGAACATTTTACACCTGAAAACAAATATTTAATAAGGAATTATTAATAATTCGTTTTTAAAATTATATATGTCAATAAAATGTGGAGTTATAATTATTTATTTTATATTATAGAATTATTATAAATAGAAATTTATTATACCAAAGGTTATTGAACTTTTGATGAAAGTTGAACTCGAGGTAATGTGATTTCTCGTCTCACATTGAATTTTGTAGGACACATGCCATATTCGCCACATGTTCCCTTTATGTGGTGTATATAACACCCATGAATTAATATTATGATTATTTTAATGAAAATAATTGGTATTTAGAAATCCATATAATGTTCTCACATTCAAGAGATTTTGATTTAGAGATTTTGAATACTCTAGGCATTTATCATCTCATTTTTGTTTTGGTGAGAGATATGTCTTATTAACCACTTTTTTATTTCATAGAGTATACATACTAACCCTAAGATATTTTAAATCATGAATAAATTTATATTCAGTATATTTAATGTTTCATTTTTTATTTCTTTAATAAGTTTTATGATTCAAATTTTACAAATGTGTTAAGGGTTATATATTTCAATCTCATTTTTATTAGTATGGTTTGTGATTGAATTTCCATTGAAGGAAATTATATTATCCATATATTAAAAAACAACATATTTTATTCTCTTATGTTTATTCATATAAATTTTATTAATAGTTCAATTTTACTTCTTTTGGTACTTAAAATGATTAGAAAATTTTATTTTTATGAAAAAGATATTATTTCCTATTTAGCTTTGAATCCTTTTCTACCATGTCTATGATTTAATTATAATGTTTTAAGTAATGGATTTTGTAATCTCTAATTATTTTTAAATTCATATTTTTCATGTTTTAATTTACATTACTTTTTAAATAGAATCTTCTTATTTATTTCTGAATGGGGTAATTTTGAATTTTTAGTGACAATGTGAATGTGATCTTTATTTTAACATGAATGAAATGAATAGAATTTTCCTCCACCATCACCGCTAAATTAATTGAATATTAAATTACATGCTTCCAAGGATATTTTATAATAATATTTCCCCATAATATTGTTAATTTTTTTATATATTAAAAAAGTTATTTCTAAATGTAATGGTTATTTTCTTCATGAAATATTTATGTGATGTTTTAAAAGAACTTTTCAATTATGATAAAAACCTTTAATGTAACTTAGGATGTACTAGGGATATAAATTTATGATAAAATTATTATTATTTATCTATATGTTTTATTATTATGACGATTATATGATAGTGAAACCTATTTATTTTTTATGGTTTATGTTATGATATAATTTTGAAATGTTTTTGAAAAACATTTCATTATCTAGGGTTATGATATGTGATGAATGAAATATAGAATTGTGGAATACATATGAGTGGTTTATGTTTTTTTCAAAGGTGGGACCCAAATTTTAAGTCCCTCTAATTTTTTTGGAATAGATAAATATTTCATGAGATAATAATAACTAGAATTGGGAGGTTACACAATACAGTATGGGACTCTATCCACTATGATAGTGTTGGAAGTGAACCTTGACTAATGATATGATGTAATGGGGTGTCAACCAAATCCACTATTATTGTCTTAATAATAATCCATGACTATAAAATTATTTTCTAGGCTTATATGTATTCTTCAAACTAATTTCATATTCTTATTATTTGTTCTCATGGATCACAATTTATTATTGATGAATCATCACACTTATGACATATGTTTTTTATTATGATAAAATAATCATTCCATGATTTATTATTAATTATCATTGATTTATTGGGTATGATTATATTAGGATATATTCATGTTTTTATAACATTTTTCTTATATTATACTTAATTATGATCATTATTGATATATTTTACGTTTATCCTTATATAGAATCTTAGCTTACCCTATCTTTTGTTTCATTTCCCCATGTTATGAAGATAGCGTATTAGTTGGTAATATATAAGAAAATTAATATATAGGAATATAATTGTTGGATATATTAAAAAAATTTCATAAAATAATTTGATTATGGAAATAGTCTCCAAATATAGTAAACATTTATGGTTTTGGAATTGATCATAATGTTTTTTGGGGATATTAATCTAAAAATATTTATTATTTTTGTATGAAAAGATTTTATCACTCTATGTGGTATAAAATAATGGTTTGGTTATCATTAGAAACATGGATGGTGAAACTTTGTAAGAACCATTAATATATTTCAAATTATAGGATAACATCCTATCTTCTGTCAAAGAAAGCAGTGTGGTTTTATAAAAAAAGAAATCAAGTTCTAGATACATGGAAGTGGATGTGGCTATCGCATAGATGCACCTAAGGGTGATAACCCAAATGTGGTAGATTTGATATTAAATTAATCACAACTGGTACATTATGACTTGTCCTAAGCCTACACACCAAACAAAACACGTATGGGGGATATTATTGGTTTAATTAAATATTTCATTATGAACCATTAAGAAGGATTTAAATAGTTAATAATCATGGGTGGAATATGTTAAAACTAAGGTTTAATTTATTGAAAATAAAGGGTAATGTTTTAGATTTCTTATAAATGATTTTTCATGGTTATATGGTTTATTAATATGATTATTGTTTCCAAGACTATGGATTTTGGTTTTAGTCAATTGCTAGAACGTGAAAGAATCATGTTAATGATGAATGTGTTAGACTATAGAATTATTGGCATCATGAGAAATGAAATGAATCAAGAGAAATAATATGAAATATGGTGATTATTCATAATCATCTACCTTGTTATATAATTAACAACCTCAACTTGGGTTAGTATCCTGACAAAAATAATTAGAGAATAATGGTTCTTAATGAGTGTTTAGTTGCTGAAGACTATAGAGGAAAGATGGATCAGCTTCATACATGGCAATAATGTTGGAAAACATATAAAGGGAAATTTATAAAATAAATGTGGGATGTTTTGGTTGTAGATAATATACACATAGTGCAAGTAATTTATCTGTAAATTTGAAAATTACACTTAGAAAAATGGATAGGAATTATGGTTTTAATAAGTTATCATCAATAGTTGAATGTTTCATATGGGGAATGTATCAGCACTATGAAAAGAAATTTCATTATGGGAAAACATGAGAAGAGGATCGATAATGTTGTACAAGAAAATTTATTAATATTTATGATGAAGAGACTACGATTGAAATTCAAAAGGATAAAAGTATTAATGAATAAGATGAAATATCTTGGATAATGGTTTAAGAAGGTAGTGGAATTATTTAAGTATTTATGGATTTCTATCCAAGAATTTGGTTATAGAAGTGTTTTATCGTAGATATTATGGTTATAATAACCCATAATCATATAATTATTATGTTTATATGTTATTATTTTATGGATTCACCATAATATGTTGAATGTTACTAATAACCTAGAAATGTGATTTAGTAGTAAGGATATATTTTAGAGAAAAAATTATTAATGGAATGACAACCCTTAATTTCACCCTGATAATGAGATAATAAATTTCAGTTATGATAATGGGATGATTGATATTGAAAAATTTAATTTGATAGTACTAGTGTTCTTGAATTATGATTTTAATTTGATGAAAAAATGATTTATGTCCCATTTAATGAATTTTATTTCATTTTTTAAATTTTTTAAATATATTGGATATGGCTACATTTTGGAAGAATTTATTTTTTTCGTTGATTTTTTATCATTTTTATAGTTATTGGAATGTTTTAAATAAATATATGTTCAATGTAATGACTTTTTTGTTTTTTGAAATTATGATTTACATCATATTGTCGGAGATTAATGTTAAAGATTACGTTAAAAAATATGTGATCAAATTGTTTGATTCTTTTATGTTTTGAATGTTGTCAAATACATTTTTGGGAATTATTAAGGTCCACTATTTATGTAATGTATTTTGTTTATCATTGGGTGTTATTTTTAAGGGTTTATATATTAGTGTATTATATTTTTCCATATTGAATAACTTCTGTTGAAACTTTTGGTTTTGGTAAATATATAGTGATAGGATGGATGAATCTTTATTTTTTATGCAATAGATTATCTATTAAAAATTAATTTTACTGCTTTAGGAATGAAAACATAATCCTAAATATTCATTCCATAGAGAGGATATGAAGTGGAAATTAATTGAAGAATTACCAAAGAATAATTTTTTTTATGAAATTTAAATAAATAGAGTAAATATTTTATCTCATGTTCTATATCTTGTTAGTGAGTGAATATATCAACTTTATGAAATATTTATTTTATTTAAATTTTATCTGTTTACCTTACCTTATGATTAAATAATGGTCATTACACTGATCACTGATTTATGTAATTTATTTCATCAATAATATCATGATAGTTTCTTCAAGGAGGTTCTAGGAGGTGTTGTTCAAGCAGCTTATAGTCTCTGGGAGGGATAGTGGCTCATCAAAGAAGGTTTGAAGTCTACAAAATTATGTAACTATGCTTTATTACTAGTAATATTGGAGTTATATGACAATAATATAAAAATAATTGTTGTTTTTTTCGATGTTTTGGTTTTCTTTCCTCTCACCATAAACTCCAGCGGTGATGGTCCATGGTAACACTAATGGTGGTGTTGGTGGTCCTTTAGGAAGTTGGTTATTATGAAGATGGTGTTGTATGGAAATGCCTATGATTGTGGTTTCTGACGAGGGAAGTTTATCTTACTTCTGTTGATGCTGGTGATCCCGGATCACGATATCCTCAGTTTTTTTAAATTTTGATTTTTTAATTTTTAATATGGATCACCCTATTGTTCTCCTGTGATGTTTTGAGGGTGTTGTTCTGGTTACCTCTCAACCACAAATCAACCATTTTGAAAATCCAAAAGAATATAAATTTTCAGTCAATATCATGTTGATTTTCTATATCAATTTTCATTAGTCTTTAGATAACATTTTTTTCCTCAATGAATTTAATGTAACTCCTAACCAATGATCTCCTTATATAGGAACATAATCATGTGTTATTTTAGGTAACCATTATTTTTCCACATTCCCTCCTCCGAATATGCCTTATTATCCCTATCTACGATGTGGGTTTTCAATAATTCTATTTTTAAAATAGTGAATGTTTCTTGATTGAGGTAAAATTGAGAGGATGAAATATATTTAGGAGGGGAATATTGTAACACCTCAACAGTTTAGTTCAAATTAATAATATTTTCTATGGCATGATTAAGAAGAAACACATATAATTATGTGAATTCAGATATATTATAAAAATATAAATCTTTCAATATTATTTTTATAACATAGACATTTAATTGGTGGGTATCAATATGAGTAAAAAATTATCAAAAATATTTATAATGGTCTTAATCAATATAAATGTATACATTAATTCTCAGTAAATAATCACTAAATTTTTACTGAATTGATTTTATTATTGAAATTTACATTTTCCTCAAAAATAATTTTTATTTAATTTGATGAGTGGAACTTATAAATAATTTTTAAATTATTAAAAATTATATTTTATAATCTGAAAAAAAAATTCAAATCCATTTATATCACTCTGTTTTAGGTGGAATTTTGGGATTTTTTTGAAATAATTAATTTTCAGTAAATTCTGAAAAATATTTATTTCTATACAACATTCATTTAATTAAATATAAAAGTCCCATTATTCTTTGAATTTTCTCATAATGTGACAAATTTATGATTTAAATTTATATAATCTCATTAATTACATAGTGGTTTTTATAATTACTGGTTTTTTATAAGTTTTGTTTTTGTCTAAAAATATAATTTTCCCACATAAATGTATTTTAAAATGGATATTATACATTTTTATACTACTGATTTCTGCCCCTTTTGGAAAATGAATATTAAAAATGGATACCATATTTTGAATCAGTGGGTATAAATTTTGCAAATAGGTCTATTTTATTTTTTACATTACTAAAAGTAATTCTGAAAAATATTTGTAACCTTAGTTAGGGTAAAACATGTAAAATAGGGGTAAACTATCCAATAAAAATTAAAATAACCCTAAAACATTACATAAATATATTTTTCAAGTGGTAATCCCTTATCCACATCAAAGAGTTTATGTTATTGAAAATTTGATCCATTTAACTGTGATAATGGCTAATATATTATTTAATGTAATGAAAATTCAAAAAAAAATAACTCTTGTTTTTAATTTCACTAATTTTGTCATATAGGGATAAGAATATGTTATGAATGGATCTAAAATATTATTTTTAAAATGAATATTTCTGTATGATATTAGTTTTTTTTTATTTTTTATTAATTTTATAATTACTAATAATGCATCCACAACGATGACACAGTGCTTGTGTAAGAAGTTGAAAAATGAATGTAAATGATTTTGAAAACATAAAAGTAATATTTTTTTGGATTAATTGTGGAGTGACATGAGTTTCATGGGTAATAATAATTTATAAGTAATTTATAATTTGTATATATTCGAAATATATTGATTTCTTACAAACATTAATGTCAACCGAAATGAATAATCCCACAAATGATATTAATGATATTTTATATGCTAAAATATTTTATTAAATGACATAAAAATCATAAAAATCATGAAATATGACATGTATGATGGTATAATGTATAAAATTACATATATATGAAATTTGATAGACATATCATACCTTATATGTCAATTTATAAAACTTTCACATTGAAAAATCCATTACTTCGGTTAAGGATAAGATTGGTTAATAAATGGGTTAAAGAAAAAGATAAGTTTTAAAATAACACATAAACCTTTACAAATTTTATTTCATGAAGGGATTTATATCTCATCAAACATTATATTATAAATAATTTACTCACAGTTTCCTTTTAGCCTGAAAATTATTTTATAATATTTAAATCATTTTATTAATTCCATGTGTGTCCATTCCTCCACTTATAAAAGGACACCCATCACATCTCTTCTTGACCCCACATTGAGCCATTTAGTTTCACCAAACCCTCCTAAATTATATTCTAAACTATAATATACATTTATTACAGTTTATAGTATTTATAAAATTCCATTCCTATGGTATTTAAGAAGGTATCCAAAGGATGTTAACTTAAGGGGAGGTAATCATCTTAACAACACTCCTTCAATTTATTTCATTTCATAACTCATATAAGTATAATAAATTCATATAAAATAATAAATTCACTATAATAAATTAATGTAATTGTTATATTGAATATTTAACCACAATTATCCTTCATCATCCCCATCAAATGGTAAGTGGAAGTATCCCTCGTGCGTATATATAGACTACCGCCTCCATATAAAAATATAATTATCTTTCCACCACAATCATTCATGTTTGATTATTATGATGACTTTTTTATTTAGATATGATATTTATGATATAAATATGTTTCTTTAATTAAAATATATTATTTTACTTTCATTTCTATTTCATTTGAAAATGAAAACAGTGTTCATGCATTCATACGAGCTACCGTCTCCAAGAACGATGTAAATCATTTTTCTACCTCTACCATTAATGGATGATTATATATATTTATATAATTAATATATATTATTTTTATATAATTATTAACATTATATATATAATTTAACTATTTTATATATACATGGAACATAACTTCTAAACTGAAACTTCTTTAAAAAATGAAATAGTTAACACCCAAAAATGATGGTTTAATAATACATTTCCAATAAATTGGATTTGAAATATTATAATTAAATCATATGTGATATTATATGTATTTATAATATTATGGTATTGAATTATAATAAATAAAATTTTATTATATAGGTGTTTATAAAAAATATTAGTAAAGTCTATGATGGGGTTAGGGGAATTCGTGTCCCATATTTATTTATACGAGACACATTCCATATTAACCTGTTGTTTTCTTTATATGGGGTATATAATTCACATGAAATTATATTATGGATATATTACTGAAAAATACGTTTATTTACATATTTATATAAGGTTATCTATTCCACAATGTTTTTTATTTAGATATTAACAAAGTTTCAACGGTTTCTCATCCCATTTTTTTCTGTGAGACATAAGTCAAATTCATCACTTCTTAATTTTTTATGGTGTATATACTTAACATTTTAAAATTCATATCATTAATAGAATTAAATTAAATTAATTTAATCTTTCATTTGAATTTATTTTTTTCATTTGGGTTATAATCATAAATTTACCAAATTGGTAAGGGTTTTATGTTTCAATCCCATTTTAATCAAGACTATTTGTGCTTGAATTTAAATTTTGGAAAATTATATGATCATTATTCAGTAAAGCCCATTAATCATAATCTAAATTGGTTCTTTTTAAAAAATTTAATTAATAGTACTATTTTTAATTCTTTGGAGCATAAAATGATTGGTTAAATGATTATTTAAGAAAATAGACATTATTTCCACTTTTTTCGGGATTATCTTTAATCCATTTAAAAATTTTCATAATAATATTTTAAAGAATTCTTTTTAATATTTTTATTTATGTTAATTTTTACCAAGTTTAAAATTAAAGAATAATTATTAAAATTAATCCCCTTATCATTTTATAAATTAGGTTCTTCTAACTTTATATCGAAAATGTGAATTTAATATATTTTTAACGTACCTAGCATGATCAAAGTTTCCCACCATTATAAACAATCATATCATTGAATATTCCTTTACTGATTTCCATTATTATTTTTAAAAATATTTTTTTCAATAATATTTTGAAAGTTTTTATAATTTAATGATGTGATTTGAAAATGAAAAGGATATTTCCTTAATAAATATTCCATTGAACATTTAAATGCATTTTTCATCTGTGATAACAACAATTTATATTAGTTAGTATTTACTAGGGATTCTAATAAATGATATCATCCTTTTTATTTATAATCATGTTTTATTAATATAATGTTGAGATTATTATAAATCTTGTTTATCTTCCACATGTTATACTATGGTGAAATGTTCAAATATTTGTGAATCCCATTTCCATTCTGTGTGTTATGATATATGATAATGATTAAAAGACTTATTGAAAAATGAATTATTTATGATTATGTGAGTGGTGGGACTACAATTATATAACCTTCAAATTAATTAGGTAAATATGGATATCTCATGAGATAATATTATCTAGAATGGAGAGGGATCCTAGTTCAGTAAGGGGCTCTATCCACTATAAAAGTCTTAGGAGTGAACCTTGGATAAAAAAATAATGGAATGATGAGTTATACCAATATACTATGATGTTCGTAGTAGTGATACTCAAATACAGAAATTTATTTCAATACATATCAGTTTCCATAAACATTTGTCTCAACTTTAGGGTATGTTCTCGTGGATCATGATGATAATTAATGACTCCCCACATTTTTTTACTTATGTATTTTAGAAGGAAAAATAATTGTTGTATGATTTATATTTAATTATATTAGACTAATTTTGGGTTGTTATTGAATGTTATGATCATGTTATCACACCCATATTCTTATCATAGGCTCATGTTTGATCATTGATTGATATCTCTTATGTTTACCATTACTAAGAATCAGAGCTCACCATTTCTTATGTTTAATTTTCCCATGTTAAAAAGAAAGGTTTTAAGTAGGGTATGTATAGGTATAGTAAAATATATGGAATATATATGTTTGAGATGTTGAAGATATTTCTCAAAATAAGATGCTTGTGTATATATTCTATAATGATACTATTACTTTATGTTTCAATCATGGAATCAATTTTTTTTATTTTATATTCATCTAATAAGTTTTATTAATTATGTATTGAAATATTGTGTTTATATTGTGTGAAACACTATTTTTATCCAAAATATTATTTAAATTTTATGATGTATTCATCATCTAAGAATATATAGTATTGCCCTTTTTTGTTAAAAATTTATTCGGGCTTGGTAGATCGCCATGATTTAATAAAACGTAATTTGAAAGAGTAAGTTAGTTAAATAACAATAATAATAAATATTTATTTTCAAGGTGTGTAAAAAATAATTTGTATTATATTTATTGAAAAATAATGAAGTGATATATTTTTATTAAATATATTTTCATTATTAATGCTTCAAAAAATATCAAGGAAGATAAGAAGACTGACATTAAACATCTGATTCGAAATGAAATAAAGGATATTTATTCAATATTAGTTGATCCACATGTCATGTGAAGAACAATTATATTACTATTAATACATGAAAATTACTATGAATTAATAAATTGGATAATGGGATTTTATGATAATAGAAAACCCAACACATTCCATAATATATTTCTAATTATTTATAGTTCATAGGAGATATTTGTTTTGAATAATCGATTGACAGATTCTCTCTCAATCTCTGTAGATAATTATAGACATCTAGATTGTGATCTCTAATCCTCCTATGTCAAGACATCAGTATAAAACCAAGAAATAGTTTTCCTTGGAGAGAATTTTATGGCCATTAACCAAAAAGGAAACACGAGATCATTATATACTGTGCAAACACTCTATGATTATAAAGTCGAATTTAGATATTATGGTAAACATGTGGATCATTTCTAGAAGGTTGATTCACATGTATATTACAATGTAATGATGGTACAATGAGATTGAGTAAAATATATCATCAATGAATAATGAATTAAAAATTTAGGTAATACTAAATATTCTAATTAATTAATTATAAATAATATGTGATGATCCAACACTTCTAGTTCTGAAGTGCCTAGAAATTACTCGTTTATATATATTCCATTAGTCATGATGTTTTCATTTTTTAAGTATTGAATTGTTTGATGATTATGATATAAATAAATGTTTTCCATTCCCAATATGTGATTTGCCTATTCGCAGAAACAATAAGTTGTATCTGAGTTGTCACATGGATAATTTATAATTACTTATTAAATAATTATAGAGCCGTTTTAATTTTAAATATATTATAATTGGTATATACTCATTCTTGGAATTAAAAAAATGTTTTCTATTCCCTTTCATTTTTCTCCCTCATAGGACCAATTGACAGTTTAAATCAAAATGATGAAACATATAAATATACCTTATAGGGAGGCCAAGAATTATAGTGCCATAACACAAGACTAAACACGAGGAACTAAACTTCACACTATATAACCATGTATCTAGTGTGTATATCACACGGTTATCATACCAATTTGATTATATGGTATTTTATCTAATTAAATAATATGTACAAAAATATGGACTCTAAGGATTGTAGTTTTAAGAAAAACATATTGTATAACATACAGATATGATGTGTAATATTTATTTTAATTTTATAGTGAACATGGGGGGTCCATTCCTGTCTGGAATATACTACAAGACATGAGGACTAAAATACCATAAATATTCAAGGAATCAAATCATATAGGTTGATTACACACCATGTACCTCATACACATCTATGAAAGGTAAAAAGAACAGTCTCAAGGTGTATATCATTGAAATGGGATTACACTTAATTTTAGAAAAAAAATGAATTAATTGATAGTAAAATTCCAAAAAAAAATCTGTGATATGTGGATGATCATGATTTTAAAAACAAATTGAGTATGTGATTAGTTTCCTTTTAATTTATTATTATTAAATAAAAATGATGGATTTTTTATCATCCATCCTCTTTATTATATATAAGACTAAACTCCCATGGTTTATTTCATATAACCCCCACCCACCGAACCCACATATTCAATCCATTAGATCCAATCATATATGTGTGTGTAAAATCTTATGTAATACTAGAGATCCTAGGAATTTGGAGGCAGTGTGAGTCCCAAAGTCGACGAGAAACCCACTGAGGTGATACATAGAAGACAATAAGGAATTCCATAAACAAATAGAGATGCAGTTCAGGTTGTTTTCACCTAGGTTTTTACTTTATTATATAAACCTCTATATCATCTAACCATTATATAATCTCATGATCATTCCACTTATGTATATTTATTTATGTTAGTTTCATGGTTAATTATTTATGTGAATGATATGTGATCACTTATTAAATGGATAACATATCATGCAATATGGAATAAAATAATAACCTATTATGCCTATATTTTTTCAAATATGGTTCATCACTTATATGAAATCTACTTAATAATAAAAAAGTATCATGATCAAGTGAAACTGTGATTTTACTCATAAGGATAAAATCCCTCAACTAAAATATTAGTCAGTCATTTATTTCCACTACTTACATTAGAATAGAACCCATATTCCATAGTTCTTCAACAACCCATGTTTATGTATTTTCAATTTTTGGGGAAATTTTAGCTTAATGTTTGGGGTTATCATAACGTGGTTCACATGAAGGTTTTACTGTTCAAGAAAGACATATTGTAACTATAATATAAGTGTTGAGAAATTATTTATACATGAATTCAAGATTATGTAGTCTAATTGAAAGGTCAATGAAATATGATTTATTGTATTTTTATGGTTATACCTTCATAAACACATCAAATAATCTAGCAAGACGAATTCTATGTTTTGAGAAAGGGGAATGTGGGTTCTTCCATGTAAAATATCTACAAATTGAAATATTCTAAAAATAATGGTGAAGACTATTGGATTTCCAAAAAATAGTGGGAGATTAATAATATTAAATAAAATTTAATGTAATTAATATATCATCGTAACCAAGGATGTACTAATAATATTTTCTTCAATTTTTTAGAAAATAAAAACAATATGAAATTGACCATATCTTTATGATCCATACTAGATAATGAAAACATTTTCAGTAGCCACATTTTTTTGAAATTGTATCAATTTTCACACATTATATTATTCCATGAATGGAAATTATATGTCTTGGAAACCCAACATCCATCATCACATATGAAATATTCAAGTGATAATGAAATATCCTTATTCCAAAATCATGAGGATCATGTAATGGATTCCCAATGTTTCTTGTCGTGCACTATGTACGGTGTGATTCTTAAAAAATAAGAGGATTTTATTCTATATAACATTATATCTCAAGTTAAATATCCTAACTATTAAAAAGTTAGACAAGAGAGATTTGAGATCTCTAACTCACTATTAATTTGTTGGCTTAGAGATTCAATGATAGCTGGGACTTCTATAGAAAAGATGTTTGGCAACACAGAACACTTAGACACATTGGGGTTTAAGATACCAAATGGCTTTTGAATAGATCTTATTACGTATTCTCTAACTAAAATATTTACCAGTTTCTTTATTAATAATAATTTAATAAATAAAAATAATTGTTTTTCAAAAAAAATTACTCAAATTATTAGGTTCATAAAGATATTGTGTTAAAACAAGGACATATATTATGGTGAGTAAGAAAATGAAGAACAATGAAAAGTGACCAAATACTCATTATATCAAAAATTATCTAGAACACTATCTATCCAAGAATAATAAGTTCCAGTTTAAATAAAATGACAGGAACATGGTGAGTTTTTCATGTGGGAAACAAGGCTAGTGGGATAGGAACTACACCTAACCGGATAATCACAGGAAAGCTTCTTGTGTTTTTGATATTAAGTGTAATCATTAAATATATAAAATTTCATTATTAGATATTTCATGTGGTGATCAAAAACACACATACATATATATAGTTATAATAACCATGTATATTTAAAATGGTTCCTCGAGGTATGGTGGACCTATAGGATTCCAATGGTCTGTGGATGGTAGGGCTATCCATTGGAAACTACCACATTATGTGTCACGAACCGAATTGATCACCCCCAAAAATAGCACCAAACCCGGCCCGTGACAAGGCCCGTAGGGCGTTCCCGATCCCCATGGGCTGGCACAAGTTCCCGGGTATCATAAAATGAAAATTGGGAACGATTTACCCGAGTTTATGAACATAAAACAACAAAATAATCCAATGAAACAATTCGGGATTTTTCAAACCAAACAATGTTTTTCAGAAAATCAGAACTGAATTACATAGTCTAAAACAACTCAACAAGACTATAAAAAGGGAACAAAACAAAAAAAAATAAACATCCCAAGAACCTCAACATGGAAAGAGGCATTTCCCTCAAGCCATCTCCACAACACCGCATCATGAATGACCGGTGAAAACCCGAACTATTGGCACAAATGTTATACCCAAACCTACGACAACAAACATAACCAAGTCTACTTACACCCATGGGTGTAAGTAGGGTGTGAGCCAATTCCCATTAGGATACCACCACTAAGATATTCCATGTGATAAGAATTCAAAGACGAAAATCATGCAAGTTTTCAAAAACATGCAATTTCTAGTTACAATTTCTAAAATATGCAACTTAAAAAAACAGTTTTCAAGTGGGATAATTTAATGAATGAACACTTTTAAAATAAATTCAAAATCTACTGAATTTTCCAGCCAAATATACCATATGATGACGGTAAGTATAAAGGATCTAATGAGCACAAGAAATAGGAAATAACCCCTAGGCACTCGCTAGCTGTGGGTCCCAGGTACCTCGTATCTCGGTGAGAGTAACCACAAAAATTATTCGTTCTCGTGCACGAGCCACTAGTAGGGAACATACCCATAACCTAGTGGTTCCCAATAATCATCATCATAGTTTAGTTAGAGTTGTAAGAGTAAATCCTGCTAAGTGAAACTGAGGTCAAACCCCACGGATTCCCTAGCATACTAGTACACGTCCACCCACCCAGATACCCGGGTTTTCCCTTTGTGCTCAAACAAGTTCAACAAGCCAAGAAATATAATTTTCACATGAAAATATCACTTACACATCACACATTATCCAAACAGCCCCATGCACATCATACAAGTCACAAATTTAACTTTTTCATTCAAATTCATTTTGAAATCAAACTCACACCAAAATAGCCCACAACACTTTTTTCATAACTTTCACAAACCAACACATCCTTTAACAATTTTATGAAGCCCCTAAAAATATGATAAACAACACATAACAGAACAATTCACATTTAAAATGGTTCATTTGAAAGTATAAACAATCCAAAATAGTTTTCCAATATGGTTTCACCTCTTATATAAATCATTAAACCACTCAAAACTTTCATAAAACAATTCTAAATAGTGTACCAAAGCTTTTCAAATAAAACCCATTTCAAAACCATATTTCAAGGACAAAATCACATCAATACAAATTAAAAACCGAATTTGGAGACCCAAAAATATTTATTAAACAACTCCCATGTGTTATACAAACACCTCAAACAGTAGTACAAAAGATCCACATGAAACACACACGTTTTCAAAATCACTTTCAAGAAGTACAATAAATTTTTACACCTTAAACCCTTAAAAACATCTTTAAGACCTAGTGGCACAGAAATAGCTACAAAAGCATAATTTTCATCCCAAACAAGATTTATTAAACAAAATTCATATGTTATAAAACAATCCCAAACAATACCCAAAGGGTTTCTCATGAAAACACCCAATTTTAAGCTAAAATGAAAATATAAAAACAAATTCTTTACCAAATCCAACATAAACATTTCACGCACCACACACAACATATTAGGAACATGAATAATAAGTAATTCAATCAAACTAACTCATCTAGAAATGTTTACACATGGAATCGCCTACCTTTTGTGACGAAACCCTCAAAACATGGTGCGAAACATCAACCGCACCACCACCGCACCTCAAGGAATATAAATCCATCCCTATACAACAATATTTGACCAAAAAGACACCAAATCAAACACTAGTTTCGAACCTCAATTTCGGGACATGATGAACTTATTGAAAGGGTGAAAAAACCCTAAGGAAGGGGAAGAAATCAAGGAACGAAACACTTACTTGAACCATCTTGAATCAAACCAAATACACCAAATTTTGAATCTCCAAGCAACCAAACCTGATATGGAGGCTCTAATGGTGACGATAAGGTAATTTGGGAACTGAAATGGGGGAAAAAGAGCAGAAATTGAAAGAGTTATGAAAGAAATGATTTACCTCTTCAAATCTGGACGATTTGAGAAATCCAGAGAAGTTTCGCCCATATTCGGGACACAAATGAGCTCAAAATCGGCTAAATAAATATTGGGTGTGATCCTTAGATTTTTGGCTTCGAGTGAGAGGTGGAATCAATGAATAATAGTAAATATGGAATGAGATATTAAAATATTAAAAATAAAATATAATGCAGAAAATGGGATTTCGGGCTGGCCCAAAACCTTAATAAAAAACCCAAATACCTCACGATTATGGATATTTATGAGGCCCAAAGGTATATTGTGATTTTAATATATCAGGGTATGAAAATTGGGAAGTGTAATGGGTATAAAATAGTAAAAATTGAAAGATTTATAGAAGAAACAAAATTTGTTTTTAAATTTGAAATTGGGCTAACGGTTTGGCCCAAATTTTCAAAACCCACCATTTTCGCCAAAATGAGTGGTAAACACCAAAAACAAATTAGGAAAGGAAATTAAATGAAAAATGAATTTAAAAAAAATCATGGGTATGAAAATTATCCCCACCATAAAACTTTACTCCCTCGGAAAGCCACATCAAGGAAAAAGCAAAAAACCAAACCCAACCGAAAGGTAGAAATGGACTCCTTTGCTAAACTTCGCCCCCAAAGGCCAAAACACCTCCAGTGGTCAATTAAGGAAGGAATACTTCACAACCAAAACAAACACCACTTTTATGAAACAATCAAGTACATTAAGGCTTTATCCCAAATGAAAACTCCTCGAACAGAAACTGAACAATACTCAATCAATTTACCCAAATAAACAACAACATCAAACAAGGTTACACTTACCCTAATACAACTAAACCATTGGGCACTATCAAATATCAATGTTTACCCAAGGAAAATTTCGGTATTTAGATATCTCCGAATGATATTACCTACTTCCCAGACACGTCCAAGGAAATATATAAATTAATCGTATGAAGAGACACAAATGGGCTCCCCACCATAAGAGACAACTTAAATTTTTTTCCCGAGACAAAATCAAGACACTAATAGGAGAGTCCCAAACAGAATCCCTAGTACAAGGGGTATACATCCATTAGAAATTTACAAAATAATATGCATGATACCCATGGTGGGTCTTCCCACCACAATGACAAACCATCTTAACTGACCAGCATGGGCCGACATGAAAAGACTCCGAAATTAAGGAGTTGGGATGGTCGCACGTTTAGTCTGCACAGTTTAGAAAATTGGTCAATACTATGTGGATCCTTATAACTGCATGGTTATTTTTTTGTTCATTTTTAGAACTAACAATGTGAAAACCGTGTCCTCAACTTGCCTAGCCAAATTTCCAACCATTCTCCAAAGACTCAATGGAAACCAAAGGGGGAGGGAATAACATTGTGTGATGACATGGGTACAAGACCCTCCACCTATTTCCACAGAACGGGAAAAATAGAAGAAATATGATGACACAATAGGTTTAAACTCTTCCTATCTTTCATACTGAGGATAAGACTTTTTACAAGGGTTTAAATGACACGAGGGTTTCCCCTTACTATGTGCCAACTTCTCTCCGGGACGTATGGATGGAGCTCGAAATATTGAAGCTTCTTCAGCCTCACAGTTAGGCTGTGGAAACCCCTATATGGAACACATTCTTTCGATGCCACAGACAACTACACCACATACCCTGATGGGTTCATCAAGGCATAACACACTCCATAACTCACTTTACCAAAACGAGACATTTCACTGAAACAAGGGATCAAAAGATGCACACACATCTCACCTTGTTTCTTTGGGTGAGAAACAGCATAAGGGTAGGACACGTATAAACACCTTCCTCTAACATAGAGGATTTGTTGTTTTTTCCAAGGGAGACATACTCCCAAAATAACAGAGAACCTATGAGGATTGTGTGACCTTCACCTTTACAGTCAAAAGAGCACAAAACATCACAATGCGTCACCAAACATAACCCTTGCGATTAATATAAACTATACATGGAACAGGACCATATTCCAAGTCCCTAAACAACAGAAAAGTCCAAAAAGTGGACACAATATCCTATCATGACCAAAATCTCAAAATTGGTGGTTTAATAATAACTTTTTCTTCAAAGAAACTATAAAGAACCCAGGGGCCCTCTTAGACACCATCATGACAATCATCCACACTAACAACCATAGAACAATTCCACCTTCTATGAATCATGAAACTTAAGAAACTAAGGTCTCTTTCAACCTTCCACAAGCACTATCCCACTACAAGAGGATCAACAAATCATCGAAATGAATGGTTGTATACTCAATCAAAAATGATCAATAAAATATTCCTTATATGGATCAACTAGAGGATTTTCCAATGGTGAAACAATACGGGTTGCACTTCAGTTGTGCATTAACCCTTAATGGGGGCGTACCTTATACAATGAGAGAACCCAAGGACCCAACCAAGCTATTCCATTGGTCAAAACATGCCACATACCAGATCCAAAAACATTAATGGAACCACCATAAAGGTGTCCAGAAACATATCTCATAGGAGACTACTAACCAGTCCTTCTACCCAGCTTACCGACCAAACACAAACCCAAAATACAGTTCGAACAGGAGGGGTTCTTGGACTCAAAACATCCAACAACATCAACAATATCCAAAAACACACAATATAAACCATCCCAAAAAATTCATCAAGACATCATGATTTTATTTAAAACCAATTCTTTGAAAACAAATTGTTTAGCAGTAAACGTATCCACCAGTGGTACCCCATGGGCCTCACACATGCATGTTTTTGTGCCTCACCGGGCACCCTCCTCATATCGGTCCAGGCACTCATCTAGTCATGCCATCAACCATCCATCATCCCATATAACCCCATGCATGTGGTCACTCACGGAAATACCAAAGGTTAAAACAAAGATTCTTTCCACTTTTCAAAACCCAAACGGTCAAACAATACTTCTTTTTTCTCAAGACCGCTAACCATGGAATAAAAAAACAATCATTCAAATGAATAATCACTTTCAATTCATATACATCAATTTCAAAACATCTCATCCCATTAAAACACCCTTTGATTGTTTAGAAAACTCTATTGGAAACACTTTTTCAAAACCAAATTCAATATAGTTCCTTCTTTCAAAAGATGTGTAAGAACACCATTTTCCATTTCAGAATAATTCTAAAAATTCAGTTCCACCATTTCAAAAATCAAACCATTCCCTCATTATTTGAAAATCATCTCACAAAAACTTTTTGATTCTTAAAACCAAGTCACCTTAAAACCAAAATTCCAAGATTTCAAAACTAAAGCACAAAACAATGAGAGAGGAAACTAGTTTCAGTGGGTGACTAGGAAATATTTTTGGAAGCCATATTCCAATCACTTCACCATCAGAAAAAGTGTTCTAGGGAATATCCCTAGCTCCACATGGATTTTCATACCCTGCGAGATCACTGAGACCATTAACCCAACTCTCTTTTCATTTCCCCTAATCATCTTCAGACTAAGAAAACCAAAAGAAATAGATAAATCCCAACTTCCCATGGAAACTTTAATCCCGTCATGAAGTGTGGTGATCAGCCACACTACTCATAACCGAAATTCCACGTCCCGAAAAACATAAATCCAGACTATCCTTACTGTTTCCCGAATAACAGGACCCAAAGAGAGAGAACCTCCTCTGATACCATTTTGTGATGAACTGAATTGATTGCCCCCAAAAATAGCACCAAACCTGGCCCATGACAAGGCCTGAAGGGCGTTCCCGATCCTCACGGGCTAGCACAAGTGCTCGGGTATCATAAAATGAAAATTGGGAATGATTTACCCGAGTTTATAAACATAAAACAACAAAAGAATCCAATGAAACAAATCTGGATTATTCAATCCAAACAATGTTTTACAGAAAATCAGAACTGAATTACATCGTCTAAAACAACTCAAAAAGACTATAACAAAGGAACAAAAAAAATGAACATCCCAAGAACCTCAACATGGAAAGAGGCATTTCCCTCAATCCATCTCCACAACATCGCATCATGAATAACCGGTGAAAACCCGATCTGTTGGCATAAATGGTATACCCAAACCTATGACAACAAAAATAACCAAGTCTACTTACACCCATGGGTGTAAGTAGGGTGTGAGACAATGCCCAGTAGGATACCACCACTAAGAGATTCCCTGTGATAAGCATTCAAATACAAAAATCATGCAAGTTTTCAAAAACATGCAATTTCTAGCTAAAATTTCTAAAAGATGCAACTAAAAAAACAGTTTTCAAGGGGGCTAATTTAAAGAATCAACACTTTTAAAATAAATTCAAAATCTACTGAATTTTACAGCCAAATATACCGTATGCTGACGGTAAGTATAAAGGATCTAATGAGCACAAGCAATAGGAAATAACCCCTCGGCACTAGCTAGCTGTGGGTCCCAGGTACCTCGTATCTCGGTGATAGTAACCACAAAAATTATTCGTTCTCGTGCACGAGCCACTAGTAGGGAACATACCCATAACCTAGTGGTCCCCAATCATCATCATCATAGTTTAGTTAGAGTTGTAAGCGTAAATCCTGCTAAGTGAAACTGAGGCCAAACCCCATGGATTCACTAGCATACTAGTACACATCCACCCACCTAGATACCCGGGTTTTCCCTTTGTGCTCAAACAAGTTCAACTAGCCAAGAAATATACTTTTCAAATGAAAATATCACTTACACATCACACATTATCCAAGCAGCCCCATGCACATCATACAAGTACCAAATTTAACTTTTCATCAAATTCATTTTGAAATCAAACTCACACCAAAATAGCCCACAACACTTTTTTCATAACTTTCACAATCCAACACATCCTTTAACAATTTTATGAAGCCCCTAAAAATATGATAAACAACACATAACAGAACTATTAACATTTAAAATGGTTTATTTGAAAGTATAAACAATCCAAAAAAGTTTTCCAATATGGTTTCACCTCTTACATAAATCATTAAACCACTCAAAACATTAATAAAACAATTCTAAATAGTGTACCAAAGCTTTTCAAATAAAACCCATTTCAAAACCATATTTCACGGAACAAATCACATCAATACAAATTAAAAACCGAATTGGGAGACCCAAAAAGATTTATTAAACAACTCCCATGTGTTCTAAAAACATCTCAAACAATAGTACAAAAGATCCACATGAAACGCACACGTTTTCAAAATCACTTTCAAGAAGTGCAATAAATTTTTACACCTTAAACCCTTAAAAACCTCTTTAAGACCTAGTGACACCCCAATACCCTACAAAAGCATAATTTTCATCCCAAACAAGATTTATTAAACAAAATTCATATGTTATAAAATAATCCCAAACAATACCCAAAGGGTTTCACATGAAAGCACCCAATTTTAAGCTAAAATGAAACTATAAAAACAAATGCTTTACCAAATCCAACATAAATAGTTAACTCAACACACAAAACATATTAAGAACATGAATAATAAGTAATTCAAGCAAACTAACTCATCTAGAAATGTTTACACATGGAATCACCTACCTTTTATGACGAAACCCTGAAAACATGGTGTGAAACATCAACCGCACCACCGCCGCACCGCAAGGAATATAAATCCATCCCTAGACAACAATATTTGACCAAAAAGACACCAAATCGAACCCTAGTTTCGAACCTCAATTTCTGGACATGATGAACTTATTGAAAGGGTGAAAAAACCCTACGGAAGGGGAAGAAATCAAGGAACGAAACACTTACTTGAAACATCTTGAATCAAACGAACCAAATACACCAAATTTGAATCTCCAAGCAACCAAACCTGATATGGAGGCTCTAATGGTGATGATAAGGTAATTTGGGGACTGAAATGGGGGAAAAAAGGCAGAAATTGAAGGAGTTATGAAAGAAATGATTTACCTCTTCAAATATGGACGATTTGAGAAATCCAAAGAGTTTTCTCCCATATTCAGGAAACAAATGAGCTCCAAAGTGGAGAAATAAATATTGGGGGTGATCCTTAGGTTTTTTTCTTCGAGTGAGAGGTGGAATCAGCAAATAATAGTAAATATTGAATGAGATATTAAAATATTAAAAATAAAACTTAATGTATAAAATGGGCTTTCGGGCTGGCCCAAAACCTTAATAAAAAACCCAAATCCCTCACAATTATGGATTTTTATGAGGCCCAAAGGGATATGGTGATTTTAATATATCAGGGTATGAAAATTGGGAAGTAGAATGGGTATAAAATAGTAAAAATTGAAAGAGTTATAGAAGATACAAAATTTGTTTTTAAATCTGAAATTGGGCTCATGGTTTGGCCCAAATTTTCAAAACACACAATTTTCACCAAAATGAGTGGTAAACCCCCAAAACAAATTAGGAATGGAAATTAAATTAAAAATGAATTTAAAAAAAATCATGGGTGTGACATTATGTTTCTAACAAGAATTATTTTTAATGAAACTTTAATATGTTCCTAGTGTTACTAAAAATATCATCTATGTGACTTATTTATATAGGGATAGATTTATTTTCAGTAATAGAAATAGTATTTATTAATTTTATAAAGATAATGTATGTTACGTTATCAAACAATTGAATAATTTTATTTATGTATTAAATTATGAAAAATAGATATTGGAAATTTTTAAAGAATAAAATTCAAATGAATCATTTCACACATAGTTGTGGAATCACCATCTTGCTCATGTACATGACAATAATTTGATGAAGCTCTATCAAGATAATTACTTATAATGTTTTCATCCTAAAACACTTGAGATATGTCATACGTATTCATTCAATTTGACCAAACCACCATTTGGTGGTCAAGGTGAAAAGATCAAAATGAATATAGAATTGGAACATACTAATGTCTATAGACCTTTTCATGTAGAAGCTATAGATTTATTCTCATATATTATGATTTTTTTCATTAACTTTTGTTTTTAATTTTATGTATACCTGATGAGCTATAAGTTTTAATCCATTGTGAATTTTAAATATTTCATGAATAATGTTTAGAATTATCACGGTAATAAAATAAAGTTACATTGAATAGATCATGGTGCTAAATATCTGAACCAATATTTTGTAGACATTATAAGGGAATATGGTAATTTATATAAACTCACTCAACCTTATACACTATAGTTTAATGGTCTTAGTGAATGTAATAAGCATACCATACTATACAGGTAAGGTTGATGATGAGTCATACAATCCTTTAATTATCCTTTTGGAAATATTAACTACACAAATCAGTAAAAATAATAGACCAAGTACTAACTACGGTAGTAAACGATATCCAATTGGAGTAATATAATGGAATTTTTTTTCTTCACTTATTTTTTGATAGGGTGCAAAGTGTACGTTATATATGGCTCATGAAAAAAACTATCACCTTAAGAAACAAAGTGTATCTCTATATGTTAACCTATGGAAATGAGGATATACTACCTATATGATATATCTAATAAAAATGATAATGATTCTAGGAAATATGTATTCCCTAAGAGGGAAAACATACTGAAGAAGGATAGTTGGATTAAGAGAGAATTTCAGAAAGCTGATGATTATGACATACCCAAGTCTGTATAAGAACATACCTCAGAGGTGGTTGTGGAAGATATAGTTCATGAATAATAAGTATTGTGTTATATTACATTAGAGGTTATATAAAAATAAAGGTATGGTTTTCTAGTCACTAAATATGTTGACTTGATATTTTTTGAAAATAATGACCCTTTATCGTACGTGGTGGAATTAGTGATCTCAGAAGCTATGAAACGAAAATAATCATTGAATTATAAGATTAATTCCATATACCAAAAATACACATGGGTTTCGGTCGATCCACTAGATAATGTAAATATCTTTTTCTGGAAATGTGTATTCAAGAGAAATATCAATGTTGAAGGTCTTAGTAATACCTATAAACCCCGAATATTGGTTAAAGATTTTAGGCAACATCAGTGCATAGACAATGATGAAAACATTTATCCAGTTTCTATAGTTAAATCCATCGAATAAATTCTTTCTGAATATGCCTTCCCTAACTATGAGATTGGGTATATTTATATAGAAAGGTCATTCCACAATGGTAACCTTTCGGAAGATGTGTATAAGTCACAAAAAGAAGTGTTTTTTTTACTCTAGGAAATTCTAAATAGGTATTCATGTGATGGATATCCATTTATTTATTAAACCAAGAACCCATGTCATGGAACATTTATTTCGATGAATATATAACTGAATTTTGATTCAATAAGAATGAACGTGAGACCGCAATTTACAATATTTTTACTAGTATTATAACAATTTTATTATTATTGTATGTTTAGAGCCTATTACCAATAGGAAACGAGATAACATAATTACAAGAAGTTAAGGAATAGTTGAGCAAGTGCTTCTCTATGAAGGGCTTAGGTGAAATAGCCTGCATACCAGAGACCAATATCATGTGTGATAGATCAACGTGGATACATAGACTATGTAAATGTATACACATTGACCATATATAAAATTGGATTCGTATAAAAAAATACAAGATGGTATTGGTTCTAGTGTCACATGGTATACATATTTAAAAGAAAATGTGTTATGAAACACAACTAAAAAGATTGAGGAGTAGGATCTCATATGCCTCTAGGATGTGATCAATCATATATGACCTGTTCTGTATGAGGCTTGATGATTATAATGATTTAATAATGGTAGGAAGATATCATGAAAATCCAGAATAATAGAATTTGGCTTCTATTAAAACTCTCTTTAAGTATCGACGGAGTAATAAAAATATATTCAAATTATATGGATGAGAGGAAGTGGTAATCAATAGGGAATATAAATATTCCAACTTCTAGAGAAATTTAAATGATCCAAAGTCAAAATAAAGATGTATATTTAGTATAAATGGGGGATAAGTGAGAATTAAGAGTTGAAATATAAGAGTTTCTGCTAATTCTACAGTAGAGTTCAAGTATATTGTGGATGTTAATGGAGCCAAAAACGAGGTTTTGATCAACAACTTGGTCCATGAGATTTTTTTGGGTAGAAAGAAGTTATAATACCATCAAATATTACTATAATAACATAAAAATGGTTTTTATTTCCAAATATCCTAGGTAAAATCATAAGAAACTATTTTATACATGATATTTTTCATCAATTGAGGGAATTCAATCAACTTGGTAAAGTTATACTGAACAGAGTATTTATAGAGTAATATGGAATTTACCACTTTACAAATGGTCTATATCAGCATATGTATGTGTATCATGTGGGAGGTAGTGGAATTAAGGTTGTTAATAATTTTCTCTGATGTAAGTGAGAGACTATTAGAGTTGTTTCCCTAGAAATAAGTTTTATTTATATCATGATTACATGTTTATATTTTCTTGAATTTTAATTTATTTTATTATCACATCATTATTTTTCCTCTACATGACATAGTATGTGATAATTTCTTAATAATATTGGTCATAGTAAAAGGTTATATTTGTTCTGTTATATGATAATAACCTAGAGGTTCTACGATAGTATTCTTGAATATGATTTTTTAATTTGGATGATTTCATATAATGTGACAAAAATAATAAAATCTATGACAGTTGGAGACTAACAAGACTTTGAGAACATCTCATATAGGGTGCACTTGTGGTAATTTATAGATAATTATATTATGATAATGAGACTTACTAGTTGGAAATCCAAATTTACACATGTCATAGGATATTTCGATATACAAAAATTTGTATTAATAATTAAACATTAATTTTAACATTAATGAATATCATAAGTCAAATACATTGATGTTTTGGAAAAATGTTGATGATGTAATATCATTATGATGTACGACATGTTATGTATGTCATGACTGATATGAAATTAATGGTTAATTTGTGACTGTTTTTATTCCTTATTTACATAAATAAAATTGATATCTTAGGCCATGCTATGGGAATGAAATTACCATTATAAAACCAGGGACATGGTGTAATATTTTAACATTCATTTTTGAAAATTCAATTAAATAGACAACTATTACATAAGTTGATGACATCGGTATGAAACTTGCATGATTATAAATATCATGAAATATGGATTATATTACAAAGTGGGTGTTCAAAGGGGGTGTATTTCATTTTGAAATTAACTTATAAATCTTTGGGTACCTTAGTGTGTTTCATGTTTCTATCATTAGAATTTATGTTATTTTTTTGAATATTAATAAGAAAGGGAAACATAGGGTCACAAAATATGTGTATCCAAATACTTGGATAAACATAATGATAAATATAGCATGTAAGAATAATAATAATTATTTTTTAGTTTTTATTTAGGTATAGTTGATATTTATGATTTATTCCCAAGTTATTCATAAAAATAAGTGAGTTATATAAAATAAATATTTATTTTCATGGTTTGGAAAACATAATATTTATTATATTTTTCGATGAATAATGAAGTGATATTTATTTATTTAATAAATAGTAATTATTTCTTTTTTAGTAAATGTTGAGGAATATATGTAGAGTGATTCTAATATTTGATTATAAATATTGTAATTGACCGTTATTTATTCTTAGTTGACGAATATTTTGTCTGAATAAAAATTATAATATTATTAAAAACTTGTGGATCACTAATAATTATGTATTTGGTAAGAGGGGTTATATGAAAATAGGCAACATTAATCATTCATTAATATATATCTAGTTATATCTCTATCTTGAGATAGATTATTTGTACACAATGGATAGATAGAGACTCTCTAAAACCCTTGATGGTGTTTTAGAGATAGATCGTGTGATATATCCTCATCCTATCTTAATCAACTGAGTGGAAAAAAATAAGTATCCATCATCAAATAGAATTTTGCATTGATCAAATACACACGATGAAAATGATCAACATAAATCATGCTAGCAATAAATGATTCTACAATGATGTTTAGAGATTGTGGTTCATGTCTGGATCACTTATAGATGGCTTCTATAATATAATCAAATAAAAAAACAATAGTATGGTGAGATTGAGTCAACTAGAAAATCAATGATGAAGGAATTTCAATTTAAGTTAATTTTATTTCTGATTTGAAATTAATTATAAATTATATGTTATTATCCTCATCCCCTAGTTTATTTTATCTGGTCAATTAATATTAAAATTATATTCAATTTTCATGATATTTTCATTATGTTCATCCCATATTATTCAATTATTATGGTATAAAACAGAGTTTTTCATGCCTAATAGGTTCTTCCTCAATGCCTTGATCTAATAACATCATCCTAATGTTCCATAAATAGTGACATGAACTGGAAAAAAGGAACCTAGGCCAACCCTAATGAATCAATGTCATCCATATTATCCTCTTTGAAATATCTTGAAATGAATAACCCTAATGCTCATTTAGTATAAGATGAACAAAAATTGTCATTAAATCACAAGGACCACTACCCCCCCCCCCACTCTGACAAACTTCATGTAAACAAGGAGAAATACATATTTGACGCATCACCTATAATATGGTTTTCCTATATATAGGACGTATAATATCTTCCAAGGACTCCCACGACAAAAAAAATGGAGTATATATGTATGTAACCATCTAGTGAATCAATTATAAAGCATTTTAAATAACACATTCCTCATCTCGTTCACACTCAAAAGAACCATCCCTACTCATAACTATTCTTAAGTAGTATATAAATATGAATCCATTTGAAACAACCCCTCATGATATCAGATGCCACTATCATAATAATAAGGAAAATACAAGGATCAAGAAGGTTTCAAGAATTAAATAAAACTCATTTCCGTAAAGTTTTAGAACATTAGTTTTTTGAAAACAAAAGTTTTTGAATTCCAATCCCAACAACACAATTTAAAACGAATAACAATAGAATTTGGAACTAAATTTTATTAATAGTTCATTGAAACCCAAATGATAACTCAAGAATCTATTTAATCCATATTTGAGAACTTTTAAAACAACTACCAACATTCAACACATCAATAACAAGGGTTAACACACCACATATAAACAGAACAACCTATTTAAACAATTTCAAAAACATTAAACCCCCAATGAAATGTTGTTTAAAGATCTATTTTTTGACATAAAACGTTTAGAATCCTAAATTTTGTGTTTTATACATTCTTTAAAACCAAATACATCATTAAATATACATTTATAAATTTTCAAAAAATTGTATCGTAAAAACTAATTCCATGTCATGGGTTAAATCCAGTTTAAATCAATTTTATCCCTTCATGGGATACAAATTTATTTTTAGCTTTTCCGAAAATAATTTTCAAAACCAACAATAATCCATTGGAATATAATATAGGGAAACATCAAGGAAATAACTACATCAATTCAATAATAAAATTTCTAGATGTCGTTGTATATAATGGATAAGCATCAAAAAACTCAACGAATGACCTCTAGAACTCCCACATGATCAAATACTCATGATCAGGTCTATACCCAACCCTCAATTGAATCCACATGATTATTAGGGTTCATGGGATAGAGAAGAATCAAACAATAAGGAGAAATAAAAGAGGGAATGGGTTCCTAGGGATGTACCAAGAATATAACCACTTGAATCCAAGGTTGACAGAAATAAAAATGAAAGTGGAGGAATAGATAAAACTCCATTTGACACAGTTGTCCTATTCAAATGAGAAGGGAGAGAATAGTGGGGTTATAGGGTTAAATTGAATAGTGTAAAAATATAAATATAAATTTTACTTTATACCATAAGGCCACATGTTTTGGCGTCATGGTATACCAAACAATACACTAATCATATGTAGGACACTGCCTAGACCAAACCCACATTAATGAATCAAAATAGGGATTCTTCATTGATGAAAAAAACTATGCCAACTGTACTGAGTGGAACTATCAAAATGTTTATCCAAATCATAGGATTTTTACATGGTATACCAAATAATGAAAATGTCATAAACTCTTACCCTAAAATACCAAAGTCCCAAAATGGGTTTCTATTTGATCAATATTGTTTAGAACAAACCATGAACTACTAGTTTAGGAAAAACTATAAACATTCAAAATGAAATTCATGTACGATTAGACCAGGTCCACATTTGATTCATCAAATGGTTTAAAAATACTTGTTCCCTAACCTTGTCTAAAAAATAAATTATAGAAATTAATTGTATCAAGAAAAAACATAAAATATATAAAATAACCACAAATAATTGAAAATAGCATGAAATAAAATCCATAGTGACATGGTGGGTGTCACAACACTCCTCACCATGATGTTTTATTTCCCTCCCAGAGTTTCTTAGTACCATATAGAGAACAATAAAATATGAACACTAAATAGAAGAGTAAATATTAAAGAAAAAGTCCTCAATCAATATTATGAATACTAAAACAACATTGAACATCTTCAAGTAGGTGTATCTAATAAACAGCCAAAGAACATAACAAAGGGGGAGACCTCGAATAAAACTCCATAACATTTATAATATATCTATGATAGTAAAACCATCATGTCCCACTCAACCATAAACAAGGAGGAATCACTAAACAACTACGTTATCAAAATATTTGAGGGAATTTACCCAAATCAACTATCTAAATTAAACAAGAAAACATTATATCAAACCCACCAAGGGTAGGCACTAAATTATAAAATATTTAAAAACCCACAAAACCATATTACTAAGTCCTTGGAGTACAAAAACAAGGAACCCGAATAACAAAACAAATGTCATGGATCTCACCCTATGGTCGAAATGTGCCTATGTGGGTTCCTAAAACCAATATTATGGATTATAATCCCACATTTAATCCCATTATATACTCACCCAGAGGAACCCATGGTCAAACTAGAAAGAACACTAACCCACTTGCATTCATAAATAATCCCTAGGTTTTCCGAGTAAAAACCAATATGAAAAAACTACACAATGAGCTACACCATTAAAGGGAAACAATAAACTTCATAAACCAATGATATATGAAAATTACAATAAAGAAACACCACATATATGGGTATCAAAAATGATACCCAAGAAAAACGAGTAAAATATTTCATCAAAACATAAGTAATCTATGCTCATTGAGAATAAATACAAAATTTGACAAAACTAAAAATCTATAAGATACAAAAAACAACTGATAATATATCAATCAAAAACATCACTATTATTGATTAAATAAACAACCCAAAGAAGTTTTTACATAATAGTCTCTAATAAAACTAACCCTCACTGGTCTAACCATCAATACATGGTTCATAATTTATGCCACTTGGCCCAAATGATACATAGAAAACTCACTCAACCGACATGGAATTGATTAACTCTACAAAACACCACTAAGAGGAGAATAAAACACATTCCAACCCTTTTGTATCTTGAGAAGTGTTAAATCGAATAGATGATAAATATCTTATGGATAATCACCCTACTATTACAAGATAATATTCTTGGAGGATCATAATAAATCAATATGGTATATTAATCAACACTTTCAGGTATATAGAATCATTCTAAATGGATCAAAAATCAAACAAGGGAAAAACTCAATCACATGATTATCTAAAACAACTAAAAATATTTTTCAAAATGCATGGCCCTTGACAAGAGTCCATGGAACCCATTTTGAAAACCATGTCTCCATTGATATCAAGCATAATATTCATTTAAAAGGAAAAATGAAAACTATTTCACAACTTCAACTCTGAACCCTAAAATGACTTAGACAATTTTAAATGTTTCAGAAGATTATGGGAAATTTACATCAATATGTTTTGAAACCAAAATAATGTTCCCAAATTTAAAATAAAAATAACCAAATATAATTAAAATCAATTTTTAAATCATTTACCCTTTTTTAAAAACGCATTCCTATATTTAAAATCCAAAAACTGATAACGAAATGTTTTTAAAATCACAAAATTCCTTTAGAATATGAAAATCTCATTTCCAAATCCAACATGTGTGAAAAACAACACCCGTTTGAAATTTTACGAATTATTTTATGTCATTTAAATCCAAATATATTTTTATATTTTATAATAAAACCATCAATTTAAAAAGCATTTCCTGAAACCCAATGTAATTATCTAAATAATCCATAGGGTATTTACTTGAATCTAAGAAAAATTCTCATTAAATCTAGTTTTTATACACATAAAATACATTTCACAATACATATGAAACACATAAATAAATTCATAATAAAATCATCAACAAATATTCTGTCAAATGATGTCACTATATCAAAAGAGACACCATGAAAATTTATAATTTTATCTAAATAACTAGGTAGTCCATGTGTAATATGATCTAAAGAGAAAAATCAAGAATGATTTAGAACCATATTTGATTTCTCCACAAGTATTATGACCATATTCTAATTGTGAGTTGGTCCCTATAATATCTCTAGCATCTAGTGTTTGGATTTTTTATGGTTTATATATACCTATAACCAAATCTCACACATTGACTTCCATTTTTTATCCATTCTAAAGTTCAGACCAAGTAAACCTAATCCATTCCACTGATCATCGAAGTACTACTAATATTTGTATAAAACTGTAATTCAATAACACCAAAAAATGAAATTGTAGAATAAATAATTCTCCACTACCCATTGAACATTGAAGATTAGGGTGATAATGATATTGTGGAACTCTCCATACCCCTACCTATCGACTCTCTACATCGTTATATTCACAATAATAACATCCCATATAAAAAGAGAATGATTATAGAACCTAGATCCAACAAAGAAGATTTGTTCTAAAGCAACATTTTGATAGACCGACATAGGGTTTCATCTAACACTACACCTGGACCACCCCACAACAAGGCCCAAAGGGAATTCCCAATCCTTATGTTCTAGAAACAAGTACCTCAATATTATAGAAAATACCTTTAGTATGATTTCACCCTTATACAGAAATATAAATAAGAAGAATAAGAAAAGTAACAAACCATACAACATGATATAAGATAAAATCCAAAAAAATAAAATAGATACATATATGAATCAATTATATAAGAAGATATAAATAAATATAAATAATATCATTAAATATTATAAAATGGATAATATAAAGCTCATTACCATATTTGAAGACCCAATCCACTCTAACAATCCACTATGGGACCCATAGTAAATATCTAAATGAAATATATACATCGAGAAAACCAATAAGAAGGAATCAAACAATAATTTACTTGGACTAGTAAAATATAGGTGTGAGTTAAGAAACCTTATATGTCTCTAGCTACCAAATTTATATAGTCACATTCATTTTATTTACTAAATATTCTAGTTTTAAATATGGTAGAAAAACATACACATTCATAAGTCTTCACATGATGATGAAAGAACACATTAAATATCCATCTGTTTTTTGTTTTCAGTAAATGGAGTAATTCACCTAGAATAAATGTTTCCATAGATAAAGAAGTTTTTTTAAAAATCATCATTTTTTGTCTATTTATGAACAAAACTTTTTAAATACACTCTAAAATTAAATAAGTTGTTTGAAATTTCAATATCGTATCCAAAACATCATTAAAAATAAATTTTCTTGTAAAATTTGGGAAATTGGCAAAAATTATTATTTTAAAATCCAAAAACCATAGTTTTAAAAACAAAACATCTTTTAATTATCTATAAAAAAATCCAAAATATCTAGGTAAAATATGTTCTCACATTTAAAAAACAATCCTTTAAAATTATAAAAAAATAATTTGAAACCACACTAAGAATATAATTTTTTTCATTATTCAGAAAATTATCAAAACCATTTTCAAATAAATTGAAATGAAAATGATAAATTTATTATATAGGATGGAATAATAATAGGAACCAATATCTCATAGTCACATAGAAGGGAGAAAAAACCATAAGTTTGTCTGTGTTAATAAATATTAAAAGAAGTCGGTGATCAAATTAATGTAAAAGGGTAATTCTACTAATATTGATCCAAAATGGGATCCAAGAATCCTGGGAATCATCCTAATGATATAGAAATAAAAAACAAAACATGAGAGAAGGAACCTACCCCATTACTATTAATACCATATTGTACCTGGTAGTCTCTTCGATCTGTCTAAAAATAAACACCCCTAGAACTCATTCACTATCATGAGAAAAAAATGTCTCTTCCACCCAAGGATCACAAACCCATCCACTCTGACCATATCAGAGTATCAATATAGAATAACTTATTGATTCATTATATACAGTAGAATTTTTCCTTATAAAAGTCATCTAATATATTCCCAAGACTCTCATGATATAAAAAATGGAGGTGAACCCAAAAAAACCATCACATTTATCAAACATAATGCATTTTGAATAATTCATTCCTCACATGTTACACCCACAAAATAAATATCCCCACTCACCACTATCTATGATAAGTAAATAAAGCATAATAAATATAAAATATCCCCACATTGGCTTATAATCCAATATAGGTTCAACTAGAATAAAATGGGGCTCAAGAGGGTCTCAAAACATTAATGAAACATATTTTCATAAATTAAAAAATATTCCTTTTTTCTAAAAATTCTCAGAATGAAAATCTCATCCACAGTATTTAAAACTCATCCATTTTGACTATTAGGACTAAATTTTATTATAACGTATTTGAAACTAAAATTGGAATTCACAATTCAATTTTAACTACATTTGAAGACATTCAAAACCACCACTGAGTTTTAAAACAACCTAAAATTGAGACAATAAACCCATTTAAGTTCAAAAAACCCATGTAAAATATTTGAAAAACATTATAATCTATTAAAATGTACAATTTAGATCAATTAAGAAAAATAACACATTAAAAGTTTTTCCCCATAATCTTTAAAATGAAATGCATAATTTAAAATCGATTTAGGGATTTTCAAAAAAAAACATGGCATGGAATACAATTCCATGTGAGGGGATAAAAAAATTTAAACAAATTATTGACCATTAGGGACCATAAATATAGTTGTACCTTAAATAATGAAACATTTTTAAACCAATAAGAATCAATTGGAATCTAATATAAAGTGACGTCAAATAAAAACCCACCTTGGTTCGAAATAGAAAATGGCTCTATTTATTAGCTACAATGGTGAACATTCCATCATTCTATGTAAATCCCTGTACAACACTAAAATGAAAATAAACCTTTTTATTAGTTTTAACAATAACCAAAACATATTATGACATGATTTTTATGGTTTATGGGAAGGAGATAAGTAAAGGGAAAGTAGATAAATTGATGGAAGTAAGGGGTTTTGAGAGAATTACCAAGATGAAAAAATATTTAATCCAAGGTATAAATCCCTAAATATAGAATGAGGGTAAGAGGGGATCCTCCCTTAGAGGAACCTAGTTCATTTGAATGAGTGGGAGGAGAATAAAGGTACTGGAGAAAAAAAATCTAGTTGGGGAAATCTAGAAACTGATCTTCTAATGATATTGGCAAGGTATTAAAGAAATACCACATAGTTTTCCTAATCATTCACTAAATTCAAGTATGACACTACCTTGAACAAACCCATTCTCATAACTATGCCTAGAGATTTTGGGAACATGGAAAATCCGATGGTATCCATGGGAAATGAAACTAAAAAATTTCATAACTGACTCTCATGGTTGTTACATCCTTTACCAAACCATGAAAAAAAATTTGTTCTCTTACCCTTACATACCATGAGTCCCACATGTTTTTTTCCTATGATCCTTATAGTTAAATGGAAATTTACACTACCTTTTCATGAATATCGATATGAGTTTAAAATGAACTATATGTGAGGGTACCCAAGGGACATGTATGTCTTCTCTCACAGATTACCCTATGTTGTATTCCCAAACCATGGCCCTGAATAAAATTTCAAAATAGTCCATGTTTTGGGATGATTCATATAGAAAACATAAAATAAACCAAAATAACATAACATAAAATTAAATAAACTCAACATTGACATTATGGGTGTCAGAGTTCATAATGAATGTTAATAAAATAATTATTTTTCGTTGAATAATTAATCTTTACTAAATAAAACATTAACATCGTTTATCATTAATTTAAGGATTTTGGTCTTTGATTTTTAATATTATTATTCCACCTTCCCAGTATTCTTCAATGAAACCATGTGAAAACATTATCATGTGAAATCTAGTATTCTAAAAACCACCATTTTCTAAAATATTTTTTTACATTTCTTGTCACATAAATTTTAATGTGGTTTTCTGATTCTACAATTGAAGATATCCATAGAAACATAGGTTTTGGAACTGAAGTGGTATATTAAAAATTTTTAAATTTAGTTAAATTAAATATCAAATTGAAACATATTGAATGATGATATATGGCCAAAAATCCTCTCAATGAGGTGCGATGGAAGTCCTATGCAAATAGGATATGGGTAGCATGGGTATAATGGTTGGCAGTGCCGTGAATAGTAGGATTCATGGAGCCCCATGTGATACAAATTCAAAAACATTTACTACACAATGTCCAATATTTTGGGATACACATGAATCATTATGTGAGTTATAGAACTAAGATTTTTTGTTTGATAAATACCTCACATAATGTGAATGTCGGTTAAAATTCATGTTTCATAGGGTTGGCTACCTCAATGTGTACTCTATATACATTCCATGTTGACATGATGGGCCAACATTTCATGTTCTATGTGACACACCACGGATTATGGTAAATTTGTCTCAATATTTACGTGCTCTACAACATCAATATCCAGAAATAACAACACAATATGTATCCAATTGATATTCCATGTCCAATATGTTAGTAAACTAGGTGTGTTACTAGATTACACATATTTTTAGCCAATATAGTTTTAAAAACCATATATATTATGTACATTTTTCCTTGATACATGATATGAATTTGGGTGTGATAATACTTAACAAATGTAACCCCAAGAGTTCTATAATTCATAATCCCTACTTGTAAATTTCATATATAAGGTTGTTTTTTGTATACTCCAAATCATTCCTATAAAGTGATAATTTTGGTCGTATGAGTACTAGATTCTAAGTGTTTTCTCTATAAAATGATTTTGTATAGAAACCACTATCATCTAGGGTTTATAGTTTGGCTCCTTGAGAAGATTTAGTATCATAGATGCATATAGATGATGATGTATTTTGTTGCAAAGATACAACGGAAGCATGGGGTAGGAACCCACTTGCTACTATACCATATCTATAAAATCCTTGAACCTACACTCCCAGATTCAGTATAAAAACATGTTGTTAATTTTTTATAGAAGATGATTGAAAAATAAATCATAAATTGTACATTCTACTACCTTTTCTGGTATATTTTTTGGAGGATTGGACAAACCATACATTAAATCATAGTTTACAAAAATAATTACAAAATATTACTTGAATTCATCTACACTAGAACCTTAACTATCCTTTTAAGTTATAATTGATAATGTGAAAAACATTTCAAAACTTTTTAGGAGAAACAAATATCTGTAAAGTGTATAAAAATAATGAAAGAAACCATTAACCCATAAATACAAATGATTATATGAAATCATTTAAAAAAAACACTGAATCCTCACCTATAAAGTATCATATAAAAACCTATGAAAAACATGAAATTTCAATGAGACATAGAAAAACATAAATAAACCATATATTTAACTCTGGGAATTAATTTCGTAATATTTTTTCTCTCTCAATTACCTTATGATTTGTAACCCTCATGGGTACCTTACATTGTAACCCTCACATATACTATATATGGTAACCATTGTATTTAAACTTAGAGTAACCATATTGCTGACTTCAAAATTAAAAATACCCAATTAACTGGAGGGATATATAGGTCACACCCTTCATCATAAGAAATTACCAGGAACTAGATCAAAATCATAAAACAAGAATACTTCCATCAAAAAATTCATTCTTTTGAATTTTCTAAAAAAATTAATTTAAAAGAGGATTTTTAAAGAAAATTCCATTAAAAATATCATATCAATAAATAAAAATATCATTCAAATGAATGAAATATGTATATTGAATATCAATACAAATAATAGAACATAATATAATCAATATTCACTTCGCAATTAATCTTATAGGAACAAAATCAATGAAGTAAAATGTTAACCCAATGAATGGAAATTGGTTTAAAATTTACCATAAAATATCATACCATTAAATAGAGAATCGTTGAAATGAATGGAATTTGTATATTCATTGTAAATTCACATAATAAAAAATAATATAATCAAGAGTAACTTCACAAAAAATCATAGAAATACAAAATCAATGTAGTAAATGATTAACCTAAATAATGGAAATTAGGTTAAAAATTCCCTTACATTGGGTTAGTCTTACAAACAACGTATTCAAAACTCATATATAATGGTATCAAGAGTGTTATTTGTATATTAAAAACTATAAAATTGTTCATAATACCATTCATGATCTTATTAAAATATTTCCCACCCATTAATTGACAATATTTAGTTATTTCAATTGTTTTGATGCGTTCTTTTCATGGCTTCCATCGTCAGTTCTTTATGGAATTTTCTTCTCAAATGGAAATAACACTCAAGAAGTGAAAAAATAAATATGTGAGGCCATTTTAATCAATTATTGGTGAATTTAATCTTTCCATGATTGTGGTATTATGAAATGATAAATCATCACCACGAATGTGGTGAATTGACACACCATAGATGTCGATTTTATTTTTAAGAATAGAAGAGAAAAATGAGAGATTCAAAGACTAATATACCATTTAAGATGAAAAAGTTATGTTATATTTATTATATAGGAGTAACCATGAAACGTTGGAAATGATGAATTAAATGGTAGAAGAGAGGAAGAATTTAAAAGAGGAGAAGAAGGAAATTTACCTCTTAAATATTCTCCTTGAGAACCTCTTTAAAGCACTTGGAAGTGGTCTTTCGGTGAGGCCATGAGCCCTAAAATGTGAAAAGGAATGAGGCTAAGGGAATATTTCCAAATATATCCATGAAATAAGGCTTATGGTCATGAATATTTATGATGTCATGAGCCTCCTTTTATAATTGATATGAGGGGTAATTTATGAATTTCATAAAATATTATATTATATTAAGTCCAATACAGGGATAAAGAATTTAAAAATGGATAAAAATAATATAACATAAAATTTTAGAAAAAATATTCTTTTTTCATCTTCCACAATTTTTTGATTTTTTAATAGTTTAATTAAATATTCTATTTATGAAAAATTATTTTGTCAAATTAAAAATTATTCACAACATTTTACTATAAATATAAATAAGGAATAGTTTTAGAATAATTTTTTTATATCATAAAAACATCATATTAATATATGAAATTCATTAATTATATTGAAAATATAAAATTATATTTATTTTATTAATTTTAATATCATTGATTTGATTTATTTATTAATTAATTAATTACAGCATCATTATTGTGGAAACCATTAGGGTAGTTATTTATTCCCTAAAACAAAACAATAAGAGTAGATGAATATAATGACCCGAAGCTTATCGTACATGGACATTAAATTACTTTTGAGGAATACTTAGTACATTACAAAAACACACACACAAGGACCGTAATAGTTTAGTGTCTTTGGAAACTCGGAATATAATCTTCTAATCGTGGTGAAAGATCTTCAACATCTACCATAAAGATCTCCCTTTTTTTTCTTACCTAAAACCTTTCTTTATATCCTGGGGAAAAGAAAACATAAAATTGTGAGCTCAAATGCTCAGTAAGGGTAAACAAAAGAAATATCAATCACATCATATTCATAAGAACATAACATTTTTGAAATCTTAACCTGCAAAAGAGAGCATAATTTCATAACATGGGATAAATCATAGTAGTGAAATGAAATCCCAATAATCATAACGTAAAACATGAAACATTGTGTCATACACACATAATCATAGGGAATCATTTCTTGTTAGTCAGGACTCATTGCCAAGACTATCTTAGTGGACAAAGTCCCTTTCTGAACCGAGTCACCCTCGTTTCAGTCCTGTTTCACTGAACCGGTATAGCCTACCATTCCAGCCATGTCTATCTCATGAGATATAAAATCTTTACCCAATGAATTTGAGGTAGATATAGGTCCCACCCATCTCATAATGATACCATTCTTATGTGTGCCACAAAATCTTAAATCATACATCATTGCATAACCCATGTAATAAAAATGGGAATCTTAAACATCGTGACATCATAAAAAAATTCATATAAGATAAAGGAATTCATAAAAATATTTCCATCACAACATAATCAAATCCATGTAATAATAGAGATAGAAATAGAACCCTCTATTGTCGTTGATGGAAAATAATTTTGATAAAACTCTTGAACTCCATTCTTGAGGAAAATATCTTTCTACTTCAAAAACATTTATCCTTTCATAACATGCCATAAAATTTTAAACAAAAAAGAAGTTGATTAAAAATAAACTTGAAAACTTGTAAAGGAAGCTTCTTGGGAATAATGTTTTAAAAATCCATTCATGCCGTATAAGTTAAAAAAAACATTCTTCGTACTTTTTTTGGAAAAGTCAAAAAAGTACCTCGTACGAAAAGATGACAAAAGATTCCTTTCATATTATTTACTAAAAACTCACCGAAGGGTAAAATTGGATTTAAAATATTGTAAGTGGATGGAAACAATATTACATATTGAGGTAACATGTATGTGGATGATAAAATACACCCCAGTAAATGCCAAAGTAAAAACAATCTCGGATAAAAATGAGATTGTGAAATTTTCCCTTACCTTAGGTCCGATTTGCTTCGTAAGTGTCCGAACCTCCTGTATAATGATTTAAATAATGTCATTGACTTATTATAGAATCATATTCATTGTTATTATGTCATATATGGTACACTTATGACTTTATATTACCCGTTCTTTTGTAAATTCATGTTAAAGTAGCGTTTTGGGTAAAATCATCTCATTTGTCGTTCTTGTTTCAACTTGTAATTATTCATATGATTACTTAGATAATGATTACTTAATTCCAGAATATAAAACATTATTTATATATAATATATATTCAGAATATATATATATATAATAGATCAGTAAATGGAATGAAATACATCGTTCATGGAGACGGTAGACCGTTCGTACGCATGAACGCTGTTTTCGTTTCCTTATTGAGTTGAATGGAATTAAGTAGATGACATACATATATATACACATAAATCCAGTATCTTTATAATGGAATATATTTCATTATTATTGCTTATATATACTTTATAATCATTCTTAAATGGTTAACATGGAGAATGAATCTCATCGCGTCGTGGAGAAGGTAGTCCGTACGTACGCACGAGCGATGATATCATTTCCATAATTATTGAATTTAATTGGAGTGGATGATACAATATATCAGAATCATTATTATGTTATAATAACTATGTATAGTTATTCTTTACACCATAATACCCATCCATGTAAGGTGTTGGTGTAAAAACAGATTACACCACGGCATGGAGACGGTATTCCGTACGTACGCACGCACGGTGATTTCGGTTTCCGTAGGATGGATAGACGGTGAAATAGGGTTTTTTCATACTTATAATAACATATAAGTATATGAGTGATACTGATGTTATTAATTAATAATGAAACAACCTTAGAAGAAGAAGTGGAAGAAGAAATAAAGGTGAAAGAATTGGTAACGGAAATTACCTCTTCTTTGAAGCGCCTCATTGAGACCTCCTCTTAGGGTACCAAAATTGGTCTTTGAGGAAGACCATAACCTCTAGGATGTTTCTAGGGAAGTGTAGAAGATAATTTTGAAGGGTTTGGCCGAGCTTGAAGGCTCAAAGTTGTGTGAGGAAGAGAGGGAGGAGGTGCCCTTTTATAAGGGAGGAGAGGGGCACCTTTGGAATAACTAAAAATATTATTTTATTATAAAGTCATGTTAGGTTTTAAATAGCTCCAAATTGATTTAGTTCGAGGATAAGGTGGGGATGGGTCGAAATACTCTCATCCAATAGAATTTAGACAAGTTTAGGTTCCTATTTTAACCTTATCATTTAGATTTAACATTAAGTTAAATAATTTTACTTTTACCATGTCTTCTTGTGTTCTTACACTATAAGGTTAATAAACTTACTATAAGATGCCAAAAGAACCCCAAATTGTTTATTATTAATATATATAACCTTCTCTAAGTCATTTGGCCGAACCTTAGAATTTTAGGAATAACATAACAATTAATAATATAATATTTGTTTTAAAAACTATTTTATGTCAATTTTGACACTATTTAGTAATTGATTTTTGTGAAACTCATAACAGAATGATAAGTTCTAGAAAAGTTAATTAAATAAATACTAACATGTAATATTAACCTAGAAAATTAGTGGAATTCATAAAAAGTCTCAAATTATATTTATTTGAGAATTTATAACATCAATTATGTCAATATTTCATTAATAAGATAATTACTGCATCATCGTTGTGTCATAAATAAATTAAATTATTTAATGTCTAAAAATTACAAATAAAATACCATTATGTAGGAAATATATTTATCTTTCTAATTAATATTTATAGTAGAATTTATCTTATGTATAACCCTATATTAAAAATGTTTTATTAAATAAACTTTGATTTTAACTCTTTTAACTCTTCTTTGAATTAAATTATAATAAATGTCCTAATCTAATCCAAGTGGGCCTAAATGGTCATATTTTATTCCTATTCTTGTTTTTGGTCGAATTACACTTATCCAATAGAATTTGGACATGTGTTAGGGTAATAATAATATCATTTTTACCCTCAATTACCCTATTTACTTTTAACCGTGGTAAATAAAAGTAAAAAGTTACTATTCACCAAAAATTATTTTCATCTCATTGAACCACATTTTACATACTGACATCCACCGTGTCTCTCGGATTTTTGAAATTCCACTCACAGAAGCGGTAAAATTAAGTTTTATGATCAATTCAGTTTTTTTAACTACCACTTAGTGGTTCCACTATTCATCAAAAATTGAAAGTTTTTAGAAAAATACCAAAAATTATACCTAAGCTATATTTGATATTATGAACTCAAAATTGATTTCTATTTTACCAAATTTAAAACATATTAGTTGCATTAATTAATTTAAAAATTAATTCCCGTCGTCAAAACAAAAGGCGTGTTTTTAAGAGATAATAACTATCAAAAGATTGACACTTGTTTATAACTGGTTTAAATGTGAAATTACATCCAATGACCAACATTGTATTAAATTGTAAAAATATATTCTAAATATAATTTAAAACCACTCAAATTAATAATTTATCACTATTAATTATTTCGATTGAAAAAGTTGTTCTTAATTAAAATTTAGTAATTTTCAATATTCATCAAAATATGAAAGTTATCCAAAAATCACCAAAATTTCACCATAAGATAATTTCGATATTCCTAATCCAAAAATGAAGTCCATTTTGAAAAATAGAAGTTACAAAATTTCAAAAATTGGTTATTACTATTCATAACGTCTAGTTTTAATAATATTTTAATTGCATATCGTTGTTTAGCGAAACTTGGTGTTGCGTACAACACACGCTATCGTGGAAGGTCGCGATTGCGTGTAATTCAAGCCAGGTCAGTGATGTGTGTTGTGAAATCTCCTTTTGGTGTAGCGTATAACACAAGACATTAATGAAATTAAAAAGAATATTTTTCATAAAATCTCAGGGTGTTACATTCTACCCCCCTTAAAATGAATTTCGTCCTCGAAATTCGTCGGGGTTATAAATGGTTTACTACTCGAAAGTGTCTTTAATAGAAACCCACATCGTAAAAAGGAATACCAAAACCAATCTTTAAAAACAAAAGTATGAAACGTAACGGTTACCCAAATAAACTAATCACTGGGTTTCCACATAGGTGAAAATATGGATATGGAAGAAAAATCTAACCATCATGTTCTGATGGAGAGTGGTAGAGAACATGGCTATGGAAAAGCCAACAATCACAAATCCATAAATTTGTGACGATCTAAGGTACCATCTGATTAATCAGATATAAGATCACTAGGACAAAAATTTTGGTTTTCAAGATCGTTTCCATAAAGTTGAAGAATTTGAATTAGAATAAATACTTACTTTATTTTGGTACAATCTCACTATTGTTCGTGCCTTGAACAGTTTACACTTCATATCTTAAATAAATGAAGTTGAATTTGTTATTCGTGAAGTGTTAGCAGATCATGTGATAGAATGACGGGTCATTCCATCTGTCTCAAACAAAAATTTAGCGAAAGTTATTAAATATACATAAGTCATTCTACAGTGAGATTAATCATATATAGTTCCTAAAATGGACTTATGCTTCATATATCATACTGCTTAATATAATAAAACTAGTTTCTACTAAACAGGGACTTCCTGTAGGCCAGTGGTAGGCGATAAAGGCCAGTCGCACTTCAGTTGTGGGTTCGATTCCCACATCCTTGTCCTACGCGATGGGCTATCGCCCGTCCTGTAGGTTGTCCTTTTTCTAAAACTATATTACTATAACATCCCATCAATAATATTGAAAAAAAACTTTTATCCTTAAACAATACTAACTTATGTCCAACATAATCCATTACAATCTTTAGGCTTATCCATAATACTTCAGTCCACTCTCATAATATAGTGAAAACGATTACCAGAGATTTAGTACCATCCTTGATCCTCATACATCATAATATATGTCTTGTTGGTCAAATTCCAAACATTCAAAGGCCTTAATAATGTATTCTCTTGAATACCCATTGAACCATAGTGAAAAATTGAATGCAGTTAAAAGTTAACACTTTTCACATACCAAAATCCTCAAAATTCTATATACTCAAACCATGATATCACTTATTCCTTATAACAATCATGAGCTCATGAATACTGCTAAACATTTCGTTTTCTCGTTTTCCCTTTATTATGAACATATCATCTTATTTCCAAAAATATCTCAATCACTTTGAATACCACATTAGACCAATACATAAATATTCCAATACTCCATGATACAACCTTATTTTGGAATCCCATTACATAAACACTTAATCATTCCACCACATCTTTGTCATATTCAACATCGCCAATAGTGATTGCATGTGACTTCCCTTTGTCCTTTTCCATAAGTGGTTGCTCATGCCGATCATCACTAACCCTTGGATTAGGGAATTTATTAGCATAATGCCCTATTTCCTTGCACTTGAAGCATTGAAGTGTTGGTGGTGCGTTCTCTGCAGTGTTTGCTTTATTCACATCATTAGAAACCCTTTTTCCATTACTTCGACACTCAGCTGCTCGATGACCTTCTTTTCCACACTTAAAACATTTCCTAGTCCCTTTAAGACAATCTCCACCATGCTTCTTTCCACACTTTGTGCATAAGGAAACATTCATCTTCTTTTCACCATTATTCTGAGATTTCTCCTTGAACTCCATCTTTCATTTCTTGTCAAAACCATGAGATGGATATGTAACACCAACTTCCATTTCTACCTTGATAGCACAACACACAATTTCTTCATAGCAATTGAAGTCTCTTATAGCTAATGCCCTTCAAAGACTTGGTTTTAAGCCACTGAAAAATCGATCAACTTTACTTTCAGGTTGGATGATAATGCCAGATGCATACCTTTAAAGTCTTGTAAAATTCACTTCGTATATACCAACAGATTCATCATCCTTCTGCTTCAGCTCAAGAAACTCCTTTACCATCTTTGTTTGAAGAATACGAGTGATGTACTTACTGAAAAACAAGTTCTTGAACTCGTCCCATTCCATGGACTCAATTTCATCTCTTGGCCTCGTATTCTTGATAAGATTCCACCATTGATCAGCTTCACCTTCCAAATGATATACTGCTAAGATGACTTTATCATGTTCAGAACATTGAAGAACTGAAAATATCTTTTCAGTGGTACTGATCCATTGTTCAGAAACAAGTGGATCGGAAGTCCCACTGAAAGAAGGTGGACGTTGCCTCATGAAGGACTCAATAGAATATTGTTCCCTTCTCTGCTCATTTGGAAGCCCAGAATGATTCATAGCTTGTGTAAGTATATCAATAAGATTTTTCACTCCATCTCCCATAACATTTGTTTGTTCAGGAGGGCATTCATTGCATTGTCCATTGCATTGATCAACACGGTTCCTTCGGGTTCCAGCCATCGTCTAAACCCCAAAAAGAATAGCGTGAGAGGAAAAAATCATAATAAAGGGGGAGTAACTTCAATATCTAACTTCTTAGGTTAAATTCTATGATCATTACCGTAGTTATAGGACTGTATCCTATACGTATACTTATCCTTAGGGACATCCCTAGATATCCCTTATAAATATCTCTAAGGATCTCACTAAAGTTCTCGCATCCTAGTTTCCAAAGGTTGACTAAACCTTTCCTCTGATACCAACTATAATGACCCGAAGCTTATCGTACATGGACATTACATTACTTTTGTGGAATACTTAGTACATTACAAAAACACACACACAAGGACCGTAATAGTTTAGTGTATTTGGAAACTCGGAATATAATCTTCTAATCGTGGTGAAAGATCTTCAACATCTCCCATAAAGATCTCCCTTTTTTTCTTACCTAAAACCTTTCTTTATATCCTGGGGAAAAGAAAACATAAAAGGGTGAGCTCAAATGCTCAGTAAGGGTAAACAAAAGAAATATCAATCACATCATATTCATAAGAACATAACATTTTGGAAATCTTAACCTGCAAAAGAGAGCATAATTTCATAACATGGGATAAATCATAGTAGTGAAATGAAATCCCAATAATCATAACATAAAACATGAAACATTGTGGCATACACACATAATCATAGAGAATCATTTCTTGTTAGTCAAGACTCATTGTCAAGACTATCTTAGTGGACAAAGTCCCTTTCTGAACCGAGTCACCCTCGTTTCAGTCCTGTTTCACTGAACCGGTATAACCTACCATTCCAGCCATGTCTATCTCATGAGATATAAAATATTTACCCAATGCATTGGAGGGAGATATAGGTCCCACCCATCTCATAATGATAGCATTCTTATGTGTGCCACAAAATCTTAAATCATACATCATTGCATAACCCATGTAATAAAAATGGGAATCTTAAACATCGTGACATCATAAAACAATTCATATAAGATAAAGGAATTCATAAAAATATTTCCATCACAACATAATCAAATCCATGTAATAATAGGGATAGAAACAGAACCCTGTATTGTCTTTGATGGAAAATAATTTTGATAAAACTCTTGAACTCCATTCTTGAGGAAAATATCTTTCAACTTCAAAAACATTTATCCTTTCATAACATGCCATACAATTTTAAACAAAAAGAAGTTGATTAAAAATAAACTTGAAAACATGTAAAGGAATCTTCTTGGAAATAATGTTTTAAAAATCCATTCGTGTCGTATAAGTTAAGAAAAACATTCTTCGTACTTTTGTCGGAAAAGTCAAAAAAGTACCTCGTACGAAAAAATGACAAAAGATTCCTTTCATATAATTTACTAAAAACTCACCTAAGGGTAAAATTGGATTTAAACTATTTTAAGTGGATGGAAACAATATTACATATTGAGGTAACATGGATTTGGATGATAAAATACACCCCAGTAAATGCCAAAGTAAAAACAATCTCGGATAAAAATGAGATTGTGATATTTTCCCTTACCTTAGGTCCGATTTGCTTCGTAAGTGTCCAAAACTCCTGTATAATGATTTAAATAATGTCATTGACTTATTACAGAATCATATTAATTGTTATTTTGTCATGTATGGTACACTTATGACTTTATATTACCCGTTCTTTTGTAAATTAATGTTAAAGTAGCGTTTTGGGTAAAATCATCTCATTTGTCGTTCGTGTTTTAACTTGTAATTATTCATATGATTACTTAGATAATGATTAATTAATTCCAGAATATAAAACAAGATTTATATATAATATATATTCAGAATATATATATATATATATAATAGATCAGTAAATGGAAAGAAATACACCGTTCATGGAGACGGTAGACCGTTCGTACGCATGAACGCTGTTTTCGTTTCCTTATTGAGTTGAATGGAATTAAATAGATGACATACATATATATACACATAAATCCAGTAGCTTTATAATGTCATATATTTCATTATTATTTCTTATATATACTTTATAATCATTCTTAAATGGTTAACATGGAGAATGAATCTCATCGCGTCGTGGAGAAGGTAGTCCGTACGTACACACGAGCAATGATATCATTTCCATAATTATTGAATTGAATTGGAGTGGATGATACAATATATCAGAATCATTATTATGTTATAATAACTATGTATAGTTATTATTTACACCATAATACCCATCCATGTAAAGTGTTGGTGGAAAAACAGATTACACCACGGCGTGGAGACGGTATTCCGTATGTAGGCATGCGCGGTGATTTCGGTTTCCGTAGGATGGATAGATGGTGAAATAGGGTTGTTTCATACTTATAATAACATATCAGTATATGAGTGATACTGATGTTATTACTTCATAATGAAACAACCTTATAAGAAGAAGTGGAAGAAGAAATAAAGGTGAAATAATTGGTAACGGAAATTACCTCTTCTTTGAAGCGCCTCTTTGAGACCTCCTCTTAGGGTACCAAAATTGGTCTTTGAGGAAGACCAGAACCTCTAGGATGTTTCTAGGAAAGTGCAGAAGATAATTTGGAAGGTTTTGGCCGAGCTTGAAGGCTCCAAGTTGTGTGAGGAAGAGAGGGAGGAGGTGCCCTTTTATAAGGGAGGAGAGGGGCACCTTTGGAATAACTAAAAATATTATTTTATTATAAAGTCAAGTTCGGTTTTAAATAGATCCAAATTGATTTAGTTCGAGGATAAGGTGGGGATGGGTCAAAATACTCTCATCCAATAGAATTTAGACATGTTTAGGTTCCTGATTTAACCTTATCATTTAGATTTAACATTAAGTTAAATAATTTTACTTTTACCGTGTCTTCTTGTGTTCTTACACTATAAGGTTAATAAACTTACTATAAGAAGCCAAACGAACCCCAAATTGTTTATTATTAATATATATAACCTTATCTAAGTCATTTGGCCGAACCTTAGATTTGTAGGAATAACATAAAAATTAATAATATAATATTTGTTTTAAAAACTATTTTTTGTCAATTTTGACACTATTTAGTAATTGATTTTTGTGAAAATCCTAACAGAATGATAAGTTCGAACAAAGTTAATTAAATCAATACTAACATGTCAAAGTAACCTAGAAAATTAGTGGAATTCATAAAAAGTCTGAAATTATATTTATTTGAGAATTTATAACATCAATTATGTCAATATTTTATTAATAAGATAATTACTGCATCATCGTTGTGTCATAAATAAATTAAATTATTTAATGTCTAACAATTACAAATAAAATACAATTATGTAGGAAATCTTTTTATCTTTCTAATTAATATTTATAGTAGAATTTATCTTGTGTATAACCCTATATTAAAAATGTTTTATTAAATAAACATTGATTTTAACTCTTTTAACTCTTCTTTGAATTAAATAATAATAAATGTCCTAATCTAATCCAAGTGGGCCTAAATGGTCATATTTTATTCCTAAGCTTGTTTTTGGTCGAATTACACTTATCCAATAGAATTTGGACATGTGTTAGGGTAATAATAATATCATTTTTACCCTCAATTGTCCTATTTACTTTTAACTGTGGTAAATAAAAGTAAAAAGTTACTATTAACCAAAAATTATTTTCATCTCATTGAACCACATTTTACATACTGACATCAACCGTGTCTCTCGGATTTTTGAAATTCCACTCACAGAAGCGGTAAAATTAAGTTTTATGAACAATTCAGTTTTTTTAACTACCACTTAGTGGTTTCACTATTCATCAAAAATTGAATGTTTTTAGAAAAATACCAAAAATTAGGCCTAAGCTATATTTGATATTATGAACTCAAAATTGATTTCTATTTTACCAAATTTAAAACATATCAGTTGCATTAATTAATTTAAAAATTAATTCCCGTCGTCAAAACAAAAGGCGTGTTTTTAAGAGATAATAACTATCAAAAGATTGACACTTGTTTATAACTGGTTTAAATATGAAATTACATCCAATGACCAACATCGTATTAAATTGTAAAAATATATTCTAAATATACTTTAAAACCACTCAAATTAATAATTTATCACTATTAATTATTTCGATTGAAAAAGTTGTTTTTAATTAAAATTTAGTAATTTTCACTATTCATCAAAATATGAAAGTTATCCGAAAATCACCAATATTTCACCCTAAGCTAATTTCGATATTCCGAATCCAAAAATGAAGTCCATTTTGAAAAATAGAAATTACAAAATTTCAAAAATTGGTTATTACTATTCATAACGTCTAGTTTTAATAATATTTTAATAGCATATTGTTGTTTAGCGAAACTTGGTGTTGCGTACAACACACGCTATCGTGGAAGGTCGCGATTGCGTGTAATTCAAGCCAGGTCAGTGATGTGTGTTTTGAAAGCTCCTTTTGGTGTAGCGTATAACACAAGACATTAATGAAATTAAAAAGAATATTTTTCATAAAATCTCGGGGTGTTACAATGAAACATATAATTTTATTAGATTTCAAATGTATATTTTTTTTGAAAATCAATTCTAGAAAACCTTATATTAAAATATTATACAAATAAATTTATTTTGCGAACAACTTGATTTATATTTATATTAATTATTATATAGGGATTAAAGTGGTTAATGTGGGTCCAAAATGATCTAAATTAGAATCAAAAAATTATAATGGTATAAAATTTCATATTTAATAAGTTTTATCCAAAATTTGGGTCATTTAACATTTTTTATAATAAAAAACATTTTATATTTTTTTTATTCTTGCACTTGCACTACATTAGCGTTGCACCTGGATTATTGTTAATAATTTCATATTTAAAAATTAAAAATAAATTAAAATGATTAAAATATATTATTTAGGTTAAAAATAATCATTTAGATTCGTTTATTATGTATATTTAAATATATCCATGTCCATAAATCGTCATTAAATTTTCAAATTGACTTTTCATTGAATAAAATACTATAAATGGATTAATGCCATCCTTGTGGCTCCAGGTAGTCCTAAAAAAGACACATGGATTATTTTGGTTAAAACACACTCACCCAATGAAATTAGAATTTTTTTAGGGTAATTTTATACTGGTTATAATATTATTTTTACCCTTAATTACCTGATTTACCTATAACCATGGTAAAAGAAAAATTAATAAAGTTACTATTCATATTTTCCAAAAAATAAGTAAATCCAATTAGATCATAAATATAATACCAATTACATCTTCGTATTTCCGTTTTTCCAAATTTAAAAAATTGAGGTAACAAAAATTAATTAAAAATAAATCATGTTGATGGATCGAGAAAACGTGTTTTCAAAGTAAAAAATGTTTAATAGTTCATAAAGTTTTATGTCAAATTTGAATGTAAAATTGATACTAGTGACCTAAATTAGATTGAATGACAGAAAATTGATTTAATTATACTTTAAAAAAATTAAAAATATAATACAATTATATAAATAAATTAGGTAAAGAAGCATTTTTGAACTGATGTGCGATATTTTTCAACATTCATTAAAATTAATTTTTTTTCAGCAATTTTCATAAATACATTCTAAATTAAAAAAATCAAATTATTTTTATCAGATTAATATTCAATAATTTTAAATTTTATGTTTTAAATAAATAACTATATAAAAAATTGTTTTAATAACATTATTTATTTTAAGAATTACTTAACATAAAAATGTCACCATTTTATTCAATAATACTAACAAATATGAACTAAATTATTCTACAAATTCATTGTCTTTGACATTATCCCCTCCTTAAATGAATTTCTACTTGTCAATTCATTCATTGTAATTATAATTTTGAATTTATATATTGATCATTACGAGTTAAAATTTTTATATATGTACAGAATTAACTAAATGTTTAAAACTAAATTTTATTTCAAATTTTGATTCAAAAAGCGTCTAATATCTTAAATTTTTTAGGCTGTTCCAATGATACCAAATGTAAAATCCATTAACCTGTACTTCCAAATTCAGCACTAAAACATGTTGTGTATTGTTTTTCATAAAATATATTAGAAAAATACAAAATAAATTATAGAATAGATAACCTTATTCAGGTATAGGTTTTGGATAATTAGATATACTATATATTAAATTAGTGTCCAAAAAACAATACAAATTAATAATGAGATTCATCTGATCTAGCAGCGTAATTATCCTTTGAAATAATAAGAAATCCTATTAAAAACGTTTTAAAACTTGGTATGAGTGATAAGTCTCTCTAAGGGATATAAAAAATGATAAAAACTATTAGTACATAAATTATTAAAAGTATATCAAATCATTTCCACAAATACAGACTCCTCAACCATTGAGTGTGATATATATAATTTTGAAAAACATGATCTTTCCATAAATCATAGAAAAGAATAAATAATCTATAGAGGTATTTTAGGACATTACATACATAATATTGTAACCTGCGTGGCTACCATATGATTAGTAACCCTCACAGCTACCGTAAAATGTAACCCTCGTGACTACCATATCATGTTACCATCACTGTCACACATGATGTAACCATACGATCAACCTCCAACATAAAAATGGTCATTCATTTGGAGGGATATATAGGTCCCACACTTCATCATAAATAACTCTCAATTACTAGAACATAATCAAAAAATAACAATACATTCTTTATAAAAATCATTCTTTTGAATTTTGTAGAAATATAAATCTAAAAGAGGATTTTTAAAGAAAAGTACCTTAAAAATATCATATAAACAAATAGATAATCATTCAAATGAAATTAATATGTATATTCACTTTAATTTAACATTATAAAACATAATATAGTCAAGATTTACTTTATAGTTAATCATAGAAAAACAATATCAATTAAGAAAATGGTTAACCCAAAGAATGGAAATTCGGTTAAGAATCCATTACAAATATCATATCTTTGAAGAAATAATGATTCAAATAAAAATAATAGGTATACTCACTATAAATCCACATAATAAAACGTAATATAATCATGATTCAATTCAAAAATAATCCTAGAAAAATAAAATCAATGAAATAAAAGGTAAACTCAAATACTGGAATTGGGTTAAGAATTCACTTACCTCATGATCATCTTACATAAAACGTGTTGAAACTTCTCGTATAATTTTTTGAATATTTTTATTCATATATCAATGAACTATAATAATATTTATAATAACTTACATGGTCTTATTATTAAATGTTCCACCCATTTTTTAACAATATTTAGTTATTTCTATTGTTTCAGTGCTTCTTTTCATGGTTTCCATTGTCAGCTTGAATGGATTTATCTTATAAAATTTAAATAACACTCTAGAATATAGGACATATTTATATTATTCCATTTTAATTAGTTATCACTGAATTTAAACGTCCCATGATTTCAGTATTAGGAAAAGATGTCTCCTCGTCCATGAAGGCATTGAATTGACACACCATAGACAATCATTTCATTTTTAAGCACAAAAGAAAAAAATGAGAGATTAAAAGATGAATACAATATTTAACATAACAACATTTTAGTATATCTATGATACTAAAATGTTCACGAAACATTGGATTAGAGGAATACAATGGTAGAATAAATGGAGAATTTAAAATATGGGAAGAAGGGAAATTACATCAAGAAATGTTCTCCTTGAGAACCTCTTTAAGGCTCTTGGATGTGGTCTTTTTGTGAGACCAAGTGCAGTAGAGTGTGGAAATTAAGCTGGATAATTGAATTTTTTAGAATATCATCATGAAAGAAGTCTCATGGTGATGATGGTTTGTAATGGAATGAGCCACCTTTTATAATTGACGTGGGGTGTAATTTATGAATTACATAAAATATTAAATTAAATTAAGTCTGTTACAGGCCTAAAGAATTTATGAACGGCCAAAAATCATATGATATCAAATTTTTAAAAAACAAATATTCACTATTGGCCTTTTTCACTAATATTTTGATTTATTAATATTTTAATTAAATATTATAATCATAACTAATCATTTTTTCAAATTAAATAATATTCATAACATTTAAATTTTAAAATATCAAAACATGGTTTCAAATTTGAATAAATTTTTTTAATATATCTTATACATATCATATTAATATATTTAATTCATTAATTATCTTAAAACCATTATATAATATTTATTTTATTATTTTAATATCATTAATTTTATTTGTTCATTAATTAAATAATTATTGAATCATTATTGTGAAAGACATTAGGGTTGTTATTTATTCCCTAAAAATTGTAAATATAATTCCATGAATATTATAATTTTATTATATTTCCAAACACTATATTTTAGATTTTTTTTGAAAAACCTCATATTAAAATATTATACAAACTAAAATTTATATTGTGATTAACTTGATTTTCATTTAAATAAAATATTACAAAGCACTTAAAGATCTTCATGTGGGTCCAAAATGACAGAAATTTGAATGAAAACATGATAATGGTAAAAATTTCTTATATAAAATGTTTTATCCAAAAATTTTGGACATTTAATAATTCTTATAATTCTAACAAAAACAATTTATTTATACTCATTATGCTTGCACAAGCACTACATCAACGTTTTACAGACATTAATGTTATTTATTTCAAAACTAAAAATAAAAATAAAAATAAAAACAATAAAATAAATTAATTAGGTTCAAAATAGTCCTTTATATTATTTTATTATTTATATTATCATATATACATGTCAATAAAACATCTTTGATTTGTTAAATTTACTTTTCATTTAATAAAATACTATAAATGTATTAAATTCATCCAATTGGATATAAGTGGTCTTGAAATCATCAAATGTATTATTTTGGTCTAAAAAATCATAAAATGAAATTAGGATAGGTTTTAAGGAATGTTTATAATCCTTATAATATTTTTTTACCGTTAATTACCTGATTTACACTTAAATATTGTAAAAAAATAATTATTAATGTAACTATTCATATATTCCATTAATTCAGTTGATCATATTATATCATAAATATCATACTTATTACTCCCATGTATTCCCATTTTTCAAAATTCAAAACATATAAGAATAAAAAATTAATTTAAAATAAATCATGTTGATGGATGAAGAAAACATGTTTTCAAAGTAAAAATGTTCAGATGTTCACAAAGTGGTTACGTCAAATTTTAATGTGAAATTTATTCCTATGAGCTTAATTAGATTAACTTATAAAAACCTGATTTAATTACACTTTAAAACCAAGTAAAAAGATAATCTAATGATATAATTAAATGAAATAAAAAATCAGTTTTGAACTAGAGTGGAGTATTTTTCATAATTCATTAAAAATTAAACTTCTTCAAAAAATTATCAAATATTCATAGTATGATAATTTCAACATGCTGAATTCGAAAATGAAATTACATATGTAAAATTAAAATTATATAATATTAAAATTAAAATTTTAAATTCAAAATCATTTAATAAATAGGGTTAATAACATTATTTATTTTAAGAATTACCGAACATGATGAATTTAACCATTAAATTATAGAATACTTATAAATATGAAAAAAATTACTCTATAAATACCTGGGCTCTTAAAATATCAAGATTAAGGAGCCCCTAAGTATTTCATGGCGTATGTAACCCTTCCATAATGATAGGTAATTAGTATGCCACTCATGGATTAGGTAACCCTCTTGGTCGATGCATACTACACATGTCAAGGTGTGGGTTCTCCTTCAAGGCTAGTAACCCTCTCGACTATGATTTTTTCAATGAGATTATAGCCCGCATTATTTTTAATGTTTAGGGATGGTGTGGAAGTGAACTATCTGATATTTTTCACATGATTGGCATTCTGAATTCCTCTTGGTATATCATATTCCTTTTGGTGTATGTCTTTAGTAGAGGTGTTCTATGACAAATGATATCCTTCCAGAACATGTTTATATAAAAAAAATATCATATCCTGTTTTGTTCTATTAACCTGAATACCAATATTATTATCCTCTGGGGTTTTTTGGTTACTTATTGAGTATATATATACTCACCCCAGCACAATCCTTGTTCCTATACTTGTAATGGCTGTTGAGAAGATGCAATGATTGATGGTGGTTTGTAGTATCTAACGCTCATAGAGATGGTTCATAATATAGATTAGAAGTTTTCATTACTAGGGATGTTTATGACTATTTTGGAATGATGTGGAGTCCATATTCAATACTTTTTTTTTAAATTTTTTCTATGTTATGGGATGTTGGGACCTTTTTTCTTTTTCATATTTACTAGTTTCTATTTATATTAAAATTTAGGGATTTTTTATATTTTCACATTCATTTTTTAATTTTGATGATATATTTATATTATTGGCTAAAATTGTTTTGTAGCATGACATGTTTATGTTTTCATGTTTATAGGTTAATATTCTAAGGCCACTCATATGTGTGTTATTCCTTTATGGGATTGTCTCCAGCACTTATTGGGGGTGATTTTGGGGTGGTACACGCATCCTACATCCAGCTCTGGTCATGTAATTATGTGTTAGTGTATGGAGGAAATAGATAGATAGATAACATGGGTTTATGAGAATAAATAGATGGATAATATGAAAATTTTGGTTATCTCTATTGTTGGTAAATTATGTATTGAGAGAAAAGGTGATTTTAATTGTAAGTGAGACATCATTATTTTTTTAAAAACATTATTCTATTGCACTCCATCCCCTTGATCATTCTCTATTACATATTTCAATAGTGGTTTAATTTTTAGATTTGGATAAATGGTGGATCAAGAATTTGACTAAATTATCAATTACTGGGAGCTTCATCATAAAAAGATCAATAGTAAATATTCATGTTAATTATATAGAAACTCATTTGGGTTGGAGATTTTGATCTATTATCTTCTTAGAAAAGTATTAACATTTATTTTAAATTAGATTTTAAATAATGATCATTTATGAATTATCTATGGTAAATAATAATATGTTGAATTTAAATCAACATTTTAAAAAATATTTTTTTCAGGAAAATTGTTCTTTTTATTTCCATATAAGATTTTTATTAAATTTTGGATTTTGGAAAATTATGTTAATATAATTTTTAATGATGTACTTAACAAATTATATTTCAATGATTTGTTTTTTTGAATTTAATTTTAAATATGTGTATGGTAGATATGGTTTATTTTATCTTATTAAAAAATGTGGAGAATTAAATTTTATCCATGAAAGGGGGTTTGATCATTTTTTTAAAACATGTGACTATATTTATAATTGTTGGTGATTTTTATGTCATAAATATTTTAGAATATTAAATTTAGAATTATAAATCATTCAATATATGGTTTTATATGGTTCAGTATCATTAGTATTAACTGTATGATTAAACTAGGCATGTGATGTCATGTCTTTTTTGGAATAAAATTGTTGTCTAGTATATATACTAGTGGATCATGAGAATTTTTTCTCATTAGAATATTTAGGAAAGCATATATTTATCATATAATGAGTTATATTATAAACATAATCACTTTGTGTAGTTTTTTGTTTATAAAATTTTGGTATTATTCTTGATTATTTTTCTATAATGGGTTATAACCATTGGTAATTCAATTTATAAAAAAACTAAGGTTATATTTTATTATAAAATTTACCTTATTTCTAGATTGAATGAGGATTTTTCTATTAGTAATAGATTTCAATTTTTTAATTTAATTTTTTTCTATACCATTCATTGAAATTATATTTTTGTATTAAAGATTCATGGGATTAAACATGTGTAATTGGGGAAGACTATTGAGTTTATACTCAACCAAATAATTTGTAGATTAGTGGAAATGTATATTTTGTCAAGCATGATGTGTGTAAAAATATGACCTCATGCTTCATCTTTGACAAGTCATATATCCTTGATGAATATATTTTGATATGATTTGTGTGTTTTGGGACTTGATTAACTTCATTTCATATGTGTCAACATGATGTCTTTCTTTTTTCTATTAGTTTAAAAAACTAACCTCTATAAAAATATATTGTTATTAGAAAATTTTAAAAAAATTATATATTCACATGAAATTATGATTTTTACGGTTTAATTATATTAAGGAAAAATAATTCCCCATTGGTTTACTTTTCCCCCCAGAAATAGTTTCTAGATTCTATGATCAATGAGAACACATAAGCTTATATGGTAATATATTTTGGGTATTATGATTTGAATTCCTTGGATATGTTAATATATATAACAAGGAAATGGTTCATAGTTCTACAGTAGGTCTAATGTATCATTTTATTTTAAATTTTAGGACTTTTAGAACATGTGGTTTCAAAAATATTTTAAAAAATTTTCTTTAATAACAGTCAAATATAGAAAATATTATTACAAAAATTAAAATGTTAAAAGATGTATTATTCTCGTGACAAAGGGTGATGCTGAAGTGACCTCAGAATAAGTGAATATTGAAGTGAATTTTAGAGATTTTTATTCCCATGATTGATTGTATATTTTTATTTTATTTTTTATTAATATATATTTGTTTTTAAACTATAAAAATAATATACATGTTGATGGGTATAAATTGTGTATTTTCATAATTGTAGGTGCATTCTTAAAAGATATGGAGTTTTAATGTGATGTAGAAATGGAAGAATCATGTGTTCTGCTGAGATATAAATAATATGAAGACAGAGATACATTTTTATATAAATGAATTAAGTTAAAATAATTCATATAGTATAATTTTAAAGAATAAATTTTATTTGTTTATTCTTTTAGTAACATTATAAACCATTGAATTGAAACTAAACAAATCAAAAGAAAGTTTAATACTTTTTTATATTATTATTTTATAGTCTACAATTGATGATGAATGGTCATGAATGGGGTATATGGTTTTTAGGCCTTTGTAATAGTCTTATGATATTTATAAATGTTTCATAATAATATAAATATCAAACCGTCTTTGTATAATTGTTTTATATATTCAAAAGAGTTATTAAATAACTATATATCATTAAATTTTACTTTACACTATCTATATTAATGTTAAATAATTTATGTGTAAGAATTAGTAATAGTTGTCTAAGATTCCACCAAGTGTTTATTATCTCAGTTAATAGTAATCTAGGAAGCATAAGATATTTATCTTAGTTGAGTTGAAATTTCATAACAATAACTTTGAGTTTATATAAGTAGTGTAATGGTTGATATATTGATGTGTTATAGTGGGTGTAATATTTTAGGGTTGTGTATTTATTAAGATTTATAGAAATATGTTATTATTTAGCTATATTTATTTTATAATTTTATTTTTTTAATATGTACCAAAATTTATTTCGATTTTATTAGATATATTTTTAGATATTATTTAAATGGAAAATAAAAAAATGTGTTACAATATGAGGTATATTTTCAGACAAATTCTGGTGAGATTTCATAATGTTATGGATTATTATATTGAGAAATTTATTGGACAAATATTAATTGATATTTGTATTTTATTAAATTGACACCCAATAATTGTTCTAATTCAAATTTAATTAGTTACATTATTCTTGATGATATTAATCATTATAATAAAATGAGGAAGACCATTGTTGGGGCCCTATGAGAGAGTATGTGAGAGAAACCATGGATATATTCAGAGAAACTGAAGGGAAAATACTATTACATAAAAGAGAGATAATTTAGTATTTTTTATTAATCAATATATATGTGATAATAATACTAATATCCAAAAATGATTAATGAATTATTATAATGTTAAATAATTTAATTTCATCAATCCAATATTTCATATGAACATTCATACTTATATTTGAGAAAGTAGGTTGTTGATTTTAATTATATATGTGAATTATTTTATTATTCATTCCATGAAGAACTCCATATACTAATTTTTTATGATTCAAATGTTTTTTAATAAGTTCTTTTTAAATAAATTTGTATAACAACACAAAATGAGGAATGTATGAGGGATTATCATATTACAAGTTGGATTAATTTATAAAATGAAGGGTTTTCATACTCATTTTAGGGGTCCTGTAATTATATCAAACCTACTATAATATAATCAATAAAATAAATAGATTAAATATTACATGGATGTTACCATTCACAACAAGAATATAATTTTCTAAACTGTGAGATAAACCTAGAAAAAACATCTTCTGTCTAGTATTTTAACTACAATACGACATATAGTGTGTGTGAGTTGAGTAGGTTAAAGTAAATCAAAGCACTTTAATAAAAGAATAGGATCAATTTTTGGGATATTTACAAAAACATAAATAATGATTTTACCACCCTCTTAAGTGTTTCTACTAAACTTTCCTGCATTACATCAAGGAGAATAAAATGTAAATTATATTTTTTGTGTATTTACGAAATAGAGTTTCGATAAAAAAATAAAGGGTTGATTTTTTGAAATATGAAGTGTTTGTTTAGTACATGATACAATGAATAGTATTTTACACATATAAAAGATCAAAGGTTGCAATTTATTGTAATTGAAAAAATAAGTGGCACTCATGAAATATTTCACATGATTTATTCATCTAATTATTTTTTTGATACCTTGTGAAATGGATTTCAAATCATGTTCATATAGTTTTATATAAATTTAATAGCATGAATATAATTTTTGGCCATTTAGATTTAAAATGAATAATAGAAGAGAAAATGGATGTTTTATAATGAGGTTTATAAGAAATGAATTCATAATGGTTTTTACTTGAATCTTGATGGAATGGAAATGAGTATAATATTTATATATGATCATGGTACCAAGTGTCTTTCATTGGGTTCTTAGTGGGACCTATTGCGAGATGTTTTAGATTTTTAAATCAATATCTTCTCTATTGTTACATAATGGTTTCAAGTTAATTTCAAATAACATCAACTGATATTTTCAATATTTTGATTAATTTTAAATATATATTTAATAGTGACACAATATATAACATCCCAATATTTTTGAAAATAAAGTTATGTTTAATAGAATATTTAACACACAACACCGAGTTTAAACAACATATAAAATTTATAATCATTTTAACCAAATCATTAAATTGGTAGGTATGAATAGTATTATCTAATTTATTAAATATGTTTATATATACATATATTTATTTATTTATTTTTCCTACTCGATATAAATTAATGATTTTTTTAATATTCAATAAATTTTAATTATTGTAATTTTATTCATCAAAAATATGTTTTCATCAAAATTGTTTTTTATTTCCTTTCATGGAACGCTTTATAATTTTTTTTGAAATATTAGAAAATATTTTGATATAATTAAATTAAATTTTTAGATAAAAATATAAAAATTTACTTTCCATTAATTTTTTATATTTTTCAGAAATATTGATTTATTAGTAAATAGTCAAAAATACACATTTTTTCAAAAATGTAATTTATAAAAATATTGATTTATAAAAATATAAAAATTTCTCCTTATTAAATAATTAAGAGAACCCAAATGAGAAATTATTTATGTTAGATTTATATATTATTTATCAGTAAATATCAATTTATATTCATACAATAATTATTATTAGTCATAGAGTTAATATAAAATCATTTTTTCCTTGAGAAAATACACGTCTCAAAAACCAACTTCATTATCACATCTATGTGTTTAAATTAAAATATAATTTTTTGAATTATATGTATTGAATTTGGTAAAATGATTAAATATTTATAATATACAAAATTTATATTTTTTAATAAGCTCAAATGATTTTTTCACCACAATGGAAAGTGAAAATTAGTAAAAATTAATTACTATAGTTAAGATAGAAATGGTTTTACTGAGAGTTTGAACCAAAAAGATAAGGCTCAAGTGGCCTAAAACCAATATAAAAAATCTTTTATGGACATATATGTACCTTATCATCTATGAGTCTTGATAATACTATGTTTTTTACCCTTGGGGAATGTGACAATAATGGTTTCACCTTTTTCTTTTTGAAAATTACAAGTGTGACACTCAACTCACTTATAAAAGGACACCACATCTCCCCTCGTATTCACACCTTCAAAAGATTTTGGTTCATCCAAGACATACGAAAAAATTTCCCAATATCAATTCCCACATACTATAAAGATTTTATAGTTTGTAAATCCATTCTGTGAATACTTTAGTTTTACTGCTAATGTGGTGGTCCGAGAAGACAAAAAATATATAACATTGTATTTTTGTTTTTTTCTGGTTACACTAATATAAAATCATATGAAAAAATGATAATATGATATAAATATTATATCATATATAATTATATTATAGTATATTAATTTTTTATCATGAATTCCGGTCCCCTTCCATCAAATGGGATCCAAAGTCATCATTCATTTGTACGGAAGATTACATCCTCGCGAATAGATGTCATTCATTTTCCATAATCACATATCATTGAGTATTTTAAAGATAGACTTAATGTATATATATTATATTTTTAACACATTTATAATTCTTGAATTATTATAAAACATAAAACATTTTTACTTTTCATTCTTTATGGAAGACGATAACATCACTCGTTTGTATGGCAGACTACTGCCACACGAAGTGATGCAATTCATTTTTCACTAACTCATTAAATTAAGGGTAATAAATATTATTTTAATGAATATATGTGATATACATGAAATTATTATTATATTAATAAAAATTTTATCATTATGAAAAGATAATATATGTAATTATTTCTTACGTTTAAAAATGAAAATGTCATTCATGTACTTGTGGATTCCCTCATCCACGAAGCGATGAGATTATTTTTACAACACCACATCACAAGAATGAAATACAAATAATTGAATTTATATAATTTTTAAGGTATTTAGGATATTATTAAAAAAAATTAAATATAAAATAATACATACATTCTTTCTATAATTATGATTATATATTTTAATGTTACTCATGCGTACACATGACCTTCCATCCCCATTATTATAATTTATTTCATTTTTCATTACCATATTTCAAGAATGGTTGTAAATGTATAATTGATGAATAAATATTATAACAATTTCATGATTATTATTCTAGATATGTTTAAATAATTAACACTTATTCCATGGAGAAAAAACCAAATAGGTTTTGAAACAATGAACAAAACCTCCTCAAAACACTCAATGTGGGATTAACTGAATAAATATTTAGATATTTCATTAAAAAGAATTAAAAATTAAATTAAATTATAAGTTTTTTATCCTTTAAAATTATACAAATAATTAAAATAAAATATGTATTCTTATTTTACATGAGTTAAATGATATACAAGAAAAGTTTATCCTTTAGGTAAGTGTTTTTCTAGTCTCACTTTTACTTGTATGAGAAATATTCCATATTCACCACTTTTGTTTACTATGTAGAATATATATGGTGAATTTTATAAGTAATATCATGATTTTTTGTTAAATAATTTTATTATATATTTCAATTTTAATTAATTGATCCAAGGGGATTTACTTTAATGTTACAAAGTGGTAAAAAGTTTCTTAACTCAATTTCATTTTATTGGGTTATAACACTTCTTTAATGACTTTGTTATGAGATAACTATGTGTGAATTTATATATAAATTTTTTTTATTAGATATTTAAACAAATAATTATGTATTTACATTTATTACACATAATATATCCACTAATTAACTCCCAATTAAGTGATATAATCATTGTTAGGGTTAATCATCCCAAATTCCGTTCATTGGGACATGCGGTCTTTATTATAAGGTGTATATAGTGAAATTTTGGAATGTAATATCATGGATCATATTATTTTAATGATATAAAAAGTTTAATATGATGTTATTGTTTCATATGTATTACAATTAATGAGTTATCAATGTAGAAAAGGAATTGTGTTACAATATTCTTTCTTTTGGGATTGCTTCATGTTTATTTTGGAGGAAATAATATGATATTATTTACATGAAGTAAATTTATTTTTTTATCATCTAGGTATGAATATCGTTCTTTTTTTTTAAATTCCCATTTTCTATTTTATATAGTTAAGAAACATAAAATATTTAATTTCTCTATGATACTGAATCTGTATTTTATTTCAAATAAGGTATTTCTTTTTTTAATATCCATGTTTTATAAAAGGTATTCAAAATTGATATTTCTAAAAATAATTTATTACCAATAGATATTTTTCATGATATTTAAACATATTTAAATGTTTTATTAAAAGAAATTTAATAATATAATCTGAATGAGTTTCTTCTGACTCCCTTTTATAAAGTGTTTTGAAAAGAATTTTTATTTTTAACATTTAAAACATGAATGAATTTTTAAACCATAATATAAATTATTTTACTTGAACCTTTATTTAAACGATTTGAAGGTTTTTTATAAACATGAATTTGTTAAAAAAGTTTTTTAATTTTTAGTTCTTAAAAGTGATATTCAACATGAAAATGTTTTTTCCACAAGAATTTGTTTATGATATATTAAATGCATTTTATATTAATTAAAATAAATGAACCTTATTTTCCTTTATCCTCAACTGTGAATATTTTCTATTGATACTATCATTCTTCTTTCTCTTGATGGAATAATATTTTTTCAAATAGATTGTTATGGGAACATTTTATTTTACATTGGTTAATCATGTTTCAAAGAGATTATTATGGAATATATATCTTTTCCAAGGGTAAATCAAGTTTCTAATAGATTTTTACGGATCCCATTTCACATTCAATGGTTAATCATGTTTCAAAGATATTTTCATGGAAAATATTTATTTTTTATGGGTTAATCATCTTTCAAATAGATTATCGTGAAACCAGTTTCTTTTCCATGGGTTAATCATTTGTGAATGCAATAAAGGTTATCTGATGAGTTTTATGATGAAATTAAAGCTCTATCTACTTTTTTTGTTTTTCAATTCTTTAAAACTCTTTATTTTATTGTTTGTTTTGATGATAAATCATGTATGGGTGGTTCTATTATAAACCAATGATATGTTTTTACATTATTAATGACGGGTGGGTGGCTCCATGATAAACCAATGGTGGGTGGGTCTGTCATAGAACACCAATATATTGGGCAATCTAATGATGGATGTAAAACATATTGGTTATTCTAGTTTTAATAAGTGATGAAATGATATTTTTCTTGGAACTAGTACATTTTATATATAGTTTTTATGGGATTATAATTTTTCTTAGGATCAATATTGATATTACATGGATTATGATTATTGCTTTTGATGAAATATTTCCGTTGATAATGCATTATGAAATGCTTTCATGTTTGATGAATCATATATTTATGAGTATTTATATTCTAATGATATAATCATGCACTTTTATTATTACATAATACACTTATTCTCTTCTTATGGTCTTTGAAGACATTCAATTTTAATGCTTATGTTTAGCTGTAGTGAGAATTTGAGCTCACACTTCATATCTTTCATTTCCCCCAGGTTATGAAAATTTAGGTTAATGTAATTATGTCTATAATCATCTCATATGGATGATGATGATGTACTAATGTGGAATATGAAATGATGGGTATAGTGGGAGATTATATTCTCTTATATGAACTAATTGTTTATGAATCCATGTGGTTAAGATTTTTTCCTTATTCTCCAAAACTATATTAATAAAGGGTCCTTGATAATGTTAGTGATCCAATATTTCCTTTTAATATTTTATGTTTTTTACGATGAAAATTGGGTCACGGTTATCAATATCAAATATGGAAATGTATTTTTTTAGCACTTTATCTAAGAGTGAGGGTTCAATATAATTTTTATAAGACATAATTTTATTAAATTTTAATATCTGTTACCATCACATAGAGTTTCTATATATTTTATTTTAATATCAATAACTCAAATTCAAATAACAGTATAAATTAGTAATTATAGTTTATTGATTGAGAATTAAAAAATAAAAAATAAAATTTGTTTTGATGAATAAGATATTGTTGTAAACTCTATAGAAACGTTAATTTAAAAAAAACATGTGAGAAACATAGATATCGAGAGGTATATTTCATTTGAATAATTAAAATATTTAAGGTAAAATTGAAGAATTTATTCATTACTCATTCTATTAAAGTTAAATTTATCTCATAAAGGATGATTATTAATTCATAAGTGGTTTTTTATCATGAATATATAATTTATAAAACGTATAACATAATTATTTTGTTATTAAAGGTGAAATATCAACCTATAAAAAATCATATTATGAATATAAAAAATATATTATCTTGAAGAATAATTGATATATTCTTCATAAAATAATAAAAGATAATTCTTTTTCTTATTTTAACAAAATAATAGATATAATTATTATTCTATATTATTCAAGGTAAATTTTTTTACAAAGGATAAACCTATATAGTATATTATGGAATGTTATAAATATAACCATTGATTATGAGTCAAAATCTAGAATTGGAGCAACTTATATCAAAATAGATGATTCATGATTTAATGTTAAAAAATAAGTTTTATTATTTGTATAAATTATGTGGAAGGTGTGAAAATTTTTGTTTTGTAATAAAATAGTGTCAGATATTTCTTCTATATTCATTAAATACGAATTAATAATATAATATATTCCTAAATAAATAACCATAATTAATTTCAATGTCAAACAACATTTAAATAAGAGTGATATTAAAAATTTAAAACCACCAGTAATTATACATTTCAAAGTGATTTAATGTTATTATATTCATAATGTTATGATGATGAATGATAACATTAATGTAAGTAACTTTTGATGAAAATCATTTAAGAAATCCATAAGAGTGTTTTTTTGAAAAAACAATTGTTGGCACATAAAATTCAGTATGGAACAATAAAAATATTGACTGTAATGAATGTTTCCTTTTTTATTAAAAAAATGATGTATATTTAAAAATATATTGAAATTGAGATCAAGAAAAAAAATAGTAGATCATTTGAAAATGATAATAATTAAGATAAACATGTTAGAATATCGTAATCTAATGGATCATAACATGAAGAAAAAATACATATAATGATTATTATCAATGTAGTGAAGGTAGAATCAGATGATATGAGAAAATATATGGAGAAATATGTTCACCCATTATTATTTTATTATATTTTATAATGATTTTGGAAATATTATCTCATTATTTTCTAAAAACATGAATTGGAAAGACATAGATTAGAAGTTGAGAATATGCTTCCTTAATGAAGGATGAATAAATAAGGTCAAACATTATTAATTAAAGAACATTTGTATATAATTCCTTATACTATTATTACAAAATTGAAAGACTACATATATATAATGTATAGTTCATAATGAATGTGTATATTATTATATAACGAATTTTAGTTTTAATTAATTCGTTAAACATGATGAATTTCAAGTGATTTTATTTTTTTTATGTTTAGGTACATGCAGATATTATAAACTAGGTAGATATTTTTTAGTATCAATATGAGGTTGTATATGGAAATGTGGGTGTGATATTCTAGGGTTAGAAATGTTAAGTGAAATTTTATAATTATTAATTAGCCATACATATTTTTTATAATTTTTTCCTCAAAATTCCTTAGAGATTATTGATTTATTTTATTATACCTAAAATTAAAGACAATAAATAGTTTTCCATTATTATTTTTAGTTATTTTATTGATTTATTGGTAATTATACATTTTTTAAATAACAATTTCTTTAGAAGATACAATCATAGGGATCAAGATATTTTATAAATGAACTCATTTCTTTTTTTTAAGTATCAGTATATAATATATTTGCATGACATGGATTATGATGTTAAAATAACAAAAATCATGTAGAATATACACTTTTTGAATTCATAAATGTGGGTTACAAAAAATTGAAAGTGGGTTATTTATTGATGCAACTAATTTTTCTATAAGAAAATGAAATCATGGTAAATATATCATGAATAATGGATATTTAAAACATATGATATTCACATTGATGAAGAAGAAATGATACTGGGAAAATATTACAATTCAGTTTATCGTCTTCTTTTTTGTTTTCTGCTGACAATAAGTGAATATCATTTTTTTGGGGTTTCACATCTTAGAAAAGTGTTTTATTAGTAGTTATAATATTTTTTAGTAATTTAAAAATTATATGATGAAATAAAAAAATAATTTAACAAGGATTAAGTGGTCCCCAAACACTATATTAGTTATGTCTTGGCATTATAATATTGATTAAAATTCATTATTTTAAGTATTTCTATAAAAACCTAAACCCTTATGGATCATTCCATCACATCTTCATAAATTTGAATGTATTGTGAGGATATTTGGATGATTGTATGAGGATATAAGTAATTTTGGACATCTAAAGGCCTATTAAATTATGGTGTTTAGTGTATTAGTGGATGTTTTAGAGTTTTTTGGAATGATGCATAAGTATTTTAAAGTATGGACCTGGAGCCCAACTATTTTTGGAGAAATTGTCCACCATAAGGTCTAAAACACCCATGGAGAATAGAGTTTTGTGTGAAGGATTCATTATAAAAGAAATTAGAAGGATCTCCATTCTATTGGAGGGTGGAATTATGCTTTATAGAGGTACTGCAGGACTATCATGGCATGAGTAGCACCATGGTCTAGCATGCATCTGTTTTTCTTGGTGTATTGGTAACTGTTGTTTGGGTTTCTTATAGATTTGAGAATGGGTTAGGACATTTTGGAATGATTTATTGGATCCTTGGGGATTTTTATCTAGTTTTGTAGTTATTAGGGGACCATGGTGAGTGAAATAAAAATGGTGGGTTTTAAGATATTTTTTTTCCATAAGTGTTTCCTCAATGGGAAATGAGGATGGAAACCATGTTGTATTGGAGGTATTGAGGTAATTATAATATTTGAAGAAATGATTTAATGATTGGTTGGTTTCTTTCCTTAGAACATGGTTTATTTAGTAAAAAAACTTTTGGTAAGAAATTATTTGTCTTTGTTATAAATTTTTGATTAGTTTTTAGTGTTTTTTATATAAATTATTTGATATAAAATATTTTAACTTTTTATATCCTAGTGTAATGAGTATGAAGGTAATTTTGGAGTAATCTACAAGGTTTCCTTAGTCACCCCTATTTTTGGAAATTTGGTGATTTTTCATATGTTGCTTATTGAGAAATAGGTAATGGGAAATTATCATAGTTCTTTTACTGTTACATCATGATACATTACATTGTTTTTTGGAGTTTGAGCATGGATCATGTTGGGAAATATGGTACTATTTATGGTTTTATTTTTACATTTATGGTATAACATTGAGTTTTTTTACATTGTTTTGAGGCATCATATAGTCCTTTTTATGGAATTGTAGGTAGGGTTTTTTTTCAAATGGAAAATCATCCCCCATTTATATATTAACCCCTTGGAATTTAATTCCATCCTTTAGATCCTTGGGGATATCACTTAAGGCTAAGTATCATTTCATCCTCTAATCAAGCCAATGAGGAGGGGAGGGGTGTTACCAGTGGTATCATCCGGTTCAGTTATTGACTTCAGATTTGTATTATTTTGGGTAATTCTTTGAATTTATAATCATTTTCCTCATATTTTAGTTAATATTATTTCTCTTTATTTCTTGAGTTGGGTTGGTATAATAAACTATGATTATTGGGACTTAAAATGTATATTTTAAAAAAAAGCGTATCTAACATTTTTATGTTGAACTTCATGTTACCATAGAGTTGGGTATATATGTTTTTTGAGACCCTTATAGGATTTCAAATCTCATTATCATGGGTATAGCCTATAGGAAAAGTATGAAATTCATTGTATAGATGATATACCACTAGAAGTGTATATTTCATTTTGAGTAATGATGTATGATTCGGTATAAAAGTGTAGATTTTTTAGAACTCCATGAGTTATAAATTCTGAGGTTTTAAAAATGCATGAAGTGGTTATTTTGAAAATGTTTTGATTTATAAAAGTATGGATAAATTTTCATAAATGGTTAAATATAATAAATTTGAATTTTTAATGAAATTTTGTAAAAGTATTATATAGTATACTATGAAATTGTTAAGCCTTCAGTTACGGTAGAGTAAGACATAAAATGTTTGTTGTCAGTATAAAAAATGACACCTCGTAGGCGCCATAGAAAACAACCAGAAGAGGCTGCTGAAAATTTAGTTACACAAGAGCCACAGGTGAACCACGATCTAGTTCAGAGTTTTGTATATGATTTTCAGGTAGTGCATACAAGGAATAGAATGGATGAACCAAGACAAGTGTATCATCCTGTTTTGTTCTAGAAGTATAATCTACCCATATTTCAATGTGATTCTGACCTGGAAAAGTTTGAGTTGTGGCTGAATAGGATGAATAAAATCCTTGATTTCCTTGGAACTCTTATTGAGTTAAAAGTTAAGTTAGAAAAATATGTTCTAGAGGATATTCCTTTCCAACAGTAGGATTTATTTGTTTAAGCTAAATTATAATAATGAATTGGTTTTGAGAATTTCGAAGAATTTTTCAAAAACAAATTCTATCCACATATGTCCATAATTGAAAGGATGAAATAATTCTTCATATTGAAGATGGATAGACTCAAAGTTAGGGATAATGTGGCTAAATTTATTAATTTAGTTCTCTTTTCACATGATGTTGCTGCTATTGCATCCTTGAAGGAACGCATCATTGAATCATGGATGAGGTAGAAGATTCACTCGATGATTGTCGTGATCTATATAATGGATTAAAAATAGATTCTCAATAGATATACTATAGAATAAAGTGAAATATTAGAATATATGGGTGGAGTATCTTTGTTGATTCCTAGAGAAAATAGTGGAAACTCTTAATGTAGGTGACAATGGAAAAGGGACAAATATTTCCATGGTGGGAGAATGACTCAGAATCAGATGGTCGAACTGGTAAATCATCATCCAAGTCCCAATATAAATATTCTATGTTTACAATTTGGTTCTCATTGTCACAGGAATCAATAGTCTATGTCACAACCTAGATAATCTCACAATTGCAAATATATGGGGTACCTTTAGAGAAATTTTCGCAGTGCTCCATGGATTGGTGTTGGAGACACTTCTCAACTATCACATGCATCGTATGCTTTGATGGGATTATAGAATCATAATATCTCTCAATAGTATAACATATCTAGCCATGATGATTCTCTGAATACTATTATAACTCTGCAAGGGATATCTCAATAAGGAAACAAGGAAAAAGTGCTATGAGAAATCAATTAAACGGAGCTAAGAAAGTTATTATGGTTGATCAATCAGGAACATCGACCATGATAGGTGAGATTATTTTGAATTCTACCCTTAAAAAAGTGTCGTTTGATATAGGTTCATCAAATTATTTTATTCTTTCTCTTTTTATCAAATTTCATAGGAAAAAAATGAGATGATTATTTTTTTGTTAAAACATCAATCTCTTCTTAGTTAAAGATAATGTTGAGCCTTTTTGTGTTGATAATGTTCTATAACTATGGATATATCCATGTTTATATTGTATTTCTCTATGATTTATATATATTTCTTTGATACAATCATAGGTATGTATTGTTTGACAATGGTCAAGGCTCACATCGATTGTTATACCTAACAGGTCTATTTTACAATTGAAGATGGTGTCGATCTCCTCTTTAGAGGAGAAAAGAATGTGACGACGGGTGCAATGGTATTTTTGGCACTATAATATTCAACAATATTATACATGTTAGCGACATTAACATTGGAATAGAAGGAAAATATTTGTAATAACAGTTTATCTGTAGTTGTTTGTCAGTTTCTAGACGTTTTTCCAAAAAATTTCTTAGTTTTTCTACCAACACAAGAAGTGAATTTTATGATTGATCTCCATTCAAGGACCAACCCTATTTCACTTCATTAAAATAATATGGAATCAAAAAAGGTAATGTAAATTATAGTTTTAAGATCTAGAAAGTAACTTTTTCATTCAGTTAAGCATGTCTATGTGTGTAGCGCTGGTTTTATTGGTCAATAAGGTGAATGAAACTCATCGGCTTTGTGTGGATTATCATAATCATTACCAAGTTATGATGTAGAATCAATATCCTCTTTCATTCATTGATGATATATTAGAATAATTTTCGTGATCTTAGTGGTACTCCACAATTTACATACGGTCAGGATATCACCAATTGTGAGACAGAAAATGGGATATTCCAAAACAAAATTTAGAATCATATATGGCCATTATGAGTATGTGGTTATTAATTTTATTATTTGAAATTCATAATAATTATTTATATAATTGATTAATAATATTTTTCAAAGATATATGGATTATTTTATAGTGGTTTTTCTGGATGACATATTGGTGTATTCAAAGACAAGGGTTTTCATGAACCACACCTGGTGAATGTTTTGGGAATCTTGATAGATCATCGGTTGCTTTCAGAATTTTCAAAGTGTGAGTTTTTGATATAATAGGTACATTTTATTTTCCATTTAATCTCTTAAAGAGGTATTTCTATGGATCTGGAAAAGATATATGTCATGATCTGTTAGCATCATCAAAATAATATGTTTGAGATACGTAGTTTCCTTGGGTTAGGTTGTTATTACTGAAATTTTTATCATGATTTCTCATGTCTAGATTCACCTTTGATAACTCTGACAAGGAATAATATTCCATTATAATGAAATTTTTATTTTCATATTTATTTTCAAGAGCTTAAATATCGCCTTACATTAGAAAAATATCATGATATTGCTGTAATTAGGCTAAGAGTATGTGGTATATAGTGATTCTTTGGGATTAGGTTTGGATGTTTTCTCATGGAGGGATAACATATTTCTGCTTATGAATCATGGATGTTAGGGTTTTAGGGGAATAACTAACTAACACACGACTTAGAGTGATATTTTGTCCTATATGCCTTGATAACTTGGCGCCATTACCTCTTAGGTGGAAAATTTTCTGTGTTTATAGATCATAAAATCTTCAAACATATTTTATTATAATGGTAATTGAATCTTAGAAAAATAATACAGATGGAATTTCTAAAAATGATTGAATTTGACTTGTTATATACACTTGGTAGAGGAATTATATGTAAAATAAATTAAGTAGAAATATATATGCTCAGTTGGAAAAGGAAGCTTCAGGTGAGTGGAAGTTGATGTCAGTCCTAGCCAACATGAACATGAAATGTGAAGATCGTGGTGAAATTGTGGTTTTATTTCTAGTGTCGTTTGTTCTTGATTTGGTGGAGATTTTTATAGAGGCACAGATGTTCGATACAAAATGTGTTGTGATGAGGTTAAAACTCAATAGTTGGGAGATGATTGAGGGATTTTAGCTAGATTAGAGTTCCATTTAGTGGGTTTGAGATTAGATGGGCATACCTATGCCTTTTCAGGAAGAACGTATTCATTCTTACCGCCACATAAGATAGATTATTCATCCTAGAAAATTGAATATTTATAAGGTGTTGAATGTATAGTTGTAGTGGATCAGTATGAAAGTGAAATTTTTTGAGTTTTTTGGGGATGCTTAACATTTCAGCGTGATTAGGAAATAAATCTGGTACCAGTAAGTATGATTCTATCTCTACCTATTTCTTTGTGGAAATAGGAGCAGATAGAAATGGATTTTATAATAGGTATCTCAATAATGGTTGAGAAACAAGATTCTATATGGGTGATAATGAATTATCTCACAAAGTCATCCCATTTCATCCCTATTAATGAATCTCATACGGTGTAGGAATTTTCAAAAATCAATATCAGAGAAGATGCAAATAGACATGGAATACCAGTTTCGATGGTGTCAGACAGAGATCCAAGGATTACGTCTTGTTTCTGTATATCCTTATTTAAATCCCTTGGGAATCATTTTACTATGAGTATTCCATATTATCCTTAGACAGATGGGAAATATAAATGGAAGATACATATTTTAGAAGAAATATTGTGGGCTTCTATAATTTATTTTGGTGGCTCATGGGAAGAGCATGTACCATTAGTGGAGTTATCATATAAATACAACTATCAGGTTGTCACGACCCGTCCTCGGGGCCCGTGCCGTGACTACCCCAAGCCCGCCTTCCATAGGCCAGGGGCTGGTGACTAGCACCAAGGCGTAATTCCCGGTAAGAAGGGAAGGCATTTCCTTTGTAAGGTAAAAAAACACCACAGAGGAAGCAAGCAGTAGAAGTAAAATACTAAGTAAAAACTGAGTACAACAGTAAGTGCGGAAAGTAAGTGGGCCAATATACAAACCCAAACTGAAAGTAAAGTACAACTAGAAGGGAAAACATCAACTGAAAAGTAAAGCCGCAACGCCGAGCTGTCCACTAGAAATACCACCTGAAGGCTGGGTACAGATAGCCTCCACTGCTCCTCGGGTCCAGCCGACCGCTCCGAGTATGTTGTGCCCAGTGGTCCACCTCTAGGTACTGTCCTACTCTGCAAGCCTCAACCACGATCAGCGCTGTCCGTCGTCTGCAACCAACACAATGTAGTGCGGGCATAGCCCGTGCAGGGGTGAGTATAAGCTACTCAGAAGGGACCCCGAGACCCCCGAAGGTCGCCCAGAATCCACAAAGGATAATCCAAAAAGGTAAGATTCAATCATGAAGTAACATCCGACACTGCTTAGGTATATGCCCATACATATACCTAAGTCATCAATTCTCGTTCGGTTCCAACATCCAAGCCCAAGTACAACCCAGTCCACATAGGAAAGAAAAATGTAAATCCACATAGAATAGCACAACACAATCCACATAAGAACGCAAAACAGGATTCATCTCTCACAGGTATACTTCTTCATATGACGATAAAGATGACCAGATATTGCCACTAATTTATCTAAGTCGTCGGACCCACAAAGGATCGATAGGTACTAACCCCGCAGTAACCCACAAAGGATCTGACCCACAAAGGATCGATAGGTAACTAACCCCCGCACTGACCCACAAAGGATCTGACCCACACAGGATCGATAGGTAACTAACCCCCGCAATGACCCACAAAGGATCTGACCCACACAGGATCGATAGTTAACTAACCCCCGCAAAGACCAACACAGGATCGGACGCACACAGGATCTGTAGGTGCTGGCCCACACAGGACCACTGAGCGCTGACCCACAAATGATCGGACCCACACAGGATCAGTAGCACTGATCCACAAAGGATCTCTGAGTGTTGTAGTCGTCTCCGTCGAATCCACTGAGGATATTTTCATAGTTTTCATCGTCATCGCAGTCGCAGCCAGCTCTAGGGTTCCCTCACACAGCAAGCTCGCTCAGGAGGGTCCGCTCCACGAGCTGAGGGGCTGATACATCAACTGACACATAGTCCATAGTTGATGTATCCAAAAGTTCCGTATCGCAACTGGAACTCAACATCGCAGACGGCGCGTCAATCAGACGCCCGGTCTGAGAGTTATTGGCTTTTTCGTTCCAGGGGCCCGGTTGGTTTTTAAGGAAAACCCAACCCGACCGTACTCCACCTGCGTCCAAACCTAGGGTGGAGTAATCCAAAAGATCCGTATCACTTAGAGGAATTCAAAAAAGTCAACGACACGTCAGTCGGACATCTCAGGCTCAAGATATAAGTGTTTCCGCTCCGAGGGCCCGGTTGGTTTCGTGTGCGAACCAACCCGGCCAAACCCAAAGTACTCCAAAACCTTGACTGCGATATACCAAAACGACTGTCTTGATCCAAGGATCGCATCGCCGCTAACGGTGCATCGATCGGAGGCCCGTAGCTTATGTTATGAGCAAAAGACTAAAAAGGTCCGCAAATGGGGGGTCTGGGGCCGGACCGACCCGAATCCGGGTCCGACCCGGCCGGCGCAACCCAGCCCGACCGCCAGGTGGGTCGGCTCGGCTGTTCTGGAAACGCCGCGGGCGGGGGGCGCGCTGCCCCCATGTGAGAGAACTGCTGCCCCGCGTGGGGCCGCCCTTGCCAGCGGACGCGGGAGTCGGCCGCGTCTTGAGCTCCCCCGATCCCGCGCGGTCGCGGGACCGCGCTGCTGCCGCCGCGACTTCAGTCGCTGCGGTTCTCCACGGCGGCGCGCCGGGAACCGCGGACCATCGGACGAGTTCTGGTGGTCGGAAATTCGTGTCGTCTTCGCCAAAGGTCCTCTCGGGGTTCGTCCTTCACTGCGAGGACCCCGCGTCGCCGGTGCGGCCTACTTTGTCGATGTCTACCATTTGGCACACCAAGAACGAAAGGGGCGGTGGGTTCGGACTTGTTCGTTAGTCCGCACCCACAACGGTAGCGGTTTTAAAAGTCTCGCAACAATTTTAATCAATGCCGTAGGTATAAATCACAAAGATTTAATGAATCAAAACCCCTACCTCGTCGTTGTCATCGGACGTGAGTTCTTCGCGGGATTGACCATCACGGAAGAAGAGGATCTTCGCATCGTGGATGGGGCGTCGCGTCATCGTGGTACATGGCGTCGCGTCAACGATCTCAATCAGTGTTGATCGAAGGTTGTCGTGGGGAAGGATTTTCGTAGAAGAATGTCGTGGGAGGAGAATCTTCGGCGTCGTGGTACACGGCGTCGCGTCGTCGATCTCTGAGGGTTCGACATTCTTCATCGCCTTTCGTCGAAGGCCGGCGTTCTTCGTGTTCTTCGCGTTCTTCGCGTTCTTCGCGTTCTTCGTGAAGGAGAATGAAGATTGAGTTTCTCCAAATCCTCTCAACAAGCAATCATCAAGAAATACATGCATTGGTCTTATTTTATTATTATGCCAACAGTTTGAAAAACAAGTTAAGAAACAAACCATTAATTCGATGAATTAATGGTAACTTCTTAACTGTCCAATTAATAGGAGCGTTAAGAGGTTAGACAACGCACCAGTTGACTTTCCTTAAAGAGGAGTTTTCGTGGGTGCATTACTTAGAGGAAAAGAAATGGTGGTGCGCGTGCGGGCCCCACCTCAAAAATATCCTACCAAGAGGGTAAGATATTTTGGGTTCCACCGTATCTGCTTCAACATAGCTTAAGTAGCTTTAAGTGGATTTAAGTGGCTTTAAGTGAAATAAAATAAAGTTGTCACACCACTTTATTTTATTTTCTTCACTTTACCCAAAAAATTAAAAACCTCACCCGAGCAAACACAACTCCGGAAGAGGCGTTTCTAAGAAATTACCGGCACTGCGATTCCATCAGTGCCCTCGGAATTCGATTCCGAGCACCGGTTCGAATGTTATAAAAACCCGCTCGTTCGTTCACTGAACGTACCCGAGCCAAACATCAGAAAATGATTCCAGGCACACCGGGCCTCTGAATCACGTGCTGTCAGAAACTGTGTTCTTGTAAAATTCCAAATCAAATTAAGAAAAAAAAATTCATTGAAATTTATAGGTCTTTACATCACTCCCACCTCAGGGCTTTACGCCCCCGTAAAGATACATCATAAACTAGGGAAACAAAAGTTGGTACTGAGCACACATCTGAGCCTCCTGCTCCTAAGTGCTCTCCTGGAGGTTCCCGTGCTGCCATCTGATGCGCACTAGAGGAATCGACCATCCACGTAGGACCTACTCCTGCCGATCCTCGATCTCCACTGGGACCTCCGCAAAAGTCACCCCGTCATCAACATCTAGCTCCCCATGGTCAATGATATGCGTCGGGTCGTGCACGTATCTCCTCAGTTCAGATACGTGGAAGACGTCATGCACCCGGTGCAACTGAGGTGGTAGAGCCAGGTGATAATCCACCTCTCCAATCCTACTGAGGACCTGGAATGGTCCGATAAAGCATGGAGACAACTTGCCGCCTCGGCCAAATCCCCGTAAACCACGTCGAGGTGAGACGCGTAAAAAGACATGGTCACCATCCTCGAACTCTAGTGGCCTCCGCCTCCTGTCAGCATAAGACTTATGCCGGCTCTGAGCTATCCTCATCCGCTCCTGGATGAACTGGACCTTCTCTGTCATGGCTCGGACCATCTCTAGTCCCACAAGTGCTGACTCCCTAGGGTCTGTCCAGCACAAAGGAGATCTGCAAGGTCGGCCGTACAAGGCCTCGTACGGTGCCATCCCGATGGTGGAGTGGTAGCTGTAGTTGTACCCAAACTCCACCAAGGGTAGGTGGTCCTCCCAGCTGTGACCAAAGTCAAGGACACATGCGCAGAACATGTCCTCAAGAGTCTGAATGGTCCTCTCCATCTGACTATCCGTTTGAGGGTGAAAGGCGGTGCTCAGACGTAGCTGCGTACCGAACACATCTTGCAACCCCTTCCAAAGCTAGGAAGTAAAGAGAGCATCCCGATCAGAGATGATAGATGAAGGAACACCATGAAGTCGTACAATCTCCTAAATGTAGAGACATCCCAAGCTCTGCACTGATCCCTGCTCTCTGATGGGTATGAAGTGAGCCGACTTGGTGAGTCGGTCGACAATCACCCAAATGGAGTCGTGACCTATGGAATTGCATGGAAGTCCAGTCACGAAGTCCATAGATATCCCATCCCACTTCCACTCCGGGACCTCCAAGGGTTGTACCAAGCCTGGTGGTACCTGGTGCTCTACCTTCACCTGCTGGCAGGTGAGGCATCAAGAAATGAACTCCGCCACAGCCTTCTTCATGCCCGGCCACCAGTGTTGTCGTCTGACGTCCTGGTACATCTTCGCCACTCTAGGATGTACCGCCAAAGGAGAAGTGTGAAACTCTCTCAGCACCTCCTCCTGGAAATCAACTAGTACCAAGGTACGTCCTCTGAAAAGGACGTCGTGCTCTACTCCAAAGGAGAAACCATAAGGTGCTTGTCCTAAGGATATCTGTGCACGCCGTGTCTCACAGTCAGCGTCCCCACGCTGTGCCTCTCTGACCCACTGCAGAAGTGGAGGGGTGACTGTGAGAGACTGAAGGAAAGCTTCTCCATCTCTATCCACGAAGGATATCTGCAAACCAGCTAGCTTCTCTGTCACCTCCTCAAGTAGTTGAAAGCCCGTCCTCCTGCTGAGAGCATCGGCTACCACGTTCCCCTTCCCAGGAGTATAGACTATCTCAAAGTCATAGTCCTGGGGGAACTCGAGCCATCGCCTCTGTCTCAGGTTCAGTTCCTTCTTATGAAAGATGTACCTGAGACTCTGATGGTTAGAAAAAACTGTAAATCACTCGCCCATCAGATAGTGTCACCATGTCTTCAGAGCGAAGAACACTGCTGCTAACTCCAGGTCATGGGTAGCGTAGTTCTGCTCATGCGGCCTCAATTGACATGATCCATAGGCAATCACTGCCCGCTCCTACATTTGGACGCATACGAGTCTGGTCCCTGATGCATCGCAGTAGACTACGTACCCCACTCCCTTTTCAGGCAACCTCAAGATAGGGGTGATGGTCAATCTCTGTCTCAGCTCCTGGAAGCTCTGCTGACATCTGTCTGACCACACAGAGGGTTTCCCCTTCTTCATAAGAGATGAGAGTGGTTCCACAACTCTGGAGAAGTCTGGCACAAATCTCCTATAGTATCCAGCTAGTCCCAAGAAACTTTTCACCTCCGTCACGCTCCCGGGTGGCTCCCAAGCTAGCACTGCCTCGATCTTGGCAGGATCCACTACAACTCCTGCCTCAGATATAACGTGTCCCAAGAAGTGGACCTCACGTATCCAGAACTGAAACTTCGAGAGCTTTCCATAAAGCTGGTTCTCTCGGAGTGTGTCCAGTACAACTCGCAAGTGATAGGCGTGCTCCTCCTCAGTCATTGAGTATATCAAAATGTCATCGATGAAGACCATGACAAATCGATCAAGGTATGGCTGAAAGATCCTGTTCATGAGGCCCATGAACACTTTCGGAGCATTGGTTACACCGAATGGCATAACCAAGAACTCATAGTGGCCATACCGACATCTGAAGGCCGTCTTCTTCACGTCATCATCCCGAACTCTGAGCTGATGATACCCTGACCTGAGGTCTATCTTCGAGAACCACCGTGATCCCTTGAGCTGATCGAAGAGGTCATCAATCCTCGGTAGCAGATACTTGTTCCACACTGTCACATGGTTCAGGCGACAATAGTCGACACAAAGTCGCAAGCTCCCGTCCACCTTCTTGGCAAACAATATCGGGGAAGCCCAGGGTGAAACACTGGGTCGGATGAATCCCTTGCCATGAAAGTCCTCCAACTGTACCCGTGGCTCTCGAAGCTCAGCGGGGGCCATCCGATACAGTGGAGTCGATATCGGGGATGTCCCAGGGTACAGGTCAATATAAAAGTCTACCTCTCTGCGAGGAGGTAGCCCTAGAATGTCGTTGGGAAAGACGTCCACATACTGATCCACCACTACAAGAAAACTAGGACTTCGCACGTCAACTGCTCCAAGGATGAGGCTAGCCAACTGATGAGTGATGGGTTGTCCTCTCCTCTGTGGAAGTCCATCCTGTGATTCAAAGGCTCCCTTCTCGCCGGTGAAGGTGAACCTGCTCCCGTCGGTGTGTACACATCGCACCTTTCGCCTAATACAGTCTATCTGAGCATGGACTGTAGATAACCAATACATGCCCAAGATGGCGTCGTAAGGCCTCGACGCCGCTATAAGAAGATCCCAGCCGAAGTTCTCTTCTCCTAGAGTAAGCTCACACTGCCGGAACCAGTGCGTAAATCGTCGAGTCTGCTCCCGTAGGAGTCTCTAGCCGTAAGGATCGAGCCAACGGCTCTGTCGGAATCTCTGAGCTCCGAAAAAGGGCAGCGGCTATGAAAGAGTGACTCGCTCCTGTGTCTATAAGAACTGCATCAAGGGTGGAATAGTCACAGATAGTACCTAGAATCATCTCGGGCGCTCCGTGGTCGTAGGCCTCCGCTGCCTTGAGCTGTGCCTGTCTTTTCCCACCAGCTCCCTGTGGCCGGGGTGGACCTCCTAGTGGTGGTGGTGGTAGAGCCCTAAAGCATCGCCCACCACCTGCTGCTCGTCCATCTCCTCTGCCTCATCTATCGCCTCCCTTCAGACCGCCACGGTCGACCCTCTGCCTCTGCCTGGGTGGCCCCTCAGCCATCTGCTGCTCCTCGGCACGGTGGGTCGGGCAGTCACGAGCCATGTGGCCCTGCCCGCCGCATGTGTATCACTGCCTGCCTCTCGAAAGATTGGCTCCACGTTGTGTGCCCCGCACTGCTGAGCCAGTGTCCTGAGGTCGTCTACGTGAGGGTCTGTTCTTCCTGGACCCCTGATTCATCCGTCGACTGCCTGCTGCAGAAGACTCTGCTACGTGCCACCCCACGGTAGGTCTCGCTGCTGATGAAGGCTCAGCAAGGAAGCTCTCGATCAAAAGGGCTCGCTCCAGTACTCTTGGCTGATTCGGAATGCTGAGGGGGATCATCGATGCCATGATCTCATGTCTCAATCCCTGCTCAAAGGTCCGGACCTGGAAGAACGGGTCCTGTACCATGTCTGTCAAGTAGCATGAGAGATCGGTAAATCTCGTCGAGTATTGGGCGACCGTCAAGCTGCCCTACCGCAGCTGTAGAAGCTCCTGGATGCGTACTGCATAGATGGTGTTTGGGACGAACTCTGAGCGGAAGAGGATCTCAAAGTATGTCCAGAGAAGAGATGCCTCATCGTGCACCTCGAGCATCACGCTCCACCATCGGCCCGCTGCCGCGTGCAGTAGGCTCGCTGCGAGGATCAGCATGAGGTCTGCTGGTGTTCTCACTAACCAGAAAACTCGTACCACTCCCTCTAGCCAGTCCTCAGCTGCCTGGGGGTCCGTCTCCCCGCGGAACCCGGGTGGTCGCTGGCACTGGATCTCATGCAGTGCACTAAGGCGATGTTCATCGTTAGCGGCTGGGGCTGGAAGCATCGGTGGCTCGGCGGGTAGAGGTACCGCCAGTGCCTCAGCTGTCAAAGGGCCATGTACCAAAGCCTCGTCGCTCAGCGGGCTGTCGTCACGCTCAACTCTCGGAACCCTAGCTGGCTGCCGTCGTGGGGCCATCCTGAAAAGGAAATAGGTGAGCCACAGTCAGAACAGTATACCTAGTGAGCTGACACAAAGTAATCACAAAGAAAACTTGAAACAAACATGCAATCAATGTTTTCGTGCATTATGTTGGAAATCATAAGTCAGGGTCCTAGTGTACGGATACGTCGGCCGCCGCACCAACACTGGACTCCCTGAACTGATAACCATACCCCATAAACTTAACATTATTACTTCACAAAGAAAAAGATCAGAGTCCATGTTCTACGGTAGAACCGAACTCCTCTAATACCAATTAGTCACGACCCATCCTCGGGGCCCGTGCCGTGACTACCCCAAGCCAGCCTTCCATTGGCCAGGGGTTGGAGACTAGCACCAAGGCGTAATTCCTGGTAAAAAGGGAAGGCATTTCCTTTGTAAAGTAAATAAACACCACAGAGCAAGAAAGCAGTAGAAGTAAAATACTAAGTAAAAACTGAGTACAACAGTAAGTGCGGAAAGTAAGTGGGCCAGTATACAAACCCAAGCTGAAAGTAAAGTACAATTGGAAGGGAAAACAACAACTAAAAAGTAAAGCCGCAACGCCGAGCTGTCCACTGGAAATCCCACCTAATGGGTGGGTACAGATAGCTTACACTGCTCCTCAGGTCCAGCCGACCGCTCCGAGTACATCCCGCCCAGTGGTCCACCTCCAGGTATCGTTCTACTCCGCAAGCCTCAACCACGATCAGCGTTGTCCGTCGTCTGCAACCAACACAACATAGTGCAGGCATAGCCCGTGCAGGGGTGAGTATAAGCTACTCATTAGGGACCCCGAGTCCCCCGATGGTCTCCCAGAATCCACAAAGGATAATCCACAAAGCAAAGATACAATCACGATGTAACATTCGACACTGCTTAGGTATATGCCCATACATATACCTAAGTCATCAATTCTCGTTCGGTTCCAACATCCAAGCCCCAGTACAACCCAGTCCACCCAGGAAAGAAAAACGTAAATCCACACAGGATAGCACAACACAATCCACATAGTAAAGAAAAACAGGATTCAACTCACTCAGGTATACTTCTTCATTTGACGATAAAGATGACAAGATATTTCCACTGATTCATCTAAGCCATCAGACCCACAATGGATCGATAGGTACTAACCCCCGCAATGACCCACAAAGGATCTGACCCACAATGGATCGATAGGTAACTAACCTCCGCAATGACCCACAAAGGATCTGACCCACATAGGATCGATTGGTAACTATCCCCCGTAATGACCCACAAAGGATCTGACCCACACAGGATCGATAGGTAACTAACCTCCGCAAAGACCCACACAGGATTGGACCCACATAAGATCTGTAGGCGCTGGCCCACACAGGACCGCTGAGCGCTGACCCACACAGGATCGAACCCACACAGGATCGGTAGCACTGATCCACAAAGGATCACTGAGTTCTGTAGTCTTCACCATCGAATCCACTGAGGATCTATGCACAGTCGTCGTCGTCGTCGCAGTCGCAGCCAGCTCTAGGGTTTCCGCACACAGCAAGCTCGCTCGGGAGGGTCTGCTCCATGAGATGAGGGGAAGATACATCAACTGACACATAGTCCAGAGTTGATGTATCCAAAAGTTCTGTATCGTCAACAGGAACTCAACGTCGCAGACGGCGCGTCAATCGGACACCCGGTCTGAGAGTTATTGGCCTTTTCGTTTCAGGGGCCCGATTGGTTTTTAAGGAAAAACTAACCCGACCGTACTCCACCTACGTCCAAACCTCGGGTGGTGTACGCAAAAAGATCCGTCTCACTTAGAGGAATTTAACAAAGTTGACGACACGTCAATCGGACGTCCCGTGCTCAAGATATAAGCGTTTCCGCTCTGAGGGCCCGGTTGGTTTCGTGTGCGAACCAACCCGGCCAAATGCAAAGAACTCCGAAACCTTGAGTGCGATATACCGAAACGACCGTCTCGATCCAAGGATCACATCACCGCTGACGGTGCATCGATCAGAGGCCCTTAGCTCATGTTATGAGCAAAAGACCGAAAAGGTCCGAAAACGGGGGGTCTGGGCCCGGACCGACCCGGCCCAACCCCCCTGGGTCGACCCGACCCGGGTCCGGGTCCGACCCGGTCGGCGTGGCCCGACCCGGCCTGGGCGCGACCCGGCCCGGCCAGCGCGGGCGCGGCCCGGCCGCCAGGCGGGTCGGCTCGGCTGGTACGGCCGAGCCGCGGGCGGGGGGCGCACTGCCCCCACGTGAGAGAACCGCGACCCCGCGTGTGGCCGCCCTTGCCAGCAGACGCGGCATCCGGCCGCGTCCCGAGCTCCACCGATACCACACAGTCGCGGGACCACGCTGCTGTCGCCGCGGCTTCAGCTGCGGCAGATCTCCACGACGGCGCACCGGCGGGTCGCTCAGCGGACCATCGGACAAGTTCCGGTGGTCGGGAATTCGCTCCGTCTTCGCCAAAGGTCCTCTCGGGGTTCTTCCTTCACTGCGAGGACCCCACGTCGCCCATGCGGCCTACTTTGTCGACGCCCACCATTTCTCACACGAAGAACGAAAGGGGTGGTGGGTTCAGACTTGTTCGTTAGTCCGCACCCACCGCGTTAGCGGTTTTAAAAGTCTCACAACAATTTTAATCAACACCGCAGGTATAAATCACAAAGTTTAAAGAATCAAAACCCCTACCTCATCGTTGTCATCGGACATGAGTTTTTCGCGGGATTGACCATCGCTGAAGAAAAGGATCATCACGTCGCGGAAGGGGTGTCGCGACGTTGCTGTACACGGCGTCGCGTCGATGATCTCAATCGGTGTTGATCGAAGGTTGTCGTGGGGAAGGATTGTCGCAGAAAAACGTCGCGAGAGGAGAATCATCGACGTCGCGGTACACGATGTCACGTCGTCGATCTCCGAGGGGTCGGTGTTCTTCGTCACCTTTCGTCGAAGGACGGCGTTTTTCGTGTTCTTCACGAAGGATAATAAAGATAGAGTTTCTCCAAATCCTCTCAACAAGCAATCCTCAAGAAAGACATGTGTTGGTCTTATTTTATTATTATGCCAACAGTTTGAAAAACAAGTTAAGAAACGAACCATTAATTCGGTGAATTAATGGTAAAGTCTTAACTCTCCAATTAATAGGAGCGTTAAGAGTTTAGAAAACGCACCAGTTGACTTTCATTAAAGAGGAGTTTTCGCGGGTGCGTTACTTAGAGGAAAAGAAACCGTGGGGCTCATGCGGGCCCTGCCTCACAAATATCCTACCAAGAGGGTAGGATATTTTGGGATCCACCCTATCCGCTTCAGCTTAGCTTAAGTTGCTTAAAGTGGATTTAAGTGGATTTAAGTGAAATAAAATAAAGTTGTCGCACCACTTTATTTTATTTTCTTCACTTAACCCCAAAAATTAACAACCACACCTGAGAAAACGCAACTTCGGAAGAAGCGTTTCTAAGTAACTACAGGTGCTGCGATTTCATCGGTGCCCTCAGAATTTGATTCCGAGCACCGGTTCAAAAGTTAGAAAAACCCGCTCGTTCGTTCAATGAACGTACCCGAGCCAAACTTTGGAAAATGATTCCGGGCACACCGGGCCTCGGAATCACATGCCATCAGAAACTGTGTTCTTGTAAAATTCCAAAGAAAATTAAGAAAAAAAAATTCCTTGAAATTTACGGGACTTTACACAGGTGACGATACATATGGAAAATTTTGAAAAATTATAGGGAAATCATTTTTGTTATACACCTTTATTTGAGGAAACATGTGAGACTTCACCGGTTGGGTTGAGCCTTCTCTAAGAAACAACAAAGAAGATTCAATTGATCAGGAAACGAATGGAGATGGTTCAGAGTCTTTAGAAATCATATATGGGTCATATTTTATGGATACGTTTGTTTGAGTTGAGTGATCATGTGTTCTTGAGAATCTATCCAAGGATTGGGAACCATCATTTTGGGAAGAATTTCATGTTATCTCCGTGATACATAGGACGTTTTGATATATAAGAATGGGTTGGTGAGGTGGAATATCGGTTGGAATTTCCACCACAGTACAGTTTTTTGCACAATGTGTTTCATTATCTCAGGTAAAAATGATTCAACCTAATCATGACCATGTGATTCAATGGTATCATGTTGACCTAGAACAAAATGATTCATTGGTTCATATTCTAGTATGGATTTTGGATCAGTAAGAGAAATTATTTAATGGAAAATACATTATTCTAGTACAGGTTTGGTGGAAACATTGTCATTTTTTGGACGAAACATGGGAATGGGAGAAACAAAATAGTCGATCAATTGGATGATATCCATTAGTAAATTCATGGTATTATACTTTTCAAGGGTGGAAATGCCAATGGTGGGGAGAATATAACAACCTAGTTTCAATAAATTGACCCTTTGTTTATTCTTTTTATGTATTTAAAGTGTTTGGGTGATGTTTAGGAGGGTTTGTAAATCTTTTGAATTCGTTTTGGTATTTTATAAAGGTTGACATTTTGTTAATTGTTAGTCGAAAAAATTAAAATACTCCAAGAAACTATGAATAGTGATATAGGGTCTAAGGGGAAGGAACATGGTTAGGTAGACAGTTTATCCAAATTGTACATCCTATTGGGAAGAAACTATGAAAAGTGGGACTATCGGATTTTTCACAGTTGGCGCTCAATTATTCTATCCTTTTGAGACACCTATGCATGGTGATTCTTGAGGCAAACTTTAGTGCATGGTTTTTGCATGGTTTTCCTAACCTTGCAACTAAGCTGGCATGGTTTTAAAAAGTTATATTTAAAGGGGACCTGGGTCATGATTAAGTTTTAACCCCTATTTTTTACTCTAAATCAACCCTAATTCAAGATTTCTCCTCCCTGATTCTATAGAACCATTCCCCATCGATTCTGAGTAGATACAAATGATTTTATTTGTGTGTTGAAGACAAATTCCCTTGTTATGTCCTCTTTTGTGGTAGTTTCCTTGATTTTTCTTAGATACACTTTCTTCCATCTCTTGGTTTCTTAGACATATTCTATTGAAGATAGGTTTATGGTTTTTTATTCCAAAAATGGTTATATTTGGATTTATTTATGTTAGTATAATATAACTATGGTGGGTTTTTAGAGACTCAATCTAGTTTTGTGGGTGTTTAAGTGTCATTCTACATTTTCATCATATTTCCCAAGGTATGTGGCTTAACTTTTGACCCCTCTATTTATAACATGAATGATTAATTTCAAATTAGTATTTTCTTGAAATTTATTGTGGAATTATTCTGAAATGATTGTTTGAAACATTCTTTGGTGACAGTTTATGTAATTGTGCAAATTAGTTGTTATTTTTTGAAATTGAAAATGGTTTCTTGATTTTAAAATGATTATTTTAAAAACGTTTTTATGACTTCATGCATGGAATAGTTTTTTCAATAAAAGGATGGATTTTTCAAAATGGTTTGGAAAAAATAGTTTTTCCCATGGTTGTCTTAAATGGTTAAGAATGTGTTGAAAGGGATTGATTATGGTCATGAAGTACCACCATCAAAGGGATGGTTTATGGAAGTGAAGTTAAAACATCAAAAGGTAACACCCACCTTGCATGTGTGGTTGTGTGGTTGTGTAGTTGAAAGTGTACATGTGTGGTTAATTTAAAATGGAATGAGTTATGAAATCATAGAAATTGATAAATTGTTTAATGTATTATTTGGATTCTTTAATTGATAATTATATTATTTGGGGAAAATATTTTCAAACGGATTTGTTTGGATTTATTATAAATTATTGAATGGTTTTAAATGGTTTTTATATAACTTTTTTATATAAATCATTATATCTTGTTCTATCCTAGAGGAATGAGTAGTGATGTTATTTTGGTAAAATTTAATAAGCTTCATTACTCAGGCCTTTTATCGAGGATTGGTGCTTTTGTAGATTTTGTTTACTCAGACATAAGTAAAAGGAAATTATCAAAGTTCTTTAGTACTGCATCATGATACATCATAATGTTTTGTGGAGTTGGAGCGTGGACCATGTTGGGAGCTGTAGAGTTACGTATATTGATTTAATGAGCATTAATGGCTTCTTTCTTCCACTTTTTACTTTGACATTAGTATTCTTACATTTTCATACTATTTTTTGTTTTATTTTTATACCAATTGTGTTAATTTGTGTTTTTACATTGTTATCATGAATCCTATAATGGCAATTTTTTTAAATATTTTTTGGTTGTTTTTTAATATTTTAAAATGGAAAACCATACCCCATATGTTAATGAATCCCTTTGAATTTATTTCCATAAATTGGAACCTTGGGGATGTCTCTTAAGGACAAGTATCGCTTTCTCCTCAACTCAAGAAAATATGGAGGGGCGGGATGATACAACCTTGGCCAAAGACCCTAGCTAGTTTTCCACATGATACCCACTAATAAATAAGTGTGATATAGTGGGTCCCACCCATCACATACTAAGTCCAAATCATTTATCATATGAAAAGGTCGAAACATAATCAACATAATCATTCATTTTGAGAAACAACAAAATTAAATGTTAATAATTACCCCAATCAATAAACATATTAATAAACCATTAATATTAATATAGATAATGGTATAAGAATAGTACATCCACAATCAAACTGATCATAAACCATCATAAAAAATCATAATGATGGTATCATTACAAAATATTCCCGATGGAGCCCATGTGAAATAATTTCTTTTATTATGAATAGAACTTTCAAAATAATGACATTAAAACATACTTTATGAAAATAACGTTTTCATTTTTGAAAATTACATAACAAAACTAAAAATTTATAGAATATTGGGAAATACATTTTCATTGAAAAAATACTTTTAATATTATAATTTAATCATAAAAGAAATGTGTGGTTATTTATGTGAGTGTTTTTGTACACGTCATATAAAAAAACCATTTCACACTTTTGTAAAAAAGGATAAAAGGTGCCTCATTCATAAAATGGAAAGATGATTCCTTTATAAAATTATAGAAAATAAAACAAGGTTAAAAATCAAATTAATAAATAATTTGGATATTTTTTAAACTTTATTTAACACATTTAAATAAAACAATGATATGGAAGAAAATTTGTTTTTTACCGAGGAGAGAAATAATGTCTGTTTTTTGTAAAAAAATCATTCAGTATCTCTTGTACTTAAAAAGATTAAAATGATAGAAAAAATATATTATAAAAAACAAAACCATAGGACAAAAAATTATAATTTTCATGAAATAAAGAAAATAATATTTCATCATCAGAATCATAATCATGCACAATCCTGATAAAAAACAAGCATGTAAAATATACTTTTACCACTTTAGTAGCTTTTGAATCTTAATAACCATAAAAGAAATAAAATCAAATAAAAATTTAAATTACATTAGTATAATTTTTTCATGATATAACAAATAAAATTGTTTGTATATACAACACAAAAATTAACTATGTGGTTAATATGGAATATGTCTCATGGAAGTAAAAGTGAAATGGGAAATCCTTACCTCATGCCTGATTTCCCTTGTACATGTTTTTACATCATTTATAATAAATTTTAGATTTATATAAATATATTATAGAACCATAATAATATATTTAATACCATATTTTATTTACATATAGTAATTTATGACCAATTTATTAACAATTACTTATCAAATTATCTATTTTTGTTATAATTGTTTCATTTTTCATGTATGTTTTTTGGTTTTTTGTTTTTTTTCCTTTTTCTTTAATCATGGTTTTGTAATCTATATAATGTTACACATGATATAAATACCTTATATATTAAATATTTTTTTATTTATAAAAGTCAATAAAAGTTACATATGAAAAAATGAGTTATACTGTTCATGGGGTTGGTAAGCTGTACGTACGAATGAACAGTGTATCTGTTTTTCCAACAAATAGAACATAAGAAAGTAAAATAATAAGAAACCATTAAAAATACATTATTATATAAAATATATTATTTAGATTTTTTAATATATCCTTATTACCTTCCATTCAATAATAAAATGAAAAACATTTCACATTACTATGTGGAGGCGATAGTCCTCACGTACGCACGATCGACATTATTATTTTTCAATTAATTGGATGGTAAGAATTTAAATGTTATATTATAATTTAAAAACTATAATAATTCAAAATTATAATATAAATATGTGAAATCAATCACTCTATCTATCCATGAGAGCTAGTGATGGAAAATGAATTACATCACTTAGAGAGGCGGTAGTCCGTTGTACACGTGATCGATGGGTTTGTTACCCAATTGATAGAAGATGAGATTATTATAGTTTTTTAAATTAAAATAATATTATATATCTATTTAATATATAATATCATTATTATTTTAAAATAGTTGGTGAATATTTTAAGGGGTTAGAAGAAGAAGCAAAATGAAAACAAATGTGTAAAAACATTACACCTTCTTCCCAAAATAACGTTAGGTTTATACAGAAATCCTTCCTCGATTGGAAGTATGATAAAACCATGGTAGAGAGGATTTGGGGAGGTATGTAATTAATGGATTTTGTCATGTGTTGTTTGAAAAAAATTGTAATGGTAGTGTGAGGAGTTGGGAGAAGGGATACACTTGGAATTTTTTAATATAAATTGTGATATATATGATATTAATATGAAAAAACGAATAAAAAATGGATTATTATTGAACCATTTATGATCTTATATTGAAATATGGACATAAAATTTTAATTGGAGATGTTTATAGGTTATTTTATCACTTCTTGTTTTAGTTAAACCCCTTCGGAAACCCATTTTATCCTAAATAATGGTAATTAATTTGTATTATTTTTACTATTAAATATGAACAATTATTACGTTTACCGAATTATATAATATTAATTATTTTTAGAAAAAATATGGAATATATTTTTTTTAAATTCCATTCACAAAATTGATAAATTTTAATATAATATTAAACCCATAGACCAGACAAAAATGCAGTTTTCCAAAGAGAAAAATCTCTTAAATGTTGAAAGTTTTAATATCAAAATTAAATATGAAATTGATTCAAAGGAATTAAACTGTATTTATTATAATATAAATGATATAATTTTAATTTTCAATAAAAATTAAATAAAAATTCATATTTTTAGTGATTTAAATGAAAAATTATGTTTTCAATTAAAACAATTATTTTTTAATATTAATCCAAAATTTAATATTTTCAGAAATTCTCAAAAAGACACTCTAATATTATTTTGATGAGATAATTATAAAATAGTATATGTTTTAAAATATATTATTTTAAAGTGGTGAAAATTAATTTTAATGTATGTTTACATAGTGCTATGAAACAACCTTTTTGAAAAATATAATATTTCAAAAAACAGTATTTTACTTTCAAATGATTCGCAGTTTATTTATAATAAATAGATGAAAATTAAATTTATTTTATATATATTTAAAATATAAATTTTTCATAATTTATTTATTATAATTAATATTATTATATTTGACACTTATGATACAATGTTATACTATATTAATGTTCATTTATAATCTGGGTTTCATATACCACAAGCTTTTAAAGAATTGAATTTATTAAAAATGTAATATATTATAAAATCATAGGGTTTTACTTACATCTCTCCTGTAAAAAATTCATTCCCAAATTTTCTAAAATTTTACCTTGTATATTTATTTTTTTTAATTTCTTTTTCATAATATTTCCAAGTTACCATATTGTCAGTTATATCTTATGATTTTTCTAAAGTACCTTTATGTACTGATTTATCCAATTCCTTAAAACAGCTTCCCTAGTGTAGAGAATATATAAATACAATTAAAAGAGAGATAATCTTAAAATTATATTTCATCATATGTTAGAACATTTGTTTGGTATATCATGTAATTCTTTATCAAGGATATATGGAACACATCATGTATTTTGGGGAGACAATGTAGAATTTAAAAATGGTAGTCCATATCTATAATTCATTTTAGAATTTAATATGACTGATATACCTAGGTCTCTATATTTATTTCTTTCTGAACCTTATAACACTCTTCCATGGTGGTACTTTTAAAAATACATGATCTCCCACTTGAAATAACAAATCATTTATCTGTTTATCAAAAAATATTTTTTTTCATGCTTGGAGCTTCTTTGCTGTGGGTTTGAATAGCCTTACCATTTTTATTGTCCCCCTACATTTATGGACCTACAAGACTATTTTCAACAACTTCATCCCAACATGTTGGAGTATGGAATAACTTGATAGATAATTCTTTATATGGTTCTATATGAATACTCAATGTAAGATATTTTTATAGGAGAACTCTACCAAATGTAAATAATGAGTCCACATACCATGATAGTCAAGATAGAATGAACTCAACATGTCTTCTAGTGTTTGAATATTTATTTTGGAATATCCATAAGTTTGAGGGTGATAAATGGTGCTTAAATGGTGATTGTTATCATGATCCTTCGAAATAATTTTCTAGAAGATGGATGTAAATCATGGATCACATTCAAATTGAATTGAAATATTTCTTCCACGAAGTCTTAAAACTACATTAATATAGAGTCATGTAAGGTGATCTAGAGGTAAATCATCTCTTATAGTGAATACATGTTCATATTTAATGAGGTGGTAAAAAATAACCTATATTGTATCCTACTTTCTAGGTGTTTTTTTGAAATAAATCTACCAAGTATATGGTAATGTCATGCAATTTTCACACAAAAATATGATGTGGTTTCATGAATTCTCTAGGAAGTTATCTTTTAGAATTCATCTATTGGTAAACCAAACATCTGGAAACATAATCAAAAATTTTCTACTTAATATTATCCCACTAATTATTTTCCATCAAATATCTATATATCTTGGTGCTACATTGGTGTATAGAGAAATCTGAGCTATGAGAATCATCAAATAATTCTCTCTTGAAATTAGAAATATATGAGACACATAATTTCTTTCTAAATTTTAGAACACCAAACTCAAAAATGTTGTCTCCCGTTTTCACACATTCACTTCTTTCATATTCTTTTTAAAATTCTCATCATCAGGCTCATAACATTTTATCTCTTCCAACAACGATAGGTTGTCAATAATTTGAAGATGTAATGATGTTTCCCCTTATGCAATGATTACAATATCAATCTATACTTAATCCTTGAACATAGGATCCCCATAGATCCTCATTTTGGCATGGAATGCATTATATTTCCATCTCAATGCATCCTTTACCTTATTTTACATCCCTAGTTGGAAGTGTTCTGATAAATCATAATCCTTGAGTAGCTCAATTCATCACATTTCCCATATCTTCAGTTATTTCTTTGAAAATATACATTTCAAAAACATATGATCCATATTTATCTCACACTTATTACCATATAGATAAATCCTTTATATATTTAGTGTAATTATTACAACCAATAAATAACCATCATTGGATAGATAGTCATCTTCAATAATCTTTTACTGCCTTGAGTCATAAGAAATAACTTTATCTTTCTTTATTAGGACACAATCATGTCCCTTGTTTGATGCAACACTATATATTAATAACCCATTATTTCCAGATAGTGGAGTAAAACTTTTAAAATTCATCAATCATCCCTTCAGTTCATTAATCCATCCCATAAAATCTTTTCTCTAAACTAATTAAAACCCTTTACAATTACTCTTTGTTAATGGGGTAGGTGATTATTAAATATTTTGAAACCAAACATCGATAGTATCCTTATAAACCAAATAAACTACATAATTTAGTTATGTTAATTAGTTTAAGCCATTCTTGGACTTATTTTTTCTTTATAGGATCAAATGATATTCCATAATCCAAGATAATATGTCCCTGAAAAAAAACATTATAAAGTGAAAATTTAAACGTGCTAAATTTTCCTTATTACTCTTTTTTCTAAGAGTCCTGTGAATAATCCTCATGTGATTATCATGGTCATCATAGCTCTTATATTAAACTAATATTATATCAATAAATAATAGAAAAAATGTTATCAATATAGTCCGTAAATAACCTATTCGTTTTATCAACGAATAAAAAGTGTGAATTTGTCAATCCAAATGAAATTAGTATGAAATCATAATCTATATACATCATAAAAAATGATCTATTAAGAATATATTCGTTATTTAATCGTAATTGATGATACCAAGAATGATGTACATTCATTGTAAAATGTTGAGGTACATGAAGTTGAAAAAATAATTCATTATTGCGAGGTAGAGGATACCTTGTCGTTATCATAATAGCATTTATGACTACCGTAATTTTTATAAAAAAAATCCCTTTGAGGTTGAATTAAACTACCTAATATGTGTAATTGTTATACATAAAACATGAAATTATTGGGTTTTATAGTATCCTATAAGACAAAAAGATAGTTAATCATCATCACCATTGATAATATAGTCATATAATAGTGATCATATGATTAATATAAATATAGGGTTCTGAAAAACCCAATTGTTAGAGAAAAATGAAGTGATGAGCTGAACCATTATGATTATATCCTATAAATCCCATTTATTGAATCTTATTATGGAGATAACATCACTGAGTTTTTCACTTCAATAATAAAAAGTTCAGATCCAAAAACTAATGAATGAGAGAAACCGTTTTTGGGAGAAGTTCAAGATCATTGATATCACAGGCCAAACCAATTACGTTAAACCATCCCATGAAAATCTAACCTTCATGCACCTTACCATTAGGTTATATTTTGGTGTAATAAATGGATATGTTCATGACCCAAAAATAAATATATGAATATTTTATAGAATAATGATTATATTTTTCTTCTTATTATTGTTACTTGATAAATGATTTTAATATGAAAAAAATTGCATTTTTAGATGATATACAATTTTAATTTAAAATTTTATTTATATGAATAAAATGATTTTTAAAATAATTAATATTTAAATAAATATTATTATTTAATGATAATTTGTAAATTTAAATGATAATATAATTTTTATGATATGAAATGTAATTTCTATAAAGGTATAAAAGTAGTTATTATTAAAGAAAACAACATTTATCAGAAAATGTATAATCTATTTTAAAAGTGAATATATATATAAGAAATTATTTTGGATAAAAACAGTATTGTTTATTGAATAATCACGTCAAAACTATCTGATGGTTAGTTTTTCATAAGTTTTTAAAACATTCTGATTTTTTGGTAAAAATTTAATACGTTATAAATATACATAGTGTATTATGAAATCATAATGAAAAAAATTGATGTAATAAATTCTATAATTGGTATCCATGATCAAATATGTGTTTCCACTCAAAAAAGTTTATTTTAAGGTTAATTAATTTTTTAAGTCCTTTATGAATCCTACAAAACTTATATTATATTTTAATTGTTTGAAATCATTTTTCAAGAACAGGACACACATTCACAATACCAAAGATAATATTTTGATATTTTCGTCACTTTTCTGTATAAAATAATGAAATCTAATACTCTTGGATAGAAACCATGGGAAAAAAATGTGATGTTTTATGATTTTGGTTACTTTATTATATATAGTCCAGAACCCAAATGTTGAAAATAATAAAGAACTCCAATCACTTTTCCAAATAAACTGTCTCAATATCCATGTACACATCATTCAAAAAACATATAGTATGTTCATACACTAATATCCCCTCATTATAGTCCTCTCGTGGTCCCCCATGTTCTTAAGAAGCTCCTATCACGCTTTTGGAATCACCATCTCAATGTAATAGATCCTTTCCTTCCCCTCATTATTCAAGAATATTCTTCTTTTTATGCATTTTATTTTCAATTCCTAATATTGGTATATTTTTTCCATGACCCTTTTACATTAAATTTTATTTCCAAATTATTACATACACCTTTTACTATTATTAAAAACATTATGATTCTTTAAGTAAAGTCATAATACTATTGAAATATCCTGTGATTTTTCTATGCCAATCATTTTGATTTTAAATACCATCGCTATTTCCGTCATGGATATTCAAATAAAAATACCTATAATAATTTTATTTTGCAATAAAATGTATTTATTCCACAATCCATTATCATGGAATTAAATATTTTAAAACATTATACTATGTTACATGATATTTGTGTCACACTTATGTATGTACATGATATGAAAACAACGTGTGCATTCAGAAATATATAGCGCTCTAATATTGGGTAATGTTTTACAATGAAGTGACGTCGTTCAAAGGATTATGGAGTAAACCTAATTCATCAGGGGAGTTTTTCTCCACTTGATGATTTATTGGTGGTTTTCCTTAACCAATATTTTTGATGTCATCATTAATAGTGATTCTAAATTCCCATGTTAGATTTATGTTATCATCATATATCATGACACTTTGTTCATGTCCATGATTCTCACCCATTTTTAATCACATTGAAATAGAAATTGTCTAAGATGAAATACTTTTTTCATGTTAGTCCATTTTTAATCCCTTATTGGGCTTTATATATCACCCCTTCCTTATGTATGTCCCCATGCTACACCATTTAGTTTTAAGTGTGATAGAATATTATGATATTTATGTGGAAGTTTTCTATAATAGTTTTGTACACTCTATTTTAATTAGTTATTTGTTGTACCTAATTACCAATATAGATTATAATTGTCGATAAATGGGTTGTGTTTTGTGTCCCTTATTGTAATAAATAATGATTAGTTGGTAATAAAGATGGGGGTAGTTATAGTTTGTTTCAAGGGATATTTTAGTTATTTTAGTTATTAGGAATTGAAAATACTAGAAAATGACTCAGGGATAAGACTAATAATATGAATAAGTCCCTAATTTTTTTTGAAGTATAGAGTTTGAGGTTTCTAAGAAAACAAATCCATATATGGATTGTAAAAGTGGATATGGATCTAGTATAGTTATATATATGGGAAACACACGAAAACAACATATTAATATAGATTTGATCTAGAACTAGTCTGTGATAATGGGCCTTTCTACACACTTGGTTTGACACTCTCTGTTGATATGCTTCTAAAAAATCAAAATCACGTTAAAGAGCATTATTAGGGAAAAACGAAATAAAAATTTATGTTAAGAAATATATACTGGATAAAATATATAAAATACTCTATATTCTTTACGTAAGGAATAAATTTAATTTATATGTTATACCCTTAATGTTATTCAATTTCTGTTTTTATTTTTAATAGTTTAAAATTACTCACCCCCCATTTTCCCTTTATTTTATCCAATTTTCTGTTGTTGGGGTAACTAATTAAAAAAAATTGTGAAGGGAAATATAATTACTACCCAACTAACATGCACAACTAGATGGAGATATAATAATGAACTTTGTGAAGATAATCTATCATTTTAATCGATTTATGAATAGAAACATAAATCTATAGGAATGACCAAACCCCCAAATAAATAAAAAACCACAATTGAGAACTTTATGTGACAAAGGAATCTACCATTAAATGGATCATATGATCCATTAATTGTGTAAAAATGGATCATCACCATTGAGATGATATTATACATCCTTCAATATTCTAAGCAAGATAATGGTGTACTAGTTGTTTATCTTATAGAGAGAGAAACTTATCAGTGGTGGACAATGATAAAGAATAATAAGACTATGGAAGTGATCAAAACAATGGAGTTGAAGGAATTATGAAAAAAAATTATTCAATAAATATTTTTATCACACTCTCATACATAAAATTAAAAGGTGTTTCAATACAATAATGAAAAAATATAATGAATCCATCAAGGCATACACAAAAAAATTCTCAAGACATTCACGGTACACCTATGAAATTTTTATTACCCATGAATGAAACTTTGACCACATCTTTAGTAAGATAAAACTAAACCTATAAAAATCCATGATTTTCTGAGTCATTAATATCTACAAAGAAATTGTGTGACGTTCCCTCGCTGTTTAAATGGATATCAGTTAATCTAAACAGTATCACACAGATAAGAATCCTAAAGTTGCATTTGATATTTGAGGTTTAGTGGATAAATCTAATAGTGTTATGAAATTTCAAAATCCCATTTATCAAAAGTGGGGAATGAAGAAAAATGAAAATTTCATGATGGAGATGAGGAAATGTATTAGGTGCACAAAGGAAGGGAACTAAGCTAACAATTTTCTATAGGATAATCCCACCATTGTAATGGATGAGTGGAATGCTCCAGTAAAAACTTGGAATTTTGAACAATGTTTCACTAGTAATGAAAAATGTAAAATTTCAATCTAATGAATGAATCCAAGGGTGGTTATATACAATAAGTTCCAACTACCTCCATGGTGTAAAGAGTGAGCTTATTCCAATAAACCCACTGAGGTGGATTCAAACAACGAAGTGGTGACATCTACTCTAGTTATTCATTAAATAACAGCGAAAATAAATTTTTATTATGGTTCTATGGATTCCATAATATAATATATCTATAGTAAAACTATTTAAACACAACTATAGTACATGGAATAAGATCTGATTTTGAATATGGAAAATGGTGAAATTATTTAATCCAAAGTAAATTACTCCTCCCATGTCAAAATATGTGGTCCAAACTTCATAGAAAACATTGTGATACTTCCTTTTGTAGAATTTGATTCAATTTTGGGTATGAATTAGCATTAATTATATTGATGAAACATAAATTTCTATGAGAAGTAAATAGATCACTATATCATGAATTGTCCCCCAATTGTGTATAAGTGAGTAGAAAATGATGAATCCTCTTTAGCACCAACATATGAAGTATGGATATTATTTCCCTATATGAAACTGTATCTAGATATAATGATTAAGTATAAGGAAAAGGTATTCCTTGAATACATTACCATTGAGATGGAATATGCTGAGATGTTTTTTCATGAATTCCTTGGTCTTCCTCCTAGCTGAGAGGTGGAACTTTATACTAATCTTATACTTGGGAAGTTTCAATTATCTAATAATCTATGTAGAATGGAAATTATGGAGTATAAGGGTCTGAAGAAATATCTATAATAGGTTATAGATAAAGGGTTCATACACCCAAGTGATTCATCTAGTGGTTCCCCAATCCTCTTCATCAAGAATAAGGATGGGTCAATATAGCTTGGCATTAATTATCATAATCTAAACAACATCGTGATAAAGAACAAGAATCCTCTACCATAGATTGATGAATTTTTCAATTAGCTAAATGTATACCAATACTTATGCAAGGTGGATCTTTGGTCAGGGTACTATCATGTAAGGGTGAAGAAGGAGGATATCCCCAAAACTACTTTCTGTAAAAGGTACAAGATGTATGAGTTCATTGTAATGCTATTCAGACCCACTAAGGCTCCCAAAATATTTATGGTCTTGATAAATATATTATTTACATATTACCTCAAAAACATTTTGGTGGTATTTATAGATTATATTCAAATATACTCTTAAGGAATGGAGTAACATGATAATAATTTTAGAACATTGCTAAAAACCATTCAAAAAAGATAACATTTATTAAAAATATTGAAAATATGATTTCTGGTTGAAGTAATTATCATTCTTGTGGAATATTATAAAAAATAAGCGGATATATATGAACCCTTTAAATATAGATGAAATTTATTGATTTGTTATGACAACATTTGTGACAAAACTCCGTAGTTTCTTTAGGAAAGAATGGTATTATCATTGATTTGCGATATTTTTATCATCATTTTCTAACCCACTAAAAAAACTAAATTAGAATAGAGTTGAGTTTGTTTGGAATAATTATTGTGAAGATATCATTCTTTAATTGAAAAATATTCCACTCACTGCACCTATACTTAAGCTGCCCCACAAGTGGGGAACTTGTCATGTATATGGCAATTCTCCAAAAAATAAATTGGGTATTGTGTTAATGAAAAATGAAAATTTATATAATATTCCTAAATATAATTGAAAATTAATGAATAGAACTACCTAATGTATGATCTTAAGTTTAATGAAATTATCTTCATTTTCAAAATCTTGAAGAAATATCTATTTGGTGAGATGTTTGAAATATATATAGATCATAAGAATCTTATGTATTTATTCACACAAAAATAAATGAATACGAACAAGTGAATATGGTTATTTCTGAATAATGACAATGAATTATCATACCACTTCTATCTAGGGAAATAAAATAATTCATTTGATGCTCTGTGTATAAAGGATCCATCAATTTTATAATTAACGAGAATTGAGATGGATCAAGTCTTCATAGACTTAAAAGTGATGGACATAGGAATCATAAAGGAAGGAACACCATAAATCCTGTCTAAAATGATTATTTAACCATCCATTCTTTATAAGATAAAAGATACTCCAAGAGACAATGTTGAAATTTAGATGATGGTATAAGAAATAAGAAAATTTATACCTAAAAAGATCAAATTTAATGAAGAATGATTAATATGATTTGGGTCAAGACTAGTAAAATCAAATCATATGTTAATGAAGGATATGATAGATTTCACACATAGCTTGACCTTATATATCCATCTAGGTAGTGTAGTGTTGATCATGATCTTTGAGAGCACCACTGGTTGGGAAAAATAAAGAAATAAATCATAGAATATACATCAAGGTGCCTTGTATGTTTTCATGTTATGTCTAAAAGAAACAAATCAAAGGTAGTGATGAAATTTTTACCCATAAATACATGGAAATGGGAAAACATAACTATGTAATTTTTTTCTATTCCCCTGACTAAATCAAGAAAAAAAAATTCTATATAGGTTTTGGTGACCATCTTGCAAATTATTCTCTTCTAATTTTAATCCTAGAGGACTTATCACTTGATCAAATTTCAATGAGAGGCCTTAATGAAGTGGTGAGGAAATATGTAAAGACACTATCAATTATATTTGATAGGGACCCAATATATACATTAGTGTTTTAGAAGAGTATTCCATATTCTTATAATAATGAGTTTAACATCATCACAACTAATTACTCTAAATCTATTGGAAAATCTAAGCTTACTCTCCCGAAATTTGAGGATATGTTGATAGAATTTTCAATTGACTTCAATGGAGTATGGTATCAATATCTTCCTATAGTATAGTTCTCATTCAATAATATATTCTACTCAAGAATTCAAATATATCCCTATGATGATATTTTTTATAAGATATGTATAGCACTTGAATGTTAGGATGGAGTTTGTTAAAAAAACTACTCGGTCATTAAATGGTTGAGGAAATGGTGGAAAAGTAGAAACCCATTCTTAGTACATTCGGGATTCTTAGAGTTGAGATAAGAGCTATACTAAAAATAATTTATGAGACCTAGAGTGTTATGTTTGAGATAATTATTCCACCACATATCTCTATGGAACAAAGTTGTTATATTTGGGAATATAGGAAAGATTATTCCAAGATACATCAGTCCCTTCGAGGTCCTTGGTTGTGAGGGATCGGTGGCCTATTGACTAGAACAATAACCTATCCTATATCATGTACATGATGTTTTCTATGTATCCCTCTTTAGAAAGAACATACTAGTAACCTTACATGTTTTAAATCCATAGGGGGTACCATTTGATAATGATCTTTCATATGAGGAGAAGCTAGTGATGATTTAGTGTCAAAAAAACAAAGTTCTACGAAGTAAGACAATACACTAGGTCAAATTGATATGGAGAAACCACAAGTTTGATGAAAAATTGTGGTAACCACAGGAGGTGATGAAAAAAATACCCTAATCTTTTTGTGCGTGTGAAATGAAAATTTGTAGGGAAAAATTTTTAACGGGGGGAATATTGTATCAACCCAGGCTTTTATAAATAAAATTCTGTTTTTAGGTTGAATTAAATCCCCTATTATATATTATGGTCAAATAAAAACATGCACTTTGTTTGTTTTATTATATCATATCTAATGTAAGATATAATTAATAATTATATGCACTGACAATATTGTCATTGAACAATGATCATATGATTAATATGAATATTGGGTTTTGAAAAATCTAAATGTCATATAAAAAGGAATTGATGGCCTCAATTAGTAGGATTGTACCCCATAAAGCCCATTTATCATTGATATTGAGGGGGATAACATCATTTGGCTTTTTACTTGAAAAATACCAAGTAGAGATCCAATAAATAAATCTTAATCATAACCATTTATGAGAGAAGTTGAATCTCATCTTGATCCTGACCTAAACCATGTACGTTGAACCAAACCATGAAAATATCATTATCCCACATCTTACCCTTAGGGAATTTACTTGTATAACAACATGATATGTATAATGACCCTAATAATATAAATATTTATATTTCATAGAATTATAATTATATTTTTTTCTAATGGTTGTTAGAATATAAATTATTTTCATTTTGATACTATAAATAGAAATTTAATTTTAAGATAATATAAAACTCTAATTATGACACATATTTTAATGAATTAATGGATATTTGACATAAATAATATTCTAATAAAATATTAATATTAAATTTCCATTATTAAATGTAAATGAAAATATAATTTTTAGGATGTAAAATGTAATTTCTAAAATGGATTGAAAACTGTTATTGTCAAAAAAACCTATCCTTTCTCAATAAATGTCAAATCTTTTTTATAAAAAAACTCATATATATATATATAATATTATTTTTTATAAAATAAATATTTTCTTAGAATCATCATTTCAGAATTATCAAAGGGAGAATATTTCAAAAAGATTGATGTCGTCGAACTTTCGGAAATTTTTTAAATACGTTATAAATATATGGTGTCTATTATGAAACCACAAGGACAACAATGTGATGTCATAAATTATATAAAGCGTATCCATGCCTAAATATACTTTTCCCATTAATATAATTCAAATTATTTGTTATTTGAAGAAAAAATAAGGACATTATGAATCCTACAAAACTAATATTATATTTCATTGTTTTAAAAACATTTCATTAAGAACAAGACTCACTTCCACATCACCAAGGGTAATACATTAATATGTTTGTCCATTTCCATAAAAAATGATAAACACTTATCTAATATAGAAACCATAGGAAAACCATGGGAAGGTTTTCGGTTTTGATTACATTATTATATAGATTCGAAAATCCAAATTTGGGTAAAAATAAAGAACTGACATCTCTTTTCCTATATATATCATTTTCATTATTACCCTTTCACACACTTAAAAAGTGATAACGTCATTCATGGACGTATGGAATACCACCTCTTTAACATGATATGATTTATTTTTCATTAAAATAATTATATTTATTAATATATATAATTAAATATTGTGGTATTTATGGTACAACGACCATTCATTAAAGATATGTTTCCACATATCTTCGTTCTATAATGATTATTGAAAAATAAGAATGTTACTCATGCGAACGTATGATATACTGTATCCATGATCGTAACGTTGATTAATTTTTCATAACCATATTTAATGATCAGTTTTAAACGTATAATTGATTTATAAATATAATAATTAATTCATGATTATTATTCTAGATATATTATATAATGACCCCATTGACCAAAATTGACCTACTGAAGTTGTTTTTTAGACATGAACCGAATTTGGTCAAAACACCCAATGTAAACCTAATTATTTAAGAATTCTTAAAAAATATAGAAATAAGTTAAATAAATGTACTGATAAACATGAAAATGTTTCTCAAGAAATTATAATATAAAAATAAGTTTATTATACAATAATTTAAAGGATGTTCACAAAAAGGAAACATAAGGTAAGGGACTCATGTCTCACTTTTCATTCCATGAGGCATACATTATTATTATTCAACTAATTTCATATATATGGGTATATACTACCACATTAACATGTAATATCATAAATTACATTATCTTCATAGTATTTAGATGTTTCAATTGAGGATTATTACTTTTCGACCTTTTGATTCATATGTAAGTGATTCTCCTCTCACTGTTTACAGTAGTGGGATAAATATCATTTTCACCACTTATATCTTTTGTGTGGTGTATCTACTACCCCTATTGTTATATTTAATTATTAAAACTATTAACTACATGGTATTTAATTCTTTCATTTATTATTATTCCATCATGAGGTTTATGATTGAAAATGTATAAAGGTGTTATGGGACACTTTGGAATGTTTAAGGATTATTTTCCTCAGCTATATATTTATGGATATTTCAGTGAAATTTAAATTTGATGAAATTATATAACCATTGGTCAATAAAACCATTCACTATCCTCTGGTTATGGATGAAATTTTTCAATATTAGTTCCAATTTTCAATTATTTGGTACATAAAATGTTTTAGAAACTGTTTTCCAAAAAACCCAACATTATTTCACTTTTAAGTTAGAGAACATGTTTTCTTCTAAAAATCATGATTTTTTAAAATGGTTTTCAAAACTATTTTTAAATTTATTTTTTAAATGAATTTTACCTTTTTTTGTCTTTTATTAATTTTTTTCAAATGAATCATGATGTTTATTTCCAAATGAGGCATTTTTTAACCATTTTTGTACAAAAGGAATATTGTTTTCATATTGTACAACTTTTACAGATTTACCCTCAGTAATTTCATTAAATATTTTTTTACATGTTTAAAATGTTAATTTGTAATGAAAATATCGTCAAAAGTGATTTTCATATATATTTTTTCAAATGGTTTTTATTAATAAAAGGTTGTTTTCTTCAAGAATTTTTTAGAAAGATCTTATTATATTATTTCAATTCATCAATAACAATACCCCTTTATTTTAATCCACTTGATATTTATTGTATTAACCCCATCCTTATTCTACTTCTAGATAGTTTATTATTGATTTGGCCAAAGATAGTATTCACATTCATTTCCTTGAATCATTTTTCCCTATGAAATATCAAATTTCAAATAATCATTGGGAATTGAATTTCTCCTAATTACCCATGGCATTTATCATGGATGTTATCATTGCATCTACTATATACCATTTTACATATGGTTTTTAATTGGGGAATTATTGATAAATTCATATATCACATTGAATATAGTTATTTGATAATTTTTCATAGTTATTTTCATGATTCAATATGATGAATTTTTTGAACTGGAAATGATGGGTGGATCCCAGACATTATATAGCTCCTCTATGCATCGATAGGTTCTCATGAGAAAAATAATTGTACAAATGTTTTTCTACCATTTATTTAGAACCGTCTTGAGAATGTTATTTATAGTAATAATTTTCTATGTCCCTCAGACATGACGTCCAATAATTAGTCATTTCCCACAACCTATATTTAGTTATTATTCATCCATGAGACTTTTCATCTTTATAGCTATGGATATAATTCATTTCAGATCATTGATTAAATGTCATGTGTTTTAGTTTCATACCTTTCCATATTTATTTTTACTAATATATTTATTTAAATGCAATTTATTTATAGTAATTGCCTTTCCATGTTGTTTATGTACTACCATTCCATTTATTGATTAAATGGAATGTGTGTTTAGTTATTCACCATTCCATTTTACAATCCTTATGGATTAAATATTTCCTCTGCTATATTTTTCCATTATAGAGAATTTTATATCCCCCTTGTTATGTTTCATTCCCCATGAATCCAACAATAGTACTACCAAAGATATTTGGGAATTTACTTGATGGATTAGAGTTATCCTCAAAGCAGTTTATTTAGAAAGAATAATAAAATTATGTAGCAATTAGTTTAGTCATTTGTAATAAAATACTCATTTATAAATCTAGATTCCCAATACTACTTAATCGATCTGTCCTTCGGGGCGTGATTACTTGTATTTATTCTAATGTAATTGACATAACACACTAGCTCTGGGATTTTGGAGTCGGGTCACTAGAGCTTATATCAAAGAATATTTAGTAGAAACCTTCTGAACTATATTTAGAAAAACATAGTTTAGAAAACCTAACCATAATATAGGCTTTGAATATTAGTATATAATAAAACCCTAAAATCTTAGTAAGTTATATATTATGTGGTGTTTCCTATAAATACATCCCACTCTAGATACAATAAGTGGATGTGGTTCTGGAACATATATACCTTGGAGTAATAACTCTGAAAAGGCGTTTCAATCTTAACTCAGGGTAACTTGGTACATGAAAACATGCTTTACTACGCAGCTCGTTTGACACTCTTGAGAGATATGCATAGGATAATCCATGTTTTCTTTAAAAAAATTATATGGAATTTGATTGGATAATGATAATGAATGATCAAGGTTAAACCAATGGTGTTTTAGATTTAAAAATAAGGGGTCATGATTTAGAAATCCTTGAAATTATATTATGGATAAAACGTAGACCATGGAAGCACCTATGTTGGAATAAATGGGTGAAGTATTTATGTATTGAGGATGTATTGTAAACCATAGTTAAGAGTCTATTTAATGTTTAAATTTCAAGTATCTCCATCAAATTTCTTTTTTAAATTATATTAAGTTTGTTTTAGAAATGTATAACCTATAAGTCAGGTGAAAAAAATCTAATCTGGAATGGTCACAAGTCATAAACCCATGACCGAAGGATGATAAGGGTTTCACCCAAACCATTGACCTACGAATGTCCTATTTAATTTTTCAATTTTTATTACACAAATTGACAAAAAAATTAATTGATTAACGGGTTGTATCAATTTTAATGATTAATGATTAATCTATTAACCATATTTATTTTGGAAGATAGTTAATGAAAAATTTCTAGACTTTCCCTTCTTTAATACGCCATATGATCCTCTAAAAGTGTATTTTAGAGGTTTCTAAATAAAAAAACTATTAGTGATTCATTTCTATGAGTGAAGGGGTGAATTAGAATTTGATTGAAGCACAACCAAATGTTAAAATTATTGATTTTAAATTGAAACCTATCACGTTAGAATATTTCCTTATATTCTTTTTTAGTAAAAAAATCCCAACAATAGGAAAATGACTTAGAAATAAATTTTCTCCTAATACCTTATTTTTTATCGAATGTATGGCCCTCTAAATCATCAAATATTTATGGATCTGAGTTCCTCAACTTTATATTGATAAATCACAAGATTTTGATTGGTGACCTCATTCACTCACTATAAATATTTACACTTTTCATATGAGTCCATAGTTTCATATTCCACTAATATTCTCCTACATAGAAACCTAGTTACATCGTAATCTTGGTGACCTTTTTAATTCCAATTATTTCTTCTATAGAGGATGTTTTATAAACCCTTCTCATGATGCAGGATTTAAATATAGGAAATATGAATCAATATATTACAAAGATAGAGTTTAAATTATGAGAAAACAATTTTAATTTAGGCGGTGACAATGTGACGCCCATAAATTCTAATGTAAGAACGTTGTATTTGATAGCAAGTATGGCACGCGACACCAATCACATAATGGAAAATAATATCCTGAGACTCTAGTATATATTTACTATTTTAAATAAATTCAATAAATGATATAACTTGTAATACCCACAACCCTGAGTTATCTTGCATTAGACACAAGAGTTACCTTCTTTAACAACTTATGTTACACAAATGAGAGACCTTCCTCATGTTTACATACAGACTACCATATCTCTGATAGTAGCATTGATTCATTTTTCATAACTATATTTAATGATTTTATATAAAAGTATAATTTATGAATAAAAATAATAATTATTTCATGCTTAATATTATATAGATATTATATAATGACCCTTTTGACCATATTTGATATACCAAATACATTGTTTACACATGAACTGAATTTACTCAAAACACCCAATGTATACCTAATTATTTATGTTGTTGTAAAAAAATAGTAATAAGTGAAATATATGTGATGATAAACATGAAAATGGATCTCAAGAAAGTATAAATTAACATAAGTTTATAATTAAGTAAGTTAAAGTACTTTCACTGAAAAGGAAACACAAGGAAAGGGAATCTGGTCTCATTTTTCATTCTATGAGGCATACTTTATTATTGTGCATATAATTTCTTATATATAGTGCACATACTGCCACCGTGACATGTAATATCATGAATTATTTTATCTTCATGGTATTTTGATTTTTCAATTGATGATTATTACATTCCTGTCTTTTGATTCATATTTAAGGGATTTTCCTCTAACATTTTACATCCATTGGAAAAATGTCATGTTCACCACTTATACCTTTTTGTGGGAAATTTACTACCCCAATTTTTATATTGTATCATTAATCCTCTTACATTAATGTTAAATAAAAATTTTATTTAATATTATCCATTCATGATGTTTATGATTTAATATTTTTCATAGTTGTATGGGACACTTTGAAATGTTTAATCATTATTTTCATCAACTACATATTTAATGATCATTCAATAGAATTCCTATTTTAGGAAATTATATATCCATTTCTTGATAAACCATTTCATTATAATTTGGTTATTCATGACCATTTTCAATATGATTACAAATATTCAAATCTTCGATATGAAACTTTTTGTAGAAAATGTTTTTAAAAAAACTGACATTATTTCTCTCTTTACTTGTAGATGTTGTTTTCTTCTAAAAATCATGTTTTATTAAAAAAAATTTAAAAATGTTTTTAAAATTATTTGTTAATTGAATTTTTAATATTTTTTTATTTTATCAATGTTTTATAATGATTATTCTTGTCACTCTCAAAATGAGTTACTTTCTAACATTTTGTCATACAAAAGGAATATTCTTTTTACCTTGTATGACTTGTACAGATTTAGCCACTGTCATTTCATTGAAGGTTCCTTTTCATGTTCAAAAGGTCACTTCATAAACAAATATTTTCGAAAGTGATTGTCAATGAAAACATTTTTCATATTTTTTCTTCATTATAAAAGGAAATTTTCCTCAAGAATGTTTTTAAATGATTTTTATAGTATTTCTATTCATCAAAAACAACACCCCTTTCTTTTACACAACATGGGATTTTTTGTACTAAAGCCATCCTAATTCATCCTTCAGATGGTTTATTATTGATTTGAAAAGGATAGTATTAACATTAACTTCCTTGAATAACTGTTAATTACCCTTTAAATAAAAAATTTTATGTTATCATTGAGAATTGAATTTCTCCTAATTATCTATTCCATTTGTAATGTATATTTCTATTTCCTAAACCATATACCATTTTCCATATGATTAATAAATGGGGAATTATTCATAAATCCATATTTCTCATTCAATATGGTTATTTGATAAGGAATATTATTTATTTTTATCATTCAATATGAGAAATTATTTGGACAGGAAAGGACAGGTGGAGTATAGAATTTATATGTCATCTTGATGCATCAACATGTTACCATGAGACAAATAGTTTTGAAAATGGTTTTCTACCATTATATTTTAACCATTTTTTCTATGATTTTTATGGTATTATGTTTTTAAATGACTCATACATGAGATCCAATAATTTATCATTTCCCTCATACAAGTTTCAATAATTATTCATCCCTGAGATTTTGTATCGAGAAATCTATGGATATAGTTTATTTTAGTTCATCAATTAAAATGGAATGTGTATTAGATTCATACTATCCCATAATTATTTTTCTTTATCTAGTTATTTTAATGGAATGTATTTCCAGTTATTACCTGGATATATTTTTTAGGTTCTTACATTCAGTTTTTTCATTACATGGAATCTGTGTCTAGTTATTTACCTTTACATTTTACTATTATGATTGATTTGTTATTTTTCCTCTATATTTTTTCCTTACTGAGCATTTAATCTCACCATTATTATTTTTCTTTCCACAGGAATCCAAGAGCAGTACTATGAAAGAAATGTAGTGATTTAATAGATAGATTAGAGTTATCCATGAAGATGTTTACTTAGAGAGAATAAAAAAATTATGTTGTAATTACTGTAGTCATTTGTAATAAAATAATCATTTATTTATTTGGATTACCATGAATACTAAATAGGTCAGTCCATTGGGGATTGATTCATTGTTATCAAGCCAATTTAGTTAATAGACCCCAACTCTAGTCTTATGGGGTCAGGTCCCTACAGTTGGTATCAAAGGATATTTAGTAGAAACCATGGAAACTAGATTTTGTAAAACATATGTTAGATATCATAACCAAAGATAGAATTTTAAAATTAGTATAGAAGAAAACCCTATAATCTTGGTAAGGTAGATATTATGTGGTCTTTCCATGAAATACATCTCTATTTGGATACATCATATTATGGAGAAATCTGAACCATGGAAGGACCTATTTGCAAATGAATAGTTGATGTATTTATGTATTGATAATGTATTGAAAACTATAGAAAGTAGTCCATATAATGTTGTAATTTCAAGGATATCCATCATATTTGATTATTAAATTAAATTAATTTGGTTTTAGAAAATAAAAACATATAAGCTTGGTGGAAACCAATGAAATCCAACAACGCTATGAGTCTAGAACCCATGACCAAAGGATGGTAAGGGTTTCACGCCAACCACTTACCTAAGAAATATCCTAGATAATTTTTCATTGTTTTTAGTAAAACAATTTGATGAAAAAACTTTAATGATTAACTAGTAGTATCACTTTTGAGGATTAGAGATTAATCTATTAACCATATTGATTTTGGAAGATAGTTAAATACAAATAGCTAGACCTTACACTATTTCATTTCCCTTATAATCCTTTAAAAGTTTATTTAAGTGGTTGAATAATAAATAAATCATTACTGGTAATTAATTATTTTTAGTAAAGGGTTTAATTAAAATTTGATTGAATCACAACAGAAAGATATGATTTTTCATATAAAATTGTAACCTATTTAGTAATAATATTTCCTTATATTCTTGGTTATTAAAAGTATTACCTTTCATTAGAAAAGTGACTTAGAAATAAAATGTTTTCCTAATAACTTAATTTTTATTGAAATGATGGCCTTCTAAATCATCAAAGATTTGTGGAATTGAGTTCCTTAACATTCTATTGATCAATATATTGATTTTGATTAATGACCACATTGAATCCCTATAAATATTTACTTTTTCCCTCAATGTCCATAGTTTCTCTTTTCACAAATGTTATCATAATTAGAAACCTAGTTATATGGTAGTCCAGTTGAGCTTTGTACTTCCCATTATATCTTATATAAATGATTTATTAAAAACCCTTCTCAAGATGTGGGATTATAGTGTTGGAAATATCAAACAATATTTTACCAAGGTCGAGTTTATATTGTGAGAATGTTATTTTAATTAAGTTGGTGAGAATGTAACAACCCAAAATTCTAATTTTAGAACCTTTTATTTCATTGAGTGTATGGCACGCGACACCAAGTCTATAACAAAAAATAATATCCCAAGACTCTAAAATATATTTAATATTTTAAATAAATTCAATACATGATATAGCTTATAATGAATTCAACACTTTTTTATCTTGTGTTACATGAAAGGGATAAATTCCTCAATAAAATGAATTATAGACAAGAGAAACATTACTTGATATATTGCATTACATGGGGGACAAGATTTCACAAAAAAACATTTTATTATTAAAATATTATTATTTAATATGATATGATATAACCTAGTTGTTATGTGGGTGGTTATGAATAGTATTAACATACTTATGAAAATTTATAGTTTATATAACTATATAATGAGATCATAGTTTACGAATTATTGATAAATGAAAATAAGAACCAATTAGATATAAAAGAAATATATTTATTTTAAAGTTTCTTGAGGAGATTTATAATAATAGATATAATTAATTACAATAAGTTAATTATTTTAATGAAATATATAAATTATATATTAAATAATTTATTTTTTTATATAGATCCAATTTATTTTGTAAGCATAATAAAAGAGAAAACACAATTTTACACATAGAAACATTATTTTTATTAAGGTATTTTTACCTCCTTTTAATAGAGCACCAATTTTAAATAAAAATTTTGAAAAAATTTTATATTTTTATTTTTACAATATAAACTTAAATTGTTAATTCATAATTTCAATATTTTCATGGGGTTAGTTTTTGGGATTTTTATGATAAAATTCACTTTTCTATGAATACTGAAAATTACATCATTTTTGTTAAAAATTCCTTTTTGTTTAAGTAATTATTAATGATAAATTATATTTTGAATTTTCTATAAAGTCATATTATATCAATTCTATATCTATTAATAATATTTCTTTCATTATAATCAATTTATCTTTGAAATTTAATATAAAAACCTAATAATATTTTGATCATTTTTCTACTAAAACCAATTAATTCGTCTGTCTACGAGATTAGCATTAATCTTAATTTTTAAATTGTGTGACTTAAATTTATAAAATCCAATATAAAGAATTTTAATTAGTAAAATATTTTTATTCTAATAGGACCATGTTAATTTTTGAACAAAAATATTAGTAAAAGTGATTAAAATTAATTATAGTGATTAAGGACAAATAAAGCATAATTAAGGACTACACCTTAATCATAGGGGACCAAATGACCTATCCCATTATCAAAAACCTATTATATGGAAATATTTAGACCATAAATCAGCCATTATTCAGTTTTTATGGTTTTTTATTACAGTTTATTTGTTAAGAAAATGTGTATCCTTAACTTTTTTCAAAGAATTCTAAGTGAGTACTTTTCTTTCCCTATAAATGGCCCCCACCTATCCCACATCTTTACACCACTAAAACCACATAGTCTCTCAGAGATAATCCCAAAACGTCTCCCAACATCTTTACCCTTGACCTATAATCCTAAATTTGTACAAAAAGCCTGCTAAGGATGCCTTTTGGTATAAACCAAATGAAGTTACCCGATTTAGAGGTAGCATCTTCTCTCTAGTTTCCTTGTTTCATTCCCATTATCCACATCATATTCTCTTATTTTTATATTATTACTTAATATAAAATTATTAAAATATACTAATTTGGTATTTAGTTAATATTCTTACCTTAACATAAACACACCTACATCAATTGGGTAACAAAAATAGTGTTTCTGTATACGAGAACTACTGCATCACAAAATGATGATAGTTCAATCATCCTTTACTACCTCTCATGATTAAAATTATGATAGAAAAATTTTTTTTTAATGTTATATATAATATTTTTAATTTCTTCATACTTATTTAATTAATATATAAAACATATCTTTAAACATTCTATTTTTTTAATAATGATAACATCATTTGTGGAAGTGTCGACTTCCACTCCCTCAATGCGATATGAGTCGTTCAGAAGATCCATATAATGTATAAATGATGATTATAATTAAATTAATTATATATAAAAATATATATATGATATTCATGACATAATTACCTTTCTAAACATATATAAACATATATATATAATTTTCTTTATTAACCTTTCACACACTTAAAAAGTAATGACGTCATTCATGGACGTGTAGACTACCGCCTCCTCAATATGATGTGATTCATTTTAAAATACAATATTTATATATATTCACATATATGATTGAATAATATTGTATTTATGGTATAATTACCATTATTGATAGATATGGTTCTACATACCATCTTTTCATAATGATCATTGAAAAATGAGAAAATTACTCATGTGTACGTATAACCTAATATCTCAATAATTATAACATGAATTTATTTTCATAATAATTTTTAATGATTGGTTTTAGAAGTATAATTTTTGTATAAATATAAAAATTACTTTATTGTTATTATTCAGTAGATATTATATAATGACCCCTTTGGCCATATATGACCTACCAAAGATGTTTTTGACACACGAAACGAGTTTGGTCAAAACACTAAATGTACACATAATAGTTTAAGTAGTTGTAAAAAACATAGTAATAAGTGAGAAAATAATGATAAATATGAAATTGGATCTAAATTAAGTATGAAATTAACATAAGTTTATCATACATGAAGTTAAAGGAACTTCACACAAAACGAAACACAATGTAAGGGACTCTTGTCTCACTTTTCTTTCCATGAGTCATACTTTATTGTCAAGAACCTAACTTATTAAATATGATGTGCATACTAACACATTGACAAGTATTATCATGAATTATTTTATCTTAAACATATTTATATTTTTAAATTAATTAATATTACTTTTTGGTCTTTCGATTCATATGTAAGGGATTATCCTCTCACTTTTTACATCTATGGGATAAATTCCATGTTCTCCACTTGTATCTTTTGTGTGGTTTATCTACTACCACTATTTTTATGTTTTATCATTAATCATAATACCTTAATTGTATTCAATAATTTCATTTAATATTATTATTTCATGAGGTTTATTATTTAAAATGTTTCAAGATGGTATGGTACACATTGGAATGTTTAATGATTATTTTCCTCAATTATAGCTTTAATGATCATTAAATGGAATTTCTAATTTAGGAGATTATATAGAAATTATTCAATAAAAAATTTCATTATACTCTACTTATTAATGATCAATTTAAATATTAGTACAAATATTCAATTATTTGGTACTCATGATGTTTTATAAATGGTTTTTCATAAGAACCGAATTTATTTCTCTCTTTAGTCGGAGACCCAATTTTCTTCAAAAAATCATTCTTTATTAAAATGTTTTTTAAGAATGTTTTTAAACATATTTTATAAATAATTTTACCCCTTTTCGTTTACCAATGTTTTCAAAGGAATCCTCTTTTCACTTTCTGGGTGAGGAATTTTCAAAATACTCTACTTGGGATTTGTGATGTCAACACCCTCAATATTATTCATATCGATGGATTATTATTAATTTGGAAAAGGATAGTATTTTCATTAAAATTCATAAATCATTTATTATTCAACTTGAAATATATAATTTCAAATGATCATTTATAATTGAATTTCTTATGATGATCTATACAATTTATCATGAATAATACTATTTCCTAAATAGTATACCATTTTATATTAAGTTTTTTAATGGGGAATTATTGATTATTCCATATATCTCATTCAATACTGTTATTTGATCAATAATATTGGATATTTTGATTATTCAATATGAGGAATGTTATGAACTGGTATTGATGGGTGGAGCCCATAAATTATATAAAATGAATTCCATCATATGATAGTAATTGGTTTTCAGGTTCCTCCAAAATTACATCTAATAATTAATAATTTCCCCCATATGATTTTCAATTATTCTTTATCCATGAGATTTTTCATCGACATATCTATGGATATAGTTGATTTTTGTTTATTTACTAAATGGAAAGTTTTTTAGTTTCATAACATTCCATACAAATTTTCCTTATCTGTTTATTCGAATGGCATGTATTCGAAGTTATTACCTTGACCTATTGTTTATGTAATTCAATTTAGTTTGTTGATTACATGGCATGTGTGATCTGTTATTTACATTTTAATTTTATGATTCTTATTGGTTCAATATTTCTTCCACTATATTTTTATATTACTTAGAATTTGAACTAACTCTTATTATGTTTCTTTTCCAATAAATCCAAGAAAAGTACTATAAAATATATTCAACTATTAACTAGATGGATTAGATTTATCATCAAAGCTGTTTATTTAGAATAAAGAAAAGAATGATGTTTTAATTAGTGTAGTCAATGGTAATAAAAGACTCATTAATGTATATGGTTTACTAAGACTACTAAATTGATTGGTCCTTTGAGGCTTGATTCCTTGTAATCATGCCAATATAATTGATTGAAGACACCAGATCTTGGCATCTAGGGTCAGGTCTCTATAGTTTATTACATTATATATATGATTTAACATCATATTAGTGTCTTTATTGTAAAATAGACTAATTTAATTTAAAATCTCAATATATTAAAATTTATTATTCCTTGAAAAATAACATATTTAATATGGAAACTAACATTTATCATTGTAACATAATTGTATTCTTCAAAATTAAATGGATCCCATTGCATAGATTTAAGAAATGTATTGGAAATATTCAAATAATTTTACATTATTCAATTTATAAAAGTGATAAAATTTCAGTATAATATAAGTACATGAGAAATAATTTTAAGAAACAAGTATATTTTTATCATAAAATAACATTACTACATTCCTACTATGACGTATTGGATGAATTTTATATTTTATTATTGTATATATTGTTAATATATTCAATTTAATAGAGAGAGAGAATAGGTGACATGAACTGGTCACCAAGTTCATGCCCCAAACTAAATTTTTTAAAAAATAAATAATAAAATTCAATCACAAGGTATTAATAATTTACACCAATAGGGAATTTAAAGGGGGTAAATTTGAATGTTCTAAGAAAAAACAGACCAAACACATGAGAAACATTCCATGAAGAAGACTCCCCAAATGAATTTCAAGCATTACCAAATGAAGCAGTGAATCTGAAAATCTGAGAACAATGGAGGTTATTCCAATGGTAATTTTATTCTAGGATGTTAGATTTTCGACCAGGTAATGCCTTTATAATCTTCCAAACCAGCTTCGGAGGAAGGAGAAATGTATCAGAAACATTCTAGGAAGAAGACTTCCCAAATAAATTGCATTCACTGCCATATAAAGTTGTGAATCTAAAAATATTATAACAATGTAGTTCATTCCAGTGGTAATTTTATTCAAGGATGTTGGATTCTTGACCAGGGAATGCCTTCATAATCATCAAAATTTCTTCACCCCTACTCCAAGAAATGAATATGCCTCAAGAAACATCCATATTAAGTGCTATCACAAGTCCACAGTGGCGTCTAGCATTAATTCCAGCAATAATAGAGCCTTCATCACTTCCCAAATGCCCATAGATGGTAAAAGGATTTTTTGTGAGTCATCTCAAAAGGAGCTCTCCCTTCTGATCAAGCAGAATTCCAGCTGAAGACAGTCCAGGGATGTGATGGATATTGTCATTTGCATTCATGGTTCCTCTAGAAAAGAAAAAAGAGGCCCCCTAAAAAAATAGCGCCACTATGTTACTGTAGTTTCCTGAAGAGAGGGTACCATGATGCATCCTCCCTTTTCAAAGATAAATCCATGTTCTCGTACAATTCTTTCCAAAGTCCTCATGAACCCATGAGGCATTATTGATATCAGGCAATGCTTTTTTGCAGGCCAAAGAGATGGATAATCATTGAGAGATGAATCCTCTAGAAACACATCAACAGAATTCGGAAGTTAAAACATCCAGAAAAAAGTACATATCCATGTGAAAGATTCAAATTCAAAATCAAAAAGAAAAAGACAGATGTGCTTGATCCATTAAAATCAGTTTGCAACATTGGAGAGATCATCATCGCCCTAGTGAGAAGTTTTTCTAGAGAAAACCGAATCATAGGTAAAAACCACCCACCAGCCGAGATTTTCCAGGAAGAACAAAAAACCATGTGAAGTCAAATGGTGAAACAGCCTCGGGTGAAGACTAGTAGTTCTAGAACTGAAAAAAGCGCAGAAAAACAAGTCCCCCACATCAGTAGATAGCAAGCATAAAAATCAAATAAAAACAATTCAAAAGGAAAATTTGAGGCACAAACAGCGGTTCTTGTAACTACAGAAGAATATTTCTCAACAAAGGGAAAAAAGACCGACTCATTTCCATGGAATATCTCTAAAGTTAAAATGATGATTAATTTTAAATTCCTCATCCAATTTGATGAACATTCATTCTATGATTGGAAGGAAAATTTCCACAGCTATTTCACCATTCTTGTATCTTTCGAATACAATTGTGTCTTTCTCATCAATCCAAGATTTTAGTTCATCCAACACCTCATCAACATATTGATAAGAATACCACAATGTCGGGTCAGGGTTTTCATTATCACTATTATCACTTGAATTATCTTCACTAGAGGATGTACAAGAATTGTCAACAGGCACAATCCATATTTCTAGAAGCCTCTAAACACCTAGTTACTATTATTCCCTCAAGATTAGAGTAATATATATGTTTCTATGTCCTCTATGGATTTGGAATAATGAAGCCATCTGAGTCAATAATCACCTATTTACCTTTCTTGGAGCTTCATTTTAAGTAAGCATCCACAATTAGACATGCTTGGTCACAAACATCATGTGAAGGCTCCCAAGAATCAGATTGGTTACTGTGCTCCTTATCTTGGGAGGAATTATGAGGTTCATTATGTTCCTTCGGAACACCCACCAAAGGGGGGAGAATTGTAAAAGAATCTAAACCAGTGTTAACTACAATAACAAATACCAAAATTTTAATGTTCTCAAAAAGAGGTCTCACCGATTTTCCAAACTAATCATTACCACCATCATGAGAAATAACCTAATAAGTTTTCTTATTTACATCAATTTTATATCCAAGGGTTTTGTGCATCCTATAAGGGCCACCAGTAACTTTTTGGTTGTTATTTCCTTATTATATATTTTTTTCCTTTTTCTATCCTTGTTAGTTTACATGTCAGTGGATGAACTAATATAGTATCACAATCAGTTTTGATTCATATTTGGGAATGGAGAATTTGGGAAACATCAATCTCAGCACAAATTCTTGCAATAAAGGGCCTTGATAGATTCCTCGTTGCAAATTCTATTTTAAGAGGAGTTCTCATGAGGCTGGGGATTGGAAACAAAGAAGTTTTCTTAAACAAATGAAGGGTTAAACTAGGGAATGTGAGCCAAACAGAAACAACAGGGGATTCAGAGAAAGAATTATAGTCTGAGGTCCATTTGAGAACTTGCATAGAAGAACCCCAAAAAAATCCACAATCTTCTTTCCAAAAGTCAATAATAATCATTTTCAGATGTGAATCTAAAAAGAACACTGGAGGAGTTTAATAATCTTATTAGGAAGCCCATAAAACATATAACTTTGAGCGATTTCCTTAAATAAATCAGTGATCGGCGAAGTTTGATGAATTTACCAATGAGTACAAAGAGCAAGTCTATGGAAAGGAGGTTTACCTCATTTTATGAGAACGAGATCACTGGATGACCTCTATGTCGAGAGATCTTTGGCTCAATGTGTGGTCCAGGGTTCGTTGCATCATTAACATCGGGAGATTTGGAGGCTTTTCCAGTGACAACGTTGGAGAATGTTCAGAGATTAGCATTAGGGTTACTTAGAGGATCGCCCAGGAGCGGGCTCGGCATCCGCAACGACATCCTCTTAGTCAATTGGCTTATTCAATTCAATACCTTATTTAACTATAATATAATAAAATTCATAATACTTTAAAAATTAAATTGTGTATAAAAATATATTTTAAACATAACATTTTTTAATTTAATATTTAGCTATACTAATTAAATTTTATTAATGAAATACTATTAAAATAGTTACATTTCGTTTTATTTTCACAAGATTACCAGAATTTGGTTAACACTATAATTACCTGCCAATTTAGCATGTATATTTTAATGGTAATAAAATTTATCATTATTTTTTTTGGATTAGTTTTTCATGAGCATAAATATATCTAACACAATATTTATTTAAGGAATACTCAAAGTGAAATATTGAGTCTTTAAATTCACTCTGTATATTAAAAACATTACAAGCTCACAATTTTAATTATCTCGAACTAATTGAATTGTTAAAGGTCTCTATAAGATATTTATGACCATTTATTTAAACACTATTGAGTTTTTCTCTATCCTTCTAGGTTAAATACCCCAATATAATATGTTTAATTTTCGATATTGTTTGTATACATAGCCTCTATTAATATGTGTTCATGGGTTGATTTTTAAGATGTGGCCTTCTTATCATGGAAATTATGATAGTAAATATATCTAATACAATCATAATATTACATTTTATTTTACTAAAATAAATATAACCATATTTTTTTGAATCACATTTTTATAAACATCAATTAGATAGAATTTATATACCTCAGATCAAATAATTGTACAATTTGATGTTTTTTTTAATTATTCAATATCTAATCCTCGAGGTAGATATTTTATGTTCTTAGAAAAAATACTAATTACATTCGAGTGAGTAGAACAAGATAAAATTGTAACACACACAATTTATAAGTGGATGATTGATTTAATTTACTCCACATCATTTTTATGAACAAACATTACTAATTTGGGTTTCATAGGCTTTCCCATGATCCATTATTATTGGAAGTTTTTTTCCCATCATCCTCATTTTCCCTTGTATTTGAGTAATTATTAGGGTAATTCGCACATTCCCTAATGTTTTAAAATTGAACTATTAGTGGTACCACTAGAAGAATACTATTTCCTATTATATTGTGCAATGATATCTTTTTTTCATGATAGTTAGTTTACTTATGGACTTATTTTGTACATATAAACCATCACCATATTACTTTAACACATTCCCCTTCTTTATTCAAACCACATCTTTGACATGATTTAAATTGATTAGTATTTCATTTTTCATCATCATCACTAGACCTTACATGAGTTTAGATCCTTATCTACATTGGTGAATTGGAAAAATCAACTATATATATGTTTTTAATCACAATTATTAATATATTTATTTCTATAATCATGAAATTTTTAAATCCAACTCTTATCCCATTAGGTGTCTTATTGGGATAAACTACACATTTTCTATGGAATCCATTTTTAACTTGATTCTTTTAGGATTCATCCATTATTTAAAATAAAATGAGTTAACAAGAGTGATGAATAATTTTATATAATTATTTTAATGTAAGTATATTAAAATTAAACCACAAAATTCCTTACACTTAAAAATTATTACACATTATTTTAGTTCAAAATAAATAGATCTCTGTTTAATATAGGTTTATTTATGTTGGATTTTCTCAAATTATTTAAATTAATTCCTTGTAATAATAAATCATTCATAATTTATATTTATGATAATGTGATTAATTGAATTATACCCCTAGGAGTTTCATGTATGGTGTGTAGTCTTAGGTCCATTCCTCCTGTATGAAAGTGAAGATTGATTCAATGCTCAACTATCCATTTTTGGTTGATTTAACCTAGGTGCATTAGTGCAACCACCATATCTACATTCTATTATTCGTATAAGGATTTAATTTTTAGGTTCACCACATAATCTCAACCTTAATAGAATATCTTAATGTTATTCAATACGTATATTTATCCATCCTATTGGCTTTCAATAGTGTTCTCTTTTACTATCTCAAAAATTAATAAAATAATACTAAATATAAAAAATACCTCCTTTGATATGAACTATAGTGGATAGATCTAAAAAACACATTGAAATCATTATTTTACATGAATAATCATTCCATCTCACAAATAGTCGCACAAACCCGATAAACTAATTTTTAGTGTCATTGAGGAATCCCTATATAAGAAATTTATTTTATAATAATTGTGGTTATTTATATATAATTTTAAAAAAACTAAAATACATCAAGAATTTTCATAATTAATACATATATTCATAACCTGGGTTATTGGAAACATAAGAAAGATATGATATCAGACTCCTAGTAAGAGAAACAATAAGCGATAATGTTCAAATACCATAAGTAAGAAAATGATTAAAATATTGGTTTAATGAATATACTCATACCCAATAAATCATAGATAATAAATCATGGTATAAGAGTAAAAATATATTTAGACATGAATCAATGGTATTTGGATACATTATTCATTAAATTTGAGCCATAAGAGTATAATGTAGTTATGTGTATAAGAATTAAATATTGAAATATTTAAACTATGGCACAAAAAATATTATAAGGTACAATTAATTTAATGACTTACACACTTAAACTCAAACTTTCAGTAAAAATAATTTTACCCATGTACACACCACCTTTATGATTTACTCATTTTCAAAAACACTTATGAACTACTAAATAATTCTTGCTTATACATATGTCATGAGATTTAATATTTTAACAAATGTATCAAAGGGTTTCATAGGACCCCAACCATCAACATCCACACTTATATGTGGAAATTAAAAAATTAATTTTTATATCATAAAGAACCTATGGAAATAAATTTGGTTTTATATCCTTTTTAAAGGTAATCACATAGAAAATGATCAAATATCATTACAAGATACACCCATGGAAAATTAATGGGTATCTAAAGATATTCATTGACATTATAGGTAAATAAAATTAATTATAGATTGAAAATAATATGGTATATAAAATATAAATTAATGGGAATATGGATAAGGAAATAATTCCCCAAAAAAACCTATGTATGGAATCTTGGTGAACACCCTTCAACCAACAGAATTAAAATTAAGGTATTCTGAAACAAAAGTAATAGTAAAAAAAGTATAGTTATACATTGAATACTATTAGAGAATAAGAAGGTAGTGATGTGCCATTTATCATATAGATATCTAGCATTAGTAATTTTTGAAAACATAGGTAATTAGTCAACTGGTATATAATGAATAATTTTAGAAGAATAGTTTAATATTACTTTCAAAATCATAATGAAAATTACCCTTCCTCCATCATAACCAATTTAAATAAATATCATATTATAATGAATGAATAATTTAATTTTTTAAACCCATGGATCAATGAAATGAATATTAAAAATTATTATAAATTAATTCTTGTTATAAATTTTAAAAATGATATTTTCTTATTATTATAAAGGAAGTATACGAGGAAAATTAATTAGTTTCTTTTGAAAAGTCAATTTGGAAAAGATTTAAATGAAATAATTTGGGATATATGAAACCATAAATTTGATGAAATATACAATATTTTATTATAAAAAAATAATTACTGTTTTTATATATAAAAATGGAGTGGATGATAAAATATTTAATATTAAAATACTAGAAAATCCTATTTAAATATTTTGAAATATATTTTTTAAAAACCCACATTGTGAAAAGTGTATAAGATTTTACTTCTGAGAATATGAAAATAAATATATGAAAAACTTATAAAATATTAGATATTATAGATCATAAAAATAAAAGAGAATTTTTTTGTAAGTAAAATATAGACTTGGAGGTAATGATCTGTTCCAAAGTTATGAGTGTTATTATTTCCAATGTGAAACATTTATTTGAGAATTTATTCCGTCATGGAATGTGATATCATTATAAAGAATTAAATTCTCCTTATAAGAATATAAAGTAAAATATATAAAGATAATTTGAAGAATATAAGGGAATTGGAATATAATAATTATGTATATAATTAATGACTCATAGAGAAATAATTTGAGTTGGAAAAAGCAGTTGTGAATCAAGTAACAATTAAATAAAAAATCTTGAATGATGGTGATACTAAAATTGAACTTGTAATATCATTAATTATGATAGAATAATGATAAATAATATGAAATGGGGTAGGTAAACCAATCTAAATTATTCATAGTTTATAATAAAAAATATGTTGTAAGGAGTGAAAATTTGATACATTAATCCCTTACCTTATTCCCCAGCATAGTCGAATGCACACTAAGATTCTATATAACAAAAATAAATATATTAATATCATATTTTGTATCCTTATTCATATCATTAAACTTGTATGGACTTCATTTTTAATTATTATCTACATGTATATTGGATATTTATTATCTTTTTCAATATTGGTTATTAGAAATCATCATCATTTTGAACTTGTTTCATAATAGAGGTCATTTTCTTCATTCATCTACCAAATTTGATCCTTACTATATCATAGAATGTATTATTATTTATTCCTTTAAATTATTTGTAATTTTATAATTTCATATCATATGTAATTTAGTTGTTATTCATCATAACGAAGTCCGTGATGAGCTAGTTTATAATGAATGAATGATATTGTCTTAATTAATGTCTTAAATATTTATATTGCCAATAAAAAAATATTTTCTTATTAATATCCAATATTATTTATCCAGGTAAATTATTGATCGAAATTTATTTCATTTTTCATGATGGTTGTTAAACCAACCAAATAGGAAAATGATATAATCTATGTGGGAGTATAGTAATGGAAGTGATTGTTTTTAATAATATAATTATCACCAAAGTAAGAAAGGAAATTATTTAGATTTTATTGGGGTAATGAATAATAATTGGGAAGATTTATTATAATATCTTAAATGAAAAATATGTTTTTCTTTATAAATAAATTTATTTTCCTCTTGATATGTTCATTTTAGGTGGTTAGTATTACAATTATTATTTATTAATATTACCATATAATTAATAATCTTTATTTAAAGAATATAAAATATGAAATAAATATAATATCTATTCAAAAAACATATTTCTATTACAATACATTAATGGTGATTATGAAAAGAGTGTATTGTCATTCATAGAGTCATTAGTCTGCAAATGCACACGAACAACATTTTCATTTTATTATTGAATGATATGGGAATAGATAATGGTTATACCATCTATATATGACCATTCTGGTTTATTATATATTCTAATTTCTTTATATTCATATTTTTATAATGGATTTTGGGTAGGTTGTATAAGAAGTTTAAATAAAGTAATTTAAAGGGAATTTAATATTTATCTTGAGAATCTAGGTCTTCTCTGTAAGTATCCTTTGGAAATGAGGGACCTAAGGCACTTTTTGAGGCTAGAAGATAAACAATTATGTAGGGGCTCCACAAAATTAAAATTGTTTAGTGTTTAGTAAGATTCTAGATAAAGGTTTGTGGTTGAAATGGAATGATGTGAGCTACTTTAATATGTAAAAAAGAAGTAAAAGCTTTGGGAAATAGTACTATATAAAGTAAAAGAGTTTAATTTCATGGGAGAAAGGTGATATTGGGGGGGGTGGATTGTTTGAGACATGTAGGTATGAATTTATAACCTAAAATTGTATTCTAGAAGGTCGATGTTCCATATTGATTTACTAAAATTCGATCCACATTATATTACCCATTTTAAAACATATTAATATTTTTTAAACATTAACTATTGTAAATATTTTTTCACTAAAAATATATTAACACCCCAAGCAATCATGGTTTGCTTTTTCATAATAATTCAATAGTTTGGGATATACAAAACCCCAAGTTTGAGCGCACCATAACCTATAAAAATAGCGATTTCAAACTCAGTTGTAAATATTATTAACCAAATTATGAATTTTATATACTATATATAATTTTAACATTCATATTATGTGTTTCTTATACATAATATGAGGAAAAATTAAATTTCTCAAATAAAAGAAGTGTTTCTCAAAAAATGTAGTTTTTACGCCTTTTAATGGAGATCCATTTTTAAATCAAATATTTAACAATATTATAATCAATTTTATGAAATTAAATTCTTCTTTATAATCAAGATATAAAAATTTATTTTTGATAAATTTTTGGTGTTTTTCTTTTACCTTTCATATTACAATGAATAGTGAAAAATTCTACATTTTATTTCAAAATTGTTTTTTCTTCTAAATTATCTACAGGGTTTTATTATCATTATGATTGGTTTTAAAGTATAATGGTATTAGGTTTTTATCATTTAATTAAACTTTGGTTATTGGATTTAATTTCACATTGAAATTGGACATAAACACAAGTCAATCTTGTGATAGTTTTTTACTTCTTAAAAACTCGCTTTCTAGTTTTAATGACAAGATTTAATTTTAAATTAATTTCTTCCAATTATGTGTTTTGAATTTTGAAAAATGGATTCAATATTTGAAATCATAAGTTCTAAATTTTTTAAATAGTCACCTTTCATTTTTGGACATTATGAATTTTAACATTATTAATTGCTTTTGTTTACTATGGTTAAAAGGTAAATCATGTAAATAAGGAAAAATAATATTATTATATAATATAAAACTACCCTAAAACACGTCATAATTCAATTGGATAATTTATGTCCGAACTTTATATTCTTTTGGCATATTTTTGGACCCCATGTAGCCACTTGGGTATGAAATCACATGTTATAACAATTAATTTAAAGTTAAGGGAAATATAACATAAACATATATCTTATTTCTACGCCGATTTTAATTCCAATTATATAAGTGATATCTTCAACTATAAATATTAATTATGAAGATAATTTTTTTCCTAAATCATGTTATTTTATTTTTAAATTTTAGATATTAAATAATTAAAATTATTTATGACACAATAATGATTCAGTATTTTCCTTATTAATGAAAGAATAAAAAATGATATTATAAATATTAAAATCAAGAAAATTTGAAAGTTTTTATGCCATGCAGGAATTTTATAGATTCTTATGATATGTTATCTTTTATTTAATTAATTTTTTATAAAGTAATTAGTTTCTTTTGACTTTAACAAAAATAAATTATTAAATAGTGTCAAAATTGACATAAATGAGTTTTTAAAACAAATACAATTTTATTAAATGATATAAAAATCCTAAAAGCTATTTTTCATCCAACTGACTTATATAATGTAAAAAATTCATTAATTATCCACTTTAGGTTCTATTGAAATTTTATAGTAACTATATTAACCCTATAGTATAAAAATACAAGAAGACAAGGTAAGAGTTAAACTATTTAACTAAGGGTTAATCCCAGAATATACGGTTATTTCATGATATAAAATTGTCTACAAATCATTTTATGAGAGTATTTAGACCCATACTCATATTATCCTCCATCTAAATAACTTTTGAGGTATTAGAAACTGAAAACTAATTTATAATAAATTAATATTTCAATCTTTTCTTAAAGTACCCCTCATATCTCATATAAAAGGGCACTTCTCCTTCTCTTTACATCACACCTCCATAGACAATATTCTAGGCCAAAAAATGACCAATTCTCCCCCCAACATCCCAAAAATCATCCTAGAGGCCAACATTTTGGTATAAAACCAACTTATGGAGTCCCTTTGTTCAAATCCAAAGGAGACACCTGAAGAAGAGATAATCATTTTATCCTTTCATTCAAAGTTGTTTTCTTCTTCTACTTCCACATCCTAAGTTGTTACCATACTAAAATAGAAACTCCAACATATAATATATGCTGATATTTTGTTATTATTACTATAAAACCATATTCCTCCTTCTACCCATCCTATGAAAAACAATACCACCATGTATGCGTACATACGACTTACCGTCTCCATGTCGTGGTGTAAACTGTTTTGAAACTATAATTTATTTAGAAGGGTATAATGATGAATAAAAATGAATAAATAATAAATATAACATGGTATTATTTATTTAAAATTGATATTCTATCATAATTCATACCATTAAACCATTTTGGATATTATACCATCACTCGTGCGTACGTACGACTTACCGTCTCCACAATGCGATGAGACTCGTCTTCCACGTTCACCATACAAGAATGATTAAAAAAATATATATTATGCATAATTATAAAATATATGAAATAATAAGTCTATGGTAATAATATATCTGTATATATATTTATACACATATTTCATTCACTTACATCCATTCAATATGATAAGAAAACAGAAACAACATTCATGCATGTGTATGGTCTACCGTCTCCATGAACGGTGTATTCAATTTGATTTTTATATCTACTATATATATTTATATTTTGAATATATATGATATATAAATCATATTATAAATTCTAGAAGTAAGTAAATCATGATCTATGTAATATGATCAAGAATAACAAGTCGAAATACGTACGATAAACAAAGAGATTATTAACCGAAATATTGCGTTTACTTGGAATTGTTAATAAATAGGTAACACAAGGACATAAAATAATTATATATGATATCACAAATATTATTAAGATTCTGATATAATTTAATAACATGTTTAAATACAATATATTGGTGTTTCAGACACATACGGAGAGTATCAGACATAAGGTAAGGGTTAATTCCTCAATCTCATTATTATCTGAGACTATTTATGTGTAAGTATATATTGAGATATATTTATCATCCACATGAAGGTTTCATAAAAATATTTTTTAGATGAATATTTTATGGTTTTATGGATGTTACTCTTTAACTATATCATCATTTTAAAAAAATTAATGTTTTTTTCTAAATAAATTTAATTAATGTCCACAGTTTAAATATGATTTTTAACAGTTTGTTTATATGTATATGATTGTATTAAAATGTTAATTATTTTAAAAGGTTTCTAAGTTTTATGTTAATCTTATGTTCAAAAATCTATCTTAAATGACTTTCTTTATAAATTTTGTGACTTTTAAATTATTTCATTAAAAGGGATATTTCTCTCAATGTGTTTTGTTTTTTATTTATAACTATGTGAAAATGATTTATTGGATATTATTCATGATTAACAATGATCTATTATAAAACCATCTTACATATTCTATTTAATTATTTGAGATACATTTCACTATGGATGTGATATTTGTATACCATTCATGGTTTATGGTTAAATTTTTGGCATTTTGTATGCTAGTTTTAATACGAATGTTTATATTATGTTTCACCTTTTTCATATGAGAAATGCATTGGACATACTAAATGATGTGAGAGGACCACATTTCCCCTTGATTCATCGGTAGGTCTCATGAGACAAACTAAATAAGGACATGCTTGATGCCTTGCCCATTTATTTTTTTTATATTGATTTGTCCAAGTCCATAACCATTTATTTTTAAATTTCTTGGCCAAGGCCTCAACAATATATTTCAGATGTCCCACATTATTAATTCCCTCGTAATTATATTAGCTATTGATATTGAATGTGATTATTCTACTTTTATATTATTCATGTGGAATTTCCAATGTAGTTATTTGATTTATTCTTTCCATATTGTGATGAATATTCTGTTTAAAAGGTATATGTTTTAGTTTTATACCCTACTATAAAAGATTATTCCTATTTATGATTATTTCCTCTATATTTTTTATCAATACTGAGCATATTATATTACCCCTTTCTTATGTTTTATTTTCCTATGGTTCCAAGAAGAGTTTTATGATTGATATTAAGGGTTAATCTGGGGGAATATTAGAATTCTCAATGGATTATTTATGTGGTATTTTATTTTATAAATATTGATGTAAAGTTAATGTATGTTATTTTTTTCAAGAATACTAAACTAATCATTCCTTCATGACATGATTCCTTGTAATCGTGCTAATTTATTAAAATAATTAACCCACTCTAAGCTTATGTGGTTAGGGATTCATTTTTGTTATTAAAGGATTTTTAGAAACAACCTTGGAAATAGATTTAGAATACATAGATTAGGGATCATAACCCTAAGATTGACAATGAGGATAAGTATAGAGGAAATCTCTAGAATTTGGTAGATTAGGTATTATATGTATATTATAGGAAATAAATCCCTCTCTGGATACTACAAGTTGAATTGGTTCTGGCACAGATGTACCTAGGGGTGAAAACATCAACAAGGTGTTCCACGCTTGACTCGGGGAAACCAAGTATACGACAAAGGGATTTAATGTGCACATAGTTTGAAACTCCTGAGGGATATTCTTAGGATAATGCCTATTTTCTTTACAAATCAATATGATGGATTTATGAGTAAATAGATGCTAAAAGGAACCATATTTATTACTAAGGATAATATATTCATAAAATTTTCAATTTATTGTAAGTATTTTACTAGTTTGGAATTATGCATCATGATTCATAACCTAATATAGTGTATGTCATTGTTTAGAAATGACACCTAGTAGAAGGAATGGGAACCCTATCAACACACGTCATCCATGTAGTAATTACCCTCCTATTTAATATAATTATAGTGGGGCTGGTTATGAAACTGTTGTTGAAAATATTATAATTGTACTGGTACAGCTGACCCGGGTTATTAATAACTCTCTTACCTATATGGAGCACCCTAATCAATAATGTAGATGATAAATGGTAAATATCTTCATGAGATAACAACCTCAAACATTAAATGGTACTACAAATCCATTTTTGGATGAGAAATGGATAAGTTCCTTAGAGAACACATTTCTTCTTTTAGGAAGTAATGAAAGTGAGAAATTTTTCATGGCAATTTTCCATCTCTTAGGACATTCGGACTAATGTTGGCCATTAATTCATACCACAACAGAGGATGAAGAAATATAAAATATGGAATGGAGGGAGTTTAATGAAATTTTCCTATAAAAATTCTTTCTTTGTGAACATCAAGTTGATATAGAAAGGTAATTTCTTAGTGTGAGATAGAAGGAGGATGAGAATGTTTCAATGAATGGGGCTAACTACACAAGGTTAGAAAGTCATGATACAAACTACATACTTAACCCAACAAGTAATATTGATAGATTCATATATGGGTTAAAACCATTCCTCTAATGGGAAATAGCTATACACTATTTCTCATCGTACAAATATATAGTCTCATGTTCTATCAAGACGGAAAAGAATTCTCTACGGATTACGACATTAAAGTAATTCAAGATAAGAAAGGAACGGTTGATAAATAGATAGGTAAATTGGAAAAAGGTAATGAATGATTTATCCATTATTTGATAATTATGGTAACAAACACCTTGTACTTGTCTGAAAGTAATGGGAGTTTGTTATAAATGTGGTTAAAAAGGTCACCAGGATTTTGATTGTAAAGGAAAAAAACAAGTTGTGAAATTCTATAATTTTAAAGATACAACACGTTATGCAAACTATATTCCAAATCAACAAGGAAATATAGACCAGAGGAAGAAAATGGATCATGGTAAAGCTTATGTTATTACTACTATGACAACCCTATTTTTATTACAAACTTAATCATGATTTATTACATAAAACTTCACTTGATAAAACAAAGAATATCGAGAGTTTTAGTGTCTTTGGGGCTTAGGATCATTACATAAAAACTTAAAACATGAAATACAACATCTTTATTGAAAACTTCCTTTACATGACCACTACATTCCCTCGTACTTAGCATTGAATGGGATAACCTGAGGACATTCATAAAAATAGGTGAGCTATAAAGCCCAGTAAGGTAATACAAATGGAATAACATGAGGAGTACAATACATGTTAGGAAATAGGAATATAAATAGATAATAAGAGGAACATGAACATTAAGGCATGATAAAACATGATAATCATAACATGGAAATGTGGCAACAACACTTACATGGAATTAGCATGAGCCAAGGCTCATTGCACATGGAGCATTAGTAAATCCCCATTGCACATAAAGCATGAGTAAACCCTATTTTCACATGAATTAGCATGGGTCAACACTCATCACAAATGAAATATCATGATACTATACTTTACCCAATGCATTGTAGCGCTATAAGGGCGCACCATTCTTAAACATTTCATTTCATGCATAAGTGTTCCACAGGGATCATAAAACATGGATTCATAAAACATAACAATTTATTCCATGATAAAGGAATGTGGAATTAATACATTAAAATTTACAATCAATAAGTAAATGTGCATAAAGTTGAATACCCTTGATGGAGAAATGGGCATGGTATCCACTACATAATGACATTGGCTTAGAAAATCGGTGCGATTTCGGCAGCGTAACGGCGTGACATAAGAATTCATAAAAAAATGGTTGATGAGAGAGAAAGGGGTTCCTCATCATATTTACATGTAATGGACAGTAAGGAGTTCATATATATACATTTCCCGACAATTGAAATGGAATTTAGATTCATCATACAAAAGTATTGCTTGCATGTAAAAGAAGAGAGAGAAGTTCCTTTCGGAATTTCGGCATAGTAACGGGTGTACATGGAAAGAATTTAATGAGAGATAAATGGGAATCCCATCCTTCAAAAAAAGATGTCAGTAAGGGGGAGGTGAAAAAACATACCCCAACATTCATAATTGAAATTAAAAGGGCCAAACAACTTAAAGAAATTTGAAAAAAATGAGAAAGGAAGAAAAAAACCCTTACTTGGAAGTGTGCTTCCAAAGGCTAGAGAGAGGCTTGTGAGAGGCTTCTTGGGAGCTTGGGGCACCTTGGGATGATTCTAGAGAGAGTAGGGCAGAGTTTGGACGAACTCCAAGGGATTTTAGTGAGGAGGAAGTGGGATCTTGGGTGGGTTTATATAGGAAAGGTGATTGAATTCTTTATTATTTAGGTTTGGGACCCCTTATATTAAATTAATCCAAACCACAAACCATCCCATGGTTTTTGCCCATGGTTTTTGGAAAAGGGAAGAAGAAAAAATTATTTTATAAGGCCAAAGTCCGAACTTCTTAAAATAATAATGTTTCTTATGTGGAGGTGAATCACACTCCCATGGAAATTAATTAGAAAAGGCAAAGTGTTGAATATGTCTTGAGGGGTCCATTAATGCTTTGAAAAGTAAGTCAAACAAACCCAAAATAACATTATTTTGATGGTAAAACATATATTTTCCAAACATAAAGGTTATAGTATTTTATTACATCACTATTGGGTCATTATGATGTCTTAAAACACATTATATATTTAAACGGAATTTAATTTTCACCCAAAACGTTGACGGTCTCAGAAAATTATGAAAAATTCACTGTTGGATAATTTCGACGTCCTGATTCCAGAAATAACATTTATTTTATATAAATAATTTTTTAAATATGTTATTTTTCACTTTTAAAATAAAAACCGGCATTTATCGAAAATTCACGGGTTTTGACAAAAATGGCTTTCAAACCTTAATAAAAATTTTAATTGCATTCATAAAATTATAAGATAATTTATATTTAATAAAAATTAATTTAATAATATTAATATTATTTTATTAAAATTTTATTTAATTCAAAAATCCCCTAATTTAATAGAAGAGATTTTTTAATTAAATAATATCTAAAAACACCATTTGTACTTTAAAAACTATTTACAATGTATCAAAAATGACTAGAAATTATATTCATTATTATATACAAAAATAATGTACATGAACATAGTACTACTTATTTGTTACATAACCCCTTAAAATAGCCGCATAAGACCTAAGGGTAAGGTGTGCGATGGGGACAGACTCTTGGGGTGTCTCGGATAACATCGCTCAAGTGGTAATCTCTATCAACTTCCACTTTTCCCGTAGACGGTCTCGTTCGAGCTTAACATGGTGAAGATCATCTTGGGCTTGGTCAAGGGCGAAGCCCAAGGATTCCACCTCTTTTCCGAGATCCGAAAAATGGGCTTCGTATGGGGCAATTCTACTGAATGAGGCCATCGCTTCCTTGGTCTGAGTAAATTGGATTTGTTAAAGTCCTATATTTATACTAATCATGTGATCACTGTTCAATGACTATTTTAACAACGGTCAAAATTCTCAACATAAAACCAAAGAATTTGAAATCTTATAAAAATATTTTACATAAAGAGACATTTAACTAGATCAAGAGGGATTTTCCAATAATGAAACATTGAGTCGTTACAATATTCCCCCTTAAGAAATTTCACCCTCGAAATTTTCCTTTTCCCACACGAAAACAAATGTTGGTAACTCAGCTTCATCATATTCTCTGATTCCCAAGTTACTTCTTCAAACTTGTGGTTTCTCCACAACACCTTGACGAGGTGCATTGTCTTATTTCATAGAACGTTTTCTCTACGATCTAAGATCTTCAGTGGTTTCTCCTCATAAGAAAGATCATCTTCCAATTGTACCACCTCAGAAGAGAGTACATGTGAAGGGTCCGGTATGTACTTCCTTAAGAGGGATACATGAAAGACATCATGTACAATGGCCATGGCGGGTGGATGTGCTAGTCGATAGGCCACAACCCCGACACGATCAAGAATCTAGAAGGGGTTGATGTACCTTGGACATAACTTCCTTTTTCTTCCAAACCTAATGACCTTCGTCCACGGAGATATGCGTAGAAACACCATGTCTCCAACATTAAACTCAATGTATCATTGATGGTTATCTGCATAACTCTTCTGTCGACTCTGAGTTGTCTTGATATGCTGCTGAATGGTTTTCACCTTCTCCATCATTTCCTCGACCATTTCTGGTCCAAGCAGCTTACATTCACCGACCTCATCCCAACATGCCAGTGTTCTACACCTTTTCCCATACAGGGCTTCATATGGTTACATTTGGATGCTTGAGTAGAAACTATTGTTATAAGATAACTCAACCAGAGGAAGATGTTGATCCCATCCTCCATTAAAGTACATTGAGCATGCTCTCAACATGTCCTCAATTGTTTGGATAGTCCACTCGGATTGGCCATTAGTTTGAGGATGATATGTCGTACTGAAGTTCTGTTCAGTATTCAGAGCATGTTGAAGACTCTTCCAAAACGTAGAGGTGAATCTTGGATCTCGGTCAGACACAATAGATAGTGGCACTCCATGAAACCTTACCACTTCCCTGATATATATCTGTTCCAGTTGATCCAAAGAGAAAACATTCCGAATAGCAATGAAGTGTGTAGTCTTTGTAAGACGATCCACAACAACCCAGATTGCATTGTTTCCTTTGGATGTCCTTGGAAGTCCGGTGACGAAGTCCATGGTGATGTTTTCCCATTTCCATTCTGGTATGGGCAATGGTTGCATCATCCCCTTAGAATTCTGCCTCTCTTCCTTCACTTGCTGACACACCAGGCACTTTGATGTATAATCAGCGATCTCCTTCTTCATATTATCCCACCAAAAGTTTTCTCGGAGATCTCGATACATCTTTTTGCTCTCTAGGTGAATAGAGAAATTTGAACTATGTGAATCATCGAAAAGTTCCTTCTTCAGCTCCGGACTTGATGGAACACATAGTCTTTTCCCAAACCACACAATACCTTCTTCATTAACATTAAACTCCGAGGATTTCCACTTTTTGATAGCTTCCAATTTTTCTGGAATTCTCACATCATCCTTTTGAGCATCCTTTAACTTTTCCAAAAGAGATGGTTGAGCAATCATTTGTGAAAGGATTGATGATGTTCCCTTCTTTATGATTCCCACATCCATCTTCATCAAGTCTAAGAAGATTGGATCCTTCTCAATTCTCATCATTGATAGAATTGCTGGGTCCTTTCTACTTAGGGCATCTGCCACCTTGTTCGCTTTCCCAGGGTGGTAATGTATTTAACAGTCATAATCCTTGATGAGCTCCATCCATCTTCTCTGGCGCATATTAATCTCTTTCTGTGTGAATATATATTTAAGACTCTTGTGGTCAGTATATATCTCAAATTTCTCTCCATAGAGATAATGCCGCCCGATTTTCAAGGCAAAGATCACAGCCGCCAACTCCAGATCATGCGTTGGATAGTTTCGCTCATGGATTTTCAACTGCCTTGAGGCGTCGGATATCACTTTATCATTCTGCATTAGCACACAGCCTAAGGCCTTCTTTGAAGCATCACTGAATACCACAAAACGTTCCCCACTTGTGGGTAAAGTGAGCATGAGCGTAGTGATAAGACTCCTTTTCAACTCCTTGAAGCATTCTTCGCATTCATCACTCCAAGAAAACTTTACTCCCTTCCGAGTTAGCTTTGTAAGAGGGTTGGAAAATTGTGAGAAATTCCACACAAATCGTTGATAATATCCAGCTAACCCCAAGAAGCCACGGACATCCGTTACCGATGTTGGCCTCGACCATCCCTCAATTGCATCTATTTTGGAGGGGTCCACAGATATCCCATTGCTTGGGATGATATGGCCCAAGAATGAGACCTACTTCAACCATAACTCACACTTTCTGTACTTTTCATAGAGCTTCCCCTTGCACAAAGTCTCTAGTAAAGTTTTTAAATGCTCCTCATGATCCTCCTTGGTTTTGGAGTATAATAGAATATCATCTATAAAGACTACCACAAATTTGTCAAGGTAATCTCCAAAGACATTATTCATCAAGTCCATGAATATTGTAGGATCATTGGTGAGTCCGAAAGGCATTACAATGAATTCATAGTGCCTGTACCTTGTATGAAAAGCAGTCTTGGGGACATCTTCCTTCTTCACCCTTACTTGATAATATCCCGACCGCATATCTACCTTGGAGAAGTATTGTGCTCCACGCAGCTGATCAAACAAGTCATTGATTCTTGGGAGAGGATACTTTTTCTTTATCGTGATTTTGATAAGTTCATGATAATCAATGAAAAGCCGCATTGACCTATACTTCTTCTTGACGAAGAGGACTGGTGCACCCCATGGTGAAGCACTTGGGCGTATAAACCCTTTATCCAGATTCTCCTGTAGTTGTTTCTTCATCTCTTCAAGCTCAACAACAGCCATTCTATATGGAGTATTGAATATTGGTATCACCCCAGGTATAAGTTCAATTGAGAACTCAACATCTCTTCTTGGAGGAAGACCAGGCAGTTCCTCGGGAAACACTTCAGCGAATTCCCTCACAATAGGAATTTCTTCAAGGATGGTTTCCTCCTTGGACTCAATCATCTAAGCCAGATACGCGTTCTTATAAGGCAGTAATATCCATGCTTGAGATAATGGAGCTAAAGGAGATTCATCTTCCTCCTGACACTTGTAAAGAATCGGGGGTCGATTCTCCATATGGAGTGTGATTTCCCTCTCCTGACAATTTATGGTGGCTTTATATAAAGAAAGCCAATCCATGCCAAGAATTGCATCAAATTCCACCAGAGGGAGTATGATGAGGTTCACTGGAAAATTCAATCCACAGATTATAACAGGGGAGGACTTATATTCATGGGATTCAATGATTGCCCCATTTGTTGTACTCACCGAAATCTTTACTTCCATGATTTGTGGTGGTGCTGGGATTGTTCTACTAAACTTTTGAGATATAAAATAATGCGTAGAACTAGAATCAAAAAGTACGTTCTCAATTATTGAATGAATAACTAGCATACCTATCACCACTTCGTTGACAGGGTTCACTTCGGCAGAAGTGATTGAAAAAGATCTTCCTTGCTGCCTTGGAGGTTGTTGGTCGCCTCCGAAAACCCTTGGATTAGGGCACTGATTTGAAAAATGATATGGTTCTTTGAATTTGTGTCATTGAACAATGCGTTGAGGTTCGAACGGAGCGTTCCTCTCCTCTATCGCAGCTGCGGGTCCTTCTTGCCAATAGTTAACAGCTAGGTGCCCTCCTCTTCCACACCTGAAGCATTTTCTCATCCCCTTAAGGAAATTTCCAGTGTGCTTCTTTCCGCACTTTTGGAAAGTGGGGTGATGTATCTTCTTAGCTCCGTTGGATTTAACCATCGGACCACTAGCATTGAAGTCCACCTTATGCTTTTTGACCCCATGATACCCCTGGGATTCCCCGATCTCTATTTCGACCTTGAGGGCACATCGGACAATCTACTCATATCTTTCGAAGTCACGAATAGCTAATGCTTTCCGTAGGATAGGCTTTATCCCACCAAAGAAGCTGTCAACTTTGCATTCTAGGGTAAAGACAAAGCCGGAAGCGTATTGTGTAAGCCTTGTGAAGTTTTCCTCGTACTCTTCAACAGATTCTTCATCTTTTTTCTTGAGGGAAAGGAAGTCCCTTTCCATCTTAAGCCGGAGGGTGCGCTGAAAATATATATCGAAAAACATCTTCCGGAAATCCTTCCATTCCAACGCATCGATCTCCTCCTCAGGCTTCATATTTATTATCAACGTCCACCATTGATCAGCTTCACCATCCATACGATAAGCATCCAGGAGAACCCTCTCTTGTGCAGAACATTGAAGGATGGAGAAGATCTTTTCAAATGGATTTAATCTATTGTTCAGTGATTGTGGGATCATATGATCCACTAAAAGTAGGAGGCCTTTGTCTCATGAAGCTCTCTATAGTGGCGTGTTCCTTCTTAGGGGGGTTTGGACGTTCCTATTGACCTGTGTTTCTATTCAATGCATGAGTTAGCTGAGAGAGAATCATGACAATGTTCGCGATTCCCGCTCCCATTGGATTGGGCATCTAATTAGTACAGTCATTACACTGATCTTCACATCGGTTGTTAGCCCGAGTCCTCCTACTACTGGCCATTGGATGGAATAAAAGAAATTTAAGGGTAACAAATAAAGGGCAATCCAAATACAAAAGTTGATTACTTATAAATAAACTTTTATTTCTATAACTCTTGAGTCTATAGGCTTCAATCTAGGCTTTTCATGATCAACTTTATAACATATATTTGTAGGGGCATTTATTAATTCCCTTAATAAGGGTTCATATTAAGCTTTTAAATTTATCAAAACATATCCCCCAGGAGTGTCGCAACCAAGAGTGCAGCAAGGCCCGTTGTCGTGCACCAGTTCCCGTTCGATTCTAGCTCAAATCGGTGTTTTTAGGTTTTACCCCTAGGATACATATGTGCCAGAGCCGCCTCTACCTACTCGTATCCAGACATGGATGTATTTGTTTGATAAACCACTTACTCAATACTCACCAAAACTTAGGGACATTTTTATTGTACTTATTCTTTGTATCTAAGGCTTTACGAGGGTTTCCTAATCCCAAAAATAACTAAACCTATCCTCAGATACCAACTATGACAACCCTGCTTTTATTACAAAATTAAACATGATTTATTACATAAAACTTCACTTAATACAACAAATAAGATCGAGAGGTTTAGTTTTCATTGGGTCTTAGGATAATTACAAAAAAAACTTAAATCATTAAATACAATATCTTTATTGAAAACTTCCTTTACATGACCACTACATTCCCTCGTACTTAGCATTGCATGGGATAACCTGAGGACATGCATAAATAAGGGTGAGCTATAAAGCCTAGTAAGGGAATACACATGGAATAACATGAGGAGTACAATACATGATAGGCAATAGGCATATCAATAGGTCATAAGAGGAACATGAACTTAAATGCAAGATAAAACATGATAATCATAACATGGAAATGTGGCAACAACACTTAACATGGAATTGGCATGAGATAAGGCTCATTGCACATGGAGCATGAGTAAATCCTCATTGCACATAAAGCACGAGTAAACCCTCGTTTCACTTGAATTATCATGATTCAACACTCATTACACATGACATATCATGATACTATACTTTACCCAATGCATTGGAGCGCTATAAGGGCGCACCCTTCTTAAACATTTCATTTCGTGCATAAGTGTGCCACATGGATCATAAAACATGGATTCATAAAACATAATCATTTATTCCACGATAAAGGAATGTGGAATTCATACACAAAACATTACAATAAATAAGTAAATGTGCATAAAGGTGAATACCCTTGATGGAGAAATGGGCATGGTATCCACTACACAATGACATTGGCTTAGAAAATCGGTGCGATTTCGGCTGCATAACGGTGTGACATAAGAATTCATAAAAAATGGTGGATGAGAGAGAAAAGGGGTTCCTCATCATATTTACATGTAATGGACAGTAAGTAGGTCATATAGATACATGTCACAACAATTGAAATAGAATTTAGATTCATGATACAAAAGTATTGCTTGAATTTAAAAGAAGACAGAGAAGTTCCTTTCGGAATTTTGGCATAGTAACAGGTGTACATGGGAGGAAATTAAAGAGAGAGAAAGGGGTATCCAATCATACAAACAATAAGAAGGAAGTATGGGGGAGGTGTGAAACCATACCGCAACATTCATAATTGAAATTAAAAGAGCAAAACAACTTAAAAAAAATTGACAAAAATGAGAAAGGAAAAAAAAACCCGTACTTGGAAGTGTGCTTCCAAAGGCTAGAGAGAGGCTTGTGAGAGTCTTCTTGGGAGCTTGGGGAACCTTGGGAGGATTATAGAGAGAGTAGGGAAGAGGTTGGACGAACTCCAAGGGATTTTAGTGATGAGGAAGTGAGATCTTGGGTGGGTTTATATAGGAAAGGTGATGGAATTCTTTATTATTTAGGTTTGAGACCCCTTATATTAAATTAATCCAAACCACAAACATCCCATGGATTTTGCCCATGGTTTTTTGAAAATGGAATAGGAAAACATTATTTTATAAGGCCAAAGTCCGAACTTCTTAAAATAATAAGGTTGCTTTTGTGGAGGTGAGTCACACTCCCATGGAAATTAATTTAAAATGGAAAAGTGTTGAATATGTCTTGAGGGGTCCATTAATGCTTTGAAAAGTAAGTCAAACAAACCCAAAATCACATTATTTTAATGTTAAAACATATATTGGCCGAAAATAATGATTATATTATTTTATTACATCACTATTGGTCATTATGATGTCATAAAACACATTATATATTTAAACGGTATTTAATTTTTACCCTAAAATTTGACTGTCTCAGAAAATTATGAAAAACTCACCGTTGGATAATTTCGATGTCCTGATTCCATAAATAACATTTATTTTATCTAAATAATTTTTTAAATATGTTAATTTTCACTTTTAAAATAAAAACCGACATTTATCGAAAATTCACGGGTTTTGACAAAAATGGCTTTCAAACCTTAATAAAAATTTTAATTGCATTCATAAAATTATAAGATAATTTATATTTAATAAAAATTAATTTAATAATATTGATATTATTTTATTCAAATATTATTTAATTCAAAAATCCCTTAATTTAATAAAAGAGATTTCTTAATTAAATAATAACTAAAAATGCCATTTGGACTTTAAAAACTATTTACAATGTATCAAAAATGACTAGAAATTATATTCATTATTATATACAAAAATAATGTACATGAAAATAGTACTACTTATTTGTTATATAACCCCTTAAAATATCCACATAAGACCTAAGGGTAAGGTGTGCGATGGTGACAGACTCTTGGGGTGGCTCGGATAACATCGCTCGAGTGGTAATCTCTATCAACTTCCACTTTTCCCGTAGACGGTCCCATTCGAGCTTGACATGGTGAAGCTCAGCTTGGGCTTGGTCAAGGTCGAAGCCCAAGGATGCCACCTCTTTTCCGAGCTCCGAAACATGGGCTTCGTATGGGGCAATTCTACCGGATGAGGCCATCTCTTCCTTTGTCTGAGTAAATTGGATTTCTTAAAGTCTTATATTTATACTAATCATGTGATCACTGTTCAACAGCTATTTTAACAACGGTCAAAATTCATAACATAAAACCAAAGAAGTTGACATCTTATAAAAATATTTTTCATAAATAGACATTTAAGTAGATCAAGGGGGATTTTCCATTAATGAAACTTTGGGTCGTTACAACTACGGTATAAGTGGAATAATTAATGTATTTGTTTTTTTCGATTGAAGAATTATATTCTAGTTATAAGAAGAATGTTATTTATAGAGGGATTGTACTAAAATACATTTTTCATTATGGTTTTAATATGATGATGGTAATCATATTTTAATTATGTGATAATAATAGTATAATTATGCTTCTTGGGGAATTTGATGCTAGAATTGATTTTGTAAATTTGAGGACCTTTTAGACAGAGTTTGAATAGATGTATTTTAGACAACACTAAATGTTGGAATGGATTAATTTGAACATTGGATAGTATTGTCTAAGTTTAAAATATTCTTTAAGGTTATTTATAGAGTATTATAATAATATACATTGAGAAAATGGATAACCCACAGGCCAGGAAACAACCCAACATATCGGACAACGCTACAGAAATCTAACCCACAACTGAAGTGCGACAAGGAATTATCCCCTACCATTGGCCTAAAGGAAGTCCCGAGATATTATAACGTAGTTTTATTTATATATATGATATAATTTTATATTTTTAACCTTATACGATTATGATAAATAGATTATTTTTTGAGTTTTATTATCTTTTAAAGAGAGAGATTAGTTGTGGTCGGAATTAGTTAATGGATGAAACTATACATTTAAATTAAGTATACTTCCCTGTGTACTTATTCTATATTGTAATTATTTAACTCTCAGTAAAATATCATAAAACCAAAAATATTTTCCTAGCACCTTCTTTTGTTATAAATCAAATGGCCCCTTAGATCATCACAGATTTATACCTTTATGGTTATTAAACTTTTCCTAATCATGTTTTCTATCGATCTCTATTAGAAGATGATTGTTATGTTTTTTCTTCAATAGCCATATTTTCCAACATGGAATACTGGTATATTTTATCATTGGTGACCTTCATACTACCCTATCATTATTTTAAAATGGAGGTCTCATCAATCAATTTTTGATTTGGTATTTCAAGAAATATATTTTCAAAATTCCAACCCATATTTTTTTATTCTATGTAGAAATTTTGAGAATTCAAGTTATTAAATTATGGGATAATGCAACACCACAAACTTCCATAGTACTCTTCTCCTAAATAATTCAATATCTTTCATTATGCGCAACAAAGAGTTCGAACACACCATGACCAATCAAAAAAGTAGTGTAAAAATATTTTATGAATATTATTAACCACATTTTTAATTTATTATATTTCATATAATTTAAACATTTATCTGATGTGTTTCTTATAGATAATATAAGGGTAAAATCAATTTTTTAGATAAAATATGTATTTTTAAAAAATGCAGTTTTCACACATTTTAATAGAGAGCCCTTTTTAAATCCAATATTTGACACTTTTATATTTAATTTGATGAAATTATATTTTTCATTATAATAAGGATATAAAAATTTTATTTTGGTTATTTTTTTTGTTTTTCTGATAACTTTTATATTTTAATGAATATTGAAAAATATTGCATTTCAATCACAAACTTCGTTTTCCTCTAAATTATTTATATAATTATATTATATTTTTAATTGGTTTTAAAGTATTATTGGATTATGGTTTTATCATTTATTCCAATTTTGGTCTTTATAATAAAATTCATATTGAAATTGGACATAAACACATGTCAATCTTTTGATAGTTTTTATTTCTTAAAAACCCACTTTTTGGTTTTGACAATGGGACTTAATTTTAAATTAGTTTTTTCCAATTATTTATTTTTAATTTGAAAAAATGGATTCAATATTTGGAATTAGAAGGTCCATCTTTTTTAAATAGGTAACTCTAATTTCAAGACATTATGAATAATAACTTCAGAATTAATTTTATTTACCATGGTTAGAGGGTAAATTAGTTAAATATGGGTAAACAATAATATCATAATAATATAAAACTACCCTAACATGTTTCCTAATCCTATTTTATGATATATATAGACGACCATGATCCTTATGTTGATTTTAGGACCCCATGGATCCAGTTGGGTGTGAAAATGACTTGTTATGATAATAAAGGCAAATATAACATGAACATTTATATTATTACTAAAACAATTTTAATTCATGTTATATATGTGATATATTCAACTATAAATATTAATTAGGATTATTAAAATATTTTATACATCCTTTTAATTTATTTGAAATCATTATACATTAAATAAATAAATTTTTTTATGACACGATAATGATGCAGTATTTTCCATATTAATGAAAGAATCAAATAAATAATATAATAAATATTAAAATAAATGTAATGTGATAGTATTTATTCCATAAAAAAATTTCAGGATTTCTATTACTTGTAATATTTTATTTAATTCATTGTTTTCTAAGGAATCATTTTGGTATGACTTTAACAAATATCAATTACTAAATAGTGTAAAAATTGTCCTAAATGTGTTTTTTTAAACTAATTTATTAAATGATATAAAAATCCTATAAATATACGGTTCCTCCAAATGACTTATATAATGTTATAAATTACATTAATGGTCTACTTCTGGTTCTATTGGAATTTTATAATATTTATATTAACCCTATAGTATGAAAATACAAGAAGACATGGTAAGTGTGAATCTAATTAACTATGGGTTAATCCCAAAAGATAAGGATACTTTCATGAACTAAACTTGTATAAAAATAATTTTTGGACAATATTTTGACCCCCCTAATCTTACCCTCGAAATAAATCACTTTACAACTATTATGAACCAAAAAAATATAATAAATTAATATTTCAAGCTTTTCCTAAAGTGCCCCTCACCTCTCCTATAAAAGGGCACATCTCCTTATATTTAATTATCACCTCCAAAAAAGTTTTCCATGGATAAAACCTTCTAAATTCCCCCCAAAAATTCCCTCAATTTATCATATATTCCACCCTTTTGGTATAAAACCATCATAAGGAGTCCTTTTGTGAACATCAAAACGAGACACCTGTAGAAGAGGTAATCATTTTATCCCTTATTTCAAAGTTATTTTCTTCTTATACTTCCACTTCCTAAGTTGTTACCATACAAAAATAATAAATTCAGAATCTACTATATGTTGATATTTTTTTATGGTTATTAGAAAACCATATTACTCATTCTACCCATCCTATGAAAATCAATTCCACTATGTGTTCATACTTACGACTTACCATCTCCACGCTGTGGTGTAAATAGTCTTTCATCTATAAGTTATTTTGATGGGTATAATGATGAATAAAAATGAAATAAATATCAAATATAAAATATTATTATTTATTAAAATTCATATTCCATCCAAATCCATACCATTAAACTGTTAAGTAAATTTTAATATCGCTCGTGTGTATGTACGACTTACAATTCCACAACGCGATGAGACTCATCATCTAGTTCACCATACAAGAATGATAATAAAAATATATATTATTCATAATTATAAAATATATGAAATAATAATTCTAATGAAATATATATATATATATACGTATATGTCATTCACTTACTTTTATTCAATACAATCAGATAATAGAAACATCATTCATGCGTACGCACGATCTACCATATCCTTGAATGGTGTATTCCATTTAATTTATCTATCTATTTTATATATTTATATTATGAATATATATTATATATAAATCAATTATACATTTTTGGATTAATTAAATCATGATCTGTGTAATGTGATCAAGAATACCAAGTCAAAACATTTACGATAAAAAAAGCGATTATTACCCAAAATGATGCATTAACAAGAAATTATTTATAAACAGGTAATATAAATTCATAAAAGAAACTTATATGATATCCTAAATATTATTATGACTCTTATATAAGTTAATAATATTTTTAAAAACATTATACAGGAGTTTCGGACAGGTACAAATAGTATTAGACCAATGGTAAAGGTTAATATCTCAATATCATTATTATCCATGATTGTTTATATGTGAGTATTTTCTGGGATATATTTATCATCCATGTCCATGATTCATAAAACTGTTTTCAAAAGAAATATTTTAATGTTTTATGGTATGTAATCTTTAAGTATATCAATATTTTAAATTGTTTAAATATTTATTTTTCTAAATCAATTTAATTAATGTCCATGATTTCAAAATGATTTTATGGGTTAACTTATATAGACATGATTATATTAAAATGTCAATACCATTCAAAAGTTTCAAAGTGGTATGGGACACATTGATTAAAAAATCTATTTTAAATTAATTCCTTTGTAAATTGAGCGACATTTAAATGATTTCATGAAAATAGATATTTCTCTCAAAGTGTTTTATTGAATATTTTCAACTATTTCAACATCCTTTAGTGAATATTATTCTTGATTAAGGTTGATCTATTATAATACCATATTCAATATTGTATTGAATGAGTTATGATATGTTTCACTATGTATGTTCTATTTTTATACCATTCATGGTTTATTGTTAAACTATTGGCATTTTGTATACTAGTTTTATACGAATGTTTATGTTATGTTTGACCCTTTTTTATAAGTAATGAATTGGACTTAGTAAGTGACAGTAGGGGCCTACAATAGCCCCTATATTAATCATTAGGTCTCATGAGACAAACTATATGTCGACTTGGCATGGGCCTTTCACATTCATTTTTATATTTGGATTTGGCCGAGGCCCTAACAATTTATTTTTAGATTTCTTGGAAGGGGCCTAGAAATTATATTTCAGATGTCTCGCATTATGCATTCCCTCATTATGAGATTAGTTATAGATATTTAATGTGATTATTCATCTAGTATAATATCCATGTAAAATTTTAAAGGGAATTATTTGATATATTCTTTCCATATTGTGTTTAATATTATGTTTAAAAGTATTTTGTTTTAGTTTTAAAACTTTTTTTAAACATTTATGCTTATTTATAATAGAATCCACTATATTGTTTATCCTTACTGAGCATCTAAGAATACCCCTTTCTTATGTTTTATATTCACTATATTACAAGAAGGGTTTTATGATTTATATTTAGGGTTAAGATAGGGTATAATGGCATTTCAAAGGATTAACTATGCTCTGTTTTATATTTGAAATTGTGATGTGAAGATCATGTATGTAATCTATTTTCCAAGACTGCTAAATTGATCAGTCCTTTAGACCATGACTTCTTGTAATCATTCCAATGTAATAAAATAATGCACCAGATCTAGGCTTCTATGGTCAGTGTGTTAAATATTTATCAAAGGAATTTTAGAAACAACCATGGAAATATATTCAAGAAAACCTAAATTAGGAATTATTTCCCATAAGATAGTCTTTGAGGGTGAGTATAGAATAACCCCATAGAATTTTGATATTTTAGGGATTCCGTTGATATTACAATAAACAAATCCCACTCTAGATACTACATGTGGATGTGGTTCTGTAATATATTTACATAGGGGTGAACACTCCGACAAGGTGTTCTAGGATTGACTTGGCGTAACCTGTTATATGACAATGGGCCATTCTACACTCCTGGTTTGACACTCCCAGGGGATATTCTTAGCATAATTAATATTCTTTTTACATACCATTAGTAATAAATTATGAGTAAATATGTCATCAAAGGAACCGTATTTATGATTAAGGATTAGATATGCATAAAATTTTCAATTTATGATAAGTATTTCACTGGTTTAGAATTATGCAGTATGATTCATAACCTAATCTAGTGTGTGAAATTATTTAGAAATGACACCTAATATATGGAATGGAAACTGTATCAATGTACATACTCCATGAAGGGATTACCGTCATATTCAAGATAATTATAGTGGAAGAGAATATGAAACTTGTGATGAACAACATATAACCATACTGGGACAGTTGACTAAGGTTATGAATAACAACCTTACCTGTATGGAGCACCATGATCCACAGTGTATAGGATCAATGTTATACCGCTTCATGATACAAAAACATACAAAAATCAGTGGGATTATAAATACATTTTTGGCTGAGCAATGTATATGTTCCATATAGAAAATATTTCCTACTATGGTAAGTAATTAAAGGTAGAATGCTGTCATGGATGTTTACCATCTCTCAAGAGATGTGGATCAATGGTGGTAATTAATTCAAAATAGGAAGGAGTATGAATAAGTATAAAATATTTAATGGAGGTAGTTTAATGAAATTTTCCTATTGAAATACATTCCTCGTGAGCAACCAGCTGATATGGAAATGAAATTTCTGAGTCTGAGGCAGAAGGAGGATGAGAATTTTGAAAAATATAGGGATAACTTCACAATGTTAGTAATACTTGACTCAAACTACTTACGTAACCCAATAAGTAATATTGATAGATTATATGATGGGTTAAATCCATTCCTATGATGGGGACTAGTCTCATAATCTTTCACATTGTATGAAGATATAGTCTCATGTGGTATCAAGACAAAAAAGAAATTCTTTAAGTCTTGTAACATTAAAGTAAAGCAAGAGAAGAAGAGAATGGTGGAACAAGAGATAGATAAAAGGGAAAAAAGTAATTATGTATTTTCCATTATGTAAAAAATGTGGGAAGAAACACTCGAGTACTTGCCGGAAAGGAATTGGAGTTTGTTATAAATTTGGAGAAAAAGTTCACCATGCTCGTGACTGTACAGGAAATAAAGACATTTTTCAATTATATAATTTTAAATATATGGGACATTATACAAATTATTTTCCAAAAATTTAATTAAATGTAGTTTAGAAGAAGAAAATGAATCAAGTTTAAGCTTATGTTATTACTACAGTCAAAGTGGAATAATTAATGTATTTTTTTCTTGGGTTCAAGAATTATATTTTTGTTATAAGGAGATTGTGACATATATAGTGATTTTATTGTAGTAATTTTTTTAATTATGATTTTAATATGATGAAGGTAATAATATATTTAGTATGTGACAATAAGATAAGAAATATGTTGTTTTGGGAATATACTGTTACAATTGATTTTTGAATTTTATAGGCCTTTTAGGCAGAGTTTGGACAGAAGTATTTTGGATAAATCTAAAGGTTAGAATGGATTAGTTTAAACATTGGATAGTATTTTGAAGGTTAAAACATTTCATCAGTTTATTTCTATAATGTTATTACAATATGGTTTTGAGAAAAATAGACACCCCACAGGCTGGGAAACAACCCGTTGTGACAAATAGGGCAACAGGAATCGAGCCCACAACCAATGTGAGACAAGGATTTATCACCTTCCACTAGATTAAAGGAAGTACTTGTTTAGTATAACATATTTTTATTTATTTAAGTGGTATAATGTTATATTTCTAGCCATATACAATTAAGATAAATAGAATATTTTTTTAGTTTTATTTTTATTCGAAGAGAAAGATGAGATGTGGTAGGAATTAGTTAACAAATTAATCTCTACATGTAAATAAAGTATGCTTCCTTGTTTCCTTTGTCAATAAAGTCATTATTTTACTCTATAGAAAATATCGTAAAACCAAAAATGTTTCCATGGTACATTATTTTGTGATGAATCAAATATCCTCTTAGATCATCAGACATTTATATCTTTATGGTCATTAACATTTTCCTAACCATGTTATCCATCACTCTCCTTCAGAACATGATTGTTAGTTTTTTACTTCCATATGAATATTTTCCTACATAGAATAATAGTATATGTTATATCTGGTGACCTTCATACATCTCTTTCTTTATTTTAAAATGGAGGTCTTTTAATCAATTTCCGATGTGGGATTTCAACAAAAATATTTTCAAAAGTCTATCCCATAGTTTTTTATTCCATGTTTAAATTGTGTGGATGAAATTTATTTAAGGAGGGAATAATTTAACAACCCAATAATTCATGGTGTGCTTCTTCTTAATAATTCAATAGCTTGTCTTATACGCAACACTGAGTTTGCATGCACCATGACCTATCAAACTAGCCATTATAAAAAGAGTTATGATTAGTATTAACAACATTTTGAATGTTTTATATTAAATATAATTTTTAAATTCATCTTATGTGTTTCAGATATATAATATAAAGACAAATTCAATATTTTTTATAAAAGAAGTATTTTTCAGAAAATGCAATTATCTCACTGTTTAATGGAGAACCGTTTTAAAATCTAATATTTCATAAATTTATATTAAATTTGATGAAAATAAATTTTTCATAATAATTAGGACATAAAAATTTAGTTTGGATAAATTTTTTGTCTTTTTCTGATAACTTTAATATTTCAATCAATAGTAAAAAATACTGCATTTTAATTAAAAACTATTTTTTCATCTAAATTATTTAAATAGTTAGATTTTATTTTTAATTTTTTTAAAAGAATAATTGAATTATTTTTTAATCATTTAATTAAATTTTGGTCATTTTAAATAATTTCACATTGAAATTGGACATAAATACATGTCAATCTTTTAATTGTTCGTACTTCTTAAAAACCCGCTTTCTAGCTTCGAAAATGGAAATTAATTTTAACTTAATTTATGACAATTTTGTGTTATGAATTGGAAGAAATTTATACCAAATTTGGAATCATAAGGTTCAAAAAAATTTAAAAGGTACCTTTAATTTTTTGACATTATAAATAGTAAATTCAGTAATTATTTTATTAACTATGGTTAAAAGGTAAATTAGTTAAATAAGGGTAAAAAATAAAATTATAATAATATAAAACAACCCTAAAACATATCCTAATTATATTGAATTATATATGCCTTACCAATATCATCCTTATGTCGATTTTAGGACCCCTTAGAGCCACTAGGTTGTGAAAAAGGCATGTTATTATAATTAATTTAACGTAAAGGGAAATATAACATTAACATGTATCTTATTACTATGAAAATTTTAAATCAAGTTATATAAGTTATATCTTCAACTATAAATAGTAACTATGAATATTAAAGTATTTAATATATCATGGTACTTTTTATTAATTTTTATACATTAAATAACTTCATTTATTTATGACACAATAATTCTGCTGTATTTTTCTTATTAATGAATGAATCAAATAAAGGATATTATTAATATTAAAATAAATGTAATTTGAAAGTTTATGTTCAATAAATTAATTTTATTGATGAATGTGACATGCTGTATTTGATTTCATTTTTTTTCAATGTAATCAACTTGTTATAACTTTAACAAGAATCAATTTTTAAATAGAGTAAAAAATTGATATAAATGAGTTTTTAAAACAAATACTATTTTATTAAATTATATAAATATCATAAAAATAAAATACATTTCCAACATAATTATATAATTTTTTAAATTAAATTGATGATCCACATGCGGTTCTATTGTAATTTTATAGTAACTATATTAATGTTATAGAATAAAAATACAAGAAGACACAGTAAGAGTTAAAAATTTTAACTCAGGGATAATAACAAAATATAAGGTTAATTTAATAAACTATACCTATCTAAAAAATAATTTTCTATGATTATTTCGACCCATAATCTTCTTATTCTCGATATAAATCACTTTGGAGCTATTAGAAACTGAAAATAAATTTATAATAAATTAAAATTTCAATCTTTTCGTAAAGTTCCCTTCACCTCTCTCATAAAAAGGAACTTATCCTTCACATTAATCCACACCTACAAAGCCCTTTGGCTCCCAAAATCTAGGATGGATAATAAACTAGAAGAGTATGTTTCTTTCATTTGGGGGGAGAGTGACATTGATCAATAGTGTTCTCACATCCATTCCCTTGCACGTTTTATCGATCGTCAAAGCACTGAAGGGAGTAATTGTAAGGATGGAGAAAAATATGCACTACTTTTCTTTGGGATTCCAGTCAAGCGGGGTGATGTCAATGGGCCTCTTGGAGACATTTGGAGAGGACTATCGATGAGGGCATGGTGGGGCTCCGGGATATTTTCGGTACCATACTGGGGATGCAGGCATGGTTGGCCTGGGTGGTTATTGCGGGGGATTCCTTATGGGATTAATTCGTTAGAGAAATATATCGGTTGTATGTTGGGTCATTGAAACTTCACTGACCTGGCCTCTCTAAAATCACCGAGTGTATTATCCCCCTTATTGAGGTTCTTCAGGGTGCATCACGGTGGATTATAGGTGGTGGTGAAGTTAAATTTTGGAAGTAGAACTGGGCAGGTGAACTGCTCTTCATCCCTATTTGTCCCATCCCAATGGTTCCCTTTGATGAGGAGAGTGGCTTGCACTCCTTTATTCATGTCATTCTTAGTCAGGACTAGAAGGAGATTTTTGATAGCATCATCCTGAATAATGAGGCGGACAAGTGTTGTTTCACAAGGTTGGCTACATGCTAGTTTTTTATCCAGGATTATAAGAAGATACAACATGTGGGTGGGGAACTGGATGATTGGTCCTCAAAGAAATGGTTAAAATAAATAACTACCAAAATGAACTTCCTCATTTGGAGGATATCGAACCTGACTCTTTCGACTGATGATAGTATTCAATAAAAAGACACCTTCTTGGCTTCCCACTTTTTTTGTTGTGAGCACCCACAGATGGTATAAACATTGCATATCTTCTTCTAGAACGATTGGAATAGTTTCGTTTGATCAATGCTAACCACTCACTCACTTTTCAGTTGTCCTAGCCTTCCTTTAATGATTTCATGAGCTCCTAGTTTCACGGGGTTAGGGTCAATGCGTTGGGGATCAAGATTCTAGCTTCTGTTCTTTCTTCCATTTTCTAGAATCTTTGGGAGCCAAGGAACCATGCGTGGATGGGAATTCGACCCTCAGTGTGGTAACTTTAGATGAGGGATAAGGTTCACAACTTTGAGATGGGTTCTATTATTAAGGGTGGACATGCCTCTCTCACACTCTGCAACTTCTTCAATAAGACATGCATGGCCGATGTGACGGGAAGGGTGGGTGGCTGATGGGTATGTTGGATTCCCACCAAAAACAGGATTAAAATTAATGTTGATGGTTCTGGCAGGAATGGGATCATGAAAGGTATGGGGCCTTATTCTTGATTTGTGTGGCTCAGTTTTGTTAGGATTCAGTGCCTTCTTTGGGGTGGGAAATTATCTGGGGGCAGAAGTGATGGCTCTATTCATGGGGCTCACTATTTATAGGCATTTGGGTTTTCAGGAGGATGTAATTGAATATTATTCAGAGGCTTTGGTCAAGATGGAAATGTGGGTATGTGAGGTTCCCTAGAATCTAAGCTACTTCTCCAAAAGATGCTCTTTGGAGATAAGTTAGGGTCAAGTTGTCCATCACATTTCGAGGAAAGCTAACTGTGTTTTTGATTTTCTCACTTTCTTGGGTATAAAGGGGGAGTTTCTTGATGTTACTGATACTATAAGGTCACTTCCCATGGTTTTTATGTCTTTTTTCCATGGGTATTCTCTCGGTTAACACCACTTATGGCACCCTTAAGGCCCTTCTATGTGACAATTGTGTGCTGGTGGCCACTCCCTTCTTTTAATAAAAAAATAATGACTCATTACAAAGCCCTTTGGCATGGCCAACCACTAGTATAATATCCTTAAAAATTACATCACTTCATCCTAGAGTCCACTCTTTGGGTAGAAAATCAACTTAAGGAGTCCTTTTGTGGAAATCAAAAGGAGACCCCCCGAATAAGAGTTAATCGTTTGATCCCTTCTTTAAAAGTTATTTTCTTCTTATATTTCCTCTTCCAAAGTTGTTACCATACTAAAATAATAAATCTAGAATCTAATTTGTGTTGATATATTTTAAATATTATGGTACAACCATATCCCTCCGTCTACACATTCTACGAAAAAATACCATTGTGCGTGCATATGTACGTCTTTATGTCCCCACGGCTTGGTGTAAACTGTTTTCCATCTATACTTTATTTTGATAGATATAATGATGAATATAAATTAATTAAAGATCATGATATCAAGAAGTAGGAGCTCTTGATCTCTCTCACAACCATGCCATAACCCTCATGCCTTGTGGTTCTCCTCCATCCTCCCGATCGGCAGGGGGAGGCTTGCGTTCTCAGCTGCACAAGAAGGGAGAATCATTCATTCGGTTCTCAAAGCATGATACCTTTATCCTCTTCCTGAAGGTCTCGTTGTCCCCGAAAGTCCCCGATCTATTTCGGGATGCACCCCAGCTCCCTTTATCCCCAGTAGAGCTCACTTACGCCACTAACCTATGTAAACTCACGCTCGTTCTGAGATTCCGATATGATCAACCATCAATTGATGAATTTGACCGTTTCGTCTTTGGTTCCTGTAAGCTACAGGAGCATGCGGTGGTTGGGCTGCTCGACCAGCACCACATTATTATTTGGCTTTCATCGGAGGAGGATCTTGTTGTCACTTGGTCTAGGGCACCCTGAAGATGCAACGGAGCTTCCTTCTTCCTCTTTTGATGTTGTTTGGATTTTCACATGTGGCGCGACCCATCTACAATCGCAATTTGGGTTAGTCTCCCTGGTCTCCCTCTATCATTCCAAAATCCATCTATATTGTGTGTTATTGGGAATATGAGTGGATGATACCTTTGTTCTGATCGGAGAATGGAGGTCCTCTGTCATCCTTTTTGTCCAAGAATTTGTGTTTACATTGATGTTGTGAGGCCACCTGTTAATTGGGTTTGGATCATAGATGGGGAAGAATTCCAATGGAAACAGGAGGTCATCTTCGAGTCTTAGAAGCGTTTTTGTGCAAACTGTCGTAGGTTTGGTCATATTGAGTCAATATGTCGAAGCAAGAACTTGGTCGGGTCTTCACAGGCCATGGAATTGGGAAATGATGGCCCTGGAGACAATGATAGGGTGTCGTCGCTAGTGGAGATACTGCCTGGGACTTCTCTGCCTGGGCGGTCTTCTTTTTGTGCAAACAGGGGAAATGCTTCCCCTCAAGATGTTGCAAAGTAGGCCGGAAATGAGGCCTCTTCGGAGCAAGTAGTGAGAGCGGATGACCAGTTTAATTCTGCTACAACATGTGATGGTGTACAGAATGATCTTGGAGGGGCTACTGTGGTTGCAGCTGTTCTGAAGGAGGTGCAATCTTCATTGAATACTTCTATGAAGCAAGTTTTTGATCATCTGAAATCAGAACACGGGTGCAGGAAGTGGCCTCTGTCTGATGATACTAGCAGTGGCCCCTTGAAGTTGGATAATTTTTCCATTAGCAATCAGTCTGAGGTTTTGGAGAATGAAAAAGCTGCTCCTAGTGGGGATGGACTTCAAAGGAATGACTCTGCTAATATGCAGCTTGTTTCCTCTTCTATGCTTGTCGTGACTGATGATACATCTGGAACGGAGCCTCATGATGGTCATGGCACTGAGGTTCCCCTCCAATGCCTCAAGTCGATTGATGATAACATGAAATTTCACTCAGCAAGAGGAGGGTGTTTGACTGTTTCAAAGGTTATATTGTTTGGTGGGATTGATGGATACCAAACAGTTGACATTGTACACATCAACGGAAAGTGGGGGAATATATCTGATAGTGAAAAAGAAAATGCTAGTGATGTCTCTAGACTATATTACAGTGATGTGGTTCAAGGTGGACAAAATAAATTGCCTACAGTTAAGGTGGTATGACTGCTCCTCCAAGAAGGAGGCCGAAAAAGGATTACTCTTTCCTGCCAAATCCAGTGTCTACCAGATCATCCTCCAAGAGGGAGAGTTTTCATGGGACTGCCACTGGTTTTAAAAAGGAATTGCAATCTTCTAAAAAGTTTCTCTCATTGGATAAGTTGAATCTGTGAAGGAAATATGATATGATCCTAAGACACTATGAATCCTCGGAGTGGTAATCATCTACTATGGATGAATATGGCGATGGGGATGATTTTTATGATATGTAGCTGTCTTCTTTGGTGTTCTTTTCTTGCTTTCTATAATTTTCTTTTACTTTAATAAATGGTCAAAGGTTTTCCTCTGACTCACCTTTCCTTGTATAAATGAATTAAATAATAAATATAACATGATATTATTTATGTATAATTCATATTCCATCCAAATACATACCATTAAACCATTATGGAAATGATATCATCGATCGTTGTTACGTATGGCTTACCATCTCCATGATGCGATGAGACTCATCTTCCATGTTCAACAGAAATGATTGATTGTAAAAAATATATTATGCATAATTATGAAATATATGACATAATAAAGCTACTGGAATAGTATATATAATATATATGTGTGTGTGTGAGTATGTATGTATGTACATATATGTCATTCAATTACTTCCATTTCGAACGATAAGAAAATGGTAACTACCTTCATGCGTACGTACAATCTATAGTATCCATGAATAGTGTATTCCATTTCATTTGTCTATCTATTATATATATTTGTATTATGAATATATATGATATATAAATCATATTATACATTATTGAAGTAATTGAGTCATGATATAATTAATATGACTATCAATAGCAGGTTAGAACACATTCAATAAACAAAGCGATTGTTACATGAAATTTTACATTAACATGGAATTGTTAATAAAAAGGTAATATAAAGTCAAAAAAATCATATATGATATCATAAATATTATTATGATTCTGATATAAGTTAATAATATATTACAAAACATTATACATGAGTTTCAGACACTTACGGAGAGTATTAGACATATGGTAAGGGTTAATTCCTCAACCTCATTATTATCTAAAATTGTTGATGTGCAGGTATTTACTGTGATATATTTATCTTCCATGTCCATGTTTCATAAAAATGTTTTAAATGTGGATGTTTTTAGGTTTTTAAGAATGGAATATTTAACTAGATGATCATTTTAAATGTTTTAAATTTTTATTTCTCTAAATCTACTTAATTATTGTCCATGTTTTCAAAATGATTTCAAGGGATTATTTATATAAAGATGATTATTGTAAAATTATAATTAATTTAAAAAACATCAAATTGGTATGGGACACTTTGATTCGAAAATATATATTAAATGACTTCTTTATAAATTGTGTGAATTTTATATGATTTCATGAAAAAGGGATATTTCTCTCAAAATGATTTTCTGATTATTTCTAACTATGTCAACATCCCTTTATTGGATATTATTCTTAACTGAGGTGGATCTATTATTATACAATATTCCATATTATATTTATTAAGTTAGGATATGTTTGACTATGGATGTTCAATTCTTATACCGTCCAATATTTATAGTTAAAGTATTGACATTCCGTATGCTAGTTTTAATATGAATGCTTATGTTATTCCTCACCATTTTCATATGAGGAATACGTTGGACTTAATAAGTAAAGTTTGGGGGCCATTATAGCCCCTCGATGCATCGGTAGGCTCATGATAAAAACTAGATATGGACTTGGTTGAGGCCTTGACCATTTATTTTCATATATGGATTAGCCCGAGGTCATAACCATTTATTTTTAGATGTATTCATTGAGGCCTTGGTGGTATGTTTTAGATGTCTGGTATTATGCATTCCATCATTATGAGATTGGTTATTGATATTTCATGTGATTATTCGATTATTATAATATCCGTGTGAAATTTTAAATTGATTTTTTTGAATTATTATTTCCATATTGTGATGAAGATTGTGTTTAAAATTCTTCTATTTTAGTCTTATTTCTTACCTTAAAAGTTTGTGCTTATTTGTGATAGCTTTCACTATAATTTTCATCTTTATTGAGCATCTGAGCTCACCCCTTTCTTATGTTATATTTTCCCAGGATTACAAGAAGTGTTTTATGATTGATATGTATTGTTAATAGAAGAGAATAATTTAATTCTTAAATTATTATATATGTTATGTTTTATATTAGAAGTTGTGATATAATGTTCATGTATGTAACCTATTTTCCAGGAATTCTAAACTGATCAGACCTTCAAAAAATGATTCCTTGTAATCATGCCATTGTATTAAAATGATGCATCTTCTTTGGGTTTTTTGGATTGGGTCATTACAATATAAGATTCCAATTCATAAAAAATTGTGATAATTCCAAATTTTGGCTATATTAATTCTGATTTTATTTCTAAATATCTGAAAATAATCTTCTAAATTAAAACATATAAAGTGTTGAAGAACAGTTTTTTAGAAACAATTATTTTAGTAATTTTTTTATTAATATTATTTAACATTTATTACCAATTAAATGAGTGTTCATTTATATTTATATTTTTTTAAAACCAATATTATAGTAATTATATTAATATAGAACCATTTCATTTAAAATGAAAATATTTATAAAAGTAATATAACTTGAAAAATAACTATTTTACCATGGTAACTATTATTTTTCATGGTAACTTCAATTTATGACTAAAAATTAAATTTACATCATTTTATTATTTTAAAATTATTTTTAAAAACATTTATATCATTTATTATGATTAAATTTATATAATTGATAAAAACAAATTTTAATATATGTTTATTATAACAGTTTTAAGAAAAAAAATTCTTCTATGAATAAACCAAATTTTTTACTTCTCTAGTAATAAAATTTAGATTAATGTTTTAAGAGACAAATATCTTCTATAAGTGATAAAAATCAATTTAAACATAAGTACATAAAAATATTATTAAGAAACATATATCTTCTAACCATAAAATAAATTTACTACTTCTATAGTAATAAAATTTGGATTAATGGTGAGTTTTTTATTGTATATATTATAAATAATTTCTGTTTAACTTTTTTTTAACATTAATATAATAAAATACATATGACATCAAAAGGTAAATTTTTTTATGAAACTATATCTTCTTAATAACATGATTTTATTTGATATTCAGCTATACTAATTGAATTTTATCAATGATTTAGTATTAAACTATGACATTTTTTTTATTCCTATATATATTACATAATTTGGTTGCCTATATATTTACTCTCTAATTAAAAAACTAACTTTTAATATCTATATAATGTTATAATATTATTTTTTGTTTTGGTTTTGCATGTGATTAAAGATATAAAACACATTAAATATTTAAGCAAAAATATATTGTGAAATATTAATGTGTTATATATTTTTTAATCGGGGTTTTACCTATGGGAAATATGGAAGTAATATGTGCCATAAATGAGGGTATGACACTGTTGGAGGCTTTTTTAAGGTAGTTCTATATGAAATATGCAATGGGGAAATACTCAATGCATTGGGAATGGTATCCCAAGGATATAGGTGGGTCTCTCTTTGAGATATAAAGTGTTATCATTGAATTTTCATGGGTGGTGATTTTTTTTCATGGAGAGGTCGAGAAGTGAATCAAGATAGGGTAAATTGGGAGCTAGATATCACCACTCAAATATTCATAGTATTTTGATTCAAAATAGTGAGGGGTCATTCCTTACAGAATGGTGAAGGCCAGTGTGGCTTTCTAGGAATCTAAAAGGCCTTGAACTATTCCATAGTGAAAGGAATGGTGGTCAAAATTGTTTAATTTTATTTAATAAATGTGATTTTGGATGATATTCTATTTTATAGTTCTAGGGAAACTAGATCTCATATTCATCAATGAAACATGTGTCTATTTTAAAGAAAAATTATATGGTCACGGAAATTAGGTATCCCAATAAAAATAGAGGTTATAGGATTCCTAGGTTCAATTTTTGATCTTTCCTTCAAATCCTAGACATATTCTATCCCTCCAAACACTCTTCATCCACTACCTCTAAGAGCCTAAAGACCTTAGATTATTATATCAAAGTATTTTTTATCATGGTGTTATCATATCTTCTCCTACCCTCTTACATTGTTGTATTTTATTTTAGGAGATCATTATATTGTGGTGCCTCTATTTTATAGTATATTTTTTTATATTCGATGGTGATTAATGACTATGGATAGGTTCTAGAGGGAATACCTTTTAATTATAGGGTGTATTATCTTCATCTCATTCATTCTTTTTTCGTGGTCTATTGAAGCTTTGTATCATGGTATTGAATTCAATACTCTCCCTTTTCATTATGAAAATTATGGAATTATCACGATTTTGGTTGTTTGGGTGAGTTGTATTAATTAACCTATGAAGATAAATTAGTAAGAGGATGGATAAACGTAGAATTAATATTTAACTATTATTTTTTATCTATATTATGTGTTATTTCATATGACGATAATCTGGTTTCTTATTTGGTAAGGTAGGACTTGAATAACTATATAATAATACAAAGATAAAAGTAGAAGACCATATTATATAATTAAGTGTGGTGTGAAAATTCATAATCTATGAAAATCTAACCCCATTTAAATATAATATATATTGTATTTCTTCTTGTAGTTATGATCCATTTTACTTCAGTGAATTGATTAACATGAATTCCTTGACTATTTTTTAACATAAATATTAGAATCACCTCGCATTATTTAATGAAAATAAAATATGGTAAATAAAATAATTTTATTATTAATATTGAATTTAAATGGTTTCATGGTAGTTCATAAATTTTATATGAATATAGAATATGTTTTTTTCAGGTGTGGTTGTCATATATAAGAAAATAATAAGTGGATAGTAATCATAAGTTTCTTTTTATGTTGGATGGGTGTGGTTTATAAGGTTTTTTTAGGATATGTGGATTGGATATTGATGCATGATGATATGAGATTTAATTGATTACTAATTAATATGAATTTTTTTTGTTAGAACTGATGATGTAGTGAATGTTCCTAAATTGAAATATGATAACTAGAAAATGAAACTAGAATATTATATTTATATCACCGAAACCCAAATCACCTGGTGCATGATGGAACTCCACATGACCACATGCACACATCCCTATATACAGGAGGTTTCCAACTAGAACTAAGGGCCCAAATGATATAGTAGGGTGAATATAACCTCAGTATTTATATTCATAGAACAAAATTGACAATATATATAATTAAAACCCTAAAATATAACATCAAAGTTAAGAAATAATAAATTCTATGTTTTATTTCATTCCATGAATTATAGATTCACATATGAAAGAAAATAAATGATACCCAATGTGGAAGGTATACTGATATATAAGAAAGAAATATGAAATTAAATAAAGAAACTAAAACACCTATCTCCATTATATCTCAGTAAAACCTATGAACACAATGATTTGTCTATTCAACCATCTATCATTGTCCACTAACCTATAATGGATCCTTAAATGTGAAACAAATAAATGAAATAAGATGACATTCTATGCTGTGAGTATAAAACTAGTAGGAAACCACATATTCATCCATAACAGAACGTCATATGTATATATGGTGTATTCTAAAACATGGATGTAATGAATAATTAAAAAAATAAACAAAAAATGATGGTTTATTATTTTCTAACCAAGAAACCACAAACCCTGGCCCCACCTTCTTTTGCACTATATTTGTACGGATGCCAGTGTTAGTTATCATATGATTTTGAATATTCCATGTGCTCTCTGTGTTGATTTATCACCCTATGTTAATCAACTGTTTATGCATGTTACACCTTTAAGGAACAGATTATTCCCCACCTTAAGGTATCCATATTCAAAGAACACCACATGCTCCACCCTAAGGTGTTTATATGTCCTATCGTGTTGGTGTGTCCACAATAAATTCTTCAAAATTAGATCATAATCACCACTGTCTGGTATTTCAACCATTTCTTATTCTGAAAAATGTGATCCACATCACCGAAACATGGTATAATATGATGTCGACTACATTTTTTTATGTTATAAGAAAATAATATCATGGAATACCAATACCATTTAAATTTTTACAACACACACTCTTACACTCTAAAGATAAATTTAGAAAATTATGAGTAACCCAACCATCTTAATACTTGAGTCAAGTTCCATATGCTATAAAACACCCACAAGAAATTCATATCATGGGATGATAATTTGGTTAAAATAAGAATGATTCTCATAAGGCCACACCCATACACCACTAGAAACAAAAATCATGTAATTTTATCAAGGAAAACAATCACACACCATCATATCATGATAAAAACTAGATTCAAGGGCCCTATATGGTAAGGATCTTACTACCACTAGTGCATTTATTCCAAATGTTATTAGGCACCAAGAGTCAGCTCCAAAACCAAGAGTGAATGCCAAGGATATCTAGATAAAGTATGAAATACTCATCTAGGGGATTCATCAGAAACATTCAATAATAAATTGTTGGAAATAATAAGAATCAATTCAACATACCCAATGAGATTCAATATTAATGGTTGGTTTATATATTATTAAGGAAGAGACACCAATTAACTAGATCTAGCTACTAACAATCAAATAACCATGAATTCCCCCATTAGATCATGATATATTCCATATATATATCCAACATATATTAGATATATGATTCATCTCAAGATAAAAAAAGGATATTTTGGAATAAAATGAATAATGTTGGAAGAGAAACCTCTTAGCATGAATCTATGTGAGTCAATAACTTGATATTAAACATACTTAGAGTATAGTGGGATCTAAAAAGCTATAAATCATAATATGATACCCTAGGATTGGGTAACTTTGGAATAGGGGGTGAAATATGGGTGTCATGATGTTTTAGGACTAAAAAACTAATATTAGTATTAATAATATCTCTATATATGGTTTTCTAAACTGTTTGCCAACTATGGGAGTCTTAATACCTATTATGGGCACCAATATAGTTTAGCCACATGTTTTAGTAAACCACGAAAAAACCATGAATTATTACCTATCCCAAATCACATGGTTTTATATTTATTTCTCATAGTAATATCAAACAATGTACTAATTTTTCATGACCCACTATCCTTCTACCACAAGCCTCATGGTTTCATGGGGAGAACCGCATGGTTTCCCCTAATTAGGAACCAACATTACTCCCATTTAAAGGAATCCAAAACTATTCAAGACCATCCAGAAGATACTGAAATGCTTCATCCAATCAAACCAGAACTCCAAAACACTCAATAAATGAATGGACATATGGAGTATTGAAACTTAAAAGGCCAATTTTTACAATGTCCACCTATAAGGAATTTTCATCCCAAAGAATTGACTCTAGAGTTATTATTTAGGAAACTCATGCCATTGATCTCATACATCTGATTCCTTATCCAAATTTTCATCATTGAAATTTTCATGATATTATAAAACTCACAAAAGTGGTATCATATTCTATCTAAAAACAATCTCTCCCATGTCCACAATCTGCACCAGTCCCACCACAAACAATGAATCTGATTCCATCTCAATGTCCTTGTTGTCGATTACATATTCAATATCCAGATCATACAACCAAAGTTGAGAAACATGGAACACATTATTCATGCCTCATTGTCATAGAGGAATATCCAATTAGTAAGACACTACTCTGATATTCTCCATAATCTAAAATAGCCACACAAACCATGATGTCAATTTCCCTTATCTATGAAAATGATAATGCCCCAACTAAGGTCACACCAGTGTGAAACCTTGTTTCCCACAACAAACCCCAAAGTTAATCTCCTTCTATAGATATATGATCACCACCTACTCTAAGTGGTATCCAAATACATATAAATCAATTAGACCCAATCAGAGTTATATTATACCATACTCATGAAAACAACATCTACCACACCTACCACATGCCAACATAGTAGTGAGAAAAAGAGTCAACCCTATAAAGCCAAATAAGTTTACCGTAGGGTTGAGTCCTTGAAATTGGTATTATATAAATATCTCCATGGAGATATGGTCATATAATGCTCCACTGAAGTCTTAGAAACACACTTGATGTATATCCTCTAAGATCAAGATAATCATATCTAGTTGTATGTTGGCCGGCGGATGATATTATGTATTCATCGTAAAATATTTCCACGAAATCTTCCCTAATACTTTCCAAAACACTGATGTAAAATACATATCCCTAAAGAAATACATTACAAAAACTCTTTGTATAAAGTCTTATAGTTTATCAGATATAATTTTTTCCTAACTCATATATATAATGAGTCTCTCATTTTGGAAAGAAATGTTTTACGTTCATTATCCTGTCAACTATTACCCAAAAAACATTCTTGCTTATCGGGGTCTTAGGAAACCCTTTATGAAGTATATCACCACCTAATACAACTTACAAATAGGTACAAGAAGTGGTTGAAGTGAAAAATCTAGTCAATGATTCTCAACCTTGATCCTAAAAAAGTCCCAGAAATGAGAGATGAATCTTGTTAGGTCTCTCTTCATTCCCAACCACCAGAAATGCCACTATATATCCCTATACATATTTATCGAACAAAAGTGCACAACACAATAATAGAAATTCGTGTATCTTATAAAATATTTCTTTATGGATGAATGAACCACAACGCTCCCTTGTTTAGAGATCTTGTCATCACTATCTGTCGACCATATTATAATTAGATCACTTCTTGTCAACCGCTTTTGAATCACTATGAATTCATGACCCAACTCCTCACCAATATTTACGTAGTCCAACAATGTTAAAATGATAACTATGTGATAAAATTTTATCATCCATCTATCCCCATATTCATTAATCATCCATACAGACACATGATCATCAACCATCATTCATCCTCTGAATATATCTCTCCAACCTCCTATATTATTCAACTGAGATCATATACAACAACATTCCCATTTTTGGGTTTATAAGCCATATCGTAGTACAATTTTAAATATATTCTCCATAAAACCTCCATAAATAATCAATTTTATTTCAAATAAGATTTAAAATAATATCTTTTGGTCTGTGTATATAAAAAATCTCTCACCAAATATATAGTGGTTCCTACACTTCAGATAATTGACCAAAACTTCCATCAATAATTTATGTGTTGGGTAGTTCTGATCATGAGGTCATAGTATGAAACACTCATAATATACTATATGATACATATGTATTATAAAAACTCTTAAATCCCAACCAAAGGAATCGTAGTAAACCATAATTCCCATTACATGTTTTGGAAATGTTAAAATATATGTTCTCTTCATTATCATCTACAACATCCTGAGGGCATCTTCGAACTGTTTAGTTATAGCGACCCGACCTTTTCTTACATTACTATTACATCATTTTAAAGATAAACAACATAATAGTATTACACATGGAGGATACATAGGTTTAGTGTCTTGGGCAAATTAGGACTACACATAACAAGTACAACATCAAGCATAAAAAAATTTCATTTAATTTCTTCTTGTATAGCTTCTTAGTAGCACTTGTCCTCTCCTTAGTACATGTAGCCACCTGAGGATATACATCAAAAGGGGTGAGGTAAAAGCCCAGTAAGAGGATAGATAAGAACAATATAGAATGGGGTGAGCATAATCATAACATAGGAAAGAGATCTTGAACATGAGAGGGGCATAAACAATAAACTTGAAATGTGGCAAAGCATAAAAATGTAACATCATGTCTTAGTGGTTAACTACCACACATAATTGTGAACAAAGCTAGCATCATGTTCACGCATAATTTCACATTTACTCATGAGATTCATCACTTTACCCAATGCATTGGAGCGCTATATAATTCCGGGCGCACCCGTCACATTTAAACATTCATATTGCGCTATATAATTCCGGGCGCACCCGTCACATCATAACATTATCATTATCATTCTTGCCACATAGAACACATATCAAACATGTACATAAATAACCCATGGAAAGGAATGGGTTTCATCTCATAATAACACATTCATAAGCTTTGGGTTCCCAAAAGAAAGAGGGAACAACATACTTGATATAAGAACCATCATCCTTGAATGAGAGGCAAAAATGTGAGATCTTGAAAGAAGAGTTCTTTTGGAAAACATTTTGATGGACATAAAAACCAGTGACAAACATGTATATCCCAGAAAAGTAAAGGAAATGATGAACAAAAGACCTTTGAGGAGTAACCACATCAAAAATGGAGTGAAAGAGGGAGAACCCGAAGGAAGACAATTGGGTTCGAGATTTCCCCTTACCTTGTACTCGAATGCCTCCTTCTCTTTAATGTCCTGTATAATAACATTATATTCATTAATTAGAAATTCCAGAACCTTTTATACATTAATAGGGTTCATTCTGGTTTTATTATTTCATATTAAGTTCCTTTGGATGACTTATAGAGTTTAAAAACGTTGTTCGGGGATGTTCGTTTTTATGGTTTTCTTGAGCGGTCCACTTGTATTCTTAATTTTATGTTTGGGTAGATTATCGTTAAACATCCAGAGCTGATATTACATGTCATTAACGATATTACATAAGCTTGGATGATTTTAGAATGAGTTATATTAGATTCATGTGGCCGAATTATTAGATAATAATTAAATGAAAATTATTTGGGTTAATTTGAGCGGTTTTTGGATCACAACGAACTCATTTTAACATTTCACTTAGTAATATGGCCATATGTTATTTCCAGAACTTAAAATAGAACATAATACATATAACATATTCTGGTTCAACCATAAAAATGGTTTCATGACCAGATTGAAGATATAAATGGAAGAAGAGAGCATGTTGTTTTTGAAGGTGATAAATTATCACCACATGAACAACGTTCTCTTTAATAAAATAAAAGGAAGAGGGAAAGGGTGTGGGGTGATATAATATACCATTAGAATCATAATATTACAGTATAAGTATAGTACTGGAGTTACAAAACAATTTTGATTAAGAAGGGTAGGGAGAGATCAAGAAAGGATCTTGAACTTGAAAGGAAAATAAAGGAGAAGAGAGAGAGAAATCACCTTTTGGATCCTCCTCTTGAGAACCTCCTTAAGGGCCTAAGCTTGGTCTTTTGATGAGACCAGAAGCTCTTGGACGTGGGGGAGAGGCTAGGGAAGATTATTGGGCAGAGCTTAGACAATGCTTGAAGCTTGAGAGGTGTGGTTTGGCAAGAGGAGGGGGAGGCCTTATTTATACATGAGGTGGGAGGTGTTTTTGGAATAAATTATTAAATAAAATAATATATCATAAGTTAGACTTGTAATAGTAGTTTTTTGACATCCTAAATCATATATTAATATAATAGAATTCGTTTTAGGGTTTAACTCTTCTTTATAAGTCGAATCCATTAGTTTATTAAAAAGGAAAGTGAAAGGAAGAGAAAAAGTTACTTTAAGAAATCACTTTTTGACTTTAAGCTATCACTTTTTGACTTTAAGCTTTTTAGGTTTGACAATTGGATCTATTGTATTTAAAGGAACAATTAATGCAATTTAATATTTTTTGGCCGAAACTAAAGTTCTAGAATTTTTATGTCATCATTACATCATTAATGATGCAATTCAGTGTACACCGATTATGCGAAAAACTGTATTTTTTACTATTCACCCGAAAATTGAAGTATTTCAGAATAAACCCAAAAATTTACCCCTATCATTTTTCGACGTGTAGAATCCAAAAATGATGTCCAATTTTCAAGAATAATTTTATAAATATTATTAATTTAATATTTAATTAAAATCATAATTTACTTTAAAAAAAACAGTTTTTAAAATTAAAACTGATTTTGTAGTTCTTTTAAAAATTACTTAGGGTCTTATAATATTATCTAAAAACTATTAGACATTGATTCAATAGTTTATGAATATATTTCAGGAAAATAAATATCCTTTAAAATTAATTAATTAATTATAATTAATTATTTATGACTTATAAAATACCAAAAACGTTTACTAAGGTCAAATTGTCACTTTCTATGATGTCTAAATTTTATTTTATTATTCATAGGTAATTTTACTCTTAGTTACTATTCATAAGGTTCATATTACTATTCATAAGGGTAGGTTACTATTCATAATGGTAGGTTACTATTCACCAAAAATTATTTTTGTTTTATTAGACTCCAAAAACTATCTTGAGCACAACCGTGTATGCCGGATTTTTAAAATTCCAAACATAGGGTTGACAAAATTATGTTTTAAAGGTCACTTATCACCTAGTAGTTCATTATTTTGTGTTTTTATGACATAGATATAAGAAGGGAATTTTCCATTTAAAAACTTTGGGTCGTTACATTCTTCCCCCCTTAAGAAATTTCGCCCCCGAAATTTCACTTTACACAAACAGGTGAGGGTACTTCTCCTTCATTGCCTCTTCCGGTTCCCAAGTTGCTTCCTCAAACTTTTGGTTCCTCCACAATACTTTGACAAGGCGGGTTGTCTTGTTGCGTAGAACCTTATCACTTCGGTCCAGAATTTTTACCGGCTGCTCCTCATATGAGAGATCATCTTCCAACTGTACCAACTCTGAGTTTAGTACATGTGAGGGGTCTGGAATGTACTTCCTCAGTAGTGATACGTGAAACACATCATGAACTTGAGCCATATTCGGTGGAAGTGCCAGACGATAGGCCACGGCTCCTATACGATCAAGGATCTCAAAGGGGCCAATGTACCTTGGGCTTAACTTCCCCTTTTTCCCGAATCGCATGACTCTCTTCCATGGTGATATTCGAAGGAAGACTTTATCTCCAACTTCGAACTCCAAGTCCCTTCGACGATTGTCAGCATAGCTCTTTTGCCGACTTTGAGCAGCTTTGATATGTTTTTGGATGTCTTGAACCTTCTCTGTCATCTCTTGAACAAGATCGGGACCAAGTAGTTTTCGTTCTCCAACTTCATCCCAACAGGTTGGAGTTCTACATCGCTTCCCATAAAGAGCTTCATACGGAGCCATCTGAATACTCGAGTGGAAGCTATTGTTGTATGAGAACTCAACCAATGGAAGGTGCTGATCCCATCCACCTTTGAATTCAAGAGAGCATGATCTTAGCATATCTTCAAGTGTCTGAATAGTCCTTTCAGACTGGCCATCAGTTTGGGGGTGATAGGCCGTGCTGAAATTTAATTCAGTACTCAAAGCATGTTGAAGGCTCCTCCAAAATTTAGAAGTGAACCTTGGATCACGGTCAGAGACAATCGAGAGTGGAACACCATGCAACCTCACTACTTCCTTCACATATATCCTTGCAAGTTGTTCAAGTGAGAGGTCTTCCCGAATAGCGATAAAATGGGCAGTCTTGGTGAGTCGGTCAACCACAACCCATATCGCATTATTTCCTCTTGACGTTTTCGGGAGGCCCATGACAAAGTCCATAGTGACATTTTCCCATTTCCACATGGGTATAGGCAAAGGATGCATCATACCTTTGGACTTTTGCCGCTCAGCTTTAACTTGTTGACACACCAAGCACCTTGATATATATTCTGCAATCTCCTTCTTCATGTTATCCCACCAGAAGTGTTCTCGGAGATCACGATACATCTTGGTACTTCCAGGATGAATAGAGAAAGTTGAGCTATGTGCATTATCCAATAGCTCCTTCTTTATTCCAGGTGATGAAGGCACACAAAGCCGCGTTCCAAACCGAATCACACCATCATCGTCGATATGGAACTCTTGCAGCTTTCCTTCCTTTACTGCATTCACCCTCTTTTGTATCTCTACATCATCCCTTTGTGCTTCCTTAATCTTCTGTTGGATGGATGGTTGCGCAATCATTTGGGCAAGGTAGGATGTATCCCCTGCCCTTACGATTCCCAAATCCATCCTTTGCATATCCAAGAAGATAGGGTCTTTCTCAATCCTCAACATGGATAGAGTAGCAGGTTCTTTCCTGCTTAGAGCATCAGCTACCTTGTTCGCCTTTCCAGGATGATAGTGAATAGAGCAATCGTAATCCTTGATTAGCTCTAACCATCTCCTTTGACGCATGTTGAGCTCCTTTTGTGTGAATATATACTTTAGGCTCTTGTGGTCGGTGTATATGTCACACTTCTCACCATAAAGGTAGTGCCGCCAGATTTTCAAGGCAAAAATCACGGCTGCAAGCTCTAGATCATGCGTCGGGTAGTTCTGTTCATGGATCTTCAACTGTCGTGAGGCGTAGGCTATCACATTATCATTTTGCATGAGTACACAACCCAAGCCTTTCTTTGAAGCATCACTGTATATCACAAAACTTTCTCCACTTTTTGGTAGTGTGAGTACAGGTGCAGTGATCAGCCTTCTCTTTAGCTCCTTGAAGCTTCCCTCACATTCTTCCGTCCATACATACTTTACCCCTTTCCTTGTTAACTTAGTTAGCGGGCTTGACAATCGTGAGAAGTTTCTCACAAAACGTCGGTAGTACCCAGCTAATCCAAGAAAACTACGGATTTCTGTGACACTAGAGGGCCTGGGCCATTCTTCAATCGCCTTTGTCTTTGAAGGGTCCACAGAAATTCCCTCGCTTGTGATCACATGTCCCAAGAACGTGACTTGATTCATCCAAAAGTCACACTTGCTGAACTTGGCGTACAACTTCTCCTTTCTCAATGTCGCCAACACAAGTCTTAGATGTTCTTCATGTTCCTCCTTGCTCTTGGAGTAGATGAGAATATCATCGATAAACACTACCACAAATTTGTCGAGGTAATGTCTAAAGACTCTATTCATCAAATCCATGAAGATTGCAGGGGCATTAGTAAGTCCGAAGGGCATCACCAAAAACTCATAGTGCCCATACCTTGTACGGAAGGCAGTCTTCTGAATATCTTCCTTCTTCACCTTTACTTGATGATATCCAGAACGAAGATCCACCTTTGAGAAGTATTGAGCTCCTCTTAACTGATCGAAAAAGTCATCAATCCTTGGGAGAGGATACTTGTTCTTTATGGTGATCTTGTTGAGTTCCCGATAATCGATACACAGCCGCATGGTACCATCCTTCTTCTTCACAAAGAGCACTGGCGCACCCCAAGGTGATGCACTAGGGCGTATGAACCCTTTGTCCAGATGCTCTTGCAGCTGCTTCTTTAACTCCTCCAGTTCGATAGGAGCCATCCTATAGGGGCACTTCGAGATAGGAGTAGCTCCGGGTATGAGTTCAATTGAGAACTCTACCTCACGATCCGGGGGAATTCCGGGTAACTCTTCGGGAAATACATCGCTGTATTCCCTTACGATGGGCATTTCCTCAAGGTTGGAACTTTCCTTTGACTCAATCATTTGGGAGAGGTATGCTTCTTCATAGGGAATCATCACCCACACCATTGAAGGATTTCTCAAAGGAGATTCATGATCTTCCTTGCATTTGTAGAGGAGCATGGGATGGTTCGGAATATGAAAATATATTTCCTTTTCCCGACAGTTGATATGTGCTCTATATAACGAGAGCCAATCCATTCCCATTATAGCGTCGAATTCCACCAAGGGAAGTATTACGAGATTTGCCGGAAGAATCTTCCCACATACGTCAACAGGAGAAGAATCAAACACTTGGGTTGCAATGATTGCACCACTTGGTGTTTTTACAGATATCTCTACTTCAAGGTTTCGGGGCTTCGATTCTATAGTTCTAGCAAACTTGCAAGATATAAAGGAATGCGTAGAACCAGAATCAAATAAGACTTTTCCATTCTTGAGTGAATAGGAAGTGTACCTTGTACGACTTCATTATCATGTTCCACTTCCGCAGTAGTGATGGCATAAGCCTTCCCTTGTTCCTTTGGCTTTGGTGGTTGTTGACGCTGATTACCCTCGAAAGCTCGAGGTTTAGTGCACTGGTTTGAATAGTGCCCTAGCTCCTTACAGTTGTAGCATTGAACCACGAGTGGTTCTCTCCTTTCATCGGCTACATTATCCTTCCTTTTCATGTCTCTCCGACACTCGTGAGCTAGGTGTCCTTCTTTCCCACACTTGAAGCACTTCCCCGTCCCTTTGAGGCAGTTCCCACTGTGCAACTTCCCACATTTTTGGCAAGTGGGTCGTTGTGTTTTCTTCCCATCTTTATCACTAGATCCACCAGCTTGAAACTCCATCTTTCTTTTCTTATCACCGTAGCCATGGGACCATTCTCCAAACTCCATCTCCACTTTGAGACCACACCGAACAACTTCTTCATAACTCCCAAAGTCTCGAATTGCAAGGGCTTTTCGAAGATGTGGTTTTAATCCACTAAAGAATCTATCAATTTTGCTATCATTGTTGATAACAAAACCCGAAGCATACCTTGCAAGCCTTGTGAAATTTGCTTCATAGGTTGTGACAGATTCTCCTTCTTTTTGCTTGAGCTCTATGAATTCTCTCTCCATCTTCGTGCGAAGAGTTCTTGGGAAGTACTTATTAAGAAACATTATCTTAAAGTCTTCCCATTCCATCTCTTCAATTTCCTCCCTTGGCTTGGTGTTCTTAATCAAAGCCCACCATTGATCGGCTTCTCCATCTAGACGGTAAACGGCTAGAGTCACCTTCTCCGTCTCGGAACAGTGAAGAACAGAAAAGATCTTCTCCATGGAGTTGACCCATTGTTCCGCAACTAGTGGATCAGAAGATCCACAAAACGTCGGTGGTCGTTGCCGCATAAAACTTTCGATAGCTAGCTGCTCCCTCTTTGGTGAAGGAGGACGTTCCCCATTATTATGGTTATTATTCATAACCCGGGATAATTGGGTAAGCATCGCCATGAAGTTTTGAACTCCACCTCCAATATCATTGGGGATGTCATTCGGGCAATCGTTGCATTGGCCTTCACAAGAGTTGTTGGCCTGATTTCTCCTGGTTCCCACCATTTTCTAAAATAGAAAAGGTTAGAACAAAACATAAGTAAACAAGTCATGAATAACTTATCCTTTTAAACAATTATACCAAAAACATAACATATGGGATCCCTAGGTAAATATCCTTGTGTGCATATTTGTACTTAGTCTCATGCTAGAGGTTTTCTTTAGGGTTCACTAATCCTAATTCCCAAATTAACTAAACCTTTCCTCTGATACCAACTATAGCGACCCGACCTTTTCTTACATTACTATTACATCATTTTAAAAATAAACAACATAATAGTATTACACATGGAGGATACATAGGTTTAGTGTCTTGGGCAAATTAGGACTACACATAACAAGTACAACATCAAGCATAAAAAAATTTCATTTAATTTCTTCTTGTATAGCTTCTTAGTAGCACTTGTCCTCTCCTTAGTACATGTAGCCACCTGAGGATATACATCAAAAGGGGTGAGCTAAAAGCCCAGTAAGAGGATAGATAAGAAGAATATAGCATGGGGTGAGCATAATCATAACATAGGAAAGAGATCTTGAACATGAGAGGGGCATAAACAATAAACTTGAAATGTGGCAAAGCATAAAAATGTAACATCATGTCTTAGTGGTTAACTACCACACATAATTGTGAACAAAGCTAGCATCATGTTCACGCATAATTTCACATTTACTCATGAGATTCATCACTTTACCCAATGCATTGGAGCGCTATATAATTCCGGGCGCACCCGTCACATTTAAACATTCATATTGCGCTATATAATTCCGGGCGCACCCGTCACATCATAACATTATCATTATCATGCTTGCCACATAGAACACATATCAAACATGTACATAAATAACCCATGGAAAGGAATGGGTTTCATCTCATAATAACACATTCATAAGCTTTGGGTTCCCAAAAGAAAGAGGGAACAACATACTTGATATAAGAACCATCATCCTTGAATGAGAGGCAAAAATGTGAGATCTTGAAAGAAGAGTTCTTTTGGAAAACATTTTGATGGACATAAAAACCAGTGACAAACATGTATATCCCAGAAAAGTAAAGGAAATGATGAACAAAAGACCTTTGAGGAGTAACCACATCAAAAATGGAGTGAAAGAGGGAGAACCCGAAGGAAGACAATTGGGTTCGAGATTTCCCCTTACCTTGTACTCGAATGCCTCCTTCTCTTTAATGTCCTGTATAATAACATTATATTCATTAATTAGAAATTCCAGAACCTTTTATACATTAATAGGGTTCATTCTGGTTTTATTATTTCATATTAAGTTCCTTTGGATGACTTATAGAGTTTAAAAACGTTGTTCGGGGATGTTCGTTTTTATGGTTTTCTTGAGCGGTCCACTTGTATTCTTAATTTTATGTTTGGGTAGATTATCGTTAAACATCCAGAGCTGATATTACATGTAATTAACGATATTACATAAGCTTGGATGATTTTAGAATGAGTTATATTAGATTCATGTGGCCGAATTATTAGATAATAATTAAATGAAAATTATTTGGGTTAATTTGAGCGGTTTTTGGATCACAACGAACTCATTTTAACATTTCACTTAGTAATATGGCCATATGTTATTTCCAGAACTTAAAATAGAACATAATACATATAACATATTCTGGTTCAACCATAAAAATGGTTTCATGACCAGATTGAAGATATAAATGGAAGAAGAGAGCATGTTGTTTTTGAAGGTGATAAATTATCACCACATGAACAACGTTCTCTTTAATAAAATAAAAGGAAGAGGGAAAGGGTGTGGGGTGATATAATATACCATTAGAATCATAGTATTACAGTATAAGTATAGTACTGGAGTTACAAAACAATTTTGATTAAGAAGGGTAGGGAGAGATCAAGAAAGGATCTTGAACTTGAAAGGAAAATAAAGGAGAAGAGAGAGAGAAATCACCTTTTGGATCCTCCTCTTGAGAACCTCCTTAAGGGCCTAAGCATGGTCTTTTGATGAGACCAGAAGCTCTTGGACGTGGGGGAGAGGCTAGGGGAGATGATTGGGCAGAGCTTAGACAATGCTTGAAGCTTGAGAGGTGTGGTTTGGCAAGAGGAGGGGGAGGCCTTATTTATACATGAGGTGGGAGGTGTTTTTGGAATAAATTATTAAATAAAATAATATATCATAAGTTAGACTTGTAATAGTAGTTTTTTGACACCCTAAATCATATATTAATATAATAGAATTCGTTTTAGGGTTTAACTCTTCTTTATAAGTCGAATCCATTAGTTTATTAAAAAGGAAAGTGAAAGGAAGAGAAAAAGTTACTTTAAGAAATCACTTTTTGACTTTAAGCTATCACCTTTTGACTTTAAGCTTTTTAGGTTTGACAATTGGATCTATTGTATTTCAAGGAACAATTAATGCAATTTAATATTTTTTGGCCGAAACTAAAGTTCTAGAATGTTTATGTCATCATTACATCATTAATGATGCAATTCAGTGTACACCGATTATGCGAAAAACTGTATTTTTTACTATTCACCCGAAAATTGAAGTATTTCAGAATAAACCCAAAAATTTACCCCTACCATTTTTCGACGTGTAGAATCCAAAAATGATGTCCAATTTTCAAGAATAATTTTATAAATATTATTAATTTAATATTTAATTAAAATCATAATTTACTTTAAAAAAAACAGTTTTTAAAATTAAAACTGATTTTGTAGTTCTTTTAAAAATTACTTAGGGTCTTATAATATTATCTAAAAACTATTAGACATTGATTCAATAGTTTATGAATATATTTCAGGAAAATAAATATCCTTTTAAATTAATTAATTAATTATAATTAATTATTTATGACTTATAAAATACCAAAAACGTTTACTAAGGTCAAATTGTCACTTTCTATGATGTCTAAATTTTATTTTATTATTCATAGGTAATTTTACTCTTAGTTACTATTCATAAGGTTCATATTACTATTCATAAGGGTAGGTTACTATTCATAATGGTAGGTTACTATTCACCAAAAATTATTTTTGTTTTATTAGACTCCAAAAACTATCTTGAGCACAACCGTGTATGCCGGATTTTTAAAATTCCAAACATAGGGTTGACAAAATTATGTTTTAAAGGTCACTTATCACCTAGTAGTTCATTATTTTGTGTTTTTATGACATAGATATAAGAAGGGAATTTTCCATTTAAAAACTTTGGGTCGTTACATTAGTGATTTGCAACTTCAATCCCTTCTTGTTAATCCCATTCATAGTTTCTACTAGTGGAGAGAAGTCATGTTTAAACCGTCAATAGTGTCTTGTAAACTCAAATATACTTTTTCTCTCGAAAACATTTATAGGGAATTACAATGATGTAACAACTTATAAATTTTATGTTTCAATAAAAATTCCATCACGGGAGAAAACATGACTAGGAAAAATATAACTTCATGATCTAAAAGTGAAATATTGTGAGAATGTCATAGAGACAATGTGGTCAATGTTTACTCAATATAATCACTAGGTGTCCAATGTGAATCCATGAGGACTATGAGTATATGACGATTTCATCAACAAATAACACAATAAACGAGTTAATATATATGTGTAATATAATATTCATGAGATCCATTATCTCTATTGGTAAATTTATCAACATTAAAGGAATGATAATATACCCATAAAAATTATTTCTATTACGAAAAAGTTGTCTTAGTAATGTCTTCCTAGATGAATTGAAGCTAGTGGTAGCATGATTATATGTTTATCTAGGGGAACCACCAAGATCCACAAAACTAACTGAAAAAGTAATCAATTTTCCAAAATGGAATATATTATTCATATTTAACTTTTCATCAATTTTTATTATACAAAGAGCTGAAGACTACCATCTTCCTTCTTAGTTTACATCACTATATCACCCCAGTGAGATGCGCTCGGTTTGATAAAACCCATCTCCTCTAAATCCTCCAGCTACACCTTATGTTCCTCCAACTAATCCAGTTCCAAAAAATATACATTAATTGATATAGTTTGGTCTATTGAAATGTGTTTTATCTGAAATTTAATATATCATTCAAGATGGATTCCTAATAAATCATCTATAAATACATCACTCTAAAGGTCAATTGTAGGAGAAAAAAAGAAAAGGCTTCTGTTGGATAACCTGCCAGATCCAATCCTACTACCTATATATTAATATATCTATTACATATCAGGTACAATACAATTTTTATAAATCCAACATTCCAGTCAACATTAATTTCAAGCCTCTCCCACATTGGCATAGTAAAGGATAGTCATTTTGAATAATAGTCGATGTGCGCCCAATAACCAGACAGCTAGTCTATGATAAAGATTACATTGAAACTAATCATCATTATAATTATAAAATCCAAGAGATGTTCCAATCTAGAAAAAAACATGGTATATTATGGACATCACTGGAGAAGATCCACCTTATACCCCAAAGGCGCGTCAAGAGATAACAACTCAGAATATAACAAGGTAATTAAGTCAGTTCTAGATACAATTTGGTTAGATTTGAACAAATGTGAAGCTCGTATATAATATATGGAATAATATAGAATATTTGTGATCATGTTTTTACCTCAAACTGTCAATTTTCCTCTAAATTTATCTATAACCTGACCTATTGCATATATCCTCCTAGAATTAATTCCAGGTCCTTGTCCCGGAGGCCCTTGGTTAACCTCACTTATCAATGTCTGGGGCATTTGTATCCCCTGTTGATGTTCTCTAACCTCATTATGGAATTTCATCCCTAAAATCTTCTTCTAAAACACTATAAAATATGGTAGATGATAAAACTTTCTCTATCAATGACACTCCATGGGTGGTTTCGCACAAGACATTTTGAGGTTCCTTATCTACCAACATTTGAAGCACCTCATGGAACCAACTACCATGGAGGTAGCTAAATAATTCAGGTTATACCCTGTCTATCTACTTCCTCCTTGGTGAAAAAAACGCTTTTTCCTCATCTTAATAACTTAATTGACACCCATATAATCACTTGGATGTCCACTAATCAATTAACAAAAGGATGAAAGAATACATGTAAATATTCCTTCCACGATACCCTTTTAAATGTTATTGGCCTTGTGATGAACATATGTGTAGGTTAGGGGGTCATATATGATGATCTAGAACCTTATTTATGATGAATTTATGATATCAAAATTTCTAGACATGTATGCCACATTACCATCTAAGAGCGGAGTGTAGTGATATAACTCCATGATGTGATCTATGTATGTAAAAACCAACATCGATCACCATATATGTATTCTATGAACTCTTAATTGAAATCAAACTTCAATGTATATTTGAAGAACTCATTGATAAAAGAGCTCTTTAAGTTTGTCCATGTAGGAAACCCATGACTACCTATAGGGATCATAACACACCACCATCTCTTGGTGGGTCCCTAAAGAATGAATGTGGCTAGCTTCACCCATTGATCATACATTGTCTCAACTAGGCTGAAAATCCATTCAATGATACTGATCTATTCCCCCACATACTAATGATCCCTAGTACACTGGATGACTGGTTGATATTAGTGATGGATGTTTTTAGAATAATCTGACATCACGTTTTATTACCCTCTATCTTGAACTATAAATTACAAAAATACTTTGGGATATAATATCCATGAAACCCAAACCTCTAAGGATTGTGTTGGATCATGCCCAAGTGCATCCTCCGACACAACTACGGTTGGAACATGTGAATCCTCTTGAGTAAGGGAAATATGACATTCTCCCACCATTGGTCCCCACAAAATTCATCTTAGATGAATTGTCTATAATTATAGATGCACACATATAAATCCTATATAAGATTAAATAAGGTAAAAACTAAAACAATTGATGGGAACACACATAGATTTAAATAGAAATTACTTTCCTAGGAGACTACCTTTGATGATAGGGAATAACTATCCTATCACTGCACAAGGATCAAGGATATTAAGATGCACCTCTATGTTAGTTACAATCAAATATATGCATAACAAGATTTTTTCTCTTCAAAATTACCAAAATGTTGGCATTAGTATATCACAAAATCTCAAATCCTAGCTTCTGAAATTTAATTTTATGAAATCCCATAGATAACAAGAAACATGTAAATATGAAATTTTATTCTATGAGACTAGTCATGATGAATAAATACACCAAAATTCCCCAAAACATAACAAACAAACCTACATAGGACCAACATAAAACTCTAAATCTGTAATTTTAAAATATGTCCTATCATTGGTATCTAAGTGGTCCAACACAAAAGAGTTATAAAGTAATTTACATGACTACACTATTCCTGTTTCCCAAATCCTGACCCCATTCAACCTTTTTTGAAACATTTTCAAGAAGAAACGAAAATGATAACCTCCTTTTATACTATTTTGTAACACCCCAACCCAAATCACCCATTCTGGGGTAGAGTTCGACATGTCCTCATGTGTGGATCCTCATATGAAATATGTTATCGACTAGAAATAAGGGACTCAATGATACAGTGGGTAATCTATAACCTTAATATCAATAGTTATACTATAATCAAAGACAAGTATAATTAACATATAGGAATCATATAGTGGAAATAATCAATAATACGTGATATTTAAAATGGAATGTCAGGTATCATAATGTTTCATAAGAAAGAAATCCATGGACCCTCTATGTGGAAGTTAAAAATATGTTTAAGCACAAAAAATAAGTAAATACACTATACTATATACCTATAATTCATCAGGGTACCGCTTCTGAACACCAAGGCATGTCTCTACAGCTCTCTTTCATGAGAAAAAATTCCATTTTCCTAATCCCATGCATGGTGAGAGTAAACACAAAGTTGGAAACCATCAATGAAACCTTAAATAGGGTGAATATGTTTATAGGGTGTATTCTAAAACATATATTAAATGGATAAGTAAATAACCAACAACACAAGTGTCAGGTTACCATGCACTAACAAAACATCCCTTAAAACCAAACCCAAAAGCTTTGGTATTATGACTATAAGGATTATAGTGTTAGACACATAATGTTTTAGAACATTAAACATAGTCATCATGTTATTTTATCAACCTAAAACTATTAGTCATATCTCCGTGTTCCACTTTTAGGGAACACCCTACACCACACCCTAAGGTGGTCATCTTCATGTAACACCTCACACCCCCAACTATGGTGATCTTATGTCCTCATATGATGGTATTCCCAAATGGAATTCTTAATGAATTAGATCACAATAAATCCTTTATAGTATTTCCCCTTTCTATAATTATCACACTTTGGATAATTAACCCCTACATGGTACACTCTTTTGTAGACTGAACATGATTATTTTATCATAAAAATCCATCATGTAAATGAAACTCTTAGGTCTTTTTCATAAGGCCCGAACTTCCCATATAAGGGTGAGTTTATCCAACTCTAAGTTACCTAGCCATCTTGATATCTTAAATATGTCCCACTTGATATATAACACCCATAAGATAGTCATATCATGAAAATATAATTTTTTTCATGTCAATCATGATCCTCACAAGACCACAAACATATAATAAATGATTCAAAAATAAATCATGTTTTTATGGGACAAGAGAACAAACCATTATATTGTGATAATAATAAGATAAAGAGGCCCGATATGGTATGAAGAAACCTACCTCATCTGTATTTATGACAAACAATATAAGACACCAAGATATATCACCTAAAACAATCCCACACTCCAAAAATTCAATGAAACAATCCCAATCCAACATCCTAGGTATTATTGGGAATTATTCATGAAGTGATTCATGAAAAAGGATAATAATGAAATCAATATGACCAATAAGATCTTTCATCAATGGAAGTTCTAGATATATTCAAGGAAAATACTCCAATTCTCTAGATCTGTCTTCTAATAGTCAAACAACAATGAATTATATCTTAGGTCACGAAAGAATCCATAGATCTAGTTTACATAAATTTTATCCGTGATTCATCTCAAGAGAAAAAGGATATATATTGGATAGATGAAAAGAATGGGGGGATAAAAAATTATTACCTCTGTTGACACTAAGTAATTTGTTTCATGCACCTAGATATAGAATTGTTGATTTGAACCTCACTTAGACACAAATTGATATGTTTGAGTAGAAATATGATTTAATGGTTGAATAAGGGGTATATTGGATTTTCATGTGTCACAACCCAAAAATTATTTAACCAGGCTCGAAAAAACCTTGGTGTGACTCTCCATTTTTCATTCGGGGTCAGTGACTGTTGCAAAGGGATCAGGATAAAGGGTTAAGAGTGCAGCTTGGCACTGATCTAGAGAAGGGGTGTGGGGGAACAATCCATGTGATATGGAGAAGATGGTTCACTGATGTGGTTTGATCAGGTGGCCCATCACACACATAGCTTTTGAATACAACCTGTGTGCTGAAGAAGGTTCCCCCCTCCCCACCCCCATGTGGTACACATATGCTGGGAACCTAATCATACCACATGCATGCCCAGAAAGGCATTTCACCCCTAGTATAGGACACCTGTTTTGTGAACCTATTCCCGACACCTTTTTAGGGTAACTCCTTCAACGGGGGTCCTATATTGACCTATAAATAGTAATAAAGATATCCTTGTTTGAACAACTGAAAAAATATGAAGAATCTGAATGCTATGGTTGTGCGGCCCCTCCACCTAGGTCTCCAAAAATTCTCTATGTATATCTATAAAACCTAATAGAACAGTTAATAAATATGAAACTCCAAATCCATTTTTTGGTATTTTCTAAGATTCCACTTTATGGATAAGTGGGAGACTCACATTCAAGCTGTTCACACCATCACATACCAAATTTGAAATTCAAAAGAGAGACACAATAACAACATTTTAAATTCAAAACGACGCACCTTGGACCAATCACCATCAAACCACCTCGAGTCACCAAATCTCTAGCAGCGGTCTGCCTCGATCCACACCCTCGACAGACAAATCACCATCTTCAACTAAAAATAACCACTGCCGGCAAAGACCACCATCCATATTCCCACTAAATCTACAGACCACAAACACCGAAGACACCAATAGCCTTTACATCGTCGAATCACCTTATGAACGAAACAAAATCCATACCAGATCCAACTTTCAGAAACATCACCATTAGAAAAAAACATTTCACAATAATGGAAGCAAAACAGATCTGTTGAGAACATGCCCAGCAGAAACCTGAAGGCAGAGAAGAATCCATCATGAACAACACCTCCTGGAAAACCGTCGAATTCTCGAACAACACATCCCAAAACACCATCAAACCATCACCCTAGTCCGACTAGGAGAAGAGTTTTGGGATCCTGGTACCAGAGCAGAGGACAAGCACCGGCAACAAGCCACAAAATTTCTCTCTGACCAGCATCCTCCGCCATCGGAACCACTTGAAACAGAATCACCCAAAAATAAGAACAACCTAGAAAACCTGAAGAAAAGAGGACCTCCGCAAAAAAATGCCTCCTGAAGCACCGACCGATCGCATAGAAAAATCCCATAACCTCCTCTAAAACCTTACACTCAACTGACCTGGAAAAGTGTAAGGTATCTGGAGGCCAGAAAGAGTTAGAGTAGAATGAACCTCTATAGAAAGCCTTGAAGAATCTAACACCAACAACCCTATATAAAGCATTTCTGACGAACCATCATTGCTGAAAAAGAGAGCGTGAATTCATCTAAAACCTTCATTAAAGGACCGAAGCAAAATCATCTTCAACGGGATGAGATAGCTAGAAACCGAAACCCGAACCATAAGATTAAGGATAAGAAGATGAAGAAGGGGAAATTGAGGTCATTGAAGAAGAGATAAGAAAAATAGAAGGTCGAAACAGCCTCGGAGAGAAGAGAAAGAGATTCGCAAAGGCGATAAATTAGATGGAGAGGTGAGGCGCTCCAATGTAGCCCCAAGGTATATATGAGAGACTTCATCAAGGACACCAAGGTATGAGAGACTTCATCAAGGACACCAAGGTATCCCCAAGGTCCTTGGCTAAATCCTCTCCCAATTATTTCTCCCATGTGTCCCATTTCTAAAGGCAGATCAAGCCCATGTAGGCCGATTCCCCTAGTGCAAAGTACATTTAGTTCCCCCCAGGGCATGTACATCACTTCTCTTCCAAATACCTACACCAAGAACCTGCATGAAAGACCAGTGTGAGTCACCATTTGAGACTCTATTAAAATACATCTATAGAAGGGAATATTTTTATTTGGATCCCTTGTCTAGGTGGGACCAAGTGAAACCTCTAGGAAGCCTCTGAGCATGCACAAACATGGTGAGTGGAACACCGGTGAGTCCCCCATTTGGGTGTGTATTTTTATGGTCAGTGGTTTCTCACACTTTTCTGATTAGTTGATCAAGGTCCTTAGGGTTGAAGTGATTATGTATCCTTACGACCATGAGGATACCAACCCCTAAGACAGTTTTAGGGAGTTCCCAATCTCAAATACATGGGTTAGTACCATTTCCCCTCATTCTAATTTCTGATACATAGAGCCTCCAGTTTTCGACATGGAGGGTGAGGATTACACTTTTTTTTTCAATAAGTATAAGATGAGATCCTCATACCTTCCCGTAGGACCAATTTCAATGAATACCTCATGGATTAATCCCCTAGAGATTCTTGTAGGAGGTTTCACCCCTACTCCTCTCTAACACTTGGCCACCATATGAAAGAGGGGATGAGCATCAGAGTCCCATCCTCTCTCTACCGTAGACCCACCTCTTCTATCAGTGGAGGAGGAGAAGTGTGAATTTTGAAATATATTTGAATCCCTCTTGTTCATCACATCCATGAATGACTCAACCCAATTTATTTGGAAACCATGGTTATCCAAAATCATAGCTCCCACACAATTGGATGTATTTTATGGTAGTGGATCATCCTTTGAATACTCATGTTTCCTTCCTTCAGAGTGATTCCCTTGTAATGATTCCTCAAGTACATGTATACAAATCATGGAAAAGTGGATCATGATGTTTCAGGGAACTTCAATTTTCTATTGTTCATCACACCGAGCATGACATATATGGTCTTAGAGGTAGACGGTGGACATGACAAACAAATGATCCCAAACCCTCTGTGCATCCTTCTCAAGAGTAATCGCTAATTTTCACCCCATTTACTAGGGTATATTTAGTTTGTAATCCCCAAATATTTTACTAAGTGAAATATGATTCATAATATAATCATGATAAATAGGACACCCACCTGGTGGCGAGCCCAATGGGCATCCTCCTCTAGAATAATCCCCAATCATAATCAAACTAATCCGGGCACCCTCTTTAAGAGTAAGAGCTAAAACAATATTTCAAACCACCACGATTTGAGACATCCATCAGGGTAACTTTACAAGTAATCCTATATATAATTAAAACCCAACTTCATGCTCTCAATGGCCCACACTCCCCAATGAGATAAACCTTCGAGGGCCTCCATAGGTGTAGGTCCTCACCACTGAACTATGTGGGATTTGATTCCCATTTAAATGGGATACTTTGGATGCCTCAATGAGGTCCAAACTCAACACCCCAAGTAAACCATATTCTCTCTAGGCCATATCCGCAGTAAGGTCTAATTCAACTTGGAAATTCAAATCCCTTCTACGTTCCATGGCTTGATTGGGAATAAGTCCCACACAAAACATTGACTATGAAACCTCTTCCTAGACGTCCTTTCCACTTGACATTAAACTGTATGGTTCGGTCCTTCCCACCTGACCTTAAATGGTATGAGTGTCCTATTAAGTGACACTAAACTACTTGGTTTTAGGTACCTCTCATGATGATATGTATGAATCCCATTTCAGGGGACCGATCCCAATATCAAAATAATTCTCATATCCCTGGATATCGATACACTCTTGAGTACCCACTACGTGGCTAGAAAACCATCATAATCATAATGAACAAAGAATATATAATATATACATAAGGGGATACTATTGATGGAGAACCATAGATACTTATTAAATTATCCATTGATGAATAACCTCATATACATACAGATGATTCTAAATTCCATACATGATAATAATTTATTGTTAATTCTAGGTTAATCCACATCATAGCTGTGAATAAATAAAGGATACATGAACATATATGAAATCAATAAGAGAGTCCTCAAGTTGAAATTAATTTCCCCCAAAAAGGTTTGATGTGCCCAACATTCTAGTCTCTCGAACAATGTGTGTTCCTAATCATCATTGGCAAAACACCCCAAAAAGCCCCTACCATTGGAAATAAGGTCCCTCATGGATACATAATTGTTGGGTATTTTTGGTTCCATGAACAAGCCTATTGTAAAACACTAGAAATAATGATTCATGAACTGAACATAATTCCTATAGAAACACAAAATGTTGATGCTTCCATGAATCCTTAACCAAGATGATTGTATCACCAACCTGTCAGGCCCATTTATCTTGATAAAAGAGATCTATACCAGACAATAAACCATGAATGTGTTAATTCTAGTGAGATTATACTTACATAAGGTTTTATTGTTCATGTTTTTCATGTCTCTGGAACATACTCTTGTAGATCCCACCAATACAATAATGTCGTACCAAATCTAATTGATTCATGCTCTAGACACTATTCAATAAAATATATTTATCTATACATAGGATTCAATCACCAAACCAGCTTCATCAACACTGGATAATTAACTCGCTGGTCTGATAGTACCATCAAAATGGTATAATCCCAACCCTGGAGGCTTCCCAATAGTCCCTCTATCTGAGAAAATCACCAATCATCCAATCAATGATAACTAGTAGTCCTGAATTAGACATCACCAACCTATGGCATCAAAACTTTCTAGGGCCTATCCCATGAATGTGACAACTATTTCCTCATGTATATTAATGAGTTAGATCAAGGGGAAATATACAACATAATCCAGAAGACATGTGGTCCTTCCCATGGGCTCCTACTAGAAATGTCTTTCACTGATGCCATGTGATAGTGAACCGTCAAGATGATGAGGGTGTTGTACTCGACTGTTCGGCCCAAGTCCTTCAAACCATGACATGAAAGATAGACCTCTAGGGATGAAAACCATCCAAAAGGGAGAAAGGTTCCATGTATTCCCCATCTAATGAATTCCAAAAAACCAATTTGGTGGAAAATTGTGAGAATAGACATACACCTATCCTCCTTAATTCATCTATCCAGTATACTCACCTGTCGAAACCCACAAAAACAATCTATTCAAATATAATAGCATACTACAATAATAAACATACACCTACCTAAACCCACCAAGATTTCCATAAGACTCATTTTTTTGTAATAAATGATGCTTTCCAACTAGGTTTGGTGGCAACCAGTGAGCAGGCGCACACACTTGCATGTATTCATCAAGCCTGTCAGCAATTTCTTATGAAAGTGCCCATAGAAGTTAGTCAGAAATTTCTGGTGATGATTAGGGGTAGACTCAACACTCTTCCCACATGAAGTAGTGCAATCAATACCCACTAAAAGGAATGTGAATACAAAAACGTGCACAAACACTAGATCCAAATGAATAATGGGAATATGTCCATGTTCTGATCGCTAAAGTAACAAAGAATATACTTTCAATGGTAAAAGTGAAAATGTAAATTCCTTCCATAATCCAACAGAATCTCCAAGAGATCATAAATCTGATGAAATGTTTTCCATTGTAATGGAGACACAACTCTATCCCTATAAGTGGGATGGATCTTCAGTACATCACCCCCATAGAAGATATAAACATCTTCTCCCATTCAGGAGAGTCGTGGGGAAAACTACTATATATTATATAGACAACTAAGTCAGTAACATACACCCACTCCAATAGAAGGTAACCAGCCTACCATAATGTCCACTCCAACATAAGAAAAAAAAACTGCCCCTAACAACCACATCTCCCAACAAGTGGCCCCAGTCGCTTGTAAGAAGAAATCAATGAAAAAGAATAAAAAAACAACTGAAAAAACAAGAGAAAATCTAAGATCTTGAGCAACTTAATAATAGAGTTCCTAAAGACCTCAAATTCTTATTTATGGTATCTCAAGATCGTACCCTCACGTTACTATATTACATCTGTAGTAGTGTTAATTCTGAAGGTCCTTGTGTGATACTTCACCATGAATACTTTCTTCATAAAAACAATCTAGTCGATCTCAAGAACATTGTAACACCCCGAGATTTTATGAAAAATATTCTTTTTAATTTCATTAATGTCTTGTGTTATACGCTACACCAAAAGGAGCTTTCACAACACACATCTCTGACCTGGCTTGAATTACACGCAATCGCGACCTTCCAGGATAGCGTGTGTTGTACGCAACACCATGTTTCACTAAACAACGATATGCTATTAAAATATTATTAAAACTAGCCGTTATGAATAGTAATAACCACTTTTTGAAATTTTGAAAATTTTATTTTTCAAAATGGACCTCATTTTTTGATTCGGAATATCAAAACTAGCTTAGGGTGAAATTTTGGTGATTTTCGGATAACTTTCATATTTTGATGAATAGTGAAAATTACTAAATTTTAATTAAAAACAACTTTTTTCAATCAAAATAATTAATAGTGATAAATTATTAATTTGAGTGGTTTTAAAGTATATTTAGAATATATTTTTACAATTTAATACAATGTTGGTCATTGGATGTAATTTCACATTTAAACCAGACATAAACAAGTGTCAATCTTTTGATAGATATTGTTTCTTAAAAACAGGCTATTTGTTTTAACAGCGGGATTTAATTATAAAATTAATTAATGCAACTTCTATGTTATGAATTTTGTAAAATAGACTTAATTTTTGAATTCAGAATATGAAATATAGCTTAGGATGAAATTTTGGCATTGTTCTGAAAAACATCAATTTTTGATGAATAGTGAAACTTCTAAGTGGTAGTTAAAAAAACTGAATTTTTCATAAAACATAATTTTACCGCTACTGTGAATGGAATTTCAAAAATCCAAGAGACACGGTTGATGTCCGAAAGTAAAATTTGGTTCAATGAGATGAAAATAATTTTTGGTGAATAGTAACTTTTTACTTTTATTTACCACGGTTAAAAGTAAATAGGGTAATTAAGGGTAAAAATGATATTAATATTACCCTAAAACATGTCCTAATCCTATTGGACAAGTGTATCTCGACAAAAAACAACCTTAAGAGTAAAATATTATCATTTAGTTCCACTTGGATTAGATTAGGACATTTATTATTATTTAATTCAAAGAAGAGTTAAAAGAGTTAAAATCAATGTTTATTTACTAAAACATTTTTAATATAGGGTTATACATAAGATAAATTCGATTTTAAATATTCATTAGAAATATAAAAGGATTTCATACATAAAGGTATTTTATTTGTAATTTTTAGACATCAAATAAGTTAATTTATTTATGACACAAAGATGAGGCAGTAATTATCTAATTAATGAAATATTGACATAATTGATATTATAAATACCAAAATAAATGTAATTTAAGACTTTTTATGAATTCCACTAATTTTCTAGGTTACTATGATATATTAGTGTTGATTTAATCAACTTTTTTAGAACATATAATTCTGTTATGACTTTCACAAAAATCATATATCAAATAGTGTCAAAATTGACACAAAATAGTTTTTAAATCAAATATTATATTATTAATTGTTATTTTATTCCTAAAAATCTAAGGTTCGGAAAAATGACTTAGATAAGGATATATATATTAATAAAAAACAATTTGGGGTTCGTTTGGCATGTTATAGTAAGTGTATTAACCATATAGTGTAAGAAAACAAAAAGACACGGTAAAAGTTAAATTATTTAACTTAAAGTTAAATCTAATTGATGAGGTTAAAATAATAACCTAAACTTGTCTAAATCCTATTGGTTGATATTATTGCGACCCATCCCCACTTTATTTTTGAAATAAGACCCTTGGGAACCATTATAAACTGATTTTGACTTTAATATAAAATAATATTTTGAGATATTCCTAAGGTGCCCCTCTCCTCCCTTATAAAAGGGCACCTCCTCCCTCTCGTTCTCACACAACTTTGAGCCTTCAAGCATGGAAAACCCCTGCCAAAATCCCTTCTCCACTTCCCTAGTATCATCCTAGAGGTCCTGGTCTTCTTCAAAGACCATCCTTAGTTCTTTAAGTGGAAGCTAAGAAAAGGCGCGTCAAAAAGAGGTAATATCCATTACCGATCTTTTTCAATTTCTTTCTTCTTCAACTTCTTATTCTTTAGTTGTTTCATGATAAAGTAATAACATCAGTATTTCTTATATATTGATATTTTATTATAAATATGAAACAACTCTAATTAACCTTCTATCCATCCTACGGAAAAAGGAAATCACCGCGCGTGTGTACGTACGGAATACCATCTCCACGTCGTGGTGTAATCTATTTTCCGCCACCACCTTAATTGGATGGGTATAATGGTGTAATGAGTAACTATATATGATTATTATAAAGTTATATTGATACTGAAATAGTATACATACACTTAAACACAATTTCACAACCATGGGAACGATATCATCGCTCGTGCGTAGGTACGGACTACCGTCTCCACGACGCGATGAGATTCATTCTCAATGATTAACCATTCATGAATGATTATAAAGTATATATAATAAGTACTAATGAAATATATGACCTAATAATGATACTGGAATTATTTATATTTATATGTATGTCATCTACTTAATTCCATTCAATTCAATAAGGAAACGAAAATAGCGTTCATGCGTACGTGCGGACTACCGTCTCCATGAACGGTGTATTTCTTTCCATTTACTGATTTATTATATATTTATATTCTGAATATATATATATATAAATCATGTTTTATATTCTGGAATTAAGTAATCATGATCTAAGTAATCAGATGAATAATTACAAGTTAAAAACACGAACAACAAATGAGAGGATTTTACCCAAAACGCTACTTCAACATGAATTTACAAAAGAACGGGTAATATAAAGTCATAAGTGGACCATATATGATATAATAACAATGAATATGATTCTGTAATAAGTCAATAACATGATTTAAATCATTATACAGGAGGTTCAGACACTTACAAAGCAAGTCGGACCTAAGGTAAGGGAAATATCACAATATCACTTTTATCCGAGATTGTTTTTACTTTGGTAATTAATGGGGTGTATTTTATCATCCACATCCATGTTACCTCAATATGTAATATTATTTCCATACTTCTACAATAGTTTATATCCAATTTAACCCTTCGGTGAGTTTTTAGTAAAAGATATGAAAGGAATATTTTGTCATTTTTCGTACGAGGTACTTTTTGACTTTTCCGACAAAAGTACGAAGAATGTTTTTTTTAACTTATACGGCAAGAATGGATTTTTAAAACATTATTTCAAAAAATCTTCCTTTATAAGTTTTAAAGTTTATTTTTAATCAACTTCTTTTAGTTTATAATTGTATGACATGTTAAGAAAATAAAAGTGTTTTTGAAATAGAAAGGATTTTTTCCTCAAGAATGAAGTTCAAGTGTTTTATCAAAATTATTTTCCATCTAAGATAATAAAGGGTTATGTTTTTATATCTATTATTACATTGATTTGATTATGTTTTGATGGAATTATTTTTATGAATTCTCTTATCGTATATGAATTGTTTTATGATGTCATGATGTTTAAGATCCCCATTTTTATTACATGGGTTATGCAATGATGTATGGTTTATGATTTTGTGGCACACATAAGAATGGTATCATTATGAGATGGGTGGGACCTATATCTACCTCCAATGCATCGGGTAAAGATTTCATATCTCATGAGATCGACATGGCTGGAATGGTAGGTTATACCGGTTCAGTGAAACAGGACTGAAACGAGGGTGACTCGATTCAGAAAGAGACTTTGTCCACTAAGATAGTCTTGGCAATGAGTCATGACTAACAAGAAATGATTCTCTATTATTATGTGTGTATGCCACAAAGTTTCATGTTTTATGTTATTCTTATTGGGATTTCATTTCACTACTATGATTTATCCCATGTTATGAAATTATGCTCTCTTTTGCAGGTTATGATTTCCAAAAGTTATGTTCTTATGAATATGATGTGATTGATTTTTCTTTTGTTTACCCTTACTGAGAATTTGAGCTCACCCTTTTATGTTTTCTTTTCCCCAAGATATAAATAAAGGTTTTAGGTAAAAAAAATGGAAGATCTTTATGGGAGATATTGAAGATCTTTCACCACGATTAGAAGATTACGTTCCGAGTTTCCAAAGACACTAAACTATTACGAACCTTGTGTGTGTGTTTTTGTTATGTACTAAGTATTCCGCAAAAGTAATGTAATGTCCATGTACGTCAAGCTTCGGGTCTCTACAGTTGGTATTAGAGGAAAGGTTTAGTCAACCTTTGGAAACTAGGATGCGAAAACGTTAGTGAGATCCCTAGAGATATTTCTACGGTATGTCTAGGTATGTCCCTAAGGTTAAGTATACGTATAGGTTATAGTACTAGAACTACGCTAACGATCATAGAATTAAACCTAAGATGTTAGATATTGAAGGTAATCCCCCTTTATTATGTTGTTTTCCCTTGCATGATTTTTGCCTCTCACACTATTCTTTTTGGGTTTTAGACGATGGCTGGAACCCGAAAGAACCATGTTGATCAATGCAATGGACAATGAAATGATTGTCCTCCTGAACAAACAAATGTTATGGGAGATGGAGTGAAAAATCTTATTCCTATCCTTACACAAGCTATGAATCATTCTGGGCTTCCAAATGAGCAGAGAAAGGAACAGTATTCTATTGAGTCCTTCATGAGGCAACTTCCACCTTCTTTCAGTGGGACTTCTGATCCACTTGTTGCTGAACAATGGATCAGTACCACTGAAAAGATATTTTCAGTTCTTCAATGTTCTGAACGTGATAAAGTCACCTTATCAGTATATCGTTTGGAAGGTGAAGCTGATCAATGGTGGAATCTTATCATGAATACGAGGCCATGAGATGAAATTGAGTCCATGGAATGGGACGAGTTCAAGAACTTGTTTTTCAGTAAGTACTTCCCTCGTATTCTTCGAACAAAGATGGAGAAGGAGTTTCTTGAACTAAAGCAAAAGGATGATGAATCTGTTGGTATATACGAAGCGAATTTTACAAGACTTGCAAGGTATGCATCTGGCATTATCATCCAACCTGAAAGTAAAGTTGATCGATTTTTCAGTGGCTTAAAACCAAGTCTTCAAAGGGAATTAGCTATAAGAGACTTCAGTAGCTATGAAGAAATTGTGTGTTGTGCTATCAAGGTAGAAATGGAAGTTGGTGTTACATATCCATCTCATGGTTTTGAGAAGAAACGAAAGATGGAGTTCAAGGATAAATCTCAGAATAATGGTGAAAAGAAGATAAATGTTTCCTTATGAAAAAAGTGTGGAAAGAAGCATGATGGAGATTGTATTAAAGGAACTAGAAAATGTTTTATGTGTGGAAAAGAAGGTCATCGACCAGCTGAGTGTCGAAGTAATAGAAAAAGGGTTTCTAATGATGTGAATAAAGCAAACACTGTAGAGAACGCACCACCAACACTTCAATGCTTCAAGTGCAAGGAAATGGGGAATTATGCTAATAAATGCCCTAATCCAAGGGTTAGTGATGATCAACATGAGCAACCACTGAAGGCAAAGGGAAAAGGGAAATCACATGCGATCACTATTGGCGATGTTGAATATGACAATGATGTGGTGGAATGATTAAGTGTTTATGTAATGGGATTCCAAATTAATATTGTATCATGGAGTATTGGAATATTTATGTATTGGTCTAATGTGGTATTCAAAGTAATTGAGATATTTTTGGAAATAAGATGATATGCTCATAATGAAGGGAAAACGAGAAAACGAAATGTTTAACAGTATTCATGAGCTCATGATTGATATAAGGACTAAGTGATATCATGGTTTGAGTATATATAATTTTGAGGATTTTGGTATGTGGAAAGTGTTAACTTTTAACTGCATTCATGTTTTCACTAAGGTATTCAAGAGAATACACGATTAAGGACTTTGAATGTTTGGAATGTGACCAAAAAAACATATCTTATGATATATGGGGATCGATGATGGTGTTAAATCTCTGGTAATCGTTTTCACTATGTTATGAGAGTGGACTGCAGTATTATGGATAAGCCTAAAGATTGGAATGGATTATGTTGGACATAAGTTAGTATTGTTTAAGGATAAAAGTTTTTTCGATATTATGGATGGGATGTTATAGTAATATAGTTTTAGGACAACCTGCAGGACGGGCGACAGCCCATCGCGTCGGACATGGCCGTAGGAATCGAACCCACAACCGAAGTGCGACTGGCCTTTATCGCCTACCACTGGCCTACAGGAAGTCCCTATTTAGTATAAACTAGTTTTATTATATTAAGCAGTATGATATATGAATTATAACTCCATTTTAGGAACCATATATGATTAATCTCACTATAGAATGACTTATGTATATTTAATAACTTTTGCTAACCTTTTGTTTGAGACAGATGGAATGACCCGTCATTCTATCACATGATCTGCTAACACTTCACGAATAACAAATTCAACTTCATTTATTTAAGAGATTAAGTGGAAATTGTTCAAGGCATGAACAACAGTGAGATTGTACAAAAATAAAGTAAGTATTTATTCTAATTCAAATTCTTCAACTTTAGGGAAACGATCTTGGAAACCAAAAATGTTGTCCTAGTGCTCTTATATCTGATTAATCAGATGGTACCTTAGATCGTCACAAATTTATGGATTTGTGATTTTTGGCTTTTCCGTCTCCATGTTCTCTACCACTTTCCATCAGAACATGATGGTTAGATTTTTCTTCCATATCCATATTTTCACCTATGTGGAAACCCAGTGATTAGTTTATTTGGGTAACCGTTACATTTCATACTTTCGTTTTTAAATATTGGTTTTGGTATTCCTTTTTACGATGTTGGTTTCGATTAAAGAAGCTTTCGAATAGTAAACCATTTATAACCCCGACGAATTTCGAGGGCGAAATTCATTTTAAGGGGGGTAGAGTGTAACACCCCGAAATTTTATGAAAAATATTCTTTTTAATTTCATTAATGTCTTGTGTTATACGCTACACCAAAAGGAGCTTTCACAACACACATCTCTGACCTAGCTTGAATTACACGCAATCGTGACCTTCCATGATAGCGTGTGTTGTACGCAACACCAAGATTCACTAAACAACGATATGCTATTAAAATATTATTAAAACTAGCCGTTATGAATAGTAATAACCACTTTTTGAAATTTTGTAAATTTTATTTTTCAAAATGGACTTCATTTTTGGATTCGGAATATCAAAATTATCTTAGGGTGAAATTTTGGTGATTTTCGGATAACTTTCATATTTTGATGAATAGTGAAAATTACTAAATTTTAATTAAAAACAACTTTTTCAATAAAAATAATTAATTGTGATAAATTATTAATTTGAGTGGTTTTAAAGTATATTTAGAATATATTTTTTCAATTTAATACAATTTTGGTCATTGGATGTAATTTCACATTTAAACCAGACATAAACAAGTGTCAATCTTTTGATAGATATTGTTTCTTAAAAATACGCTATTTGTTTTAACAGCGGGATTTAATTATAAAATTAATTAATGAAACTTCTATGTTATAAATTTGGTAAAATAGACTTCATTTTTTAATTAGGAATATGAAATATAGCTTAGGATAAAATTTTGGCATTGTTCTGAAAAACATCAATTTTTGATGAATAGTGAAACTACTAAGTGGTAGTTAAAAAAACTAAATTTTTCATAAAAATTAATTTTACCGCTACTGTGAATGGAATTTCAAAAATCCGAGAGACACGGTTGATGTCAGTAAGTGAAATGTGGTTCAATGAGATGAAAATAGTTTTTGCTGAATAGTAACTTTTTACTTTTATTTACCACGGTTAAAAGTAAATAGGGCAATTAAGGGTAAAAATGATATTAATATTACCCTAACACATGTCCTAATCCTATTGGACAAGTGTATCTCAACAAAAAACAACCTTAAGTGTAAAATATTATCATTTAGGCCCACTTGGATTAGATTAAGACATTTATTATTATTTAATTCAAAGAAGAGTTAAAAGAGTTAAAATCAAAGTTTATTTACTAAAACATTTTTAATATAGGGTTATACATAAGATAAATTCGATTTTAAATATTCATTAGAAAGATAAAAAGATTTCCTACATAAACGTATTTTATTTGTAATTTTTAGACATCAAATAAGTTAATTTTTTTATGACACAAAGATGATGCAGTAATTATCTTATTAATGAATATTGACATAATTATTATTATAAATAACCAAATAAATGTAATTTAAGGCTTTTTATGAATTCCACTAATTTTCTAGGTTACTATGATATATTATTTGTGATTTAATCAACTTGGCTAGAACATATAATTCTGTTATGACTTTCACAAAAATCATATATCAAATAGTGTTAAAATTGACACAAAATAGTTTTTAAATCAAATATTATATTATTAATTGTTATTTTATTCCTAAAAATCTATGGTTCGGCCAAATTACTTAGATAAGGATATATATGTTAATAATAAACAATTTGGGGTTCGTTTGGCATGTTATAGTAAGTTTATTAACCATATAGTGTAAGAAAACAAAAAGACACGGTAAAAGTTAAATTATTTAACTTAAAGTTAAATATAATTGATAAGGTTAAAATAATAACCTAAACTTGTCTAAATCCTATTGGGTGATAGGATTTAGACCCATCCCCACTTTATCTTCGAAATAAGACCCTTTGGAACCATTATAAACCTATTTTGACTTTAATATAAAATAATATTTTGAGATATTCCTAAGGTGCCCCTCTCCTCCCTTATAGAAGGGCACCTCCTCCCTCTCTTCCTCACACAACTTTGAGCCTTCACGCTCGGCCAAACCCTGAAACAATCCCTTATCCACTTCCCTAATATCATCCTATAGGTCCTGGTCTTCTTCAAAGACCATCCTTAGTTCTCTAAGTGGAGGCTAAGAAAAGGCGCGTCAAAAAGAGGTAACATCCATTACCGATCTTTTTCAATTTCTTTTTTCTTCAAATTCTTCTTCTTTATTTGTTTCATGATAAAGTAATAACATAAGTATTTCTTATATACTAATATTTTATTATTAATATGAAACAACTCTAATTAACCTTCTATCCATCATACGGAAAAAGGAAATCACTGCGCGTGCGTACGTACGGAATACCGTCTCCACACCGTGGTGTATTCTATTTTCCACCACCACCTTAATTGGATGGGTATAAAGGTGTAATGAGTAACTATATATGATTATTATAAATTGATATTTATACTGAAATAGTATACATACACTTCAACACAATTCCACGACCATGGGAACAATATCATCGCTTGTGCGTACGTACGGACTACCGTCTCCACGACGCGATGAGATTCATTATCAATGATTAACCATTCATGAATGATTATAAAGTATATATAATAAGTACTAATGAAATATATGACCTAATAATGATACTGGAATAATTTATAATTATATGTATGTCATCTACTTAATTCCATTCAATTCAATAAGGAAACGAAAATAGCGTTCATGCGTACGTACGGACTACCGTCTCCATGAACGGTGTATTCCATTCCATTTACTGATTTATTATATATGTATATTCTGAATATATATATATAAATCATGTTTTATATTCTGGAATTAAGTAATAATGATCTAAATAATCATATGAATAATTACAAGTTAAAAACACGAACGACAAATGAGACGATTTTACCCAAAATGCTACTTTAACATGAATTTACAAAAGAACGGGTAATATAAAGTCATAAGTGGACCATATATGATATAATAACAATGAAGATGATTCTGGAATAAGTCAATAACATGATTTAAATCATTATACAGGAGGTTCAGACACTTACAAAGCAAGTCGGACCTAAGGTAATGGAAATATCACAATCTCACTTTTATCCAAGATTGTTTTTACTTTGGTAATTACTGGGGTGTATTTTATCATCCACATCCATGTTACCTCAATATGTAATATTATTTCCATCCTTCTACAATAGTTTATATCCAATTTTACCCTTTGGTGATTTTTTAGTAAAATATATGAAAGGAATATTTTGTCATTTTTCGTACGAGGTACTTTTTGACTTTTCCGACAAAAGTACGAAGAATGTTTTTTTAACTTATAAGGCAAGAATGGATTTTTAAAACATTATTTCCAAGAATCTTCCTTTATAAGTTTTCAAGTTTATTTTTAATCAACTTCTTTTAGTTTATAATTGTATGACATGTTAAGAAAAGAAAATTTTTTTTGAAGTAGAAAGGATATTTTCCTCAAGAATGAAGTTCAAGTGTTTTATCAAAATTATTTTCCATCTAAGATAATAAAGGGTTCTATTTTTATCCCTATTTTTACATTGATTTGATTATGTTTTGATGGAATTATTTTTTATGAATTCATTTATCGTATATGAATTGTTTTATGATGTCATGATGTTTAAGATCCCCATTTTTATTACATGGGTTATGCAATGATGTATGGTTTATGATCTTGTGGCACACATAAGAATGGTATCATTATGAGATGGGTGGGACCTATATCTCCCTCCAATGCATTGGGTAAATATTTCATATCTCATGAGATAGACATGGCTGTAATGGTGGGTTATACCGGTTCAGTGAAACAGGACTGAAACGAGGGTGACTCGATTCAGAAAGGGACTTTGTCCACTAAGATAGTCTTGGCAATGAGTCATGACTAACAAGAAATGATTCTCTATGATTATGTGTGTATGCCACAAAGTTTCATGTTTTATTTTATGCTTATTGGGATTTCATTTCACTACTATGATTTATCCCATGTTATGAAATTATGCTCTCTTTTGCAGGTTAAGATTTCCAAAAGTAATGTTCTTATGAATATGATGTGATTGATTTTTCTTTTGTTTACCCTTACTGAGCATTTGAGCTCACCCTTTTATGTTTTATTTTCCCCAGGATATAAAAAAAGGTTTTAGGTAAAAAAAAATGAATATCTTTATGGGAGATATTGAAGATCTTTCACCACGATTAGAAGATTACGTTCCGAGTTTCCAAAGACACTAAACTATTACGATCCTTGTGTGTGTGTTTTTTTTATGTACTAAGTATTCCGCAAAAGTAATGTAATGTCCATGTACGTCAAGCTTAAGGTCTCTACAAACATATATCTTTATAAGATCCATGTTAGCCCTCCCTGTTTCCAGAATACAAAGAAAAAAAATAGTCATCCCCTTTTTATAATTCACCATGGTGGTCCTACCCATGATGGAATTCACTGTGAAAGTTCTCTTCGTAGAAGTTTTTCTCATTGTCAAGTGAATTCTCCAATAGGAAATGTATTGATGAGAAAGACCTCTTATCATGAGTAACTTGTGAAAAAAAATATCATTCATGTTTCATGTATTATCATTGTATGATGAAATAATTTATCAGCTGGAATATATCCTAAGGTGATGTTCATTCTCCAAACCTATTTTGGATTTCCTTCCTTACAACATAGTTGAATAAATTCCAACAAATATCACTACTTATGATAAATAAATAAAGAAGAAACCACTCTACTTAGACCAGGTAGGGGAACCTCTAGCGAATGATGAGTAATACTTGCTAAACATGAGGAAATAGTTCTCTAAATATTTCATACCATTCATGTTCTGGCCTTTAGCCACCCCTCAATAAAGCATTTTAGTGTAATTTTTAGAAGATTATGTGCATGAAATCTTACCCAATATATGGAAAAGTCTTCTTAACATGAAATGGAAAATATTACCCTATGAAAATTATAAAATCACATCAAGGTAATATAAGACATGTAATTCCAAATTGACTTGGTAGATATATTGGATTCATGACATACAAAGATCAAAAATTAATAAGGATCCCTTCAATACTCGTGCCTCAACACATAAATGAGGTTGTGCCATATGATCATTGATGCCTCATCTAGTGTTCATATTAGATGATTTGGTACACATGTAGTGTTACATATCACCATTATACCTTACTAGAAAAGAAAACCAATGATTATGATAAGAAATGTTTTAGATTCATGCCAACTCTAACGAATGAACAATGTCCACAACTAATGATGTGATCAACAAAAAGAAATATTGAATGACTCTCTCCAACATCCGTCTAAGAGAGAGAATGCTGTTGAAATATTTTTTCATCAAACATTTGAGAATATTGAAAAACACTCATTCCTAGAGGATTTTATCCATTATAAAACGAAGATGTTAGAAATAGTGCAGTAATCATTAAAAATGGTTGATCATAGTGTATACCGAATCATGCACCCAACCCATGTTTAGAAAAAACTCCATTAAATCAGAAGAGAATCCAAAGTTGTTTTGGATAAACCTCATCCCATAAGGATGGGTGATTTTTTAACCCAACCCTGGAGACCAATAAACCATACCTGAATGTTTGTGAAAACATAATGGGAATTGTCCTTCCCTCATGGATTGGGGATTTTTCACATCCATAATCCTCTCCTTAGTGGGAATCAGTCTTATCCCAATTACGGAAAATTCCATAGAGTGGATCCACCCATTTCATCTAATCCTACGATCCAGTACGCTTGTTAGGGACCCGCATGACTAAAATTTCTAGAGATTCTCTTTTGATTTGTAATGACCCAAAATTTTATCAATGGAATTTATCCCTTATTGTAGTAATTTCATATAGTTTAAAACACAAAAAATCACATGTAGACCATAATAAAAACATCATAAAATAGTAATTAATGAAATATGAATTATTTCTATAAGGTAAGGATCTAATACTGATTAAATAAAAACATGACCTTAGAAATAGTAATATGACCTTTATGAATAGTAAATCGACCAATTGAATAGTAACCTCACCAATGAATGAAAAAATTAAATTTATCAATCTTATATGTGACAATATGATATAATTATATCATAATATAAGTAAATAAGTATTTCAAAAATTATTAATTAAGTGTTGGTATTTTTTCAAGTTATAAATATTTAATAAAAATTTTATAATTAATTTAATAATTTTAAATAAATTTATTTACATAAAATGTATCCATAAATTAATATTTTTATTTTTTTTGATTTTATGATAATTTTATGAGACCTTAATGTAATTTTTCAATGTGTTATAAAATCGGATATAGTTTTATAATCTGTGTTTTTCGTGAAAATAGTCATTTTAATTAAAAATAAAATTAATGATATTTTCCAAATTGATTTCATCAAATAAAGTTAATTTTTGAATTAAAAACATCAAAAAATGGATAAGGTGATTTTTTGAGATTTTTCTAAAATGCAGGATTTTTGTGAATAGTAAAATTCAATAGTTTTCAGTGTAAATATTTAATAAATTAAATACACTATTAATTGAGTCATCGCAGATGTAAGAATCATAATATCAAATTTTACATAATTTTTATTATATTTTTTAGGACAATTCTCAAACTATTTATAGACTTCATCCAAAATAATAAACTAATGATTAAAATAATGGAAAACACCCCTATCCTCCACTAGAATTATCACCCTCACCAAATCCTCTATTAACACCTCTAAAACTTTTAGCCACGCCCAAATTATACTAGATACTCTTCCCAAGATGATCCCCATGTCTAATAGATCTTGGTCTAATTAGAAGTCCTAAACCTTTTCCCTAAGGAGGTTCTCAAGGAGGATAAATCCAAGAGGCAAATCCTCTTCCTTTTTTACTTGTAATTTCTATTCAATTTCATTTCCTTTATTCTCTTCTCCTAAAATTATATAATCCAAATGGCATGATAACATTAGTGTGTTTTATATACTATTATTATATCATGTTAATGGATTACCCATAATTAAACTCCTCCCTCCCTCTCTCTGCCTTTTATTCTGAAAATGAAATCATCGACCATGATGTGTTAATTTACCAACATCATGGGGGGATGCACATTCACTCTCTCCTAAAAACTTCAAGGATGTTAATAAATCCATTAAAATTGTTGAAAAATAATTTAATGTTTTTTTTAAAACCCATTTTTTAACTAACTAATATATATACATAATACTAAATGATAAAACAAAACGAGTTCAATGTGGTTGAAAACCCACCAAACTAAACCTAAAACAATCATCATTCACTAGTATCTAATGATTCATCCTCATTACAAATAAAAAATTTATTTATAATATCATTAAAAATTCATTAATGTCATTAATATCATATATTTACAATTATGGACATTTATCTTCATTTTACATGAACTTGCATTCATGTATATAAGTGAACCGATCAGGAATACCATGAAAATGAATTCTCCCAAACAATGAAATTAAAATCCAAAACTCATAGAAAATATCATAAATGTACTTGATAATATAATAATGAATAAATTTCATGTAAAAAATGTTTTTTAATTTTTAATTAATGAATATAATGTGATTATACAAGGTATTAATGTGAATAAATCATTCAGACACAAGGTAAGAGAAATTCTCCAACTCAACTCTCCTCCTTTGGGTTTTCCATCTATCACCCCATTTTCTGCATGGTTATTCCTTAAAAGACATGTATAGCTAATTATGTTACCTTTTCTAGGATATAAATGGTCTATTCTTGACTTTATGAAAAACACAATGTTTTCCAAAATAAAAATTCTTTAAAAAAACACACTTTTACTTATTTTAATTGTTTCTTCTTCAATAAAGGTTGATGATTCTTATCCCAAGTATGTTACTCCCACATTAATTTTAGAACACAATGTTAATGAATGTATTATTTATTAAATGAAACCCATTCCTTTCCATGTTTAATTTTATGTCCATGATTGATATATGTTCTATGTGGCATGCATGATAATTTAAATTTTATGACGTGATGGGTGCACCAGGAATTATATATCACAATGTAAATGTTATGGTGTGATGGGTGAAGACAGAATTATATAGTTCCCCAATTAATTGGTTAATGTGATTAATCTCATTAGGAAAATTAAAATATGTCTGAACATTTATGCTAGCTTTTTTCACAACTATGTGTGGTAGTTGACCACTATAACATGATGTTTCATTTTTATGCATTTCCACATCCCAAGCCTTTTTTAATGTTTCCTCTCATGATAATTATTATGATCCTATGATTATGTTCAACATGCGTTATATAGATTCAAGTTAAAATCTATCCTCTTACTGGTTTTTTATCTCTCCCTTTTTTATGTATATCCTCATCTGACTATTTATACTAAGGTGAATTTCAAGGGCCAATAGGAAGATAGATATGAAAGAATTAAATAAATGTTGATGTTTTATTTTAAAAAATTTATGTATGGTCATAATTTTCCTGAGAAAATAAACCTTTGGATATGGTTCATGTAATGATTTTATGTTTTTTATCCTTAAAATTATGTAATAGTTATGTAAGAAAAAGAAGGGTCTCTATAGTCGGTATCAGAGCACGATTTAGGTAATTTTGGATATAGGATTACAGAACCTTAGAAAAAATAATAGTATGAGACATATAATATATAAGAACACAAGAATACTTTTTTATAAAATTATTAACATAGGGATCTCATAAGATATACCTTTAGAGTTAATCTTATAATGGGATAAATTATTGATGACTTTTTGACTTGTGTTTTGTTCTAACCTTTCTTATTTATGAAAATGGTGAGAACCAAGAGAAACTAGGCCTACAACCTGTGTAGAGGACAATGCAGTGATTGCCTGAAGGAAATCCCCAATTCTTTTAGAGGTGGGGTTAAAAAAATTCCTGGTACTACTTATCCACCTATCGTAGGTTATAAAAAATAATATGAATAATATGGATTGCATGCCTTCACCTTAGTGGGATAAAATGTCTATAGAGTGTTTTATACAGCAATGACCATCAACATTTAGTGGATATTTTGATCCACTTGTTGAGGAAGAGTGTGTCAAATCTATGGAGAAGATATTTTATGTTATTCACTATTCTGAGATAGGGAAATTAATCCCCCTATTTATTGTCTAGATAGAGAGGCTGATCAATGGTGGTATTTGATTAAGAACACCAAGATAAAGGATGAAATTTAAGAGATAGAGTGTGAAGACTATATGATAATGTTTATTTAGCGTATTTCCCTAAAACTATTCACACAAATATAGAGATAGAATTCATTGACATGAAGAAGAAAAAATGATGGAGAATATTTTAATGGCCTATGAAGAAAATTTCACAAGGCGTCAAAAGTATGATTCAAGTCTTGTTATCAAAAATGATATCACAATTGATAGATTATTTAGTTGTTTAAAACCCCTCCTTCAAAAGGCTCATGCAATTAGAGACTTTGGGAGTGATGAAGAAGTGGTTTGATGTTCTCTCAAAGAGGAGATGGAGTTTTTATAATGGTCAAATGGTCATGGTGATAAGAAATGAAATATGTAGTGTCAATATGGAGTATCTCAGGATAAAGGTGGAATGAAAAATCATTCACCCACATGTAAAAAATGTGGGAAGAATAATCGTGGGAACTGCCACAAAAGGATGCAGAGATTATTCAAGTGTGGTAGATAAGTCCACCAAGATAATGAATGTCAAAATGACATGAGGAAACTGGACAATGTGGTGGAGGAAAGGATAGAACCACCTATGGTCAAACGCTTTAACTATAGAGATAAAGGTAACTATGTGAGACATTTCACAACACCTAGAGTCCTCGAGGGTAATTGGCATTAGCAAACACAAAGTGAAAAAGAGAAAGGAAAGGAATATGTCATCACTACTGCTAAATAGTAACAAGAAAACAAATTCGTACAAGCTACACTTCCAATTCACTCAATAATTGAAAAAGTATTATGTGATTATGGCTCTATGGATTCCTTTAGATATTTCAAGTTGTCTAGAACTATTTAATCAGAGCCACAAAACCTTGAAGTAGTCATATTCCTAAAAACACGTGGTTGTGAAATAATTGCCACCCAAGTGTTTTAATATTCTTATATTAGTGTATGTGGGATGATTTTTCTAGTGAATCTCATAATACTTTCCTTGGGGTAATTTGATGCTATAATGGGAAGGTATTGGCTCCCATTATATAGATCTCATATAAACTGTCGTGAAAAGGAAAATTCTTTTAATATTCTAAAACATCCTATTCTCCACCAAAAATGAAAGTAAGATCATAATCATTCAACGGTGTGGGCGTAGATTCCCTATAAAGAATAATACCTTGATCAAATGGTTTAGTCAAAGGAATTTATCAAACTAGGGTAAATAAGCATCATGAGGGAATACCGAGATGTATTTCCTAAAAAATTACCCAGAGTCCCCTCAGATCATGAGGTAGATTTCTAAATAGAACTTATACCAAAAGCTACCCCTATCTTAATGTGTATCTATATGATGGCTCCTAACAAACTAGAGGAGTTAAAGAAGAATTGACTATTGCATTTGGAAGAACTGTTCATATTCCCTATTGCATCACCTTGAGTTTCTCTAGTGGTCTATGTAAAGAAGAAGGATGGATCAATGTTGCTATGTATTTATTATCGAGAAATAAACATGAATGATATATAGACCAAGTATCCTCTTTACAGGATTGATGACATGTTCGATCATCGATAATGATCTCAGTACTCATCAAAACTGGATCTTAATTATTGATATAATCTTCTATGGGTAAATAAGGAAGATATTTAGAAGAATTACTTCTATACAAGGTATGGGAACTATAAATTTTGGTGATTCCATTAGGACTTACTAATTCACCTAAAACTATTAATGGATGTGATGAATAGAGTCATTAGACATTACCTCAACAAATTTTTGGTAGTATATATTGATGATATTCTCATCTACTCCAATAGAAGGGATGGACATAAAGAACATATAAGGGTTGTGTTGGGAATATTTAAAAAGGAGAAGTTGTACGCCATGTCCAGAAAGTGTCAATTTTTAATTCATCACATCACATTATTGGGACATGTGATCAAATGTGAAGAGATTTTTGTGGACCCTTCAAAAATAAATGCAATCAAGGAATGGCCCAGACCCTCGCGTGTCACATAAATCCATAGTATTCTTATCTCAATAGCGTATTATTGACATTTTTTGAGATTTTCCGCATGATTGTAAATCCCTCTAACTAAGTTAACAAGGAAAGGGGTAATGTATGTATGGATAGAAGAATGTGAGGAAAAATTCAATGAGCTAAAGAGAAGGCCGATCACTACACTTGTACTCACTTTAATGAGAAGTGGAAACATTTTTGGGATATACAATGATTCATTAATGGAATTATTGTGGTTTTACTATTCAAAAATGATAATTTGATAGCCTATGCCTCATCACAATTGAATATCCATGAGCATAACTTCCTGACATATGATCTTGAGTATGAAACTATGATTTTTGCCATGAATATCTGGTAGCACTACCTCTATAGTGAGAAGTGTGACATATATAATGATCACAAAATCCTAAAGTATATATTCACAAAAATAATAAGATCAAAATCCATCAAAAATATGGTTAGAGATAATAAAATACTATTCTTTATCTATTCACAAACATCTTGGAAATGTGAACAAGGTTGCTGATGCTCTTAGCATAAAAGAACCTACTTCTCTTCCAATGTTGCAGATTGTGAAAGACCATGTCTTTATGGACATGCAAAGGATGGATTTGGAAATCTTAATGGTGGTAAATAAATCCTACCTTTCCCAAATTATTTCCAAACCATCTATCCAAAAGAAGATTAACGAGGCATAAATAGATTATCTAGAGTTACCAAATAAGGTGAATGTAGTAATGTAAGGGAAGCTCCTAGAGTTACATAATGATGATGATTGTGTGATTTTGTTTTTAATGGGGATTTATGCGGCTTCATAACCTGAGATAAGGAAGGATCTATTAGATAATATGAATATCTCAACATTCTTTATCCATCCTATGAGTACCATGATGTACCGTTATCATCGAGAACACTTCTTGTTGGACAACATGAAGCAAGAGATTTATGAGTATATCTCAAGGTGATTGATATGTCCTAAAGATAAATATGAGTGATAGAAGTCCAATAGGATTATGAAACCATTAACTATACCCATGTGGAAATGGGATAATTTCACTACGTAATTTGTCAAGGTTCTTCCAAAGACATCAAAAGGAAATAATGTGATATACATTGTGCTGGACCGACTCGCCAAGAATTATGACTTTATCTCTATTTGGGAAGATATATTGCTTAGATAACTTCCATTGATATATGGGAAAGAAGTAGTGAGATTTCATGTGGGTCCAATATTTATTGTCTTTGATCATGATACCATGTTTACATTAAAATTCTAGAGGAGTCTTCTACATGCTTTGAGTACTAAATTAAATTTCATCACAACCTATCATCCCTAAACTGATGGCCAATATGAAAGGACTATTTGGATACTCAAAGATATGTTAAGAGCCTACTATTTAGAATTAAAATGGGGATGGGATAAGAATCTTCCATTGGTTGAATTCTCATACAACAACAAATTGTATTTGATTATTCAGATGGATTCACATGAAACTATGTATGTAAAGTGATGTAGAACTTCAACTAGTTGAGATAATGTTGATGAAATAAATCTACTTGAACCTAATCATGTGAATGATATTACAAAGGAGGTTTATTATATCCAACAACATATCAAAGCTATTCACAGTTGGAAAAAGAGCTATGTTGACGATCGTTGAATGAATATGGAGTTTGAAATTCAAGATAAGGTCTTCCTTTGAATATCTCCATGAAAGAGATTCATTCAATTTGGAATGAAAGGAAATCAGAGCCCAATATACATTCGCCCCTTTGAGATCCTTGATCACATTGGATCCATGGTTTATCAGCATGCACTTCCTACAAATATGGCTCATGTTCATGATGTTTTTCACATTCCACTTCAGACGAAGTACATACCAGATCCCTCGTATGTACTAAACTCATAGGTGGTATAAATTAAAGATGATCTCTCATATGAAGACCAGATAGTAAAGATTCAAGACTAGGGAGATAAAGTTTTATACAAAAAGACATCCAACCATTTCAATGTGTTTTGAAAGGACTATAAGTATGAAAAAGATACATTAGAACAAAAATAGGCGACGAAGGATAAGTACCCTCACCAGTTTAAGTAAAAAAAATTAGAGGGGGAAATTTGAAAAGGGGGGAAGAATGTACTGACCTAAACTTTTATCAATGGAATATTTCCATTCTTATAGTAATTCCATATAGTATAAAATGCATAAAATCACTTATAGACCAAAATAAAGGCTTTATAAAAAATGATTAATTAAATACAAATCATTTCTAGATGTAAATGGTTTGATAATGATGAAATACTAACTTGACCTTATGAATAGTAATATAACCCGTTTGAATATCAACCCAGCTAATTGAATAGTAACCTCACCAATGAAAGTATAAATAAAATTTATCAATATTATAAGTGTCAACATGATAAAATTATATCATATATAAGTAAATATATATTTTTAAAATTCATAAATAAGTGTTGGTATTTTTGCAAGTCATAAATATTTTTTTAAAATATTATGATTAATGTTATAATTTAAAAGTAAATTTATTTTCATAAAATTAATCCTTGAATTAACATTCTTATGTCTTTTGATTTGAAAATAATTTTATAAAACCTTAATGTAATTTTTTAAAGTGTTATAAAATATGTTATAATATTAAAATCTGTATTTTTCAATTAAATTGTGATTTTAATTAAAAATTAAATTTCTCATATATAGAAAATTAACTTCATAAAATTCAGTTCATTTTTATATTATATATATCAAAAAATGGTTAGGGTGAATTTTTGGGATTTTTTTGAAATACAAGAATTTTTGTGAATAGTAATATATGATAATTAATAGTATAAATATAGTATTTATTAATTTATCATTGATTTAAGAACCATAATCTCTAACTTCCAGTCATTATTTTGGTATTTATGGTGATAATTCATAAACTACTCATTTTCTTGAGCAGAAATAAGAAACTAATGATTAAAATAGGGGAAAAACACCCCTTCGCTAATTTTCCCAATAAACTAAACCATTGGATCCTAATCAAGTGATGATTTAGTGTTGTTTATCATTAAAATTATGTAATAGAAATTTAATAAAAATAAGGTTTTCTATATTATTATAATCGGCCAAAAGTTTATCATTTAATAAGCGAAGGAGAGGACAAGGCCTCGTGGAAGGGGAAGAAGAAGAAAATATTACAAAGACACTCATATAATTATCTCAATGAATTTCACGTAAGTGAATGTCATAAATGCTACCCTCATAGATTTTGAAGAACAAGAAGCCAATTTATAGGGGTTTGAAGAGGATGTTCTGGTTCATAATGTTGTTCACACTAAAAAATTGAAGAGGTGTGCCTACCGAAACCATATTCTTGCCCTGAATTTGGGAACTCCCTCAAAAAATCCATCTTTACTTCCATGAAAAGTATTTGAAAAATAAAAGGGAAAGAGTGATATTATATCTCACCTACCTCCTAAGGAGGTTAATCCCCTTTCTATAGAAGAAATATTTTATCTAAAAGAGGAGGATATAATAGAATTGAGAATACTCAATGCAGAACTACTCTAAGGAAGCCTTCCAGCTATATGTTTTCTGCAAGAATATCCTCAACATGCACATACATCTGGTGCACCACAACAAAGAGGGTTTTCCACATCAAGTGAAGAATATATGAAACAACTTCCCAATGTGGGAAACCAACCACAAATATATTTGGACCCCATGTTTACAGATTGAGAGTTCCCTATATTGGGTGTCCAACTAGATCAGGGTCAAACGCATCCTTAAAGGCCTTCCCATATAAGATATCCAAATTTTGTACCAATTGTGCCACCATCAATGGTCTTACTAGATTCTACACCTATTTAGACTCCATCTTACCCCACCAATCTAGGTTCAAACTCAACCAGATGTTCCTTGAATGATTATGAATATTATTGAGTCACAAACTACTCGATTGAAGGATATGGAGGAATGGCGTGCACCAATACCGCTGGAAAATAAGCCTTACACTGAATGGGTAGATCCAACTATTCCACCGCCAAACTATGGGAGTCCTACAATTCTGATCTTCATTAGATCGACAGATCCAGGGAAGCACATGATGAAATTCACCTCTCACTATGATCCCATGACGGGATCTACTGAACAATAGGATTCAGTGAAATCGTGTACTTAATGAAATCATTATAGGGACTAGCCTTTGTAAGGAACATGCGTTTTTAGTAGTGGTCAATCACTAGATGGGAAGATCTACATTAGAATATTATTCTTCAGTTCATCTCAATGCTACAAAAGAAAATAGACATCAATCTGACGATCTCCAAACAACTAGACAATGAAAGTGTCTCGAATTTTATTTTTCCGTGGAAAGGACTGATATAATCCTCAAACCTACCACTCCATCAAGAAGAGATACATACCATATGCATAGAAAATAATCATGATGAGTTGTACACACCCTTAATCCTTATGAAATACATATCAGGATTATAGGACCTTAACATGATTTCTCAATACGTTGAAGACTCCATTATGGAGACTAAGGAAAAGTCTTGAGTAATTCAATCAACTTAGGGAAGGAGAGCATGAAAATAAGAGTCCATTACAATTACACTTAATAGTCCCATGTACACGCTCATATATAAAACTTTTCACCATACCATGTGGAACCACCTCTCCAGCATTAGAAGCAACACATGCCTCATCTGGACAATCAGAGAGACTAGAGGTGGAAATAGTTTAAGGAGATTAAAAACAAAGTCTATTATTTTCATAATGACCAATTCCCTAGATACTTCATCTCTTCATTGTAAAACAACATAGAAAAGTTACTAAATCCCAGGAATCATTGAAAAAATGTTTATGAAGTTCTCCAAAACTATTCCCCTTCCTTCAATTGTTGGGGAACCACATTCTGTATTGATTTTTAAGGCCCTCCTATAATAGATGGTGGAATCTAGGAATGTGAAACTGAAAATTTCACCTAATCAGGTTTTTTATGTTTCTGAAACTATCCCAAAGGAGGAAAATCAATGGAATGAATTTAAGAGGAAGAGTACATAAAATATCGATGAATGGATGGTTAAAAAATGATCAATTGAACTAACATTATTATCTGATCACATTTAAAATTGCTAAATAGGGATTTAACCACTTTTACTAAAACACAGTCAACTTCATCAATAGCTTGATCCTCTAAACTTCAATCCTCTAGAAACCAACATGGTCATAATGGTAAGGAAAAACACAATAAGATTATATTTTTTTCAAGTCCAAATTTATCGCTGACCTTAGAAAACTTCATTCTCATAGTCCCAAAATCATGAACACCTCCCCACTAAACAGTACACCAAGATATGACTCCTCAGATGGAATAATCATCAGATGAAGATTTTTTCTTTAGTTATAATAATTTTATTCACTTAATAGTCCCCATCACAAATGATGATCACGATTATGAACCTGATTTCACTATGCTTGGTTGGGGAACAAGGGGAAGAGGTCATCGAGGTGGAGGATATATTCGAAGACATAGTAACTCCCCGAGAAACTAATTTAATCATGACCCTTGTCAACTATCTACATGACCAAAACTCATAGGAGACACCTATTGCATGCTATGCATGAACAAGGGAATTCCCCCGCAAATTATAGGGCATGCCATGACATAATTATCATAGAATATTGACTAGAGGGTACACTACTGCCTAACCATCCTCAGTGTATAGGCATACCAAATTGACCTAATTCACTAGGAGTGGAATCACTTTTAACACCTATTACAAATAATTTCTAGTCTACATCAGAAACATCAACTCCCAAATTAATAAGTGAAATAACATCCCCACACTTGGAAGTTTAGACCTCTAGACCATTAGTATGATGTTCTGAAGAAACTACCCCAAGTACTATCCAAATTTTCAACCATGGATTCTTTGAGTAATTCAAATCACCTCCAAGAAGAAATCATAGTGGCCTTATTCAGTGGCCTTGAGTATGAAGTTCAGGTTGTCACTGCTGAAGTATGTCATGCAATGAATGATCTGGCAGAATTTCATGAAATCATCTATTTCAATGACCAGGATGGGGATGTTTTCATACAAGTACACATCTGACCCTTTTATATATCTGACATGATAGATTAAATTGATATATGATGATCCATTATTGATAATAAATCAGGAGTCAACGTCATTTTTTTTCAGGAACTTCAGCAACTGGTTCTCAATGAATCTCACATTTCCCCATCCACTTTAATGTTAAATGTTTATGAAAAGAATGAGAAAGAGCCCCTTGGTGAGATCACACATAGAAATCAATTCATAGATCTTGTATGTGACTCATAATTCACGGTTTTTTAGAAGGAAGAAGCCTTCAATGTCCAACTGGGAATAAATTGGCTACATCAGCATACGACCATTCCTTCATAATAACACCAACACCGCAAATATTGTATCAATTGTCAAATTTGTACATTTCATGGGGACAATTCCCCATTCAAATCATGTCAGTCATAGTACATTGATGTAGGGTTCTACCACAGGGATGGAAAATAGTCAATAGTTGATGATGTCTCTTTGGTCAATGACTCTAATGGTTTGAAGATGATCTTGGATAATCCATTCATGAAGCTCAATGAAAAGTATGTTATGGCCAATAGTCAAATAAAAGGGTTGAACCCAAATTCAATCACTTATTTTATGACTTCTGTAATTTCAGTCATCACCACTGAACTAGGAAACGTAGAAGAAGTCATAAACTCTCCGAGCAGTAATGATTATCTGGATGAAGAAATCAAGATAATTTGAGAATATAGATATGCTAATTATCATTCCATCATTACCATTTGGAACTCCAAAAATAATCATGCCATTAATTATGCCAAAAATGATTTCATGATCTTATGGATGTCCTAATGAAGACCCTACCCCTAAGTCCTAGATTCTTGAATCATCACCTACCTCCCAAGAAGAGGAGAGATCTGTAATGAATGAGGAAGATTAAGAAGCCGAAGACCTCAATGATGGCCCTTAGGTATTTGAGGAAGGCATCTCCACCACTGTGGATGAACTCAAATATATAAACCTAGGTACAATGAAAGATCCACAACCCACTCTGATTAGTGTGACCATACATTCCAAAGAACAAGAGATATATACTTCATACCTGACTAAAACAACGAATTTTTTTCTTTGAATTACACAGAGGTTCTAGGCCTTGACCTCGACGTGGCCACCCAACCCATGGGTTTTCTAGAAGATCGTCAGGGATACAAACAAGCTTCCAGAAGGACATCCTACTCATGCCTCCTAAATTGAGGCTGATGCCGACAAGATCATAAAGGAAAACTTCATCTATGAGGAAACATATCCAAAATTTTAGAAAAATATTGTACCTATGCATAATATGAATGGGGAAATCAGAGTATGAATTGAGTTCAAGGATCCCAACTGACATTTCCCAAAAGATGAATTCCAAGTTCCAATCAAAGAACTTCTAATTAATATGATAGCTGGTTATCAAGGCCTCTCCATCATAGATAGATATTTAAGATACAACCAAATCTGGATAGCCCTATAAGATGAATAATTCACTGCCTCTAATCCCCTTAGGATATTATGCTATCAGGTAACGAACTTTGTCTTAAATAACGTCAATTCCACATACCATCATGTCATGCATCACATCATTAATCTCATTCTATATATTTTTGTTGAATTATATGTTGATGATCTAGTGTTCAAGTCTCAGAAACATTATGAACACCTAGATGACCTAAAAACCATCTTCAACATGCTATGAAAACATTGATTGAATATGAACCCCTTGAAATAAAATATCATCATAACCTTGGGGAAGTTTCATAGCTTCCTTTTACACCATTGCAACATTAAAGCTGGTCCTGGTAATACTGAAGATATCCTTAGCATGAAACCTACTAAAACCCTTAATGATTTCAGGGGACATTAAGGGCACATAGCCTATATTCAATGTTGCATATATAATCATGTATGAAATTGTTTTTCCTTCACCAAATTGAGGAAGATGGTGGTCACATATAAGTGGACCAGTGACTGCCAAGAATCATTTGAAAACCTCCAGAAATACCTCTTGATCCCACCACTGTTAATGAAACCTATTGATGTAAATTTTATTATTATGTATGTGGTGTCACTACAAAGATCACTAGGAACCTTCATCATGAAAACGAATGATGATGGTAATAAAAAAGGATTTATTATCTCAGTCAAACTATACATGATTCCAAGACACATTATTTGAATATTGATAAGATATTCTTGTAATTAACCTTCACAATTCATAAATTGAGGCACTACCTATAGCACTGTGAAGTCCATTTGATCTCTCTTAATAACCCACTCAAATATATCCTCAACCTTTCTACACTGATAGGGTATCTTTCATAGTGGGAGGTCATTCTACAACAGTTTGATATATAATTTTTTCCTCAAAAAGAATTAAATATCCAGGCCTTGGTAGATTTTCTTACAGAACACCCATTTGCAGAAATATCGTCGTTAAATACTAAATTGTTAGAGGAAGAGATATTACCTATTCAGTATATCCCCAAAAAATCCGAAATGTAATTTGATGATTCATCGATGATCCCAATAGGGAATATAATGAAAGACACTATACTCCCTAATTTTTGGTTGGGGATCAAGCTTTTCTACCCTGCAAAGGTAATTTTACCATACTCCTTCATTTTCTCATAAGGTTGTACAAAAAATGAAGTGGAATATCGTGTCCTCATTTCAAGATGGAACTAGTGCTTCAAACACTATTAGATCACCAATATGAAAAGAGAAAACTAAGAGTTGGTAATAAAACATATCAATGGGGATTATTCCATTAAAATGGAAGAGACAATCCCCTTCCTTGATTACGTCTAAGGGTTGATGGAAGAATTCCTATCAGATCCATTGTTGGCTAAAATCCCACAATCATAGAACACCCACATATATCATGACTACCACCATTTTCTTCTCCAAATGGGATAATGAAATACCCATTAAAAAAGTTACGGCCAAAGGAATTGTTAGCTTCGTCAAATCTAACATCATTACCAAGTTTGGTGTCCCTCACACAATATTGATGGACACCAACACTAATTTTTTTGTTCTGATAAGGTGGAAAAGTTATATCCAAAATACAATATCAAATCCAACCATTCACCCTGCCATTACAAAGGGTCTAATTAATAGATAGAGGCCTTAATCAAGACCTTTTCCAATATCCTCCAAAATATGGAGGAAAAAAATAGGTCTGGAAATCTCTTTCATCCATTATAGGCTTACTATACTATGACATGTACAACCACATATATATCCTCGTACTCATTGGTATATGGAATAGAAGTAATCATGCCCATTGAGGATTAATTTCCATCACTTTGTGTTTCCATATGTGATTAGTTATCCATAAATGAGCAGTCCCAAAAGAAACCTGATGAATTGAAGTGACATGATGAAAAAATATTACATTCCTTGCATCATTTGGTAGTATATAAAAGTTGTATAGGGTGAGCCTTAAATAATAAGTTCTGCCTCCATTCATTCCCCCCAAGGAGAATTGGTATCGGTCCTCATAACTCCAATGATACGAGAAAGAAGCCTCTAAAGATTGAGTCAATGTGGTAGGGACCTTACTATATAAATGAAGTCCACTCTAACGGAGTTTATTCCTTAATATCAATGGATGTGGATATCATTATGACTCCATACAATGAATGGTTTTTGAAGAATTAGTTTTTGTAATCACACGAGAGATCATCCTATCTATAGGATGCTAAATTGCATAGCACCACATACATCCCAACTATAAGACGTTAAAATGCATAGTTGGTATTTGTTTCACAATTGTAAAAATAATGAAATAACATCCATAAAAACATCATTAAGTTGTATGGAATCATCTCCCTTGCCACACGATGATAAACTGCGCGACATACAATCCCAATCATAAGACATAAAACTACAATAAATTTTTCATCATCACTACATGATATTAAACTATATGGTCAACATCCCCCTCATTTTACATTAAGAATCCCCAAAAAAACCACAAGTTGATACTCCCTACAGTCCCTCAAATATAAGGAACAAACGATTTGAAGCCCCCATGCATAAGCCCCATTGACATCACAGCCACTCCATAGTGGAACTTGGGCTACTATATAGGTATAATCCCCAACATTATCATATATTTATCGCATGGTATTAAACAAAATGGTTTTTATAAGAACTTGTTTTGGCATGATTCTCATTCCAATGAGATACATAGTGATTTTTAGATATCTAATATTGGGTCCATCCATGAACATAATAAAAAAACCTACCTTTTTTCCTGTGTATGAATCACACCAGCATAGGGAACTATTTCATGAATTATATTGTTCTTGATTATTTCCCAAGAAATAGGTGTAGTGACACCTAATTCATATCCCCTAGTCAAACCGAAAATAAGAAATAGAACCCTTTACTCCCTGTTTGTAGGCATCATACCTTCATAGGGAATGTTTTAAATAAATATATTTGGCCTAATTCTCATTTTAATGAGATATGTAGTGACACCCAGATCTCTAATCTTGGGTCTATCTATAATAAAAAAATCTCCACTCCCTTTACATAAATAATACATGCACATGGAACCTTTCAAGAGCTACATGTGACTTGATTACTGTTTTAATGAGATACATAGTGATGCCAAGACTCCCATTATTTGGCCCAACCACAACATTTTTGTTCTTTCACATCAGTTCACCAGCATCCCCACTTCATGATGTTAAACTAAATACGACTTCAAGAACTACGCATGTCTAGATTATAATCCCAATGAGATGTGTAGTGATGTCTAGATAATAACTCTTGGCCTAGCCTGAATGGACCTAAGGCCTTCATTTTTATTGATTTTTGATAACCCCCCTTTCAAGGGATGAGTGGGAACCCTTATAAAGCACGTAGGCTCAGAGATTACATAGCCCGTAGGCTTAGGAGATAACATGACCCGAAGGTCATAGGGAATTCAACCAGACTATCAACAAGGAACTACCCCTCCCCATCATCTGCATCCTGATAGTAGCTCTCCACCTTTGCATGATCATTTGGATATGCTTCCCATGAAAGCAAATGCTGGTACCGATGGCATAGCTATACCCTCTCATCTTGAAAATCCATTTGGCTCCGCTCTGGTGAGTGTACCTGCTCTGAATCCTCTTCTAGGGCTGCTCCTTTTTTGTAGTGTGTCTGGGGACAACATTCATGTGGATTGAAGTCGTTGGGGTGGGCCGAGGGCCTTAAGGTGGCCTGAAGGCCTTGAGAATCAACTGGCCCGAAGGCCTTGGGTAGCCCGAAATCCTTGTAGGACCCGAGGACCAAACTGGTGGCCCGAAGGCCCAAATGGATGAATAGTTCTTACTGCTATAGTATCGAACAGTGCCTACTATAGTGCCTGCTACATTACTGCTATAGGGACTGCTATAGTATTGCTACAGTACCTGGAAATATGTCTCCAACCGAATTTGATCTTAGGTCTCTTGGATGCATCTAGCGAGTCCTCACCAACTGGGCTGAGGCTCATGTGCAACTCTTGGCCTAGCCACATCCACAAAATCTAAATACCCCTACCATTTACTTGTATTTACATTATGGTATAGAAGAATCCATTTCCACACTTTTTATGTCACACTGATAAGACCTCACATGGTCATTGGAGTTTTGATAAAAAGGATTCCCCACATAATCAAGGCATATCAGTTCCTATTGGGATATTCATGGTTCTAACTGCAATACTTTAAAAGGCACACCAGAAATCCTTATCTCATGATGATAAACTATAGGATTCCATCAAGAACTACATGTGGTTTGATATTCATTTTAATGAGATACGTAGTGATGTTTGGGTCTTCAATCATGGCCCAAACCACAGAAAAATATGTGATATTCCACTACTCTCCCATGTATGAGTTAGATCCAAATGATAAGATCCAATACACATCCTCACCCTCTTCGTGAACCCATATAAAAAAACCCCCCATGTCTGCCACACATGAATCGAATCATTATGGAAGACCTTTATTATTAGAACTACGTGTGGCTTGATCATAATCCTATTGAGATAAGTAGTGATTCCTAGGCATTATGTACTATTACCAGCCCTGGGGTAAATAAAAATACCCAATCCCCCCATACAAATAAATTTTAATACGTGATCTTTTATTTTTGGTCCCCACATTAGGGTCCCACCAAGGAAATATATATATTCCCCTTCTACATATAAGTTAGATCTATACAAGGGAATTCCAACTCATAGACAATATTGGTCCAAAATCTTCCTTTCTTCTCAGACATATCCCTTCCTCACATCATACCCCTAATCTCTAACACATTCATATCACCATATTCATTCTTGGACTTCCGGTGGTAGAATTTATTATAACTAAGAGCACCTTTTCTTGACTTTGTTGAAATAATCCCCAGTTAGCTTTACATAAAATGAAAAAAACATGGTTTTCAGCCAAAGGATGTACCGCACCAACCCCAGTTACCCAGAGTTGGTGCACTATTACATAACATTGGCATGATCACGAAAGATCATGTCTCGAAAGATAGATTTTTTTAGTATCCTTGGAAACACTAGATATTTTCATAAGTCTTACATTACATCATAAAGTGAAAAAAACTACAACAATGTCTTGTCTTCATATCCCCTCATAATATCCTTGCAGGTCATTCATAAAATAATTCTTCACATCCTGGGAAAAATAAAACATTGAAATGGGTGAGCTCATATGCTCAGTAAGGATAACAATATAGCGGAAACATTCATAAATAAACATAAACATTTAAGGAAATGTATAACTAAAACAAAATCCTTTTAAACCAAACCTTCAACATAATATGAAAAAGATAAAATTAAATAATTCCATTCACTTATTGAAATGGATATTCTACTAGTTGAATAATCACATGTAATATCAATAACCACTTTCATAATAATGGAAAGCATAATGCCAGACTATCATAACCACATTGTCAAGGCCTTGTGCAAAGACTGCAAATAAGTTTTTGTCAAGGCCTTGTGCCAAGACACTAGTTTGTATTATGAGACCTACCGATGCATCGAGGAGCTATAGTGGGCTCCACCCATCACTTACTAAGTCCAATGCATTCCTCATATGAAAAGGTTTAAACATAACATAAACATTCGTATAGAAACTAGCATATAAAATTTCAACAATTTATCCATAAACCATGAATGGTATAAAAATAACATATCCACAGTCAAAAATATCACAAAACCTTCAATATAATATGGAAGATTTGTATCATAATAAATTTACTTCAAATAAACTTAAAATCCATCAAAGGATGTTGACATAGATGAAATCAAAACTATTTGAGAGTAATATCTCTTTTTTTAAATCATATAAAAGTCACATAATTATAAAAGAAAACAATTACTTTGAAAATATTCTTATAAGCTTGTAAGGGAAGCTTTGATGATTTTATAATGACTAAAAATAGCCGCACATGCCATATAAGTTAAAAAGACATTCTTATCTTAATTCTGTCGAAAATGTTAAAAAGGACCTTGTTTGGAAAATGATGGAAAGATTCTTTTATAAAAATCTTATAAAAATTAAACCAAGGGTTTAAATTGCCTTAACCAATATTTTGTAAAATAGTAAGAATTATTTGAAATACATTTTTAAGAAACATGGATGTGGATGATAAAGAGGTTCTAGTAGATAATTTCATATAAACAACCTCGGATAATGAAGAGATTGTAGAATTAACCCTTAACTTGTACTTTTCCTTGGTCAAGGGTAGGTTAAACTCTTGTATAATAGTTAAATAATTGTTATTAAATTATACAATAATCATATACATAAATATGATATCATATATGATCTTTTAATATTTCTTGGTTAATAGTATTTTAGTATTATCGTCGTTTCGGGTGTTCACTAACTCGTTTTCTTTTATATGTTTTGTTACATAAGACGTGTTTGTTATCCATAGGTTGTATCTTATTAATATACAGAATGACATAAATTCATTAAACATTATTTTTAATCGTCAAATGAAAATTATTCTTGAATGGATATGATGGGGAATGAATCTCATCACGTTTGTGGAGACGGTAGTCCGTACGTACACACGAGCGACAATATCATTCTTTTGATGTTAAAATAATATATAATTTGATGGTGTATCCTATATATAGAATAATTATCATGTTATATTTATTATTTACATGAATTACACATCATTATTATACCCATCCAAATAATAATGTATTGAATAACAATTACTCCACGATGGGTAGACGGTAAGTCGTACGTACACACGTATGGTGACATGTCATCCACGGGATGGATATAATACTGAATATGGATGTACCATATTTATAATAACATCAAATTATATAGAAGATACTGGGGTTATAATTTTAGAATAGAAATAACAAAGAAAAAAGAAGTGGAAGAAGAAAGGAACTTGAAAGAGGGTGGTGAAAACATTACCTCTTCTTCGGGTTCTTATTTTTGATTTGATCAAAAGGGCTCCTTAGGATGGCTTTTTGACCAAACTAAGGCCTCTAGGTTTATGTGAGGGAATCTGAGAGGATATTTGGGCAGGGTTCTTTCGAGAAAAAATGCTTTGAAGGTGTGAAATTGAGAGAAGGGCGAGTTCCCTTTTATAAGAGGGGTGAGGGTCACCTTAGGAAATGCTAGAAATATTATTTATAATAAATTCATATTCGGTTTATAATGGCTCCAAAGTTGCTTATTAAGATTCTGAGGTGGGGATGGGTCTAAAACCACCCAACCAATAGGTTTTAGATATGTTTGGGTCACTATATTAACCTTATCTTTTAGGTTTAACTCTTAGTTAATTAGTTTCACATTTACCATGTCTCTTTGTTTTTTTATATTATATGGTTAATAAACATACTATAAACTTCCACTCTAACCCCAAGTAGTTCTATAATGATACATCTATCATTATATAAGTCTATTGGCTAATCCATAGATTTTTAGGAATTGAATATCAATTAATAATATAATATTTGTTTTAAAAACTCTTTTATATCAATTTTGATACTATTTGGTATTTTGTTTTTTCTAAATTCATAAAAGCATTATTACTTCTAACATAATTAATTTAATCAACCCTGACATGTCATATTAACATATAAAATTAGTTTAATTCATTAAAAGTCTCAAATTATATTTATTTGGGTATTTATAATATCAATTATTTTAATATTTTCCTAATAAGGTAATTACTGCATCAGCATTGTGTCATAAATAAATTAACATATTTAATGTATAAAAATTATAAATAAAATAAAATTATGTAGGAAATCCTTTTATCTTTCTAATTAATATTTATAATTTAATTTATTATATTTATAACCCTATATTAAAAATGTTTTAGTTATTAAACATTGATTTTAACTCTTTTAACTATTCTTTGAATTAAATATTAATAAATGTCCCAATCTAATCCATGTGGACCAAAGAGGTTCATATTTTATTCCTAATGTTATTTTTGGTAGAATTATACTTAGCCAGTAGAATTAGTACATGTGTTAGGGTAATAATAATATCAATTTTACCCTTCAGTACCCTATTTACATTTAATCGTGGTAAATAAAAGTAAAAAGTTACTATTCAAAAAAAATTATTTTTATCTTATTGAACCACATTTTAATCTTTGATATGAACCATGTCTCTCGGATTTTCGAAATTCCACTCACAAAAGCGGTAAAATTATGTTTTATGTAAATTTTCAAATTCTCTTAGGACACGGGTAAAAAACATTGAAAAGTTCAATAAAATTTTTATATATCTAAAATTATTATAAACTGACTCTAATCCATTACATTGAACTTATATAGGTATTATGTATCTATTTTGACCTAAAATAAATTTAAATAATATAAATAATTATTTAAATAAAAATTCATTTTTAAACTATAACTCAGTGTTTTCACTATTAATCAAAAATTGAAAGTTTTCAGAAAAATACCAAAAATTCACCCTAAGCTAATTTCGATATTATGAATCTAAAAATGAAGTCCATTTTGAAATATAAAATTTTTAAAATTTCAAAAAGTGGGTATTACTATTCATAATGGCTAGTTTGATTGGTTGTGGCGTGTGTTTGAAATCGAAGTTACGTACAACACACGCTAATGTATTATTCAAAGAGAAGCATACCATGGACACTTGGGGTGTTACATTCTCCCCTCATTTAAATAATTTCATCCTCGATGTTTCTATAATATTACTGCATAAAAAGACTCAGGTGGTTCTTCATCATAAGTTTCTCAGGTTCCCACGCTGCCTCTTCCATCTTATGGTTTTTCTATAGAACTTTTACCAGAAAAGTCATCCAGTTTCTCATCACTTGTTCTCTGGTATCAAGAATCATGACGGGCTCTTCGCAATAAGACATATCAAGTTCCAGTTCTACTTCTTCATAAGTGAGTACATGCGTTCGTCCAGGCATGTATTTTCTCCACAGTGATATGTGGAACACATCGTGAACTTTGGAGAGATTTGGCGGCATTGCCAACTGGTAAGCTATAGCCCCAATTCGATCTAGAATTTCGAAAGGTCTGATGTACCTAGGACTTAATTTTACATTCGTACTGAAACGTATAATACCCTTCCATGGAGATACGTTCAAGAAAACATGATCTCCTACCTGAAATTCCAAATCCTTCCTTCAGTTATCGGCATAGCTCTTCTGCCTACTTTGATCTTATTTGATGTGGTTTTGGATTACCTTCACCTTTTCCATCGTTTTCTCCACCAGTTCTGGGCCTACGGGATTTCTTTCACCAACGTCATCCCAACAGGTTGGTGTGCGACATCTCTTTCTATATAACGCTTCATATGGTGCCATCTGAATACTTGAATGGAGGCTATTGTTATAGTAAAATCACACCATAGGTAAATACTGATCCCTCATACCCTGAAAGTCAAGTGATCAAGATCTCAACATTTCTTCTAAGGTTTGAATAGTCCATTCTGATTGTCCATCAGTTTGGTTGTGGTAAGCAGTGCTCAAACAAAGCTCAATATCCAGGGCTTTTAGAAGACTTTTCCAGAATCTTGATGTAAAACGTGGATCACGATCAGAAAAAATGATAGGGGTACTCCATGAAGTCTCAAAACATCATTAATATATAGTCTTTCTAGACGTTCAAGTGGTAGATCTTCTCTTATAGCAAGAAAATGTGCTGACTTGGTAAGACGATCAATAATGACCCACATTACATCACTCCTTCTAGTATTCTTTGGTAGTCCCATGACAAAGTCCATCTTGATATTATCCCATTTCCACTCAGGTATGGGAAGAGGTTGCATGACTCCTCCAGGTTGTTGCCTTCTAGATTTCACTTGTTGACAAACCGTAAATCTTGACACAAAATCAGCAATCTCCCTCCTCATGTTGCCCCCTCCCCCCGAAAATGTTCCTCCAAATCTCTATACATTTTGGGGCTCCCAGGGTGTATAGAGAAATTGGAATTATGAGCATCATCCAACAATTCCCTTTTTAGATCGGGTATATTGGGAACAAAAAGTCTCTTCCCAAATTTCAAAATTACATCTTCATATAAAAAGTCACTCAATATTCCATTATTCACAGCTTTAATATTCTTTTGAAACTCATCATCATCGTTCTGAGAACTCGTTATCCTTTCTAGTAAAGATGTTTTGGCAACCATTTGAAAAAGTATTGACATTTCACCTTCCATGGTGATTCCCATATCCATCTTTACTAGATCCATGAAAATAGGATCCTTTTTAAATCTCATATTATTCAAAACTCCATGATCCTTTCTGCTCAAAGCATCTGCCACCTTATTTACCTTCCCTTGGTGGTAGTGTATTGTGCAATCATAATCCTTGATTAATTCAATACATATCCTTTTCCTCATGTTGAGTTCTTTCTGTTAGAAAATATACTTCATTCTTTTGTGATCAGTATAAATCTCAAAATTTTCACCATAGAGATAATGTCTTCATATTTTCAAAGAAACGATTATAGCTGCTAACTCAATATCATTAGTAGGATAGTTTTTCTCATTAATTTTTAGAGGTCGTGATGCATAGGCAATAACCCTATCATTCTGCATAAGGACACAACCATGTCCTTTTTTTCGATGCATCCCTATAAATAACAAACCCATTATTCCCCTATGGTAGAGTCAATATAGAATCATTGACTAATATTTTATTCAGTTCTTCGAAACATTCTTCAAAATCTTTTGTCCAAACAAATTTAACTCCTTTACTTGTGAGATTTGTTAATGGGTTAGCCAACCCGGCAAAATTCTGGACGAAACATCGATAATAACATGCTAAACCAATAAAACTGTGTACCTTAGTTATACTCGTCAGTGCTGGCCATTCATGGATTTCTCTTGTCCTAGAAGGATCAACATAGATTACATCCTAAGAGAAAATATGGCCATCAAAAGAAATCCTCTGAAGCCAGAATTCACACTTTCTAAACATCCCATATATTTCATGTCTTCTGAGAGTCTTCAATATAATGCGCAAGGGATTTTCATGATCTTCGTAGTTTTTGGATTATACCATGATATCATCAATAAATACAACTACAAAGTCAACAAGATATTATTTTAAAACTATGTTCCTTAGATCCATGAAAATAAGGGGGGAATTAGTCAGCCCAAAAGGCATTAATGTAAACTCGTAATGCCCGTACATGGTTCAAAATGTTGTCTTTGGAATGTCTTCCTTCTTCTTGCACAACTGATGGTATCTAGATCGAAGGTGAATCTTTGAAAATCTTTGAGCTCCATGATGTTGGTCAAATAAATCACCAATGTAAGGTAGGGGATATTCGTTCTTTATCGTTATAGAATTGATCACCTAGTAGTCAATGCACAACCTCATAGATCCATCTTTCTTCTTAACAAAAAGTACAGGGGTTCCACATGGGGAAATGCTAGGGAGAATAAATCCCTTATTACTCAATTCCTCTAGTCGTTTATTTAATTATAGTAATTCCATAGTGGCCATTCTATAAAGGGTCTTCGATATAGCCCTTGAACCCGGAATTAAATCAATGGAAAACTCAATTTCTCATTCTGGAGGATGTTCATGTAAATCTTCCAAAAACTCATCCACATATTATTTCATAATAAGAACATCATCTATTTGAACATTCCTTTCCCCACCCGTAGTTATTTCATTCTCTTCCTCCCCGATAATAGAATTTAGTTGAGCTACTGGTGGTGGATCTAGATAATAGTCAAGTGGTGACCATTCTACTCTAAAGATAAGGTGTTATTTATCAGCATCATCAAAAATCGTATCCTTCTTCTTCTTACAATAAATCTTCACATAATGGTCCAAAAGACAATACATACCATGGATTATTTCAAACTCAGTCATAGGTATGATGATGAGATCACCAGATAAAGAACATTTATATGCTCTAATGGGAATGGATTCACAAAACATTGTTGCGATGATACTTACCTTAAGAGTTTTAACTGACAACTCCCGTGTTAAATAAAATTTGAAATATCTAATTTTCTTAGAAAATTGGGAAGAAATGAAACTGTGCGATGATCCAGAATCAAATAAAGCATTGGATAAAGTTGAGGAAACCATTAAATTACCTGCCACCACGTCTTTCAGAGCTTCTACCTCAGTGTAGTGATAGCCTAAGATTGGCCTTGATCCCTTTTTCTTTTCTGAGGTAAGTTTCCCTGATGCCTAAGAAATTATTTTGCATAATTTCTCATCTCCCTACAATTGTAGCATTGAACATCGGTAGATTCTTTCTTCCCCTTGCAATCACGAGATTGGTGGCCTTTTTCACCACACTTGTAACAAACTCCCATTCCATTTAAGAAAGTACCAGGGTGTTTATTCCCACATTTACTACAGGATGGATTTTCAACTTTTCCCTTATTCCCCTTATTTACATTCCAAGAGGGATGAGAGGATCTCTTCTTCTCTTGCATTTCATTAAAGTCATAAGACTTAGAGAATTCCTTTTCTGTTTTGAGAGCACATGAGACAATATCTTCATACAATGAGAAGGATTGTGAGACTAATCCTCGATGGAGAAATGGTTTTAACCCATTAAAGAAATGATAAATATTACTTCTTGGGTTATGTATAAAATCTGTAGCATGCCTCGCTAACCTTGTAAAGTTTTCCTCATACTTTGCGACATTCTCATCCTCTTTTTGCCTCAGACTCAGAAATTACCTTTCCATATCTGCTTGATGGTCATGAGGAAATAATTTTTCTAAGAAAAGCTCTTTAAACGCCCTTCATTCCATATTTGATACTTCATCATCTTCTTTTGTGTTTTCAATCAATGACCTCCATTGATCAGCATCTCCAGTGAGGCAGTAAACTGCCATGAAAACTTTTTCCCTTTGGCTACTCCCCAAGGCATGGAATATTTTCTCTAAAGAACTTATCCATTTCTCACCTACCAATGGATTTGTACACCCATTGAATGTTGGTGGTTGTTTCCTCATGAAGAATTCCAACATTGATCCTCCACGCTGTTGATATGGGTGCTCCATACAGGTAAGGTTATTATTCATAACCAGAGTGAGTTTTCCTAGTATGGTGATTAGCTGATCAGCACCAGTTGCATCACTATCTACACTATAATTATCTTAAGAAGTAGGGAAATACCTAAATGGAGTGCATGAATTGATAAGGTTTCCATTCCTTCTAGTAGGCGCCATTTCTAAACATTGTCATAAACAAGATTAGGTTATGAATCGCAATACATAAATACAAACTTGTAAAACACTAAACATAAATTGAACAGTTTATGGATATAATCCATAATCATAAAAATATTTTCTTTGATGAAGTATATAATCATAAACCCTTCATAATTTTTTGTAAATAAAATGATAATTTTCCTAATCATATCCCCCGGGAGTGTTGTAACCAAGAGTGCAGCAAGGACTGTTGTCGTGCACCAGTTCCCGTTCGAGTCTAGCTCAAAGTAGTGTTTTCGGGTTTTTCCCCTAGGTACATCTGTGCCAGATCCACCTCTACCTTCTCGTATCCAGAGAGGGATTTATTTCTCAGAAAACTCATAAAATATCTACAATACCAAAATTCTAGGATGTTCTTCTATACTAATCCTCAAAGTCTATCTTAGGGCTATGTGCTCTAATCAGAGTTTATCTAAATATCATTTTCAAGGATTTTACTAAACCTCCTCTCATACCAACTGTAACGCCCTAACCCCAATTACCCATAGTTGGTGCATTATTACATAACATTGGCATGATCACAAAATATCAAGTTTCGAAAGGCCGATTAGTTTAGTAGCCTTGGAAACACTAGATAGATTCATAAGCCTTACATTACATCATAAAGTGAAAAAAAAACTACAACAATATCTTGTCTTCATATCCTGTCATACTATCCCTATAGGTCATTTATAAAATATTTCTTCACATCCTGGAAAAAATAAAACATTGAAACAGGTGAGCTCAAATTCTCAATAAGGAGAACAATATAGCGGAAAGTTTCATAAATTAAAATAAAAATTCAAGGAAATATATAACTAAAACAAAATCCTTTTAAACATTAACTTCAGCATAATATGGAAAAGTTAAAATGAAATAATACCATTTACTTATTCACATTGATATTCAACTAGTCGAATAATCACATGAAATATCAATAACCACTTTCATAATAATGGAATGCACAATTCTAGACTATCATAACCACAGAGTCAAGGCCTTGTCCCAAGACTACATATAAGTTTTTGTCAAGGCCTTGTGCCAAGACACTAGTTTGTCTAATGAGAACTTCTGATGCATCGAGGAGCTATAGCAGGCTCCACCCGTCACTTACTAAGTCCAATTCATTCCTCATATGAAAAGGTTTAAACATAACATAAACATTCGTATTGAAACTAGCATACCAAATGTCAATAATTTATCAATAAATCATGAATGGTATAAAAATAACACATCCATATTCAAACATATGACAAAACCTTCAATAAAATATGGATGTTTTGTATCATAATAAATCAACTTCAAATAAAATTAAAATCTGTCAAAGGATGTTGACAAAGATGAAATCAAAACTATTTGAGAGAAATATCTCTTTTTTTAAATCATTTAAAAGAGAAAAAATTATAAAAGATAACATTTAATTTGAAAATATTCTTATAATATTGTAAGGGAAGCTTCGACGATTTTATAACGGCGGAAATTCGTCGCACACGCCGTATAAGTTAAAAAGACACTCTTACCTTAATTCTGTCGAAAATGTTAAAAAGGTCCTTGTTTGGAAAACTATGGAATGATTACTTTATAAACTTCTTATAAAAAGTCAAACAAGGGTATAAATGACTTTAACCCATATTCTGTAAAATATTAAGAATGATTTGAAATACATTTTTAAGAAACATGGATGTGGATGATAAAGAGGTCCTAGTAGATAATTCTGTATAAACAACCTCTGATAATAAAGAGATTATAGAATTAACCTTAACCTTGTAATTTTTTTTGTTCTAGGTTAGGTTAACCTCCTCTATAATAGTTAAATAATTGTTATTAAATTATACAAGAATCATATACATAAATATGATATGATATATGATCTTTTAATATTGCTTTTTTAATAATATTTTAGTATTATCGCCGTTTCGGGTGTTCACTTACTCATTTTATTTTATATGTTCTGTTACATAAGCTGTGTATGTTATCCATAGGTTGTTTCTTATTCATATCCAGAGTTATATCAAGTCCTTAAACATTATTTTTAATCATAAAATTAAAATTAGTCTTGAATGGATACGATGGGGAATGAATCTCATCGCGTTCGTGGAGACGGTAGTCCGCACATACACACGAGCGACAATATCATTCTTTTGATATTAAAATAATATAAAATTGGATGTTGTATCATATATAAAGAATAATTGTCATGTTATATTTATTATTTACATGAATTACACATCATTATTATAACCATCCAAATAATAATGTATTGAATAACAATTACACCACGACTTGGAGACGGTAAGCCGCACGTACGCACATATAGTTACATGTCATCCAAGGGATGGATAGAATACTGAATATTGTTGTACCATATTTATATTAACATCAAAGTATATATAATATATTGGGGTTCTTGTTTTATAATGGAAATAACAATGAAAGAAGAAGTGAAAGAAGAAAGGAACTTAAAAGAGGGTGGTGAACACATTACCTCTTCTTCGGGTTGTTCCTTTTGATTTGATCAAAAGGGATCCTTAGGTTGGCTTTCTGATCAAAATAAGTCCTCTAGGTTGATGTGAGGGAAGATGAGAGGATATTTGGGCATGGGTTGTCCGATCGAAAAGGATGTGATGGATTGAAATTTAGAGAAGGGGGAGTGCCCATTTATAAAAGGGGTGAGGGGTACCTTAGAAAAAGTTAGAAATATTATTTATAATAAATTCATATTCGGTTTCTAATGGCTCCAATGTGACTTATTTAGAGGCTAAGGTGGGGATGGGTCGAAAAACACCCAACCAATAGGTTTTTGACGGGTTTGGGTCACTATATTAACCTTATCTTTTAGTTTTAACTCTTAGTTAATTAGTTTCACATTTACCATGTCTCTTTGTATTTTTATATTATATGGTTAATAAACATACTATAAACTTACAAGAGAACTCCTAGTGGTTCATTAATGATACACCTATCATTATATAAGTCTCTTGGCTGAACCATAGATTTTTTAAAAATTGAATTTCAATTAATAATAAAATATTTGTTATAAAACTCTTTTATGTCAATTTTGACAATATTTGGTATTTTCTTTTTGCTAAATTCATAACATCATTATTACTTCGAAAATAATACATTAAATCAACCCTAACATGTCATATTAACCTATAAAATTCTTTTAATTAATTAAAAGTCTCAAATTATATTTATTTGGGTATTTATAATATCAATTATTTTAATATTTCACTAGTAAGGTAATTACTGCATCATCATTGTGTCATTGATAAATTAACTTATTTAATGTCTAAAAATTATAAATAAAACACCATTATGTAGGAAATCGTCTTAGAATTTGAATAAATATTTATAATTTAATTTATCTTAAGTATAACCCAATATTAAAAAAGTTTTAGTTATAAAAAATTGATTTTAACTCTTTTAACTCTTCTTTGAATTAAATAATAATAAATATCCTAATCTAATCCGAGTGGACCAAAGAGGTTCATATATTATTCCTATGGTTTCATTTGGTCGAATTATACTTAGCCAATATAATTAAAACATGTGTCAGGGTAATAATAATATCATTTTTATCCTTAATTACCCTATTTACATTTAATCGTGGTAAATAAATTAAAAAAGTTACTATTCACCAAAAATTATTTTTATGTTATTGAACCACATTTTACTACTTCATAGTAACAGTGTCACTCAGATTTTTGAAATTCCACTCACAGAAGTGGTAAAATTATGTTTTATTTGAATTTTCAAATTCACCTAGGAGATGGGTAAAAGACGGTGAAAAGTTCAATAAAATTTTTATATATCTAAAATTATTATACATTGACTCTAATGAATTACATTGAACTTATATAGGTAATATGTATCTATTTTGACCTAAAATAAATTTAAATTAAATAAATAATTATTTAAATAAAAATTCGGCTTTAAACTATAACTCCGTGTTTTTCACTATTCATTAAAATTTGAAAGTTTTCCGAAAAATACCAAAAATTCATCCTAAGGTAATTTCGATATTACGAATCCAAAAATGAAGCCCATTTTGAAAGATAAAACTTATAAAATTTCAAAAATTGTGTATTACTATTCATAAAGGCTAGTTTGATTGGTTATGGTGTGTGTTAGAACTAGAAGTTGTGTACAACACATGCTACTGTATTATTCAAAGAGATGCGTACCGTGGAAGCTTGGGGTGTTACAAAGGATTCCACTATTTTACTATGTAGTGTGTTCCCAAGTTGTACTTGCAAAAAACAACCTTCAAAACAAGTTTTGCAAATAGCAGTAACTTGTCCCTTGAGAGAATCCTCTTCTATCCCTGTAAACATTGATAATAATATACAGGAACTCACAATTAAATGTTATTGGACATCCTTCGAATATTTTTCCTTTTCTCCCTCCCAATCTGAGAATCCCCGAGATTATGGTTTAAAATTTCTTACCTCAAGTCCAAAGTGTGTAGGAACAATATTGGTCTTATAGGTTACATATCATCTGTCATTTCTATGGTATTATGGTCTTTGTAATATGACCTAAAACTATATGAACCGTAATTCCTAAGATTGGGTCCGACCTGTATAGAGATACTATTCCCCAATTATTTGAAAATTTAGACATTAAACGCCCCTTCTATATTCTTGTAATTTCCCTTAAAAACCAAAATCTATTCCTAGGGGAATCTGAATCTCCTCAAATTTTAATTAGCATTTAATGATATAATATCTAAATTCTTGAGGACTTATATTCCTAACTATTCTATAACCTGCCCGAGATGGCTCTTCATGATTTTCTCACAAATATTTGGGATATTTAGCCGAAGGATGGCACTATTGACTATGAATTACAAGCCCTAGTTTTCCTAGAATAAAACATCCCACAAAATGGATTTTATAACCATAATTAACTCCATACTCATGAGAGACCTCCTATAATTTCATAAGACCTTTTCTTATACCACTCTTCAGATCCATGTATCCCCAAATCACGATTTACAACATTCTCCTATCACACCTGATCATGGTATCACATTTCCATACAAATTACCAATAATAGGAGAATCAACAACCTTTTGGTTAAAGATGAAGACCTTAAATTATAGGCCCCTAATGTCATCACTATATAACTTTAAACTGTATAACATAATGTCCTTATTGTATGACTTTAAAAATTCCTAGAATAATATCCTACTCATAATAAGTTAAACTGTAGAAAAAATTATTCACCATAAGATGTTAAACTACACAATCAGTGTCTTGATCTCATGACAACAAACTACATGATTCTTTTTCCCTTGTATGAAAAGGGGGATCCCCCATAACATCAACCATCTAAAAATATGTACCCCCACCCCCCTTCACTCAAGAAAACTTCATCTATCAGTGGTTTTCAATTCATTGAAAATTCCAATACTGATATTAACTTTATCCATAAACACCTTCCTTTAAAAAAACTACCTATCAAGATCTTGAGAAATCTTAATCTCCGTAAACATCATTCGACCATCAGTAATACAATTTTAGAATTCCTAAGAAATGCATTTCCTAACAATTCTATAATATGTCCCAGTTGGATTTGTATATGTTTCTCCAAAATTTTAGGGACTTTCAGCCAAATAATTATATTATTTGATTATAAAGTTACTCAAACATTATGGATATGTATAAATCATCCCATAAAATGGGTTTGTTAACTAGTGGTAACTTTAACAAAAGCAGAGACCTCCTCAATTCCCTAATATTGTATTTTTGAATTAGGAACTACAAAATCATCGATCAAGATTCCCCACAAGATATCTTTATAATTTTAGAACATTCTTGTTCCATAATCCCTATTTGGGTCATTATTTCCAATCTTATGGTCAGATCTATTCAATCTAAAACACTATCCTTATTATTCAAACTTGCATGACATTAAAATACACAAGAAAATGGGTGCAGTTCTCAATAGATTGAAAACCCAGAAAGGGAAATCATGCCAAAATTTAAGTCTTAGATTTCTAGACCCATGATCGGTATGGTTATGTAAAAATATCGAGTGATAAAAAGATAAAAGTCACAAGATTTGTTAGGTTGAAAACTCGCAAAGGGAAGCATAATAAAAATCCCAGTCTCTCCCGCTAGGTCTCCTTCATGTTGAGCTTAGGAAAAAATTAGGGCCATGACATTAAAAGATAGAAAGTTTGTGGGGTTATTCATACGACCCTAGAAATAGTAAAACCATGCTCAATAGGCCACTATATTAGGAAAATTTATTAATTCCTTCCAATTTTTACAAATCTCCAAAACGTAAAAAATTATATTGGAATGCATCACTACTCTATATAGTTTTCTTAGAACTGGATTATTTTTTCATTATAAATGAATCTAATTCTAAGTGGGTAATTTTTAACACCAAAAAATGATTTTTTTAGTACAATTCCACATAATTGAATATGTTATCCTCACTTAGACACCAAATGCTACATTAGATTTGAAATACATCTTAATGGTAGAAGAAGGATAAGATTTTATTTCTATGTTTCATGACCAAAAATGTCCTTGATAGGGCTCAAAAGGTTCACAGTGTGAATCTCCATTTTTCATGGTGGCAAGGGATGGTAGTCAAGGGACCAGCTCAAAGGGAAAAGACAGTAACTTGGAGCTGAACCCGAGAAAGGGTGTGGGGGAGTATACCCCGTGGTTTGGAGAAGCAGGTTCACCAAGATGGTTCGATTAGGTGGACATTTTCAAACACATCCTTCAAAAACCACCTCTGTGGCCCATATGGTAACCCCCCCCCCCCCCATGTGTGGTAAACCTCCACCGAGCACCTGTGCATACCAACTATGCACCCAAAAAGGCAGGTCACCCCCAACATGAGACACCTACACTAAGAACCTATGCCTGGGAACTGTGCAGGGTAACTCCTTCCGCTAGGGTCCCCTATTATCCAATAAATTGGACTGAAGGGATCCTTATTTGAATAAAAAAAGTTTAAATGAAGAAAAAATCTCTAGTCTCATAGTCCCTTTTCCAAGGTGTCCAAAAATTCTCCATGTAGCCCTGCAAAAACCCTAGAGAAGGGGTAATTAAGGGGTGGAAAGTGAGAACAATGTTTCCTCCAGGACCCAAACACAAGACACCTACATTTGGACGGTTCTCCCAAAAAGAACAACCTCCTTCGTGAGTACCCTCTCCCTAATTAGGGATATTTATAAGACCCCTTTAGAGACACTAGAGGATACCCTTGGTACCTATGTTTATGCCTCAACCCAATGTTGTTTTTCACGTGGCCCACTTACGATGGAATATCCTTCTCATTCAGAAAAATTCCCCCCATGGGAAGAACTTTTACTTCCTCCTAGGCCATTCATAAAACACATGATTCAAATACTTGTTCCAATCACCTACGCCCTAGACCTACATGACTCAACCACTGAGACCTTCTTCAAAGCCATCCACTGTAGGGAATATTTTTCTTTGGCTCCCTTGTTTGAGAGGGACCATGTTGAAACCTCCACCAAAACCATTCGGACTTGTACAACCATGTAGAGTGGAACACCATCATGTCCCTCATTTGGTTCTATATACCTATGTTCATAGGATTAATGTGCTTTTCCGATTGGCCAGAGAAGGTCCCTAGGGTGCATGTGAGTGTGTATCCCAACGATCTTGAGGACCTTAACTACCAAGATGGTGTTAAGGATTTCACAGTCTCAAATACCAGTGTTAGAACCATGTCCCCCTTTCTCATTTCTGAGAACCAGAACCTCCAGTTCCCAAGAGGAAGGTTGAGGAGTATGGTTTATTTTACATTAAACATGGAATTGAGATCCCCCTCTCTTTCCATGAGACAAAATTCATGGATCCCCTCATAGATTAATCATCTATCCTTTCTTGTGGGAGGTTTTACCCCTACTCCTCTCTGCCTCCTAGACACCAGATCAAAGAGGGGATGGGCACCAAATTCCCCTTCTCTCTCTTCCATAGCCCCGACCTCTTCCATCACAGGAGGAGGATAAGTGTGTGGTTTTACAGATCTTAAACCGCCTATTATCCCTCACATCCAAGAATGACTCATGGTGATTTATGTAGATAGAGAGGCTATAAAAAATCATGGCATCCACATGGTAGGATGTATGTTTTGGAAGAGGAACGTCCTGTGAATTTCTGCTTACCTTCCTTTTGAGTGGTTCCATAATCATGAGTCCTCAAGGACATGTATCTAACTTAGGGAAAAGTGGATTTTTTTGGTTTCCTGGATATTTTGTTTTCCTATTATTTATCACACAAAGCATGAATCACGTGGGATTAGAGGTTGATGTTGGTCATGAAATCCACGTGATCCCTAACCCTCTAGGCATCCTTGTCAGCAGTAAGCCCCAATTTTCACCTCATATACTAGGGAAGCCTTAGTGAATATGCCACCAAATATTGAACTAAGAGAACTTTGATTTGATATATAACTAGATATGTAGGACTCTCACCTAGTTCCTAGGATCCATTTTCATCCTCCTCAAGAATAATTCCCAATAATAATCAATACAATCCAGGAACCCACAACAGATGTAAACCTTGAAATATGTTTATAAACCACCATGAATAGAGTCATCCCCCATGGTCCCTTTATAAGGAATCCTCTTCCTGGTTAACCCCAACATAATCCTCTCAAAGTTATATACTCTCTTGTAAGAAAAAACATTTAGGGACTCCATAGGTATAGGTCCTCACCAAAAAACTATGTGGGAGTTGATCCCCGTCCAAATGAGATATGTTAAAAGCCTCGATGTGGTCCAAAACCAGCTCCCCAAATCAACCATGTTCTCTCTGGGCCATATTCTCAATAGGTTCTAATTAAAATTCTAAATTCATATCCCTTACAGGTTCCTTGGGTTACATCCTCTTAAGTCCCACAGTAAACCTTGACTAGGCGCCTTCCCCCAAGATGTCTTTTCCACATGACGCTAAACTGTATGCTTGGGTCCTTATCATATAACCTTAAAAGGTATGATGTATCCCATTAAGAGAACCCAAACAATATGGGTTCTGACCCCCCTCACATGGGATATTTATGAAGCCTATTACATGTGTATGACCCAACATCAATACAATTCTCGCCTCCCAAGATAATGATACACTCCATAGTGCCCCCACAACGTGTCTTGAAAACCAGCATCATCAAAATGACCAATGAATATAATCATTACATAAGGGGATACCATTGATGGATAACCTAGGATACAAATAGATATCTTTTTTGATGAAGAACCTTGAATACATGCAAATGGATCCAAATTCTATACATGATAAAAATTGATTCTTAATTATTGGTTAATCCACATCATAATTTGTAATAACTAATGAATTCATGAACATATCATATATCTATAAGAGAGTACCATAGTAAGAAATAATTCCCCCCAAAAGGGTGCAATGAGACCGAACTCTAATCCACTCAACCAATGTTAGTTATTAAGTATCGACGGAAAAATTCTCAAACTAGTTCCTACCTATGGAAAGAAGGTCCCTCAGAGTTAAAAATCTTTTGTGTGTTTTTTGTTTCACCAAAAACCCAATTAGAAACCATTTGGAAATAATTATTTCTACTTTGAACATAATTCTGAGGGAGACAAACATGAATCAATATGAGTCTACATCTTTAGATTCACTATATTTATAGTATGGAGGGAGGTAAAAAACCATGAACCACCAATGGAGTACCTAAGATTGAGATACATAATAAGAGGAGTAATAATGATGGGTTTCATGGTGGTTAGAGACTAAAAACTAATTTCAACATTAATTCAATCTCTACACATGGTTTGTTCATACAATATTACATTTCATGTGCCAACTATGGGAGGCATACTATCTCTTACAGTCACCCACGTGATTTATCCATAATGTTTGGTAAACTATGTGCTAAACATGTATTTCACCTATATATTATGTCACATTGTTTTACAGTTACGTTCACACAATTTTCTCTAAATATGTTCCAATTGTACACAACCCACTCTCTATATACATAATATTCTATGGTTTTCCATGGAGAACCACATGATTTTCCCTTACCACGTGACAACTGTGAACCCCCTTAAAGGCCTCCAAACCCCACTAAACCATCCAAAATCTTTCAAATAAATCAACCAATAAATTTATAACTTAAAACACTCAAAGAAGGTCTGAAATAAATGTACATGTTATTTGAAAATTCTATATTTTACAATAGGTTTGGATTTTGAGTGGAGTTTCATTAAATATGGGAGAAGAAAGAGTAATGAACCTAATGATGAATGATAATGGATAATTTTGAAATTTCATTTTAATTGTTAAATTTGTAGTTGTGGCTGATGATATGGGTGTTTTTATGTGGTTTGAGGTCCATGAATTATAGATGCAATGATGGGTGTTAATGGTAAGAAATGATATAACGGTAGAGTGAGTGAGTTATTATAGGGAAAATATGTACACACATTTGATGGGATTTTATTGTGACTATCCATCCATTCATTTTCATGTGATTTCTATAAGCACCCCACCCATGTTAGATAACCCGAATCACACAAAAAGCTTTTAGGTGTGGGGTGTTTTACCTAGTATCCATGTTGGTAATGGAAAATTGATGGATACCCCCTCTTCATTAATCTACATTTAGTAGTAGCAAATGGAATATTTGGGGGAGATACATATTGGTGATGTTATTTACCAGGGGTCAAGCATGCTAATTGGAGGGAATGAGGTGTATGTCCATCTTGTTCATGATACCATAAAAATATGGATTTATTATGTGACAAATGAGGATATATTGAGGTTGTGATGTACGATTGGGATGATTGAAATAAGATGAGATTTAGGCCTTCCTATTATGTTGAGGATGATGGTATTGAAAGGATGTAAGTATAAGATATCAGGTGTTGAGTCATGAGACTAGAAAACTAGTGGGGAAGTTGTCACAGGGAATCTATGGTTATATTCATCAGCAAATATATTATTATGTTTTGTGAGATACTTGGTAACTGATCCTTGGTGAGGCTAGGAATGGGTAGTTCACCTTGTAGGTTCATGTTTGTTCTACTACTTTTTCACCGATGAATTATTATTCTCTTATCACATTGGCATGACAGGTCTTGAGGAGGATGTTACATAGTATAAATGATATGATCAACCAAAACTATATATATATATATATAATATTTTTTGGGTGGTTAGGATGATTTTGTGAATGAGGTGGAATATTCTAGATTTGAGTGGAGATTTTTTGTTAGTACTTCTACTTATGAGTCATTTGGTACATTATTTTGGAGGCTTCCTGTATTACATTTCATATATTGTAATATTTTTCTATCAAGGGATCTTGGTTTATTTTATATTTTACAGTGTTAATTGGTGGTTATAATTTTAAATTATGTCCCTAAAATAATATATTTAGGGTAATTCCTCTCATTTTTTATTTTCTACTCTCGATGTAAGTCACCAACCTATGGCTTATTAGATGTTGGTTGTTTGGGTAACAACATCTCTTCATTATCAGCCCAGGAGGGGAACCAGTATAAGGGGGGATTGTCAAAACAATTACTTGACCAACAACAAGATACAAAGGGATATTTCAGAGTATATGAAAACTTCCCCAGAGATAAGATTCAATTGATTGAAAATCAAGGGTTCATAGTTTTGATATAACAGGTTATAGGTTGTTTAAGATGAGACTACTCAATATTGTCTTATATTTTTGATATTTTCAAATATTTTTAGGCAGTTTAACACAAGACTTGATCTGTTTAACCAAAGACATCTATTACACCCATATATGGAAGAAATATGTTATATATGTTTTTTAATTTCTAAAAATAAAATACGATTCTATTCTTGTTATGGCGGTTTAATTATTTTGAATTCAAAATTCCAAATTTGAAAAGTTTGAAGAGTCTGATATTTTTATAAATTGTGTGATCACGATTTGGGTGAAGGAATATTGGGAGAGAATCCTAAATAGCGTGATACTTTTATAAGAGTGATAATGAAATATCGAGGAATAATTTTAATGTTCATTTGCTACTCTTTAATTTTAATAAGAGTAAATATCTTGAATGATGAATATTAAATCTTATGATGGGTTTTCTAACTAGAATATAACATTATTAGAACATGTCACACATTCCATTATTTATTTACAATATTTTTTTCATCATAGGATGATTAAATTTTGAAGATAATACGTATATGATTATATATTTTTTTGTAATATAAATAAAATAATCCATTCTTTATAATGTTTTGATGACTCTCTATGCCAAAATAGTTGTTTAGTAATGGTTTTGGAAAACTACCTCTAAATCATTCATCGACAATTATTTAGCAGAAATGTTTCAAAACCGTCAGAGAATAAGTTAGCGGTAATTTTTTTCAACTGGGAAAGTCATTTAGAGGCGGTTTTATTAAATTTTTTTGATTATTTTTAGTTTCTTAAATTTTCATAATTGATTTTGTTAATATTTTAATATTTAACATTTTAATATTTTATTATTATATTATTATATTATTTTATTATTTTATTATTTTATTATGTATTTATTTATTTATTTAATTATTTTATTATTATCATAATATATATATATATATATTATTATATTATTATTATTATTTTAATACTCTTAATTGATTTTTTTTTAATTAGTATTATTTACTATGGACATGCATATGCATGCATATGCTATATATAGAAGTTCTACATTCGGCTAAATTGGAAACTCTAACCTCTACTTTATTACCCAATCAAATAACCACACTAGTAGACTATTCATGTGTTCAATAAATAGAATTTATTTTACAGATATATATATATATATATGTATTGTAAAAACAAATTGATACAAACTAAATAATTAATAATTACGAATTAGTTAGTTGTAAATATATAATAAATAAGTAATTAATAATACTTTAATAATAAATTAATAATAAAATAAAAAATAAAAAATAATAATAATCTATAACCAATAATAAATAATAAATAATAAAGTAATGAATAAATAATAAAATAACAATGAAAACTATATAAATTATAAATAAGATGTTAATAATAAATTGATAATACATTGATAATACATTATAAAAAACAAATAATTAAATAATAATTAATGTGTAGACAATAACTAAATAATAAATAAATTAATAATATATAATAATAAAAATAAATCATTTGGGGGCTCACCTGAGTGGTAAAGGCTCCCCATAATCTTGCATCAGACTCGGGTTCAAATCCAGGTGTGATCAAATATCCCCAGGTGCTGTAGAAAAACTATAGCAGGCACTGTAGTGAAATTGTATCACTAGAGCTATGCAGGTACTATAGCAAGGGTACTATAGTAGCAGTATTATTCATCCATGTTGGGATTTTGGGCCACATGGCCTTCAGGGCATCAAGGGGCAGTGATGTAGTTTTGATGTGCAGGAGGTGATGTAGACATGATGCAAGAAGGACCTTCAAGCCATCCAAAGTGGGCCTATAGGCCATGTAATGGGATTCAAGGCCATCGAGCCTTCATGCCATTAATATATAATGTAATAAAGCAGCCATTTGTGTGGGCTATCCCTTAGGGGGGCTATGACCTGTCTTTCAGGCTTCTATGTGTCTATTTTAATGTAATTGAACCCTCAAGCACCTAATATATAATAAATAAATAAATAATAAATAATAAAATAATATTAAATAAATAAATAATTAATATTAAAATAAATAATAATTATTAATTACTAATTATTAATTAATAAATAAATAAATAAATAAATAAAAATTGAATAATAAATAAATAAATAAAAAATATATAAATATATATATATATATATAAATATATAAATAAATAAATAACTAATTAATTAATTAATCAATAATTAATATTTAATGTTTAAATAAATAGTAGATAATGAATGAATAAATAAATATATAATAAATATGTAATAAATAAATAATAATTAAATATAAAATATTCGTTTAATAGTAATTTAATTATAAAAAATAATCAATAAATAATAATTAAATTTTAATATAATTAATAATCAATAATCAATAATCAATAATATTTGTATAAAAAATAATAAATATATAAATATATAATAAATGGATATAAATATCTATATATATATATATATATTACCAAATTTACGTTGATATACATATCAACACACTTTTATGTTACATCAATTTATATAATCACAGTCATATATATAATTATATATTAATATTAATATATATATATATATATAAACACAAGTAGATATCAATATCTCTCTTTATATATATATATATTTACAAATATATGATATAAAATTATATAAACACAAATATGTATAAATATTTAAAAATGTAAATCAATCTTCACAAATATTCATAAATTAATATAGACAGATATATATAATTAATAATAAATTACAAAAAGTGGGAAAATCACAATAATTGAAACACCATTAAAACAACATGAATGTAAATCAATTGAATAAAATCATAAACGACATAAAAAAATTATTTGAAGACACTCTTAAATGAACATGAAATCTCATCAAATGTATGTGATCTATATATATACTTAAATATAATTTAATATAATATATATTAACTTTTATTTAAATATATTAGAATATAAATATAAATATATATTTTTATTAATAAACATGAATAGGTATATTTTAACATTATTTTCATATATTAGAATATACACCAAAATATAGAATTTTTTATTGATGCACACATGTTTTTATATAAACACTAATTGTGTAGATATATATAGACAAATAAATAAAATTTTAAAATGTAAATAAAATATATTATAATTTATTATAAATGAAATGAATAAAAAATATTTATTTTCATATGGTTTATATGTTTTAAAATATATTTCTATGCAAATATGTATTTATAAAAATGATTTGTTAAATAAATATAAAGAAATATGCTAATATTTAATTATAAATAAAACTAAATTGTGAAAAATGATAAAATTTCCTAGGATTAAATTCAGTCTCCACTGTAAAGATACAATAACATCCCCTTAAAAAAGGTATAAATTTCATATAATGATTAAAAATTGGGATGACCTAAACAAAAACACACTTATGGAGGCCTATGAGGCCTTTTTTGCATTGAAAAATTTCACAGGGGATTCCCCCAAACACTAGGGCATATAACATGTTGTAGGATTTGATTTGATATTTTGTTGATGCCCAAACTAACACCCTAATCAAAATATAAGGTCGTTTAAAGTTATCATTTCATTTCCTAAAGTTCATGAAACTATGATAAATTTTATTCTTTTAATTATTTCAAAATTAAAATCAAATGTTGTTTTATTTCATATCATAATCTTTAATTTGACGGGTTGTAGAGCTGAAATGGACTTGTGGGTCAAAAGTTATGATGCCGAAGTCCAATTTTCAACTTATTGAATGTTTTTTAAGTTTCAAATTATTAATAACTAATAATTATAAATATTTATTAATTAATGCATTTTTAGTATTTAAAATTGTTAATAATAAATTATATATGTTATTAAATAATAAATATTAAATCGTAATTAAATATTTTATTTTAATTTTTTCCTATATTTTATTTGTGGTATTTATAAAAAAACCTCCGCCAAAAATAAAATTACTTTTTTTTGGAAAAAAAATTAAAAAATTAAAAAATATTTTAAATACATGTAGTTTTTCTTTTTAAGACAACTTCTAAAAACCCAACAATAATTTTTTTCCCAAAAACAAAATTGTTGAATTTTTCAGAACTATGACTTAAAAACCTGCTGTTAAATCAGTTTTTTCCTGCAGTTGGTGGCTATCCATCAATGTTGTTCAACAATTGAATTCATATTTTTACATAAAACCTCATAAAATATTGATTATGTGTATTTTATATCAATCCTTCAACCCTCGATTGATTCAAATGTCTAATAATTACTTTGTGGGATTCAACGTATGGAGAATCCTCTACACTATTATGTAAAATGTAAAAGTTAGATTTATCCCACTTTTTTATTTTCATTGTAACAAGATTTATTCCTAAAATCTCTTCACCTATAAGTTATATGTTGTGATGAGATTTTGGGAGACAGATGTTATCAACATCTAAATGGTAATTGGTTTAGAATTCAACATCTTTTTCAATAGTATATCATTTTACAATAATTATTTCTGACTAAATCATATTATTAACATACCCTTTGAAAATCATTATATACAGTTCAAGGGGGACATTCATATATAATGGAAAAGACCACATAGTTTAATGTGTCTAACCAAATGAACTATCAGGTGGACCATTATATCAAATAATTATGGTGTTGATAACATCCCTAATTCACATAACATGACTTCAATTTCTTTATTCATGATTATAAGCTTCCGTGGGTCAATAACATTACTTTATATTGATTGGAAAAATATGAAGAGTTAGGTTAATTCTTGTTGTACATTTTTATGAATAATGAATCATAAAGCGATGAGCATTACATCTTGCATCAAAACATGAATGTCTTGTGAAAAAGACATTGCAAATTCAAATTAGTCATTAACACATCATTATGGATATTTTATGAATACCCATATAGAACTTTTACGCAATTAAGGTAATGGTAAAATTGAAAAGGTTTTATTTGGATAGAGTTTATGCTGGTGGATGAAGAAAATTACACCTTTCACCCTTCACAAGGTCCAAATATACCTTCATCTCCATGACACTCATGTCCAATCTAGCATTGATTACTTTATTTATTTTCCTATGAACATATAGTATTGTGCAAATAACACTATTTATTATATTTTTTTCTACATGCATAACATCAAGAATATTTTTTATGTATAAACAATTCCATTAAGATAATTTATAGGAAATTGACTTATTTTTCCATCATGATTACATTAGGTTTTTCCAAAATGGTTTACCAAAAATAATGTCAACATGTTTTAATTTCTTGAACTATTTATGACCTATTAGTGGAGACCGTGTTCTCCCTTGGTATATATTACCATCAAATGACATAATCCAAGATCAGTATTTATGTCGTCAGGTTATGAATTTGTGAGGCACTAAAAACACAATCTTCAAGGAATATTTTAATCAAACAAACACAGTATGGGGCACCCCAATATTCCTATAATTCAAATTCCTAGAAATTTTTCATAATTAGGAGAGTCATTTCTCATACCATACGACAATGAATAAATGTGAATACTTCACCCCTATGAGAATAATATATTGCAACACCTATATCCCATATCAATTTCTTCTCTTTTATCAATAATCCAAATTGACATCCACATCATTAACAGGTTCTTTTGGTCCATATATAAGGAGAGACAATAATATTTATTTGTTCTTCATCCATAAACATGGTGTAAAGTTATAATTTGAAAACATAAATATCCCAATATTATGAGTACAACTCTATAGACAAAAATAATTTATTCTATCTATAGATAACACTAAATAAAGGTTTCTCGATTCATTTCTAAATTCAAGATATTTATAATCAATTTTCTTCGAAAGAGGAGAGTTTTCTTGGTGAAATAGTTTCCCATATTTAATTCTTGTAGCCACACGCTATGTCAATTTCATAGCAGTTTCTTGATATACATATAATCATCTAAACCAAGGAATGATAGGAAAGTTCCATATAATTTCCGAATGAATAGATTCATCTTTTTTCTATCGATCCATTCCACACTTAAGAAATTTTCTAATTGATTCATGGTATATTTGAAACAATATGAAATCATTTCGACGAACATATATTTTTTCAAAGATCATTCCCACTTAATATAGAACTTTTTTAGAGGAATATTTTCAACAAGGATGCACATTTTAAAGTTGTGTCATATCATTTAGGATACAAAGTAGTTTTAAAAGCTAGTATCACCCTTTCCACTGCTAACTATCAAAGTATATAACTTCAATACAACTGACAGTGTTGTATATTTAGTACAACCAAAATAAAATGGTCTCTTAGAAATATTTTTTAACATCTCAAAAATCATTCGACCATAATAAAGGTCATCTTGAATTTCAATTTTCATTTTTCCCATATAAATGATCTATTACAAACAAGATGAACCCTTTAACTCCATCCACAAACTTTTTCTCTATATGATTATTGTCCATCCATTTTTAATTAATATACATCATATAAGGTTCATAAAATATTCATTTTACAAAAATTAAATATATACACATAAGGAATTCATAATAAAATTACAACTATATATATTCTTCAGATAGGGGTAACACATCATTTGAATGTTATTGGGGGTGATTCCTAACAAGTTATACTTTTTTCACAGGTGTTACATGTAAAGAGAAAACATGGGGTAAACATGTGGTTGTTTGTATAGGTTAATGATTTGGAGTTTTTTGGCATAAAAAGAAATATTTATAGGATAATTTCTATAAATTCTTTTGTGAGATTCCAATAAGAAGGACGATTTGATGTTTATTCATTTCCTCACTTGGTATATAGTGGGATAAGTGGTCTTTTAGTGATAGGGTGATTAGTAATAGATGTTGACAAACTTTTTTCAGATGATGAAGCAATCAAATTAAACACAAATTGAATAAGTTTCATACTGGGATAATTAAAATCCCCATCTCAAAATAATAATTGGAGTATAAACCCAAAAATCTTGTATCACTGAAAAACAAAACTCAACCACATTAGAACAAAGAGCGATAATCAAATCTAGAAAAAATTGGAGTGGAAACTTTGATTGAGTTTTAAAAAAGGTGGAAGTATATATACATGTTTTAAATTTCAATAATGATACTAATTTTAAGAGAAAATGGTAGTCTAGGTAGATCATTAATAATGGTTCTAGGATTCCATATATCAAACTAAGGCTGGTCACAATTTTAATTTTTTTTCTATATATATAATTAGTCCTTCACCTCAATCATATCAACATTATCTCAATAATCAGTCCCTTTCTAATTCATTAACTCTTAATATATTTCATCTATCTCACCAAATGAATATATAGTTATTATTATTTAATGAAAAAACTAAAAAAATATCTACTGAATTTAAATAAAATGTCCCCAATCATTCATCTGATGAACTTTTTTATTTTATTTCTTTTTTATATAAATAAATACATTTTTTATATTTTTTGAATAAAAAACATAGATATTCTCATTTACAATGTTATTTAATATATTATCTAAAATTTGAAATGTTAAATAATTATATAAACATTATTCATGTATATAGAATGAATATTCTTTTTAATCATAAATAAAGAGAATTTTTTTATATCAAGTATAAAAATAAAATTTATATACACAAAGTAAAAAAACATTAAAATTATAATACCAGTTTTCAATATAATTATACATTTAATTTAAAATACTCTAATATATATAACAATTACATTATATTTTTTATGATCACTATGAATGAAAATTACAGAACTGCGGTCCTACAAATGAAAAACTAGATGATTTAACCTACTTAGTAATGATTAAAAATTATCAATTGTGTATTCTCACATTTTTTGTATCATTTATACTAGAATGAATTTTTAACTGAACATGATTTTAGAAGTATTTGTTGAAAAATCTTAATCATATATGTTCAAGAAAATTCGAAGATTTAAAAGATTGGATATATTCATCCAGTTAATGGAAGGAAATTGGAATATTTTTTTGATTTTAATCCATCGGAGTAGTATAGATACGTTAAACATGGCTTATTCCCACATTCATTGGAATTTGGATCCAAGACCTCACTCTAAAATTACCTCAGGATGTGGAGGGAGCGGGAAGCTTTGGGTGACTATTACTTTTCAGTGGCCAAATGTCAAGTATGATTAATTTGAAGATTTCTCATATTATCAAATAAACATGAAAGATCCAAAAAATAAATGATAAATAGAAATCATATGTCACTTTGAGCCCCCAAAAAATTTTGGTATCCCAAAATTGAAATCAAAAGAGAACAGAGATACTGAGAAGAACTGAGCAGATCGAAAAAAGCACGAGTTTAGCGGTGGACTAGGTGATAACCCCATAAGATAAGGGAATTTTTGGGAATATTGAATGTTGTGTGTGATTGTGGTTCCATATCATGTCTTCATGAGGTAGGTAATGCTTGTTGAGGACATTGTGATGATGATAAAGACACTAATAAAAGAGAACATGTGATGTATTTTAAATAGGAGTAGAAATATGTAAAGACCTAGAATTCTTGTGGAATTTGTTTTAAAATACATTGGAATTTTACTAGTCCACAGTTTCTGGCGGCACTTGATTCAGAGGCCCGGGGTGCCCGGAATAAATCTTGGATGTTTTGTTTGGGTACGTTCAGTAAACGTACGTACGTGATTTTATGACCTTTGAACTGGTTCTTGGAATTGAAATTTGAGGGAACCGTTGAACTCGTAGTGCCGGTGATTGCTTAGTGAGACCTTCATCGTAGTAGTGTTCTGACGAGATTGGAAGATAGTTTTGTGGGGGTTTTAATTAAATTGAATAAAATAAATTATTAATTTTTTTTTATTTGGGTGGTTAAAACCTCTAAGAGGAGGTTGGAGGTGGGGGGCACCACACCCTAACCTCCCATGGGAGGTTATGGTGGTAGGGCCCACCCTCACATAACCTCCCTTGGGAGGAAAATTAACATGGGGACCACATGGGCTTTAAACCCTTGTAACTATTGGACTTCCCCTATAATTGTGCCAACCCTCTATTCATTTATTTCTAACTCTCCCCTCCCTTATTTTAATTTTTAATCCTTTCCACCCCAATTAATTAAATGAGTTGTCTCATTTAATTAAACACAACTTTTTGTGTTATTGTGCCAACAAATAATAGACTTTTCCTCTATTATTTTTGGTTAGCGACTTGGTAGAGCTTGGAGAACCCTTGGCGAATGTTCTCAATAGAGAACCATTCCTTCGACAAAGAACGTGAAGAATGTGAAAAATGCGAAGAACATCGTTGAACATATTCTTCCTTCTTCAAACGGATCAAAGGGAGGAGCCGACCTCAAAGAACAATAATGACACTTCTTCCTCGGTCTCCTACCCCTGATGAATCCTGACGTTGACAAATCAAGGCTGTCATCTCGTGACTTCGTCCACGATCAATTAAAAGCAAGGTAGGGGTTTGTGTTGTTTTGTTTCCGTTCTACATTGTAAAATATTTTGGAATACCTTATGCTGATTGTTAACAACATCACATGGAGTGTTCAGACCGCCCGAACACGGCCCGAACCTCCCCCCTTTGATCTTCTTTGTTGTTGACGACGGAAGCGGAGAACGGCGGTCGGCGTCGGGCCGGCAGTGAAGAAACCAGCGGCGCAGGACCGCTGGGTAACTTGAAAGACGCGGCACCATTGTGCCGCGCGGCTGAAAGCCGGGCCGCGGTGAAGGCGGTGTGTCGCTGTCGCGCCGCACAGTAGAGCAGGGGGGCTATGGAAAGGCCGGACTACGACGAATGTGGTGCGGCGCCATCGCGTCGTGGTGGAGATGAGCCGCGAACAGGGCGGGCTGCTGCAGAGAAGTTGGGCGCGGCGCCGTCGCGCCACGCCGATGAAGGACAGCGGCCTTAGGTAGCGATGGATAGGGGAGGGTGGCCGGCTGAGCTATTAGCCGGTGCGCACTATAGGTAAGACCCGAAGGGTCCCGCGGTTACCTGAACCAATGCTAGGTGTCGGTTCCATTACAGACAACAGGGGGCGTGGCACCCCCCCCCCCCCCACGGCGTGGCCAGCCGGGCCACACTGCCAGCCAGCATGCGGCCCGCCGGCTGGGCCACATGACCAGACGACACGCAGCCAGTCGGCCAGGCCCCATGGCCATCTTTAATGCGGCCCGCCAGCCGGGCCCCATGACCATCCCGCACCCGGCCAGCTGACCGGGCTACGCGGCCAGCCAGTCGGGCCTTCGTGCCGGGCCGGGCCACCCCTTCTAACCGGGTCAGACTCACGAACCATGTCGGACCCTGGTCCAGACCCGGATCAAGTCGGGTCGGTCCGACTGGGTCAGACCAGACCCGGACCCGTCCGACCTGGATACACACTTTTCACCCATAACTCGGGCTACAGGTGTCCTATCGACAAACAATCTATGGAGACGGAAATAATAGAGCAAGACAGTTCCTTTAGCATACCCCAATTGAGGTTTGGACACAGTTTGGGTATAGTTGGGTTAGTTTGAACATAAAATCCAACCGGGCCCCTGAAACAGAAATGCCAATAACTCACAGACGAGCGTCCGATTGACGCACTGTCTATTGAGTTGAGACCCATATGATGTGGCAGTCCTTTGAGATACTCCCACGTGAGACTTCGTGACACTTGGAGTATCGACCAGTAGCTCGTGGAGCAGATCCTCCCAGAGACGAGCAGGCAGAGTGCGGAGAGCTAGTAGATGATAGACCTGACGGCTGCTTGACCGATTCGACTCGGAGTGATTTGACTAGCATAGTGGGGAGCGCCTGGTAGTTGGCCACAGACCCATGGCGGAGGATCTCCTGGTAGTTGCCAGCAGACCCGCGGTACTCGACTGGAGGAGTACCTCTGCAGGCTATTAGGGGGAGCTCCTGGTAGTTGGCGGCAGACCCACAGCGGAGAAGCGCTCGGTAGTTAGCAGCAGACCTGTGGTACTCGATAGGAGGAGTATCTCAGCAGTCCAAGGTTAGTGAGAAGCACCTCAGTGTTGCGACATGCCCACTGTACTTGACAGAGGAGTATTTCTCCAGCATCCATGGTTTCGATAGTGAAAATCCTATTTTTAGCCGAGTCAATGACTTTCGTGTTTACCTCATGATTGAGATGGGTTATGTGATAACTTAGGTATATGTATGGGAATATACCTAAGTAATGGTTATTAACTGAAATCATACTTTGTGGTTTATCCTTGTTGGAATTTGTGAGACCATGAGTGTCTTGGGGTCCCTACTAAGTATCGTTTTACTCACACATGCACGGGAAATGCATGTACCTCGTTCTGTTGGATGCATACGACGGATAGTGATGACGGAGGCCGAGGGCTCTAGGACTGGTCAGTACCCGGAGGAGGAGCTTACGATGTGTTGGTACACAGTGGAGTCTGACAGACTTGGAGTGCTGAGGAGGCCATCTGTACATACCCTTCAAGTAGGAACCCCAGAGGATGAACCAGGTGCTGCTTTTACGTTCCAGATGTTTGTCTCTTTTCAGTTGTACACTCATTCAGTTGTACTTGTACTTTACAGTTGGGATTGTATTCTAGCCTCCCTTTACTTTCAACATTCTTGTTATATAGTTTTTACTTAGTGTTTGCTTCTCCTTTTACTCGGGTTGTGTTTGTCTACAGCTATAAAGGAAATGCCTTTTCTGGTTTTCGGGATTTACGCCATTGGTGCTAGTCACCAGCCCCTGGCCTATGGAAGGTGGGCTTGGGGTCGTCACGATACAAGCCCTGGGGGACAGGTCGTGAAAAATTGGTATCAGAGTTGTCAGTTCTACCGCAGAACTTAGGACTTTGATATTTCTTTTCTGTGAAGCAATAGTGTTAAGGGTACCGAGTTTGGTTTTCAGTTCATGGAGTCTAGTGTTGGTTCGGAGGCCGACGTATCCATACACCAGGATACTGACTACATATTTCTGACTTATTGCACGAAAAAACTAATTGTGTGTGTGTTTCAAAACGTTTTATTTAATTCAGATGAACCAGGTTAGGTCACCATGTATAATCGTTTGACCATTTCACATATGTTTCTTTCATGATGCCTCCCGCAGATGACCAGTTAGAGCCTCGAGAGTTGTAAGCACTGACTATAACGACCCATACTTTACATACATTGTTATTACTTCAGAATTTAAGCACACTTATTACAACATATAACAAAACCAAGAAAGGACCGTATAGGTATAATGTCTTTAGAAACTGGGAAACATAAACAACTGGTTCATAAAGCATCTACTTTGCCTCCCATTTATTTCATCATATCTAGAGTCCCTTTTTGGTATATTCTACTTAATAACCTTCTTCCTGACCTGGGGAAATAAAACATACAAAAGGGTGATTTCAAATTCTCAGTATGGGTAAACAAAAGAAATATCAATCACATCATATTCATAAGAACATAACATTTTGGAAATCTTAACCTGCAAAAGAGAGAATAATTTCATAACATGGGATAAATCATAGTAGTGAAATGAAATCCCAATAATCATAACTTAAAACATGGAACTTTTTGGCATACACACATAATCATAGAGAATCATTTCTTATTAGTCAAGACTCATTTCCAAGACTATCTTAGTGGACAAAGTCCGTTTCTGAACCGAGTCACCCTCGTTTCAGTCCTGTTTCACTGAACCGGTATAACCTACCGTTCCAGCCATGTCTATCTAATGAGATATAAAATCTTTACCCAATGCATTGGAGGAAGATATAGGTCCCACCCATCTCATAATGATACCATTCTTATTAGTGCCACAAAATCTTAAATCATACATCATTGCATAACCCATGTAAAAAAAATGGGATTCTTAAACATCATGCCATGATAAAATAATCCATATAAGATAAAAGGACATCATAAAAATAATTCCATCATAACATAATCAAAACAATGTAAAAATAGGGATATAAACAGAACCCTATATTATCTTAGATGGAAAATAATTTTGATAAAACACTTGAACACCATTCTTGAGGAAAATATCCTTTCAACTTCAAAAACATTTTTCCTTTCTTAACATGTCATACAATTTTAAACTAAAAGAAGTTTATTAAAAATAAACATGAAAACTTGGTAAAGGAAGCATCTTGGAAATAATGTTTTAAAAATCTATTCATGCTATATAAGATAAAAAAATATTCTTCACGTACTTTTGTCGGAAAAGTCAAAAAGTACCTCATACGAAAAATGACAACAGATTCCTTTCATATAATTTACTAAAAACTCACCGAAGGGTAAAATTGGATATAAACTATTGTATAAGGATATAAATATTACATATTGAGGAAACATGGATGTGGATGATAAATATTCCCCAGTAAATTATGAAGTATAAACAATCTCAGATAAAAATTGAGATTGCGAGATTTTCCCTTACCTTAGGTCCGACTTGCTTTGTAAGTGTCCAAACCTCCTGTATAATGATTTAAATAATGTTATTGACTTATTCCAGAATCATACTTATTTTTATGATATCATATATGGTCATATTCTTAGCTTCTTAGTAGTAATATTTCATTGCTACTTGTTATTCGGGTGTTTATAACTTTTTGTTCTTATGCGTGTTTTTTCGAATAAATTATTATTCTTCTCTTTAGGTTATAGATACCTAATTTCCAGAATGGTATTAGTGTAATATATATCATATTCATTCATTCAATTCATTTATATAATCATTATGAAATGAAGATCATGTAGAACGAGTCGCATCACATCGTGGAGACGGTATTCCGTACGTATGCACAAGTGATGATATTATTTCTATGATTGTGGAATTGTATTGGAGTGTATGTATACTATTTCAGAATCAGTATCACTTTATAATAGTCATATATAGTCATTATTTACACCATTATACCCATCCAAGTAAGGTGGTGGTGGAAAATAGATTACACAACGGCGTGGAGACGATATTCCGTACGTACGCACGCGTGGTGATTTCTTTTTCCGTAGGATAGATAGATGGTGAAATAGGGTTGTTTCATACTTATAATAACATATCAGTATATGAGTGACATTGATGTTATTACTTCATAATGAAAAAACAAAAGAAGAAGAAGTGGAAGAAGAAATAAAGATGAAAGAATTAGTAACGGAAATTACCTCTTCTTTGAAGTGCTTCTTTGAGACCTTCTTTTAGGGCACTAAAATTGGTCTTTGAAGAAGACCAAGACCTATAGGATGTCTCTAGGTAAGTGGAGAGTAGGAATTGACAGGGGTTGGCCGATCTTGAATGCTCAAATTGGTGTGAGGAAGAGGGGGAGGAGGTGCCCTTTTATAAGGGATGAGAGGGGCACCTTTGGAATAACTAAAAATATTATTTTATTATAAAGTCATGTTCGGTTTTAAATAGCTCCAAATTGATTTATTTAGAGGCTAAGGTGGACATGGGTCGAAATCCTCTCATAAAATATAATTTAGACAAGTTTAGGTTCCTATTTTAACCTTATCATTTAGATTTAACATAAGTTAATTAATTTTACTTTTACCATGTCTTCTTCTGTTCTTATACTATAAGGTTAATAAACTTACTATATCAAGCCAAAAGAACCCAAATTTGTTTATTATTAATATATATAACTGTATCTAAGTCATTTGGCCGAACCTTAGATTTTTAGGAATAAAATAACAATTAATAATATAATATTTTTTTAAAAAACTATTTTATGTCAATTTTGACACTATTTAGTAATTGATTTTTGTGAAAATCATAACATAATGATAAGTTCGAACAAAGTTAATTAAATCAATATTAACATGTCATATTAACCTATAAAATTAGTGGAATTCATAAAAAGTCTCAAATTATATTTATTTGGGTATTTATAACATCAATTATGTCAATATTTTATTAATAAGATAATTTCTGCATCATCGTTGTGTCATAAATAAATTAAATTATTTAATGTCTAAAAATTACAAATAAAATACCATTATGTAGGAAATCGTTTTATCTTTCTAATAAATATTTATAGTCGAATTTATCTTATGTATAAACCCATATTAAAATTTATTTAGTTATTAAACATTGATTTTAACTACATTAACCCTTCTTTAAATAAATTAATAATAAATGTCCTAATCTAATCCAAGTGGTCCTAAATGGTCATATTTTATTACTAAGTTTGTTTTTTGTCGAATTACACTTGTCCAATAGAATTAGGACATGTGTTAGGGTAATTATAATATCATCTTTACCCTTAATTACCCTATTTACTTTTAACCGTGGTGAAAAAAAGTAAAAAGTTACTATTCACCAAAAAATTATTTTCATCTCATTGAACCACATTTTACTTACTAACATCAACCGTGTCTCTTGGATTTTTTAAATTACACTCACAGAAGCGGTAAAATTATGTTTTATGAAAAATTCAGTTTTTTTAACAGCCACTTAGTAGTTTCACTATTCATCAAAAATTGAAAGTTTTCAGAAAAATACCAAAATTTCACCGTAGGATAATTTCGATATTCCGAGTTCAAAAATGAAGTCCACTTTGAAAAATAAAATTTATAAAATTTCAAAAATTGGTTATTACTATTCATAACGGCTAGTTTTAATAATATTTTAATATCATATCATTGTTTAGTGAAACTAGGTATTGCGTACGACGCAAGGTCTCGAGGAAGGCCGCGGTTGCGTGTAAAGCAAGCCAAGCTAGTGTTGTGTGTAGTGAAAGATTACTTTGATGATTTATATAACATAAAAACAAAATATTTCACATAAAAGTCTCGGGTGTTACATTCTACCCCCCTAAAAATGAATTCCGCCCTCAAAATTCGTCACTTTGTAACAAACAGATGAGGATACCTCTCCCTCATCATATCCTCAAGCTCCCATGTAGCTTCTTCTAATTGGTGGTTCCTCCATACAACTTTCACCAAGCGAGTGGTCTTGTTTCGTAGGACTTTTTCGCTACGATCCAGAATCTCTATCGGTTGTTCTTCATAAGAAAGATCTTGCTCCAGCGGTACAACTTCTGAGCTAAGTACATGTGAAGGATTAGGTATGTACTTTCTCAGGAGAGATACATGGAACACATCGTGAACTTGAGAGAGATTCGGTGGAAGCGCCAATTGGTAAGCTACCTTCCCAACATGATCGAGTATTTCTAAAGGACCGATATATCTAGGGCTCAACTTTCCCTTCTTTCCAAATCTCATGACTCTCTTCCAGGGAGATATTCGTAAGAACACTTTATCACCCACTTCAAACTCTAGGTCTTTTCTTCGGTTGTCGGCATAACTTTTCTGTCGACTCTGAGCTGCTCTTATGTGTTTTTTAATAGATCTGACCTTTTCTGCCATTTCATCAACGAGATCAGGTCCTAATAGCTTTCTTTCCCCAACTTCATCCCAGCAAGTTGGAGTCCTTCATTTCTTTCCCTAGAGAGCTTCATAAGGAGCCATCTGAATACTGGAGTGAAAGCTATTATTATAAGAAAATTCCACCAAAGGTAGGTGTTGATTCCAACCACCTTTGAAATCCATAGAGCAAGCTCTCAACATATCTTCTAGAGTTTGAATTGTTCTCTCAGACTGACTGTCTGTCTGAGGATGATAAGCAGTGCTGAAACTCGACTCTGTATCCAGAGTATGCTGAAGACTTCTCCAGAACTTCGAGGTAAATCTCGGATCCCGATCAGATATAATAGAAAGTGGTACTCCATGCAATCTTACCACTTCCTTTACATATATCCTGGCAAGCTGATCTAGAGAGAAATCCTCTCTAATAGCAATGAAGTGTGCAGACTTTTTAAGACGATCTACTATGACCCAGATAGCATTATTGCCTTTGGATGTTTTAGGAAGTCCTGTGACAAAGTCCATAGTGATGTTTTCCCATTTCCATTCAGGTATGGGTAATGGTTGTAACATCCCCTTAGACTTCTGTCTCTCAGCTTTAACTTGCTGACAAACCAAACATCGAGAGACATATTCAGCAACATCTCTTTTTATGCCATCCCACCAGAAGTACTCTTTCAGGTCCCTATACATCTTCGTGCTTCCAGGATGAATAGAGAATGAAGAACTATGAGCCTCATCCAGCAGCTCCTTCTTTAATTCTAGGACGGGAGGAACACAAACCCGATTCCTGAACTTTATTATCCCATTACAATCAAGGTTGAATTCAGGAACATTTATCACCTTCTTTTGTAACTCGACATCTTCTTTCTATGCCTCTTTAATCTTCACATGTATAGATGGTTGGACATTCATTTGATAAAAGATAAGATTGTTCCCCTTCCATTATAATTCCAAGATCCATCCATTGTAAATCCATAAATATTGGATCTTTTTTGATCCTCATCATGGGTAAACTAGCATGGTCTTGTCGACTTAATGCATCTGCCACCTTGTTTGCTTTCCCAGGGTGGTAATGGATTGAGCAGTCATAATCCTTAATCAGCTCCAACCATCTTCTTTGGCGCATATTCATCTCCTTTTGTGTGAAAATATACTTTAAACTTTTATGATCAGTATAAATATCACACCTTTCACCATAAAGGTAATGCCTCCAAATCATTAATGCAAAGATTACCGCAACTAACTCCAAATCATGAGTTGGGTAATTTTTCTCATGTATTTTCAACTGTCGTGAGGCATAAGCTATCACCATATCATTTTGCATAAGAACACACCACAATCCCTTCTTTGATGCATCACTGTAGATCACAAACCTTTCTCCACTACAAGGCAGTGTGAGCATAGGTGCACTAGATAACCTTCTTTTCAACTCCTTGAAATTCTCTTCACATTCTTCCGTCCAGAAAAACTTAACTCCCTTCTGAGTCAACTTGGTGAGTGGATTAGATAATCGTGAAAAATCTTTCACAAATGTCGATAATATCTTGCCAAACCAAGAAAACTTCGGATCTCAGTTACTGTTGTTGGTCTTGACCATCTTTCGATAACCTCTGTTTTTGCTTGATCCACAGATATCCCCTCTTTTGAGATTATGTGACCCAAAAATGCAACTTTTTGAAGCCAAAATTCACACTTGGTAAATTTGGCATAAAGCTTCTCCTTTCTCAGGGTCTTCAATATAATTCTCAAGTGATCTTCATGTTCTTCCTTTCTCTTTGAATAGATAAGAATATCATCTATAAAGACTACCACAAACTGATCAAGATAGTCTCTAAAGACTCTATTCATCAGATCCATGAAGATAGCAGGGGAATTAGTAAGACCAAATGGCATCACTATAAATTCATAGTGTCCATACCTTGTACGGAAAGCCGTCTTTGGTATATCCTCCCTTTTGACCCTTAATTGATGATACCCTGAACGAATATCAATCTTGGAAAAGTATTGAGCTCCGTGTAGTTGGTCAAATAGGTCATCAATGCACGGGAGAGGATATTTGTTCTTGATAGTGATCTTGTTAAGTTCTCGATAATCAATGCAGAGTCTCATTGATCCATCTTTCTTCTTAACAAATAGAACAGGTGCTCCCCAAGGTGACGCACTAGGGCATATGAATCTCTTATCAAGATTCTCTTGGAGTTGCTTCTTCAATTCCTGCAACTCAATTGGGGCCATTATATAAGGTGTCTTTGAAATAGGCAAAGCACCCGGTATGAGTTCTATTGAAAACTCAACTTCATGATTTGGTGGAAGACCCGGTAATTCCTCCGGAAAGACATCATCAAACTCCCTTAAAATGGGCATATTCTTAATCATGAGTTTCTCACCAACCATTTGAGATAAATAACCTTCATTTAGTGGAATCAATACCCATAAAATGGAAGAAATTTCAACTGGAAGGTTATGTTCATCCTTGCATCGATAGACGATCATAGATTGATCTGGAATATAAAATGTGACTTCCCTTCTTTGGCAATTGATATGAGCTCCATGTAGAGAAAGCCAATCGATGCCAAGAATCACATCAAATTCCACTATAGGAAGGATCACAAGATTTTCAGGAAGCACTTTCCCACAAACTTCAATCAGAGAAGAATTATAAACTTTTGATGCGACTGTTGTGCCATTAGGTGTTGTCACAGCTAACTCAACATATAATTGTTGAGGTAATACGGTGATACCCTTAGAAAATTCTTCAGAAATAAAGGAGTGGGTGGATCTAGAATCAAATAAAACATTTTCTACTTTAGAGTGGATGGTAAGTGTACCTTTCCCCACATCGTTATCGTACTTCACATCGCTGATAGAAATTGCATGTGACTTTCCTTTGTCTTTAGCCTTAAGAGTTTGTTGACGTCGACCATCATCATCATCCCTTGGATTAGGGAATTTATTGGCATAATTTCCCATCTCCTTGAACTTGAAACATTGAAGTGTAGTAGGTTCATTTTGTGTATCCCTTCCCTTGTTTGCATCATTAGACATCTTCTTCCCATCATCGTGGCATTCAAATGCCCGATGACCTTCCTTTCCACATTTGAAACATTTACTTTTCCCTTTAAGACAACTCCCTCCATGTTTCTTTCCACACTTTGAGCATAAGGGAAAGATCATCTTCTTTTCAGTGTGCTCTTTAGATTTTCCTTTGAATTCCATTTTCCTCTTCTTATCAAACCCATGCGACTGATGGGTTACTCCAATCTCCATCTCATCATTGAGAGCACATCGAACGATTTCCTCGTAGCTATTGAAGTCCCTTATGGCTAAGGCCCTTCGAAGACTTGGTTTTAAGCCACTAAAGAATCGATCGATCTTACTCTCAGGTTGAATAATAATACCATAAGCGTACCTTGCAATTCTTGTAAAATTTACTTCATAGGTACCAACAGATTCATTATCCTTTTGCTTCAGTTCAAGAAACTCTTCCTCCATCTTTGTTCGGAGAATAAGAGGGAAGTACTTATTGAAAAATAAGTTCTTGAACTCGTCCCATTACATGGACTCAATTTCATCCCTTTGCCTCGTATTCTTAATAAGATTCCACCATTGATCAGCATCACCTTCCAAACGATACACTGCTAAGATGACTTTATCATGCTCAGAACATTGAAGAACTGAAAATATCTTTTCAGTAGTACTAATCCATTGTTCAGCAACTAATGGATCAGTAGACCCTCTGAATGAAGGTGGACGCTGTCTCATGAAGGATTCAACAGAATGTTGCTTCTTCCTTTGCTCGTTTGTAAGTCCTGCATGATTCATAGCTTGAGAAAGTTGTGTGAGCATGGCTACAAGATTTTGCATTCCATCTCCCATAACGTTTGGTTTCTCAGGGGTACAATCATTTCATTGCCCGTCGCATTCCGCATTAACACGGTTCCTTCGGGTACCAGCCATTGGGTAAAATCAGGAAGAATAGTGTGAGCAACACTAATTATAATAGGAAAACCACATAATCAAGAATAAAATTTCACACTTAAAGTCTTATCCTAGGTTATTCATGGCCGTTTCTAAAACACTAAGATTGTTTTCTATGCTTAGACTTATCCTTAGGGTTCTTACTAAGGCTTTCATATCCTAGTTTCCAAAGGTTGACTATACCTTTCCTCTGATACCAACTATAACAACCCATACTTTACATACATTGTTATTACTTCAGAATTGGAGCACGCTTATTACAACATATAACAAAACCAAGAAAGGACCGTATAGGTATAGTGTCTTTAGAAACTGGGAAACATAAACAACTGGTTCATAAAGCATCTACTTTGCCTCCCATTTATTTCATCATATCTAGAGTCCCTTTTTGGCATATTCTACTTAATAACCTTCTTCCTGACCTGGGGAAATAAAACATACAAAAGGGTGAGCTCAAATGCTCAGTAAGGGTAAACAAAAGAAATATCAATCACATCATATTCATAAGAACATAACATTTTGGAAATCTTAACCTGCAAAAGAGAGCATAATTTCATAACATGGGATAAATCATAGTAGTGAAATGAAATCCCAATAATCATAACTTAAAACATGGAACTTTGTGGAATACACACATAATCATAGAGAATCATTTCTTATTAGTCAAGACTCATTTCCAAGACTATCTTAGTGGAAAAAGTCCGTTTCTGAACCGAGTCACCCTCGTTTCAGTCATGTTTCACTGAACCGGTATAACCTACCGTTCCAGCCATGTCTATCTCATGAGATATAAAATCTTTACCCAATGCATTGGAGGGAGATATAGGTCCCACCCATCTCATAATGATACCATTCTTATGTGTGCCACAAAATCTTAAATCATACATCATTGCATAACCCATGTAATAAAAATGGGATTCTTAAACATCATGCCATCATAACATAATCCATATAAGATAAAAGGACATCATAAAAATAATTCCATCATAACATAATCATAACAATGTAAAAATAGGGATAGAAACAGAACCCTATATTATCTTAGATGGAAAATAATTTTTATAAAACACTTGAACACCATTCTTGAGGAAAATATCCTTTCTACTTCAAAAACATTTTTCCTTTCTTACCATGTCATAAAATTTTAAACTAAAAGAAGTTGATTAAAAATAATCTTGAAAACTTGGTAAAGGAAGAATCTTGGAAATAATGTTTTAAAAATCAATTCATGCCGTATAAGTTAAAAAAAACATTCTTCACGTAATTTTGTCGGAAAAGTCAAAAAGTACCTCGTACGAAAAATGACAAAAGATTCCTTTCATATCTTTTACTAAAAACACACCGAAGGGTAAAATTGGATATAAACTATTGTAGAAGGATATAAATATTACATATTGAGGAAGCATGGATGTGGATGATAAATATTCCCCAGTAAATTAGGAAGTATAAACAATCTCGGATAAAAATTGAGATTGCGATATTTTCCCTTACCTTAGGTCCGACTTTCTTTGTAAGTGTCCGAACCTCCTGTATAATGATTTAAATAATGTTATTGACTTATTCCATAATCATAATTATTTTTATGATATCATATATGGCCATATTCTTAGCTTCTTAGTAGTAATATTTCATTGCTACTTGTTATTCGGGTGTTTATAACTTTTTGTTCTTATGCGTGTTTTGTCGAATAAATTCTTATTCTTCTCTTTAGGTTATAGATACCTTATTTCCAGAATGGTATTAGTGTAATATATATCATATTCATTCATTTAATTCATTTATATAATCATTATGAAATGAAGATCATGTAGAACGAGTCGCATCACATCGTGGAGACGGTATTCCGTACGTACGCACGAGTGATGTTATCGTTCCTATGATCGTGGAATTGTATTGGAGTGTAGGTATACTATTTCAGAATCAGAATCACTTTATAATAGTCATATATAGTCATTATTTACACCATTATACCCATCCAAGTAAGGTGGTGGTGGAAAATAGATTACACCACTGCGTGGAGACGGTATTCCGTACGTACGCACGCCTGGTGATTTCTTTTTCCATAGGATGGATAGATGGTGAAATAGGGTTGTTTCATACTTATAATAACATATTAGTATATGAGTGATACTGATGTTATTACTTCATAATGAAACAAATAAATAAGAATAAGTGGAAGAAGAAATAAAGATGAAAGAATCGGTAACAGAAATTACCTCTTCTTTGAAGTGCTTCTTTGAGACCTTCTTTTAGGGCACTAAAATTGGTATTTGAAGAAGACCAGGACCTCTATGATGTCTCTAGGTAAGTGGAGAGGAGTAATTGAAAGTGGTTGGACGGGCTTGAAGGCTCAATGTGGTGTGAGTAAGAGGGGGAGGAGGTGCCCTTTTATAAGGGAGGAGAGGGGCACCTTTGGAATAACTAAAAATATTATTTTATTATAAAGTCAAGTTCGGTTTTAAATAGCTCCAATTTGATTTATTTCGAGGATAAGGTGGGGAGGGGTCGAAATCCTTTCATCCAATAGAATTTAGACATGTTTAGGTTCCTATTTTAACCTTATCATTTAGATTTAACATTAAGTTAAATAATTTTACTTTTACCATGTCTTCTTGTGTTCTTATACTATAAGGTTAATAAATTTACTATATCAAGCCAAACGAACCCCAAGTTGTTTATTATTAATATATATAACCTTATCTAAGTCATTTGGCCGAACCTTAGATTTTTAGTAATAAAATAACAATTAATAATATAATATTTTTTTAAAAAACTATTTTATGTCAATTTTGACACTATTTAGTAATTGATTTTTGTGAAAATCATAAAAGAATGATAAGTTCAAAAACAGTTAATTAAATCAATACTAACATGTCATATTAACCTATAAAATTAGTGGAATTCATAAAAAGTCTAAAATTATATTTATTTGGGTATTTATAACATCAATTATGTCAATATTTCATTAATAAGATAATTTCTACATCATCGTTGTGTCATAAATAAATTAAATTATATATTGTCTAAAAATTACAAATAAAATACCATTATGTAGGAAATCATTTTATCTTTCTAATGAATATTTATAGTCGAATTTATCTTATGTATAACCCCATATTAAAAATTATTTAGTTATTAAACATTGATTTTAACTATTTTAACCCTTCTTTAAATAAATTAATAATAAATGTCCTAATCTAATCCAAGTGGGCCTAAATGGTCATATTTTATTCCTAAGTTTGTTTTTGGTCGCATTACACTTGTCCAATAGAATTAGGACATGTGTTAGGGTAATAATAATATCATCTTTACCCTTCATTACCCTATTTAGTTTTAACCGTGGTGAAAAAAAGTAAAAAGTTACCATTCACCAGAAAATTATTTTCATCTCATTGAACCAAATTTTACTTACTGACATCAACCGTGTCTTTCAAATTTTTGAAATTCCACTCACAGAAGGGGTAAAATTAAATTTTATGAAAAATTCAGTTTTTTTTAACAGCCACTTAGTAGTTTCACTATTCATCAAAAATTGAAAGTTTTCAGAAAAATACCAAAATTTTACCGTAGGTTAATTTCGATATTCAGAGTTCAAAAATGAAGTCCACTTTGAAAAATAAAATGTATAAAATTTCAAAAATTTGTTATTACTATTCATAACGGCTAGTTTTAATAATATTTTAATAGCATATCATTGTTTAGTGAAACTCGGTATTGCGTACGACGCAATCTATCGAGGAAGGCCGCAGTTGCGTGTAAATCAAGCCAAGCTAGTGTTGTGTGTAGTGAAAGATTCCTTTGATGATTTATATAACATAAAAACGAAATATTTCACATAAAAGTCTCGGGTGTTACACTGACAGCCCGCCGAGTAAGGAGGCCTCAGTGTAGGGCCCCTTTCCAGTTTAGGTACCAGCGGAGGCACCAGCGGTACCACCACCCATTGGGCCATTGATGCCACCAGCCCCAGCAGCAGACGATGCACGCCTCTTGAGCACGATGCACGGGTTTCAGCAGAAGTGGCCACCCAGGTTCTAAGGAGAGACTGATCCATAGGTGGATGAGGATTGGTTGGAGGCTGTGGTGAGAGTCTTCAGGCTAGTAAGGACACCAGCATACTACAAGTTGATCCTTACTGCCAGCCTTCTTCAGGAAGCAGCAGACAGATGGTGGAGCCTGATGCTCTAGGTCCACGATGAGGCAGCACTACACTAGACAAACTTCGAGAGCCTGTTCTGGGCAGAGTCTATTCCAGTGACCCTACTAGTGGTGTGGATACAGGATCTACTTCATCTATAGCAGGGCATCATGGCAGTAGCGCAGTACTCAGTGAGGTTCACTAACCTCTCGCGCTACTCCACAGATATGGTACGAGACCCATTCTTTAGGGCTCGGACCATTGAGTAGGGACTCAGGCGAGAGATTAGATCCTCGATGATCTCCCTTAGAATCTCAACGTAGGTGGGGGTGCTAGAGACAGCCCTCATATCATAGAGTTTCCATGCTGAGTAGTTACCAGCATCGAGACCTACTACTAGTCAACACGCTGCGGAGTCTTCTGCAGCTGGATGTAGACAGTTTCCATAGAGGTCAAAGAGGACCAGACCTATAGGTGGATGACTGCATGACTTAGGACCAGTTTTGTGGGGTACCCAAAGTGGAGACAGAGCCAGACATTCCAGGAGTGGACAGTGTTACTACTGCGGCGGGCTTGGTCACATGGCTCGTGACTGTCCGACCCACCATACTAATGATCAACAGATAGTTGAGGGACCTCCCAGGCAGAGGCAGAGGTTCGATCGAGGCGGTCTGTAGGGAAGAGGAAAACATAGTAGAGGATCTGTACGTGCATCTGGTGGTGGATGAAGATATGAGGCACTATCTCCACCACCACCAGGAGGTCCACCCCAACCGCAGGGAGTGGGTGGACAGGGGAGAGCTCAGCTTCAGGAAGCTGAGGCCTATGACCATGGTGCTCCGGAGATGATACGAGGTACGATCTATGTCTACTCCAATATAGATTCTATTTTTATAGACACAGGTTCTAGTCACTCATTCATTTCTAATGCCCTCGTTCGGAGCTCAGAGATTCCGACGGAGATGTTGGCTCTATCCTTACGGCTAGAGACTCCTACGAGAGTAGGCTCGATGATTACGCACCGGTGCCGGTAGTGTGAGATTACTCTAGGAGGTGACAGCTTTGGCTGGGATCTTCTCATAGCGGCGTCGAGGCCTTACGAAATCTTCTTGGGTATGGACTGGTTATCTACATTCCGTGCTCAGATCGAATGTATTAGTCGCAAAGTGTGGTGTATCTGCACGGATGGGACTAGGTTCACCTTCACCGGCGAGAAAGGAACCGTTGTATCACCGGACAGACATACTCGGAGGAGGGTGCAGCCGATCACTCACCAGTTGGCTTGCCTTACCCTCCGAGCAGTTGATGTGGAGAGTCCAACTTATCCTGTAGTGGTGGACCAGTATAGGGATGTTTTCCCTAACGATGTTCCTGGAATACCTCCTTGCAGATTGGTGGAATTCTACATTGACCTATACCCTGGGACAACACCGATACCTACTACAGCATATCAGATGGCTCCTGCCAAGCTTCATCAGCTGCAGGTATAGTTGGAGGACTTTCAGGGGAATGGATTCAACCGGCCCAGTGTTTCTCCCTGGGTAGCCCCGATTCTGTTCTCCAAGAAGGATGATGGGGGATTAAGGCTTCGTGTCGACTATCGATGTCTAAACCAGGTGACCGTGAAGAACAAGTACCCACTCCGGAGGATTAACGACCTCTTTAACCAGCTCAAGGGAGCATGGTGGTTCTCGAAGATGGACCTCAGATCAGGCTATCACCAGTTTAGAGTTAGATATGAGGATTTGAAGAAGATGGCCTTTAGGTGTTGGTACAACCACTATGAGTTCTTGGTTATGCCCTTTAGCATAAGAAAGCCTCCAGTAGTCTTCATGTGTCTCATGATGAAGATCTTCCAGCCTTACCTTGATCTCTTTTTCATGGTCTTCATTGACGACATTTTGATCTACTCGACTACAGAGGGGGAGCAAGCCTTCCATTTGCTGGTTGTGATGGACACACTCCGAGAGAATCAGCATTATGGTAAGCTCTCGAAGTGCCAGTTCTGGATCCGAGAGTTTCACTTATTGGGACACGTCATCTTGGAGGCTTGAGTTACAGTAGATCCAGTGAAGATCGAAGCGGTACTTTCTTGGGATCCACCTAGGTGTGTGACCGAGGTAAAAATATTCCCGGGCTTGGCTGGATACTATCGGAGATTCGTTCTAGACATCTCCAAAGATGAAGCACCACTATCAGCCTTGAAAAGGAAGGGGAAACCCTTCGTGTGGTCGGGGAGATGCCAATAGAGCTTTCAAGAGCTGAGGTAGAGGCTGACTAATGCCCCCATCTTGAGACTTCCGGTGGAAGGCATTGGGCACATAGTCTACTGCAACGCATCAGGGACTGGAATCGGGTGTGTCCTAATGCAGGAGTGAGTTGTGATCACATATGGTTCTCTACATCTAAGACAGAATGAGCAGAACCACGCTACCCATAACCTGGAGTTATTCGCAGTGGTCTTCTCCTTGAAGATGTGGCGACACTATCTGATGGGCATACATTTTACCCTGTACTCTGATCACAAGAGTCTTAGGTATATCTTCTCTCAGAAGGACCTGAACATGAGACATCACTATTGGCTTGAGTTCCTTCAGGACTATGACTTCGAGATAGTCTATACTCCTGGGAAATGGATGGTTGTCGCGAATGCTCTTATTAGGAGATCAGGCATTCAGCTACTAGGAGAGGCAACAGAGCAGCTAGCTTCCTTACATATATCCTTTGTGGATAGGGATGGAGGATCCTATCTTCAGTCCCTTACAGTCACCCCTCCACTTCTTTAGCAAGTCAGGGAGGCACAGTGTGGTGATACTGACTATGAGATGCGACGTGCTCAGATATCTACAGGGGAGGCACCTGATTGATTTTATGAAGGTGGGGAGCACGTCATCCTCTTTAGAGGAAGCACCCTAGTACCAGTTGCACATCGGGAGGAAGTGTTGAGGGAGTTCCACACTTCCCCTCTAGAGGTACATCTAGGAGTGGTGAAGATGTATTAGGACCTTTGACGATAGCATTGGTGGCCCGGTATGAAGAAGGCAGTAGCGAAGTTTGTCGCACGGTGCCTCACTTGTTTGCAGGTGAAGGCCATGCACCATGTACCAACAGGATTTTTTCAGTCTTTAGATTTCATGTAGTGGAAGTGGGATGGGATATCCATGGCCTTTATGATAGGCCTTCCACATACATCCAGGAGTCACGACTCGATATGGGTGATCGTTGAACGACTCACCAAGTCAGCCAACTTCCTACCGATCAGAGAGCAGGGATAATTTGATAGCATGGTACGCCTCTATGTACAGGATATAGTGTGTTTAAAGTGTGTACCTTCCTCTATTGTCACTGACCGAGACACATGGTTTACTTCCTGGCTATGGAAGGGGTTGCAGGAGGCTTTCGGGAAGCAGCTACGTCTGAGCACCGCCTTCCATCCTAAGACAGATGGTCAGACTGAGAGGACCATTCAGACCCACGAGGACAAGCTCCATGCATGTGTCCTCGACTTCGGTCACAGCTGGGAGGATCACTTGCCTTTGGTGGAGTTTTCCTACTACAACATATATCACTCCACCATAGGTATGGCACCTTTTTAGGCCTTTTATGGTTTGCCTTGTAGATCTCCACTATGATAGACAGACCCAGGGGAGACAACATTAGTGGGACCAGAGATGGTACGGGCTACCATGGAGAAGGTGCAGATAATCCAGGAGCGGATGAAGACTGCACAGAGCAGACATAAGTTGTATACTAATAGGATATGGAGACCTCTATATTTCGAGGATGGCGACCACGTCTTTCTATGGGTCTCACCTCGAAAAGGTCTATAGAGATTTGGTCGAGGTAGAAAATTTTCTCCGTGATTCATAGGACCTTTCTAGGTCCTTAGCAGAGTAGTTGAGGTGACTTACCTCTTAGCTCTTCCACCTCAGTTGCACCGAGTGCACGATGTCTTCCATGTATCACAGTGGAGGAGATACGTGCAAAACCCATCCCACATCATCGATCACGGGGAGATGGAAATTGATGATGGGGAGACTTTCATGGAGGTTCCAGTGGAGATTGTGGATCGACAGCAGTGGGTCCTACTTGGATGGTCGATACCTAGGGTGCGAGTTCATTCGCGGCACATCAACCTCCAGGAGAGCACATGGGAGCGGGAGGCAAAGATGCATACTCAGTATCCCAATTTGATCCCTTAGTTAGAGATATACCTTATGGGGACGTAAATCCCTGTGGTGGGGAGAAGGGAAAGTCCCAAAATTTCTGTGGATTTTTTTTAAAATACATGGGAATTTAACAAGTCTGCAGTTTCTAACGGCGCTTGATTCCATGGCCCAGTGTGCCTGGAATAAATTTCTAAATTTTTGTTCAGGTACATTCTATAAACGTATGTACGAGATTTTATAACTTTTAGAATCTGTACTTGGAATTGAAATCAGAGGGAACCATTGAACTCACAGCATCCGTGATTGTTTAGTGACCTTCACCGTAGTTGCGTTCTGACGAGATTGGAAAATATTTGTTGGGAGGATTTAATTAGACTGAATAAAATAATATATTTACTTTATTTTATTTGGGTGGTTAAAACCTCTAAGGGGAGGTTGGAGGTGGGGGCCACCACACCCGAACCTCCCATTTAAAGTTATGGTGGTGGGTCCCACCTGCACATAACCTCCCTTGGGAGGATAATTAACATGGTGAACACACATGCTTTAACCCCTTGTAACTCTTTGACTTCCCCATTATTGTGCCAACCCTCTTTTTATTTTTTCTAACTCTCCCCCTAACCTATTCGAATTTTGAATCCTTTCCACCCAATTGATTAAATGATTTGTCTTATTTAATTAAACATAACTCTTTGTGTTGTTGTGCCAACAAATAATAGTCTTTTCCTCTATTAGTTCAGGTTGGCAACTCGGTAGAGCTTGGAGAACACATGGAGAAAGCTCTCAATGGAGAACCATTCTTCCAACGAAGAACATGAAGAATGTGAAGAATGCGAAGAACATCGTCAAATATCTTCTTCCTTCTTCAACCGGATCAAAGGAAGGAGCTGACCGCCAAGAACACTGATGACGCTCCTTCCTTGGTCTCCCACCACAGACACTTCCTGACGTTGACAAATTGACGCCGCCATCCCCCGACTTCGTCAACGATCAATGAAAAGAGAGGTAGAGGATTGTGTTGTTTTGTTTCTATTCTGCATCATAAAATATTTTGGAATACGTTATGTCGATTGTTTACAACATAACATGGAGGGTTCGGACTGCTCGAACATGGCCTGACCCTCCCCCCTTTGATCTTGTTTGTTGTTGATGACAGAAGCGGAGAACAGGGGCCTGCATTGGGCTGGCAGCGAAGAAACCAGTGGCGCAAGACCACCGGGTCACCAGAAAGATGTCGCACCATCATTATGTGCAGATGAAAGCAGGGCCGTAGTGATGGCGGCATGGCGCCGTCGCACCATGCGGTAGAGAAGGGGGGGTCGAGGCTAGG